>CM055102.1:29485631-30922606 GCA_029204225.1 Diphasiastrum complanatum | reverse complement strand
ATCCTCTCCTAAATTCCCTTCCATGCTACTGGGTCATTTATGTACTTGCCATAAGATACGTAGGCACCTAATGTGACTTCGGTCCTGATTTGCCATAGAAACCGTCTCTTTGGCCTGTCTTTTATTTTTGATTGTCTGTTTTTAACATTTCTACAGAATTTTGGACAATTGAGTCTGAGCACTGCTGAGTTCAGTTACTCCCCAGCTCCGCATTACTATTATGGAGAAATCAAATACGTCTCTCCCCTCCTGAAAGTAGCCTGTAGAGTCTGAATTTGTTGTTTAAGCGATATGTTTTCGCTTTCGAAAGGCATTGGACGCTCTGATTTCTTCCCAATACTTCAAGCATAGCGTCTTGCTTTTCCTATTGCTTTCTTCATGCTCTATGTCCTATCCTTCCTGCTCATCTCTGCTTGGGCCATTATAAGTATCTTTGTTTTATAGAACAGCTTAGCCTTTGTTTGTCAGTTCTGTATCCCCTCGATTAGGTCTGCTTGACTCTTTCATAATTTTGATCCAAGCTTCCTGGATACCTTCCTCCAAAGCTGGCAAGATGTGAATAGTTGCCGCGCGTATCCGGCAGTAGTGTTCACAAAAATCTTTTGCTTAATTCGGCATCGAGAAATGGTGCCTTAACGTCACTTTACTGTCCTGCGGTCCATCCAGAAGCTGTTTATGCTTCTTGTGGTAGCTGGCTCTGGTGGTATATCGACTGATATTACTCATAGATGCACATGCCATCGCCGCTTCACTTCTGCATCCCTATTTCCTTCTGTACTAGACAATGCGTATATTGGGATGATGGCGAAGTCATTCACATCGAGCCTCCCTTGACATTGATGATGATGATGAAGTTGCTACAGTGGCTTGCTTTTGATATATATATCTACGGATTCAGCCTCTAATTGATGGGGCCTAGCTCTGCACAGCACCGTGCAATCCTGATGTGCTCCTGCACTGTTAGCACACAAACATACATAACATAAAATACATCTGCAGACCCAAGTGCCTTGAAAACAGAATAACTTTTACTAATTTAAAGAAATGCTTGAAAGCAATATGTCCGAAGGACAATAGGCTCTCCATTTAAGGCTGTCAGCAGATATCCCTATATTTGTATTTGAGATGGTGTACTCTTGCTCCGATAAAAAGATAGAAGCAAACAGGCAAATCGAACAAAAGCTTTTGAGATTGGGATCTCTAATGGAAGAAGAAGTTTATAATTCTCGTTTCCTCAAGATACGCTTCTTCTTGTAAAAACTCCGCTCTCTTGCAATGAAATCAGGTTTAGTAACATGGGCATAATGCCCTGTCCAACAAGCATACGAGCACGATAGTAAATATCTTCCTGTAATAAACAATCTCTTGATTGAGGACGGTAGTAGAAATATTGTCCCTCTTCTGTTTCACATCAAATTGTGGATCAGCTCCATAACATAAATCAGTAAGAATTACTAGCTAGAGGTTAAAATTGAAGAAGACTTTCAATTCGCGCTTGAACAACTAGTGGTGTAATAATACTGGTATCAACTAGCTTTGAGTTGCGTTTTGAACTACAATCGCCATGGTGCTTTGTAGTTGTAAACGAGCGATGGCATAAAAAGAGCTTGAATCGCAACAATCAGAAAATCGGAGAGCAAAGAGTGATGGAAAGTGGTAGCGACAACAACTAAAGTGTTTGAGGTTTTAGGTGTATTGTATGGTCATTTCAGTGGATTAGACTACATTCAATGGAAGAGTGTCCTTCATTTTGAATGTACATACATCAATAATAAAGTGTCTAGTCTAAAAACAAAAATAAATAAATAAATAAAATAAAATAAACGAATGCTGCGCTTAGTAAGTCAAAGCGAAGATTTTCATTTTCTTTGTAAAAATACGAAAATGCAAAGATGTCGGAAGATAGAAAATCCCAAAAAATGCGAAGGGTACGTGTCGCAATTTTTGTATTTCTAAAAAAAAAATGGTGAATTCACTCACTACACCATATTCCAATATAATGTCGGGTTTTTTGTAGAATAATATAGAAATGTAGCGAAGGTGTCGTGTTTACGGCATTTTCCGCAAAAATGTACACGCTGGTTTCACAGCATTTTTTGCAACCTTCGAGTGAATATGATGCACCGAAAAGTAGTCATAATAGCGGTTTACCCTTGACCACTTACTCTCGAGTGTCAAGTAAATGTCCTTGGAGATCAGCTAACTGAAGTGATCCATTATTAAAACTTAATGGTTCCATCCATCTGGTATGTAATTTTTTCAAGAAACAACATGTGTCCCTGTTATCATACAAAAGCACATAGTCTCTTCGTTTAATTTTTATTTTCATAATGGACTGGTCAAAAAATTTCTTTTCTTTTATTTGGACTCATCCAGTCTCGATTAATGAAGACGACGATCCTCTTCCAGTTGCGTCAAAGAAATCATCCGCTTCCCAAAGACTATCGTGTTCATCCATTCGCTCTTCATTACTAATGCAAAACGTCGGATCTTCGAATTCTATTGGTAGTATGGGATGCATTCCATACACAAGATTCAGCAGTTCTATATGCCCATAAGACAGACAGTAACTTTTGATCCCAATCAGAAAAATGTGTTTCTGTTATTTTATTCAAAAATTTACATAAAATTTCATTTGTCCGCTCTATAAGCCCATTTGCTTTTGGATTATATGGAGTGGTTTGGCGATGTGTAATAGAAAAAAATGACAACATGGCTTCAATGGTCTAATTAAAGAAATGGGTTCCCCCTATCGCTAACGAGTTCTAAGGGACAACCATATCGCGTTATAATGTTTTGGAATAAAAACCTTGCTACAGTCTTAGCATCATTCTTAATTGTGGCTTCGGCCTCTACCATCTTGGTAGCATAGTCCATGGCAATGAGTATGTAACGACGACGAGTTTTACTCGTGATCGGTTTGATAGGTCCTACAAAATCTATCTCCCACTTCTCAAAGGGTGCTAAGGAAATAATTGGAGTAAGCGGCCAATGTGTTGCGAAGTTGAGTTTCCCCATCCTTTGGCATGCATCACATTTTTTAATGAATAATTTAACATCTCTATAGACGGTAGGCCACCAATATTTAGCATTGAAAAAAAATTTTGCAGTGTTTTTAAGTGCATAGTGACCCCCCGAATCTTCCTCATGTAATGCACTTATTACAGTGATTGTTTCAGTTCGTTCTAAACATCGGCGGAGACTATCGTCAACTCCTAATTTATACAATATTCTATTTACAATCGTATAAGGTCCTATCTTAGAAAGACAATTTTTTGCTGTTATTAAAATGTTCAGGATATATCTGGTCCTGTAAGAAGTCAATAACGTCCATATAAATTGAGGTTTCGGATTGAATACGCATTATATGTTCATCTGGAAATCCATAAGAAATGGGTTCTAATTGATTTTTTGTTTGGAGTGGGATATATAGTCCGCATTTTGATGATCCTTGCCTCTTCTTAATTCTACTTCATAATTAAACTCATCTAATAATAATACCCATCTAGCTATTCTACCCGAAAGATCAGGTTTATTCACTAAATGTTCTAATGCGTAGTGATCTACGTGAAAAACAAAAGGGTATCCTAAAAGATAATGTCTAAATTTCTTTACTAAATAAATCATCCCTAGTGCTTCTCACTCTGTAGTGGAATAATTCTTTTCTGATGCAGCGAGTTGCCTACCCGCATAGTAAATTGGATAGTCTATATTTAGGTCATCTTTCTGACTAAGCACTACACTATCGCAAACGATGACGTGTCTACATATACATGGAACTTTTTAGCCCAATTTGGAGGTCTAACCCCAGTGGCTAATTCTGCTAATGACTGTTTCAATTGATCAAAAGCTTGTTGATGGTCCTGTGTCCAATGGTACTCAACATATTTTTTTGGGTAAACTTGTTAAAGGAGTTACTATTATAGCATAATTTCTAATTATCCTTTGATAGTAACCTACATGTCCTAGAAAACCTCTAAGCTCTCTTAAATTGGTTGGTTCCAATAATTCTAAAATCATTTTTTTTTTTTGATGTCGGCTTGTATACCATCCTTCAAAATTTTATGCCCTAAAAGGATGCCTTCTCTCATTCCAAATTAACACTTAGCTGGATGTAGTGTAAGAGATGTCTCTTGACATCTTCTCAATGTTTTCTCTAATGCATCTGATTGATTTTTAGTTGATGAATAGACACAGAAGTCATCCATAAAAAATTTCTAAAAATTTTCTTAAGAAATTTTGTTTGTCATCATATGTTGGAATGTGGCAGGTGCATTACAAAGACCAAAGGGCATTCGCGTATACACATACGTCCCCCAATCAGTGGTGAAAGTAGTCTTGGATCTATCTTCCTCTTTTATAAAAACTTGGTTATAGCCTGAGAATCCATCTAAAAAGCATAACATTCATGACCAGCTACCTGGTCAAGAATGGTATCTGTATACGACAGAGGATGATAATCCTTTGCTGTAGCAGCATTTAGTTTCCTAAAATCTTGGCAAACTCTAATCTTGCCCGTCTTCTTCTTAGGTACTAAAACTATTGGTGACACCCACTCGCTGCTTAGAACAAGATATATAATACCCACTTTAAGACATCTATCTAATTCGTCTTTTACTAATAAAGAGTACTTTGGATTCAATCTATATTGGCGCTGTCTAGCATGTATTGTTCCTGAATAAGATCTATTCTATGTTCGTCCCATTTAATTGGTATTCCTATTAAATCATCCATCGACCAAGCAAATACGTTTTGGTATTTTTGAAGAAGCAATATATACTCTTCACGTTCCTAGTCCAATTGGTGATTATATAGATCCAAAGTCTTACTTTTATTAATTTCTATTTCTACATAATCTATTTTATCTACCATCCCTTTGGTCAGGCTTGTTTTGGTTCCACCCAGAACTTCTTTTGACTCGGATGTTGTCAGTATTTCTTCTTCCTTGTCAATCTCATAGCATTCTATGAAATTGATCCATGATTCAGTATGTCTAGCTAACTCCTCACCCCATCTCAAAAGGTGATCCCCTTTTGGACTGGATGTGAGAATACCTGAAAAAAATATTTGTTTGGTAGACCAATTTATGATAGCATCTGCTTGATACAACCATGGTCTTCCAAATAATATTGAATAAGGTGGCGTATCTACTGGATTTATGACAAGAAAATTCATAACAAACGTCTCTGTCTCTATAATTACGTTAATACCTTTTAGCTCGCCTATTGGTATACATCTAGTTGCGTCTGCTGAATGGATTTCATGATAAGTGACAGGATGTATCTGGTTTTCTAATTCTAATTTTTTAACCATTGTTTTCGTTACTAAATTGATACTGGATCCTGAGTCTATTAGTATTCTATCTATAGTCTGATCTCCTATGATCGGACTAATGTCTGGAACTCCACAATTTCCTCTATCTACGTATTCTACTCTATTACTATATGCAAGTACACTTAGTGTGACAAACCTTTCCCCTTCCTCGGTCCCTACTAACTGAAGCCCTTCTTCCTCCGAAGTATAGCTCGAGGAAGATGTAGGTGTCTCACCTTCATACTTATCTTTTTCCCATGATATGGAAATTCTTTTATGACTTTTTCCTATCGGTGTCTCCAGCTGGTCTCTGAAGGTAATCTCTTTCTTCTTCCAGTGGGTTATAACATCGGCCTGATAGAGTCATGGTCGTCCTAATAACACTCTATATGATGATTGTCTCGTAGTTTTTAATATTATAAAATCCATAAGAAACTTATGGTCTCCAATATAATCTATAACCTGAGACAGTTCTCCTATTGGTGATCTTCTAGTTGCATCGGCTAACCTTAAATGTCTTAAGGTGGGTGCTATTCTATGATGAATGTCTTATTCATATGTTGTTTCTTCAGTCCTTATATTTACACTAGATCCAAAATCTATGAATACACTATCTAAGATGCAGCCATTAATCACTACCTGAATCTCTGGTTGGCCTTTGTCACCGTAATTAACTAATCCTATATTGACTACTAGTAACTTTGCTTTTCTTCTCTTTTTATTTTGCAAAAATTGCTTAATTTCTATTTTATAATATTAGTTATCATCTAATAGCTGTTTAAAAGTTATATTGGGCATTCTGGAAACAAGGTCTTCTACAATATTATAAAAACGGTTTCTAAGTGGTGACAGATCTCTGGGTATCTCGCTACTTATAACTGGATCTGAAAATGTCACTTTTTTAACTTGTCTAGTTTCTTCGTCTAAAATCTTCTTAGCTTCTGAACTAATATCAACATCATAATATTTTCCATTAGACTTATCAAGGTTTTATTCTTTATTACTAGGAATTTTAATTGATTGTTCTGCGACCTTCATTTTTTCTATCGCATTTTTCGCGGTTTTCACAATTTTCGTCTTAGTTTTCTTCTTATCTTTGAGAGTTAAAGAGGCTTTACTACTTCTTGTAGTTACTTTATTTATCTTTTTCTCTAAATCTGGCCATTGATGGTCTTGATCTAATAATTCAGACTCTACTTCTATCCTCTGAACTATCATGTCAGTGTTAGTCTTAGATGACCGAGGGTCGTCTTCCCTAGGCGAGTTTACAAACCTTGGTTTAGACTGTGGCTGTTGTGGCTGAGGACATTCAGTAGTGACATTCCCTCGCCTTTACAGTTAGCGCAGAGCGGCACATATCCTGCTGATCTCCTGGATTCAGGACAATCAAGGGAATAGTGACCCGGGGCTCCACAATTGTAGCACAAACCCCTTACTCTGGTTGGTGGAGTGGAATCTTGTGTTCCGCTCCTTCGCAAAATAGTGTACTGTTGACCAGTACGCTTTTTCGGTATATTTGTTTTTTGGTTAGTAGGAGTTGTAGTATAAGCTACCTCCTCAGGATTATTAATCGGACAGAGGAATAGTTCCTCTTCTAGATATTTAGTCTATAAACTAGGACAGTTGGTTTTAGAATGGCCTTCCTTCCCACAAGCGGTACACCAAACATTGGCGTTAGACTTCACTTTCTTTCACTTGGCTTTAACATCAGCTATTTGGACTTTTAAGTCACCCATTTCTTTTGTTAACAATCGACACGTTTCCTTGACGGATCCATCTTTTTGGATTTCTCCATTCTTTTCTTTCTTTCTGAGTTCCTATTCTTGGATTTCTTGTAAGAAGATTCTTCTTCTAATGAAGAAGAATAAGAATTCTTCCACATCCACTGAATCATATTTTGATTCAGACTCAGTAGATGTTTCAGATTTTTCTGTTCGTTTAAATTTGTGTTTTTTACTACTTTTTCTTTCATTTCTCCGTCTACGAAAAATTCGGGAAGTTTCATAATTTTTGGCAGAGGCGATGACATCTTCCAAGGAAGTCAACAAACCCTATCAACAATAACGATCCATTTTCTTAGGCAAGCCACCCAAGAACCATTCATTTTGCATAGGGACTGGATACTGGGATTCTTTTTTTTTTTTTTAAATTCTTAATCCTACGATATATTTCCTAAGTGATTCTTTTAGCCTTTTCTCAACAGAGTTAAGCCGAGCCAATCTAGTGGAATATCCTATCTACTTAAATTGTTTAAGGAATGTTACTTTTAAAGCATTTCAAGTATTAACTGTTTCCGGTACTAATTAACTGTACTAAATCCTAGTCTGCTTCCGCAAAAGACCTGGCAAAATTCTAACTTTGTCCTCGTCCGTCTGCTCTTTGTTTGCTATGGTAATGGATTCAAACCACGACAAATAACTATCCGCATCTTCAGATGATGGTCCCTTAATGAAATCGTATCTGATTTTTGTAAATGTGGGTGGCGCTGGATTAGCCATATTAACAGATGGTGGTGAACTAGATGAACTTGGAGGATCTGAATCTACACTACGCTCAAACAATGCTTCTGAAGAAGAAGATTTTTATTCTGAACTTGGTTCAGAAGTAGAATCAGACGAATTTGATTAAGGTGATTCTTAAACTTGGTGTTTCAACGGATCTTTCCTCAAATGAATCTACAAATGTTGTAGTAGTGTCTAGAAGATCATTAAACGCTTCAAGTGTCAATCTTGCTCTAACTGGTGAGTTTTGCAAATTCTACAAATACAAATCTCTAGGCTTCCTATATGATTCTGATCGTTGTGCACGCTCTAAACATTTCTGTTCAATAATTGCTTGAGAGTATGTTCTTGGCATGCATTACATGAGAAAGATTCATAGATGTAATACACTTAAAAATATTGCAAAAAGTAAAATTTATCTCCCCGGCAACGGTGCCAAATTATGTAGTGGCCTAGTCGTTATAGATTTCCACAAAATTGATGAATTACGTAGTATAGAAGGTTTGATCGTTCCCCAAGAGAGAACATAATCTCATCTTTTGCAAATCTTGCTAAGGCTTACCCAACTAGAAAGATGGCTAACTAAATCCTATCTAATACAAAAAGAGAGATAAATTGAAGATTAGTCACCTGAGAATGTGACAGACATGCCTGCATCTATGATCTTTGCCATAGATAGCAGATCTTTTTGTAGTGTAGGCACGTATAGGACATCATCAAGCATCATGTCTCTGCCATTGGTGTAGCAGCAGTACTCTTGTTCCACTGACTTGATGTCTGGAACCATCTCATGGAATTATATATGTGGAGAAATCTGTTTGTTGAAAATCAGCAATTATCTGCTTTGTTGTCATGAAATGTGATATAGTATCTGAATTAATAATACCTTCTGGTATCAGCTTGTGATGTGACACACACATCAGTGCACAAATAAGCAGATGAATTTTTGTGTGACCATCACATCTTCATCTCATGCAAGTCTTCTTCTCACCACCTTGTTGTTTGTGCTTGCTCCTTCCTTTCCATCTGCCTTCTTGATCTCCCTCTTTATGTTGACTTCGTTCTGGTCTCTGATTTGACTCCCTCTTAGGCTGAGACTTCTTCTTTTGTTGCTCTTTGTTGTTGTAGAGAGCTTGATCTAACTCGTTCTTGTCATCATAGTGCTCGTGAGCCTCCACTTCTTCTTTGATCTCATTCAAGATAGATGTGAAGTCAAGAGTGATGCTATATTCTATTGACGATGATATGACAGCTACTGCTTTGTCATTCTTCTCCTTCCATTCAGGAAGTTCTTTGCTTGTATTTGCAGGCATTTCTTTATCTACCTAGGGACATAAAGCTTCTCCTCTCAAGATGAGAAATTTTTTTTTCATTTTTTAGGCCAAATAATTTGACCGATGTGTCTCAAGAACTATGCAAATACTCAATTGGATGCTACTAATTGAAGCCATAGTTTGAATAACCAGGCTCTGATACCACTGATGGAAAAATATTAGGAGACACTTGTGCAGCTCTAATTCGTTGATGTGATTTCACCGGTCTGGCTGCGCCACTCTGATTCCAGTTGTAAAGCTAGATAGAGTCAATCTACTCAGTTGCAGCTACTGCTACAAACTACGATCTAACCTCTTCCAAGGTACAAACTGTTACAATAGTTCTGATATTGATTAACAAACAATAGACAATGTTTAACATCATACAACAACTGAAAAAATAACAAAACTTGTAACTATTGTAAGCAAGCATCATAGAAATCACAGATTGCACACATTGCACATATTGGATATAAGATGAAAATCATCTATTTCATATATTATCATAATAGAGTTTACATCAAAATTGTGAGCATTGCTCGGATCCCAAAAAACATGTCACCGCAAGAGAGCTACGCTCTCTCACGAGTAACTAGCTACTGCTAGCACACACACTCCTGCCTCTATCTTTTGTACATCTGCACTTTATTGTTGTGCATATTTCTCTCTCACGTTGTTCCCATATTTAAGGAACAGAGAGATTTGATTAATCTAACTTTGCATGAGAGATGATTAATCTAATCTATAGTAATAAAAAAAGTCTTACGTTAATTCTAACGGCTTTTGGTTGGCTATCTCTATCTTCCGTGCTTTAGCTACATTCTGCTACTTACACTACCCATTCTTGCACTAATTCAAAAATTCGAAAACTGTGAAAAGGCGATGTCACAAAATTTGAAAAATACAAAAGAGTGTTGGAATAGCTGTGAAGGCATGACCACAACAAAGTTCGACTTTTTCAAAAAAGCCGAAGAATGCGAATGTCAGTGAAGCCATGTGCTGAGTCATATTTTTGACTTCGTTGCTAAAAACTGAAAAATACAAACTGCGCAAAACTCAGTGTAAATATGAAGACTGTCATGTTTTATGACTTTGACATAAATCCGAGATATGCAAGAAAGTCGAAGAAAGTGAAGAAAGGCTTCGGAAGTTTATCTAAGGGTTTTGGAAACACAAAATTCAAATGCTTTGACATAAGAAATCTTAAGTTTTTTCATATTTATTTATCAATATTGCCAAAATTACTCTCGTAGTATGAAAGGAATGCTAATGATTAAGAGATTTTCCAATAAGTGGTAATACTAAGTGTGAAAAAATTAGATCAATTAATGGACTAATTGGTGGTACAAAAAAAGAACCCATTTTTCATTCTACCTTTTGGTAGTACATTTTACTTTTTGGGGATTTTATTACTCATAATTGTTTTGAGTCCACATTAAAAATGACATAACTTTTTAGTGGTAAGTCCAATTTTAATAGAGTCTGGTGCGTTAGAAAGCACTTGACGAGCAATTTTCAGTGGTATGTTAGATGACATACTTCCGAGCTACGGTTAAAAAGCTATGGCAAGTCAAAAGTATGGGGATTTTATTCATCATAATTTTTTGAGTCCACATTAAAAATGACATAACTTTTTAGTGGTAACTCCAATCTCAGCGGAGTTTGGTGCACTAAAAAGCACTTCACAAGCACTTTCCAATGATATGTTAAATGACATACTTCCAAGGTACGATTAAAAAGTTATTGCAAGTCAAAAGTATTAGTTGAAAATAGTGTATAATAATACAAAAATGTATTTCTACCCAAAAAAGGTAGTGTCCTTGAAAGTACATGTTGTACCACCAAACCATGCTTTTAGCCGATGATCCTTGTTACGTCCATGGCTTTTATATGGGATTTGGCTTAATTCTACACTTGGATATTTCGTATTCCAAGTTTGTTAATTATGCCTTGCCATTCTAGACCGGGCAAGGAATGTAATCAACAACCTTGTGAGGACGCAAGCACACCCATCAGGACATGTGGTTCTAGTGCATGGCGATTGATGGCTTTATATGCATGCAGAGGTGATCAAAAGCAACTAGTTGAGAATGGGAATCCTATATGGAATACTACTAGGCTTTGGAGTCTATATATCTTGTAAAAACTCAGCCTCCTTCGTTGCTAGTTTTGTGAGATTTCTTATGCTCAGTCTTAAACAAATCGTTCAAGTAATGAGCATCCTGAAAACCGAAGGCCGACTACATGCTTTCGAGCTTCACATTTTTCCCCTTTGAGATTTTTTTGTGCCTTAAACATTTTTAAGGCTCCTTTGTCTTTTTTCGCCTTTGTTAGAGGGTTTGCGGATCCCAAGGCAACCCTAACCCTAGTTAATAAGTGAGAGGAATTTGGCACCCTGCATGTGTAAGTCCAACCCAATGATCACATAGTTATTTGATTGATCAGTTAAAAGTTAATAAAAGAACTTTAGGCCTTTTTGCGGGACTTTTAATGTCGCAGAGCCTAAATGTCAAGTTAGTGAATAAAGTTGGGTTTCCCTCCAATTTTGATGGTTCCCACACTTTTTTAAATTTGAATAAAAAGAGAGACAAGACTGGACAAATAGGATTCAAAGGCCAGGGTCCTCCTCTCTACTATAAAAAGGGACCAACTCAAGTTGCTCCTGATGTTCATTTTCTCATTTCAATAAAGCAGATTGGTTCTCTTTAGAAATGGATTGATGAATGTCCTTGCTCTTCCTCTCTTTTCCTCCATTTCTCATGCTTTCTTTGGATTTTGCTAATTGTTGGATTTGATCATTATTGAGATTGCTACTTTTTTATGTTTTTTGTGAGAGAGAAAGGGAGAGAAAGAAAGAGTAAGTTTCTATCATTGTTGTGGATTTAGGGTTAATGGATGTAGTGTTAATGCTTAGTATTAATGGATGTTAGTGTTAGATCCTCCATTCATGTTGAAATCTGAAGTATACTATCGCTCTCATGGGAACGAGCCTACGCGTGACAACTAACTTCATCTCCTTGATGGTAGATTGATTAGATCTTGGGCTGAGGATAGACAAGGAAAGAAACCCACTACAATTTTTGGGCCGTTGCCGGAGAGCTATGCCAATTTTTCAGTTTGCAGCATGTTTGGTTGATGGTTAGCTTGCATTAGGCATCTTGTTGTGGCATGAACAATGCTAGATCTGATTTTAGAGTTAGTTTGGGATTGATTTTGTTTGATTTGAGTGGATTTTCTTGTTTGAAATCTAATTCGATTATTAGATAGGAAAACTTATTCAGATCACCAATCTTAAGATCTGTTTGGATCTGAGATATCAGAGAAAATAACAAAAATCGGTCAAATCTGCCAGATTTGGTTAAAAAGAGACAAAAAGCATCATTAGAGCTTAGAAATTTTTACCCTCTTTTAGGAGACCTTTGCCGAGTTGCAGACACCTTTGGTTTTGTTCACAGAACCTTTAGTTTGAAGGGTGAAGATTAATTCCTAGAAGATTTTCAGAAACATCAAAAAAACCGTCAAAAAATACCAAAAAATCACCAAAACTCTAAAAATATAGAAAATAAACCTTCGCCTGATTCACTATGCTTAGAAGTGATTCAGATCTATCTACTATCAAGTCGACAAAAAATAATACCAAAAATAGAAAGGGTTTTAGAGGATCAGTTTTCATATTGCCATGTTTTTGTCAAAAAAGTCACTTTTTTGCAAAATTACCAGTATTACTCTTGATCCTTTGCCATAACTTTTGCCGAGTTTTCAAAACATTCTATTTATAGAAAAATACTAGTTTTGATTTCGATGAAGATTCTTCTTGATCAGATCATAGAAAATCTTGAATTTTACCCTCGCCAAACAACAGAAACTGTATTTCCTTGTGTCAGAAACCTTGGTCCGGTTTTTCATAGTTTTATCTGTGTCAGATCTTTCACCAGAGATGTCGGCAAAGTTTATTTCTCAAGAAATTGTCAAAAAAAATTCTACAGAGAGTTTTTTCTCAAAATAGCACTGTTTAACCTTCGCCTAGTGAACCTTTTCCAGTCCTATTTTTAGTTTCTGATATTCCAAATCAAGTCTCTGTCAAAATTTAGATCAAATATGATATATTCTGAATTGGAGTATGAGAGATTTATCATTTTTGAGAAGTATCGATTGATCGAATTTCAAAAAGTTTTTTTATCATATAGAGTCAGATTCTTGAAAAAGAGAATAGATCTAGCAGATTTGATCTAAGATAGTTTTTTGGAAAAATCTAGATCCAATGTCATTGTCTGCTTGATCTAAATTTGTAAAGATGGTTGCCCCTAGAGCTGCTCCTGGAGGTGCTCCAGAGGAGGTCAATCCAATTATTGTTAGAAGATCACCCCGATTGAATCTACCCAAATATAATGGATTAACAGATCCAGTTAGATTTCTTTAAATCTATGTTGAATCCTGTGAGGTCTATGGTGAGATTTATCCTCAAGATAAACTTAAGCTGTTTCCTATGGCCTTAACAGGTGCAGCACAAGATTGGTACTATCACCAAGATGAAATGGAGTGTACAGATTGGGAGGTTGTTAAACGAGCCCTTATTACATGGTTCAAATCGCAGAAGTTTATGGAAAACTCTTTCCTACTTTTAAGTAAAGTTAAAATGGAAAAGTGGAAAATGGTTCGAGATTACATCGAAAGAGTGAAACGTCTTAGATCTGAATGCGAACCTGAGCTAATTAATGAAAATGCCATGATTATGTGGTTTTTGTCAGGTCTACCTAAACGGATCAGACGTGAGCTCAAACGCCATAATGAGTACGTACTTTTCAAAATGCTAAGGATGATGCAATTTGGGAGGAGGATGAATATTCAGATGATGAGCCGAATGTTACTATGTTGCCTTATATAGTAGAGCAGACTACTACGACATCCACCACTATTGCATCAACGAATGCCAGTGCTACTGCAGAAATGATGCTTAATGAGTTCGAGAAACTTGAGAAGACCTAGCAGAAACAGATGGAAAAGTTGCAGTTGCAATTTGATGAGAAGATCAAAGCATTGGAAAATTTCCACGGAGAAGCAAACAAAGAATCTGAGAAGTTTGCAAAGGTTTTTTCTACCAGAAAAAATATCAAGTGTTCTATTTGTACAGGAAATCACACAGTGAACGAGTGTCCTCAATTGAAAAAACGAATGGAAATCAGTGTTTGCCATCTTTGTAATTCACCTGACCATGAAACTGCTTTTTGCAACTTCAACCCTCGGATAATTCAGCAACGATATGTCCAAATGGGATATCGAGATCCACATTATGGAGGAAATCCAGCAGCAAGACTACGACAATCTACTCTTGGATACCTGGAACACTAGAAGTTGGACCAGAGCACCACTTGGATGCTTTGCATGTGGACAAAATCACAGAGTTGTAGAATGCCCAAATAAAGAAAAATTTGTACCATTCTGTCGTGATTGTAGATATGGGCATTGCTATAAAGACTGTTCAGCAAGACCAAAGCCACCACTAGCTATAGCACTTGTAAATTTGATAACAATCAAGCAAGGATCAGTCGCTCAGAATAAATCAAGTGCACCCTTGACGGTGGTCACCAAAGCACAAAAGCAAAAAGAACCAATATTGGATCCAGTACCTGCTGATTTTATACCATTGAATGATACACCAACAGCATCGGGAGCTATCCAAATCTTAATGCACAAAAACGAAGATATCAGGGTATGAGACAGTGGATTAAACTTCTGCAAGAAGAAGAGGAACTTGAAGCTGCTAAAGTAACGGTTGAAGTTCGGTCTTCACCATTGCAGCCTCCAAGAAATTTACGTACGGATATGAATGATCAATTACATCATCATGAAGAACCCTTCAAGATGATTGAATCGGAAGCACCGCATACAAAATTACTCATGAAGATTTTGTCTAGCAAGATCAATATTTCATTGGGAGAGTTCCTAAAGTTGGTGCCAAAAGCAAAAGAAGTCTTAACGCAAAAGTTAGCTCAAGAAGAACCAGAAGTCCATCAGGAGCCACTTTTTTGTGCTGGATTTGAAGAATCCTCTTTAAAACTGTTGTCTTTCCCAGATCAGCGCATGGAAGTAAGAGAGGTATCTCCCTTACTAGTGACAACTAGTACTTAAGCTTTGGTCTGATAATATGCGTCTGCTACTGCAAGACTGCATTCATCGACCTCTTCCACACACACACTATGTATGCTTCTTCCACTCCCCTATCTGTATCCGATCTCCAATACATATAGCATGCTTGATCTGATTATAAGAACTAATTAGCTAAGCATTAGAAGATAGTTTAAGCTAAAAACACAACTAACTATTTTCTTGTTACTTTGCTCAACTACAAGGACTTAACGGCTGAGATGTGACATTCAAACTATCACGCTCATCGAGCTCTGATGATGTACTTGACATTTGACGTGTTTGGCTCAACTTTTGGCTTTGCTCATAGCTGGGGTTGAGTCCTCATCGGGGACTTCGTTGGCGTCGGGCACTTCGGTGTCTTGTGCCTTGGTTTCTCTTCACTGCCTTTGTTGCCTTCGTGGACTTCGGCCACTTTGGTCACTTCAGTGTCGTCGATGACTTGGAGTGAGGTTGGTGCCTTGGCAACTCGTTGGCATCGGGGACTTCGGCTAAGTTGGGGACTCCATTCAAATCAGATATCACTACATCAGGGGCAAGGTTCTCAACAAGGAGGTGAGCTTAATGTACTATAGAACACATGACATGGTTGCGAATATATTCACAAAGGCATTAAGTGTTAATGCACACAATAAGTTTTTTGCATTGCTTAGTATGAACATCAAGACGTTCACGGATCCATATTAAGGGAGGGTGTTGGATCTATCTCCTCTACTCTCCTAAATCATATTTTAATTTGCCTCAATTCATGCTACATTTTTACTCATGTTGTCGCACAGTTTGCATATTTACATGTAAAATTAGACAGGCGAAAAAAACATGACTGTCTGCATAAATACAAGTAATTTTTCACAAGAGAAAAAGGCGAAAAATGCAGCACTGTGTTTTTACACGTGATCTGTGACAAGCAAAAAAGATGACACTGCCTTACAAAATGTTGAAGGTGCCCTTACAGAAAAGCGAAGGCACCTTGTAAATCAAATCTTAAAGCATTTGTCAGAGTGTCACATTTTTTGCATCTTCACCAATGTTCATTTCAGCAAAGACTGACGTCGCGGCCTTTTTATGCTCATCCCATGCAACTGTGAAATCATATTTGACAACAACAACATTCTCCCACGATCTCCCACAGACAGCACATCCACTTTGTACTTTTTTCATCTGCACACCTGTAAAATTATGTATATATTGAATACCATTCGTGTATTCTATAACATGTCGAATTTTATGACTGTGTTTCTGTAAGATTGTAGATCTCACTCTTAGCTTGAATTTGAGCGAATGTGCAGCCAATTTGGTTGCAAATTGAGAGAGATATGGCAATTCTTGAGGAGGAGGTATAAACCTAGTTTTCGTAGAAAATTTGGGAGAGAAGCACTTCAACTTTTCACTTTTGAAGTTTTGTTCTTTTGTAGATTTTTTTTTTCAAATTCTTCATTTTGAAGTTTTTGTTAAGAAAAAAAAAACAGCCTCCCTACTAATTTCCATCACACGTGTGAGCTCCCGACAATTTCTGGCGACTCTAGTGTGAAGAATTGCCAAAAATTGGCAAATCTAGCTTGATCAAAAACCATGTAGAATAGTGTAAATTGTGTACACAAGTGGGTCCGACACATGTGAGGCCATGATGCCACATGGGAAACCCATTCTAATGTAGGTTAGGTCAATTCAAGAGAGTTGGCCATGTCTATTTGGCGGTCATCCCTACTTTATAGGACCTACACCTAAGTTTAAGGTGAAAATTTGACCAACTAGCTACCTACCAAGCATAACTCTAGGAAATAGACTAGAGTTTCATTTTAGGTCAAGGAGAGTGAGTTAACTTCCTTATTACATGCTGGAAATCCACCTAACTTCAAGAAGGAAGTCGAATTTGCTATGTATTCCCTCTCTCCATAGTGAGAAGATAGAAAATTTTTGGAGCTCATTGGCAATCTCAAGCTAGTTCACTATGTACATTGAGTTTTTGTGATTCAAATGAAACCAAATCAATTTCTACTTGTTTCTCAGGTTGAAGGCCGTACTACAGCCTGTAGTACACACGTGTGGGCTCGGATTTCAATGTTTATCAATGCTTTTGATTGTTAATGCTTGTTGTTTGTCAAATTGCCAATCTAGATCAACTTTTTTGTGTCTAGTTTTTTGATAGATTGTTAAGCAAGCATCCAGTCACTCTTGTTGATCTTTTGTAGATCCATTTATGGTCCTAAAGTACATTACTTTCACATCTAGTAGCGAATCCCACGAACCCATTCCCCATCTCTGCGAACTCCTCACGAATTCTCCTACCCCTCCCCTCGCAAATTTTCCATGAATTTTTTGCGAATTGCCCCTTCTTGTTCATGAATGCTTTGCGAATTCTCCGTGACTTTTTCACAAATTCCTCCGTGACTTCTTCACGAATTTCTCTGATTCTTGAATTCCTACGAATTTTGCCCACGAATCCCCTGTCTCGTTCCTGTTCATAAATTCTTTGCGATTTCTTCGACTTGCCCCTTCTTGTCCATGAATACCCCATTCGCGATCCCTTCGTGAATTCTGCACGAATTCTTTGTTGACCTGGCCCTTTCTGTATGCGAATACCCCCTGCTCGCAAATTCTTGCGAATTCCTCTCCCACGAATTTCAGCCCATGAAAGAGAAAAGAAAAATGAAATTAGGTTTCTTTGGGTTTCCCTATTTCCTTTTTGGTAGTTATATTTTTTGTAACGAGCATGGGAGATTCATCCAAGCAACTGTGAGAACAAAAAATTGCCGTCGAATTTTAAATTTTATTAGACCTTTATCTTTTACGAGCACAAATGTTTCATGGATGTTCAATGTTTATATTTATTTTCATAAGACAAGCCTTACTCCTAAGTTCGTACAAATGTTGTTTTTTTTACCAATTTTTAAAACTTCCATATCTTTTCCGTGTGACCTCGAATTTTAGTGCCGTAAAAATAAAACCTCTAGAGCTCACCAAGATTGATAGTGTGGAAGTCTTATTTGTACCAAAAATTGATCTCTTCAAAAGTCTTTGTAGTTTGATCTAATAAAAAAAACCCATGCCTATTGTCACCGTTTAACTGCACCTTGCTGAATTTGATTTTCATATCACTTCAAAATTCTTCCCAAGTTTGCAATCCACAATTACAAATTTAGTTATTCGACATCAATTTCAATGGATTGGGATTATGAACAACAAGATGACAATTATGTTGGATTTATCTCCTCTACTCTCCTAAAATCAAATAATAGTGTAGACCCTATTATCAGTAAAGTGACTGGTGGAACAAAGAAAATATTAGGTACACTTTTAATTGCCATACAGGATAGTACAGAAGAAATGAAACAAACATGACAACAATCACAAGAAATGTCAAGGAGCGAAGATGGAAAGAAATGTACAACAAGATGGTCATTCGTTTTGACTCTATCTTGCAATCAGCTAGTATTCCACAATAGCCAATTGATATTCAAACTACTAATCCTGAATTGTGTACCACTGTTGATGTCTATGAAACAACGTTCCCTTAAATCCAAGGGCAAACTTCCATGCCAAAGGCAAATATCAATCGAGATGTTTTGAGCAAACAAGATTATGAATCTTCTGATGCAGCTAATGATTTCAAGGAAGAAAGCAAAATTCTTGATATTGATCTACCTTTCATGGAGACAAATCAATATTAGCAAAGCACAAATCGACAAGTGGATGAAGACCAATTTGAAAATCCAAATCTAGACTTGTTTGATAGCCGTAATGATCAGGTCAAAGGTCAAAATAAAGAGGTATATTATGAGCAAAACGACTTTTTACAATTGCAACTAACAAATCATGGAGTACAATCTGATTGTTGGGAATTACATTCTACTCCACAAATCAGTGGTTATAACCATATTATTGACAATGATCTATTTGGATTAATTTTTGAATATAAATCAACTAAGTGGTATAACTGTTGAAGGGTTTGCACATCCCAAGGCAACCCTAATCCTAGTTAATAAGTGAGAGGAATTTGACACCCTGTGTGTGTAAGTCCAACTCGATGATAACATAGTTATTTGATTGATTAGTTAAAAGTTAATAAAGGACTTTAGACCTTTTTGCGGGACTTTTAATGTCGCAGGGCCTAAATGTCAAGTTAGAGAATAAAATTGGGTTTCCCTCCAATTTTGATGTTTCCCACACTTTTTTAAATTTGAATAAAAAGAGCGGCAAGACTGGACCAATAGGATTCAGAGGCCAGGGTCCTCCTCTCTACTATAAAAAAGGACCAACTCGAGTTGCTCCTGATGTTCAATTTCTCATTTCAATAAAGCAAATTGGTTCTCTTTAGAAATGGATTGATGAATGTCCTTGGTCTTCCTCTCTTTTCCTCCATTTCTCATGCTTTCTTTGGATTTTGCTAATTGTTGGATTTGATCATTATTGGGATTGCTATTTTTATGCTTTTTGTGAGAGAGAAAGGGAGAGAAAGAAAGAGTAAGTTTCTATCATTGTTGTGGATTTAGGATTAATGGAAGTAGGGTTAATGGATGTAGTGTTAATGCTTAGTGTTAATGGATGTTAGTGTTAGATCCTCCATTCATGTTGAAATCTGAACTATACTATCGCTCTCATGGAAACGAACCTACGCGTGACAACTAACTCCGTCTTTTTGATGCTAGATTGACTAGATCTTTGATTTAGGTTAGGCAAGGAAAGAAACCCACTAAGATTTTGGTGCCGTTTCCGGGGAGCTACGCCAATTTTTCAGTTTCCAGCATGTTTGGTTGATGGTTAGTTTGCATTAGGCATCTTGTCTTGGCATGAATAGTGTTAGATCTGCATTTTAGAGTTAGTTTGGGATTGATTTTGCTTGATTTGAGTGGATTTGCTTGTTTGAAATCTAATATGATTATTAAAAGAGGAAAGCTATTCAGATTACCAATCTTAAGATCCATTTGGATATGAGATTTCAGAGAAAATAACAAAAATCGGTTAAATCTGTCAGATTTGGTCAAAAAGAGACAAAAAGCGTCATCAGAGCCCAGAACTTTTTACCCTCTTTTAGGAAACCTTCGCCGAGTTGCAAACACGTTTGATTTTGTTTACAGAACCTTCAGTTTGAAAGGTGAAGATTAATTCCCAGCAGATTTTCAGAAACATCAGAAAAACTGCCAAAAAACACTAATTATTATCAAAACCCTAAAAAATACAGAAACCTTTGCCCGATCTACAGTGCTAAGATGTGATTCAAATCTATCTACTTCCAGGTCAGCGAAGAATAATATCAAAAATAGAAAGGGTTTCAGATGATCAGTTGTCAAATTGTCATATTTTTGTCAAAAAAGTCACTTTTTTGCAAAATTACCAATATTACTCTTGATCCTTAGCCAGAAACTTTACCGAGTTTCCAAAACATTCTATTATAGAGAAATACTATTTTTGAGTTTGGCGAAGATTCTTCTTGATCAGATCACAAAAGATCTTGATTTTTACCCTCGCCAGATTACGAAAACTATATTTCCTTGTGTCAGAAACCTGCGTCCGGTTTTTCATAGTTTTATCTGTGTCAGATCTTCCATCTGAGAATTCGGTGAAGGTTATTTTCAAAGAAATTGTCAAAAAAGTTGTTCAGAGAGTTTTTTTCCCAAAGTAGCACTGTTTAACCTTTGCTGAGCCAACCTTTGCTTAGTGAACCTTCGCCAGTCCTATTTTCAGTTTCTGATTTTCCAGATCAAGTCTCTGTCAAAATTTGGATCAAATCTGATATATTCTAAATTGGATTATGAGAGATTTATCATTTTTGAGAAGTATCGATTGATCGAATTTCGGAAAGTTTTTCATCATATAGAGTCAGATTCTTGCAAAGTGGAATAGATCTAGCAGATCTAATCTGAGATAGTTTTTTGGAGAAATCTAGATCCATCTCATTATCTATTTGATCTAAATTTGTAAAGATGGCTGCCCTTGGAGCTGCTCCTGGAGGTGCTCTACAGGAGGTCAATCCAATTATTGTTAGAAGAACACCCCCATTGGATCTACCCAAATATAATGGATTAACAGATGCAGTTAAATTTCTTCAGATCTATGCTGAATCCTGTGAGGTCTATGGTGAGATTTATCCTCAAGATAAACTTAAGCTGTTTCCTATGGCCTTAACAGGCGCAACACAAGATTGGTACTATAACCAAGATGAAACTGAGCATACATATTGAGAGGTTGTTAAATGAGCCCTTATCACACGGTTCAAACCGCAGAAGTTTATGGAAGACCCTTTCTTACTTTTAAGTAAAATTAAATTGGGAAAGAGGGGAATGGTTCGAGATTACCTCAAAAGGGTGAAACGTCTTAGATCTGAATGCGAACCTGATCTGATTAATGAAAATGCCATGATTATGTGGTTTTTGCCAGGTCTACCTAAACAGATTAGACGTGAGCTAAAACGCCATAATGAGTATGCACTTTTCAAAATGCCATGGACGATGCAATTTGGGAGGAGGACGAAGATTCAGATGATGAGCCGAATGTCAGTATGTTGCCTTATACAACAGGGCAGACTACTATGACATCCACCACTATTGCATCAACGAATGCCAATGCTACTACATAAATGATGCTCAATGAGTTCGAGAAACTTGGGAAGACCCAGCAGAAACAGATGGAAAAGTTGCAGTTGCAATTTGATGAGAAGATCAAAGCATTGGAAAATTTCCACGAAGAAGCAAACAAGGAGTCTGAGAAGTTTGCAAAGACTTTTCCTACCAGGGAAAATATCTGGTGTTCTATTTGTACAGGAAATCACACAGTGAACGAGTGTCCTCAATTGAAAAAACGAATGGAAATCATTGTTTGTCATCTGTGTAATTCACCTGACTATGAGACTGCTTTTTGCAACTTCAACCCTCAGATAATTCAGCGACAGTATGCCCAGATGGGATATCGAGATCCACAGTATGGAGGAAATCCAGCAGCAAGACTGCGACAATCTACACTTGGATACCCGGAACGTCTAGCTTTGCCTGCCCCACCAAAACACTCCGCTCCTCCTGCCAATTTGATGGAACCAGAATCTTACGGAAGTGCTGAGCAATGGAGCTATGATAATGATGAGGAAGGTGGATCTTCAGAACAGTATGCCATTAATGTTGTCGCTCAACAACAAGTCTCGAGAAATTGGACCAGAGCACCACTTGGATGCTTTGCATGTGGAGAAAATCATAGAGTTGCAGAATGTCCAAATAAAAAAAAATTTGTACCATTTTGTCATGATTGTGGATATGGGCATTGCTATAAGGACTGTCCAGCAAGACCGAAGCCACCACCAGCTATAGCACCTATAAATTTGATAACCATCAAGCAAGGATCAATAGCTCAAAATAAACCAAGTGCACCCTTGATGTGGTCACCAGAGCACAAAAGCAAAAAGAACCAGTAGTGGATCTAGAACCTGCTGATTCTATACCATTGAACGAAACACCAACAACATCGGGAGTCTATCCAAATCTCAATGCAGAAAAACAAAGATATCAGGATATGAGACAATGGATTAAACATCTGCAAAAAGAAGAGGAACTTGAAGGTGCTAAAGTAACAACTAAAGTTCGGTCTTCAACATTGCAGCCTCCAAGAAATTTACATACGGATATGAATGATCAGTTACATCATCACGAAGAACCCTTCAAGATGACTGAATTGGAAGCACCGATTACTCATGAATGTTTTGTCTAGCAAGATCAATATTTCATTGGGAGAGTTCCTAAAGTTGGTGCCAAAAGCAAAAGAAGTCCTAGCGCAAAAGTTAGCCCAAGAAGAACCAGAAGTTCACCAGGAGCCACTTTTTTGTGCTGGATTTGAAGAATCTAACGATGTACTCCATGTTGGAGCCGCTTGAAAAAAGTGGATCTTGAATGGATCCAAACTCCCAAAATACTTGGCTAAGATCTTTGCACAACAAGCTACAAAAGCTGGAAATGGCAAAGCATCCTAATGCTACCTTTGATACACATGAACTTGACAAAGCATTCAAGAGACAAAAGAAACTAATAAAAGGTACTGATGGCAGCCAAAAACAACAGCATACCAGCCCTACAACAACAGCCTACCACTTTTGGAAATCTCTTAAGATCATACACAAAAGCTTCAAGACAATACACAAAGCAATGCTCAATTCTCCGTAAAACAGCAGCAAACAAGTAAGTTAAAGTAACCAACAAGTGTTTGCATGCCTCCTCCATATTCCACTATGCCCATAGTGATTGCACCATGTATCTCCATGAATGAACCTCCATCACCACCTTGACTTTGTAGACCTCCATTCCATGAAAGCCCTTGAGTGAATGAATGCCAAAATGATGTGTTCTCTGCTCCATTTGAATGAGCAAAACCTGAACTTGAAATACTTGATGTATCTCCACTAGATTTGCATACAACCCTTGATCCTACATTATCAACAATTTGCCAATTTGCCAACACTAGGATGCTAGATCTTGAACTTTGCTCAAAAGTAAACATATTGACCACTTCAATATCTTTCAAGATTTGAATGAATGCATGTACTTGATCATAAAACCAGCAATGATAACTATTCCATCTCCAAGATCCAAAGGATGCAAAACTATGGAACTAGTTTCATTGAATTTTGACAATTCCAACACATTGACATGACAATGTTCATACATGAGATTAAACAAGTAAGGTAGAGTAAAAGGACACTTCCTTGTTGATCCAAGATCCTTACTTGAACCTTCAAGAACCTGTAAAAAAAAGATCCAAAATGCTTTGCCCATGTGGCTCCCCTTTGATGCTTTTGACTAGCTTCCAATTGCTACTTGCCTCTTGGTGTTAATGAAGCAATTCAAGATCAACATCTTTATCTTCCAGCAAAACATCAAGGACTTTGCATTTATAAATATCTTTAGATTTGAACCTCTAAAGATACTCCCTCTCAAACACATGATTAACATCCCACAAGATCTCATCATTGCTTGATTTCAACCTTCCACTATAGTTAGTGAAAACAATGTCACCATCATAAACCGAATGATAGATTTCTACAATTCTATCCAGCATGAAGTAGAGTAGATGAAATTCAGTATCAAACCTAATCAAACCAGCCCATTTGAGTTCAAATCAAACCTCAATGAGCTCACCAATGAGATCTTCCTTGCCTTGAAGAAATTGCCACTTGAGTTGCTGCATGTAGTCTTCTTCATCCAACCTTTTGCCATCTTGATCATGCATGAACACTCCACCACAATTACAGCATCCTTTGAGTTGATGAAGAGATTTAAGATCCATGCCTTGGATCTTCTCAAGAGTCACTCTTTCTTTGCCCTTTCCTTCACAAGACTCCCTCTTAATGATCACACCACAAAAGTTAGCAATCTCCCTCTTGATAGTTGCATCATAAGAAATGGAAGAATCTCGAACATTAGAAGCCATGAAAAGAACACATAGTACCTTCAACATAAGAATGATTGAAGTACTTTTTCTTGTCAAGCCTGGACTTCTAATCAGTGATATAAGTAATGACAATGAACCCTCACTATCATTCAAAAAAGCATCATTCAAGATACATCCTACTTCGAACACTTCACATTCATCTCTCTCTTTTGACTTGAGATCATCCTCACCAAGTCTCATGATAGAACCTTTTGATCTACTTTCTTTATGAAAACATGTGACACCACTTGTTGCACAAATGACTTTCTTGGACTCATCACATAAAGACGCAAAAGAACCTTTTTCTTCAAACATGCTCAAAGCACCATCTTTTTCCAAATGAGTAAATAAGTCATTAGCAACAACCATTTCCAAAGACAAGTTTTCATCACCTTTATTGATGAAGTTAGATCTCTTCTTACCTTTTCCATTTTTGCACTTGCCATGTAGTTCCATTGAAGAGCCACCAAGACTTGAAAATATATGAGTAGAAGAGTTCAAACATTATACTAATTTAGCACCACATGACTCCATTTGACTAGTAGGTAGCACTAGTCCATCTTCAAGATCCAATGGATCCAAAACATTGATCATAGATTCACCAAATGTTGCCAAGTTAGCACAACAATAACTATCTCCAAGAAGCTCATTAGATCTCAATCTAGATCTAGCATAAGAAAGCTCTTTAGGCTTTGCATAAGATATACCAATCTTATTGATGCTAGGAATTGACTTTTGAAAGTTGAGAGAACCACCAACATCCATTTCATTCCTCTTGTTAGACATAACAAATGCATCAAGCTTGTAAAGTCTACCTTGTCTATTGCCCCTAGCAATCAAGACATTGTGAAAAATACAGATCCTAAGTGGATCTAAACTCCAAGATCATTGGCTTGAATGCTTGCACTCCAAACTACATAAGCTAGGAATTGGCAACACATTCTATGCTACCTAGAATGCAAAGAACTTGATCAAAAAGCATTTATCACAAATGGAAACTTCCATAAACATCAAGTGCGGCCCAAAATAGCATTATACAGTCCATAATACATCAGCCTACCACTTTTGGAAAGCACCTAAGATCATACACAATAGCTTGAAGACAATACACACAACAATGCTCTCAATGGAGGAAGAAACAATGACAATGATCTATTGATCTCAATGAAGCATACAAAAGGTTTCTCCAACCTGTTCTCCACGACTTTCCTACTATTTATGGATGAGGAAGATGACTCTCTCTCCTCTCTCTAGAAGGTACTTGACCCTAGATATTCCCTATATAGGAAAAATAGCTAAAAATGGCTTATATGACCAAAATACATCAAAATGGTCTCATTTTGAAGGGTATGAAGTTTGACACTTCATCATACTGAAAAAATACAGTAAATAAAAACATTGTGGCCTGGTTCACACGTGTGAAACTCCAGAACCAAAACTATTTACAATTTTAGCCAATTTAGGCCTCAAACTAGCTAGGAAATGTTGACAATTTTCACACTCCCTCTTCAACATTGGATGCTAGTTTCAACATAGTCTTTGAGCACATTCCAAGATTAGATCTATGCATTAAATATAGGTCCTTTCCCAATGGTTTGGTGAAGATATCAGCCACACACTCCTTTGAAGAGACATGTTGAAGCTCCACCTCTTTGGCAATGACTTGATCTCTCACAAAATGGTGAGCAATCTCAATGTGCTTGCTCCTTGCATGAAAAACAGGATTGCTTGCCAAGCTTTGGGCTGAAAGGTTATCACAAAGTATGATTGGAGTCTTCTCTGGTTCCAGCAAGTGAAGATCCAATAACATCCTCTTGATCCAAAGAATCTCCTTGGTGCATGTTGTTAATGCCTTGTACTCGGCTTCGGTGGAAGATAGAGAGATAGTTGGTTGCTTCTTTGATAGCCATGAGACCACTCCATCTCCAAGATAGATTGCAAAGGCACTTGTTGACTTCCTATCCATTTGATCACCTGCAAAATCTGAATCTGAAAATCCACAAAGGTTAGGTGTAGTACCTCCATACAAGATGCCAAAATCTCTAGATCCCGAGATGTATCTAAGTACTCTCTTTCCTAGCTTCCAATGAGCCTCACTAGGATCTTGCATAAATTGACTTAGTTTACCAACCACAAAGCTTAGATCAGGTCTTGTGATGGTTAACCATATAAGAGATCCTATTAGCTTTCTATAGAGAGTAATGTCCTTGAAGGATCTTTCATTACTTCTTGTAGTTAGCTTTACATTTGATTCCATAGGAGTAGAAACAACTTTACAATCTTCCATATGAAACCTTTTTAGAATAGAGTTAACATACTTTTCTTGACATATGAATGTAGATTTAGAAGTTCTAATAATCTCTATTCCTAAGATATAATGAAGTTTACCAAGATCTTGAATTTCAAACTCTCTTTTGAGTGCCATCTTGATTTCATCTATATCTAGATTGTTACCACCACTTAAGATAATGTCATCAACATAGATCAAAAGTAAAGTGATATCATTTTCATTCAATCTAAAGTAGAGAGAATGATCATACTCACTCATAACAAAGTTTTGAGAAAGTAAGAAGGAATTGAGCTTAGCATACCAACTCCTTGGTGCTTGCTTTAGCCCATACAAACTCTTTTGGAGATAGCACACATGATTAGGCTCATCATGTGAAACATAGCCCTCGGGTTGCTCCATGTAAATATCTTCTTCAAGATCACCATTCAAGAAGGCATTAGTAACATCCATTTGCCACATATCCCAATCATAAAGAGTTGCAAGAGAGATTAGGATTCGAATAGTTACCATCTTTGCCACGGGTGCAAAGGTCTCATCATAGTCAATACCATATTCTTGAGCATACCCCTTTTCCACCAACCTTGCCTTGTACTTGTTGATTGATCCATCTTGATTTGTCTTGATCTTGAAGATCCACTTACAACCAATTGCCTTCTTGTCCTTTGGAAGCTTTACCAACCTCCATGTGTTGCTTTTGATGAGTGCTTGATGCTCATGATCCATGGCTTGGATCCATTCCTTCTTTTGAATTGCTTCACCTACACAAGTTGGTTCATCAAAAGAGGTAAGAAAAGCAAAGTTAGAGTTGTCCACCACTTGCTTTCCTTTTTCATCATAGGTTAGCCTTGATGGCTTAGCCCTTTGCCTTTGAGTCTTCCTTGAAGTTTGCTTTGGAGTGGCATCTCCATCTTCATCCAAGACATCTTGCACATCATGATGATTAGTAGGCACATCAACATCAACATCAACAACATTGGAAACATTCTCTTCATGAAAGATGACATCCCTACTTATGACAACTTTCTTTGTAGAAGGAATGTACACTTTGTAAGCCTTGCTTACTTCACTATAGCCAACAAACACACCCTTCTTTGATGAAGGATCTTCTTTAGTTCTATCATCAAGTGTGATATTGACAAAACATGTACATCCAAAGATCCTACAATGCTTGACACTCGGCCTTCTACCATAAAGAACCTCATGAGGAGTTTTACCATCCAAGGAAGCACTTGTCCATCTATTACATAGATAGTTAGCACATGCTAAAGCTTCCCCCCAAAAAGACTTAGCAAGATTAGCATGTAGTCTCATTGCCTTGGCACATTCACAAAGGGTTCTATTCTTCCTCTCGGCCACTCCATTCTGTTGTGGAGTCCTAGGACTAGACATCTCCCTCTTAATCCCATGTGCTATACAAAAGTCTTTGAACCTATTTGAGGTGTATTCCCCTCCATTATCAGATCTTAAGCATTTGATCTTTGTATTGAATTGGTTTTCCATTTCATTCTTGAACTTGACAAATGCAGCAAACACTTCATCCTTACTTTTAAGAAGATAGATCCAAGTATACCTACTAAAGTCATCAATGAAAGTTGCATACATCTTTGCCCCACCATTGCTAGTTGTACTAGAAGAATGAATATCAGAATGCACAAGTTGAAAAGCTTCTTTAGATCTAGAAGTAGATCTAGAATAAGCAAGTCTATGAGATTTGGACAAGGCACAATGTTCACAAACACTATTGTTTGCAACAAGACTTTTAGGGAGACCAAGAACAAGCTCTTTCTTTGCCATTACCTCCAAAGATTTGAAGTTGGGATGGCCCAACCTCTTGTGCCAAACTTCTTGGTTTGTCAATTGCTCCCTAGCCATACATCCTTCATGATTAGAGATCACACATGCATCAAGCTTGAAAAGTTTACCATGCCTCCTACCTTGAGCAATCAAGGATCCACATTTACTTATCAAACATGCATCTCCAATGAACTCCACATCAAGTCCTTTGTCAATCATTTGACTTACACTAAGCAAATTCTTAGTGATTGAAGGAATGTACAAAACATTTTCAAGATTTGCTTTCCTATTTGTTGAAAGGGAAATAGGAATAGTGCCTATGCCTTTGATGTCACATTGACCATCATTTGCAGTGTAGATGATGTTACCTTCTCCCTCATAAGACAATAAGGATGTAAAGTATTCCTTATGTCTTGTCATGTGAGATGAGGCTCCACTATCAATCCACCAAGGATCATTATCATCTATGTTGGCTAACAAACTTGAAGTCATAACAAGTGATTCACATGTGTTATGTTCTTCCTCATCTATTGTAAGATTTCCTTGCCTCTCTCCTTGCTCTCTTTTCTTCTTATAACATTCATTTGCAAAATGACCTTTTATCCCACAATAAAAGCACTTGAACTTTGACTTATTGTTCTTAGTAGAAGAGGAAGAGGAAGAGTGATCATCATGATCAAAGTTACCACCTTTGGACCATTTCCCTTTGCCTTTACCTTTGCCCTTGAATTTGCCTTTTGTGAAGAAAGCCTCTTCACCTCCACCTTGCAAGGATGCACCATCAAGCTTTGATTGCAACCTATGTTCTTCAGCCAATAAGATTTCTTGCAAGTCAACCACACTTGGCAAGACTCTTTGAATGGCAAAACTTTGCACAAGGTTAGCATGTTCATTTAGCAAACCATTCAACATAACTTGGACTATTTCACCATCTTTTATGTTCTCATCAATGCATGCTAAATCATCACTTAGGGACTTAACTCTCAAGATAAATGCATGAGCACTTTCACCCTCTCTTTGCCTACTAGAAAATATTTGTCTCCTTAGGGTCAATACCCTAGATGTGGACTTTGATTCAAAGAGCTTCTTTAAGGCATTCCATGCCTCACTTGCACTTTGACACTTTCCAACTTCCTTGAGAAGTTCATTTGTAACATTCATTTTAATGATATGAAGAGCCCTTTTGGCCTTCTTATCAAACCTTTGTTGCTCTTGAAGTGTGAGAGGTCTCTCTTCAATTTCTGCAACTATGTCCATGAGTTCATTCAACTCAAGTAAGGACTCCATCCTCACTTTCCAAGTAGAGTAGTTTGATGAACTCAACCTTTCACTAGACTCTAGCATGATCCCACCATTGGAAGCCATGATTCTAATGTTTCTTCAACTTTTAGGTTCTGTCCTAAAGCACTTAGCACTCACTTTTCTCTCAACAAATGATAGATAAAGAGATCTATGAAGATTTAGGACCCTAAAACACTTCTATCTTGAACCTAGATGGTTTCCAAGCATAGAAAGGAAGATTGAAACACATGCAACACTTTGCACACACTAAGAATGGATTACAAAATCAAACCAACCTGAACACACTCTTGCTTAAGCTCTCAAACTTTCCAGCAAGTGACCAAATCAAGTTATGGTGTGAAGAGTTACTTGCATTCTTAGAAAATACCCAAAACTAGGATGCCAAGATTACCTAGTAATGAACAAACTTGATCAACATATGATCAACACACTAAGATATTGATTCAACCTGTAAAACCACATGTAAACCACACTTCTAAAAGTTTATAAACTCCAGCAAGTGATAAATACAAGATTTAGAGGTGAATGAATGAGCACACTTAGTGAATCACAAGACTAGCTTCACTATCTTGTCAAATCTTGGTGTTTAGATGTAGATCTAAGATCACTTCACATGAGAATGTTCCTCAACCTGTTAAGAACCTGAAAACACACTTGCATAATGGTTAACACCTTCCAGCAAATGCTCCAATCAAATTACATAAGGAGAGTTACTTACATGCTCAACAAAGTACACCAAAATTTATGCCAAAATTGATGACAATCTTTACAATATGCTCTTCACAATGGAGCTTGCAATATGTTCACCCAAAAAAGGGGATCTTTCATCCAAATGGGAGCTTTGCTCAGCCTTTAGGAGAATTACAACTCACTCAAAAGAGCATTTGTCATCCACTTAAGGAGAAGTTTCATCCACTTAAGGAGAGTGTTCATCCAAGAATGGAGATTGTCAACAATAGGATTGAAAAGAACATTGTTAGTATTGAATATGCACAAGCCTCACAATAACAAATGATTAGGTGTTATGATCTGATCCAAAATAGTTTCTTTTCAGCCTCTGATCTTCAATAGACCTGAAATATGCTTTTGATCCACAAGTTCAACTCACAAAACAAAGGTTAGTAAGATTTGATCAACAAAGCAATGCAAAATCATGCTAGAACTTGATCAAACATCCAAATATCACCAAAAATGGAATACTTACTGTAAATAGAAGCCAACCAGCTCTGATACCATGTGAAAAATACAGATTCTAAGTGGATCTAAACTCCAAGATCATTGGCTTGAATGCTTGCACTCCAAACTACATAAGCTAGGAATTGGCAACACATTCTATGCTACCTAGAATGCAAAGAACTTGATCAAAAAGCATTTATCACAAATGGAAACTTCCATAAACATCAAGTGCGGCCCAAAATAGCATTATACAGTCCATAATACATCAGCCTACCACTTTTGGAAAGCACCTAAGATCATACACAATAGCTTGAAGACAATACACACAACAATGCTCTCAATGGAGGAAGAAACAATGACAATGATCTATTGATCTCAATGAAGCATACAAAAGGTTTCTCCAGCCTGTTCTCCACGACTTCCCTACTATTTATGGATGAGGAAGATGACTCTCTCTCCTCTCTCTAGAAGGTACTTGACCCTAGATATTCCCTATATAGGAAAAATAGCTAAAAATGGCTTATATGACCAAAATACATCAAAATGGTCTCATTTTGAAGGGTATGAAGTTTGACACTTCATCATACTGAAAAAATACAGTAAATAAAAACATTGTGGCCTGGTTCACACGTGTGAAACTCCAGAACCAAAACTATTTACAATTTTAGCCAATTTAGGCCTCAAACTAGCTAGGAAATGTTGACAATTTTCACAGACATCTCCCTTAGTAATGAAGCAAACATCCCCAACAAACTTTGTCTTGTACCCTTTCTTTAACATTTGACCAACACTTAGCAAATTCCTTGAAAGTGAAGGAATGTAAAGAGCATTGTCAAGCCTTGCATTCCTATTAGTAGAAAGACAAATAGGAATTGAGCCAATACCTCACCACCATTTGAACCACTTTCTTGGTTCCAACATAAGAGATCAAAGAAGTAAAGAACTCCTTGTGACTAGTCATGTGTGAACTAGATCCACTATCTATCCACCATGAATCCTTGTCACTTCCACTTGACATTAGACTTGAAGAACACATCATGAGAGAATCACAAGAATCTAGATCCTCATTAGAAGTACAAAAGTTGTTTTGCTTGCTACCTTCATTACTTTGCTTCTTATGACATTCATTTGCAAAATGACCTTTTATCCCACAATAAAAGCACTTGAACTTTGACTTATCTTTCTTTCTAAAAGAAGTAGAAGAGGAGGAAGAGTGATCATCATGATCCGAGTTACCACCTTTGGACCATTTCTCTTTGCCTTTACCTTTGCCTTTGACTTTGCCTTTTGTGAAGAAAGCCTCTTCATTTCCACCTTGTAAGGATGCACCATCAAGCTTTGATTGCAACCTATGCTCTTCAGCCAATAAGATTTCTTGCAAGTCAACCACACTTGGCAAGACTCTTTGAATGGCAAAACTTTGCACAAGGTTAGCATGTTCATCTAGCAAACCATTCAACATAACCTGGACTATTTCACCATCTTTTATGATTTCATCAATGCATGCTAGATCATCACTTAAGGACTTAACTCTCAAGACAAATGCATGAGCACTTTCTCCCTATCTTTGTCTACTAGAATATATTTGTCTCCTTAGGGTCTATACCCTAGATGTGGACTTTGATTCAAGGAGCTTCTTCAAGGCATTCCCTGCCTCACTTGCGCTTTGACTTTTACCAACTTCCTTGAGAAGTTCATTGGTAACATTCATTTTAATGATATGAAGAGCCCTTTTAGCCTTCTTATCAAACCTTTGTTGCTCTTGAATTGTGGATGGTCTCTCTTCAGCTCCTGTAACTATGTCCATGAGTTCATTCAACTCAAGTAAGGACTCCATCCTCACTTTCCAGGTAGAGTAGTTTGATGAACTCAACCTATCATTAGTTTCTAACATGATCCCACCATTGGAAGCCATAAATATAATGATTCTTAGGCTCTATCCTAATGCACCTAGCACTCACTTTCCTCTCAACATATGATGGATAAGGAGATCTTAGAAGATCTAGGACCCTAAAACACTTCTATCTTGAACCTGGCTGGTTTCCAAGCATAGAAAGGAAGATTGAAACACATGCAACACTTTGCACACACTAGAAATGGATTACAAACTCAAACCAACCTGAATACACTCTTGCTTAAGCTCTCAAACTTTTCAGCAAGTGACCAAATCAAGCTATGGTGTGAAGAGTTACTTGCATTCTTAGAAAATACAAAAGACTAGGCTGCCAAGAGTACCTAAAATTGAACAAACTTGATCAGCATATGATCAACACACTAAGATATTAATTCAACTTGTAGAACCACATGTAAACCATACTTCTAAAAGTTTATAGACTCCAGGAAGTGATAAATACAAGCTTTAAAGGTGAATGAAAGAGCACACTTAGTGAATCACAAGACTAGTTTCACTGGCTTGTCAAATCTTGGTGTTTAGATGTAGATCTAAGATCACTTCACATGGGAATGTTCTTAAACCTGTTAAGAACCTGAAAACACATTTGCATAATGGTTAAAACCTTCTAGCAAGTGCTCCAATCAAATTACATTAGGAGAGTTACTTACATGCTCAACAAAGTACACCAAAATTTATGCAAAAGATTGTTGGCAACATGTTCACCCAAAAGGGGATCATTCATCCAAGTGGGAGCTTTGCTCAGCCTTTTGGAGAAATACAAAATCACTCAAAGAGTATTTGTCATCCACTTAAGGAGAAGGTTCATTCACTTAAGGAGATTGTTCATCCACAAAGGAGAGCGTTCATCCACAGAAGTGGAGATTGTCAACAATACATTGAACAGGACATTGTTAGTATTGAATATGTACAAGCCTCACAATCAACAAATGATTAGGTGTTATGATCCAGTACAAAATAGCTTCTTCTCAACCTCTGATCTTCAATAGACCTGAAATATTCTTTTGATCCACAAGTTCAACTCACAAAACAAAGGTTAGTAAGATTTGATCAACAATGCAATGCATAATCATGCTAGAACTTGATCAAACATCCAAATATCACCATAAATGGAAACCTTACTAAAAATAACAGCCAACTAGCTCTGATACCATGTGAAAAAAATGGATCTTGAATGGATCCAAACTCCCAAAATACTTGGCTAAGATCTTTGCACAACAAGCTACAAAAGCTAGAAATGGCAAAGCATCCTAATGCTACCTTTGATACACATGAACTTGACAAAGCATTCAAGGGACAAAAGAAACTAATAAAAGGTACTAATGGAAGCCAAAAACAACAGCATATCAGCCCTACAACAACAGCCTATCACTTTTGGAAACCTCTTAAGATCATACACAAAAGCTTCAAGACAATACACAAAGCAATGCTCTCAATGGAGGAAGAAATTGTGACAATGATCTATTGATCTCTCTCAACAATACAATAAGTTTCTCCAACTTGTTCTCCACGAATTTCAGCCTAATATAGGTGAGAGAGATGACTCTCTCTCCTCTCTCTAGAACTAGGACCCAATTTTAGGGCACCAATAGCCTAAAATAGCCAATTTTGGCCTATATGTCCAAATAACATGATTTTGGTGTCATTTCAAAGGTCCTAAAGTTTGAGACTTTTCCAATATGAAATATATACTAAAATAAAAGTATTTAGGCCTCTTTCATAGGTGTGAAAGGCTAGATCCAAAACTATGTACAAAAATTGCCAATTTAGGCCTCAAACTAGCTAGGAATTGTTGACAATTTTCACACCGCTTGGGAAAGTGAACAAAAGAATATCACTCTGCCGATACAACATAGACAATTTTCTAAATAAGCAGCCGTGATAGATGGCGGTTCAGGATTAACCTGATTTCTAAAAACTTATATACAAAATGGGGCGTTACAAAGATTAAGCCTGCTACTTTTGCTATTAAGCTAGCGGATTGAACGATAGTTCGTCCACGAGGAATGGTGGAAGATATACCTGTCAGGATTGCAGGAGTACAGTTCATCATTACTTTCATCATGATAGACCTACCAAAAGCACCAAATGTCTACTGAGTTCTATTAGGATGTCCATGGTTACGAGTTGCGCAAGTAACTCATAACTGGGGTACAGGAAAAATCACTTTTGAAAATCGTGAACATGCAGGTATGACTTGGAATATCAAACTAGTTGGATAAAGGCAAAGGAAAAGTCTAGAATGATTCTTCAAGTCAGATTTCTAGCAAGACATTATCGTCTAGGAAGTCTTCACCTGTGAAGAAAGAATTATCATCTCGAAGGTCATCACCTCCACAATCAATTCTTGCTAAGAAGGCTAAACGAAGATCCAAGACAAGTCCTTTCGAAAAAGAACAAGAAAATGTAGTCCAGCATGATATGCCAGAGCATTTTAAACGTTATACACTAGATGAACCTAAAGCACATTGTGAACCTGAAGAACACATACCAAAATCTAAAGAGGTTTATGATGGCCCAACTAGGACTAGCCAATGAATCTTGCCGAACCAGGAGAACCAGAAAAAATTGTACAAGTGGGATCACAACTTACTCCTAAACAGTATCAAGTACTCCGCTTGTTACTTATTAAGTATCAAGATTGTTTTGCATGGACTTATCAAGACTTGAAGGGTATTCCGACATCAGTGATTGAACATACCATACCTTTAGTACCTGATGCAATTCCAAAGGTTACAAAGTTCTATTGCTGTAATCCTAATGTGATTGCTTGACGCCAATTTCATTTATGAGATCGAGCACACTGAATGGATTTCACTGATTGTCATTGTTCCTAAGAAAAATGAAAAATTGAGGATTTGTGTGAATCTCAAAGCATTTAATAAAGTGACACGGAAGGATCACTTTCCATTGCCTTTTACTGAAGGCATTTTGGATCGCCTTGTTGGAGTGGAAGCTTATAGTTTCCTGGATGGATGTAGTGGTTACAACCAGGTTAAGATTGCACCTGCCGATCGCCACAAAACTGCTTTTGCAACAGAATGGGGCACCTATGCTTACAAAGTAATGTCATTTGGACTCTGTAATGCACCAAGTTCATTCCAAAGAGTAATGCAATTTGCTTTTAAATATTATCTACAAAAATTCCTTGAAATTTACTTGGATGACTTGGGAGTTCATAGTACAGATACAGACTACCTGGATCAATTGGAAAAAGTATTTGAAAGATGCCGCAAATATCAGATTTCTCTAGATGCTCTGGTTGAATTCATCCCATGCAAAGAAGTTGTGTTGGACAAGTTCGTTGCAATGCAGCATCCAGATGAAGATGTTGTGGAGGGTTCCATACCTATTTGGGTGGCAAAAGTTGTCGAAGTGAAAAAAAACTTAGAAGGCTTGGCCACAGAGTTTAAATCATTGTGGTACGAACCAAAATATAATCAACAACATAGAAACCAGAGACAAGTTCTGTTCAAAATGGATTCCGAACAACGATGGACCACAATATATGGATATAGATACTATTGTTCATGCATGGAAATTAAAGGCCAAAAAAACAATTAAAGCACATGACTATACTGTGGAAAAATCAATATCTATTCTAGAAATATCAGTGGCACACATCAAAGAATACTTGTCTAAATTATCCGATGAAGGTGTAGTTGATATTGATGAGTAGTTGTAGAGTCCTGGTTACAACCTTTGTGGCCATCAGTGTAGGACTTGTAATGTATTAGTAAGTATTGGCAGATTTTGAATTTGCAACATTGAGTCCAAATTTGGCTTCAAAAGACATGTAATTCCTTTTGTAAATTTAGTTGTAAATCCAGCTTGGCAATTTTGTAGAAAGCCGACTTTTTGTGGGTGTGGCCATGTCACCCTATTATAAGTAAATCCTATTCCATGGCATGTGTATTGTAAGACCATGAGGAATCATGATGTAGAAAGTTTAATGGCTTTTAAAAATTCTAAAGGTTGAAAATAGTTTCTTATTCTCAACCATTAGAATATTGAAATAGTAAGTCATAGTTAGTCTAAAAGGTTAAACTTGTACATTGTCTAGAATTGCACCAAAGCTGTGCATCTTTTGTAATAGTCTCTTGACTAATGTAGGGCTTCTTGTTTGTGGATGTGGAATAGAGTAAATTTTTTGCTTTCTTTCTTCATGCATTGTGGATTAGTGTGGATTAGTTTCTTGTTCTTGTTTAAGTGATTCCCAACATCCAGATAAACTAAATAGACTGGAATTGTGATTCAGATCCTGCATATCTTCTAACAATTCAGTTCTTGATTGTTCTTGGGTTATCCAAGAATCAAGAGATGGGTGTTTCTTGATTCTTGGATTTCTAGTATGTTGTTAGGTAGCTAGTTTCCTGTTCTTGTTCTTGATCTGTAGATTAATCTAGGTGCGTTACTGTTTTTGAATATCTAAAGTTAAATGGTAGCAAGAATCGCTGATTGTTCACTTGTTTGAAATGTTGATCTGTTTGTGAACGAGTCTTGGTTGCATGTGAATGTGTATGCATGTAGTTGGAGTGTTCGAATTCTAATCATCCCTTTGATAGGCTAGAAAATGTGTCTAAGTAAATAGCTAAATCTTTCTGCCTGAAATGGTTCAAACTAAGAAGATCAATCTTAACAAACCAGCTTCCTGGAATGGACAGAAACACCCGGTTTCCAGAGATTTGGAAATCAAGATAAGAGAATAAACTTGTGTTCACAGATTTTGTGGAGGAATCTGTGAACAAAGTTCTAGAAGAAGAAGAGAGATGAAGAAAAGCAAAAAAAAAGGCTATTCAACTTCAGCACTCAAGAGAGAGATGGCTAAAAAGAGGAGAAGTCACTCATGGCATGCATGTGTACACCATCAATTTCTATGGAGGAAGATCCTTGGTGGATTGATAGTGGGGTGAGCTCACATGTCACAAGGCAAAGGGAGTATTTCTCTTCATTTTTATCTTGTTCTAAGAAGTTTATACATGTCTTAGGAAGTTTATCACGTTTAGCAAATGGTGCTAAATGTGATATTTGAAATAGGAACCATTCCTATTTGGCTTGAATCAAGGAGAAGAGCAAAACTTCAAAATGTCTTGTATGTTCCTTCAATATCTAGAAATTTGTTGAGTGTTAGGACAATGGATGTGATGTCAAGTTTGGTGGCAATGCTTGCTTTATCATCAAGACTGAAAATGTCATTGTCAAAGGGATTAGAGATGGTAGGATTTACAGGCTTGATCTTTGTATGAGATATAATCACAATTTGGATGTGATGGAAGCTTGCAAAGGCAAGTATATTTCTCAAGAGGAGAGATTGGAGCATCCAAATCTGAAATCCATGAATGTTGGCTTTGATTTTAATGTCAATAATGATGTTTCAAGTGTGGATGAATATGCTTCTAATTTTGGTGATGTCACAGATCTTGCAAGGCTCGAGGAGTCAAGTGAAGAAGATGGTGCAGAGTACCAATCTCCGCACTTAGGCACATCAAGTGGATCATCAAGATTCAAGGAGAAGCCATCAAGGCTTGTTTGCATAAATGAGAGCAAAGGGAAGGCACTATCTTATCCACCTCTAACACTTTTGACTTCTTTGATACTTGAATCAAGCTGCCTTGATGATGTGTCAAAATCTCACAGTAAACTTGAGATAATTCCACATGACTATGATGCTTTGGTGAGATGCAAAAATGTTATGATTTGTGAGTCTCTATTTGATAGCATGCTATTAGTTCATGTGTGGAATGTCTATCTACTTGCTTTCGGATTTCATGCAAGTAGGATTGGTCAAATCATCAATTTGTTGGATGATGTTGTGTTTCGTGTTGCGAGGCAATTTGTAAACACATTATGAGAATAATTGAATCATCCTCCAAGGAAACTTATATCCACAATGATGTATTTAGCCTCATTATATCTAAGATTATCATGGTAATCAAGCATGAAGATATAATGCAAACCCATTGTTATTATAGCATACATAGTCTTGCCAATCTTGATGTGCCTAATTCTCAAGATCTTAGTAACATGATGATAGATCTTTTGTGATCCTTTTAAAGAAAAAAGACTCTTGATTTCCTCATGGAGTTGCAGCTTTTTTCAAGGAGGAGGAGCTTTGGAATCAACCATATTCTTCAATGCCAAGAAGAAATCAAAGGCAAAAATGCTCAAAGGATGGAAAGCTCTTCTTGGTGCTTGGAAATGTCTTTCAATCAAAGAAGCCTTATCTTGGCTATGGTGTTCTTGCTGTAATTTCAGGTCTCTTGGCTGGTTTTCTCATCAAGTCCATGCCAAAGGATCAACTTGAGAAGTTATTTTTGGCCACTTAATATTTGGAGAGAACTAGCACACTCATCAAGCTTGTTTTTGAGGAGGAGTGTTGTTATGTACATAAGATTCTGTACACTCCTAGTCTTGGATACACGGTACTCCAGAAAATCAAGCTGTTAGCTATGCCACATCAAATTGGATGTGACCCGAAAGTAGCTAATATCCTTGTGAGGCCCGGAACACACTAAATGGAGTTAATACAAGGTTTGGTACAGTCGGCATGTGTAGGTTTGGGACAGTCGACATGTGCAGAGTTATCAAAAGCAATCTATGAATAGGTGGTCCATGCAGGAGAACTCTATTCTAGATGGATCTATGTATAGGGGAGTTAGGACCTTGCATGACCATGTGCACAGGAGGTTCCAAGCCCTATATAAGGAGGCCAAACTCATCCTACTCCACACATTTGTGGGTGATTCATTGCCAGGGTTTCACTCTACTTTCATGTTGTCTATTCCTTGGCTTGGCGGTGAAGCTTCTAGAGTTGATTGGTTGCTTCTACTTGGTTGGGTGGTTGCTCAATATAGTGTTTTCCATTGTGTTTGTCTTGTAAGCAGGATCTTGAGGAGTGTGAAGAATAGGAAAAATCTAGCTTGAGTATTTTGTACATAGTTGCCTTTGTTTGGACATTCTGCAACTCTGTGATTTTCTCCACAAGCAAAGCATCCAAGTGGTGCTCTGGTCCAATTTCTAGATGTTGTTGCATGGCACCATAAATAACATACTGTTCTAAAGGACCACTTTCATGATCATTACCATAATTCCATTGCTCGGTACCTCTGTAAGGTTCTGGTTCCATTAGATTAGCAAGAGGAGCAGATTGGATTGGTGGGGTTGGTAAGGCTAACCGTTCCAAATATCCAAGAGCAGATTGACGAGGTCTGGCTGTGAGATTCCCTCCATAAAGGGGTTCTCAATATCTCATATGGGCATATCGTTGCTGGATAATCCAAGGATTAAAGTTGCAATAAGCAGTCTCATGATCAGGCAAATTACACAAATGGCATATACTGAATTCCATTCGTTTTTTCAATTGAGAACATTCATTCATTGTGTGATTTTCCATACAAATGGAACACCAGACACTTTCCCTGGTAGGAAAAGTCTTAGTAAACTTCTCCGGTTCATTGTTCGCTTTCCCATGGAAATCCTCTAATACTTTGATCTTCTTATCGAATTGCAACTGTAACTTTTCCATCTGTTTCTGCTGGTTCTTCCCCAGTTTCTCGAACTTGTTGAGCATCATCTCTACAATAGCATTGGTATTTGTTGATGCAATTGTGGTGGATGTCATAGTGGTCTGCCCTGCCGTATATGGCAACATACTGATATTTGGCTCGTCATTTGAATCTTCATCTTCCTCCTGTATTGCATCATCCATAGCGTTTTGCGAAGTCGCATACTCATTGTGACGTTTCAGCTTATGTCTGATCCTTTTAGAAAGCTTTGCCAGGAACCACATAATCATGGCATCTTCAATAACCAATTCAGGTACGCACTCAGATCTGAGGTGTTTTACTTGTTCAATCTAGTCTCGTACCATTTCTCTCTTTCCCATTTTAATTTTACTTAGAAGTAGGAAAGGGTCTTCCATAAACTTTTGAGGTTTGAACCGTGTAATGAGGGCTTGTTTGATAGTCACCCAATCCGTACGCTCATTTTCATCTTGATTGTAGTACCAGTCTTGTGCTACACCCGTGAAGGCCATAGGAAAAAGCTTAAATTTATCCTGAGGGAAAACTTCGCCATAGATTTCACAAGATTCAGAGTAGATCTGAAGAAATCTAACTGGATCTGTTAATCCATCGTATTTGGGTAAATCCAAACGAGGTGCTCTCCTAACAATGATTTGATTGACTTCCTAAGGAGCAGGTCCAGGGGCAGGCATCTTTACAAATTAAATCAAGTAGACAATGAGATTGGATCTTCAGATCAAGCGATCGACACTTCTCAAAATGAAGAATTCTCTAAATCAGAATCAAATTGAACCAGATTTGGCCAAAAATTTGACAGAGACTTGATCAGGATTATCAGAACCTAAAAATAGTACTGGCGAAGGTTGACTCGGCAAAGGTTTAGCAATGTTCTTTTTGGTAAAAACTCTCTCATCAGACATTTTTGAAAAATTTAATGGAAATAAACTTTGTCGAACTCTTAGACAGAGAATCTGACTCAGATAGATCTAGGGTAGAATTGGTGAAGGTTCCTAACACATAGAAATACAATTTCTGTAGTATGGCAAGGGTTTGTAAAAATAGAAATTTTTTGTGATCCTGACAAAATTAATGTTTGCCAAACTCAGAAATGATAAATTACTATAAATAGAATAATCAAAAAATTCAACGAAGGATCTGGCAAAAAATCATGAGTAATACTGGTATTTTTACAAAAAAGAGACTTTTTTTTGGCAAAAACAGAACAATATGACAACTGATCTTTTGGGAAACCTTCGCCCAACTTATTGATTATAAAAAAAGAGGCACTATAGAATTCTGGCATAGTAGTTTTTAGCTTTGGTAGTGGTGCTACGTCAGCGGGAATCACAATTGGTTCTATTATATTGGTCTCGTTAGGCTCACACTGGACCTCTTCCAAAGTACTTTCTGATACTATGGGCTTTTCTTCTGTAGGATGTTGGGAAACGTCAATATCCAAAGAACACCTCAAGTGGCGCCAGAGCCACTAATCTCTTATGATTACGTCATAGTGGAGGACCTATTGTATTCTTATGGATCTTCTGCTTGCGTAGAAGTGGTTTATCAGTCACTTGAATGGTGGTATCAACACTTTCGTGAAGCTAACCACTATCACGACATCGAAGGTGTGACTTTCAATAGGGTCTATCTACCTTTTGTTTCGGTTGGTCACTAGTCAAGCTCATAGTCAATGGCGAGCAAATCATGTCCAATAGTAGAAGTCGCAAGGTTTTGCACTCCCAGCAGACGCACCAGTGTTGGCGTTTGATGGGACAGATGACGCTTAACAAGGGTGGGCTTAGGTTGCCAATGGATCAAATTCATCAAAATGGTGGAGATGGATAAACTCTTTTCAACCAATGGGTAGATCAACTTTAAGAATGGTGAAAATGGATAACCGCTCAATCAATAATATAGACAACAACATGGACAACTACTTTCCAGGCAATGTTTCTTCCAAGTTTGAGCTCCCGGCAGATGCACCAATGTTGGGGCAGATTTTTTGTTGAGGGATTGGTCACGTCGGAAGATCTCCAATGGGGAAAAGGCCCACACTGCCCTTACATGAGTGACCAGGGTAACGTCGTTTCCAATCTCGAGGGCCATCCTAATCACCCCATACTCCCGGATCAATGAGAGTTTTCCAAGCTCTTAGAGGTATGACCGCTTGGTAGATGAAATGATTATCGAGCTAGAATTCTGTTTTTGTCAGTTCTAACCTCTCTGAATCTGATTTAGCGATAACTGTAGTATGCTAACTTTTGTCTATTCTTGGCGTAGTCAAGTCAAGTTTGTGGACAACAATACCCATATGAGATCTATGCGATAATAGATGCATATTCAAAACTGACGTACTTCTCTAACTACTTCAATGGCTAAATCTCCGGTATGAACTCTCTCATGCTGTGTGTTGAGAGTGACGAATCTTATTATCATCCATCCTTCTATGTGTAGAACTGGGCAATATCTAAGAGGTGCAACCATTCATGATACTGATGTTTGAGGATGGACCTTAGGTAGGATCTAAATGAATCTCAAGGGAATCTGGGGTAGAAATCGCTCGAGGAGCTCAAAGGGATTTCTAGTCAAGAGTCTCATGAGATCCAGATCCAACTCGATCACCTTAAATGGTTCACACCTCTAGGCTGAGACTATCAACAAGATCTTCAAATAGTCCATCACTTGAAATATTCACGACTAGTTTGAGATGTTGGTACAATGCTCTTTGATTCCTATTCCTGGGTCTATTTTCTAGATTTACGTTCGTGTTGTTAGCAGTCCCAAGTGATTCGAGATATTGTTCAGATGGATCAACGTAAGGGGTATTCAAGGGTGATTGTGATACTTATGCGTAGTGAGTAGATGTGGCGTCAGTTAATCTCTCAGTCATATACTTCTAAATAATTGTAATCCTTGTGATGTTGTATTCTGAATAGGATATCCCAAGGTTGCAGGCTGTGGTGAAACTCCGATGTATAAAAATGGTATCTTGGAATTCCTCATCTAACTAGTTGGCATACGTCACCCGGCAAGGGTAGGAACTAGTATTCTAGGTCCATCATATGAACCCTAAGGCTGCTCGAGGGATCTCGTTTAGTAGTGCAACTAGGACTGCTAGGGGAAACCAGTGATGACCCAATCGTAGGTACAAAGTGGCCTGTATTTGAGTTCCGTTGGTATTGATTTCTAAAGCAAGGTCACACGTCCCAAAGTAGTGTCTAAAGCTATAATGGTGGCAGATCCCCAACTCAAGATTCGTATTACTGGACAGAATCTTCTCGGATTACCGAACTATGCCATGGCACTCTATCAGGTATGATAGATATGGGAATCATCTTGGAAGAGGTGGAATGGTTTTGGATAATTGTCCAAGGTATCAGGTGAGTCCTAGTAACGATCTTGCAATGTATTTTGGGATTTTGGTCTTAAACCGACTTCTGATATGCGAGTTCAATAGACCTTTCTTAAATATTTCTTCTGCATTAAAGTCGTTGTTAACATTTTAAAAAAATATTCCATATTCTAGAACATCCTATCCTTTCATTCCCATAGAGTTGTTGATCATTTTGTGTATCTCAGTGTTGTTCACCAATCTCGGAGGCATTCTAGTGATTCTGACGACTTGCCGATATGTGTCGCTTTCTACCTCGGGTGATTTTGTTGATTCAGTGTGTTCTTTTCTTGATGCTATATGATATGACTTTTGTATCATGCTTAGACAATCTTTGGGCAAACAATATTTCTATCTTAACTGGGAATGAAGTTCCAAGCGTATGACGGCTTTGGTATGGATAATTTCATATACTCAACTTCAGCTAGGCCTACATCAACAATGATGTCATTCTCGCCTGATGTTGGCATGATATTCGTCATAGAAGTGATTTCTTGAGGCGTGTGTCAAGACTAGGAATTTTCCCTCTCAAACACGGTTCTAATTAATGGTGTGCATTTTAGGATCCCTTTCTGCGTGAATATTGGTATTACTCTTTTGTGGTGTCGTAATGATATGATTTGTAAAGTGTACACGTGCCCAAATCTCGTACATGAGTAGTTTTTCCTATTCCCAACATTTATACAATACTTTCAACTTTTCTCCCCATCCCCATTATAATGTCCCGACCCAACATTGTTTTTATAGTCGTTTAATTTTGGTCAGAACGCCTATCATTGGTCAGAACGCCTTGTGTAGTATCATGGGGGGGGGTTTTACTCACGGTGTAATCTTCACAGTCTAGTCAGTGCTAATTTTGTACATAGATTGAGTCATAACCTATGTCATATAAAGATTTCGAGGTTTATCCTTTTAGAGTAGGCCCACAAAGAGTGTCGGGCTTTTCGTGAATTTTCATACTCACTCGGGTTGGCCTTATGGGTGATGGTTGCTAGGCCCTTCATTTTTTGGTCAGAATTACACATGCAGTTTCTAATTCATTCCAGGTAAACATTGTCAAAGGTGAATCCTAGTATTATTAATGGCAAATTTGGTATATGATTTAAGCAATATTTAGACCATCAATATTGAACTTTTTGAAAATTTGCGGTTTTGCGGTTTGCTATCATCCTTTCCGTGCTCATGGGATTGACACACCTTGCGTGTTATGCGTTTGAGTGCTCGTCTCCCAAGGCTCGTATGTTTCAATGAGTGACTTGGACGGGTTGTTCTAGATTAGGAATTTCCCTATAACAATGCGTTCTTTCCTAGCCTTGGAGGTGTATTTCACCCAAGCCAGGTATTAATGCTGCCTCTGTGTTTCAAGAGGGTCGGCCCATTTTTTTTCTTTTGGATATCAACGCAATGTTTTACATACAAAGATAAAATCATCATTCACATTGCACATTAATTTAGTGAATTGACATCATCGTACAATCTTATCATAAGAGGCAGGCGCATTCGAAATATCAATCTATACAAATGCGTTAAAAATCTGTCCCACAACTTAATGGCCTACGTCAAACTAGAGTATAGATTTCAGACTCAGCATTCGGAACAGACAGTCATTGTTAAAATAAACGCCAGGCAGTTTGTTACTGTACGTTAATAGTGTCTATCACATTTGCAGCATTGTAAAACCCGATTTGCTGTTAACAACAACCTCGACCATATTAACTATCAAGGCAGCTTTCAGTCTATATAGCAGGCTCAACCAAAGACTTAAATCATATTACATCCTACAAACATAATAATAAGAACTGGATACGTGTTGCTGTAGCATGCAGACAATACTCAACACATCGATGGTAACTACTTAATTTCAGAAACCATTCTAGGTTGGTACGGGTTGCTGTAGCATGCAGACCATACTCAACACATCGATGGTAACTACTTAATTTTAGAAACCATTCTAGGTTGTTACAGCAGGCAACCAATCGGTCAACTGGAAAACCATTTTTGACACTCAAATGTGGGAAAGGAGAATACCTCAGTACTTGTAGGAAACGGTCGGTTCTCCCTTTGATTGCTCTGCCTGTCACTCTTCCGCAGTGATCTTCCGCAGGTTCACTGGTTTCGAATCGTCGCTACTTGTTTGACTTCCGTTGATTTAGGGTGTATACTAGCTTAGTTTCTTCTAGGTCTTGATCTTGTGTAGTTTCGACCATGTACTATTCTGGTGGCTGCTCATTGATCAGTATTGTTCCTCTTCTGGCCCAATCCGATATCTTTTCAGACTACTCAGATACGTCTCCCACAGATAGGGAGAAACACACTTCCTTCTGCCACCGGTTACACTTGTTAGTTCCTCAACAATGGTGGGTGTGCTGGCTACTTGCCACCAACAAATGATCCATAGATCAGTATCATACTATATATCACTTCAACTGCAACACATTATCCGCCTATATAACTTTTCAAACTCCGTAATTCAATAAGTGATTACAACATTCAGACTGCGTGACATCGACCCTTCATATCAATGTTGGTAGTATCAGCAACGATGGGCTCACAGCTTCGGCCCTCCCTCACAACCAGATTTGCTACTTCTTCCTCAAACTAATCCCAACAGTTTGGAAATGAACTCCACAATAGATACTTGCTCGTTACAGTCTTGCTCCTCTTTGGCCCAGCTTTCCGGCTCTCTGCATATGCGCGCAAGGTTTTCTCTTTCTCTCTACTTCACGTTCGAAGGTGCTTGGGCAGAGGTAATGATGGAGTGACAATATTTCTTCTCTCTCTGTGGTAGCCAGATCATTGATGAATTAACTTTCTATTATAGGCTACAATATTAACGATTTGCTGAGGTAGCGAGCTACAGGTCGATGAACTCCCCTTCTTTTTGAGAAGGTATTCTGAGCGCAACTCTTGCGATGGATGAGGACTGTGATGGAAGTGCCTTCAATTACTTAAATTACTTCATTGTCTGGTTATGGCTACACACGGGTAGCTGTATATCCGCATGTATACATAGATGGCTCACGCTACTAGTCAGCAATAAGGTGGCATGTTGCGCTCAACATCTACGTTTGATTTCCACATTCAGGTGCGAACTACATAAACTAGTGCTCTGTCTGCTGGACTGCCTTGCTGGACTGCCTTCCACTACCAGTGTTTAGTTATGAGGCTAGGCCTCATCTCTTTCATTCAGTCAATACAGTGTTTAGTTACATAACGCTCTTGCACTCTCTTCTGCTGCTGCTATTATGTAGCTCTGAGAATGTAATATGGTATCAGAGCCTCGCTCCCCACATCGCTTTGTCATCGGAGTATCTGCCTGTGCAACGGACTCGTGCGCTGCCTGCATGTACTTAGGCTGCCATCTCGTTGAGACCGAGGATGATAATGAAGATGGAAGCGATGTGAACAACCTATGGAGAAATAATGGCAGAACTCAGTCCAAGTGGTTATATGTTCTATATGTTCTACCATTCAAGCTGCTGTATGAAAGTGAACGACTTTTGTGGAAGCTTGGAATTTGTGTGATCTGCTCTAGTGGGGGCATTGTTGACTATGTGAAAGTTCATGAAAGATGACAAAGACAACTACTTATGCTCCTGCTGTGATGTGGTTTGAATGTGTCAGAGACAACCTTGGTCATTCTTCTTTATGTGCTGCTTGCCAACGTTGCTAATTGGGAGTACCAATGTGCTCCAGTGAAACTATGGCTGCCTGATGAACAACTGCAGTGGTGATTGTTTGAAATGGGCTTCAGTGGAAGCTGCCTATGTGTAAAGCTATTAAAAGATATTGTACACATGAAGACTATAAAACTATTCACAGAAACTATTCACAGGATGAAACATTGTTTTAAGAATGAAACATGAAGACTATAAGACTATTCACAGGATGAAACATTGTTTTAAGAATGTGTGTTTCGTCAACGTTGGTTAGTGATGACACTAAGTAAGTTATGAATATCAACATGTTAGTAAGTACAGTAAGTAAGTACTAAGTACTTAAGTATATATGTAATATGTGATCAAAGAATTATCGTGCCTGATATATTCTTGATCAAGTGGGAGTGTCACCTATAGATTCTTGATCAAGTGGGAGTGTCAGAGAAGTAGGTTTAGGTCATGTTTCGCTTATGGCACTTCAATTAGATTTAGGTCATGTTACGCTTACGGCACTTCAAGTAATTTTAGGTCACGGAAGCGTCTAAGGCCTTCAACCGTCACGTTGTTCACGGCGTTTGCAGCCCATCGTTCACTGATGTAGAGGCTAGGCCTCATCTATTTCATTCAGTCAATACAGTGTTTAGTTACATAACGCTCTTGCACTCTCTTCTGCCGCTGCTATTACGTAACTCTGAGAATGTAATAAATCCTGCACACTTGCTAAGAAGAGGAGAGTCATTACGGGAAAGATCATGAGGGGTTGGCTCAGTTGGTTAGCTTGACATCCAAAATTTCTTTGGTCTCAGGTTCGAGCCTCCCCTTGGAAACCAAGAAGCATTACGGGAAAGAGATAATCCTGCACACTTGCTAAGAAGAGGAGAGTCATTTAGAGCACGTTGATCGTTAGCTAGCTGAGATATATACGTCTGATCACATGCATGCCACTCTTCATGGATTGGTGACTACTCTGGCTGCGCTCTCTCCTTACTGACCCGAATCTTGGTGGGGTTGCTTTGCTGCCAGCGCACCCATATCTAGGAAAGGTGTATTCTTAAGAGTGAGCTAAACGATGATTTGGAGAGGTCGCTCACTATTAGATAGCCTCAGATTCATCTTGGTATTCTTTGATGACATACTGATTTATAGCCGGAACTTAAAAGAACTTGCTCAGCACCTGGAAGTGGTTTTGGAATTGTTGCGGGAATATAAGTTGTTTGCCAAGATGTCAAAGTGTGAGTTAGACCAACAAGAGATTGAGTATTTGGGGCATATGGTGACTAAAGATGGCATTAAGGTGGATCAACGTAAGGTCGAAGTGGTTAAAAATTGGAAGAGCCCTAAAACTTTGTGACATTTACGAGGATTTTTGGGATTTGCATCTTATTATTGACGATTTATGTTCAATTTTTTAAGGATAGCAACAGTGCTCACACACTTGTTGCAAAAAGGAAAATTCGAATGGAGTAAAGATGCTCAGAGAAGCTTCAATCAATTAAAGGAGGCCTTGGTAATACAAAAACATTTGAACTAAAATAACTTTGAAATGACAATCTCTAAGTCTAATATGAAAATTTGCCTCAATTGCCAAATAAACAAATTTGACTAAACTAGTTGAAATCTTCACACTCGAGTCATCTAAAGATGACGAAGCATGTTTTTTCTTTTAGAAGAAGAAATTTTAATAGATCTATGACTTCTAGATATTCAAGAGATTTCATAATTCTCAGCCATTGATATAACATGTTCCAGTGTATCAGTTGGTCCTTGCCTACAGTATTGATTTATTCTTTTAGGTAGCCATCCCAAGAACCATTCAATCTACATAACGACAGGATATTGTCTTGTCAATTAACCAATAAGTTTCTTAACCCTTCTCGTATATTTCCGTAAGGACTCTTTTTCTTTCTTTCTCGTCGAATTTAATTGAGAAAGAATCTGAGTGGAATAACCAATTTTTTTAAATTGCCTCAAGAACTGGTTCTTCAGCTCAATACAAGTGAAAAACCAAGGCTGGTTCAATCTGACTGAACCATGTTCTTGCCTCCTTCAGTAATAAGCCAAAAAAAATTCTTAGCTTGTCTGCATCCAAACTTCCCTTATTGTTGACTGTTGTTGACTCGAACTAGGACACATAGCTATCAGCATCCTCAGACCCTTTTCCCTTAAAATAGTCATACCGGATCTTTGAAGAAGTAGATGTTGGGGCCGCCATATCGTCCAGATCAACATCACCATGGTTTGAATGGGGTGGGCTGGATGATTTTTCCTTTTCAGATTCGGATTCTGATGTTGGGGTTTCCTTGTTATCGGGTTTTCTTCATCAATCAGTATGGGTACATGAATTCCAATTTAATTCTCTTTTTTTTTCTCTATGTCTCCGTCTTTCTTGTTGGTCTTTTCTCTATCTTTCTCGTCTATCTTTCCGCTCTTGATTTTTGGACATAAAAATATAGAAGAATCATTGTTATTATCCAATCATAATATCGGAGTTCGTAGGGTCGAAATGTTCTAATCCATGATCAAACTTATTCGATCCTTAGCTCACATGGGTGCATACGTCATTGGTTTTGTATACATGTGTAGTATCTTTACTTCATGATTACTCACATCTTTCAAGGTATCACGAGGTCTTATCAAAAAGACTAATCGCATGAACGCAAATCTTAAAAGACTTATCTAGAATCAATAGCTCTTCCTTCATAAATTCATGATTAATCCATAAGATGTTACAATTCGACCTTCTGCTCACTCTCTTCAATCTGTCAAAATGGCTGAACGCATTATAGGAAGAGGTAGTCACCTCATTCGAAGATGAGTGATTATGTTACTTGATGTCGACGAAGACTCCATCATTACGTTCAAAGATTCTCCTCCTGTGAATTATTTTACAAATGTTGAAGAAGTTTATTCTAGAGAGCCTGAGCCGCCTGCGCCATCAAAAGCTATTAATCCTTCACTTCAAGAACTTCCAATGTTCAAACTATTGACAATTTCGTTGATAATATGCATGATAATTTGCAATTGCTCTCACAATGGTTTGATAGCAATCTTCATGTCGCCTGGTCCATCGAAATTCTCCTTCTACTTTTAAAAGATTTCCAAGAATCGTAATTTCTTGTTCAATTGAAGGAATGAATCTTCTAAAGTAACCAACATGTCCAAGAAATCATCTAAGCGAATCTTTGTCTTGTATGCTTCTAAGAAAATTTGTTCGAGACATTTTGAATCACGTTCCTTGAACCACTACATATGACCTTTATCATTAGTAAAACTACTTCCGATTCTCGACAACGGCACCAAAATTCAGATCATGTCGTAACTCACTAAACTTGATTTTATATATATTGTCCAGCATAAATGATATCATTCCCCACAAGGATCAAAATTATGGATATCACTCTGTGTAAAGTTCTTATGTAGTGAAATTGATAGTTAACTGGTTATCAACAGATGTTTAAGTAGGCGGCTAGTACTGCCCATTGTTCAGAGTTTAAATGTTTATTCCAATTGCACATATTTCCAATGCATCTGTGCAAAGCTTCATGATGCAGTTGTAAAGATTTATCTTCATCTAATCGCTCTGTTGCTGCTATGCGTAAGGATGGTATTCATCGACATGACATCATCTTGATCATACACCAGTTGGAAGGGTGTTTGATTTGTGCTACTCTTATAAGCGGTTCTGAATGCCCATAATGTCGCATGTAATTTATGTTCTCAATCAAATCGACTCGCTTCAACTGTTTTTGTCATAATAGTCCAGAGAATCTTATTGGAAGATTCAGCTTGGCCATTATAGTATGGAGTACTAAATCGGTGTATAGCAAAAAAATCTTCCAACAGACACTTTATTGTTTGATTAACAAAGTGTGTACCACAATCACTGACAATCTCGATCAGACATCCAAATCTGATAATCATATTTTCATAGAGAAACTTAGCCATAGATTTTGCATCAGCAACTTTAACTGCTTTGGCTTCAACCCACTTGGTCATATAGTTAGTTGTGATGATGATATATCTGGCTTGAGATCCTCATGTTGCAAGATGAATAGGACCAATATAATCTAGGCTCCATTTTTCAAATGGCGGTTGCGATAAAACTGGATGTAAAGGTTCATAGTTTTGTTTTGTAGGCCGTCGTTGTTCACACATGTGGGCATATCTGAACCAGAATTTAATAACCCATATTCATTGGATCACAGTAATTTCATCTGGTGTCAATTTGATGTAATTTTTTATGCAAATCCTAGGATAAGCTACCAAGATCAGTTACAATTGATTAGTTTTGAATTTGTTTCATGAAAACTAATTAATCTAGGCTAATTTCAGACCTTCTTAAAGTGGAAACCAGGTTTTGAAAGTACATCAAAGTGAATGGGAGAGATAGAGTCAATTTTTGTCCAAAAATAGCCAAGATTGGCAAGATTTGCTTGAGAGTAGTTTTCATTTCATCTTATCTTCATTCCAGCTTTGTGAGGGAGTGATAGAATTGTGATTACAAGTCCATCTGTTAGATTAGAAGTCAACATTTGAGTGAAACACTGCAAGTTAAAAACCTTTGTGAGTTTCAGGTTCAAACAAATCTATATCTTGTGTGTAGAAACTTACTATCAAGATGGGATGTGCTGGAGCATATCTTCTAGAAGCTAGTGAGAGGCTAAATTCTAACAATTATGCTATTTGGAAAGTGAGGATGGAGTCACTCATGGTGCTCCAGGATCTCTATGAGTTTCTGATTGATGAGGAAGATGAACCTCTAGGTGCACATGAGTTAGCTAAATACAAAAGAAGATCTAGGCTTGCACTTCACTATGTGATCCAGCTCAAATAAATAATTCGAGTGTCACGAAAAGTTTTGCAAATCGTTCGTAATTTGATTCTATTAGTTTGTCACTAGAGTTATATCTAGGAATTTGCATTCTATATGTTAGCATCAGTGTCAGCCTACAACTATAGGTCATTTGGGTGCCATATGTCAATGTTCTATTGGTGTGGGGTAATGCAAAGTTATTGACCTGCTACACTGCACATAACCGACAAGTGGTGATGATGGTTATGATGTGACTATGTTGGTGAGGATGACGCAATTGCCAAATTTATAAACTGATCTTGGGTTAGAAAGAGAACAAATCAACAATCATGTCAATGTAGAAAAATCAACATCTACTCTATGAATGAGATGCAAACTCTAATAGAACTTCATCAAAACTGAATCATAACATAAAAGAATGCTATTGTTCGTATAGCAATAGTACCCTACTATATTTCACACGTGTGTATCTAAAAGTAACAAATATTGATAATTCTATACATAGAATTGCAAGCAATCACAAGTACAGTGCACCAATGGATAGTAGAATCCAAGAGAACCATGTATAAGCATGAAATGAAATAGAGAAGATAGAAGATCTACTTCTCCATGAGTTACATCCTTTTATAGCAGGTCCAAACCCTAATTGGCCACTTGGCTTTCCCTCCAAAATGTAAACCCTACTATTTTTGAGGTCTAGATTCAATGTACCCAATATTCAAATTTGAATCTACTCAAACTCGACTACCAACTTTCCCACACTTTCAAAAAGTATTTATTCAAATGAAATTTAGACTTATTTATTTTAAAAAGTCAAACTCTAAGTCTAATATGAAAATTGTACTCCAAGTGAAGTTGTATGCTTTATGAACAAGTCCTTTCCCAATGCTTTGGTGAAGATATCAGCTACACATCCCCTTGAGGACACATGTTGAAGCTCCACCTCCTTTGCAATGACTTGCTCCCTCACAAAATGTTGACATATCACTTCAATGAGCCATGAAAAATCACATAGAATGTGAATGAGATGATTCTTCCATGTTATCAACTTTGAACTCTCTGGAAAAATACACCAAACAAACAATAAATGTGAGTGATCAACATTTGGTCGATTGCCCCATCGTCCGCTTCGGGTTTCTCTTCTGCACCTGTAACAACGTCGAACAATTTTTTTGCCATCAGTACAGTTTTCATCTTAAATTTCCACAGATGGTAATTGGCTCCATCAAGCTTGTCCATGATAGGACTGGATTTCCCTTGGGAATCCATGTGGAAGAATTAGTCTAAGTGATAGGAGAAACTATCAGTGACTTAAGTATGAAAATCTGATATTTACAGAACAAGAAAACAATTACTCTATCGGCTAGTAGAGTCTTGTACTGTGGAAAATTATCAAGCTATGAAAATAGCTCTGATACCATGTGGGAGAGAGAGGGAGAGAATAAATGACAAACACGAACGAGAAATGAACTTGAACAAGAAACGAACGAGAAACGAACTCAAACAGAAAATGTTTGTGCGGAGCAGAATAAGTTATACGACTCTCTTCGGAAGCATGACTATGCCTATCGAAATGATAGAACTTGAGTGCTAGAAATCACGGTCATTCTAGATTACGTAGCCAAACATTAATAGATGAAACGTCAGAAGAATAATTTGTCGCGAATAGCAAGACAAATTATATATTGCGAATGACTCGCGAAAGAGCTAGACTATGATCAATTGATAATTAGTCGTGAATGATTCGCAAAAGATAAGACTAAATGTTAGTTGTCTATTACCAAAAAGAACAACTAGAAAGATCAGACAGAACGAAGAATAAGCATAGCAATATTAACACAGATCTGAATGCATAACAAAGAGCTGTATCAGATTAAGTATATCATGTATACATGTCAATAATGCAGTAGAGCACAATACAGTAGCAGACGAAACCGCGTGCCCTACAAAGCTTATTTCAAATCTGTAAGAATGAATTTAAACCTTAATTCTGACAAAGTGAAGAATGAATGCTCATGGCATCTACTTTGTTTATGTTGTCTTCTTCAACTCTCTTGATCATCTGATCATCATCATCTCATGAATGGTGTCCTGAATATGTATATATACATAATATTACAGGTGTGCAGATGTGAAAGTACAGAGTGGATGTGCTATTTGTAGGAGATCATGGGTGGCTGCAATCGTTGTCCAATCTGTTAGCGCAACTGCATGGAGTGAGTGTAAAAAGGGTGCCACGTCAGCTAGTGCTGAAGTGAACATTGGTGATGATGTGAAAAGTGGGTCGGGTAAACAGACTAGGAAACCATTTAAGTCAAGCCATCAGCATATTGCTAGAGGATTGCTAGATGTTGTACATTCAGATATTTGTGGCCCGATGAAAAATCCTTCGGACGATGGTGTATTTCATAAAGAAGAAATTAGAAGCTTTCAACTGCTTCAGAATCTTCAAGGAGTGTGCAGAAAAGGAGACTAGAAGGACGATCAAGGCCCTAAGATCAGACAATGGTGGAGAATACATCTCTGTTAAGTTTAAGGAGTATTGTCAAAGCCAAGGCATTGAGCAGCAATTCATCACTCCTTACAGTCCTCAGTCTAATGGCTTAGCTGAGAGGAAGCACCGTACTTTGGTCGAATCTACTAAGTGTATGCTATTGCATGCCTCGATTCCCAAGAGATTCTGGGTTGAAGCTGTCTCCACTGCAACTTACCTCCAGAACAGATGTTCGACCAAGGCCCTCTTAGACAAGACACCCCAAGAGGTGTGGACAGGCTCTAAGCCTTCTTTGAAGAACCTAAGAGTGTTCGAGTGCATTGACTACGTGCAGATCCCAAAAGACACAAGGAAGAAATTGGACTTCCAAGGTCTCAAGACCATCCTGATCGGATATACTTTGTCTGATAACACCTACAAGCTGTACGATCCTGATACCCAGCAAATCTTGTATAGCCGAGATACAGTCTTTATCGAGGATCAATTCGTTGACCTCACAAGCAAGCATATTGCTCAAGAAGAACCTACATTACCTGCCATTGACACGACAGTATGAGCTTCTAGCTCAGGCGTGTCTATTGTCGACTCACTTCGAGACAACAAATTAGACGAACATGTTGTTGCTACCCAGCAACAAGTCCCAAGAGCGGTTCATCAATCGAATCATTCCAAAAGATCAAGCCGAGTGCGCACACAGCCCATAAGGTATACTCTTGAGTCTGCATATCTCTTAATGCAGGAACCGAAGACAGTCGAAGAGGCACTCAGCCAACCAGACTCTGATTTCTGGAGAGAAGCCATGGATAGAGAGTATTCCTCTCTGATCAAGAATCAGACATGGTCATTAGTCGAAGCTCCTATTGGCTGCAATATTATTGATTTCAAATGAATCTTTAAAATCAAATATAATGCCAACGCAACAACTGATCGAATGAAGGCTAGACTAGTTGCACGAGGATTCACCCTGATCCCGAATGTCGACTACAGTGAGACTTTTAGTCCAGTCATCAAACATTCATCGATCCGAATGCTCTTGTCTTGTGCTGTAGCTGTAGACCTCGAAGTACTTCAACTTGATGTACAAAAAACCTATCTGAATGCAGTCACACAAGAAGATATCTACATGATCCTGCCTGAAGGATCATGTCTGTAAACTCCACAAAGCACTATATGGCTTGAAACAGTCTGCCAGAGCATGGTTTCAGAGGATCAACACATTCCTCATTGAACAAGGATTCAAACCAAGCACTGTTGATTGCAATGTTTATTCAAGGTCAGTGCAACAATCCTTCATTATCATCACCTTGTACGTAGATGATACGTTGCTCTTCAACAACAATACCAAAATGGTCAAGGATGCAAAATAGATGTTGTTCTCAGAATTTGACATGACTGATCTGGGCAAAGCTCACTTCTGTCTTGGAATTCAAATCCACATAGACAAAGAAAATCAACTAATTTACATCACTTAACAAAGGTATCTTCACAATGTTCTTAACAGATACAATTTTATGAACTATAAATTAGCTGACTCACCAATGGATCCAGGCCTGCATTTGTCGAAGGACCAATGTCCCAGACTAAGCAGGAAGAGGAGCAGATGAGAGAATATCCATATCGATCGATACTTGGATCTCTCATATATGCAATGGTCTGTACAAGACCAGATATCTCTTTTGTTGTAAGCTCACTCAGCCAATATATGGCTAATCTTGGCATTACCCATTGGAAGGCTCTTATTCGAGTCATGAGATATATTCGAGCTACCATGGACCAGTGCATCTGCTATGGAAAGGTCAGCAATGACAATCTTCATCAGCTCAGTGGTTATTCTGATGCCAATCGTAACTCCACATCTGGATTTATATTCTTCATCAATGGCAGTCCTATTTCGTGGAAGAGACGTAAGCAAACCTCTATCGCACTTTTCTCTACTGAAGCAGAATACATTGCTACTTCTCAATCTATTAAGGAAGTGTTTTGGCTGAGAAATTTGCTGTTTTACATCAATCTGTATCAGTACAGCCCTACAGTTTTATTTTGTGATAATCAAAGTGCTATTGCCTTATCGGCCAACCCTAGATTTCATTCTAGGAGTAAGCACATTGAGATCAGATATCACTACATCAGGGGCAAGGTTCTCAGGTAAGCTTAACGTACTACAAAACGCAAGACATGGTTGTAGACATTTTCATGGAAGCACTCAGTATTAATGCACACAACCAATTTTGTGCATTGCTCAATCTGAAGATCAAGGCATTCACGGATCCAGATTAAGGGGGGGAGTGTTGGATTTACTCCTTCTACTCTCCTAAATCCCATTTTTAATCTGCCTCCATTCTTGTTGCATATTTACTAACGTTGTCACGCACCCTTCATATTTACATGCAAATTTACACAAACGAATAAAACGCGAAAGAATCACAAACACTGTGTTTTTACATAGGTTATGGTGACAGGCGAAAAGGGGACACTATCCTACAGAATGCCGAAGGTGCCCTAAAAGCTAAGGCACCCTATAAATCTTATCCTAAGGCCATTCGTAAGAGTGACCCACCTTTTACATCATCACCAACGTTCACTTCATCATTGGCTGACGTCGCACCCTTTTACACTCACTCCATGCAATTGCACTAATAGATTGGACAACGATTGCAGCCACCCATGATCTCCTACAAACAGCACATCCACTCTATACTTTCACATCTGCACACTTGTAATATTATGTATATATACATATTCTGGACACCATTCATGAGATGATGATGATCAGATGATCAAGAGAGTTGAAGAAGATGACATTAACAAAGTAGATGCCCTGAGCATTCATTCTTCACTTTGTCAGAATTAAGGTTTAAATTCCTTCTTACAGATTTGAAATAAGCTTTGTAGGGCACGCGGTTTTGTCCGCTACTGTATTGTGCTCTACCGCATTATTGACATGTATACATGATATACTTAATCTGATACAGCTCTTTGTTCTACATTCAGATCAGTGTTAATATTGCTATGCTTATTCTTCGTTCTGTCTGATTGTTCAAGCTATTCTTTCTGGTAATAGACAACTAACATTTAGTCTTATCTTTTGCGAATCATTTGCGACTAATTATCAATCGATCACAGTCTAGCTCTTTCGTGAATCATTCACGACATATAATTTGTCTTGCTATTCGCGACAAATTATTCTTCTGACGCTTCATCTATTAATGTTTGGCTACGTAATCTAGAATGACCGTGATTTCTATCACTAAAGTTCTGTCATTCTGATAGGCGTAGTCATGCTTCCGGAAGAGAGTCGTATAACTTATTCCGCTGTGCACGAACATTTCTGGTCGAGTTCTTTTCTCGTTCGTTTCTTGTTCAAGTTCGTTTCTCATTCGTGTTTGTCATTTATTCTCCCCCTCTCTCTCCCACAGAATGATGTGACGATCATTGCAAAAGTCAGTGAAGCGATTCGAGATGTATTCGCCACCACGATTTGTCTTGATCTGCTTCACTTTGTTGTGAGTGCATCTCTCTACCCAATTCACAGAATTCATTTGCATTAGGCCAAATATATAACTACTGCACATAGGTGTTGCAAAAGAGGCAATTTGGCTAAGGCGTTTGCTGCTAAATCTCAACCTTCATCAATCATAACCTACTTCCATATTTTGTGATAATCAAAGTACAATTGTTTTATCAATGAATCCTAAGTATCACTCTAGGAGCAAACACATTAAGATAAAGTATCATTTCATCATAAACAAAGTACTTGAAAGAGAGACCATTTGAGTTTATTGTAGAACACAGTTCATGGTGGCAAACATTTTCACAAAGGCATTAGCAATCGACAATCATACCCTAAATTTGAAACATCAATCTTTTCAGGATCCTGCTTATGAAGGGTGTTGGATTTCTATCTTCAATGGAAATTTATAGAAATGAGGATCAACGATAAATACATGTATATAATCTTTTTTGATAGTCTACAATTTTGCACGCAAGTTCAAACAATCTACAAAAATAAGTCATAGAGTTCACATAGTTGTCGAATGAAATTTGAATATTCAAAATAACGAGACTAAATTCTTATCTACAAAAACTCTCCAAGGAGATTAGCAGTAAATCTTGGAGCGCTCTCTCTCTCTACCCCCCCCCTCCCAATGTTTCAAGATTACACCATAAAATATTTATTGTCTATCAAAAGAAAGACTAGAGTCACTCCCAAACCCCCCCCCCCCCCGCTCCCTCCCCCCTCTTCACAATGGCATTTGGAAGTCATCAAGAGGTGGTCAACTATGGGAAGTGGTTGTGCATGTAGCTGTTTTTAGGGGTCTACATGTAGCCGATTTCTTCTTGTTGGATAAGATACTTATCCAACTCTTGACATTTACCACATACATAAGGAAGCCCATCTTGTGAATGATGTATAGAGGCCATACTCTATGTGTTGGAATTCTAATTTTCTCCTACTCATCCCTTCGCCCTCCTTCTACTCTCAAGAATTCTATCTCTCTGAGTTAGTCTGCAAAATACACGCAAAGTCAAATCAGGCAAAACCGCAAAGCCATCGCCAGATTACAGTTTGACCCAAGGGAACCGTTAAATCAATGTTTATGGAGAAGCATGACTCAAACCACACACCGCAAGAAACCGCAAACCGCAAACCACAGGGAGTCATTAAAAACCGTAGGTTACTATCTACGAGCACTTGCGTGGCAACAAAAGTAAAATCCCGTCGACCACCACAAGTGACCTTCTTACGGTCTCCTACAATGGAAGCTATGAACAAAGTCAACTCTCCTCAAACATTTGAAAAACGGAAGCAACTTACTTTCGGTTGTCAACGAAGGCGACCAGCGACAACGGTTGGCGAGTTCCTACAATGTCAACTAGCGACTGTTGACCCATCTCATCGTTTAGCTCCGTAAGTTATCACTTACGGTGATCAACAAAGGAAGCAAGCGATCACCTACAAAGCAAACGATCAACAACTGATCGAACAACCAGCGATTGTTCAAAGGATTGCGGATAGATGACGACCATCACGGCCTACATCCTTGAACTATGATGCATATGGAAGATACGTTACTCTGTACTTCTCCTCCTTCACGATGCTCCAATAACGGATCTACGGATCTTGTTTAAACGGCTGTTAATCATCTTGTAAACTGTAATTACAATAAATCAAAAGACTTTGACAGCTAAATATGTATCTTAGTGAAGAGAAGGAGTGATAGGTGTTGTTGAGTTGAACAATCTGAAGATATACAGACTTGTCAAATGACCAAAAGATCTTAAGTATCTAGCTCCTTGGAGTTAGTGATTTTTACAGAGAGAGAGAGAGAGAGAGAGAGAGAGAGAGAGAGAGAGAGAGAGAGAGAGAGAGAGAGAGAGAGAGAGAGAGAGAACTGTAGCCATTGTTTCAGAATCTGTAAGTAGGAATACGTGCTTATCAGCGCTACTGTATTGTGTTCCGATTCTATCTATTATACAGATTTGCTACTGTTCAATTACTACGTTCTTGATTGAATGCAATTGTCTCTCTCACTCTCTTGCACACAAACACGGTTATCAGAGACAGAGGATCACATGGCTATCCAAGATGCCTAATGCTTCACAATCCTACTGTTATGGCAGTCTTAGAGTTCTACTCTGATAACCCAAAAGGATAACAAGCTTTTGATTCCGTTCCCTAGTCAATCCACATTCCTGAAATTGCAGTTACTACTGTGTTCATTGTTTTTCTTATTGTTGGTAGAGACATCGTTTTATTGTAATCGCCTCTCGTGTTCTGCTTTCGTCATGTCCGCTGCAATCTTAATCAATCGTAGACCAAGCAGACCATCATTCATACACCAACAGAAGTGGTATTAGAGCATTGGTTCAGTGGATTACTAGAGTCCAAGATCTTTTTCCAAAAACAATTCTAAATTGTTTGTGTATAATTTCGATCACTATGGAAGGCACCTCAGAGATCCGCTTGATCAATAAATCCAACAGAGACGACTTCTACATTGGAAGTTCAAAATGAGGATGCTTCTGATTAAAAAAGAGTTATGGGGATACATTAACGATTCTATAGCCAGACCGGCAGAACCCGAACAGCTCCCAGCTTGGGAAGCCAAGAATGGCAAGGCTCTTGCCATTGTATCTCTAAACCTTAAAGACACTCAAATTGCTCATGCGTCCAAGTGCACTACTTCCAAAGAAGCATGGGATACACTCACTAGCATCTACGTGACCTCAGATGTCTCAACTCGCCTCTTCTTGAGGAAGAAGCTACTAACACTCAGAATGAGTAAAAGCACCTCAGTCAGCGACCATTTGAATGAGTTCAAACAACTGATGAACTAACTGGCTACAATAGGTTCCCTTATATCAGAAGAAGACTCTACCATGTCTCTTCTTGCCAGTCTTCCATCCTCCTACGATAATTTAGTGTTGCTTCTGAGCAATACCCATGCACTGTCTCTCCAAAAATTGACAGCATGCTTGTTGCAGGAAGAAGTCAAGAGAAAAAGCTTGTCCACATCTACGAGTACCAAATCCATGGCACTCTATTCAAAAAAGCAGCAATCCAAGAAGAAGAAAGACTTCAAGGATAAGAAGACAAAGGCAGAACAGCCAACAGCACACAACCACAACAACAACAATAGTATAGTCACTCATCGTCCAAGAACAAGCTATTTTGCAGATATTGCAAAAGGACCAACCACGACATCAAGGATTGTCGCATCCTCAAGCACAATGAAGCAAAGAAGAAGATGCAGCAGCACCAAGAAGGGAACTTTGACATAGTCAAAGGATCTCAAGATGAAGAGAAGGCGCTGATGGAACAAGATCAATCCAGTAGAGATGCCCATCATTGGTATCTCGATTCAGGTGCTTCTCAGCACATGACGCCATGCAAGGACCTCTTCTCTACACTCACAGCTACAGAATCAAAGTACATTTTCTTTGGTGACTCGAGTTCACACCAAGTTGAAGGCAAGGGTCTATTCAACTACAGTTCTCTGATGGCATCACTAGGCAACTTAATGGAGTACTTTATGTATCCAAATTAACAAAGAACCTTTTATCTATTAGCAAGATTACAAATCAGGGCTATAGAGCTTTGTTCACTGCCAACCGATGTACTATTTTAGATGAGAACTCAAAGGAAATTCTCTCTGCTTACAAAGAAGAAAATTTGTACATACTGAGTCATGATGTTGCACTTTCTATGAGTTGTTCAGATGCAAATTTATGGCATCAAAGATTAGGTCATTTCAATATGCGTTTAATCTTGTATATGCATCACAATGAAATGGTCAAGGACATGAATATAATTGATGTCACCACAGCTAATTAGACTACCTATGAAAATTGTCTACTAGGGAAACAACCTAGAACGAGATTTCCCAGAGGACAAGCCAAAAGGGCGAAGTCCATCTTGTCACTAATACACAGTGACTTGTGTGGTCCTATGAGCGTACCTTCATTAGTTCAAGCTCTGTATTGTATCACATTCATTGATGATTACTCCCGATTTGCCAATGTAATGTTCATTAAGAACAAGTCAGAAGCATTTCGTTGCTTCAAAGACTTCAAGCAATATGATGAGAATCAAACTGGTCAGAGGATCAAGGCCCTACGATCTGATTCAGGGGGAGAGTTCTTGTCAAATGAGATGAAGGACTACCTATCTTCATGTGGCGTGCACCACCAGTTTACTACGAGCTACACTCCACAACAGAATGGAGTAGCAGAGCAGAATAACCGCACACTGTTGAAAGCTGCATGATCCATGACAACAAATTCGCATTTGCCTCAAACCTTTTGGGTGAAAGCTATCTCTACGACTTGTTATCTGCAAAATTACTCTAGCACTAAAGTGGTTGATTCCAAGACACTGTTTGAAGCCTACTACGGTTACAAACCAAGTTTGAAACACCTACGTGTCTTCGGATGTCTCTGCTATGCACAAGTGCCATATGATATGAGGAAGAAGCTAGACCCAGAAAGCTGTAAAAGCATCTTCATTGGCTATTCAACTTCACAAAAGTCATATCGTGTTTACGATGTGGTTACGGGCCAGATCTCGGTCAGTTGTGATGTTGTCTTCCTTGAAGACAAATATTACGATTCCAAACAGGATTCCAAACAGAAGCAACCAATATAAGAGACTGCCATAGCAGCTCCACCTTCCAGCAATAGGCTACAACCTATGACTATTCAAGCAACGGAGTTCATCCCAACGGCTCCACTTACCGTCGATGGGCCTAGACCCACGATCGTTCAACCGCAAAATACTACGGTCCCAGTCATTCACCAAGGAGAATCATCTGATCAAGAACCTACAGTTCGAAGATCTGTGAGACAACGACAGCAACCTGACCGCTTCTTTGCTCACGCTTTCATCACTCATGACGAACATGCCACCGTAGCGGAAGCACTATCAATGCCCAATGCAGACAAATGGAAAGCTGCCATGGATGCTGAGTATCAATCTCTAATGAAGAACAAGATTTGGAGTCTTGTCATTCCTCCTACGGGTGTAAAGCCAAATTATTCTAAGTGGATCTTTAAGCTGAACCTTAAGCCATATGGATCTATATCCAAATAGAAAGCTAGACTGGTAGTTAAAGACTTTGAACAATGATAGAATAAATCGTTTCTTGTTGCAGCATGACTTTACCTCCTGCACCGCAGATTCAAATGTGTATCTAAAACCAAAGAGGCCAAGCTATGTTATAATAGCATTATACGTTGATGATCCCTAATCATCAGCAATTCAAATCAGTTGCTGCAAGAAACTAAGTCCATGACTGATTTAGGTCCAGTCCATTACTTACTTGGAATGGAGATTCACAGAGATCGTGCGAGCAGAAGGATCACCATAAGCCAACAATCCTACTTAATTAATGTACTTCGAAGATACGACAAACGTTTACGGAGAAGCATGACTCCAACCACAAACCGCAAGAAATCGCAAACCGCAAACCACAGAGAGTCGTTAAAACCATAGGTTACTATCCATGAGCACTTGCGGAATCTTTAATGGCAACGAAAGTAAAATCCCGTCGACAAGTGACCTTACGATCTCCTACGATGTAAGCTATGACCAGAGTCAACTCTTCTCAACCGTTTGAAAAACGTAAGCAACTTACTTACGGTTGTCAACGAAGTCGACCAGCGACAACGGTTTGTGAGTTCCTACGATGTCAACTAACAACTGTTGACCCATCTCATCGTTTAGCTTCGTAAGTTATCACTTACGGTTATCAACGAAGGAAGCAAACGATCAACAGCTGATCGAACGACCAGCGATTGTTCAAACGCATTAGAGAAGTTCTAAATCCAAAAAAGACCCTTTGTAAAGATTCCTTTTATATTTTTTCTTAAATTTTTCTTACACATGGACCAATCAAAACACTCAAATTTGAAATCTACGTAACGTAACTTTTTGAGTCCACATTTTGATTCCACACTAAAAATGGCATAACTTTTTAGTGGTAAGTCCAAATTTAGCGGAGTTTGGTGCATTGAAAAGCCCTCAACAAGGGCTTTCTAATGATATGTTAGATGACATACTTTTGAGCTATGATTAAAATGTTATGGCAAGTCAAAAGTTTTAGTGCTATAATATTTTAATAATATAAAAGACATCTTGCACAAATTCTTAAAGGGTCTTTTTGGAGCTCAAAACTCCCCTAATGATTGCGGACAAACGACGGGCATCACGGCCTACATCCTTGCACTATGGTGCATACTGAGGAGGATACATTACTCTGTACTTCTCCTCCTTCACGACGCTCCAATAACGGATCTACGGATCTTGTTTAAATGGCTGTTAATCATCTTGTAAACTGTAATTACAATAAATCAAAAGACTCTGACAACTGTAAATATGTACCTGAACGAAGAGTAGGAGTGATAGGTGTTGTTGAGTTGAACAATCTGTAGATACACAGAGTGATCAAACGACCAAAAGGTCTTAAGTAGCTAGCTCCTTAGAGTTAGTGATTTTTACACAAAGAGAGAGAGAGAGAGATAGCTAGAACTGTAGCCATAGTTTCAGAATCTGTAAGTAGGAATACGCGCTTATCAGCGCTACTGTATTGTGTTCCGATTCTCTCTATTATACAGATTTGCTACTATTCAATTACTACGTTCTTGATTGAATGCATTTGTCTCTCTCACTCTCTTGCACACAAACACGGTTATCAGAGATAGAGGATCGCATGGCTGTCCAAGACGCCTAATGCTTCGCAATCCTATTGTTACGGCAGTCTCAGACTCCTACCCACCACCAAAAGGATAACAAGCTTTTGATTACGTTCCCTAGTCAATCCACGTTCTTGAAATCACAGTTACTACTGTGTTCATTGTTTTTCTTACTGTTGGTAGAGACATCGTTTTATCGTAATCACCACTCGTGTTCTGCTTTCGTCACGTCCGCTGCAATCGTAATCAATCCTAGACCAAGCAGACCATCGTTCATACACCAACACTATGAACCTTGGTGGGAGTGGTGTATGGGGTGTAACAGTGACAAAAAGCCGGCAAAGTCCAAGAATGGAACCGGCAACTTTTTTCAAAAACTGGCATGCTCGAAAACTTGCAGGTTTTCTTAGGTCATAAAATAATGTATAACCGGCATGTATTGAGGGTCATCCTTGAAAAAACCGGAAGAGTTCCTGAAATACAGGTTTTTGTAGGATAACCCCAAAAAGGTTTCTTGAACACTGGTAAAGAGTGTTTGAGAAAAATGCCAAATCCCATGGGAAATCTGGTGATGGGACATCTAGTATCCATTCAAAAAGTATAGACTCCATCTAATATACTTTGCTTAGTGCTATGAAAATATGGCCATACATTCTAGTAGTTTGTATTGAACTAAAATTTTAGGTCCGACAAGAAATTTCTTTTTACATAAACATGGGGTAGCAGTGACGTGTCCTTGTCGGTCACCCGATTTCGGAAAGCTCAGTGCATCGACCTCAAGGGATTCTTGACCCCCAGCAGATCAGCCATTCAAGCACGCCACGCGTCATTCTGTTATCAATTCACCCTCCACGTCAACATTCCATTCATCATTAGCAGCATTGTTTTTGGCTCCACCTTTTCTTTTCTTTATTTCTTGCAGTTGCTGCTGCTACTGATTCTTGCTCTCTGTGTCTGTGTGTGTGGGCGCTGATGCAGCTGGTGGAGCGAGAGTGGACTGCTTAGTTCGATCGTTGGCAGCAGCTAAGGAGCTCGATCGCCACTGTGATCTGCTGTACCTGTAACACTTCTTTTCTGATTCTTCGTTTGTGTTCTAGTCCTTTCTGAGCATATTTCATTGCTTTAAAAACAATGAGGAAAGTGTTGGTTAACGGATTATTTGATAGATTTATGGCTTGAATATCCTGCCTTTGGGTGATTGATAGCTTTTTTTTCTGTGAGCTTGCGAATCACAATCTCTTACGGTTTTTGTTAAGGTTATCTTTTTGCTGATGCGGTGTTCGGCAGCTAAACTAGACTCTATACACACTGCCTCCAGGGAGCGTAGATTGCAGCTTGTACACACTCGGAAACGCTTGTTTTACTAGCGTTCTTCCTTATGTAAATCGTAGTATCCCAATGCTACAGCTTCTTTTTCGTGTTTCTTTGTTGCTATAGCAAGTGTTGAGCTTAATTCTTCTTATTCATTAAAGATCTTTCTGCGGAGTCTGTTTCTTTAATACATCGCTTTCTTTTTCGTTCTTTTTGTTGAAACATTAAAATGCCTTAATTGCATTAATCCAAATATTCTTTTCTGAAAGCATTTTTTCTTTGTTTTCCATTTCTTGATTCTTTGTTGGTAAGATTTATTTTTCCCGCTTCTCACTCGAAACGATCGTATTTTCTCGAATTGTAGCAGCAGCATAGACCTTTTGTGGGAGGCAGCATTACTGACCAGCGGTCATGTCGAATCATCATTTCTTGGCGTTTTCTTTGCTGCTCTACGTCGTTGCTGTTACAGCTACATCACCCAATATAACTGTTGTGCTCGAGCAAACCCCAGGACTCTCCACCTTTAACAAGCTCTTGTCACTCACATCTGTGGCATTAGACATCAATGGCCGGTCATCCCTCACAATCCTGACAGTTGACGACTCAGTTCTCGATCCGGTAGTGAAAAAGTTAGGCAGCAACACGCCTGTCGGTCTCATTGGAGATATTTTACGCTATCATATCCTTTTGCAATATCTTGATATCTCTGAGATGCGCACTATAGCAAATGCAACAGGTTTTCTGGTAACAACATTGTATCAGACGACAGGCCGAGCTGCAGGAATGGATGGATTTCTGAATATGATCAACAAAGACGGGCAGATTGCATTTGGGCTGCCCGTACCTGGTGCTCCTCCGAATGCCACTCTTGTGAAAAGCGTAGCCAAATTTCCTTACAATATCAGTATTGTTCAGATCGATCATGTATTGATTCCCCTGGCAGTGGGCAACGGAGGTCCTGATCAAGTGGATATGATCAGCATACTTAATAAAGCTAGCAAATTCAACATTCTTGTCACACTCTTGAAGAACACAGGCATTGGGGCAGCGTTAGTGAGCAACGAAACGGGCTCTGGGATTACGATCCTCGCCCCTACTGATGATGCCTTCAATACTCTGCCGAATGGGGACCTTGCCATGCTCAATGACAGCCAGAAAGCCTCCCTTCTGCAGTATCACGTCCTTTCCTCTTACTATACGCTTGGATCTTTGCAAACAGTGCCAAATCCTGCTATTACCACTCTGGCTTCTGGAAACAATGGAAAGTATACTGTGAGCATCTCCTCTGTCAATGGGATCGCTGTGATTGATACAACTGTTGACAAAGCCAACATATCGAATACTTTATACGATCAACCCCCTGTATCTATCTTTGAGATTGACAGAGTTCTTCTTCCTCCCGAAATCTTTCCTGCATCTAGCCCTTCCCAGCTTGCCCCCGCCTTGGCTCCAACCCCAGCTTCATCGTCCCCATCTCCCTTCTCAGTTCCAGCTCCATTGGCTGCTTCTCCTGCACCAGAACTCGTTCCTGCATCTGTTCCAAGCCCATCTGCCACTCTTCCGGCTCCTCTCACAGCCACTCCAAATGAATCGCCTCTGGCACCTCTAACCCCGTATGGGTCAGATTCGGAATCCAGCCCTGAGATCGCACCAAGCCCATCTATGCATGCCAATGCAGCTTCATTGCTACATTTCCATCTATCTTTTTATATCTGGGTGATCTTGACATCAGCTTGGAGGATGCTATAAGTGGGAAGGCATCTTGAAACGTTTTCGACTCTTTTTAGTCGAGCTTTGAGATTATTACACATACAATGAGCTGCATGCTAGAGAAAACTTGATGCCTTTGCATGTTATTTGGAGTGACACAATTGATTTCTTCCAGTAGATTTTTTTCATCAGTTTACTTCCTGGAGTGTAGCTTTGAAAAAGTTCGCCATCGATACAGGTTAGAAGTTTTGGACACTGTTCCAAATTTTGGAGTTTTAAGAGGTAGGTTAGATGTAAGTTCTTAGTTTTTGCAGACTAGTAGGTTGGCCATGAAAGACTGGGAGCTGTATACAAGACTTCTTTTGATATTGTTCATCTTTTTGTAAATTTTTCTTGTGGCAGGCATTCTTGTGTTCTGGATGTTTGTGGATGCTTCAGTTTTCTTATTTAGTCAGCTTTGAATCAAAACAGCAAATACTACCGTACCAAGGACGTTTTAATCTCACGCCGTGGAATCAGCACGTTCAAATGAGACAAATGGAGCTGTACCACTGAGCTTATAAACTTGCACGTAGGTACTGAAATATTCAATCTGTTCATATAGATAGATCTAGCTTTGTCAGAAGTAAACGGGCATCAATCTTTTGCTTATTAAAATCTCTTTATTATTGACCTTTCAAATGAGATTAATGTTGCTATATTATGTTTGAGGAATCACGATTTTAGGAATCAAAGTCGGGACCTATAGTGTCGAATAAATGTGGTAGATACAGTGAGAGAGAGTTGAGACAGTTAAGGGATTGAAACATATTCTATGAAGTCCCAAACCATGTCACTTAGAAAGTCAAGTTAACAATACAGTATTTGTACACAAAGTACCAAGTTTATCATCACTTTTTTAACATTATGTGTGGATGATGAGCTTGTTCTCCCTTACATTCATCAATGATTGGAAAGTTTTTAATGTAACGAGCCTTTCTCAAAGGCTTGGCAATATCTCTATCACTTGCTCATAAATAGAGCAATAAGTTAACTCTACTTTCTTGAAATTTAACTTTTCTCACACAAAGTGGTAGTGTGTCTCAATATGCTTTGTTTGTGCATGAAACAATGGCTTCGTTGACAAATTTGAATACAGCTTTGATTGTCACAATAAAGGATAGTTGTTGCATCAATTTAAAAAAAAACATGGTAGCCAAACACATTAAAAAGAGACATGGAGATCAATTTTTTAATTTTTAATAAAAAATGCCAATATCTAAAATGCTTTGCAAATTTTATATTATCATGCTAAAAAAATATCATATTTTGTCAAAAATTAAAATCATACTAAAAAGTCTACATCAGGAGCAAAATACTCAACAAGGAGGTAAGTCTAAAATTTTGCAGAACCCAGTACATGGCAGCTGATTTATTTACAAAATAGTTAAATCAGGATTATTTGTTGCTATTGTAAGGCTTGTTAACAGAGTATCAATTCTGATCTCTTCGTGTTTTGAATAGATTTCTATCAAGTTATGTTATGTATATCTTGATCAAACTATAAATTCTATGTGTAGAATTGTCTGCAAATTTGAAATTTGTTTTTGTGCATCTTCTATTGTGCCTAGATCTATATTTAGGATCATTCTACATCTTAAGTTTACACACAAACTTGTGGACAGTTTTTCACAAATATCAACAACACAAAAGAGCTCCACTAACATAGGACAGTCCAATCCAACCAATAAAAGATGTAGACCCAACCAATACAACTCCCTCCAAGATATAGAAGCTACAATACTAGTGATTGTTGAGCTCCTAGATATCCCATACTACCACAATCACCTAGGAAAGTGGTTATGATTTTTGTAGAATTGTAGAAAATCATTAAATCTTGTCTACATTGTAGTTGAAATTTTCATGATTATTTTTGTACAATATTATCATCCTTCCCACACTCTAGGTTGAGTTAATAAGACTTCATTTCATTCTTGGTCATAAGTTTGTATGAATCACTTGAATGAGTGTCATGGCCACTTGAACAAGAGTGTTGTTATTATTATATCATGAAGTTACACTAGGGCAATTCCTCATGTCATCCAACTAAAAGATTGAGCCATTCAACCATTGTCTACTACAAGTGTCATATTTTTCACTTATTTGACAGGGAGCACACCCGTGGGTGGGGGTAGGGTGGGGAGTTGTACCTTGATTATGCAAGAGCTTGAGGCATGCTATAGTTAATTTCTATACCATGATACCATGTTACATTTACAAAACATGTCCCAAAACACGTGCCACTAGTCATGCTAGCTCAATTACATTGCATATACTTATACCAAAGGTTGTTGAACTTAAATTATTGGAATACGTAAGATAACAACTATTTGTGTTTTTGTGAAAGGGTTTTACTTTTTTTCTGTGTGGATTTATTTTGTGTTCTCATTGGTATGACTATGAAGGTAGAAACTAGAGTGTGTATTTTAATTCTAAGGTCTTCCTAACTATGTGAGCAAGAATTTTTTTTATCTTTGAATGGAAAAATATTTCACTATGGTCTGCGTTGGGGGATGTTATGTTGTTTGACGCATATCCAAAATCTTACAACAAATGTATTACTAAATGATAATGCTTTTGCAAGGTCAAAGCTTCTATTTTTGCACATAGAATGAAGTTATAATAACCTAGTGTCTATGCACGTCATCAATTATGAGACCCATAATACAAGGGAAAAATAGATTATGAAACCCACAAAGGACTTCTACGTTATTATTGCCCCAAAGGTGAGCTTTATGATGTCTTTAAGTGTGTCAAGCTCATCTCATTATGGCCACCCACTATGTAGATGCTTGAACACGTGTATGCTAGCAAAATACTTGAACATGCAAATTTGGCCGATCTTTGAGTAACAAGGGTATAATTTGTTGACATTTTCATTTGGAGTAAGAAATGACAACAAAAGCACAAAGAGTTGCCGATGTTACTTTATAGATAGACCTTATGAATCCAATTTCCTATTATTGCAAATGAAATATTAACAATGGAGTTAAGAATTTTGTAGCTGAATTTTTTGAGTTTGTCATTTTTGCATAATGGAGAATCTTGAACTTTTAAACTTTCTAAATTTTTTAAAGAAAGTATATTATTATACCATAAATAGCTTCGAACCTACATACTCTTCGACAAAAATAGCTTACATTTTCCGCCAAGGATTAACTGCCCTATTCACATAAGGAGTAGGTTCAATAGTGGCTAGGTACTAAAATGAAATTGTTGACCATATTTATTCCACAAATTGTCTAGAACATAGCAATTTTTAAGTCTAAATTGGACTAAGATGTTTGTTTATTATAACGTAAATTACAAATTATGTTACCAAATTTGCAGCAATACAAATATATAATTGTTGAACACATCAATAGAATTCATCATGAACATTGTCATGCACTTTCAAGAGTTTTAACTAATTACTTATATGAATTGAATCAATTGATATTCTTCTTTTAATCTTTTATTCTACTTAAAAAATCATAGTATTTTAATTCTATGTAATGTCCTAGACAATTGTGACAAAAAATCATATCATTGGTCTTTTGCTGCTCCTTTATAAACCATGTAGTTTTTATCATAAAGAAATGTACACCTTGAGTGTTTTCCAGCTTTTCTTTTTGATGTCGGATGATGAACTCGTAAAAACTCCGCCGTAGTAAATTACAGCAAGAGGAATTGAAGAAGATGAGCTTTCCATTGCTAAACTATAAAGACAAAATTCAAAACAACTACAAAGACAAAATTTAAAACAACTACAATTTTGCTTTTAGTCTCGACACATGGTTAAATAAGCTGACAAAAAACAAAAAAACAACTACAAAGACAAAATACTACAAAGACAAAATTTAAAACAACTACAATTTTGCTTTTAGTCTCGACACATGGTTGAATAAGCTGACAAAAAACAAAAAAAACTAAAGACTTAATTCTATGCTAAGCATAGAGAGCTATGCTCAACATGGATTTAAAAAATAAAGGTATGCTAGTTTGAATAGATTATGATATCAAAAAAAAAAAGAACAAATAAGAACATTTGAAGACCTAAGCACAAGATGATTCTAGACCGTAGACTGACATTATGGTCTATGTAAAATTAAACAAGAGACCATGTCCTTAGTTAGTTTACAGAATTTAGAGTAAAAGTTACGAGAGAGAGAAAACTGTGCTTGGGTTAATATAAAGTTTTAGGCCAATGTTACTATTGGGAAAAAATTTTAAAAACTGACTTGTGATATCCACAAAGATGGAGTCGTATTCGTCCTATCGACAATTCATCATTGATCAGATTCAAATTCTACCCTATGAGCTAAATTAGTAATTTTGCGTATTGATACTAGATTTGTCGACAATTTAGATACATATAGAACGTTCGATAGTAGAGAGTTAGCTTCTACTGGAGAGAAGTTTCATGATAGTGAACTTGTCCAAGTGATCCTAAATGGTCTAGGTGATAAATTCACAAATCTGGTCCAAAGCTTTTTGAATCAAAATTGAATGGACTTCTGGCATGTTTGCTGATAATACAGCTTTCACAAAGAGAAGTCAATTTGCTAATAGATGGTAGATCTTGCATTAAATTTAGATTTGGCATTTGTCGAATACTTTTGAAGTTTAAATGGCCTAGTCTGAAATGTCATAGCATATCAATCGATTCAAAAGTTGAAGTATGAAGAGCTTGACTATTTTTCTACAATGAAGTGAGAAAGTCCTTCACGGGAGGTGAAAGCTTGGAGAGATAAAAATGGCTAGAAGAAATCCTTCTTTGGTGTAGTTCAAAATTGTTCATTATAGTATTAATGACAAGTGATGAAGCCAAGGATACATGGTACATTGATAGTGGTGCATCCAAGCAAATGACTTCAAGGAAAGAGTGGTTTTCAGAACTCAAGGAAACTGAAATGGTGATGAAGTTGGACAAGATAATGTCAAATTGCTATTTGTTAAAGGAGCTGGAGTGGTACCAGTGAAGTTAGCCAGCGGGAAGATAAAGCAGATACGCAACGTGCAATATTTACTTGGCTTAGCTAGCAATCTACTATTTGTTGGGATGATGGCTGATCAACAACTCAAGGTTGAGTTTGACAGTGACAAATGTCTTGTCAAAGACATCAAGAATCAATACAAAGTGATTGCTACAGGAGCTAGAGTCAACGGGAATCGACTCTACAAATTGAATGCGAGATGTTTTACTCAAGCTATGGTAAGCATTGTTGATAGTCGAAGTGATCTTTGGCATCAAAGGTTTGGTCATATCAGTGCTCAAAGCTTGCAAATTCTTAAAAGAGGTAATCTAGTTGTTGGATTGCCTGATATCTCTTTTGAAGGAAAAATTTGTGAGGGTTGCATTTTGGGAAAACAACATAGAGAGAGAGAGAGAGATTTCCCAAAGATGGAGCAAGAAGAGCCAATGGCATTCTTGATCTTGTTCATAGTGATCTATGTGGACCAATACAAACTAGGTCCATTAGTGGTTGTTACTATTTCATCACATTCATTGATGACTATAGTAGACATATCTAGATTTATTTCATAAGCAAGAAATCTGATGCTTTTGCCAAGTTTAGAGAGTTCAAGGCTCTAGTTGAAAAACAAACAAGTTGTTATATTAAGACCCTCAGATCAGATGGTGGCGGTGAGTATTTTTCAACAGAGTTTATAATTACACCCTATTCACCACAACAGAACGGAGTTGCAGAATGGAAAGACATATCCATTGTGGAGATGGCTAGGGCAATGCTTAAGAGCAAGGGTTTGCCAAATACTTTTTGGACAGAAGCATGCAACACAGCTACTCATATCTTGAATCGATGTCCTACAAAGTCCGTGGAGGGTAAGACACCTTACGAAGCTTTTACTGGAAAGAAACCTAACGTTTTTCATTTACGAGTATTTGGTTGTAATGCTTACGCTCATGTACCTGATGAAAAGATCATGATTTCCAGAGATACTACTTTTTATGAGATGGGTCAAAATGACCAAATAAAATTGACAATTGATCCCTTTGATGATAAAGCTAAAGTGCAAGTGAAGGAAGAAGTTGGTGTCGATATGAAAGAGCCAATGGAAAAAGACAGGGTCAATAATGAGATTCCTAGGAGAGTGCCTAAGTGGTACTTGTCAGTAACAAGTGATGCTAATAAGGGAGATACTCCCAAATTTAGTGAGCAGGGAGATCTTAGAAGATCAAGTAGAAATCGAAAACCTCCTGCAAGATTAGAGATGAATCTAGCCCTAATGGGTTCTGTGCTCAAGGCTCAAGAACCAAAAAAATTTGATAAAGCAAAGGAGCACAAGGAGTGGGGTGAAGCTATGGAAATAGAAATGGAAGCTATAACGAAAAATAGGACGTGGAACTTGGTTGAGCTACCTGATGGTAAGACGCCTATCACTTGCAAATGGATATACAAGATCAAATATGGAGCTGATGGGCAACTCAACAAGTACAAAGCACAGATGGTTGCGAGAGAATTTGAGCAGCGGGAAGGTATTGATTTTGAGAAAACCTTCCCCTAGATTTTATGCATCAGAAGGGTTTCGAAGCTTATCATTAATCAGAAAAGATCAGAATGTAATACTAAACCATGTTAATTCTTCTGCTTAGATCACAGGTCAGATGTGGATTTGTGGTATCCATCTGATAAGCATGCCAGTCATCCGAATAAATGATTTCTCCAATGTTGGGAACAAAAGATAATACCCTATATGGACTATAGAACATCTAGATGATCAGGAGATCTCTAGAATATCATATACGGCGGTCAAGAGTTTTTTGGAAGGAAGAGCTGATGGTATGGGACATCAGTAATTTTGGAAAGGAAATTCTAGGACTGTAAAGATCTGATTTTCAATGGAATCGTTCTATCATTGCTATTTCTGTTTTCTATGGTTGGAAGATCCATCAAATAGACAATAAATATGCTTTTCTTAATGGAGTGCTGGATGAAGAGGTGTACTTAGTACAACCTCAAGGATTTGTTGAGCCAGGGAGAGAGCATCTCATTTGTAAGCTCAACAAGGCCATTTATGGATTGAAGCAAGCACCACGGGCGTGGTACTCTTGCATTGATGAACACTTCAAGCGAAGGGGAATGTTAAAGAGTGATGCTGATCCTACAAGCTCATATATAGTGTTCATTGTGTTGTAAGTGTATGATCTGATTATTATAGTTGATGAAATAAAGCAAATATGCACAAGATTTAATTTATAAGTTCAATATGCAGGATTGTAAGCCTTTGAGTACACCTATGGATGTCAACATGAAGCTTACTACATATGATGAATATGAGAAAGTGGATGCTTATTTGTATAGACAGTTGGTGGGTAGTTTGATTTATTTGACACACACACGACCTGATATTTCTTATGTTGTTGGTGTTGTTAGTCAATTTATGCAAGATCCTAGTCAAGCACATTGGAAGTCTGCTAAACGTGTTCTCAGATACATTTGAGGGACATTGAATTTTGGTTTGAAGTATGATCAGCCTGAAGCGCCAATGTTGGTAGGTTATACAGATGCCGGTTGGGCAGGTAATATTGATGACAGAAGATCTACCATTGGTCATACATTCAGTTATGGTATAGCTGCAATTTCATGGAGCAGCCGAAAGCAACCTACATTAGTCTTATCATCAACGGAAGCTGAATATCGAGCACTCAACAATGCTACACAAGAAGCGGTATGGTTATGGAGGTTGCTTGTGGATTTAGGTCAACCACAAGTGGATGCGACTACTATATCTTGCGATAATCAAAGTTGCATTGACCTTGCCAAAAATCCAGTTCTACATGCTCGAACCAAGCACATCAAAATACACTACCATTTTGTTCGAGAGAAAATTTTTGATGGAGCCATTGATCTTGTTTTTTGTAAATCTGAAGATCAAATGGCAGATATTTTTACTAAGTCATTAGGTAGATGTAAATTGGTTCAGGGTTTATCTGTACTTTTCACATTCTGTATGAGTTAGTGTGATAAAGTGACAGTGCGTGTTCTTCTTCCATCTTCTTGTGGTGATTGCTTATGGTGAATGCTTGATGTTGCATATCTAATTCTTGACAACTTGACATTTAGGCCCTGCGACATTAAAAGTCCCGCAAAAAGGCCTAAAGTCCTTTTATTGGCTTTCTAAATAATCAAATCTCTATGTGATCATTGGGTTGGACTTACACACGTAGGGTGCCAAATCTCTCTCACTTATTAACTAGGGTTAGGGTTGCCTTGGGATCCACAAACTCTCCAACAGTATCCCCCACCAAAACTGGTGGCGGTCCCACAACACCTGCAAGATGCAGTTATTGGGGACTTTTATTAGCTTCGTGATGAATTTTTATTAAATGGTATTGCACCTTCTCCATAAAGTCGAGTCGGACAGATTAAAATCCAAATTATGTGGCAAAAGACAATGATGGGCTCCTGCAATCCACGTTGAGGTCATCCAAGATGTGAAGCGAGATTCCCAGGAGCCTCCCATCATTGCTGCACGAAAATATAGTCGAGCAACCGGTAGTTGATCCTTGATATTCTCTGAGGCCATTGGCTTATTTGGATCGAATGCCAGAGTAGGAAGGCAATCATCCCATCTGGTTGTCACTGATGCCAATAGAGTTAAATCTTTTGCAAACATCGCCGATTGTCGCACTGTCGGATGAGGAGAGTGGATATACTCCCACTGGTATGCTTGTAAGGCCCAATGGAAATCCACTGATATCGTCCAGGTGTATGGCTGATGGATGATTGGCCAATTGGGCGTATGTATTGTGATTTTGTCCATAGCCAATCCCTAATCCTTCCATTTATTCCTTCTCAGCATCGGTACATAATACGGATCTACCCGCAATTGGCAAGGGCTGGCCACATAACTCCTGATAGATTCCAGAGTTTTCTCAAAAATGGTAACTCTCCATGTTGGCTGCTCTCCCGATGCGGACTGGCAAACATCACATGTCTAAATATTATTTTTTGTGTCCTTATGAAGTTTAGGCCACCAACAACCTGATTGTAAAAGTTTGCGAACAACAATATCTGTAGAGAAATGTCCTCCGCCCATGCCATCATGTGAAAACATGATTAAATCTGGGATCATGCGGTAAAACACATCTACGTAGAATATTGTAATATCTGCTACCCACTCAGGTACTACTTCGACATAGAAACTGGTAATTCATCATCCACTTCAGTATTAACTGGTGCGGATTTGATTCGTGAAACGTGATCGGCTAGATAGTGTTACTTGCCCTTTCAAACCACAATTCGAAAGTCAAATGCAGTCAATAATAGTAACCATCTTGCAATATGTCCTGTATTGCATGTCTTGTTTACCAAGTATAGTAACGGCTGGTGATCCGTATAAAATAAAAAGTGCATGACCCATAAACACATAAACTCCACAAATCGTTTATGGGTCATACGAAATTTCCGAACAGAAAAAATCATGGCTAACGCTTCACGTTCTGTTGTTGAATAATTCTTCTCCGGATCTGTAAGTTGTCTGCTTGCAAATCGTATAGGATATTCCTTCTTATAATCATCTGGTTGCGTCAAAACTGATCCAATGGCATATTTTGAGGCATCCGTGTGAACATGAAATTCAATTATCCAATTTGGAAAATGTAGTATTGGTGCTGAAGTTAATGCTTTTTTTTTTAAATTTTTCAAAGGCTTCTAATGCCTCTACTGTCCAAATAGGAACAATAGTCAGTTTGTATATAGGTCTTGCTAAATCCGCAAAGAAGATAATAAAAATTCGATAGTAGTTCGCATGACCCATAAACACATAAACTCCACAAATCGTTGTTGGTGGTGGCAACTCCACAATAATCTTGATTTTAGAATAATCTGCGGCAATACCATGTCTCAATATCACATGCCCAAGCACAACCCCGTAGGAAACCCATATCTGGCATTTTTCTGGATTTAGAAATATTTGATATTTGCGACATCTTTCAAATACTTTCTCCAATCGATCCAGGTGGTCTGTATCTGTACTATGGACTCCCAGGTCATCCAAGTAAATTTTAAGAAATTTTTGTAGATAATCTTATAAAGCAAATTGCATCACTCTTTGGAACAAACTTAGTGCATTACAGAGTCCAAACGGCATTACTTTGTATGAATAGGTGAAAAGCCGTGTTGTGGCGATTGGCAGGTGCAATCTTAACCTGGTTGTAACCACTAAATCCATCCAGGAAACTATATGCTTCCGTTCCAACAAGGCGATCCAAAATGCTTTCAGTAAAAGGTAACGAAAAGTGATCCTTCCACGTCACTTTGTTCAAAGCCTTGAGATTCACACAAATTCGCAATTTCCCATTCTTCTTAGAAACAATGACAATCGGTGAGATCCATTCGGTATGCTCGATCTCATAAATGAAATTGGCATCAAGCAATCTCTGAAGTTCTTTCTTTATCAGGTCCGCAACATTAGGATTACAACAATAGAACTTCGTATCCCGAATTGCATCATCCATAGCATTTTGCAAGACTGCATACTCATTATAGCGTTTTAGCTCACGTCTGATTCGTTTAGGTACACCTAACAAAAACCATATAATCATGGCATTTTCGTTAATTAGCTCAGGTTTGCACTCAGATCTGAGGTGTTTCACCCGTTCAATGTAATCTCGAACCATTTCTCTCTTTCCCATTTTAATTTTACTTAAACGTAGGAAAGGGTCTTCCATAAACTTTCGATGTTTGAACTGTGTGATAAGGGCTCGTTTAACAACCTCCCAATCTGCATGTTCAGTTTCATTTTGATTATAGTACCAATCTTGTGCTGCGTTTGTTAAGGCCATAGGAAAAAGTTTAAGTTTATCTTGAGGGAAAATTTCACCACAAACTTCACATGATTCAGCACAGATATGAAGAAATCTAACTGGATCTGTTAATCCATTGTATTTGGGTAGATCCAAATCGGGTGCTCTTCTAGCAATGCTTCTTGGCTTTTTTTAAAAGTAATGCTTCTTGGCTCTTCTAACAATGATTGGATTGACTTCCTAAGGAGCACCTCCAGGGGCAGCCATCTTCACAAATTCAAATCAAGCAGACAATGAGATTGGATCTAGATTTTTCAATCAAAACTATTCCAGATCAGATCTGCTAGATCTATTCCACTTTTCAAGAATCTGATTTCTATATCATGAAAAAGATTTCAAAATTAAATTCAATCGATACTTCTAAAAAATGAAAAATTTCTTAGAATCCAAATCAGACTGTATCAGATTTGACCCATATTTTGACAGAGACTTGATCTGAAAAATCAGAACCTAGAAATAGAACTGGCGAAATAGAAATAGTACCAATCTTGTGCTGCGTTTGTTAAGGCCATAGGAAAAAGTTCAACTGTGCTATTTTGGAAAAAAACTCTTTGATCAGATTTTTATGACAATTTTTAGGGAAATAACCTTCGTCAAACTCTCAGATTCAAAATCTGACACAAATAAAACTATGGCTCAAGATTTTCTATGATATGGATAAGAAGAATGTTCGTCAAACTCAAAAATAGTATTTTATTATAAAAGGAATGTTCTGGAAACTCGCCAGAGGTTTTGGCGAAGGATCAAGGCTAATACTAGTATTTTTGCAAAAAAGTGACTTTTTTGGCAAAAATATGGCAATATGACAACTGATCTTCTGAAAAAACCATCTATTTCTGGTATTATTCTTCGCCAACTTGGTAGTAGATAGATCTGAATCACACCTATGCACAATGAATCGGACGAAGGTTCTCTTTCTGTATTTTAAGGGTTTTGATGATTTTTTGGTGTTTTTTGACGGTTTTTCTAATGTTTTTGGAAATCTGCTAGGAAGGATTGTTTGCCTTTCAAACTGAAGTTTTTGTGATCAAAACCGAAGGTGTTTGCAACCCAGTGAAGGTTTCTTGAAAGAGAACAAATAGTTATCAGCTCTGATGATGATTAAGTTTTATTTTTATCATTTCAATAATGCATGATGTGAATTTGATCTTAGAAGCACAGTTGTGAGTGTTTTGTCTACCTCATGATCTTTGGAGGCTTGTGCATTCACTCTTGGCCTAGTTCTAATGTTTGAAACTTTATTTTTCACATGGTATTAGAGCTTGCGATGTGCGTGATCAATTTCTCTACTAACATCTTGATTGTATTGTCATTTCTCTTGATTGAATAAAGAAGATATTCCACGAATTCTTGGCAATTGAGAAGCTCCTTGTTCATGGCTATCTTCTCGAGTGAAATTCCTATGAGCATGTTCTGATTTCTTTGTGTGATTGTGGATTAATTAGATTTCTTGCTTACTTTCTTGTTTTGTGGAATGTAGATGTGGATTAATTTTCTTGTTTCTTGATTTTGTAGTTTGAGCATTCAGGTAAACTATATAGGCTGAGGTTGTGGATCTGCTCTTGCATTTTTTACTAACAATCATATCCTTGATTGCCCTTGGATATTCCAAGCATCAAAAAATGGGTGTTTCTCGATTCGTGGGTTGCTAAAATGTTGTTAGGAAGATTAGCTTTTTTTATTCTTGTTTCTTGTTGAGTAGCTTAATCCTGTTATTGTATTGTTCCCTGATCTCTTAGGATAGTTTGGTAGATAGATTGTAGATTTGCTCTCTGTCCAAAACGTTAATCTGTGCTTGAGCAAGGATTTGGTTGTATGGCTTGTAAATGCATGTAGCTAAGTGAACGTAACCATTTCATCCCACTGACAGGCTGGGAATACATGCTGCAAACTGAGAAATACTTCTGCCTGGAAACCATTCTAAACAAGAGGCTTAATTGTAAAGAATTGTCTTTTGGAAACGAGTAGAACACCCAGTTTCTAGAGCAGTAACCACCTGAGACATAACAAAGAGAAGAAGTAAAGAAAGAAGAAAATCGTGTTCATAGATTGGGCTGGAATGTGTGAACGTTTGGCACCATTTATACAGCTACACAGACACTTATCGACGTTAAACCTTTCCAATCTGTGTTGCCAAACCATCGCTCTGAAATCTCTCACATGCATCCTTACCGAGCTCATCACTTTGGTCTCGACCGACATATAGCTTTGTTTTCAACCGAGGCTTCACAATCCTTATCTAGCCGAGCTCCACGACTCTCGTCTGGACCGGACCAAACCTTGTTTCATTCACTTATTAAAACTACACATCAACTCTCGACCGAATCACTACTAGAAATATCTTGCCAAGTCTTGAGTTAAATCTCAACCGATGCTCATCGATAAAATCTCACCCGAGCCTTTCAGTTACATCTCGACAGGAGGCGTTCTGTCAAATCTCAACTGGAGGCATCTTGTAACATCTCAACCAAAGCTTTCTATCAAGTTTCGACTGAGGGCATTCCATTCAAATCATGCATCCTGTCACATCTTGACTGGAGGCTTTCTCTCACATCTCAACCGAAGCTTTCTGTTAGCTCTCGTCCGGAGGATTTCTCTTAGATCTCGATCAAAACTTCCTATCAGAGCTCAATCGGAGGCTTCTTGTTAAATCTTGACTGGAGCCTTCCATCCTGATCTCAACCGAAGGGACGTTGACGATATTATCCGATGATGTGCTTATGAATCTGAGCTATGACCTATCATATCTCAGGCTAATGAGGGCATTGGCGGCAGTCACTTCTTTGCTGAAGTGACAGCTAAGATTATCCTTTGAGAAGGCTTGTGGTGGCCATCATTATTTAAAGACACATTTGTTGTCATTAAAACATGTGATGTCTGTCAATGAGCCAAGAAAAATACGAAAGCAGACTTCACACCTTTGACTCCCATTATAAAAAACGAAGCCTTTCATAAATGGAGAATTGACTTTGTTGGACCAATCAGCCCAGTAGCGAAACACACACAAGCCCGTTATATCCTAATAGCCACAGATTATGCCACTAAATGGATTGAGGCTCGGGCAAGAAAGGACGCCAACACAAAGATTGTCATGCGTTTTCTTTACGAAAACATTATTACATATCAAATAAATGATTAATTAATTGTTGTGGCTTTCGGTAGGGACAAGCCACGGAACCCGTCATTGGATTTTTTAATTTTTTTGTCACAGTTGGATACTGGAACAAGTTTCCAAAACTTGTCAGTCCGAAAGTGTTATAATGCAGCATCGAGCATTTGCCATCCAAAGAATAATAACTGATGATTATGTATTCTATTTCATTGCAAAGTCGAGCTCCTCCCGAGTTCCCGACATTGGGCTTGTACCTGACATGGAACATTACAAGTAAAATCAATTTAAAATTTTAATTTAAAAATTTTAATTTAAAAATTTTAATTTTAAAATAAAAAATTTAAAATAAAATTATGAATTAAAATACGAATTGATAATTCAGAAACTTAAGAACTTACCACACAGCATTCGCAATTCCCGCATTGCAGAAAGTTAGTAGAGCTTTCTGTACTGATGCTGACTGCCAAGAAGAATGAAAAATAACAACCCTCCAAATTGGAGAAGTTGTGACTTCAAGAAAGCCCTGCATAAAACTATGGACTTTAGTGAATTTGAAAGGAGTATCATCATTTAATAATTCCTTCATCTGAAATCCATATGTGTATCGGCGATGTAGAGTGTTTTTTTAAGGCCTTTTTCTTAAAAATTTTGAAATTTCTCTGCAATCGCCCTCCTCAATAGAGTAAAAGCATGGTTGATCATCGACACTTTTGGGAAAGTAGGTCTCTAATGGATCCTCCTCCGCAATGGTCTCACCCCGTGCCAATATCTCCTTGTCTCTTTTTTCTGCTTTTGCCTTCAGAACATGTCTCTTGAATTGCTCTGGAAGGACTTTGTTTTTTTTTGTCTTCGGGAGACTGAAAAGGAAAAAACAATGCTTAGCATGGGAGACAAAAAAATATAAAATAGAATAGGAGACTTAACTTATCAAAAAATAATAATTAAATAAAGAAAAAGCTATGCTTAGCATAGGAGACATAGAATATAGAAAAGAAACAATTAATAAGCACCTATGCTAAGCATGGGTGAAATAAATACCATGTCTCTAAACAAAATCAAAAATGGACTCAGGGCTTCATTTCGGCTGCTCAGAGGATAAAGCCTCTGGCACTTATCGAAATCTTGACAATTTAACCCTGTTACAAGGGCTTCTTGAACTTTTATAAATAATTTGTGCCTGCATTTAAAAAATATAATTGTTAGAAATCCAATCAAATTATGAAAATCATTTTATTAAAAAAGGTAACATGAAAATAAATATTTAAATTATGATTATTACCTCTGAAATTCTTTTCCTATTTTTGTCAGGGAAAGTTGACCATCGGCAACTCTTGAAAGAACACTTATTATTAGCTCTGAAGAGCTAATCCCTTGCATATTCTTCCACTCTAATATTCTCATTTCAGTAGGGATTGGCTTCAGAGTTTGAGTGCTCACAATTTTGTTTTGAGGCACCCTGAGCAGGTTGGCCTTTTATTTGAAAAGTTTTCAAAAAATTTATCAACAAGGGCCCACACCTGAAATTAAAAAAAAATTAATTGATAAAGAATTTAACCAATATTAAAATTGAGCTCAAAATTTTAGTCTGATAAAAACAATTTAAAAAGATTACAACATATATTATGACCAGAGCATTCCATAATGAGCATAGCCAAACAAATTACCTGGCCACTACCAAAAGCAGGCTGAAAAAAATTATCGTATTTAGTAAGGCTCTGTGTAGGATTTTTCAAACCAAAAGACAGGCCTGTCTCTTGAGCACATAGTGCTTTCAGCTCAAGTTGATTTACATCTCCTGCTTTGGAGACTCTCATGTATTCTTTGTGAAAAAAAGGACTTCTTTGTATCACGGTCATCTTCATCCGGTAGTCCTAATCAATATTGTGGTCCCAAGCCAATAATTTTGCTTCTTCCATTGTCAGGCCAGCAAATGCAATGGCACTCACAGTTTGAAAGCTTGGAATATGGGGATATTCTTGAGATAATTGTTTTTGAGCTTGTAAACTGTATATCCCCCCAAGAACAAAAAAAATGATATGAATCTAATAAAGAAAAATCAAAATTTGCAACATCATTGCATTCGTTGGGATCAACCAAAACAACAAAGGGAGTAACTATGGCCTGTGTATGATCTTTAAAGTTTAATTTTAAATTATGTACATGTGTTTCATTAGGCTCTGTAACTTCCATTGGCCTGTCTCCTGTTATTGGATCTACAAGTGGCCTATCACATTGATTTATGTCTAGAATTTAAAATTGTTTCTTCTTGCCTTTCGTGAAGAGAGCCTTCTCTTGATCACTGCTTCTCTCTCCTTCATCTCTCATCAGTCTCTCATCAGCGACAAGACTGACTGCTTTGTCGAATGTCATATTTGGTAGACTCAGTATGAGCATTCTCAGTTGCTGATAGGACGTCGGTACAGATTTCATGAAGTACATCAGCTGCTGTGGTGCTGGGACCTGGTGCTCTTGTCCTCATGCAACGAGTTGAGCGAAGATCGTTCTGATCTTCTCAACGTGCTGATCCAACTGGTTGCCATCCCACCTTATTGATTGTAGTTGATTATGAGGGTGCATGACTGAAGCTGCAGTCCTCACTTCATACTTCTGCTTTAATCTTTCCTATGCTGCATGGCTGCTTTTGCAGTCTTCAATTTGCATGAGTAGATCTTCATTTATGGACGAAACGATGATCGCCATTGCGTGCTCATCTTTTCTGATCCATTCAGCTCTCCTCGGGTCTTACTCTGGAGGCTGCACCTCTGAGAGCTCGGTCACCGACCAGATGTCTTCGCCCTTCAGGAGTGTTTTGATATTGAATTTTCAGATTCTGTAATTTGCGCCATCGAGACTAATTGCTACTCTGGTTTGGATTGCCGTAGCCATATTATGTTGTCTGGAAGAATCGCTGGGATATCAATAGTGACAACCTGGTGGATCTAATACCATGTCGCGGGAGTGTGTGCATGGGACTGGTTTGTGTTCGTCCTCACTTCGTCTTCTTTATTGCAAACAATTTTCTGTCTTTTGATTTTCTTTTATGCGGAAGTCCTTACAGGATCCCAGACACTCAACTACGCATCAAAGAACATATTCTATTCTAGCAATCATGATCCACAGCACAAGACAAGATGCACGAAAATAGAGTGACTGAATTATCAGTTTTAGTTTAGAGTGAATTCGTCAGTGTCTCACTCGTTGGCGGAATGACATTCTACTCTTTCGCTGTGTTCTACTCGTTGGCAGACTTTCATGCATAGCTATGGTGTCTTTTCTTTCTTACTCTATTTGCTACGTCTCTCTCTGTCTCTTATCGATCTCTGTATACACTACTTGTATTCACTATTTACTTTATGATCCAGAGAGGATCGTTTATACCTCCACTATGTGGAGTTTACAAGATAGCTAAACATAGAATCACATCACTAGTTAATGCTAATCAACTACTTAGTTAGTCTGTGTCGTTGCTACTCGTTTCAGCTGGGCGTGAAGCCCGTTGAGCTGCCAGCTGGCAACGCAAAAGATTTTCCTTTGTTTGTTTCGTTATCTCCCATTTGCTTTCGTTCTTTTCGTAGTTTTCGTTTCGCGTCCCTTTTTCGGCTTTGTGGTCTTGAAGGGGTGTTTGCGATTCGTGATTGATTCGCGAATCGTTCGTGCTTTGAGTCAAAGACACGTTGACTATCGCAAATTGTTCTCGTTCATGCGTTGAGTCAATAATGTACAAATTCACTTGCATGTGTCCATGACAACTCTTGCATGCCTTGCATGTCACTTTGGAAAATTAGGACTTTGTGCATTTATGGTACCTCGAGTTCCTACTAGCTCAAATTTGGCCATTTCATGAATTAAGTCTATATGCATGTCACATATGACAACTAGACATTATGATGTAGCTCGAGTTCCTACAAGGCTAATTTTGATTGTAACACAACATGCAAGATGAAAATCTCCATCAACCCCAAAAGTCAAGCTGGATGGCTTTTTGATTTTCACAAGGTTAGCAGTTACATCACCATCGACATTACCCCAACCAGGATTCAACTAATTGGCTTTCCAGAAGCTGGAGAGACCATTTATAGCAAGGGCACCAGTTAAAATCAAAACTACTTCAAGACGTTCTTAATTGACGATGACAAAACCATTGCTCAGACCAATGATGGTATTGTCGTAAAGCTGATCAAGGATCCCAAACTACGTGCAACGATGGAAGCTCTTGATGGTCCTAGTCGAAGTGCACATAGTACACACAGATCGCATTCCACCGAGCGATCTCTTTTCCCTTACCATGACGTTGAACGACCCCACGAGAGAGGTGGTGATGGATTAGATTCAGCAATGCATTGGGATCCAGGAGAAAATTGGGGTCAGATGAAGGGAAAGTTAGTTGTGTCAATGGGGTTAGAAGCGAAAGAGTGGAAGAGATGTTGGGAAGAAGTACCACCAATGTAGGTCGATTGGTGGAGGAGCTGCCAACACTTGATCTAAGACTTGAAACGTTGACACCTGATTTACTATTGTAGGCCCTTGAAAACCTATCCCATCACCACCATCGGATCCATCGTAATAATACCCTGATTGGTGAAACTCAGTGTGTTCTACATGGACAGAAGGTGCCGATTGGGTGGCTGCCTTTAGATTTTCTTCTAGGGTGGCAATACATTGGTTTAAGGCCTCGACAGAGGTAGTATATGCTTTTCGCATTTGGGTATGTTGCTCCATTGTGGCCTTTAACTTTTGTGCCAACTTTTGATATGCCTCCACTGGAATCTGAGTTCCCTTGGGAATAGCTGGAGGTGCAAAGTCTGTGAAGTTGACCTGTTCCAACTGATCCTTCATATAGAAGGACATGTTGAGAAGAATGGATGGGACTGGTTGTTATAGTGGTGGATTGGGTTTGCGTTAGTAAGTGTAAGGCAAAACTGTCTACGTTGATCAAAGAGTCAAGCAGAGGGGAAATATGTACGGGAGATGGTCTTTTTGGAATGGTATCAAGGCCCATGTTAAATGTAATGGAAGGTGTGGATATGGCAATAAGTGGTAGAGGTAATGGTGGAAGGAGAGTGGTGTTAGTAGGAGACGATACCTGAATAGCTGAACTGATCTAAGTTGCTGGAGCTGGAAGTGCCTCCATCAAAAGAGCTAATGGCAGCTGTTACTACTTGTCTTCTTCGTTGGGCCTATTGAAGTAGGGCCTCTTGTTGCACCAATAGTTCGTTTGGGACCTGGGAAGCTTTAAGGCTTCCATCGGATTCAACATACTTTGCCCCTATATCACTGGATAAGATATCAGGGGAGATGTCTTTTTTAGTTCTTATGCCCTTACCCTTTTGCTTCTTTGTGGGAGGTGCAGATGAGGCGAGTTCGGTTGATACTTAAGGACTGGCCCGCTTTCTGGTGGCATGATACAGATCTTCGAGTTCTTTGAGGATTGCAGTTGTCCTGTGCCCTAAGTGTTGCTAGACCATCATTTGTAAGAGACAACCATAGTTGGTGGTAGCTTTTCGTGTTTGAGGGCTGTCAGAGATCTTTTCTTCCCACTTATAGTTGTACTCCTTTCAACCCAATCCACAAGAGGAACATGCCTTTGCAGCTGAAGCACCCTCAATAAGGCTTAGGATCACTCCAAATGCACCTAGCAAGGAAATGCTGATATCTCAAGAGTTCGGCAAGAAGTTTCAAACCAAGGAGCGAGGCAGCTATATTCTTCCCAACCTCGATTGATGAAAAACTTATAAAGAAGTGGCCAAATTCCTTGATCCACAGCCAGCTTGGCACCATCAACCCTTACAAAGGCAAAAAATAAAATTTATCGGCCCAAGCTGATAGGTGTGAATACTGGCAACCTTGCTAACGACATGGTCACAAATTGCCACGTCTTCTACCAACAACATCATGGCAACTGTGAAAATTGGCACAAGCAAACTTGATCAAACATTGTAAATATCATAAAGACTTGTGTCTATTATGATTACACATGTGTGGAGCCTGTTCCCACATGTGAAATAAATGTACTTTTCATGTAGTACAATCATACAACTTGTACATATGGTTTAATCCAAATTCTATTGGCTAAAAAGGCCAAAATCAAGTTTTTAAGTTTTATGCCACATGGCATCAATCTAGTGATTGCATGATCCACATCATGAGATTAGGTATCACATTCCATGTGTAGAGGTCTGCTCACACATGTGGAATAGGCTGTAAAAGTCGAGTTTATACTTCTAGAAGAGTTTTCACTAGTTCTCTATATAGTAGAAAAATGGACCAAAAGTGCTTAAAATAGAAGGTTTTGTCTTGGGTCTAGATTCAATGTACCCAAAGTTCAAATTTGAATCTCTCTCAAACTCAACTACCAACTTTCCCACACTTTCAAAAAGTGTTTATTGAATGTATTTTATAACTTCAAAAAGTTTATCTCTAAGTCTAAAATGAGTTTTGGCCTCATATTAACAATTTATCAAAATATGACTAAACTAGACTAAACTAGAATAAACTTGACTAAACTAGACTAAAATATGACTAAACTAGACTAAACTTGTTGAAATATGACTAAACACTAAACTTGTTGAAATCTCTCACACTCCCTCTTCAAAATCAGAGTCCGGCGATCGGGAAATATGGGCGGCACCTTGTTCATCATGTTCTCTTACTCAAAACCGCAACTCCTTTTTCCTCCAATGAACATTGGTGTTTGTTTGATATAGCCAAGGTCTTTCGATAAGGATAGAGTAGTTGCCTGTTTCGACTGGTCGGATGACAATAAAATTCATGACGCTCCTACAGGCTTCCTTCTTGTTGAGTTGGCCAGTTTAATCTTTCTATGAGTAGGCTTGATATCAATAAGTTCAAGTTCCGTATCTTCCGTCATAATATTAACGCTTGACCCAGAGTCAATTGGTACTTTTTCAATTAAACACCCTGAGATAGAGATGTCAATCTCTGGTGCTCCCATGTCTCCAAGGTCAACTACAAGAAGGGATATCTCAAGTAGAGAAAACTTCTTCTTTCTCCTTGTCTATGAGAATTTAATGAAATCATTTATCACTTGTGACTTATACTTCATAAAGTAAATAAAAGTCTTTTTAGAGAAATCATCAATTTAAAAAATGAAGTGTATCAAATCACTGATAGATTGCATATGAGATGCTCCCCCCCACCCCCTTTCCTCATAGACTACTATGCATTAGCGCCAATGGTGCCTTTGCATGATATGCTCCTCATGTAGGAAAGTGGAGTAGATGATGTTTTCCCATGACACAGACTTTATATATTCCTGGTTCATTCTCAATCTATGGTAAACCCTTGATCATCTTTTAATTGGACAATGATTTGTACAGTTAAAGTGACCATACTAATTATGCCATAATCATGATTGATTAATTTTGTGTATAATGAAAGCTTGTTGATCAATGATGATTGAATTATGTACAATTTTCTATCAATCCTAACTCTTATGGAAATCAATTTGAAATTCTTGTGCATGTTCTTGATGAGAAAATTATTATAGAACTCAACTCTTGTGTTGTTATCAACTATGCATTCAATAGATAGTAAATACATTGTGAGACCAAGTATGAAAAAGATATTTCTTGATTTATTTTTATCGCCTTGATCCAAGTGAATTGACACACTTTTGTGCCCTTTGATTTCTTGGATGTTATTATCACCAAGTACCATTTTGCAATTAGCCTCTCGAACAATGAGAATCATTCATGATGTGAGCATATCATCATCATCAATAAAAAAAAAACATTGCATATGGTCGAAACTAGCACAAAGCACCTTATAATCACAAATAATGTAATGAGGCTCTCAAATATGTATGTCATTCTTCACTTGAATTTTCCACTTCATCCAAGAAACTATTTGCTTGATAAGCATTCTTGTTTGGCCCTTGATTATTATTTCTTCCTCCCATTCTTTGTGCAAATTGTTTGAGCATGCATTGGGCTTCCACATGCCCTATTTTTTTTCTAAATTCAATGATTCCTTGACCTGTGAGTCACCAAACTTATGACACAAACTTGTCTAGATAAAATACGTAATAGGGGCCTGACTTTCCCCACTTGAAAACAAGCATGCATTGGCCTTACAAAGTGGCGACACATGTTAAGTGACTCTAACATATATAAAAGAAATATTACATCAATGTGGAGGCCGTGGTGGACTATCCATACCAAAGTTTACAAGAATGACCAAAACTAGTCAAGTAGAATTTTCATTTTTGCACACTCCTCAAATTAACTTGCTGCCTGAACTCTCATATCCAAGAATTTATGGACCTCTAGAATAGAGTTCCATCATTCGATCCTAAGTTGGCTTTATGGCAATTTGTCCTAGATTTGCCTACCGACTACCAATTTGGTGACAAAATCATTGAGATCTAGAAGGTTGTTGATTTCTTGCATGATATGCAAGCGTTTTGTCTTGTAAGTTGGACCTTGAGGAGCTTTCATACCTCCACAAGTTAACTATCTCTAAGAGTTCGCCTACCATCGTTATCTCCGACCTACCACTGTTATCTCATAATGGTCTAACTATTAGCTTGAGGGGTATAGGAGAGGTACAAATGATTTATTAATTTCCTTCAAAGCCCCTCAAACTTACAATCAGAAATACCATTAGCTAATGTGCTAACCTTAGCACATGACATGAATTTATAGGCTATGCTTGCCATTATTTGAATCCAACTTGGCACACATGCATAATGACACAATCTTGCAAATGAACAACAAAGATTTCCAAAATCAGTGAAGCCATCGACCATTGACATTTTTCCAGATTTCTCATCAATAGGAGTCCAAAGTATTTGAAAAAATATTCTAGTACCATGTAACCATTGTAAAATATGCACAATTTGAATAATTTTTTTAAATATTAGAAAAGGAAAACACATGAATGTCTTTTTATTTGATTTTATGATTACTTTGTAGGCTATTATAGGCCAGCTTGACTTTTTCTGTCAAAAACAAGGATGTGTTGTATGGCAGAAATTGTGGCACTTGTCCAATAGGACATTCTTCAAGTGGACCATCATGTGAAGAGACATAGAATGACGTTGAGATAACCTAGGTGGAGTGGCAAGCCCAACTCACCACATGTGAGAAGATGCTCATAATGTAATGCTTATTGATATTATCAGCATGTGGGATCACAAACAAAGAATCAAACATGATTTGGGTGAGCCAAACTCAAGCATGATACATAGACTCACCACATGTACATATAGTGCTTCTTTGTATTATCAAACCATAGGATCGCAGACAATTGAACTTGGGTGGCAAGACCAACTCACCACGTGTGAGAAGATGCTCATAATCTTATGCTTTTTGATATTATCAGCATGTTGGATCACAAAGAATCAAACATGATTTGGGTGAGCCAAACTCAAGCATGATACATAGACTCACCACATGTACATATATGGGAAGAATCCTATAAGGTAATGCTTCTTGCTATTATTGACCTCTGGAATCACAAAGAATTGTAGCTAAGTGGGTGAACCCAATTCAAGAATTATACATCAACTCACCATGTGTGGGAGGATGCCTGTGATGTAATGTATATTGGTTTTTGGGAGAGAGGGGGCACTTGAACTTGGGACGAAAGGGGCTTTGGATGCCAAACTAACCAACTCAGCTAGCCCTATGATATGTAATGAAACACTATGATGTGATGAAACACGACAAGCTGAAATGTAAAGTTGGCATCCAATGGGCTTGCCCTTAGCCATTCCATATCGCCTAGGAAAGAGAAATGTAGAATAGCATACAAAGGAACATGAGAAAATGCAAAATGGCCTTCTAGATTTAGTTTGCATTCCGAGGCCTGCCCTTAGATGTTCAAAGTAACGGAAGTAGCGTTTCGATCTTTCTATTTGGACTTGTGTTCGTTGATAGGAAGGAGAAGGAGCAGGCTTGTAGGCTCCGAGCGTGCAAACCTTTCCTACAATATGGCAGTGCAGATCTTCTTTCCTTCGCAGAATCTTGCATTGGTAAATATTTCCTTCCTTTCATCCAACTTCTGTCATTACATAGAAGTCATATCCGGCATATTTGTTTTCAGCCTTTTAACATTATCTTAATTGCAGCGCAAACTGAACGCCATACAGTTACTTACAACTACATCTTTTGCAGCATCAGAGCTAGAGGAACACACTTTTGCTGATGATGAAAACGACATTGCTGGAATTTATAACCCTGATGCTGTTGAGGTACTTTGTCTGGTTGAGAGTTTCTTGCTTTTAGTTTGCCAACAGCTTCTGCAACCACATTGTGTTATTGAAAATTGTCCCTTTTATATACAAAGTTGATTATTCACATATTAGATGCTGATCTTTACATTCAGACACCATATTGTCAATCCTATGGCTTTTACTTGCGTCCTAGCAATCGTAGACCAAGAAAGAAGCAGATGCTCTGTCATTTCTTTGTTGTTCGCCTTTTTAGAAGCATATTGAATAGATTTCTGAAATCTTTAATTTGAACGATCGAATCTTATAGTTGCAAAACATTAGTGCCTCATGCATTTCCCTGTTAAGTAATGCCACACATTGAGGACCAAGTGGAACAAGTCTTGAAAGGCCAGGCAAAAAGCACGACAGTACAATTTAACGGAGTCCCTTGTACAGGACTGCGCGTAAAATCACAGCAGAAACCTTGTCAAGATCTTAAGAGTAGAGGATAATACCCTTATCTCTGAAAAACTGAGGCAAATAGAACTTCAAATATATTTATCATCCAACTTCTTAATGCAGCATTTTTTTGAAAGTCTATAGGGAGCAGTTTCAGACATGACGTCCATCTTACTCTATGGAAAATTTTCCTCTTGTTCCAAGAGAAGAGCGTCACTTGCTCACCTTTGTTTATTTTAAATGAACAAAGATACACCATTTACATCCCAATGTGTTTAATCTTGATATGGATGTATATATGCATTTTGACAATCCCTATAACAAATTAATCAGCTTATACCATAGGAATAAGAAAATCTCTTCAAAAGTTTCCCTTTTTTGAACAATGCTCTTCTAAATTTCACTTGTAACTAGGCTTGTTTAACTCAATTTTCCAATGTTTTTCACTTTTGAGACAATGGTGATCAAAGAACATAAAATTTTGGGCAATAGAATACTCACTTCTTGATCTTTAATTGTGCCAATTAAACGGAAAAGTTCATTAGGCAAGAAAGAAGTAGTACTGAAAGAACATTCACACTCACAATCGGTTAGGTTGATTTCCAAAGTCTTACCATTGCCTCCTGGGATCTCAATCATATGGGCAGACATTTTCTTCCTTTCTGGACAAAATTTCATCATATGTCTAAGCTTCTTACAAACAAAACATAAGTTTTCTTTCTTGGCCTTTTCCCAGGACATAGATTTCTTAAATCTCTTTCTCTTCGGCTTCCTGGGTTCCGATGCTGCTTGATCTAATTCGTCAAAATATTTTACTTGGTCTAGACCTCGCTTCTTACCCTTCTTGGTTTTCAAAGTGGTTGAAATTTGCGCAAACTTCTTCTTGGATGCCACCACTGTGGAATCATATGCTTTCGCAATCCGAAACACATTTTCGAGGTTTTGAAGCACATTTCGCCTGCATTTGTTCTGATAGTCGACTGGCAAACCTAGGACAAACTGCCAAAGTGCCAACTTCGCATCAAATGATGGAACCCTATTTCATAGGTCCATGAATTCCTGGATATAAGAGTCTAAACTCTTTGTACCCATCCTGCAGTTCACGAACTTCAGGTAGTAGTCAACGTCATCAGCAATTACGAAAGCTCTTAGGAAAACTTTTGCAAACGCATCCTAGGTAGTTGGCTTCACCGGTAAGTCTCGCCACCACGATGACGCTTTGCCGCATAAAAACAACACGACGCTTTCAATTTTCTTCTCATTAGGAACTCCGTGCAAATTGAAGTAACTACTCCACTTGGCCAGCCAATCCTCGACGACTTCAGGTTTCTTCTCCTTCTTCTCCCTCGCATAAACCTCCGGTCGAAAACTGAGATTGGGTGAAGACATCAATTTGACTTCATTCAATGGAACCTCCATTTGTTGATCTCTCATCTGATTACGATTATTCATATCATTGAGCGCCGTATTCAACTGCTGACAAATCACCATGTAAGATGGTGCACCTGGATTTGCAGCTTGATTTGAAGTTTCTTCAGCCATCTCGATTTATCTATCTTGAAAATCACTAAGTTTAGATAATATTAACTTATAGTGAAGCACAGTTGACCAAAATCGACTGAAATTGACTCCAGCATGGTCAAATCACTGTTTTTAGTCAATTTCATAAATAATTCAAGAAACTGGAAGAAACTAAAAAATTTTAATTTTCGCACATTTAATTTATTTTTTTTTAAATTTTTACGTTTTCAAAAAATTCGTAAAAAACCAATGTCAGTTATTAAGCAATCGAAATTGAAAATTTGATTCATTGTTCTATTCTTAACCCTACTACATTAATGTCCATCAAGCATGCAAGCAACATTAAACTAATTTTTAACCATTACGAATTTTTACGTAAAATCTAGTTCTACGGAAATTGTTAGCTATAAAACTCAGTTTTGTATCTATCAGTCGGAGCACATGTGTATAATTACTCAAAACAGATCTAAACCACTCATGCATGTCAGAATCACTCTGAGATTCAACATGCAGACATTCCATGCAAGCACAATACCTCAAAATAGGAAATTGACTTGCATGCAATCAGAACAATTCGAAATTCTACCAATTTTTCTCACAAAATTGCAAAACTTCAGATGATCACAACTTCGGTTACATGACACCAAATTGGGTGCTATAAAGCTCAGTACAGAGGAAGACCTAGTGAACAAAACTCTTGCCACATCAACCTGTCACCTAGAATTCACATGTGCGAGTTCAGAAAAGCTCAAAAAACTATAGGAGGGTTAAACCTGAAGATCAACGTCATTAAGGGGGAGTATTAGATTTCTTATGCTCAGTCTTAAAGAAAAATCGTTCAAGTAATGAACATTCTGAAAATCGATTACATGTTTTGGACCTTCACATATTTTCCCTCATGGTTTTTTGTGCCTTAAACATTTTTAAAGCACCTTCGCCTTTTTCGCACTTTTGAGAAAAATACGACACAGTGGCCAGAATGTCTTAGAATCCATTTTAGGCCTACCTTCAGCTTTTTTCATATTTTTCATGCCTTCGCTCCAAGGGCACCTTCGAGATTTACATGGCTTCAATCTAAGAGTACCTTCGGGTTTTACATGCCTTCAGTCTAAGGGCACCCTCGGGTTTTCGGATTTTTCCAAACAGTGGCAGACCGACGTCGCCAACTTATCAACAACCCTAAAAACAATTGGACCGCTAAATATCCCAAGGACGGTTACCCACTTTGTGCATATACAAAGACTGGCGTAAATGGCATTCAAGGCTTATAGGATATTTGTCTCTCGACACTTGCAAATATATATACTAGCTGAATCAAGCTATGTAAGTGTTCTTTTTCAATCAGAGTTATCTGTAGCCAGCATTATCACGCTCAACAAGCTGAAGTTATTACTTCAAGTCATTGTACTCGATGTTGATATTAATCAGAGTGCAATTTTTGTCTCACTACTGTATTATTCATTTGCACAATCTGTATGAATCATTCTTCTTGAATATTTTTGCTGCTAGCTGTTGCATTTCTGCTCCTACACATCTACGCTCAAAGCTTCGAGCTTCTGCTGCCAGTCATCCCCACGTTTTACGACAATAAATCTAACTATGCTAAGATGCTACTTTTAGTTGCTTTCTACCCTTTACACTAATATTACCACCTTTAACACTACACTCCCCTACACTATCCACATACTAGTCATTATTTAGAGTAAAAGAGAGTGGGAAGAAGAGAAAAGATAAAGTAGTAGAACAAGAGGTAGAGAAAGAGATTGAGTGTGGAGGTTAGCTCATTTGCTCATTATGCTCACTAATGGAGAAACATTCACATTGGAAACCAAAAAGTATGTAAACTAGAAAGCAAAATAGCAAATACACACAAATAACATTAGCAAGTAGTGAATAGCAAATGCAGAAGCTTCTCTCCAAAATATTAGAGTTTTCTCCTTCTCATTAAGCATGCAAATATGTACAAATGGTGCTTTTTATCAATGGGAAAGGCCCTTGTCTTAAAATCTTATCGGCCATTTCTAAAAATATGAGCTCTAATCTTCACCATTCACCTTGGGTCCAATCTAATCCAAGGGTCTTAAAAAAATACATAAGAAATCACATGATACATCTGAGTTTCACTTTGGACCCAACTTTGTAAATTTAGACTAAGTTTATTAACTTGACATTGTGGCCTCGAGTTTTATTTAATCAACACTAAGGCCCAAATCCCTTATTCTATTTACAACTTAACTTGCGTGCTGATTAGGCCATGGGCTTATACACGCAGGAGGCCATGACCCTTGCAACCATTTCTACTTTCCGATTTTATTTATTTACAATATGTTGGGTATACCCCCAACAAGACCCACGACCTGAACTAGTGCCGGTCCCTTGTCACTCGGCCGGTTTAGTAGAAGGTTCGCCTAGTGCGCCTCTGATGGATGAGATATCCAATGACGTCTTCATGAATTTGTTTAGTGAGGTCTTGGCCGCTACCGTATCTTGGATAAATGTTTCTAAGGCTTGGAAGGCCGTCGTGAGGTCTGTGGGAGCATCCGGTAACATGGCACTTGTTGGGGTTGCTTTTCTTGTTGCCCAAATGATTTGCACGCCAGTTTCGTCATCTTCGATCAACTTCTCTGGCGGTGTCATACCCTCTGGTGCGGTGAGAGCAGCCGGTAGCGGGCAATTGCTGGGGTTGCATTTGTTGTCGTCCGAATGGTCTGCATGCCAGTGTCGTCACCTTCAATCAACTTCTCTGGCGGTTTCATACCCTTTGGTGCAGTGGAATCAGCACGAAGGGGTGATGATACAAATTTTGTCTATACAAATGCGTCATCGGGCAACAATTTGTCATCCTCGGCAGCCTTAACAGGAGATATGGGGGGTGTGAGAGGAGTAGCAAAGGTGGAAACAGGTGTAAGAACAGATTGTCCAAAACAGGGAATGGTAGGAACAGAAAGAAACTGAAGGGTGGTTTGGAAAATGGATGGAGACAAGGGAGGTGAGGAAACTTGGCAAGGCGACAAAAGATTGATGAGTTGCATCCACGACAAGGTGTCAAGAGAGAGCTGAGAGACAAAGGGTTGATTTGAAGGAGTGGTGTAGAAGCAAAAGCAGAGGGTATGGACGAAGCAATGGTAATAGAAGCAGTGGAAGATATGGGAATAGAAGTAGAGGATGTTGGAATAGGGAGAAGAGGAATAGATGTGGTAGTAGAAGTGGAGGTTTGAACAGAAGAAGAAACTATGGTTGTGGAAGTGGTGGTGGTTAGTTGCGGAGGTGTGGTATGTCGTCTGGTAGTAGGAGGACTTGATGAGGAGGGGGCTGCGCCGTACATGCATTTGTTGGCCATTGTATCAGTAACTGCAGGTTGATGGGAGGTGGAAGCTTCAGAAGGCTGGTACAAAGTGTAGTGTGTGGGACAGTGGCAGACAAAATGCTAGATCGGTTAAACTCGTGAACCTTCTCCTCGAAAAGTGCATAGGCAAAGTTACACAACAGGGGTCCTATTGCGATACGGTCGCGTGTGTTAGGTTTGATGGAAATGGAGAGTTCGTGCAAAAGGAAAGTATGTCAGTCGTATGGCACTACTTGTGAAGTTTTTAGCACGTGTGAACTTCACCACACACCCTACAGGATCTTACTGAGGTGTTGTGATTGCACAAGATTGATCAAAGAACAATATGCTTGAAAAATCTAAGGCAAGAGCACAATGGCATACATCTGATGAAAAAATTCTAACTCTTCACTATGAGAAATGAATGTCAGAAAAAATTCTAAGTATTCATTATAGAAAAAAGAGGCTGCTCTCGGGTAGAGAGAGAAAATCAAGCATAGAAAACTCAAGTAGCGAGAGAATGAGTCCAAAACACCAAAATCTCAATATTCACAATCTGGCAAAACATGCCCAGCTTTTCCTACATGAGAGAGACTCGAATTCATACAGTGGAGTTGCATGGAAAGTCCACTTAACTGAACTAATACACCTACCAGAGATCCACATGTGTAACTACATACATGGATGTTGCATGTACTGCATGTCAACTCATAAAACTGCCTAGACATGTGTAGATCACAGAAACTAGTTTGCATGTTGCATGCACTGATTGCATGTGGCTTGCATGCATACAATATGACTTTGCATGTTATCTAAACTACTGCATGTCATCAAAATTGAACCTATTTAACTCAAATCCGAGCTACATGTGCTCAATTCACACTCCTTTTATGTACAATATGAAATTTAGTGGAAATCACCATGGACAAGGCCCCAAACTCGAGATAGGAAGATAATATTTATAATCTTCACACTCCTCGTTAAAATTTATGTTTCTATCAGCATAGACTTCAAAATTAGGCCAAAGTTTGACCTCATCTTCATAAATATATTCTTGAGTAGAGGCTTGGTGAGAAGATCTGCAACACAATCTGAAGAAGCAACATGTTCCACTGAGATCTCTCCCAATGACTTTTTCTCTTACAAAATGATGAGCCACTTCAATATGCTTGCTCCTTGCATGAAAGACTAGATTATTTGCAAGAGCCTGAGCAGAAATGTTATCATTCTTGATAATTGGAAGATCTTCATCTGCATAACACTTTAGCTAAAACCTCTTTTGTTGTGGTTGTAAGATATTTGTATTCAGCTTCACAGGATGAAGGATCGAACCACCCAAGGCACCTGCGAATAAGAAGAATCAGTTGAAGCAGCGCTACAACCAGGTGATCCGATGCAGTGACCTACCCGAAGAGGCAATAGCTACAGTAGACGTTGATATTCGCAACCATGAGACGAATGTCAGGTGTCTCCACTGCCGCACTAACTACTCCATCAACCACCACCACTTCTTCTTTCGTGCAACCCCCCACTCCAATTACTATTGTCGCTACCTCTCTTCCTATTCCATCCACATCTGTTTCTGTCTCCATCCCCGTTTCTTCTGTTGATACACTCCTACTTCTCTTCTAGTGTCCGCTGCTCCATCCATCACTATCGCATCCTCCATTACTCTTGCAACCACCGTTGCTCCTCTCACATTCAACCCTTCTGATTCGCAACTGTCCCCCGACACTCTAGCATGGATACAAGTTATCAATTTTTCACCCCCACACCAGACACTTTCTGCTCCATCCTCACCTTCTTCCATACTCCACACCACCCTTCAGTTCCCCAATGTTCCTCCCATCCTCTCGTTCGAACAAACCGTCCTCGCCCCTGTTTCCACAGTTGTTTCTCACACCCCACCTGCTTCGCCAAAGGTTGCCGAGGACAGCCAACTGTTGCCTGATGACGCATTTGTACAAATAGTTTTTGTAGCATCACCAGATCAGGCTGACCCTACCGCCCCAAATGGCATCAGGATAAATGAAAACCTGATCAAAGACAATGACGACGGAATTCCACAAGTCATCTAGGCCGATACAACACAAGCCCCTGCCAGTGCCAGTGTACCAGCTGCAACCACGGATCTAACGACGACGTACCAAACCCTAGGAAAATACATCCTGGATGCAGTAGCAGCCAAAGCTATTTTGAAAAGCAGGGTACTACAGTTGGCAACAAGTAATACACAACTGCGAGAAGACCTCATCAAGCTGCAGCAAGAGCTGATTCTGGCTCAGCAACACGAACAAGCAGGGCACCAGGAGATTGCCAAGTTGCAGCAAAAGGAGGAGGGCCTAAACAAATATATTCAAAGCCTCTCCAAAGCGCTGACGGAGGCCTCCACAAAGATGTGGGAGCTTCAAACTGAAGTATCCCAATGGCTTGCCCTCATCCAAGCGCAACTTACACTTTTGGAAGCAGAGAACATGCGCATGGGGACGGAGGTTAAAGCCTTACAAGATGAGAAGCTCGTCTGGTTAGCTCAATCTACACCGGACACAAGGCCGCTCTCCCAATCAGAGATGAATCTTCTACAGCGTCAAGTGCAGATTTATTGCCAAACCCTGAACAGCTACCAGGCGGAGTTCGATAAGTATCGGGCAAGCGCAACGCAAGAGCTCGCCTAGGCCAAGCAAGCCCTCAAGGCATGCCAGAGATACATGAAAACGAAGGCCCAACCCTCCCCCGTGGTAATTCCACCGCCAGCTAATTTTGACCTGCATAGGCTAGTACTAGCCAAGATCAGAGCCAGCAGGCAGTAGGGGAAATTCAACCAGATCAAGGGTCCGAAGGCCAGGACCAAGGGCAGACAGATGCGACCACTAAGACGCGCGACCAGAGCCAAGACACAACCACCAGTCAGGGCCAAGCAACATCAATGAATTTTAATCCAAATATCTCCACGAGTCATCAAGAGGCAGCTGGCAGTTATCATTCTCAGCTCAGACCATCAAGAGAAAAGAACTGCAAGCCTTATCCACCCTCCAACCACAACCGGAGTGGCGACAACAGTTATTTGAGAGAGACCCTGCGGCCATCAGGGCTTACGTGACGAGTCTGCAACAGTTACAGGTGAACGCGCATTTCTTGCCATGTCCAAGAAGATTTGAATGGGCGGAATGCGGCACTCCTCTGGACCAGATCACACTCAACAATTTCAATTGGCCAATCATCAAATTCGAATATGGGTGGACAACGGATGTAGATGCCAGAAGGGTTCTCTCTGCATTCGTCAGCCACTACATCAATTGCCTCGATCCCACAGTCCGCGCGGCAGCCACTTACGCCTGGGACTTAAAATATCTAATGGGCATTGAAACAAAATGGGATGATTTCCTTCCCTCCATATTTTTTGATCCAAATAAGGCGCTCGCTTCCAACAAAGTCGAAGACCAGCTGCCAGTCGCTCGCGTATATTACCGAGCTGTATTCCTTGGCGATCCCAGGACGAAACGATTCCAAGCATGGGTGGATCAGGAATGGTTGACAGGAGTTCACAAGTCCTTCCACACACCAAAGGACTCGAAAAAACTGGACCGTCTCAACTTCATGGAAGACGTTACAGGATATCTCATCAACCAGAGGCAGTCCAAGAGAACGCTCTACTAAACCGGCAGAGTGCCGAGGGACTGGCACTACTTCAGGCCGTGGGTCCTGTTGGGGGTATTCCCAACAAAGTGTAAATAAATAAAATCCTCCAATAAAATGTGTTGCGAGGGCATGACATCCTACGTGTATAAGCCCATGGCCCAATGAGCACGCAATTGAAGTTGTAAATAAAATAAACTTGACTTGGGCCTTGTAATCAAAATAAAACTAGAGGCCCAATGTCATTTTTAAACTTAGAGATCACTTTTTAGAGTTGGGTCCAAATTGGGACTCACATGAATCTTGTGATTTCTAATGTACTTTTTGTGGACCCTTGGATCAAGTTGAGTCCAAGATGAATGGTTAGGATCATTGTGAATATTAGCCAGTAAGATTGAGGGGCAAGGGCCTTTCCCATTTAATAAAAAGGCACCATTTGTACACTATTTCCATGCTTAATGAGAAGGAAGAAACTCTACCATTTTTGGAAGAGAAGCATCCTCATTTGCTATTCACTACTTGCTATTGCTCTTGATTGTGTTTTCTCTTGCTTTCTATTTCCATGTTTATTGTTTGCCAATAGTGAATGTTTTTCCATTAGCAAGCATAAGGAGCATTTGAGCTAACCTTCACCCTTACTCTCTTTCTCTCTCTTTCTCTTCTCTTCTCAATCTCTTATTCTCCATTCCTTCCCTTCAACCAAACTATGATGAATGATAGTGTAGAGGAGTAGAGTTAAAGAGTAGTAGTATAGTGGTGAGTAGAGCTAAGGGAGAAAGTAGGAAATTAACTAAAAGTAGCATCTATGCATAGTTAGGCACCTATCCAGTGATCTAACCTTTGTTGACAGGCGGAAGGGCTATACTACGAGAGATCTTCGACCCCACACACCTCCATGCCCCAGTGCTAGCAGTCACGCGAGCACAAGCAGAAGGAAGTGGCCCCATCACCACCCCCATCAGTTGATGATCAACCCTCAACTACAAGACCATATCCTAACGTGAGGGAAGAGGGCAGACAATATCACAGGATATGCCACTGGGTGCAGAAGGCGCAAGAGGAGGAAAAAGCTCAAGTGAAAGACATACATGCAGAACCTCCTGTCAGTGAAGAACCGATACCACAAACGGACTCACCATTACGAATCGATCAGAAGGATCGGTTGCATCATCATGAACCACCTTTCCACATAGTGGAGCCTGAGGATCCGCACACTGAGGTGCTCACAAGTTTGCTAGCAAGCCGTGTTAACTTATCCCTTGGAGAATTATTGTGGATTCTACCACGAGCCAAGAGCCTCCTGGCTGAATGGGCCAAATCTAAAGCGGAGCCAGTAACACCAAAGCTCAAAGCAAAAACAACTAAACTAGTTAGTGAAAACATATCCTCGGCAACGAGGCCACTGTAGGGTGTAGATTTGGTCGGTGAGCAACCCTTTTGCCTGTCAAAAAGGGTTAGTTCACTAGATAGATACCTAACTATGCTAAGATGCGACTTTTAATTGCTTTCTACCCTTTACACTAACATTACCACCTTTAACACTACACTTCCTTACACTATCCACATACTAGTCATGATTTAGAGTGAAAGAGGGAGGGAAGAAGAGAAGCGATGTGGATTGAAAGATAGAAGTAGTAGAGCAAGAGATAGAGGATGAGATTGAGAGCAGAGGTTAGCTCATTTGCTCATTATGCACACTAATGGAGAAACATTCACTATGGAAACCAAAAAGCATGTAAAGTAGAAAGCAAAATAGCAAATACACACAAATGGCATTAGCAAGTAGTGAATAGCAAATGAGGATACTTCTCTCGAAAATGGTAGAGTTTTCTCCTTCTCATTAAGCATGCAAAATATGTAAAAATGATGCATTTTTATCAATGATGAAGGCCCTTGCCCCAAAATCCTATTGGCTAATTCTAAAAATACGAGTTCTAATTTTCACCAGTCACATTGGGTCCAATCTAATCCAAGGGTCTTAAAAAAATACATTAGAAATCACATGATACATCTGAGTTTCACTTTGGACCCAACTTTGTAAGTTTAGACTAAGTTTATTAACTTGACATTGTGGCCTCAAGTTTTATTTAATTAGCACTAAGGCCCAAGTCCCTTATTCTATTTACAGCTTGATTTGCGCGCTCATTGGGCCATGGGCTTATACGCGTAGGATGCCATGACCCTCACAACCATTTCTACTTTTCCGATTTTATTTATTTACAATATGTTGGGAATACCCCCGACAAAATACAAGTATGGACCAGACGGCAAGGTGTCAGGATACAAAACCAGACTAGTTTCAAAAGGTTTCTTACAGATTTATAGTAGCTTACAATCTGAAGATCCACATTGTAGATGAGTTCCTGCATGGAGATCTCAAGGAAGAGTTCTATATAGATCAACCACCAGGATTTACCCGTAAATCATTTGCTAATAATGCCTGCAGGATGCATAAAAGCATCTATGGACTGAAACAATCTGCTAGGCTGTGGTACAAGAAGAAGGATCATGCTCTCAGATCCTTCGGTTTCAACCTCTAATGGCTGATTATAATGTCTATGTGAAAGTCATAGATGGAAAAATCATCATCATCTGTGTCTATGTAAATGATACACTGATCTTGTCAAGACATGATAAGCTGATTGCACAAGTGGAGGATCCTTTTTTTTGCTCTCTTTGACTTTCTCATATTTTTCGGATGTTTTATAAAATTCATAAAATATGACAGTCTACATATTTACACTGAGTATCGCACAGTTCGCATTCTTCGGCTTTTAGTGACGAAGTCAAAATATGACTCAGCACTTGGCTTCGCTGACTTTTGCATTTTTTGACTTTTTCGAAAAAGCCAAACTTTGTTGTGCACACGGTTTCACGGCTGTTCTAGAACTCTTTCACATTTTTTGAATATTACGACGCCTTTTCACAGTTTTCGCATTTTTGAATCAGCGCAGGGAAGCCGTTAGAATTAACATAAGACTTCTTTTGATTACTACACGTTAGATTAATTAATCATCTCTCCGTTTCTTTACATATAGAATCAACGAGAGAGGAAGATGCATGAGTGCATCCTAGTATTTGTGATACTAGTTACTCAACTACTCAGAAGAGAAGAGAGAGTGTGTGCTAGCAATAGCTAGTTACTCGTGAGAGAGCGTAACTCTCTTGCGGTGACGCGCTGTTTGGGATCCAAGCAGCGCTCACAATTTTGACGTAAACTCTATTTTGATTATATATGAAATAGATGATTTTTGTCTCATTTCCAATCTGTACGACGATCTACAATCTTTGATTTCTATGATGCTTGCTTACAATAGTTACAAGTTTAGATTAGAAGGGTTGGATCGTAGTTTGTAGAAGTAGTTGCAATTGAGTAAATTGACTCTATCTAGCTTTACATCAAAAATTAGATCGTAGCAGCCAAAATGCTGAAATCACATCAGTGGTTTCAGAGCCACACAACTGCCTCTGCCACAAGGATTCTTTCAGTGGTATCAGAGCTGAAAGCACTGCAAAAAGATTCCATCAGTGGTATCAGAGCTGAAAGCGTTGCAACAAGATTCCATCATGATGGAGTCAAGCAAGTGAACAAGTGAATTACATGGCAAATAATGATGAGTGTGTCATTGAAGGTATTGGCTCTGTTTCTCTTACTATCTCAAATAAGAAAAAATTGAGACTTAAAAATGTATTGTTTATTCCTTTACTTTCAAAGAGTCTTCTTAGTGTTGCTGACAATGGACTCAAGTAGAGATGAATGGAGGAGATTTCATGATTTTAAAGGGAATTAGACAAGGAAGGCTTTATAAGCTTGATGTGTGATGGGAAAAGATGTGACATCAAGTGCAGTGTCTCATTCTCTTCTCATGTGTACTTTACTAGTTTTGATGGTACTAGTAAGCTTGTCCTCTTCAAGTGTAAATTTTGCAAATGGTGGTGATTCTTTTGGTGAGCCAATGAAGGTATTTTTTTACATCAACTAATATCCATATTTCAATAATTAGACTAGATCAAGTGATTCTATGTTGGATAGAATTGAGGTGATTGATGAGCAAGCTAGTCAAGAAGAAGAGTCTTCTACCTTTTTACTAAGAGGGGTTCTTGTGAAAGATTCAACTAGTTTCATCATATTTGCTATATTTCCATATTTGGCATATTGAGGCCAACTTTAGAGATTGACTTTTCAAAGTTCATTAGTCTAAATGTCATTTGAGACAAGATGAAGAGGGAGGCTCATTCTTCACAAGGCAACAAAGGACAAAGGAGGAGGAGACATGAAAGCAAAAGTTGATCACTCACATTTATTGTTTGTTTGCTGTATTTTTTCAGAGAGTTCAGAGTTGAAAACATGGTGGAATAATCTCATTTACATTGTATTTTATTTTTCATGGCTCATTGAAATGATATTGGAACATTTTGTGAGGGAGCAAGTCATTGCAAAGGAGGTGGAGCTTCAACATGTGTCTTCAAGGGAATGTGTAGCTGATATCTTCACCAAAGCATTGAGAAAGGACTTGTTCATGAAGCATAGAACATCACTTGGAGTGTTATCAAAGTCCATGCTAAAACTAGTTAAAGAGGGAGTGTGAAAGATTCAACTATTTTCATCATATTTGTTATATTTTCATATTGGGCATATTGAGGCCAACTTTGTTTTTAGACTTAGAGATTGACTTTCAAAGTTCATTAGTCTAAATGTCATTTGAATAGACACTTTTTTGAAAGTGTGGAAAAAATAGAATGCGAGTTTGAGTAGATTCAATTTGAATAAGTTGGGTACATTGAATCTAGACCCAAGTTGCCAAATAGAGTTTGGACCTGTTATAAAAGGATGTAACTCATGGAGAGAGTGATCTTCTCTCTTTTCTATCTCATTTCATGCTTATACATGGTTCTCTTGGGTTTTACTATCCATTGGTGCACTATACTTGTGATTGCATGCAATTTTATGTGTAGAATGATCTATAATTGCTATTTTCGGATCCACATGTGTGAAATACAGTAGCTTGCTGGTTTTGTACAGACAACAACAGTAATCATTTCATTCAAGTTTGATCAAGTTCTATTAGTGTTTGCATCTCATTTTGTGTGTAGATGCTGATTTTTCTACATTGGTGAGATTGGTAGTGTATTTCTCTTTCTAATCAAAGATCTCTCAAGTTGATTGGATCTTAAGGATCTGAAGGAGGATTGGAAAGGACTCAAAGGGGCAGCAAAGATCATGATTAACACTCATTTTCAACTATTCTATTTTATATTTGAGGAGGATCATAACCTCTATCTCATTTTTTATGGTGGTGACATGGATTTCACTATGGCTAGTGATTTTTTATGTAAAGTTTTTGATCTCAATTACATGTTTGAGATGCTGATTTTACAGAGGTTTGGATCTGTAAAAAATATTATGACTAGAGAATATGATGTACTTTTGGAAGAGCATATGGTTGGTGTTAGTTTGCTTCATAAAAAACTAAGTGAAATTTGGCAATTTCGAGATAAGAAAAAGCATCAAGATGGAACTCAAGGTTCAAAGCAATGAGGATCTATTTTTGTAAGTGTTTGAAGACTTGTGTAAAAAAAAACGATCATCAATGAAGTATTATTATATCCTACTTTACTCATTTTGTCTCATGTTTGAGCAATGTTATGTGATCAATGTGATGAAATTGTCAAGTTATGATGAAACTAGTACATTGTTCTTCATCATTTTGATCTTGAGAATGGATTACTATTCTTGGCTAGTTTTGCTGATGAAAATGGAGCTGAGGAAGGTTCATTATGTCATGCATTCATACATAGGATCTCAAGTGTATCTCTTATGAGAAGATGGCAATGGAGGCTCATTCATGGAGTTTCATGTTGCAAACGCTCCAAGTGAGGTGCAATATGGAGGGAGCAAACATGCACTCGTCCATTTGATTTTATTGTTTTATAGAGATACCAAAGGTATAGGCATGAAGGAATTCATTCATTATGATTCTATTTGTTCTTTCATGTCAATTTTTCAATCATGGTATGTAAAATTAGTGTAGAAAATAGTGAAGAAGAATCCAATTTGGACACTATTCTCTACAATCATGAAATCTTTTCATTTATCATTTATATGATCTTAGAGAAAAGATATATTCTTAAGAGATAGTCAATTATTAAGACGGAGCATAGTAGTGTTATCAAAATAGCAAGTTACATTTTTAAAAAGAATATTTCAATTTGTACTAAGAATTGCCATAAGCCACTTACTTGGAGGTCTATTTCACCACCAAGAAGAAAAAAAAAGGAGATATTATCAAAAAAGTGCCTCCACCTTTTGATTAATGCAAAGCCAAGCTCTGATACCATTCTAAAAATCACAAAGTAAAGATCTCCTAGATCTTATTTTATGCACCAAAAGGACTATTGTGGAGCCAAACCACCCAACCAACTAGAAACTGAGAGTTAGACCCCAATCAGCTTCACCCTTGAGCCACGATGACTAAATACACAAGCCATCCTAACCCATGAAATGGCTCCACACGTCACAATATGTGTGACTGTCCTCACAAGATTATTAGTTAGGCCTAATTTAGAATGACGAGGCATAACCAATAAACTCAAGTACTGAGTATCGTGTATCCAAGTCTAGAATTATACCGAATCTTTTATATAGGACATGGACACAACATTCTTCCCTCCTTGAACTGGTTCTGTCCTCAGAACAAGAAAGAACATTAGAAAATACCACGCATGTGAAGTATAGTTTGTAGTATGGCCTGATGTCAAAGAATTGATTACACTAAGTTTGGATTGCATCCACATCAAAAAATCACAACAAAAATAGAGAGAAAACTCGAGATTAACAAAGACTCCTAAATCTTGATCTCACGTCAATCTCCATGACATGAAGCTCCACCAATAGCCTCTTGAGCCACAATACTCTTTTTTTGTAGAAGTCAAGACCTTATACTCATATTCAGTTGAAGAAAGTGAAATAGTATCTTGTTTTTTGGAAAGCCAAGACATCACTCCATCACAAAAAAAATGTTGCAAATGCACTAATGGATTTTCTATCCACTTTGTCACCTACAAAGTCTGAATCCGAGAAGGCTCTTAAGCCAATGTTAGTCCCTTCATAAGCTATGCCAAAATTTCTAGTGGCCAAGATGAACTCTTTTGGTCATTTTCCATTGAGAAACAAGTGGAATTTGCATACATTGGCTTAACTATCCTACACTATAACTAAGATCAGGTCTAGTTATATTCAAATAAATCAAGGAGCCTATAAGCTTTCTATAAGTGTGATGTCCTCAAAGGATGCTTCATGATCACTTATAGATGCTTTTATATGTTGCTCCATAGGTGTCTCTATGCCTTTACAATTTTTCATTCCAAATCTTTCTAGGATGAATGATGCATACTTAGATTGACAAATGAAGCTAAAATCTATGCCTCTAGAAATCTCTATGCCAAGAATAAAATAAAGTAGCCCGAGATCTACCATTCTCCTTTGACAATGCAATTTTTACATCTCTTTGCCATCAAGATCATTTCCACTTAAAATGTTATCATCTACATAGAAAACAAGTAAAGTGATTTTGCTATCTCTAAATCTTATATACGGATTATAAGAGCTTAACACAAAATTAATAGAGTTTAGAAAAATGTTGAGCCTAGAGTACCAAGCTCTAGGTGCTTGTTTGAGTCCATAAAGACTCCTTTGTCTTCCAATCCCTTCTTGATGAAGCCCTCGAGTTGCATCACGTAGATCTCTTCCTCCAAGTAGCCATTGAGGAAAGCATTAGTCACATCAAGCTGATAGAGCTTCCAATTGAAAGTAGTAGCAAGAGAGATGATCAATCTAATAGCTACAAGCTTGGCAACCGAAGCAAATTGTTGGACCCTTTTCGTACCCCCTAATCGTCACTATGAAGAGGGCATGAAAGAGGCTTGGATCTCCAACCGGGTGAGTTGTCGTGTAGTACAAGCTTTGATCCAATGGGGAGAGGGTTAAACTATGGATCTAGATGAGAATCTAAGCCTACCAAGTGTGTTAATCTTGGCATCGGATCTAGAAGTGTAATGGCTTTGATATGGGGTGAGATCTACTTCCTTTTCCTATCTCTTTTTGGGGTTTTGGTTTTCCCTGCATCCTCTTCTTGGATCTTAGCTTTCTGGGTTATCAATGCCTCTTGGGATCTAGATCTTCTCCTCTTGAGGCTTATCTTCTCAAGGGAGGGGAGCAATGGAAGTAAAACCTACCTAATGGATCTTAATGATCACTTTCAAATGGATTTTTAACACCTATTTTATTAATGTGTGATTTTGTGGATTAGATGGATAAAAGCTTGAGCTAATGATCTTTCTGATGTGTGATAGCATGATTAAGCAACAACATTAAAGCATTCATTCATCCACAAACATTCATCCAATAGCAAAAAAGGAGGGCTTCACAATGTAGTAGGAGAAGGCTTAGCTTCTCTCTCTCAATCTCTATTCTTGACAATGAAAAGTGAATAAAAAATGGTGTCACATCCCTACTTATAGACAAAGCTAGGGTTAGGATTTTGGTGCACCCAAAACCATGTGCCATAAGAGGTTGAGTTTATAAAAAGTTCTAAACCAATTTGCATTTGTAACTTTCTTGGGTCCTTTCTTATTTTTGGCCCATTGGAGTATAGATCTATTTTTCTTCTCACGCCATTGGCTTGCGAGTACAATGTACTTTCTAAAGGTGTCTGACATTATTTTACAAATAGATCTAAGTCATTATGCCGACTCGACCATGCTTTTGTTCCTATCACCATAAAATATGTCGCTCATTAATTAGCGACTTGTTAACTTTCTAGTATTGACGTTCCCGATACATATGGATTTTGGAATTCCTCCTCGATTATTTGTCGACGCTCCGTAATGTAGTTTGGCGGCTTGATTCCTTCACTTGATATTTGTTAGACTCTTCTAGCATATGGAATCCGTTAGAAGAATCTTCTAACATGCCCCCACTGCAAATCTGGTGACAGTCCCTTGGCACCTACGTATGTCGTTGGCATTGGTGTGCGCGGCGATGTGAGACCGTGGCAAGGAAAGTGAAGAGGGGTATAGACAAGAGGGGGTTGAGAAGTTGCGAAAAGTTAGGAAAAAAATTTGTGGCAACAAAATTGAGGTTGAGAGGGGGGGAAACAGAGAAATCATATGTACAATTAGATAAAGGAAAAAAAAGAAAGAAAATCAAACTAATGGTGAAAAACAAGAAAAAAAAAAGTGAGTCCCTTGATACATTTTTTGAACTTCTTGGATTTCTGTTTTTTTTTTTTTAATGGATAGAAGGTGTGGAGACATGCTTCAGAGAGCCTTCTCTAGTTGTTGCCTTCGCATCTTCGGCAATAGTGGGAATGACTATGGGATGAACATGAGAAGAGGTTAGTGAAAAAGTGACCGTGAGGGGGGATGACTTGACAATGGCGAGCGTGGTGATGGATGAAGAAATGATGGTTGCGAACGAATGGGAGATGTAATTTGAAGAATGGTGGAGGAACGGTTAGGGGACGTGATGTTGAAAAGGGCAAAAAAAAGGGTAGGGCTGGTGTGCACTGATCGATGGAGTAGGTGAAGCTGTAAATGCGGGTGACTGCCAACAATTTTGCGAGAGCATCTTTTGGGGATGAGCTAGCGGATGGGGAGGAGAGCACTATAGGCATTTTGACTCCTAGACTTTCTAGGTGAGTGTAGGTGATGACTGTAATTAGACCATCGCAGGTGATCCGTGAGGGGTGTTTGAAAGTTGTCTGCAACTCCTTTACGAGAAACGAGGCCCAATCATAGATGGTATTCGGTCCTTCCATCATGGGCGTCATGACTATGACTTGTTTGGACATGCATAGAGGGCGGTCGGAACTCACAATGATGGTGGCAGATAGAAAATGTATCGCGTCACGGAGGTTTGGATTTCCAATTTGTGAAATCAAGTACCTGTTGTTGGTTTTTGTCTTAACATCATCATGATCAGGACAAAAAAAGATTCATGTGTCGAATTTGGCAAGGGTTCGGGTGGCCGGTAGGTGGTTGGAATGCGGGAAGGGTAAGCACCAACGAAATTAGTGCGGGATCTAGGGCGACTACATAGTCTTGCCCCTTATAGGTTATAGTGAATTGATCGGTGTCAAAGGTGGAACATGCTTGTTCAACTAGGAAAAGGTCCTGGAAGATGGGTACTTCCATATTGTGGAGGCCTGCGGTAGTCAAGACTGCTAGGCAACTATCAGCGCGAAGAGCTGCGATCTCTTGCCCTGTGAGTAATGGAAGGATGGTGTACTATGAAGGTGCGCAAGTGCCTAGAGCAGTAGCGGTTCGGCGGGCAGATGGGGAGATGTCTCTCCCTCCTCTTGGATAGGGGACGTGGATTAGGTTGGGGAGGAATGGTTGGGGCTTGATGGTGCGACGATGTTTCGGGTGACGTAGAATCTTTGGCTAGGGGGCCAGTAGCGCCCAAAAGTCGACATTTCGGTGCCATGGATGTTGTCAGGTACTCATATATAAATGACAGTCAAAGGATGAGTTTAACTGGTGATGGCGAGTAATGGAGACGACGAGTAAACAAAGGGCGAGAAATGATGATGGCAAGTAATGATGGGGGCTGAGTAATCGATGACTAATCACTAATGATAAGTAATCACAGATGGCGAATAAACATGGCGGTGAGTAATCGAGCGACGAATAATGTTCGACGAGTAATTGGATGGCGAGTAAAGATGAAGGCGAGTAATAAACAGACGATGAGTAATGTATGGCGATTAAACTGATGGCAGCGAGTAATAACAGATGAGTAATTGGTGAGTAATACAGATGGCGAGTAATAGTGATGGAGTAATGGTCATGGCGAGTAATGAATGACGAGTAATCGGCGAGTAATAATTGGCGAGTAATGAGATAGATTTTTGGGCGAGCTCTTGAGTTGTGCTGGCTCGGTAGCCTGGAAGCTGTTCAGAGTTTGGCTATAGACCTACACCTGATGCCTGAAAAGATTCATCTCTGCTTGAGAGAGTGGCCTTGAGTCAGGTGCGGGTTGAGCTAACCAGACACGTTTTTCGCTTTGCAGGGCTTGCACCTCCGCCCCCAGGCGCGTATTTTCTGTTTCATATATCTGGAGTTGCGTCTGGAGGGGGGCAAGTCGTTGGGACGCTTCAAACTAAAGCTCTCGCACCTTGGTGGAGGCATTTATTAGCGCTTTGGAGAGGCTTTGGATATACTGGTTGAGGCCATCCTCCTTCTGCTGGAGCTTTTTGATCTCCCGATGCCCATCTTGTTCGTATTATTGAGCAATCATGAGCTCTTGTTGTAGCTTCGTGACCAACGACATACGTAGGTGCCAAGGGACTATCACCAAAATTGCAGTGGGGGCATGTTAGAAGATTCTGATGAAGCTCTTGTTGTAGCTTCGTGACCAACGACATACGTAGGTGCCAAGGGACTATCACCAAAATTGCAGTGGGGGCATGTTAGCTCCTGTGATCCTGGCGAGAGTTACTTCCCAATGATCTCAGAGATATCATGGTTTTTTGTCTGCAAAACAGCCAAAAAACCCTCTCACATAGCCAACCCTCGCACTAGAGAACCCTCACAGACTAGATTAGTGGAAATATCTGCACTAGATCTAGCTACTGTTAAAATCTCAGGTCAATCAGTGCAAGGAGTAAAAAGTTATCAAGGAAAATCCACCGTAAGGGGCCTGATTTTTATCTTCGACCAATCAGATTGATCAGATCCTTAAGATCCAGAGTGCATCCCATTGTACAAGCAAGATCCAACTATCTCGGACCCCATCATTGGATGAATCTGAGATCTGGATGATCAACAACAAGAAGTACCTAGGCTCGATATATAATCGTGGCCACCGATTACCTCACCAAGTGGGTCGAAGCCAAGGCAGTAAGAGTAGCAGATGGTAGGACCACTGGCAAGTTTCTCTATGAAAATATCATTTTGCGCTTTGGGTGCCCGGTGGAGATATTCAGCGATCGTAGAAGTCATTTCATCAATGAGACCATCAAGGTCCTGTTGGAGGAATTATTCGTGATCCATAGAACCAGTATGTCTTATTATCCTCGCGGTAATGGGCAAGCAGAATCATCCAAAAAGATCCTATGTAGCGTGCTCACGAAAATAGTTGAAGCAAGCAGATTGGATTGGGAACACAAGTTGCATGCTGCTCTGTGGGCATTCATGACAGCATATAAGGGAAACACTGATCAAACGCCATTCCAACTTGTATATGGTCAGGATGCCGTAATGCCAGTAGAGTTTTTAGTCCCTTCATTAAGGATTGCCACAACACAACGCCTTGATGAATCCAAATTTCTACAATTACGCCACGAAGCTCTGCATAAACCTTCGCAGAGCATCAAGATCATCAAACCAACCTTCACAAGGGGCATAAATGGAATCAAAATCCACTTAATACACACTCTAAATTAAGGGTTGAATTCGAGTTATTTGTCACCTTTCCGAGCGAAGCTCTACTCAAATTTCGACCAAATTTCCTAAGTTTTTTGAATGCGACCAAACTTCATACAAGCCATCATTTGCATAACCGCACCAAATGACAAGAGATCACCGGAGAACCTCATTGAAGACAACGACGATGGCACTATAAAGGTCGTCGGGGCCACTACCACACAAGCCCCTGTAGGCGCCAGTGTACCGGCTGCTCCAACGAACTTAACGACGGCCTACCAAGCCTTGGGAGTATTCATCCAGGACATGGTAGCAGCCAAGGCATCATTGGATAGTCGGGTACTCCATTTGGCAACGAACAACACCCAACTGGTGTGTGGATGTGAAACCGTAGGAAAAAAAGAGGGCAAAGAGAATTACTGACAAGAAGGATTGTAGTGATCTTAGCTTGAATATTGGTGATCGACGACATCTTTTAATTTTAAATAAGCTCCAGATAGTGACTTATTGATGGATGTATGAAGAATGCTGAGAGGGATGCAAAGATACCACTGTATCAACTTTTATTTCGTATGCTCTGATACCATTGTAGGAAAAACAATAATTATTCTTCCACAGGGAACACGATGCAAGTGATGGGATAGAAAATGAACCCTAAACAAGTTATCGATGCGAAGAAAATGGTAAAGGAGTCAGTCTATATCTCGATTACAGTTCAAGCTAACATAAATTCTTGAGACTGATTGATCATAGAGACCAAGCCAATCAATTGTTCGAAGGCTTTCTGATCCTCTTCAGTCCAAGTAAAAGGTTCGTTCTTTTTCAAGAGTCTCACTAATGGAGAGATGAGGGAAGAGTAGTTACTCAGAAACTTCCTATAATAGCCCACTCTGCCTAGGAAATATCGCAACTCTTTCAAGGTGGTGGGGGATAGCATCACCTCCGGTCAGTCAAGGTTATGTGGGTCAGGCAATGGTCGCTAGGGTTTCTTAGAATCAATCGGCTTATACCTTGCTTATTAGTGATTCTTAATAAGTGAAGCAAGTGTTTACAAAGTTCAGTTCATGTTCAGCAATTAGACAACATTGCAGTTCTTAAAGACTTCGAACAACCCTCACACTACTGTGTGTTCATAGAAAAGATCCTAAAGCATTAACAAATGAGATGTAAGTTTAGTGTTTCCCTGTATGCGGCTATTTTGGTCGTGCAAATGCCGAGCATTCAGCTTATGGAACAATTTCCAAGCCACTTCAAACGATGCCTGAACATTTATCAAAATTTCCTTCTAGACCATTTCAAGTTTAGACAGAGATACGTTGTAAGCAGGGATATGCTAATTGAAACCCTACAGGCAGGGATGGATACTTGATAGCAAGGTTTTTGGTAAGGAAAAGGCACAAGGTAGGCCATAAGGTAGAGGGCACAGCCCATGGTAAGGAAAAGGCACAAGGTAGAGGGCACGGAGCAAGACAGGAAGACGGAGCGGGCCACAACAGGGCTTCAAACAAATCTGTGGGCAGCAAAGAGGTTTTCCTACACAGGTAGAGGCTGAGCGCTAGGCAGGGAGTGAAGGAAGGGCCCCTGGCAGCAAGAAAGGAGGTCGTGTTCAGAGATAGGAGAAACCGTGAGCAGGGCAGTGAAGAGGGCGGATAGGGAGCGCTAGGCAGGGGTTGGAGACAAGAGACGGAGGGCACGGGGCAGACAGGAGAAGGATTAGAATGCAAGCACGATACTCAGCAGGCCGCAAATCAGACTTAGAAGATGGGCTGCAGACAGGGTCAGTAAACGGGCAGAGAGAGCCGCTGGGAAGAAGAGGCAAAAACCTCTTTTCCAAGCAGCGATGGGCAACTTACTACACAGGCCCACTGGACAAAAAATGATAGCAGAGTGGGAAAAGCTTTTAAAACTTTAACTCCCAATGGCTGTCTTGCAAGATACTGATCTGCAACCAGCGATCTGTAAGGTGTTGAAAACTCTCAAATGGATTATAGAAGGCAACAAGGGTTTCAGTCAGGTAGTAACCAAATGATCATATAGGTGAACAGAACTCTGGGCAAACCAACCCACAGACAAGCCACAGTTCTCAGAAAATGAATGAGCACTAAGGCTAGCAGGGCTCAAACAATAAATAGACTTTTGTGACAACATACAAGATAGATAGAATGTGATTTCTTCTCTGAGTAATGAGTAATCATAACCAACTTCTCAGATTTTAAGAATTTAACACACAATTTATGAAGGACATTACAAGAAAATGAATCAAGCTCTTGTAAGACGAGACATAGCAATCTTCCAAGTCTTAGATCCCTATGAAGGAGATAGCAAATGGCTCGTAACCCTTCAAGTTTTGCAACCAAATGTTAGAAATGGCAAAAGTATACAAGTACAATCTCACAATGTCAAGGCCTGCATCCACAAGGTTAGAGGCAATACAAACAAGAAATAAATCTATTAATGAACAAGAAGTGATTTCCTAATCCCCACAATCTGCAAACAAATGTCAGAGACAACAAAGAGATACAAAATGAAGTCTCACAATAGCAGGGTCTGCAATCACAAGATAAGAGACTGCAAAAGCACACAACGCCAAATCTGAATCCACAAATGAAATGGTGAAAACACAATGCTAAAGATTAAATCAGTGAATCAATAACAGTGAAGTGGAATACACAGCAAGGTGGAGGAGGCTGAGAGTGGCACAAGTTTCTCTCTACAAGCTTTTCTCTCTCTCTCTCTCTCTCTCTCTCTCTCTCTCTCTCTCTCTCTCTCTCTCTCTCCAAGAAGATGAATGAATGTTACGTAGAGGGCTGGCCCCCTCTAATGCTACGGAAGGCCGGGGCCCAAAGAGGTGCACCTCTTCATGAATGGGCACCAACAAGGGCTTTTTAGCAGTTGGGCCCAAACTTAAGGGCTGAGCCCCAAATTTGGTTTTAAATCACTAAAGTGGCCTACGGTGAATAAAGCTACTATTTAACTCGTATTTAAGATGAACTGGAACCTCCTAGTCCCGACAAACTCAGGAACTAGGGGCATAGGCCTCTTAAATAAATTTAATTCCAGCGTAAATCAATAAACAGACGAAGTTTCAATAAAAGTGCAACCGGCCATTTACGCGTCAGTTTTAAGCAGTTCCGCATTGGCGTAAAAGCGTGTGGCGATGATTTTCCGTCAAAAACAACCTGAAATTCTTGGTTTGCAATTCTTCCCATAAATTCTTTGCGTTTGAATTTGACGTAAGATCTAGCATTATGTTGTCATGCACTGAAGATGCAATTATTGCTATAGCTTTGTCATTTTTTAAACTTCATTCTCGAAGGTCTTTGCCAGGAGTAGCTTCTGGCTTCTCCTCAATTGGTTCTACCCATTGGCATAGACCTTCGCCCATTAACAAGAGTGAAGTCTTTAATTTCCAAATCAAGTAGTTTGAACCTTTTGGGTCCAAGATTGTAGTGATCTTAACTTGAATATTGGTGATCGAGGACTATCTTTTAATTTAGAATAAGCTCTAGATAGCGGCTTACTAATGGATGTATGAAGAATGCTGACAGGGATGCGAAGATACTACTATATTAACTTTAGTTCTGTATGCTCTGATGCCATTGTAGGAAAAATAGTCAGTATTCTTCCACAGAGAACACGATGCAAGTTTGAATAAATCAAACTAATATCAATGTCTTCAATCGCAATTTTATCTGATCTATGTACTAATAGAACAATATTTGTTCTGATTGAATATGCATGCGAAAATTATATGCGAAAGTAAGAGACAACTTAAGACAATTTAGACAATAAGAAACTATTGATCAAAAATGAATTTTTATAATTCTGAATCTGATTCATCAATATACATTTCTTGTTGTCTTATCTCATTGTTGTGTCTTTAATTGAGTGTGTGTGTTACAATGAGTAGTGCACATGTACTTAATATTGCTACAAGACAGGTCTTTTGGCCTTTTATTGTTGTAACAATAGATATCTAACCGTTTACGACGATTGATATTCAAATAGATGCTCTTTCTCCAAGGTCAAATAAATTCTATTCGCGAATTATTCACGACAGTCCATCTGTTCGTTTCAGCTTCGTGTTTCACAAATTGTTCGTGACACTTGTCTCTTCGCAACATTTTCGTCTTTCACGAATTGTTCGCGACAGATGACAATTCTTGAGCTTGAAGAAGAAATCAAGAATATTTCGTGAACTATTCGAGATAGTTTCACGACAGGTGAGCTTGAAGAACAGTCCAAATGATCATATAGGTGAACAAAACTCTGGGCAAACCCCCCCTTGTAACCCTTCAAGTTTTGCAACTAAATGTTAGAAATGGCAAAAGTATACAAGTACAATCCTCACAATATCAAGGCCTGCATCCACAAGGTTAGAGGGAATACAAAGAAGAAATAAATCTATCAATGAACAAGAAGTGATCTCCTAATCCCCACAATCTGCAAACAAATGTCAGAGACATCAAAGAGATACAAAATGAAGTCCCACAATAGCAGGGTCTGCAATCACAAGATAAGAGACTGCAAAATCAAACAACACCAAATCTGATTCCACAAATAAAATGGTGAAACCACAATGCTAAAGATCAAACCAATGAATCAATAACAGTGAAATGGAATACACAGCAAGGTGGAAGAGGCTGATAGTGGAGGCACCAAACACAACAACTTCTTCTCCTTCCTTCTCTTTTCACCTTCTCACCAAGAGCTCTCTGAACACAAGTGAATAAAGCTATCATTTAACTCCTATTTAAGACGAACTGGCACCTCCTAGCCCCGACAAACTCAGGAACTAGGGGCATGGGCCTCTTAAATAAATTTAAGTCCAGCGTAAATCAATAAATAGACGAAGTTTCAATAAAAGTGCAACCGGCCATTTACCCGTCAATTTTAAGCAGTTCCGCATTGGCGTAAAAGCGTGTGGCGATGATTTTCCGTCAAAAACAACATGAAATTCTTGGTTTGCAATTCTTCTCATAAATCCTTTACGTTTGAAATTGACGTAAGATCTAGCATTATGTTGTCATGCCTTGAAGATGCAATAATTGCTATAGCTTTGTCATTTTTGAAACTCCATTCTCGAAGGTCTTTGCCAGGAGAAGCTTCTGGCTTCTCCTCAATTGGTTCTACCCATTGGCATAGACCTTCGCCCTTTAACAAGAGTGAAGTATTTAATTTCCAAATCAAGTTGTTTGAACCTTATGGGTCCAAGATTGTAGTGATCTTAACTTGAATATTGGTGATCGAGGACATCTTTTAGTTTTGAATAAGCTCTAGATAGCGGCTTACTGATGGATGTATGAAGAATGCTGACAGGGATGCGAAGATACTACTATATCAACTTTAATTATGTATGCTCCAATACCATTGTAGGAAAAATAGTCAGTATTCTTTCACAGAGAACACGATGCAAGTTTGAATAAATCAAACTAATATCAATGTCTTCAATCGCGATTTTCTATGATCTATGTACTAATAGAACAATATTTGTTCTGATTGAATATGCATGCGGAAATTATATGCGGAAGTAAGAGACAACTTAAGACAATTTAGACAATAAAAAACTATTGATCAAAAATGAATTTTTATAATTCTGAATCTGATTCATCAATATACATCTCTTAAGTTGGGCCCAAACTTAAGGGCTGAGCCCCAAATTTGGTTTTAAATCACTAAAGTGGCCTATAGTGAATAAAGTTGCAATTTATAAGACGAACTGGCAACTCCTAGCCCCGACAAACTCGGGAACTAGGGGCATAGGCCTCTTGAATAAATTTAAGTCCAGCATAAATCAATAAATAGATAGAGTTTCAATAAAAGTGCAACCGGCCATAATGGGCCATTTACGCGTCAGTTTTAAGCAGTCCGCATTGGCGTAATAGCGCGTGACGATGATTTTACGTCAAAAACAACCTGAAATTCTTGGTTTGCAATTTTTCCCATAAATCCTTTGTGTTTGAAATTGACGTAAGATCTAGCATTATATTGTCATGCACTGAAGATGCAATAATTGCTATAGCTTTGTCATTTTTTAAACTCCATTCGCGAAGTTCTTTGCTAGAAGTAGCTTCTGGCTTCTCCTCAATTGGTTCTATCCATTGGCATAGACCTTCGTCCTTTAACAAGAGTGAAGTCTTTAATTTTCAAATCAAGTAGTTTGAACCTTCTGGCTCCAAGATTGTAGTGATCTTAGCTTGAATATTGGTGATCAACGACATCTTTTAATTCTGAATAAGCTCCAGATAGCGGCTTACTGATGGATGTATGAAGAATGCTGAGAGGGATGCGAAGATACTATTGTATCAACTTTAATTCTGTATGCTCTGATACCATTGTAGGAAAAATAGTAATTATTCTTCCACAGAGAACATGATGCAAGTTTGAATAAATCAAACTAATATCAATGTCTTCAATCGCGATTTTATCTGATCTATGTACTAATAGAACAATATTTGTTCTGATTGAATATGCGTGCAGAAATTATATGCGGAAATAAGAGACAACTTAAGACAATTTAGACAATAAGAAACTATTGATCAAAAATGAATTTTTATAATTTTGAATCTGAATCATCAATATACATCTCTTGTTGTCTTATCTCGTTGTTGTGTCTCTAATTGAGTGAGTGTGTTACAACGAGTAGTGCACATGTATTTAATATTGCTATAGGACAGGTCTTTTGGCCTTTTATGTACAGGTGTTTTGGCCTTTTATTATTATAACAGTAGATATCTAACCGTTTACAACGATTGATATTCAAATAGATGTTCTGTTTCCAGAGTCAAATAAATTCTGTTCACGAATTATTCGCAACAGTCCATCTCTTCGTTTTAGCTTCGTGTTTCGCGAATTGTTCGTGACACTTGTCTCTTCACGACATTTTTGTCTTTCACAAATTGTTCGCGACAGATGACAATTCTTGAGCTTGAAGAAGAAATCTAGAATATTTCGCGAATTGTTCAAGATAGTTTCGCGACAGGTGAGCTTGAAGAACAGTCCAAAAGATTTCGCGAATTGTTTGTGACAATTTCGTGACATTTGAGGCTTAAACAATAAACAAAATATTTCACGACAAGATTCTGTTCGCGAATCTTTCGAGCTTCAACAAGAAAGCCACGAGCTTCTACAAGAAATTGTTTCGCGAATTTTTTGAGTTGATTGCAAGACAAACTTCGCAAATCTTTTCGAGTTGGTCACGAATAGAAATGTTTCGAGTTCGCGTTCGTTTCTTTCTCATCTTTTGTCAAGTAAACTACGCTCTTTGTTAGTAGAATCAAGATCTATTTGATCAGTTGTTCTACATGTGATACAACTGTCCTGCTATCAATGTGAAAGGAGCAAATTTAATGACTAACCTATGTCATTCTATTTTGCTCATCTCAGGGGGAGTACGTCCCGACATAAGATATCCTACAATGTCAGCAGCCCACTCAAGGATGACATCGACATGGAATAATATGGCGTCAGGAGCTCATCATCAACCTCTCTACTCTCGGGAACAATTCGGATCCTTGAGAGGTGATCGGCCAGATAATGCTGTTTCCCTTTGCAATGACGATTGTAAAGTCGAACTCTTGAAAAACTAGCAGCCATCGGGTGATACGTCCGGTTGTGCAGGGTCTATTTACCATATATAGTAGGGCTTGGTGATCTACAAAGAAGACAAAGGGGTTGGCTAGCAGGTAATGGCAGAATTTCTTCACACTGTATACCATGGCTAGCACTTCATGTTCGGTAGTGGTATAGTTCATCTCCGTAGGAATCAACTGCCTATTGGTGAAGTAGTTCGGATAATACTTCTTATACTCTCCTAGTTGGGTCAGAACACTCTCTATTGCATAATTAGACTTGTCTGTGTGGACATGAAATTCTATGGTCCAGATAGGAGGTCAAAAAATTGGTGCAGTAACTAAGGCCTTCTTGAGTTTGTGAAAAGCCTTAGTGGCTTCAGCTATCCATTCTAGTTGGATAGTCATTTGATAGATTAAATAGGCCAGCTTAGCAAAGTTTAGGACAAATCTCCAATAATAATTGCAATGCCCCATAAAGATGTACACTTCACGTATAGTTCTAGGTTCAGGCAATGCAAGTATTATGTGGATCTTGTCGACGTCAGTGGCGATACCATGCCTCAAGACTACATGGCCTAGCACTATACCGTGCGTGACCAAAAATTGGCATTTGGCCGGGTTTAGGGATATGCCGAACAATCGACACTGGATGAACACTTTCTCTAAGCAAGCTAGATGTTGGGCTCTAGAGGAGTGGACACACAAGTCGTCCATGAATATCTCAAGAAACTTTCGAAGAAAATCCTTGAAGGCATAACTCATCACTCGTTGGAAAGTGCTGGGAGCGTTGCACAACCCAAATGGCATCACTTTGTAAGCATAAGTTTCTCACTCAGTGGAGAAGGTGGTTTTGTGCTGATCTTCTGGGAGTTATTTGCTCCTGGTTATAGCCACTAAACTCATCTAGAAAGCTATAGGCTTCTTCTCTAGCTATTCTCTCTAACACATTTTCCGTGAATGGTAAAGAAAAACGGTCTTTGTTGGTTACGACATTCAGTTTCTTGTAGTCCACATAGATTCTAAGTTTTCCATTTTTCTTAGGTACTACCACGATCGACAATACCCAATTAGTGTGCTCCATCTGGTAGATGAATCCTACATCTAGAAGCTTTTTCAATTCCTCTTGGATCAACTGGGCATAGTGCGGATTGGACTTATAAGGCCTACTAACTGTGGGTTTTGTGCCATCAGCTAGTGGAATGGTATGAACTACTACATCTGATGATATGCCCTTCAGCTTAGCCTAATTCCAAGCAAGACAATCACGGTATTTGGAGAGAAGTGTCTTGAGATCCTCGAGTTCTTCTCCTTCTACATCTTCCCCTACTGATACCATACGACTCTCCTCTCCCTTCTCAGCCAGATCTATCTCTTTAGTGTAGGACCTTCATACACGTTGGCTCCTTGGGAGGTTTCTACTAAGAGTTCTCTCTTTGCCCTGGGCATAACCACTACCACTTCATCTATCTCATAATCTTTGAAATATTGTGGCACATCATGCGTAGGTTTAGGTTCTTCTATGGAGTCTTACCGGATCTTATCTTGTAACTCATGATTGGTCATCAACTCGGTCTTGATTCCTCTTTTATCATTGTTAGCCTTCCATGCATCGGTTTTTGCCTTATATAGGGGTTTACGTTCACGGAGCGGGCTGGTGGGTGGTCAATTGTCAATACCCAATCTTTTCAGAGTGCGGTCAAGTTTTCTAACACTCTTTGATGGTTTCATACCCAGATCTATGAAGGTTATTGGAGCTTTTTCCTTCAGGGATTCTCTCTATGGACAATCCGAAGTAATTGGCTCTTTTTTCTTGTCATTTGTAGGCATCTCTAATCGTGGATCAAGGGTTAGATCTTTTACCATATTTATGCTACTGTCCCATAACGAGATTTCTACCTTATAAAGAGCTTCATCCTCATCTAGGTCCCAATCTATACATTCTCTTAGAGATCATCGACAGTTATAGGAACACTAATCATGGATCCATCAGTCACAATATCCATTTGGCCTATGACAACATTGCCTTGTGGAACTCTGGGGTTTTGATGAAATCTGCGTTCGCTAGAGGCTCTCATTAATCTAGTATTTCGGGATTTTTGCGCAGCTTTAAAACAATCAGGATCAACATATCGGAGGAAATCCTCATTCTTGTACTCTTGACCTTCTTCTAGGGTGAACACCTGAAGAACTTCAATTTTCTTTTCACTACAGACTCCTTGCAGCGGTTTCTGGGGTATAGCCTCTAGGCTCATCATAAAAAGTGAAACGGAATCTTGATGGCCCTCGCTAGATTTCTTTGTTGGTTGTTCTAATCTCTTCATAGGGATATTGTCCACATGGTAAAATGGGTCAACATATGACCTTTGCTTGGAGAATTGCTTGTCTGATGAAATATCAAACTAAAGACAATTGATTGTGGCTAGGGTTTCTGTCTAGTTCACCGCATCGGTTTGCAAATCATCATGTATGACAATCCTCCTACATCGACGTCCGTCATCTGATTTCTCATCAGAATGGACTGTAGAAGCAGAGCTTGAAACCATGGCTCGTTGGTCTGTTGGCTTCGTAATCTAGACATCGGGATCGATCTTCAGTGTGGAATTGTGATTTTGCAGCACAATACGATTTTGTTCCCAGTTATGAAGAGCTTGTGATGTTCTGAGCCAAGGTCTACCTAGCAGGATGCTATAGGATTGGGGAGAATCAGGCAAGTCCAAGACTACAAAATCTAGCATGAAACGAATTTCGGCTACTTTGGTATGCACATAATTGGCTATGCCCAATGGTTTCACACTAGATTGGTCAGCTAGTCAGATCGTAAAAGGAGCGCTTACCATGTGAGTAAGTCCCCATTCGTGGTAAAGTTTGGAGGATATGATGTTCACTTCGGATCCTCCATCGACTATGGCTGATTCTCTTGAAAATCCATGATGTGTGATCGGGATGGTCACATGTTTGGCATCCTTTTTCCAACCAACACCTACTTGATGGACTGGTTGTGATTTCTCTACTTCTTCATTTGGCACCAAATTTGTAGGGCGCACCTCTGGTTTTTCACTGCCTAGTCCATCTATATAAGTCTTCAATCCTTCCCGAAGGGTCGGATGCGTCTTGAGTAAGATGTCGAGGGGCATTCTCACATCACTTCTGAACAGATCGACTAGGACAACGTTGTGGTCTTTCTTCTCTTCCTTGCTATGGAAAGGGACTTTGAAACCAGAATGCTTGTTTGCATTTGTCCGGTCTCACGGATGAACTGCCATAGCCTAGGATTTACTAGGGAGCGAGGGAAAGCGATGGGCAGTTGATTGTTAGCACCATCAGGCTGATGTTGATTGTGCTCTCGGGTTGCTTCTCTAGTCTGATCTAGGGCTTGGGCTTCTTTCACCCACGTGGGGTTGGGGTATTCACCTACGTATAAAGAACCTAAAGATCCACTACCAAGACCAATGGTAGCAGACTTGGATGGCTCTTTTTCTTTTCTCTTCTGGGCTCTCATCTAGATGAATACTGGCATCATAGATGCCTTGGGCTCTCTTACCACACTCATCAAATGTAGAGGGGCAGAGGCTTCTCCTTTCTTCTCCTATCTATTTGGACACGTGATATATGGGTGTCCGTACCCACAAACTTGGCATAGAGGTACAAAGTTACCTTGTGGCTTGTTAGAGCACTCGACAATTCTATGGTTCTCTCCACATCCGTAACATTTGATGGGAGCTCTAAATCCAGCACCTCTAAGCTGATTGGCGTAGATAGGCACTAAGTCTCCGTTCTCTCCATTCATGAAACGCACTAGAATAGTTTCTTGCACTTCCTGTCTAGGGTAGTAGGGTTCTTTGGTCACCTCGACCATGTTCAACTGCTAAGCAGCTGGTTGCAGGTTTCGTACTACTAAACCTTGGGTTCTGAGGAGAATGGGAGGTAATGCCAGTCTAGGCGGTGGTTGGGATAGAACACCTTGGAATTGCGCCAACAGAGTAGGATTGGGTGCAGGGCTGTTCAGTTCCTGATATTATAGTGACATTCAGCTGTAACATGGTTGCTCATATTATAGATATGACAGTATTGAGCTGGTCGCTCTAATCTCTGTCTCAACTACGGGCACTCATTTCCTGTGTGGTTGCCCTGGTAGTGTGGACACTAGGTGGATTCTCTCCTAGGATAGGCGGGGGTAGGGCCTGGTTGCATGCCTTTCAGCTTTTGGTCTACAACCGTAGTAAGGTCAGTCGTGAGCTTTTTGATTTGCTCATTGCTTTGCGTGTGCAGCCTCTCCTTGGCAGATCTGATGGTGTTGGTGGTATTGGTAGTAGAGGTAGAGGCGTCATCATGCAACTTGTGCTTACATTTGGCTCTTCATTCCCTTCTGCGTTTTCATTCCTGGATGGAGTTATTGGAGTCCGAACTAGTGCTCTCACTATCGTTGACTCTCTTGATGGCATCAGCGCAGGCTGCTTGAAAAGATGCATATTTGTCCCTTCGTTTCATTTGTTGTTTGATCCCCTTAGATAATCCTGCCATGAACCAGGTCAGGACGCTATGGTCTAGGATGCTTTTAGGGTCGCATCCGCCATGCAGTCTTTTGATCCGCTCAATGTAATCTCATAGGGACTCATTCTTCTTATCCATACAGATTCATCCCAATTGCAAAAATGGATCAGAAAGAAAACGTGTAGTTTTGAATCTTGTGGTGAATTTAGCCTGTAAAATATCCCAATCATCACGTTTGTTCTGCTCAAGATTGAAATACCAATCTTTGGCGGTATCGGTTAAGCACAGATTGAAGTATCTTTACAGCTCTTGTGGGCTGTCGTTTCCATAGGCTCTACACGCTTGGGTGTAGATTTGTAGAAATCTTCGCAAATCTCTCTTGCCATCAAACCTTGGAAAGTCGATCTTGGAAAAATTCCGGACTGTGTGAGGTACAAACGGCCATTGGGGGTGGATCTATGTCAACTGGTTTGGGTAATATCTCGATTGGTACGTTGACAAACTCTTCGAGTTCAGGGAGATCTAGGGTGGATAATCTCCTTTCGGATCTAAGATGCATACAACGGAACGAAAATTAGGACTATTTTTAATATTTTCATCTTTATGATATTTTTGGTCTTTTTCTAATTTTTTTTTCCTCAGGTATATTTTTTGTAAGCACGTTCGATGTATACGTGCTTAGATAAGGGATCTAACCGATGCGATGGTGAATCTCAGATCAACATCAGATTGGGATCAAAACAAAAGTTGGACGAGCGGATGAGAAGTGACATAATTCCAAAAGGCAATCGGGGAAAATGAAAATACAGAAAATACAGATGGGTTTTGATTGTGAAAAAATGAAGAAAATTTCTAGAATCTCTCTAATGGCGAGTTATACAGGATGAGTAATAGCAGACGCGAGTAATAGGATTTTCACTAATCGAGTTGTCTACTTGTGAAAAATGATGATCAGAATAATCTATAAAGATGGCGAGTAATAAAATTATAACTTTCAAGTCTCTCATATGATAGATCTTTGTGTTTTCAGGTCACTATTTTGATGGCAAGTAAAGATAATGAATAAAAACTGAAAAAATTCTGATGGCGAGTAATAGTCTAATAACTCACCGATTATCAAAATGATAGCTCTGAGGCTGCTATTTACCCTGATCTGATGGCGAGTAATTTTGGTTCGAAAAATGTGTCAAAAAACTCTCTGTTGAGTAATACATGACAAGGCGAGTAATGTCTTTGATGGCGAGTTATAATATATAGCTCGCTGAGCTCACAGAACAATGTTTGGAGCCTGCCTAGCACTCTGGAGAAGTGGCAAGAAAAAATAGTAAAGAAAAACAGAGAAAAGTCTGTCGACGAGTAATAAACCTATGAAAATGCAAGAAAAATTCAAGCAAAAGGCAAACAGAAATCCATCTAATAGTAGCTTAGCACCGTCTTCCTAGCAACGACACTAGAAAAATGTTGGTCCCTTTACGTGCCTCCCTTTTCATAGCAATCAAGAGAGCAAGTTTAGGGTTTGGATCTCCAACCGGGTGAGTTGTCGTGTAGTACGGGCTTCGATCCAATGGGGAGGGGGTTAAACTACAAATCTAAATGGGAACTAAGCCTACCAAGGGTGTCAATCTTGGCATATGATCTGATGGTGGAATGGCTTAGTTTGAAAAAAGGGTGCTTGACACTCTTCTTGACTCTTTTTAGGGTTTTGATAGGTGAAGATCCTCTTTTTGGATCTTGGCTCTTCTTGGGCTGTTTAGGCTCTTCGAACTCTAAACCTTCTCCTTCTTGAGGCTTAGATTCTCAAGGGAGGGGAACAATGGAAGTAGACTAACTAATAGATCATAGTGATCTCTCATGAAAGTTTCTAGATGCTATTTTACTATTGTGTGTTTTTGTGGATTAGGAGGATGAAAGCTAGTGCTAATGATCTTCTTTATTGTGAAAGCATTAGATATGATCATAATCATCTAGAAATAGGCTGAAATGATTCATAACTCATAATATGCATATATCATCACACTATCCACAATCTAGTACAATCTCACAAGAAGAAGAGAGAATAGATAGAAAAATAGATGACACCATCTCTCAAGAAAACTTTTTTTTCACTAGAACTACTAAAATTATGTACAATGACTTGGTATTTATAGTAGTCTGGCCACCCTATAGCACTTTGCCCTATGGAATCTAATCCACCCAAATTTGAAGCTTATCCACTTCTCTCCCTTGATCAAGATCAAGGTTAATGTGGCAATCTTCACTAATTTCAAGGGTCTATGTTTCTCCTACACTTTAGACCAATAATGGAAAATGATTTATGCCTCCCTTGACATTTAAACACCTGCTAAAAATGCAGGAAATTTGGAATGAGCAATTACAACTCATCTCATAGTTTAGGCCTCAAAATAGTCAAGTTGCAATTTACTAGTTTTCACACTTGTTACTTATTAAATGATGGTTCAATAAAATAAGAATTTTAATAGGATTCTTCCAATTAGTTTTGTTTCTTTGTGATGCATAGATGGACTTTCCAATCCATATTAAATGGCTATAATTGATCCAAGAGATGGGTTCTTTGAGGATATGGTTGTAAGGTCTAGTTCCTTAGGACATTCTAGATGGCATGTTTGAACTCTGGATAGTAAAATCGTGAAGTTGAGGGTTTTCTTGGAGAAAGATCTGTGGTATGGGACATAGACAATTCCAAAGAGGAGATTCAATACTGATTGGATATATTTGACAATAGTGAGGCTGCATATTCTAAGAGATTCCTAAAGCAATCGATCATAATAGAATATTTTTGTTGGAATCATGGATATCTGAAATTTATAAAATCAAAATCCCATAAATCTGTTCTTTATTTAGAATATATTTGTGAATTTCTTGATATTATGAGATGGGTAATTTGGTTTCATATGATTTCTTGAGAGGGAGCAATTACTACCCATGGATCATGGATGATATGATATGAAAAGCTAGTAACATTCATCTTGATCATGTAAATCAATCTCTAAAAGTTAGTATTCTCCTACATTAGTAGTGAAAACCAAGGGACATTGAAGATCGGTATTTTAGATTCCCTTCACCCCATATGGATTTCTATTATGATTAAAAACTATAGCCAATAAAGGCTATCTTAGGCTAAGTGGTGTTTTGTGAATGTATTGACAGTAAAGTCCTCATCTTGAGCATACATTTTTTTGTTTAATAGAATCGTCATGAAAGGTTATAAATGTTAAATTACACAAGCTAGTTTGCACAATTACCACTTGTAAATGACTTTGAGGCCATGTTGTGGGATGTCACATGTGCCAAAAGCATAGGATACCTTATTCTAAGTCAAATCATCAACCTAGATTTGGAATGGTACCTTTGGGATATGTCCAAAGAGTGCATAGATAGGGTACAGAAAAAAGTAGGAGCTAAAAATAGCATTTTTTTCATTGTTTTTGGATCTCAAGGCATTGATTTTAAATAGAGTGGATCAAGTGGATCTTTAGGTTAGATGTTAGGGTTAGGTTATGATGAATACATAGAAGCCCTAATATGCTCAGATCTGAGCTCTACATGTATAAATATGTGATGGGATTTCCATCCAATTATGAGCAAAATTGAGATTTTCCTTCTTGACTAGTTTGAGTCTATGATTCGATTGATGAATGCTATTGGCATAGGATTTTTTGTGATGATTGAATGAGTTTGGAGCTACAGGTACAGTACATAGGCAACAACAGGTGTACTTTCATAGGTGTGAAGAGTTTTGGAGCTGGTTTGAGTGTGGATTTTGCTAACCTAGTGCAAGGCTATGCAATTATGGGCAAGTTGCCCTCACTTGAAGATCTCCAAGGAGTCCTCATGGCCAAGGAGAGTAGGAGAACTCACATCAAGTCAAGGATGGAGAAGCTCTCCCTCAATAATGGAGATGACAAGGCTCTTTTCAGCAAGAGCAAGAGCAAATACAAAGGCAAGGGTGCTGCATTCAAGAAGAATGAAGTCAAAGGTGAAGATCAAGAAGGATCTCCAAGTCCAAGCTCAAGAAAAAACTCATTACCAGTCTGACAAGCTAGGCTAAGCTAAAACAGAAACATAGTACATGCCACGTGTTAACGAAAAACAAATTATCAAAATCGTGCAGTATTCATTCACATAGAGTCTATTCTAGGTCAAGAGGAGAGAAAAGACTCAAAAAATTTGAGAAGCAACTTTGAGCTGATATCACGTTTCATAATAGCTTGTTTTAGGTCTGTATTCTCTAACCAGGTATATAGGCAACCACAAAAATGACTCTCAGAAATTTTCTTGAAAGATGTCGATAATTCATCTTCCATTAATCCGTCATCTCTATCGCTCGAAACAAAATCATAAACCTAGTTAATGAATCCCCCCCAAAGCACTTATTGCGACGCTCACAGCTGCCATGATTTAATCGTAGCGCAGGCTGCATCACAGGCCACAATCTTGGGACGATCCACTGCTTGCATGTCACCATTGTCCGTCTTGAAGCTAGCGTTCTTCAAATCGAAGGTCCAAACGTTGTCACAATACCTGTAAGAGTCAAGATGGCCCTTGAACCTGATCTTGGAGTGCACCTTTGTCCGCAGCGCTTCGATAAAGGATTTGTCAAATTGCTTCAGCACTTTCGCGGCCAAGAGCGACGAAATGGTGCCATTGAGCACCATCTCATCCAGGGCCTCTACCAGCCCCCTGGATGAGATGGTGCTCAATGGCACCATTTCGCCACTCATAAAGTTTGAGAGTCGTCTCTCCCTCTCGCCATCTCCATCTACATCTACATCTACATCTACATCTCTCGCTTTTATGCTCCCGCTCCCTCTCCCTCTCCCTCTCCTTCTATTTGTCATAAGAGTGATCAATCTTCTTCTTTTCTTGTTGGGTGTTGCAATTGGGCCAGCGGCTGTGCTTTATATAGGTACCCACCCGCCTTGGTCACATAGTCGACAACTTTGTCTACACGATGGCGTTTGGCATTACGGGTGACCCAGGTCCCTTCCTGATTGGTTGAGGTTTGGCGTTACGGTGACCGTGGGGCCTAGTCCTTCCCCGCGTGTTACATTTCGAACCTTTCAATCAAATAGTTAAAAAATAGATTTCTCAAGAGTGTTAAAATTAGAATGGGAGCATTATGTAAAATAGATTCTTTTTTTTAAATAGTTCGTGGGAGGCCCGAGGGCAGGGCCCGAACTACACAGAAGGCGCGAGGGCCCGGGCCTTCCCCTGCGTAATGCTCAGTGCAAAGGGTGCATGCGAAGGGTGAGATTCATGCAGAATGGACTACTAAGCCAGCTTTCAGATCCATCATTCCGGTAGAAAAGGCTAGTAATCCAATTGTCACAGGCATTTTGCAGATTGTGGCATTACGAACTATCTGTTTGAAAACTTTATGGGAGGAGGTGCCTCCAAAATACACATGAACTTTGAGCATGAGCATTACGGAGGGCAGAAGAGTACCATGGACCTCACTTTCCACCTTGGAATCTAGGCCCACCGTTTGGAAGGTGGAGGTTTGATTCCTCCACATCTTTGGATTAGCTTAGTTCCTGCAAAAAGAGGCTTTTCAAGAGTCAATGAGTGGACTGTGAGTGTGACTAGGAAGCAGTTATCACCCATTTTTCCACACAGATGTTGACTCTTTCATCTACCTCCATGAGTTGTTGCTACCTGCATCCACACAATAGCATTGCATGGGGCAAGGCAATGATTTTGAATGAAGTGGCTATCGACGATCGACGATGCTCCACACAGCAGCTTTCCACAAGAGGCTGATCTACACGGCCAATGATGGTGAGTGTGCAATCAAAGGGATTGGCACAATTCATATTTCTCTCTCTACAAATAGGAATGTTCATTTGGAGGATGTCTTGTTTATTCCATCTACTACCAAGAATTTTCTTAGTGTGAGTCAAATGCTAAGTAAAGGCCTCAAGGTGGAGTTTGATGGAGATGTTTGTGTGATCAAAAGGAAGGATGTCTTGGTTGGAAAAGGTAAAAGGCAAGGGAAGTTGTTCAGACTAGATGCTTGTGTTATTGCTAACCAAGTTGGATGTGTTGCAAGAGAGCAAATACTATATTCAAGAAGTTTGGCATAAAATGATGGGACACCTCAACTTCAAGTCATTGGAGGTAATGGCTAGGAACAAGATTGTGATAGGTCTTCCAAGTTCCTTAAGTAGCATCAAACATGTTTGTGAATCTTGTGCTTTGTCTAAGTCACATAGACTACCTTATACTAGATCTACAAAGCCTTTTCAACTTGTACATTCGGATATTCATGGATTTACTACAATTAGCAATAGTGGAGCTAAGATGTATGTAACATTCATTGATGATTTTAGTAGATCTTGTTGGATCTATCTACTAAAGAGCAAGGATGAAGTGCATGATGAGTTTATCAAGTTCACGAATGCAAGGGAGAACCACAAGGATCAAGTGCTTAAGGAGTGACAATGTTGGTGAGTACATATCTACCAAGGTCAAGGCCTTTTGTGATGAGCATGGGATCAAGAGGGAGTATATAACATCAAGGACCCCACAACAAAATGGAGTTGCTGAAAGGAAGAAAAGGATTTTATGTGAAAGCTAAAGCCATGAGGTTAAGTGCTAATCTTGACAAACTATTTTGGGATCAAGCTTTGTTCTATGCCAATTTCTTGTACAATAGGTGGTCGAGTGTTATTTTGGATGGAAGGACACCTTTTTGAGATGCAATTGAAGTGGAGGCCGAGTGTCAACTTTCTAAGGACCTTTGGATGCACATGCTATGTCAACATTACTCTTGATGATAGGACCAAGGAGGATCCATCTTCAGAAAGAGGTATTTTTGTTGGATATAGTGAGGTGAGTAAAGCCTACGAGGTTTACATTCCTACTGCTAACAAAGTAGAGATGTCATCTTTGATGAGGGGAACATTCCAAAAGTGTCTTCAAGCATGATTGATAATGGTGTGGATGGATCTAACATTCTTGATGTTGATGTAAAGGATCCTACTTTGGATGGTGATGATGATGGACCTTCGTCAAGTCAAAAGCCAAGGAGATCATCAAGGGAAAGACAAGTACCTTGAAGGCTCACATATGATGAGAAGGGTAAGCAAGTGGAAGTGACTCATTTTGTTTTTCTCACATCTTCTGGGGGATCTTCTTGTGTAGATGGAGCTATGCAATTGGATGGATGTTATCTTGCTGTAAAAACAAGTAATGGATCTAGAAAACAAATTTTGCTCAATTACTTTGATGGTCAAGTTCATAATCAAGAGGTTGATCTCAAAGGCTTCAACAAGACAAAAGGAAAGGTGGCAATTTGGAGCTAGTCAAGAGCATCAAAGGAGAGGTAATTAGCAAAGATGTGATGGATTTGTTTTTGCAGCTTATTGAAGACTCAAGTAAGGTCAAAGGAGCATCAAGGAAGCATTGTTCAAGTTTACTTTTGTCGTGTCTCATGTTTGAGCATTTTCATGTGGATGTGTGCAAATTGTCAAGATATGGTCAAACTAGCTACATTGGTGAGCATCATTTTGATGTTGGATTTGTACTAGCATTCTTGGTTGGTTTTGCTGATGGAAATGAAACTGTTGCATTCATGGTAAAGTCATCAAGTGATGATGGCATCTTATTGCAAGATGGAGATGGAGGCTCATTCATGAAGCATCATGGTGGATACATGGCAACAAAGGACAAAGAAGGAGGAGACATGCAAGCAAATGTTGATCACTCACATTTATTGTTTATTTGCTGTATTTTTCCAGAAAGTTCAGAGTTGATAGCATGGAGGAATCATCTCATTTACATTCTATGTAATTCTTCATGTATGTAATTCTTCATGTCGTACTGAAAATGATATTACAACATTTTGTGAGGGAGCAAGTCATTGCAAAGGAGGTGGAGCTTCGACATGTGTTCTCAAGGGAATATGTAACTGATATCTTCACCAAAGCATTGGGAAAGGACTTGTTCATGAAGCATAGGACATCACTTGGAGTGTTATCAAAGTCCATGCTAAAACTAGTAGAAAAGGGAGTGTGAAAGATTCAACTAGTTTGATCATATTTGCTATATTTCCATATTTGACAAATTGAGTCCAACTTTGTTTTAGACTTAGATTTTGACTTAGGAAAGTTCATTAGTCTAAATTTCATTTGAATAAACACTTTTCGAAAGTGTGGAAAAGTTAGAAGTCGAGTTTGAGTAGATTCAAATTTGAATGTTGGGTACTTTGAATCTAGACCCAAAAATAGTAGGGTTAGCATTTTGGAGGAAAAGCCAAGTGGCCAAACAGGGTTTGGACCTATTATAAATGGATGTAACTCATCGAGAGACACATCTTCTCTCTTCTCTATCTCATTTCATGCTTATACATGGTTCTCTTGGTCTCTAGTTTCCATTGGTGCAATATACTTGTGATTGCATGCAATTCTACGTGTAGAATGATCTATAATTGCTATTTTTTGATCCACACGTGTGAAATACAGTAGCTTGCTGGTTTTGTACGGACAACAACAATACATTACCATTTGATTCATGTTTGATCAAGTTCTATTAGAGTTTGCATCTCATTTTGTATGTAGATGATGATTTTTCTACATTGGTGAGATTGGTAGGATATATTCTTTTATAACCCAAGATCTTTTTGTGGATTGGATCATCAATGATCTGAAATTTTTCACAAATCGTACGTGAAATGGATCTTATAGGGAGAAAAGAGGAACATTGTTCATGTTGTGCCTCAACACTTCTTCCAACTTTAATACACCACAATATATCTACACATATCAATTTGATCATGTTAGACACATTGCTAACCTTATGCATACATGTCTTTTTCCAAACACCGAAATGCCATCGTATGCATGGGTCTGAAGATACTGATAGGAGTGGGTGCCAATAGCAGGAGGAGAATAATGTGGTTGTTTTGCAGGGATGAAGGTACCATATTTATAGAAGACATGTGAAGACGTGCTAGTAACTGATCTACAAAAAGTTTGGTTAGCATCACCCCACCAAAGATTGTTGATCCCAAAGCTATAGTTGCACAAAATATAATCAAAAACCATTATTTGAAATAGAGATTTTGGGTCCGCTATATGGGTGAACCATTTTGCACAAAAGTCACTCACTGGAGAATGCATTATAAGGAGGGAAGGAAGTGTCAGAAATGGTGAACTCCTGCAACTTTGTCGCAGCACGAACAAGATACGAAAGTATGGAATTGTCTTCCGGTGTTTAATCATGAAGTACTTGGTAAGTAGGCGTATTGTATCTTTAAAAAAATGCATACCTCTGTTGCTTACCAACTCCAATGGACAACCGTAATGGGTTATAAATGTTTCGACAGAGAAACTCTGCAATAGTTTTTGCATCATTCCTCTTCGTCGCTTCCGCATCGACCATCTTAATCGCATAATCAGTTGCTACAAGAATATAACTTCTTTTAGTATAGCGAGTGTCAGGCTTAATCCGTCCAACAAAGTCAATGCCCCATTTTTCAAATGGTGCAAGTAGAAGTATCAGCATAAGTGGCCAATACATCGAAGGAGTTGGTTTTCCAACGCGTTGGCAAGGATCACAAGTTTTTACAAACACTGCAACATCTTTGTACATCGTTGGCCACTAGCACTTAGCATTTAAGTTCTTTTTTACAGTATTCACTAATGCAAAGTGTCCACCTGCATCTTTTGAATGCAAGGCTTGAATAGCCTTCTGAATATCAATCAATTCAAGACATCTGCGAAGCTCCTCATCATGTCCCATTTTATAAAGTATGTTATTCCTTATTGTATACGGTGCAACCTTGCGTTGGAAGACCGTCTTTTGTTCAAGATAAAAAAAGAAGAGGATAATTTTGATTTTGAAGGTACTCTATTATATCCGGATATAACGAATCTTTGATAGATAATAACATAATATTCTCGTCAGGAAATTCATCACTTAAATTCTCAGTAATAGGTCATGTATTTAAGCGAGATAAATAGTTTGCATTAGTGTGATACTTCTCTTGGCATACCTCCACCTATTAATTAAATTCCTACAGCAAGAGCACCTGGATATTCAGCCTAAAAGATCTGGTTTATTTACTAGATGTTTTAGTGCATAGTGTCGATCATGGAAGATAAAGGAATATACTAGCAAAAAATGTCAAAACTTTTTCATTGAAAAAATCATTCCAAGTCCTTCACGTTCCATCACCGAATAGTTCTTTTCTGAGATGCTCAATTGACGCCCTTAATAGTAGACTGGATAGTCTCATTTTTCATCATTTTTATGACTTAGGAAAACTCCAATTGCAAATGACAAAACATCCACATAAATATGAAATGTCCTTACCCAATCAAGGAGTCTCAAAATTGGGACATCCAAGAGTTTATGCTTCAGTAACTCAAATGATTGTTGACAATCAGCAGACCATTTGTAGTAAATGTCTTTCTTTAACAAATGTATTAGCGATGCAGTAATAGATCCATGGTCTTGAATGAACCTTCTATAATAACCAGCATGACCGAAGAGGGGTTTAATGCATCTGATCTAGCTCCAATTGTAAGCGTTGATCTTGTGAAAAATTAATGATGGCACAAAGGCCGACTATAAAACAGAACAGAGGACTTCCAAAAACATCACAAAAATAGCTGAAATCCTTAACCTGGATAAAGCCAGTAAGGACGGCAAAAGCAAAAATATTTTTATTGACCTCCAATGCAATTTGATAAATATGAATGACATCAGAATTGGGGGGGGGGGGGGGGGGGGTCGGGAATGGCAAAGAAAAATAATAAAAAGCTAATCTAACTAAATACTGAAAAGTAAGAGGTAAATTACCATCTAGAGCAGTGGAAAACTCTAGAATGACCTTGAACTGCTTCTTGAGGGTTCTTAATTGGCCTTCTGCTGCCTGGAGCACTTGCTCGTCTTCTTGGAGCGTGGCACGTAGGGTTGCCATCTCGGTATCCTTGGCGTGGAGCTCAGTGTCATGAAGTTTTCATTGATCTTGGTATGTCTGCAGCACCCAGCTAGAATGGTTCTTGTACTATTCGGCACGCTTCCTCTACAATTTTTGAGCAGTCGGTGATTCATCTTCTGCTGCTGCTACCATCTGATCTAGGGTAGCCTGGAAGGTCTGCATCTGCTGGTCTACTTGTTGTGCTTTCAATTCTAGGGCCGCCTGCTGGATCTTGAAATTGGCCTAGGCTAGCTGCTTCTCTGTTTGCTCTTTTGAGATATTACATTCTAGTTGGTCGGCGTACTCCTTGAGATATCTCTCTGAACCTCAGAGAGATTCATGTTCTTGCTCCAATGTTGTCTGTTTCAGGACGAGGTGCTGGCGGTCAGATTGATAAGTTTGTCGTGTTGTTTTTTCATGAAGAACCTGGGCCTGGAGGACATCTACAAGCTGTTGTTGTTGTTGAGCTATAATACCTACCATGAACCAGGTCAGGACGCTATGGTTTGGGATACTTCTAGGGTCGCATCCGCCACGCAATCTTTTGATCCGCTCAATGTAATCTCGTAGGGACTCGTTCTTCTTATTCATACGGATTCGACCCAATTGAAGAATGGATTAGAAAGAAAACGTGTGGTTTTGAATCTTGTGATAAATTCAGCTTGTAAAATATCTCGATCATCATGTTCGTTCTGCTCAAGATTGAAATACCAATCTTTAGCGGTATCGGTTAAGCATAGATTGAAGTATCTTAACAGCTCTTGCGGACACAAGTCCTAGCGAGCACCCAAAATGCGATGTTCTCGTACTAGAATTTAGGAGGGGAGCTGGCATCATTTTTTCTCACTGCTTTGGCTTCTACCCATTTGGTCAAGTAGTCAGTGGCAACAATGATATAGCGAGCTTGGGAGCCACAAGCAGCTAGATGAATAGGTTGACATAGTCAATGCCCCATTTTTCAAATGACATCTCAGCCAAAATAGGTTGTAACGACATTCTATCCTTTCCTTGGGTCCGGTTGTGAACTGTTGGCACACGTCACACCTTTTTACCAGATAGTGAATATCTTCGAACATTGTGGGCCACCACAGGCTATGTTGCAACACTTTCCTATTGGTAGCTTCGGCAACGAAATGTCCTCCCCCTATTCCTTCGTGGGCAATACTTACGACTTGGGACAGATTTGATAAAATTGTCCTACTATCAACGTGAAATGGGCATATTTGATTATCAACCTACATTGTTCGATCTTGTTCATCTCAGGGGGAGGACGTCTGGACATAAGATATCCAACGACGTCGGCAGTCCACTTAGGGGCAACATCGACATGGAATAGGATTGTGTTAGGGAGTTCATCGTCAACCCCTCTATTCTCATGAACATTGCGTATGCATGAGAGGTGATCGGCCAGATAGTGTTGTTTCCCTTTGCAGACAACTATTTTAAATCGAACTCTTAGAGAAGTAGCAGCCATCGGGTGATCCATCTAGTTGTGCATGGTCTATTTACCAGTTACAATAGGGCTTGGTGATCTAAGAAGAAGACAAAAAGATTGGCTAGCAAGTAATGGCGGAATTTCTTCATGCTATAAACCATGGCGAGCACTTCTCGTTCAGTGGTGGTATAGTTCATTTCCGTGGGAATCAACTGCCTGCTTGCAAAATAAATTGGGTAATCCTTCTTGTACTCTCCAGGCTATGTCAGAACCTCCCTATGGCATATTTAGAAGCGTTTGTATGGACATGGAATTCTATGGTCCAGATAGGGGGTGGTGCAATAACTAAGGTCTTTTTGAGTTTGTGAAAAGCCTAAGTGGCTTCAGCTGTCCATTGTAGTTGGATGGTCATTCGATAGAAAAACGGGCCAGCTTAGCGAAATTCAGGACAAACCTCTGGTAATAGTTGCAATGCCCCATAAAAATGTATACTTCATGTACAGTTCCTGGCTCAGGCAAAGCAAGTATTATGTGGATCTTGTCGACGTCGTTAGCGATACCATGCCTCAAAACTACATCGCCTACCACTATGCCGTGCGTGACCCAAATTTGGCCGGGTTTAGGGATATGTCGAATAGTCGACATTGGATATATGTGAGAGGCAAGCAAACCTTACCAGTTCGCAGTGAGCATCTTGTCTTCCCAAGAAGAAGTAATTGGTTCAAGCACACTACTTTCCAAGAAGATCTAGCAAGTTTCTACTCTACTCTTCTCTACTCTACTCTACTCTTGTTGCTTGTCTCCTTTTAAATCTACAATAGTCCCATACTTTCTACTTGAAATTTGTAAATGTTTGAGGATTAAACTTCAATATAAAAAGACACGCTTTTGTACAAAGTGTAAAATTTCTCATTTTCAAAACCAAGAAATTGCTCTCAGGGGTTAGATTTTGTGATAAAAGTTTAAGCACAAGAAATCTTTCATGTTACACATTTCTCTTTGTTCTTTTTTTCATTCTTGAGTAGGATATATAACCTAAAATTTTACGAATCATTGTATGATTGTTTTACTGAATAAAACACTCTTGGAAATAGAGTGGTTAATTATCACTTTATTTCACAACAAGGCTATCAATATCCCCTACCAAGTTGAAAGGTAAGCTTATTGTTACTAAATTTTTACTTTAAGATCCCTTAGCCAGAACCTTGGATTCATAATGGCTGTTGCCTAGATTTTTTCAAAAGAATAAATTTTTTATTATTCAAATGAGTTATCTATCTAGAGATTTACTCGAAATCTCTAAATTTCTCCGAGAACTCATGCAAAACTTTTGAGTTTTGAGTTCATTAAACCGTACTATGCTAAATTTTCAGGCATTCAACGCAAATTCCAATCTCATAGCAATAATTTAACTTCTAATTTTTCTTCACTTCTCCCCTTTTAATTTTATTTAGTCACCGAAAAAGATCCTAGTCTCTTGATTATGATAGATTTAGGAGTAGAAAATAATTGATGAGAGTTAAAAACTCTTACACTAGGAACACATTTGATTAACGTTTGTGGAAATGCCATGTCATCGGGTTGAAATTAATCAGTATACAACATTGCAATTTAGTAATTTTTAAATTGCAAAAATTGCACATGTCCAACCTTAAGTTTCTATATCGAGTGTTTAGCAAATAGCTTTGTAATTCCTAATGAGCTTGGACTCTTCTCATTTTACATTTGGGGTTCAACTTTAAGATGTATTTTCTCTTAAATTCGAGAACTTGTACCTCTACTTCTCTTAGCTCTCTATTTTGGTTGAGGTCATTTGACCTTTGGATATCTCAAACAAGCTACTAGCAAAAATTTAATCAAATAGATAATAGCTTTTGTTTGACATAAATAGTTTCGGTCTCGTTTGTCAGTAGCTTCCTATCACTTGGGTTTATATTCATAAACAACATCGATGGTTAAATGATTATGAGAAGCAAATAGAAACTAGTTTGCAATTTGGCGATTATGTGATATATTAGACAAATGCGAGATTTTTTAGTACACTTCACTAAACATCACAAATTTATTGAATTTTGGTACTCTATTTGATGTATCCTTACCTTGCAATAAAAAAACCTTCTTAGTTGTTGAAAATTCATGAATTTGAAACTCTTCAAGTTTCTAAGCTGAGGTGTCCCAGTGAGGTGTCACATTTCACCCTTAGCTAAGTTGGAGCCTTGGAGGATATAAGTATATCTATAGGCCTCCTTGGAGAGAGCTTTATTAAGTGTATGATAGCTACATGATGCTGGTGTGACACCTCTCCTATTCAATCGTCATTAGTACATATCATGGGGACTATATTGGTTGGGTAGGTTTGATCCATCATCCACTCCTTTTGTTTCCTTTTAAGATAATTAAGGGAGTCAATTCTTGAGCTTATCAACTTCAACTCCCCAAGTTATGACTTAAGTTTACAAGAGGGTGATAATCTAGCTTTTGTGAAAACTTGAATTTGTTAAAAATGATTTCTTCTAAAGTACCTCTAGAACTTGAGAAAGTATTGGATAGCAAGAACAAATTATTACAAAATTATATTTCAATAAGGACTTGGTTCAATGGAGGGGAAGGATTTTTGGAAGTGAGTTGATAGTTCAAAATATAATTTTCCCCATTTATTAGAACATAAATGTTCTTAAGAGAGGGAGAGTATCATGTCCCTAGCTAGTAGTCTTGGTTAATTAGGTTAGGCCTCTAGGCTAGCATGGGTATCCAAGGATATTCCAATTATATGGTTAGGGCCTGTTGTGTATAGGAATTAATTCTAGTCATTGATATTGGTCTTTTGATCATTATGTCAATTGGAGGATAGGGTTAGGGTTTTCTATTGGGTGATAGAACCACATGCAAACATAGTAGGCTAAAGAAGAACATGCAAGCTATCTAATAGGGCATGGAGAGGTTGTATGAGTACGGTCCTATACTCGTTAGTTCTATTATTCCTACTTTGAGTCATCTATTTTTGATTCAGTGTGAAATCCTATAGTCAATGAAAGTTGTAGCATCTCTATTAGGGAGGTTGTAGTAGTATGGGATGCTACAACTAATGAGATAATTGTGAATTGAGTGCATGTTCTTCTCAAAAGCACAAGGGTGGACATATTGATTGGATCTACATTCAGTATTGGCTGGGTGGTTTGTTCTACACCTTTCGTGGCTTTTTGTGGATTATGATTGTGGTGAGTGTTACATAGTGCCTATACTTCATTTTTCATTTTTTATTCTTAGAATATCTAATCTAGTTTTTCAAGTGCATATTTGCTAGCACATGCCAAGCCACATAAAAGTACCATCACAAAAAGTCATACAAGTAATTTCTTAAGTCATAAGTGAAGTCCAGAAAGAAAAAGAACTTATTCATGTAAGGGTATGCCTTAAAAGATTACAAGAAGCACATATTACTTGTCTAAATCTTGGCACTCTTGAGTCCCCATAGAATTGGGATTAAACATATTTCGGCTACTTTGGTGTGTACTTCCTTGGCTATGTCTAACGATTTCACACTAGATTGATCAGCTAGTCGGATCGTAAAAGGAGTACTTACCATATGAGTAAGTCCCCAGTCGTGATAAAGCTTGGAGGAGATGATGTTCACTCCAGATCCTCCATCGACTATGGCCGATTCACGTGGAAACTCCCTAGGCATGATTGGGATCATTATATGTTTGACATCTTTTTTCCATCCTACCCTTACTTGGTGGATTGGTTGTGATCCCTCTACTTCTACATCCGTCACCAGATTGGTAGGGTGCGCTTTAGGTCTCTCGCTGCCTGGTCCATCTATGTAAGTTTTCAATCCTTCCTAGAGGGACTGATGCATTTTGAGCAGGGTGCCTAAGGGTATTCGGACATCGCTTCTCAGTGGATCGACTAGGACAACGGTATGGTCCTTTTCTGCCTCCTTACTAAGAAAAGGGACTTCCAAACCAGAATGCTCATGTGCATTCTATCCGGTTTCATGGATGAACTGCATCAATCTCGGATTCACTAGCGAGCGAGGGGAAGTGGTAGGTCGTTGGTCATCAACATTGAGTTAAGTGCATTCAAATTGCTTGATTTTCATTTCTTATGATACATGGCCAATTTGGGTATCTGCTATATTGAGAATGATTAGCATGAAAGCTTATCATCCTTCGATATTTGGAGTCAGTTGTGTCGTCTTCAACCTTTATTTCGATTCTTGTGACAACATCCCATAGCTCATTGGCAATTAGCAAGGTCTTCATCTTAAATTTTCACAAAAGATAATTGGATCCATTTAGCTTGTCTAGGGTGAGACTAGCTTTACTTTGTGAATCCATTTGGAAGTTAGTCTATGATAATTCGATGACTTAAAAATAAAAAACGATATATGATAATATCAATACACTGTTACCATGCAACACATCAATTAAAAATCAAGAAAAATAACCTAATATTAAAAATTACTGCTTTGATACTATGTTGGAAAAAGAAAATGATTTTCGATAGAGAAAATACTACATTCAATAGATGCATTGTAGGGCTTTGTGAAATGATCCTTCTCTTAGTGTATGACTATGCCTATCAAATTCAAACAAAAATATCGCAACTATTACCACATTCAATTTTAATTGATTCTAACTTTGAAATCATCAAAATCTGTTAGATTAATTTTGTAGACCAACATAACAGAGTAAACATTGTTGTATGAAAATATTTGATAGTTCAGACAAAACTATAAGAGAAGGTAATCATACTACAATAGAATAGATATGCATTCAATCATTCTGACATAATATTGAATGCGATAAAATTGCATGATCGAGTTAGTAAGTAGCATGCACAAATTAGAAGAATCGTGAGCACAAAACAATAGCGGACGCAACCACATACTCAAAACTATCTCTGAGTATCTGATTGACTCTGTTTGACATGTCTGCTAGCAAGTAGTAAGTGTTTTTAGCAATGCGCTATATTTATCGCCTAGATCAATATATCAAAAAGTTGTTAATCAAAAAAATGATCAACTATTTATACTAGTTATGAATGTCGTTTAGGCTTATCCAAATGATAGTTGAAGACATCTGTTTGGTTGCAGATCACAATTGGAGCTTATTCAAATTGTGTTGCACTTATCTAGTTAGGCTTCCCAGAAACTACTTGCTAAAAACTGTTAGGGCAAGTTGTTAGCTTCAAAACAAGTTCTATTAGCCCTACAATACTTTTTGTTGCTGTCAAACTCAATTGTTAGCCATTATCATATATTTATGTAGATTGTGTAAAACATGAGTAAAACTGCAAAACTAGATAGATGGATGGATGTAAATTAAAGATCGATTATTTGAATAATGTCAACACCTTTTGTGGAAGCAAGAGATGTCGTTACTCATGGCAATGCTTTTATTTTATCATAAAATTAGAAAGTTCTGATTGCAATTTTCCTTTATTTCAAGAGCAACTTGGATCTATAGTAGCTCCTCTCCAAGAGATAGATGCAATTTTGGACATGTAATGACATCATTAACCTAATCCACTTGTTGATTATGCCAAACATGTTATTACTTTTGAAATATAATATCAAAGGAATCATGGTTGATTTTCTAGCACGTATGTCAACCTGTCCTTGTCTCTTCTTTGTTGAAAAGTGAGTGCCTCAATTTGGAACACTATGACGATCAAGGTAAGTTTATGAAGCATCTCATCATTGTTTTCAAAATTTCACCAAAAAAAGGTGGAAAACGTAGATCTTGTAAATCTTCAAATGATGCAAGACTACCCAATTCCCAAAAAGGTGCATGAAGTTAGGTCATTTATTGGTTTATGCTCTTAATATAATCTATTCATATGACAATTTGCTCATGTTGTTTGTCCATTATATGAATCTACTAAAAAGGTGGTCAAATTCTTTTGGGATAAGATAGAACAAGATCCATTTGAAAAAGTTAAACATGTTTTAAGTACAAAACTAGTTCTTATTCTCTTTTACCTTTAAAGGTCATACGCAAACTAAGATTTTATTGATATTGTCATAAATCAAGAAGGGCATGCAATAGTATATGAAATTATGAAGTTACAAGAGGTTGAATTGCCTTACAACATCTATGCAGAGATTTGCTTGTCGTCTAAACATACAAAAGCACAATCTATTATGCAATGGTTTGACTTAAGAAGAATCATCAAAGTCTTTGCTACTTTCTTACTCAGCAATTGATCAAATAAAAACATCTTAAGTAGGCCAACTTGTTGAGTACATTCAATTTTCAGTTGATACATCATCATGAAAAGAGATTTGATACATTGTAAAAAATCCCTCGGGTTTATAATATTTTATAGCCTTTCATGACGATTCTATTTAACAAAAAAATGTATGCTCAAGATGAGGACTTTACTGTCAATACATTTACAAAACACCACTTATCCTAAGATAGTCTTTATTGGTCATAGAAATTTTTGAGAACCTAATCTTTTTTAATCATAATAGAAATCCATATGGGGTGAAGGGAATCTAAAATACCAATCTTCAATGTCCCTTGGTTTGCATTACTAATGTAGGAGAATACTGAGTACTTTTAGAAATTGATTTACATGATCAAGATGGACGTTACTAGCCTTTCACATCATATCATCCATGGTCCATGAGCTCAATTTTGGACATGATCACTCAGAATTGCCCATTGAGTGATCAAATTAGAGGAATATGCAGTCTAGGATATTGTTCAAATAGCTCAATTTTGATGTCTACCACTCACAATAGCTCACATTTGTCGCTTATGCTTTGAGTTTGGTGCTTATTACTAGACATGGCTCATCAAGTGCAACCAATCTCAATTTTAGAACATTCAGATTGATCTCATATGATAGGCCCCTATCATTTGATATGATTCAAATTGATGCCTATCACTATAGATAACTCAAGCTTGGTGTCTATCACTCGAGATAACTTGAATTTGACTCCAAATATGAGAAATAACAAATTTGGTCCTCGTCACTAGACGTGACTTATTGAATGATTAAAATTGACCAAAATCATTCAAAGTCCTCAAAGATCAATTGAATTGGTCCCTACCACATGAGATAGGTCAAATATAATGTCTATAACTTCAAATATCTCAAATTTGGCCCTTATCACTTGAGGTTGCTGATTGAGCGATCAAATCAAAGGAATATTTACTTTAGCACATTCAAATAGCTCAAGTTCAATCCATTTTTTATGGAAATCATCCCCATCAAATTTGATGTCTGTCATCTCAAATAGCTCAATTTTCTCTTCTCACTTGAAATTGCTCATTAAGCACGTAAAGTAGTGGAATCTTGAGTCTAGGACATTCGGATAGCTCAACTTTGATGTCTATTGCATGAGATAGCTCAAATTTGATGTTTGACATGCAATTTTAGTCCTTATCACTCGACAATGTGGCTCATTGAGTGATCAAAATTGATCAATATTATTATGTATGGTATGTGCAGATGTGACTCCTTATCAATGGAATTGACCCATATCACAAGAGATAGGTCAAATTTAATATCCATCAATAGAAATAGCTTAGTTTTGGCTGTTATAAATTGAGGTTCTTCAGAGAGTGATAAAATTAAAGAAATCTCGACCCTAAAAAAAATCCGATGGCTCAAATTTGATGCCTATCACTCGGGATAGCTCAATTTTGATGTCTAACATGCCATTTTAGTCTCTATGACTTGACATAATTCATCAAGAAATTAAACGTGATGAATTTCTAGTTTAGGAAAATTGGATTGCTTGAGTTTGCTTCCTTGTGGATGGAACTGGCCCCTATCACGAGATAGTTCAACTTTGATGTGTATCAATCAAGATGGCTCAATTTTGGCCTTTATCATTAGAAGTTACTCCCAAAGTGATCAAATTCATCAAATCTCAAGCTTATAAATTATAGATAGCTCAAATTTGATCCTAATCGCTCAAGCTAGCTCAAACTTGATGCCTAACATATGATTTTGGTCCTAATCACTCGACATAGTTCATTGAGTATCCAAACTCGATCAATCTCAAGTTTGTCACTCAAATCACTTGAGTTCAGTCTACCCCTACTGATGATTTGCCCCTACACTCGAGATGGCTCAAATTTCATTTCTGTCACTTGAGATAGCTTGAATTTGATTCCTATATGTGAGAAAGCTCAATGTTTGGTCCTCATCACTCAAGATGGCTCATCAAGTGATCAAATTCAAACCAATATTCAAGTTGCTTGACTTTCAGCCCTTAGTGATGGAATTGACCCCTATCAAACAAGATAGCTTAAATTTGATGTTATTGAGATGGCTCAAATATGGCCCTTATTAGTTGAGATTGTCCATTGAGTGATCAAACAAAAAAATCTTGTCCATTTAGAGTCCTCAAGTTCCACTTTAGATCAATTGAATTGGTCTCTAACACATGAGATAGGTCAAATTTAATGTCTATAACTTCAAATATCTCAAATTTGGCCCTTATCACTTGAGGTTGCCGATTGAGTGATCAATTCAAAGGAATATTTATTTGAGCACATTCAAACAACTCAAGTTCAATCCATTTTTCATGGAACTCACCCGTAACGAATTTGATGTCTATCGTTTGATGTAAATCATTGTGACAATCAAATAAATGGTAATTTCTAAACAAAAATTTTTCTTGCATTGATGTACTGATCAAATCTCTGTTTAATCTTACTAGCTATCTGACACACTACCGATCCAACCACAGCTCGCGTTATCACATTCCACTGCCTATAACTCGGAGTATTCATCTCTGAATGAATCAATCCGGAGCTTCTCCTTTGGACATCCGATCATTCGATCATCAACCAGCACATTTTGACACTCCTACTCTTTAATACCCTAAATAATCATAATACTTGAATGATTGAGCACTTGCCATTAAAATTTTTGCTCCCTTGAAAGTTCTAAAGAATTGCAATTGGAGTCTTTGTGAATTTATTCCTTAACTAGTATGGATTTGTTTTTCTAGGGTCTTTAGGTTCTATATTCAACCTTGGTCATTTCTAGCACACAAACCAAGACTAGATTGCCAATGAGACTTCCATTAGGGCTAACACCATTTTTCAATTAAAAAAACAAGGATGAAGATCACATATAAAGCTTCCTTAGGCTAAAACAAGGATCTGGATAGTATTAACTAAGACCATACTTGTGTAGTTTTTCCAGAGCTAGTTTCACCACTAACAACTACCACGTCACTTTGCACTAGAATTTTCAGTAACGGCTCCTTCAAAGGGGACGGATGTTGACTACGTCCCTCCCCCCTAGAAAAGACCACACATAGCTCCTACTAATAGAATGATTCGATCTAGTTTTCAAATTGTGTTGATGCCGACAGTTGTCGTTGATGGTGACGTTGCAAGAAGTTCATTAAACTTTATCAAGCAATAAAAGAGCCCCAACTTTTTTAGTTGGCCCATATGACCACGACTTTAGCAATGGGCCATATGACCATGATTTTAGTAATGCAATGGGGGCTTCAACCTTGATTTAGAAACGCAATGGGAATTCAACCTAGTCTAAAGAAACTTTGGATGCCAAGGTAACCAAAGCCAACCATTGGATATTGATTTTACTATTGGATATTGATTTTACTAGTGGCCTGGCATTGTCATTAATGATCAAAGTCGGCGGTAAACTGGTGTGCGCTCTCCCGTTCTTCTCGCTATGTGCTTGTCATAGATTGTCCTGTGCAAAGCCATTCATGGGGGCCGGGCTAGCTTGAAAAGAGTGATCCGGATCAGCTGGATCCACACATCTTGCCCCATCGCTTACGAATACTTTTTGGGCAGTTGGGGTCTGTTGTAGATAATGGGTTAGACTCATTCCTAGTGAGGCCATCAATCTCAGGATTAAGACGCGGTGATTACCCACGATGCAAGCAAAGAATTGGAGATTGAAGGCTATCTCATCTTCAACCGATTTGCTGGCATCCTTCTTGACTATTTGCGTGGGCGATTCACTCACAACAAGCGCCTCTGCAACTTCCCAGGTTGATCACTCCTTTCTCAACTCTTTCATTGATCGATATGTTGAACGACAGCTGCTCATCAGAAAGAACCAGCAAGCCCTTCTTGTGTGTTCTTAGTCAGGAAAAGCTGTTAGAGAGTGTGGACACATTGAGACACGAGTGGATATTCTGACACAACTTCAAAAATATTTTTTCTTTTCTATAGATCATCCACCCATCCCGCATCTCTCATGGTTCAGCCCAAGATTATAGCCTGAGACTATGTGGGTACACATTGCAAAGGTAAGGGAAAATAGAAACGTAGGTGAATGAAAATACTGCTAAATAAGAGGAGCGTTAATCAAGATCATGAGAAACAGAAACGTATGTCAATGAAGATAATGGTAAATAGAATCGCTTGCTTCTTCTTCGTCCATGGGCATGTTGTTCCATTAAAATCGGTGTGTGTGCGAGCTGAGAATGAGCTGTGTATAGTTCGTTCTTCATGTAGTTTGTCATGTCTTTGACATAATTATGTAATTATGTTCCATGTTTCCAACTTTTGCAATTACCCTTGCATTACTTGTTAAGACTACTCTGCTTTAGAAAGAGTTAGTCAAATTACATTCACACTATGGCATTGGCACCTGTGCTTGTTAAACAAGGATGCATAACCTTGTGCATCAGTTCTTTGCAACAAAATGCCCTTAGATTGTTAGAGTTAGAGTGGCTGAAATTCTCAAGCTTATGAAATTTAGATAGCTCAAATTCGATTTCCATCAGTCAAGATGGCTCAAATTTGATGTATGGCAAGTGATTTTGGTCCTTATCACTCAACGACGACTGCACTCGATCAATCTCTGTCAGAAATGGCGAACTCCTGCAACTTTGCCGCAATGCGAAAGTCAACGAGCCTTAACTCGAAGGTCGAACAATTCACGAAAATCAAACAATTCGCGAAAGTCAACGTGCTTGAAGGACGAACGATTCACGAATCATTCACAAATTGTAAACATGCCTCTAGGACCGCAAAACCCGCAAAGCGACGCAAAACGAAAAGAAACGAAAGAAACGAAAGGAAACAAAAAATACGAAACGGAATCTTTCGTGCTGCCAGCTAGCAGCTCAACGGGCTTGGAGTCTCAAACTTTACGCCCAAGGAGTAACTGATTAGTTGATTAGCATTAACTAGTCTTGTAGTTCTCTGTTTAGCTATCTTGTAAACTCCACATAGTGGAAATATAAACTATTGTTCTGGATCATAACAAAGACAGTAAGATACAGGTGAGTCTAGAGCAGAAAAAAAAAAAAGACTAGAAACGAAAGAGCTGTGCATGAAAGTCTGTCAACGAGCAGAACACAGCAAAAGAGCAGAGCGTCAGGCCGCCAACAAGCGAGACACTGACGATCTCACTCTAAAAATTAAACTGATAATTGATTGCTCTATTTTCGTGCATCTCCTTGGCTTACGTTGTCTTGATTGCTAGAATGAAATCCATTTTGTGATGTGTAGTCGAGTGTGTAGGTTCTTGTGAATCTTCCGCACAAAAAAAAACTCAAAAGAAACAAAATCGTTCGCGACAATGAAAACGAAAGCGTTTCGCGACATGGTATCAGAGCCAGGGTATCACTACTGATATCTAGGCAGTGATTTTCTAGACAACACAATATGGCTACAACGATCCAGACAAGAGTAGCAATCAGTCTTGATGGAGCAAATTACAGGATATGGAAACTCAAAATCAAAACACTTCTGAAGGGCCAAGGCATCTGGTCGGTGACCGAACTCTCAGAGGTGCAGCCTCCAGAAAGAGACCGAGTAGAGCTGAATGGATCAGAAAAGATGAGCGTGCAATGACGATCATCGTTTTGTCCATAAACAAAGATCTACTCATGTAGATTGAAGACTACGAAAGCAACCATGCAGTATGGTAAAGATTAAAATAGAAGTATGAAGTGAGCATTGCAGCTTCAGTCATGCACCTTCACAATCAGCTGCAATCCATACGATGGGATGACAACTAGTTAGATCAGCACGTTCAAAATATCAAAACGATCTTCGCTCAACTCGCTGCATCAGGATAGGAGCACCAGGTCCCAACACCATAGCAGCTAATGTACTTCATGAAGTCTCTACCGACATCCTATCAGCCTTTGAGAATGCTCATACTGAGTCTACCAGATATGACATTCGACAAAACAATCAGTCTTGTCGCTGATGAGAGACTGATGAGGGACAAAGGAGAAGGAAGTAGTGATCAAGAGAAGGCCCTCTTCACGAAAGGAAAGAAGAAAAACAAGAACAAACCCAGATTCGAGGAGGAAGTCCACGAATCAACAGTCTTCTTCCTGTGATCATTGTCACAAATCAGGCCATATAGCCAACAAATGCTGGTTCAATCCAGCAATACCTTGCATGCACTACAAGAAGAAGGGGCACTCTGTATACGATTGCAGATTCAACCCAAAAAGAAAGAACAAATCTGAGAAGACTAATGTTGCAAAGTCATCCAAGGATGTAGATAGAGGTGACAAAGCCTTCATGATACTTGATGAAGCTTCAACGAGCTACACCAAACAAGACTACGATGTAGTCATTGATTCAGGAGCGACGTCTCACATCACCTGCAACAAGAAAATCTTGATCGACTTCAGAGAACTCAAAAATAACAGAGCAGTGATTCTAGGTGATGGGTGCAGACACAATGTCAAAGGCATCGGCACTCTACAGTTGCGAACACTATCAGGCCAAGCAGAGCTACCAGGAGCACTCTATGTGTCTTCACTAAGAAAAGATCTGCTATCAGTCTCCAAGATGGTAGATCTTGGCATTCGAGTCTTGTTCGATGGCAACACATGCCGCATGATTGAGAAAACGACAAACAAATTGTTGACGGTCAGATGCAGAGAAGGAAACCTCTACCAGGCCAAGATAATCAACAATTTTAATAGCATATTAAATGCATAAAAAAATAAGATCAGCTCTGGCACAAAAGAATGTATCATCTGAACATGAGGAGCCTGTATGACATGTGCAAAAAAGACATAGTCATAGGTCTCAAGATATCAAGGCCCGAAACTGAGTTCTGCGAAGCCTGTCAGAAAGGCAAACAACATCGGAATCCATTCACACGAAGAGCCAAGAAAGTTCTTGAGCTCTTCCACTCTTATGTTTGTGGACCGATGAAGATGGATTCTACTCTCAGGTTCGAGGTATTTTCTGACGTTCATAGATGACTATACCCGGATGACTACGATCTACTACCTAAAGAAAAAAATCTGAAGTATTTGATTCCTTCAAGAAGTTCATGGAATTTGCAGAGCGACACACCTCAAAGAAGATTCATATCATCAGATCTGACAATGGAGGTGAATACAAAAGCAAAGAACTTCCAAAATTCTGCCAAGAATAGGGGATAGAACACCAATTCACTCCTGCATACACACCAGAATATAATGGTGTCATAGAAAGAAGAAGTCGCAAGAGCCAGATGCATGATGGCACAGGCTCGATTGCCAAGTCAATTCTGGGCTGAGGCAATAGCTGGAGCAGTCCACTTGCAGAACAGACCCACAATGACAACACTGGAAGATAAGACGCCGTATGAAATGTGGACAGGTAGGAAGCCTAATCTATCATACATGTGTGTGTTTGGATGTGCAACATACAAACACATTTCAAAAGAAAAAAGAAGCAAGCTTGATGACAAATTAGAGCAAACGATCATGGTCGGGTACTCAAATGGATCACAAGTGTACAGACTCTATGATCCAACCACGAAAAATATTGTTTCAAGTAGAGATGTGAAGTTCAATGAGTCCACATACCCTAGACTAAAAGATGAAAGAGGCCATTGATGCTGATCAAGGACACGAAGAGTCAGATTTTTGAAAGATATGAAATCACAGATCTAGGAGAATCAACGAAATGCCTTGGGCTGGAGATCAAAACAGATCGAACAAAGGGCGAAATGCACTTGAGTCAGTCAGAATATGCCAAAAAGGTGCTCAAGCAGTATCACATGATGGACTACAAAGAAAAGGCCACACCAATGATAGCTGAAGCCAAGATTGCCCAAAAATGGAAGAGGAAGAACAGAAGATGGCAGATTATACCCTACCAAAACTTGATCGATGTACCTTACAGTTTGTACCAGACCCAATCCAGCTTTCTCTATTTATGCCTTAAGCCAATTCTCTTCCAATCCTGGCATGGCACATTGGCAAATGACAAAATGAATCCTACCTTATCTAAAGGATATCCAGAATATTGGATTAGCCTATAGAGCTGAAAACAAAAGAAAATGATTCGAGCTGCATCACTACAGTGATGCAAGCTAGGCGAGTTGCAAAGACGACATCAAGTCCATAACTGGAGGATATACTATAGCATGCGAAGCTGCAATCAGCTGGATATGCAAAAAGCAAACCTTGGTAGCTTAGTCTTCTTGCGAAGTTGAATACGTCGCAGCTTCAAAGGTGGTGAACGAGGTAGTGTGGCTACAAATGATGCTCAAAAGGAGAGCTTTAGGTCCAGTATATAAAATTAGAAGACATGATTGTAGATCTACTCATAAAGCCGCCCGACAAGCCACCCTTTGCCAAGCAAAGAAAGACAATTGGATTAAACATGCAAAGCTACAAGGATCAGGAGGGAGTGTCAGAAATGGTGAACTTCTGCAACTTTGTCGCAACGTGAAAGTCAACGAGCCTTAACTTGAAGGTCGAACGATTCGCGAAAATCAAACAATTCATGAAAGTCAACATGCTTCCAGGACAAACGAAGGACGAATAATTCGCAAATCATTCGCGAATCGTAAATATGCCTCCAGGACTGCAACTGCAAAGCGACGCAAAACGAAAAGAAATGAAAGAAATGAAATGAAACGAAAAATACGAAAGGGAATCTTTTGCGTTGCCAGCTGGCAGCTCAACAGGCTTGGAGTCTCAAACTTCACGCCCAACTGAAACGGGGAGTAACTGATTAGTTGATTAGCATTAACTAGTCTTGTAATTCTCTGTTTAGCTATCTTGTAAACTCCACATAGTGGAGATATAAACTATTCTTCTGGATCATAACAAAGACAGTAAGATACAGAGAGTGTGTGAGTCTAGAGCAGAAAAAAGAAAAAGACTAGAAATGAAAGAGCTGTGCATGAAGTCTGCCAATGAGCAAAACACAGCAAAAGAGCAGAGCGTCAGGCTGCCAACGAGTCAGACACTGACGATCTCGCTCTAAAACTTAAACTAACAATTGATTGCTCCATTTTTGTGCATCTCCTTGTCTTACACTGTCTTGATTGCTAGAATGGAATCTATTCTGTGATGTGTAGTCGAGTGTCTAGGTTCCTGTGAAGCTTCCGCACAAAAGAAAACTCAAAAGAAACAAAATCATTCGCGACAATGAAAACGAAACCGTTTCGTGACAATCTCAAGCTTGGGACATTTAGATTGCTCAAATTTGGTTACTCATTGATGGAATTGGCATCTACCTTATGGTAAAGATCAAAGGTGATGTCTATCACTTGAGATGGGTGAATTATTTCCCTTGTCACTTGAGGTTGCTCATGGACAATGGTGAGATGAGTGCATGCATATCACTTGAGATAGCTTAAATATGATGTCTATTTTTATATATAGCTCAATTATATGTCACTTAAGAGAGCATGGGTCCCGAGAAAGTTTTCTCGAACACCCATGCACCCACTGCTCTAAGCTAAAGGCTAGAATGCAGTCATATACATAAGTGATCTTTTCTTGTCCAGTGTCCATTTAGTAGTGGAAATTACTTTTGGATTAAAAGAATAAAAAATTGTTTAGTTCAATCATATGAACTTTATAGCTTTTAAGTGTCGTTGGGGCAAATTTTCTTAGGGTCTTTTTTCACGTCTATATAAGACACTTTGCTGGATTCCATAGTTTAGAAAGCACCAGGTAATAGCTATGAAAAGACAAGCTAGCTAGTGGTGCTCAATGCAAGTTACAATATTTTAGCTCTAAAAATATATATCTTTCATATCATTTTAAAATAGCCGATGATCAATCTCCATTTTTTTTAGAAATAAGAATACGAACGAGAAAAAAACTTATGAGTTTCGGTTTAATCGGAAGGTATTTCTTTTCAAGAACCAAAAAACATAGCAGGCGTTTACATTGTCCACAAGTTACTCTGCTTGCTTTTAACAGAGCTAGATTTTGACACAATTACTTTGGGACTTTGGACCCTTGGACCTCTCATGAAGTACTTGGCAGTTATCATAGACATTTACGAGTAGGCACAGTTACTGTTTTGCCAAGTCTTTAGTGTCCATAAAACCTTTTAGTGCAATCAACCAACATAACTTAGATGCTTGATATAAAACTCTAGCTCATGTTCAAGTATTTCATACCCAGAACTAGCCATGCATAGATGTGTAATGTCTACTTAACAATCATGACTATGCGATTCTACGACAGAGCTTCATTGATTGCAAGATGGCGATTTAGATTGTGTCACTGACATATCAACAAATTTTTCCTCAATGGAACAAGACCTTGAGACAATCTCATAAGAGAACGACTCAAGCGATTTAATATGAAGCAATAAATGAAACCTTAGAGAAGATTAATAATAATTTCAAAAAAAATAAAAATAAAAATTGGGTTAAGTGATCATGCATTTCTAGTAGTCTCAATAGTATATGTTGATCTCTATACAACATGTACATTGGGGTGAAATTGCCTCTACTCAAGTACCACATTTGAGAATAAACCTCTCCAAATGTTAGTTTCTCTAATACTTTCCCTTACAGTTTATCTTGGTAACCTCGATGCATACAACAGTTATGCATGTGTACATTCCATGACCATTTGCTCATAAAGTCATGAACTTAGAATTTGGTGACCAAACCATCACTCCTCTAGATCCTAAACCCTAACTCCACCAGGGCTTTGGAACCTTGCTTGTAACTTCGTTGAAACCTCATTCGAATGCTATTCTATGATAGAGCTTCGTTGGAAATCTTCAAAATTGCAAGGCGGCGATTCAGATTGTGTCAACAACGGATCAACAAATTCTTCTTCAACAAAGCAATCCCTTGAGACAATCTCATAAGAGAATGACTCAAGCGATTTAAAATGAAGCAATAAATGAAACCTTAGATAATAGAAGGATAATTTTAAATTTTTTAAAATAACTAGGGTCGAGTGACCATGCATTTATACTAGTCTCATTATTTAGTACATCTTGGTAACCTCGACGCATACAAAATTATGCATGTGTATACAGTTAAAAATCAAAGATCAAAATACTATTAGTTCATCAATGACCTTTAGCCAATTTGGATCACACATCTAGATTCATCAACAACATAGAAATCATTACTTTATACATGCTAGAATTCAGATCTGATCATAACCACTTAGATCTGACTTAGTACTATTACTGTTCGTACAACAATGGTACAGTATAGTACTCCACACATATGAAAGCTAGATCAACAAGAAAATCAAGATATCATAAGAAAACCATAAGAGATGGACATAAAATCAACAAAGGTGAATTCTCCACATCATAAGAGAATACAATGATCTTTTCTTCATGCAGGTACATTTATTTATAACAGCCTAAATGTCAATTAGCCACTTTTCCTAAGTATGCCCTAAAATGGCAACTTCTAGGTACTTCACCAAAAACCTAGAATCTCTAATCCAAATGCAATGTACCAAAATTAGCCAATAAGAATGGGTCCAAACATGATCTCATCCACTTATCTACTTGCCAAAAATAGTAATATCACTATTTAGGCCGTTATTGACAAATATAAAGCTATCTCTAAGTTGAGATTTTGGCCTCCGAAATTGCCAAATAAAATGTCGAGACTAGTTGACAATTTTCACACTCCCTCTTCAACAAGTTTTAGCATAGATTTGGATAGTACACCAAGTGATGTTCTATGATTCATAAACAAGTCTTTTTGCAATTCTTTGGTGAATATATCAGCCACACATTTCCTTGAAGAAACGCGTTGAAGCTCCACTTCCTTTGCCATGACTTATTTACCCATAAAGTGATATGTCACCTCAATGTGCTTGCTCCTTGCATGAAAGATAGGATTGCTTGAATCGTCATCCACTTTTTGAACCACTGGCTTGATAGTCCAAGTCGTAGGATCAACTTTAATTGCTCATGATTTTCAAAAGTGATTTTTCCGGTACCCCAGTTATGAATTACTTGCACAACTCATAACCATGGACGTCCTAAGAGAACTCGGTAGACATTTGGTGCTTCTGGTAAGTCCATCACGACGAAAGTAATGACGAACTGTACTTCTGCAATCGTGACAGGTATATCTTCTACCATTCCTCATGGACGAACTGTTGTTTGATCAGCTATCTTAATAGCAAAAGTAGTAGGCATAATCTTTGTAAGGCCCCATTTTGTACATAGCTTTGTAGAAATCACGTTACTCCTGAACCGCCATCTATCATGGCTAGTTCTTTAGAAAATTGTCTATGTTGTATTGGCAGAGTGATATTCTTTTGTTCACTTTCCCACGCGGCTCCAACATGGAGTACATCGTTAGATTATTCCAATCTTTGGGCTAAAATGTTGTCACAAGAGATGATTGAACTCTCTGAAAAATCCAGCAAGTGAAGATCACTTACCATCCTCGTGATCCATAACATCTCCTTTGTGCAAGATGTAAGAGCTTTGTACTCGGCCTCACTAGATGACAATGAGATAGTAGCTTGTTTCTTTGACATCCATGAGATAGATCCATCACCTATGAAAATAGCATGTGCACTCATGGATTTTCTATCCTTTTTATCTCCATAAAAGTCTGAATCTAAAAATCCAAACAAGCTAGATGATGATCCTCCATAAACAATGCCAAAATCTCTTGTTCCCAAGATGTATCTCAATACCCTCTTGCCTAGCTTCTGATGCTCCACACTAAGATTTTGCATAAATTGGCTTAATGTACCAACACAGTAGCTTAGATCAAGTCTTGTGATGGTTAGATATATGAGTGAACGAACAAGCTTCCTATAGAGAGTAATGTCCTTGAAGGATCTTTCATTACCTCTTATAGTTAGCTTTAAATTTGACTCCATTGGTGTATTACAAGATGTAGCATCTGCACCTCAAACTCCTTGAGTGCAAACTTAATATCATCAATATCTTGCTTGTTGCCTCCACTCAATATGATGTCATCCACATATATTAGAAGGATAGTAACTTGATTTCCAACAAATACATAGTAAAGTGAATGATCATATTCACTCCTCATGAAATTTTGTGAAAGTAAAAAAGAGTTAAGCTTAGCATACCAACTCCTTGGTGCTTGCTTAAGACCATAAAAACTCTTTTGTAGAAAACAAATGTTAGCTAATTCCATGAACCATGAGGTGTCGATGCAGTGCCTCCTCACCAAATGGGTCTCCAGTGGAGTTGGTGAGAGCCGAGTCTGAGAGCACGAGAACTAGTTGTTAGGACTAAGGTGCATGTGAGAGCTAGTAACTTGGGCCCTCCCAGACTTGAGTTGTATTTTCAAGAAAGAGGCCTCCTTGTAAAGTAAAAAGCAAGTGGTGGAACTCAAAAGTTATGTATTGGAGTTAACTAGCTCATGGCTATATGAAGGAGCCTCCTCCATGGGTTCTGGGGCATGAAAATTGTACTGAAATGCTGTTGCAAAACTAATTGAAGACCTTTCTACTTGCATTTCCATTTTGTGCTCCATATTCATGCATTTGTTTGGATACATTTTGTATGAATATGTTTGGTGCTTCTTCCTTTTCAAAATTGGTTTGTGACTAGAATCAAGTAGAGATGCAGGGCTTGGAGGCAGATCATGCTCAACATTAAGATCCGATGCTTCTTTGTGCTTGGCTCCCTGAAAAGTTTTTACTACAATTTTTGAGTGATAATCATAGTAAGCACTTTGTAGGATTCACATATGTCGTAGTTGTAGGTTGTTTTGTCTTGTAGATTAAATAGTAGGACAGATTAGTTTCTTGTGTACATTAGAATAGCTTCATGTCCGCAGTAGAGTAGAAGTAGTTTAGAAATAATCTACAAACTATAAGCAAGAAATCAAGATCTAAAATAGATTTGCAGAAAATAGATAGAACAATCCTGATAGATCAGATAATGAAGTTGAGCTTCCATTGCCATTGTGAGGATGGAGTCTAGGTCCGAGTAGTGTGCTAAAGAACTGACAGGCGGGGCACACTTCCACCATATTGCATAGAGAGAGAGGACAAGAAGAAAGAGTTGACAATAGTGTTAGAAAAATAGCAAACATTTGAACAAACATTTGGCATCGTGTCAAATGACAATCTTCTTCATCTGTAGAACTTGTCTTTCTCTGTGAATCTTTTTCAATTCTACTTGCTTTTTTAATTGCTTGCTTGACTTCTTGCTGTTGGGGGTATTCCCAACATAGAGCGAATATAAGAAAATGAGTCAATAAATGTGTCGCGAGGGCATGGCTTCATGCACATATAAGCCCATGACCCAATGAGCACGCAAGGCGATTGTAAATAGAAATAAGAGCCCCTTGTAATTAAAATAAAACTTGAGGCCCAAATTCATTTTAAACTTATAAGTCTATTATTTTAGAGTTGGGTCCAAATGGAGACTCACATGAATCATGTGAAATCCAATGTCCTTTTTTAAGACCTTTGGATCAAGTTGGGTCCAAGATGAATGGATAGGATTAGTGTACATATTAGCCAATAGTATTTTGGGGCAAGGGCCTTCCCCATTTATAAAAAGGCATCTCATGTACTCTATTTTCATGCTTAATCAGAAGGAGGAAACTCTACCAAATTTTGGAGAGAAGCATTCTCACTTGCTATTCACTACCTGCTAATGTGCTTGATTGTGTTTTCCTTTAGCTCTCAAGTCTGCAAGTTTCTGGTTTCCATAGTGAAAATTTTTGCATTCGCAAGCATAAGGAGCATTTGAGCTAACCTCCACCCTCACTCCCTTTCTCTCTTCTCCCCTCTATTTCTTCTACTCTTCTCTTCACATTCTCTCTAAAATCATGATAAATGTTAGTTTAGTGGAGTAGAGTTAGGGGTGTGTAGTGTTAGTGATGATAGAGTTAGAGAAAAAGTAGAGAACTATCTAAAAGTAGCATCTATTTATAGTTAGGCACCTATCCAGTGTTCTAACCCTTGTTGACAGGTGGGAGGGCTACTACAACGCGAGATCTTCAACCCTACAGTGGCGCCATTGCCAAGGATAGGTATCCACTAGCTAGTATAGCTGCATTTTAGCTATTTCTTGCTTTTTGGAGTAGTTTTAGGTTGATTTTTAGGTGTTTAGAGTTTTTCTGTATTTTTGTGTTTGGATTGTTCACAGCTAGCGGAGGAGGTGTGAGAGGGTAGAGGAGGCCCTGAACAGTCTCTAAGGCCTTGAAATTTAAACCAACCAGTAAAAAAACCAAAAAGACACACCAATTTGCAGTTTGGAGGAAAAAAGAGCCAAATTTTCCATCAGATTTTGTTTTCTCCAAACCTAGTGAGAGTTAACCCTCGCACGACTGGCAGCAGCTCCAGGGTAATGTCCCAGACCTGCATAGAAGCCTGCTAGTTCCAAGCTGCTTGCAAAATAACAGAGAAAAACCATAAAAAAATTCAAAAAACCCTTGTAAAAATTCAAAAAAATGCAAATTTTCACCAGAACTTTCGCAGAGCCTTTTGAAGTTCCATCTCAGTGAGACCAGGACACAAAGAGACTTGCGAGAGTTAGTTCATTGTCTAAGTGCCTGTGTGAGAGTTTCCAGTGAAAAAAAGGTGGAAAAATACCAAAGAACCCTCGTAGACACTAAAATTTTCAGTTCTAGTAGGCAAGAACCCTCGTAGAGAATTCTGAAGTTTCATCTCAGTGAGACCAAGATACAGAAGAGCCTGCAAGAGATAGTTTGATTCCAATGAGCAGGAAAATTGAGTTTAAGTGCTAAAAAATCACTAAAAAATGAAGATCTAGCAAATCTATTCAGAGAGAACTCTTGCAGACCACTCCAATCGATCCAAAATGACAATTTACATTAGTGATGAGGCCTACAAGAGTTAGTATTGAGTATTGGTGAAGATCAAGCCAAATTAATGGTTTTGAACCCTCGCAAATAGTTTTCACCTTATGCGAGAGTTAACTCTTGTAGAGATTTTTAGAGTCAGAGCCAGGCTAGAGTTAGCTCCTGTGATCCTTGAGAGAGTTACTTCCCAATGATTTGAGAGATATCAAAGTTTTTTGTCTACAAAATAGCTAAATAACCCTCGCACAACCAACCCTCGCACCAGAGAACCCTCGCAGACTATATAAGTGGAAAGATCTACACCATATCCAACTACTGTCAAAATCTCAGGTCAATTTGTCCAAGGAGTAAAAAGTTATCAAGGAAAACCACCGTAAGGGACTTAATTTTCACTTCCGACCAATCAAATTGATCAAATCCTTAAGATCCAGAGTGCATCCCATTGTACAAGCAAGATCCAACTATCTTGGACTCCACCATCGGATGAATCTGAGATCTAGATGATCAGTAGCAAGAAGGACAGTGAATCAAGCACCACACCTTCCGAGATTAGCAGTTGCGCAACAAGAGGCAGATCGGAACCAATGCCAATGGATCCAATGGGTCAATCTGTACCTGTCGCTCCCTTGCAAGCACTCTGGAGGGCACCTCGGATGGAGATACCAAAATACGACGGATCATTAGATCCCATCTGCTTCCTACATGGAACATTACAAGTAAAATCAATTTAAAATTTTAATTTTAAAATAGAAAATTTAAAATAAAATTATGAATTAAAATATGACTTGATTAATCAGGAACTTTAGAACTTACCACACAACATTCTCAATTCCCGCATTATAGAAAGGTATTGATGTTGACTGTCAAAAAGAATGAAAAATAACAACTCTCCAAATTGGAGAAGTTGTGACTTCAAGAAAGCCCTGCATAAACTATGGATTTCAGTGAATTTGAAAAAAGTATCATCATTTAATAATTCTTTCATCTGAAAGACGATGCAGAGTGTATAAGGCTTTTTTCTTAAAAATTTTGAAATTTCTCTGCAATCGCCCTCCTCAACAGAGTAAAAGCATGGTTGATCACCAACACTTTTGGAAAGATAGGTCTCTAATGAATCCTCCTCCGCAATGGTTTCACCTTGTGCCAATCTCTTCCTGTCCCTTTTTTTTGTTTTTGCCTTCAGAACATGTCTCAGAACTTTGTTTTTTTTTGTCTTCGAGAGACTGAAAAGGAAAAAACAATGCTTAGCATGGGAGACAAAAAAATATAAAATAGAATAGGAGACTTAACTTATCAAAAAATAATAATTAAATAAAAAAAAAAACTATGCTTAGCATAAGAGACATAGAATATAGAAAAGAAACAATTAATAAGCACCTATGCTAAGCATGGGTGAAATAAATACCATGTCTCTAAACAAAATAAAAAATGGACTTAGGGCTTTATTTCGGCTGCTCAAAGGATAAAGCCTTTGGCACTCATCGAAATCTTGACAATTTAACCCTCTCACAAGGGCTTCTTGAACTTTCATAAATAATTTGTGCCTGCATTTAAAAAATATAATTGTTAAAAATCCAACCAAATTATGAAAATCATTTTATTAAAAAAGGTAACATGAAAATAGATATTTAAATTATGATTATTACCTCTGAAATTCTTTTCCCATACATCGGCAACTTTTGAAAGAACACTTATTATTAGCTCTGAAGAGCTAATCCCTTGCATATTCTTCCACTCTGATATTTCAATTTCAGTAGGGATTGGCTTCAGAGTTTCAGTGCTCACAACTTTTTTTTTGGACTTTGAGACACCCTGAGCAGGTTGGCCTATTATTTGAAAAGTTTCTTACTTATCAAAAAATTTATCAACAAGGGCCCAAACCTGAAATAGAAAATAAAATTTAATTGATAAAGAATTTAACCAATATTAAAATTGAGTGCAAAATTGTAGCCTGATAAAAAATTTTAAGAAAATTATAACATATATTATGACCAGAGCATTCCATGACGAGCATAGCCAAACAAACTACCTGGCCACTGCGAAAAGCAAGCTGAAAAAAATTATCATATTTAGTAAGGCTCTACATAGGATTTTTTGAATCAAAAGACAGGCCTGTCTCTTGAGCACATAATGCTTTCAGCTCAAGTTGATTCACATCTCCTGCTTTCGAGAATCTCATGTATTCTTTGTGAAAAAAACGAAATCTTTGTATCACGGTCATCTTCATCCGGTTGATCAATATTGTGGTCCCAAGCCAATAATTTCGCTTCTTCCACTCTCAGGCCAGCAAATGCAATGACACTCACAGTTCGAAAGCTTGGGATATGGGGATACTCTTGAGATAATTGTTTTTGAGCTTGTAAACCGTGTATCCCCCCAAGAACAAAAAAATGATATGAATCTAATAAAGAAAAATCAAAATTTGCAACATCGTTGCATTCGTTGGGATCAACCAAAACAACAAAGGGAGTAACTATGACTTGTGTATGATCTTTAAATTTTATTTTTAAATTATGTACATATGTTTCATTAGGCTCTCTAACTTCCATTGGCCTTCCTCCTGTTATTGGGTCTACAGGTGGCCTATCACACTGTTTTAAGTCTAAAATTAAAGTTGTTTTTTTTTTTTTTTTGTTTTATGGATATCCTTTCTTAATTTGGCAAGTTCGGAGCTGTCTTGTAATGGGCGGATGGATGCACCAGGTAGCGACAAAGATGGTTCGGTGGCGTTTTTGCTTTCAGCAGAAGGGATGGACTTATGGCGATGTGTAGCCATGGTCTTTGGGCGTGACTTAGGTCTAGTGGGCAAAGTCTCAGAAATATTATGAGATCTTTTTTTTTTGGGATGAGAAACGGCTACGGTTTCATCCTCAACATTTTTAGAGGCCGGCTTTGTGACCCGAGCAGTGGTAGAAGCGGGCTTGCGAGGTCCAATAGATACACCTTTTGAACTCCGTAATGAATAGACCGGACCTTTATTCTCAGCAATAGCAGCTAAAACCATTTTTAAGCATTGCTTCATGCTCTGGATAGAAACAAAAATCAAGTTTAAAATATAATGACTAAAAGCTTAAATCTAAAAGTTTAAATAATTTTATATCTAATAACAACTATGCTAAGCATGAAACAAACATGATTAAAAATTTATTTAATAATTACTCACCAAAGTAACTAGAGCTTTATCAAAATAGGCTTTGATGGCCTCATCCTGACAAAGTCAGATCTTTATCATAGTCTTGTTCAGAATGAAAATAGAATGAGATTTATCCGTCTCCTTTACCAGTATATTCACAAAACCTTCTTCTTGATCCTCATCTGGTTGATCAACAAGCAATCTTTCTTGAACTTTGAATTGTGAGTCTCCTCTGCCAGGCTTCTCAGCTAAATAAATAAAAAGCTCCGAAAGCTTTGTGTTGTTGACCCCTTTGGTGAAATAGTGCATGAATTTTTTCTTATCTATTAACGGAATATCTTGAGATTTTCCCAAAATTTTAAAAGAAATCCTCGACATTTTGAAAATTATCAAAGACAATTGAAAATCTGCAAAAAAAAAAAAGACATTTTAGGAAAATTTAAAATGCTATCTTAATGAAAATGCTGAAAACTCTAATAAAACAAGCCATTTTTGTGAAAAAAATTAAAAAACAAAACTACAAATTCAACATATTTTCTTATTAAAACATCTCAAAAGGATCACTTTTCTGAGACAAAGCGTTGTAAAACAAGAAAATACGAGTAGCGACCTATGCTAAGCATAGGTTGTGGTCGAGTCCTTACTAACAACTTATGCTTAGCATAGGACGGAGGCGAGATTCTTCAATTCTAACCTCCTTTCGACCTAAGTTGAGGATAGCTTTCATCTTTGGTCCTGTTCCAACCTATGCTCAGCATAAGTTAGCAAGCAAATTGCGAAGACATCCTATGCTCAACATAGTACCTATGCTCAACATAGGTCGTTACACGCGCGCTCTTGTCCAACCTATACTGAGCATAGGACGTCTTCGCTATTTGCTTGCTAACCTATGCTAAGCATAGGTTGGAAGAGGACCAGAGATGCAACATGTGCTCAGCATAGGTCGAACCGTGGTAAGAATAAAGAAATAACGCCGGAATCCTATGCTGAGCATAGGATATTACTAAGGACCCGAGCACAACCTATGCTCAGCATAGATTAAAGGAGAGGACTGGTGCAGGCACCTATGCTGAGCATAGGTTACCCATGTTGCAAGAAGATGAATACAAATTAAAATATGAATATTTTCTAATGCAAGAATTTCTTATCCATGCTAAGCATAGAGTAAAGCTAGAAAATAACAATAATCTTACCGTCAAGAAATCTGGAAGCGAGAACGTATGCGAAATCTTATAGAAAGCCGTGACTTGGTCGTAGCGATATTCTGGCAGCATGTGGGCTTCTGAATTCACAAATGAGGTGAGTTATGCTTGGACTATAGTCCTTAAATAATTTTTTTTCGAGACCCCCGTCTCACACCAATCCTCCAGCTTACTTCGGGACCAAGTTGCCAAACTCACCTCACCCCACGCTGACCTCGAGTATTAGTCCGGACAGTCCAAACCTAACCCTAACCCTAGCCCTAAAAATGCTGCCAAATAGTATCTAAGGCATGGTAGCCGCCGGAAATTTTTATTAACCAGTTACTTTTTAGGCTTGTTGCTCATTTGCATTTAGTTGGTTTTTCTGTGTACGTCTATTGAGGTTCGCATAGGATTTTATTTGTTCTATGACCAGCATAGGTTGCAGCTATGTTTGAGGAGCACATTTAGTGTGGTGTTAACTATTTGAACGATTCTATGCTTAGCTATTTTTTTTTGAGGTTACGATGTCAAGTAGTTCTACCTCTTCTATTCCAGTACTTGTAACTCAATATGTTGCAACAAGTGCAACATCTTCATCTGACATTCCCAATGAAAGCTTTTTTTATAAAGCCACTCCTGAATCTGAACATATTTTGGTAAACGATGTGGCATCGTCATCATTTACCCGTTCATCATCTGAAATTCCTCAAGCAAGTACTTTTCAAGAAATGACGTCTGTAACTCAGCTTGTATCAAATCTTTCAACCTCGTCCTCCTCTTCAGATACAGACTCAGCACAACTAGAACATTGTTATTTTGAACAAGTTGAATCATTGAGTGGTGAGTCAAAAGCTTCAATTCACTCAGTTACTGATTCTAGTAAATCAACAGATCCACGTAAGTCTGTTGATCTGCGACGTTCAAGCTTTTCTCATGTTCGTAGGAGACCTTCTCAAAGTGATGTTCGTCGTGTTAAATCTACAAGGGCTATATTCGTTGAAAATTTAGAGCCTTCTGAGGGTCCAAAATATCTTGGGGTTGGAGCCAGAATTCCCAGTCATGAAATTCCACGACCTTCTCAACCAGTTCAAGTACCTACTAGTATCACAAGTTCAATTTATAGATCAGACTCGAAACAAAAAGAAAAATACAAGAGAAACTTGAGATCCTCACCTAATTTAAGGAATCGTCAAAAACAATTGATTACAAAATCTGAGATTCGAAAGGTACAGAATATTATTTGCTGCTCATCCTGTTGTTTGCAAAAGCTGAATATCAGAGGAATTGAAGAATTAAGATCAAACTTATTTTCACGAAGTAAGGATGAGAGAAATTACTATTTGTGTACAATAGTGAGGCCGGACAAAAATTCATTTTTGTATTTTTTAAATGCTTTGGAGGTTTGTCACAAAGCTTACAAAGCAGTTCACGCAATCAGAAACTCACGGCTTTAATGAATGCATGCATGACTTCAGAAAGACCCAACATTACGAGGATCCTTATAGGGTCAAACTGTTTCTCCAGATGCTTTAAATCCAATTGCTTGGCTAAAGTATTTCATAGATGTGCACGGAGAAAAATTGCCTAATTTCTTATATTTTCACTTGCCGGATAATTTTACAAAATTAGAAATATTTTGATGTACAAAGTGTTTGCAAAAACAAAAAATGTTCCCTATTTGAGTTACTCATATTTTCTTAGAATTTGGAAAAGAGATTTTGGACTGGTAAAGATTCCCAAAAAATCACAAATGACAGTATGCTCCACTTGCGAGTTGTTAAAGTCTGCAAAACAACTTGCAAAGACCAATGACAAGAAAGGTAAATATTAATCAAATTTGTCATTCATTTTAATGCTTTCTGTTTTGAAAAAATTTATGTAATAGTCTTTTTTAACACCATTATGTTGCAGTCTTTTTGAACACCATTATGGTATGATCTTTATTTTATTGAATAAGTGAATCATTGTATTTTCAGTGGATGCTACAAAAGCTCTTCACTGCACAGAGATCAACAAACAATTGAAAGACAAAAGTTGGCCAAGCATCAAAAGAAATATTTGGAATGTCCACAAAAATATCTGGGACTTGTTATTGATGGCATGGATCAGAAGAAAACAATGTTGCCTCATTTTGTCAGAGTACCCAACAATTTGAACGAGGTAGATTTTATTCAGGTTCATCTCGTTGGAGCACTTGTGTTTAATGGCACTTTGGAGTCCAAGGTCTTTTTTATTTATCCCAATGTTTGAAATGATCCAAATTTGACGATCACCATTGTACATAAGATAATTTGCGAATTTGGTGAAAATCTTCCAGAAATACTTTATTTGCAGCTTGACAACACTGCTAGGAAAAATAAAGATAAAAATGTTTTGGCATACTTGTCAATGCTAGTGGAGAAATTTTTTTAAAAAAGTAAAAATAGGATTTTTGTTGGTAGGACATACCCACGATCAAATTGATCAAATGTTTAATTGCTTTTCTAAGAGGTTGAGACGCAAGAAAGCATTGTTGAGGAATCGTATGTGCCAAAGCCAAACGTGTCATTAATCAGACACACATATGATTTTCGTGATTATGTTAAGGCGTCTAACAAAACAGAGCGATGCGTAGCTAATATTAATGATATTAACTTTCAGCACCAATTTAAAATCAAATGTAACGAATCAGAAATTATATTATTATGGGGCAAACTATTTTCAAATTCAGTTTCGTGGCTACCTCTTGAAGAAGTTCGATTTTTGCTTAACATTCCATCGACTCAAGTCAAGCTTGTTGTGTTGTCTCCCTTGAAGTCCTTGCTAGAAAAACAAAAGGCGCAAAGAGAACATCGTGAGATTGATCCATTTGCCTCATTAAATTTTTTGGAATCAAGTATTCAAGCAGCTTATTATTTTTTTGATGAGTTTGATCAGCATTGGTGGATGGACTTTTTCGAGGAACAAAAAATCAGTTTGCTCAATCTCGAACATACATCAACAACTGATGAATTTCATTGGCCTCATAAATTAGGAACATCAACTACGAATGTCGAACCTTCAGATCTTCCTCGAGATAATGATTTCCTGCAGCTTGTGCAAGGTGAGGAATGTGAAATTTATGTGGGCTCAAGGAAGAATAGACAAAGTGTAAAAGCTGCAAAAATGAAATGGCGTGGTGATTTGAATGAAATCCAAATTGGAAGCCTTGTTGCACTTCTAGCTTCAGAAAACAATGAAGGACATCCATTTAAGCGGATGAGGAGCCAGTAGCGCCTGAGCCCATATATTGTACGGGCTATGAAGAAACAAGTAATGTCCTCCAAATCGGAGCAGCATGGGAAAGTGAGGAACACAACATCACTTTGCCCATGAAACACAAGAGATACGAGGACGAGGCAGTAGTGGTAGATGGAGGATCGGGTGTCAATTTGATCTCCACCACTTTATATGAAAAATGGGGTTTGCAAGGGTTGAAGCCAACAAGATTTGCCATCAAGCTGCTAGATCAATCATGTGTGAAACCAAAAGGTGTAGTTGCCGATATCCCTGTAAAGATAGCAGCCATGCAGTATGTGATTACTTTTGTAGTCATAGATATACTTGAATCTCCATCTACATACCATGTTTTACTGGGAAGATCGTGGTTGACGACTGCGCAAGTAATACACAACTGGGGTATGGGAAAACTCACCTTCAAGAATAGAGAACAGGCTGTAAAGGTTGATCCAGCCACATGGGCAGTGAAACTTATTGCACCCAAAGCTGATGACGGATCATCCACGACAGATCACACGATTGATCGCCCAAGGCCAGCCAAGGGAGGTCACTATGATTCAAAGATGGATGTTGTGATATGGACAGATGCATTAGCAACTATTGACTACCAGACATGTCAATATGAATCAGATTCAGAACCTAGTACATCTTCACCCAAATGTTACACCATGGACACACCAATCACATTTGGGGTGAATATGATAAACGTAGCATGGCTGTCAGCGGAGCCTATTGAGAACCCAATGAACGATGATCTAGTCCCTTGGCAACATGCTCTAACTTATAGTAAGGAGATTGAGCTGACTGATGAACAGGTCCTACATCTTATGGACCCAGATTGTTACAGAACCAAGAAAGTACCAACTCAACCACCACAAAAGTCTGCTATGGCAAAAGTCTCAAGGATCGATCCACCCAAGGCACCTGCGAATAAGAAGAATCAGTTGAAGCAACACTACAACCAGGTGATCTGATGGAGTGATCTACCTGAAGAGGCGATAGCTATAGTGGATTTTGATATTCGCAACCATGAGGCGAATGTCACGGCAGTCCCGGTGAAAGACAACAAGGATGAATCCATCGAAATGACAAAAATGGGTTAAAAGAAAATGTTGGATTCCATGAAGTCAATCCAGATAGACTCAGATACAATGTCATATTCTACATAGGTGACAGATAATCAAAAAATGACCATTCAAGCTAAGATCAATATGCTAAAAGAGGAATCTCGACGAGCGCCAATTCATGAGATGCCTGAGACTTTCAAGATTTACACCTTGGACGACGTGGTAATCATGATGCCACAAACCCAAAGAGAACCTGATCAAAGTCAGGCACCAGCGGAACAAGTCTTTGAGAGACCTGCACGAACACAACCAATGAATCTTGTCGAACCAGGTGAAGAAGACAAGATAGTGCATGTGCGAGAGTAGTTAACACCCACACAGTTCACGTGAAAGTACTGTACTTTAGGACCATAGATGGATCTACAAAAGATCCACAGGAGTAATTGGATGCTTGCTTAACAATCTATCAAAAAATTAGACACAAAAAAGTTGATCTAGATTGGCAGTTTGACAAACAACAAGCATTACCAATCAAAAGCATTGATCAACATTGAAATCCGAGCCCACACGTGTGTAATACAGGCTGTAGTACGGCCTTCAACCTGAGAAACAAGTAGAAATTGATTTGGTTTCATTTGGATCACAAAAACTCAATGCACATAGTGAACTAGCTTGAGATTGCCAATGAGCTCCAAAAATTTTCTATCTTCTCACTATGGAGAGACGGAATACATAGCAAATTCGACTTCCTTCTTGAAGTTAGGTGGATTTCCAGCATGTAATAAGGAAGTTAACTCACTCTCCTTGACCTAAAATGAAACCCTAGTCTATTTCCTAGAGTTATGCTTGGTAGGTAGCTAGTTGGTCAAATTTTCACCTTAAACTTAGGTGTAGGTCCTATAAAGTAGGGATGACCACCAAATAGACATGACCAACTCTCTTGACTTGACCTAACCTACATTAGGATGGGTTTCCCATGTGGCATCATGGCCTCACATGTGTGGGATCCACTTGTGTACACAATTTACACTATTCTACATGGTTTTTGATCAAGCTAGATTTGCCAATTTTTGGCAATTCTTGACACTCCTCCTCAAATTTAGCTTGATCTATTTACAACTCTCTTGATAGATCAATGAAAGCTTTTAGAAGTGTCTAAAAAATCCAGCTACAAAGAAGGAACTTTTGAGACTCCAATAGAGAATGATGTCCATGAAGGATCTTTCACCACCTCTTAGAGGATCCCTTACAAGATGTTCCATAAATGTATCTATATACATGTAGCACACTTCAAAACTAAACATCATGCCAAGCCATGGATTCCAAGGCATTTTGTGCACTTGAAGATACATCAATTAAAATATTAAGTGCATAAATAATGTTGCCAAAGACAACTTGTCTTGCTTGATCCATATGATTGAACCTTGATGGCTCCATCTTGATACTCAAGATTCTTCTTGGAGTCCTTGGGTCTTGAGCTTGCTCCTCCACTTGACTTGACTCCAAACCATCAATGAATTGAATAAGGTGTTGATCCAAAGGTGCTTCTTCAAGTTTACAAATCTTCCACTCTTGAAAGATCACATTTCCACCATTGACAAATTCTTTGACTGAAAACAAGTAGATTCTACAATCTCTACTTGAAGAGCAAAACACTACCATTATTCCTATCATTGAAATAGGATAATCTTTGGTCCTTACATTGGAATGATCATGCACAAAGCATGTGGACACAAAGATTTCCAAAAAAAATGATGTTTCATCTCTTATGACTCTATTCAAACTATTACAAAAATAGTTATCCAATGAAATTGCTTTATCAACAACAAATGTAGATTTCAAAGCATCCCATTTCATTGTCTTGTCATACAAAGTAATAAACACCATGGATCTTAAAGATAAGAAACAAGTCACCTCATGTCTACTACTACTTTCCAAAAAGTATTCAAAGATAGTAGACTCTCCAATACTCACCACCCTTGCAAGATGCACACTTGAATGGACAATTTGCATGCAATTTGATGACTCGGCCATTGTCATTGAGGACTCCCTTGGAACTCTCATGCTTTGAGGCTGATCCTCAAGATCTTCCTCCTTTTGATGCTCCTCCTCAATGCAAGCAAAATCACACTTTGCCAAGATCTCCTCTTGAGTGATCTCCTCCTTTGCCAAGCTCATTCTTTCAAAAGCAACACTAGCTTCCAACTTAAACAATCTTCCATGTTTAAATCCCTTTGCAATGCAAACATCATTCTTCAAGATGAAGCAAACACCATGCTTAAAGTGGAAATCCAAACCACTTTCTAAGAGTAGACCAACACTAAGCATATTCTTGGTGATTGATGGTACATAAAGGACATTTTCTAGATCCATGCATTTTGAGGATTCTACACACAAAGATATGGTGCCAACACCATCTATCCTACACTCTTCATCATTTGCAGTAAAGACAAACTTTTTAGCATCATTGAATGAGTGTAAGGTTGAGAAAAAGTCCTTTTCACAAGACATGTGGGAGCTAGCCCCACTGTCGATCCACCAATTGTCTCTTGAATTGCTATTGCTTGTTGGTGAGGATGTAGATGCCATCAAGAATACATCTACTTCATACTCCTCCTCCTCCTTTGCAAGGTTTCCTTGTTTGTCCTCCTCCACTTGTGCTCTTAGCCTCTTGTAGCATTCAGATGCATAATGCCCCTTCTTTCCACAAAAGAAGCATTTTTGCTTTGACTTGTCCTTTGAGCTTGATGCATCATCCTCTTCTTTGGCCTCCTTTGGATGCTTCTTCTTTCCATTGGTCTTCTTTTTGCCCTTGAATGAGAAATTGGCTTTCTCATCACCATCCTGCAATGACAAGGAACTCATCCTAGATTTTGCATGGAGCATCCTACACTCTTCAGCCACTAATACACTGTGAAGTTTTTTTATAGTTGGCAAAGTGTCTTGGATGGCAAAACTTTGGAGCAAATTTGCAAAGTCATCTCCTAGACCATTAAGGACAATTTGTACAAGCTCTCCATCATGAATCTTCTGTCCAATGGAAGCCAACTCCCTATTTAGAGACTTGATTCTGAGTACATAATCTTGTGCACTCTCCTCACTTCTCCTCATGCTTTGCAAAATTTGATTTCTAAGCATAAGAACTCTAGAAGTGTTGCTAGACTCATAGATTGACTTTAAAGACTCCCAAGCCTCTTTAGCATTAGTACAAGCTGATACTTCTCTCAACAAATCATTGCTCACATTCATCTTCACACAATGAAGTGCAAGCCTAGATCTCTTCTTGTATCTAGCTAACTCCTGTGCACCTAGAGGTTCATCTTCATCTTCAATCAAGAACTCATAAAGGTCTTGGAGCACCAATAGTGACTCCATTCTAGCCTTCCAAATAGCATAATTTGTAGAATTCAACCTCTCACTAGCTTCTAGAAGGTATGCTCCAGCAGATCCCATCTCACTAGTGACTTCTACAAACAAGAAATAGATTTGATTGACTTGAAACTCACAAAGGTATCACACTTGCAGTGTTTCACTCAAATTTGATTTCTAATCCAACAAATGGACTTATAATCACAGTTCTATCACTCCCTCACAAAGTTGGAATGAAGATAAGATGAAGTGAAAACTACTTTCAAACAAATCTTGCCAAGAAATGGATTTGATTGTCTCTAGAAACTCACTAACGTCTCTCTCTTGTAGTTTCTCACTCAAATTAGATTTCTAATCCAAAAAATGGACTTATAATCTCAGTTCTAGCACTCCCTCACAAAGTTGGAATGAAGATAAGATGATGTGAAATCTACTTACAATCAAATCTTGCCAATTTTGGCTATTTTTGGACAAAAAAATGACTTAATCTCTTTCTTCCTTCTTGGTGTACTTTCAAGACCTGTTTTTAACCTTAATAGGACTTGAACTCAGCCTAGATTAATTAGATTCCATGAAACAAATTCAAATCTAATCAATGGCAAATGATCTTGGTAGATTATCCTAGGATCTCCGCCAAAAATTACACCAATAGCTCACAAATTGAATTTTTTTGGATCAAATAAATACCATGCATTAAATGCAGGTTCAGAGGTGCCCACACATGTGGACAGTATGGATTTGGACCCCTACCAAGTTTGGGATCAAATCTCCTCACCAAAATCAAGATTCTAGCTTGCCCTCTCAAGACTAGTTTTTAGCACCAAAACTTGTTAAAAATGGATTTGCATTAGATCAATGGCTTATGCTCTTGTACTTGGCTCTGATACCATGTGAAAGTACTGTACTTTAGGACCATAAATGGATCTACAAAAGATCCACAAGAGTGATTGGATGCTTGCTTAATAATCTATCAAAAAACTAGACACAAAAAAGTTGATCTAGATTGGCAGTTTGACAAACAACAAGCATTAGCAATCAAAAGCATTGATCAACATTGAAATCCGAGCCCACACGTGTGTAATACAGGTTGTAGTATGGCCTTCAACCTGAGAAACAAGTAGAAATTGATTTGGTTTCATTTGGATCACAAAAACTCAATGTACATAGTGAACTAGCTTGAGATTGCCAATGAGCTCCAAAAATTTTCTATCTTCTCACTATGGAGAGAGGGAATACATAGCAAATTCGACTTCCTTCTTGAAGTTAGGTGGATTTCCAGCATGTAATAAGGAAGTTAACTCACTCTCCTTGACCTAAAATGAAACCCTAGTCTATTTCCTAGAGTTATGCTTGGTAGGTAGCTAGTTGGTCAAATTTTCACCTTAAACTTAGGTGTAGGTCCTATAAAGTAGGGATGACCACCAAATAGACATGACCAACTCTCTTGACTTGACCTAACCTACATTAGGATGGGTTTCCCATGTGGCATCATGGCCTCACATGTGTGGGACCCACTTGTGTACACAATTTACACTATTCTACATGGTTTTTGATCAAGCTAGATTTGCCAATTTTTGGCAATTCTTCACAGTTCAAGAGACTACGATTGTTGTTGGTGGAATATAAAGACTGTTTTTCCTGGAGTTACAGTGACCTGAAGGGCATTCCACCAACAGTAGTCCAACACACCATACCCTTGGTGGACAGAGCAGTCCCCAAGGTAAGCCGTTATTACTGCTGCAACCTGAATTATATTGAGCTGATCAAGCAGGAGTTGCAAAAGCTGATGGATGCAGATTTCATCTATGAAATCGAGCACACAGAATGGGTATCACCGATAGTTATAGTACCCAAGAAGAATGGCAAAATGCAGATTTGTGTGAATCTGAAGGCGCTAAATGCAGTCACCAAAAAAGATCATTTTTCTTTATTATTTACGAAAAGTGTCCTCAATAGAGTAGGCGGCGCCAAGGCCTACAATTTTTTAGACGGCTTCAGCGGCTACAAACAGGTGAAGATAGCCTCTCAGGACCAGCACAAGATAGTATTTGCCACGAAATGGGGAACCTATGCCTATAAAGTGATGATTGCCAAAGTACTTGGTTTTATTCAAAATAGCAATCAAACAAAAGTACTACGTGTCCATTGGTTGCACACCACTTTAACGAATGTTTTTTTTAGAATGTACGAACTCGAAATGTTGCAAGTAGATCCAAAGGGCAAGAGAAAGAGATTGCCAAAAAATCAACCAAGAGTCGACGATTTGAATCTACAGGATGGAGATGTTTTGGCATTTAATTTTGAATTAACAATGACCAATCATCTACGAAAGTAAACAATATCTATATTGAGAAAAAGACTTGGATTACTTGAAAAACCATCATCCTCCACTCGTCATCAACAGAGAAAAGCTAATTTACAAGGTTTTTTGTCAACATTAGATGCGGATTCTGAGGAAGACATGCCAGTTGACTCTGATGAAGAAGACGGGTTTTCCACTTCATCAGCTGAAAACGAGTGTTGAGAATATGTCAAGTTCTGAATTGAGAGGCATTAGTGAAATTTCCTTACAAGATATACTTTAAAAAAAAAGAATGTACAAATATAATTTAAGCTATTTTGTATTTCAATGGGATTTCGAGTTTCAAAAATCATTTGTTCTCTTGAATTATTATTTCATTTGTAATTATGATGGTTTTATGAAGTTTGCAACAAAAATTATCAGACATCCGATTCTAGCGATTTTTTATGCACATGACTTCCAATCCACTCCATTTCATCATACTACTGCGTATTGATCCAGTCCTACTCTCATCACATCAATCAGCGGCTCACCAGCAAAAACTTCACCTTTTGGTGCTAAAACACCAAGTTTCTTCTATCATACATACCAAAATATAGTTGAACCACGATCAGAATGAAGAGGGCAGGAGGGAAGATTCTTTTGCAGGCAAGGCAAAAATCACTATTGACATAGACGAGCTTGATGAAGATAAGGAGGAAGAGCAGGACCAATAGGAGCACCAAGAACCGGACCAATTTCATCCTTGAGCAGTATTTGCTAAGATGTTACGTCTCGGGGTAATCCCAACTGACTAGGCCTTGACCATGGGTGCCAAGAATAGTCCACTTGATGGGCCTAATTTTCACCTTCCATTCGCTTCTATACATGGTGAGAAGTATGAAGGAAGGCCTAGTACTATTGTAATGAACATAGCTAGATGAAAGCTTTCGAGCTCTCAAAGATTTAACTGTTTCAATCCCATTTTAGTGATTGCGGATTCAGATAAACTGTGCGTTGTAAAGTAGATGGAAAAATTAGTGGGTTTCAAACATAACATATTAAATTATTCTCAAACATTATGCTTAAAATTTGACAATATTATGTTTATTCATGAAGTTTATGTTGTGTATTGGTCATCACCCTCTAAAATATCTTTGCAATTGATTTGATATAAGAGATCGTAAGGCCATGTGGGAATTCATTATAAGGTCTGGTATATTAAGCTACTAATCAAGTGGTTGATCCTCTTTAGCAAATAGGAGATTAATCAAATTTCCTTTATAAAATTTGTAGCACTCTTTACCTTTTATTAAAATGACCTTGTAAGATTTAATCATATGTCAGTCATTTATGGCAGGAACTAGAAACATGTATAATAAATGTGCAACAACAAACATTTTCATAAAAAATGGACCTTGGATAGATGGAAATACATATGTGCTACATGATGGTACAATTAAGCGCGAAGTTTTGTGTTTTGGCATAAGTAGGACTTGCGAAAAGACTTCTACTAGCCAAAGATGAAATTTTTAATAGAATCGTATGTATCATATATGTCACCGTCTTAAAACATCTCTACATTCCAACATCATCACCTATACTACCTAACAAATCTAACAAACTACCTAAAAGGTCACAACCAAAACCAAATAGGAAATGAAAGGCCAAGTTGAATCAAAGTTAGACTCATTGGTCATCACTAAGGTGTATACATCTATTAAAAAAATATAGAATTCATCTTCCATTGTCGATAAATTTAAAAGACATTATATATATATATATATGTGTGTGTGTGTGTGTGTGTGTGTGTGTGTGTGTGTGTGTGTGTGTGTGTGTGTGTGTGTGTGTGTGTGTGTGTGTGTGTACCTAGGCTTCTCTCTCTCTCATTGGATGGGCATGGAGCTCCATAGTGCACTGGAGGGGTCCATGAGCCATCTATATAAGGCTAGTAGGGCGCTTATTGGGGGGAGGAGAGATCTCTCTTGCTTGCTCTGCTTATGCTCGTGTTGCTACTAGTGTGTAGAATACTTTCTTGTGTGTAGTATGCTTAGGGCTGGATCTTGCTTATGGTATTGGACATAAGTAGGGTTTGGATCTTGAGTATGCTATAGTTGTGGTATGTTTGTGATTTGTTTATGGTTAGCAAGGGGGTGCTAGATAGGTCTTGCTTGGAGCTTGGATCTAGCTATGGTTGGGTGGTGAATACTTCAGGCCAACTTGTTATCTATCTTTGTGTTTAAAGAGTAGAGACACAGGTGGAGAAGAGATCCTTGGAAGCTTGCAGATTCTTACTTGTAGGTGGAGGTATCCTAGCTTGGAGTTGGGGAGCATCTTGAAGCTTGCAAGTTGCTTGGAGGACATTTTGGAGGCTCTACCTTGGATTTGGAGGACTTCCTCACCTCTACTTGTAAAAGTATACATATATATATATATATATATATATATATATATATATATATTTACCTAAATATATATACCTATTGATACATGATTAAGGTGACCAAGTCTATAATCCCAATTCAATTCTTTATTGATAGATGCCGAACTACTTAAAGCACAACTAGTCGCAGAGTTACAATGACTAAGAAATAGAGATATCCTTGTCTCTTATATTATATATATATATTTATCAAAGTGTCGAACAGTAAGTTTAATTCCAAGATCAACATTTTGCCATGATTATAAGAAAGAGTATGACTAGAAAGAAAAAATCCAAGCAACTAGAGAAGAGAAAAAACAATAATCATCGCCATTGGATAGTTTTAAATGACAAAAAAAAATTCTCTTGGCCACCTATTGTATACTCAAACATACGGGTATGTCAAAAAGGATCACGAACTAGGATTGACGCTCATGATGAATTCCTTTATAACAAGATCAATTCTGGGTAAACAATATGAAGAAGAATGTCATCTTCATTTGTACCCACCACAACCGATGCATTGTAGGACATGGTGTGATTGAAACATTTGTTGCAAGCTTGATTGATTGCATCCTAACTACATCCATAATCTTGCATTATATCATCTTTGAAAGAAAAAAAAAAAAGGAGACATAGCTTTTGCTTTGTTGTAAAGAGCATGTGTTTGGTTGATATAGAAGCATAAGGGGAGTCAGAGCGAACATTGGGAAAAGAAATATTGCAAACATATTTGTGTGGACAAGTATAGCGATATGCGAATAAGTGGATGTCATCAAATGTTAAACCCATTTACATTCTCAAATCATAGGAAAGCATCCATCTCTATCTAGATCCATTTAAGTTGATTCATTAGATTTTGCAATCCATGAAAGATATTGAGAAAAATTACACTAGACATTTCTAAAAGAAGATCCATCTCTACCATCATTATCATCAGATGTATCATGGGATGCGCCTCCCATAAAGTCAATCTTGATAGGCAAGGATTCATAGATTAGATTGATTGCCCTTTGTGCAAAATCCTTATCAAGCATGGATTGTACGTGAAATGGATCTTATAGAGAGAAAAAGAGGAAAATTGTTCATGTTATGCTTCAAAACTTCTTCCAACTTTAATACACCACAATATATCTACACATATATCAATTTGATCATGTTAGACACATTGCTAACCTTATGCATACATGTGTTTTTCCAAACACCGAAATCTGCATCTACATGCCATCATATGCATGGGTCTGAAGATGGGCATTATTTTCCAACACTGATAGGAGTGGGTGCCAAAAGCAGGAGGAGAAGAATGTGGTTGTTTTGCAGGGATGAAAGTACCATATTTATAGAAGACATGTGAAGACGTGCTAGTAACTGATCTACAAAAAGTTTGGTTAGCATCACCCCACCAAAGAGTGCTCACCATCAATCTGGTGTAGACTAAGCTATCTCCAACTTGTACAAATCTACTTAAAACACTCTAAATGTATTCAACAGACCAATCTCTATGACTAGTCAAGTGTCGTGTTGCCTTGGAATCTAGGTACCAAAATCCAAGATTTCGAGTATCTTCATGTCTTGCCATGAAAGCATTCTCTAGATTCTTTGATTCTTCTGAATCAGCGTCAACCATATTGACTTGTTGTTGACTCTTCTTCTTTGCTTGTAGCTTTATACATCCTCAACCATAATATATATGCCCTATCTTTTTGCAATAGTAGCAAACAATATTGAATTTCAAAGCTATAGTTGCGCAAAATATAATCAAAAACCACCATTTGAAACTAGAGACTTTGGGTCCACTATATGGGGACCATACTACCCAGTGAAGTTGCCAATGTTAGCCGAATTTTCCACATGAAAAATCGAGATTTTATAAATGGTGGTTATCTTTCTCTCCCTAAAAAATACTAGGAGTTGACCCTAAATCCCAAGGCAAATGGCCAAGGAGGACAACTACCTAAACAAGTGACTTATGGACTATAATGGGGTTGTGCCCTCCCCTTACACCTCCTTAAGAAGTCTTGTATGGTTTTTTTGAATGGCCCATGTACCTTGTGAACTACTTAAGGGTGCCTTGCCCCTTACACATCCTTTTCCTCTTAGTGTGCCAATTTTGGAACACTTTGCACAAAAGTCACTCACTGGGGAATGCATTATAAGGAGGGAAGGAAGTACCTCCATGAAAGAGAAGGGAGGCCCTAAGCAATGATCCGAGCTTAAAGCAACAACTGAGCTGGCATCAACTTGGTCATTAAGATGGAGATGAGATGGGGTGTTCTAGGGAACCTAATCGCACATATTTCCAAAGACCTTCATTAAGGAGGTCGATTGCTTTTGACAAAGGAATTGAGGAACTAGGCAACTACGAGCTACATTAGACAACATTTTGGTTGCAAGAGGTCTACCAGACATACCTTCTCGTGAGCTGTTAATGTGTTTCCCAAAGTCTCGAACATCTGGGCCATCTATGATACAACCTCTTGCTATAAATGGATTGAACTAATTTATCAAGGATCAAATTATGTGAAACTTCTCTCTCAATTATGTGAAGCTTATATAATCCTCCACTTCTACACACTTTATTCTTCATTCCTTTAAGTCCAATTTTGTAGAAATGAAGTGAACTTCAAAAATCTCTGTACTATTTACTCAAAAGAAAGAGGAGATCCATTTCACGCGCATATTGTAGAAACTCACCTAAACCTAAACATAAGAAAAAGGGAGCTACAAGCTACAAAGTTGATGCTCTTTGTCAAATCACAGCTTTGCACTTCTTTGAAGTTTTAAGGTTTAGTCTTCTTGTATATAATAGTGATAATAGTAGGAAAAATGGTTGAATCAACATTGTTCTTCTTTGAAAGTCAAGGCTCTTGGTTCCTAATCATGTTGAAGTGACTACTACTAAAATATTATAACACTCCCCTTACCACACTTTAGAGCTGTACAGAATTTGAGATAAACCGATAATAAATTATTGCTTTATCAAAAATCAAATTTTCTTTGAAACATGCAAAGCTTAAATAATCTTCCACTTGTAGAGACTGTGAACATCAAAAGGGAGCTACAAAATTGAAACTCTTTGCCCGATCACAAATCTGAAATTCTTTGCACCTTCAAGATTAAGATTTCTCTCCTTAAATAATGTAGAGTACTTAATAGCATAAAATAAAATTCATCTAAGTACCTTCTAGGCTTCTAGCAATGTGTGAATTGCCTGTTGACCTGCTTTGCCAGTTGCTTACTAACAAAGTGTACTTGGGCTTGATCGACACATCTCCCTTCATTATCACACCTTTAATGTTATGTTTGTAAGTCTATGGAACGATCTCCTTCATAGTAATTCTTGTTGTTCCCTAAGAATGTGACACTTGATGTATGTTGTGACAGTAATCTGATGCTAAAACTCACAAACTTGGCCAACTTTAAGATGGGATGCAGATGGCACATTTCAGATTTCATAGGCACAAAATCTTTCTGAGAAAAATCTCGTTACCAGTCTGACAAGCTAGGCTCAGCTAAAACATAAACAAAGTACATGCCACGTGTAAACTAAAAACAAATTATCAAAATCGTGCAGAATTCATTCACATAGGGTCTATTCTAGGTCAAGAGGAGAGAAAAGACTCATAAACTTCGAGAATCAACTTTGAGCTGATATCACGATTCATAATAGCTTGTTTCAGGTCCGTATTCTCTAACCAGGTATATACGCAACCACAAAAATGACTCTCAGAAATTTGCTTGAAAGATGTCGATAATTCATCTTCCGTTAATCCGTCGTGTCTATCGCTCGAAACAAAATCATAAACCTAGTTAATGAATTCCCCCCAAAGCACTTGCTGCGACGCTCACAGCTGCCGTGATTTAATCGCAGCGCAGGCTGCATCACAGGCCACAATCTTGACACGATCCACTGCTTGCACGTCACCATTGTCCGTCTTGAAGCTAGCGTTCTTCAAATCGAAGGTCCAAACGCTGTCACAATACCTGTAAGAGTCAAGATGGCCCTTGAACCTGATCTTGGAGTGCACCTTTGTCCGCAGCGCTTCGATAATGGATTTGTCAAATTGCTTCAGCACTTTCGCGGCCAAGAGCGGCGAAATGGTGCCGTTGAACACCATCTCATCCAGGGCCTCTACCAGCCCCCTCCCGATCGAGGACTTGCGATAAAGCTCGAGAGTCGTCTCTCCCTCTCGCCCTCCATCTCCATCTCCATCTCCATCTCCATCTCTCGCTTTTCCGCTCCCTCTCCCTCTCCCTCTCCTTCTATTCGTCATGAGAGCGATAAATCTTCTTCTTTTCTTGTTGGTTGTTGCAATTGGGCCAGCGTCTGTGCTTTATATAGGTACCCACCCGCCTTGGTCACATTGGCTACAACTTTGTATACACGATGGCGTTTGGCATTACGGGTGACCCAGGTCCCTTCCTGATTGGCGGAGGTTTGGCGTTACGGTGACGCGTTACGGTGACCGTGGGGCCTGGTCCTTCCCCGCGTGTTACATTTCAAATCTTTCAATCAAATAGTTAGAAAAATAAATTTCTCAAGAGTGTTAAAATTAGAATGGGAGCATTCTATAAAACAATTCTTTTTTTTAAGTAGTTCTTGGGAGGGAAGGCCCTGCCCGAGGGCCTTCTGTGCTGGGAGGGCCGTTGCCCGAGGGCAGGCCCCAAACTGCACGGAAGGCCCGATGGCCCGGGCCTTGCCCTGCGTAATGCTCAATGCGAAGGGTGCATGCGAAGGGTGAGATTCCTGTAGAATGGACTACTAAGCCCGCTTTCAGATCCATCATTCCGGCAGAAAAGGCTAGTTATCCAGTTGTCACAGGCATTTTGCATATTGTGGCATTACAAACTGTCTGCTTGAAAAATTTGTGGGAGGAGGTGCCTCCAAAATACACACGAACTCTGAGCATGAGCATTACGGAGGGCATAAGAGTACCATGGGCCTCACTTTCCACCTTGGAATCTAGGCCCACCGTTTGGATGGTGGAGGTTTGATTCCTCCGCATCTTTGGATTAGCTTAGTTCCTACAAGAAGAGGCTTTTCAAGAGTCTGTGAGAGGACCATGAGTGTGACTAGGAAGCAGTGATCATCCATTTTTCCACACAAATGTTGACTCTTTCATCTACCTCCATGAGTTGTTGCTACCTGCAATCATCCACACAATAGCATTGCATGGGGCAAGGCAATGATTTTGAATGAAGCGGCTATCGATGATCCTCCCAACAGCAGCTTTCCATGGGGAGAAGCAATGATCTTGAATGCAACAAAGATCCATTCATTAAGGCGACAATTCACTGAAGCAATTGATGGGCTTTTTCTGAAATTTGTTTTGTCAATCTTAAACTCGTTCTGGATTGGTTGTTTGAATCACTTTGCCTACACAATGATCCACATAGCAGCTTTCCCCATGACAATAATGTAGGAAAAAATAGTAATTATTCTTCCACAGAAAACATGATGCAAGTTTGAATAAATCAAACTAATATCAGTGTCTTCAATCGCGATTGTATCTGATCTATGTACTAATAGAATAGTATTAGTCCCGATTGAATATGCGTGTGAAAATTATATGTGGAAGTAAGAGACAATTTACGACTATTTAGACAATAAGAAACTATTGATCAAAAACAATTTTTTATAACTCTGAAGATGCTGTTTTTGACTCTTCAACTATTCGACGTACACTTGGCCCAGTTATATATTTACACCTGTGAAAGACCGTAACATTGTTGCCGGTCGATTTCTTTTTTGGAACTTTCCGGTCATATTTTTATACAATTCAAAACTCCCGCGGGGCAGGGTTCTGACTTGTGATTGGACTGTAATTGCTGCCCATGAGTTCCTGAGTGCCCGGGACATAACACTTGTGGTTAAAGTAAGTTTATTTTGATCTAACCGTAGTTAGAGTAACATATATGATTTACGAAAGACCGCCAAAATTTACTACAAATTTGGTTATTTATTTTCATACTGATTCAACTACATTTTGTTTCAGACTCTGTTGTTCATCTTCTTTTAGCTTTGCAATGGCTTCCGGAAGCCGTGGACCACGAAGCAATATTGTCTCAGTTTCTGTTTGTAATGAAAAAGACTCTGATGTCTCTTGGATACCACGTATCTATAGAAAATTTCACTGGGTTCTCATGCATCCCTCATCAAGAGATGTTTTTTGTAAAAAGAGAAAATCAAATATGGATTATAGGAAGTTTTGGAAAGGTAGAATTTTAAACTTCAAAGTTTCACCCGGTGTTCGATCCATTTCAGAGGTCTTGATTCAACATGTCTACATGCATAAGGAAATTAGAGTGGAAGGCGTAAGTTCAAATGACAGACTCAAATGCAATTGTAAGTTTTGGAGAATTTTTTGCTTTGAGCTTTGCATTAATCATTTAGACGTGTATCTGAGTATTTAAATGACATATAATTTTATGGATTTGTGCAGATTTGTATCCATCAAGCATAATCGAATGGCAACTTATACAATCTCTTGTCGGCATCATGGACGTTATTTGTTCTGATATTGGTCTTCTGCAATACAAGAACCATTCCACGAGATCACTTTTGGATTCTTGTATTTTCTTCTATGATTCATTTTACACACCATCTAGTTTAGGTGGAAAATTAGAGGTGATATTATTACCCTCTTTCTCAAGTGAAGAATGGATTCCTCCAGATTCCACCATAGCAGAGAGCTTCCGTTCAAGGTTTTTTATGGACATTCAAAACTGTATGAAATCATTAGCACAGGTTCAAAAAACAATAGATTGCACTGGTTTTTGCCTATTGCAATTTTTGTTGATTTTTTTGTTGAATGTAATATTCGTAAAATAGTGACAATGTTTTTTTGTAGTGATTTAACAGACAAAATGTTATCAAGCCTCCTTGATGATCATTGGGATAAAAAGAGTAATGGCAATATCGAGTGCGTAGTTAATAGATCGTCAATGAAATTTAGATATCTTATAAAAAAACAAGTGCTTTCTTTAACATTTTATTATAGAAGATGGTCCAAAGTTGGCAATGGATGGAAAGCATTGGATCAGGATTTTACAGTCAATCATCAAGATCAAATAGAAATTCAAGTGAGGAAAAATAATTCAACTCTTACAACAATTGAGGTGGAAGAAGATTGGACACTCGATCACATTCGATCAGAGCTTACATTGCTGCAATATGATATTCTTAAACACTTCTGTTTTCGAGTCAATGAGAGATCGGTAGGTGTATGTGTATTTATTTCAGTACACATTTGAAATGACTTTCAATGATTTTATTTAAACATGTTTCAGTGTTTTCGGTATTGCAATATTTCATTTGACATAATCTCAATGTTGATATTGTTTAACAAGTTTCTTTGATGTATAGATAAGACCAAGACAAGAAAGTCACATAGAGTGCAAGGACTTAAAAAGAAGCGTAGAAATTGTTGAAACCGCATAAACATTGGGATGATAGACGAGCAGCATCAATGTACTTTTTCAAAAAAAAAAAAAAGGAATACAAAGAAGTCTCAAATGACTTCAAGATTTCATTGAACAGTTTGTATTTAGTATTTTGAAAAATGTACATTGTTTTTTAAATCGATATAATATATTTGTGGCATTCAGTAATAGCCTACTTTCTATTTGCCTATCTATTGTCCTATGGATCATCATGTGATGATATATTTCTATGTGTCTGTCGGAACTTATGTGACACTATTTACATTTCAATCAAAGGTGCCTGAGGCATATCCTCGAGCACTGTAACCTCATCCACGGATCCCCTGGCATGTCCTTGGGCATCAGTGTCACCCTCTTGCCATGAATGGAGCACAACATCGAATCCTCAAACAATTTTGTCTAGAAGTCCTCGTATGCAGTATGGAGGGCCTCCAATGCAGTGATATTCCACCTCACTACATAGGGTAGATGGGTGGTCATGTCTTGTGTAACCTCCCTCACAGTCCGGTAGAAGGCTGCTTTGGGGATCAGAAGTTTGGTGCTCCTCTGCAAGGCCCTGATGTCCCTCAACCATGGATGGCGAGGTCTACCACATCCTTGCGGACGTACGGGTTCAGATGTCTGGGGATGGGATGGTTGAACAAAACTGGTAAGCCTAGCGGTTTGCTTCGTCCGAGCCATTGAGGCCGAATATCTATAACTACGCGAGGACAGAGACACAGCAGAAGAGACACTGAGAACTCTAACGATGATATCGCTATGATGCAAGAGAGTGGCAGAGTCAGGCAGGGAGAGGCAGGGGCTCGCATGATGGTGATCCTGGGAAAGTAAAGCCGATATCGCTATGATGCGAGAGGGTGTAAGGAACAGGCATGGGGAGGAGGTCGCTCACGTGATGGCGATATCACGAATGCATTTCGTATGGATGCAATCAAACGTGACAGCGAATTGTGTGAAAACCTGTACAATCCCCAGGAATGGACTTATATAGGGGAGAAAAATTGGCACGTGTAAACCAGCGACACGTGGCCCAGTCAATAGCTGACATGTGAAACCACACGTCTGTATATGCACGTGTGAAACTGCACGTCCCGATCAACACGTGTGGGATCCCACATGGGGACACATGGCCGAATGGATCAGTGACATGTGTTCTCGCACGTATAGGCTCGCATGTGTGGTCACGTGGCCCAATCAGTACCTGACGTGTGGGACCTACACCTTTGTATCCGCACATGTGAAACTTGCACGTGTGGCCATGTGGTCGAATGGTTTGGTGACATGTGTTCTCGCACGTGTGATCTCGCACATGTGGGCACGTGGGCGAATGGCAAATTGACGTGTATTGTAGCACGTGTGGTCTCGCACATGTGGACGGTTGTACTATGCGCCATAGATCTGATCTGTTGTTGGATTGACAGTGTACGGCTTGGATTTTCTTGGTTTTAGCTATATAAATGTTGTTTGATCAGTTAAAACATTTAGTTTTGGATTTTCTCTCCCTGTATCTCTTTGTGTGTGAACAGTACTATTTCTTTGCAATATCGCTACCACGCAAGAATCTTTCAAAGATTCTAGACGATCTAAGATCTCTCGCATCGTTCGGATATCAGGTCATTCGCCAATATCGCCATCACGAGAGGGAACCCTGATTGTCTTCTGACTCCTTGTCACCCCGCATCGTAACGATACTCGGCCATACTGGTCATACTTTCGAGATGGCCGCCTCATCCTCTAAAACTTTTGATTCTGCATTGCACGCCTTCCTCGTTGAATCCGGTGTTGGTAACTATATAGGTCACCATAAGACGTATTTCAATATGTCTTTTGATATTGGGAGGTTTGGATCAGAACATAAATCCTATTTTCTAGTGTTGTATAAAGAGTATTATGATAGTCTGAATCAGTCTATGTTGATAATGGATAATCTACGATTTATCCATTTCCATGACCTAGTTGCCCAACCATCTTCAAAGCAAAGCCACAACCGACGATTCACAAAAATCGTGAGTGATTTTAAACGTGTAGTCCATTGTGACCAGCATAATCGATCATGTCGTTTTTTGCAGGAAGGCATGGGCTTTGTGTTTTATCTTTCTGCTCTTATTCTTGATGAGGCAAGAACTTCGAGGCTTAGCATTGAGGGTGCCTCATCATCAACTGATTCTGTGATATCAGAGTCAGCTATTGTTGATGACGCCTTGGGTGCTGACGAGGAGGCAAGATTGGCATCAATGTACGACCCAGCCGAGTCTCGTGCATTGTCCATTTCTTTCTTATCTGACGTGAATCCATATGACAAAACCAAGACTCTCCTCGATTTCCCAGTGTATTACATGAATAGTGTCGCATACCTCTCACTGAATGATGTTGGAGATGTTCTTGATTTGAGGGAGGACGAAATATTATCAATTTTGTCTAATTTCATCAAAGAATTCGGGGACTTCATAGATCTCGATGGTGATGATGATCTACGTGCTTCCATTGATTACAAATACGGAGATGAATGGATGGATGGGACTGAAGCACTGTAGTCAATCATGTCTGAAAGCAGGGCATACCAGGCAAATTTGTCCCGAAAATTCGGAGCAGATATGTGTCACAGTCTTCGGAAACTAGTGCATCCAGTGCTTCGACGACCATTGTTGTTGGTCATGATCTACATACTGCTGCACTTATTGAAGCTGATGAGCGTGATCTGGTAGGTAAATTTGGTTTTATCTTAATGAATTTTTTATTCAAATATAGTTATTTTGTTTTTCAAGACATGTGACCTTTGCTCGTATTTTACAAGCTACTGTTGAGGTGGATGCCTTTGCAACAAGGCAGGGATATTTGAGGGAAGGCCAGGGATCACGACAAAAGGATTCATCCCTGTCCAATTATTTGAAGTGCTTTGTAAATAAAGAGATTTGCATTCATTATAACAAATTTTCTTCAGATGCTGCGACAATAATAATGGCAATTAAAGCGTTATCCTATACCCTCCGAATACATATAAAATTATTTTTGCAAAGAGAGACATTGCCATAAAAGTATTTGGCTATGTAGCTGAGGAAGTTCCAAAAAGGTCTTCCTCCTTAGCTGTTTTCTCTGGATACATTGACTTGAGCAAAAGAAGATTGATTGATTTTCTAGATCCATATGATAGGAAAAAAAAAATTCATGACCACACAACAAAGCAAATCATTAAAGACAAAGAGAAACAATGATTTTTCCTTGCATTGTACTACACATGATGCGATATAATACATATACTTTTTTCGTCTGATATCATGAAAATTACTATGGGTTGAGTCTTGCATCAATATTATTTTCGTCTATAAATTTGCACGCCTTTCTAAATTTCTGATAATTTGTTGATCTAGTTTTATATCGGATTTGAATACGCCTGTAGAACCATTGAATTTTGAGATGTTCCACCTGTTCTGTATTTCGATGAAATGCTGCCAATGCAATTTCTCCATTCCTTGTGATGACCAAATACTTAGACTGCCGTAAGCTTTTGCAAAAAATGATGCATGATGTCGTAAAATGTGCTGCAATATCAGAGATACAAATATTGTCATATTAATCATTTTAAATCTAGCATATGTGCAATGAGATTATAAATCGAAGAGTTAGTTACATTGAAAAGAGGTTTACCATGTAATGCGTAGTATGATCTTCACCCCAGGCGTTTTTAACTGCATCCACAAACTCAATTGTTGATTTCTCGATTAGTAGGACATCAGTATCAGATAGTTTATCTTTTCTGAGCAATTTGACCATGTTGTCAAGCTTTGTCCAGACTTCAACTTTTTTGATTTTCGTTGTTCCTTTTTCTTCAAAATCCTTTGTGGCATTGAGTACATCTATCCAAATTGAGTACTGGATTTTAGTTGGTTTTCTGGAATGATTTGATAAGAAACGATGAGCTTTGGATCCTCCTATACTTGGTTTGCATGGGATGTTTTCCGTTTTTCCTGAAAGCTTCTCGTCCTTTTGTATTTTAACGTGTCCTTTATGAAGTCTCGCTTTTGATAAAACTTCTTCCAATCGAGCTATTGCCTTTTTGGCTAATGACTCTGGCTTAGTATTCCAAGCAAACCAAATATGAAGGTATATCAATTTTTTGATGATTCTAACCTCTCCATGTAGTGTACAAATGTGAACATTTTTAAGCGGAATCAGTAATACTGGTTTCCAAGTCGGATCTTCAATATCCCTTGAAACTCTCGTGCTCCTCGACATGTCATGTGTAGTTTTCATGCAATAGAGGCATGGATGTTTTGAATTTGCTCCATGTGAGACGTTGAACATGCACTTCAATGACTTCAGGCCTCCAGCCAAATGCCATTCCACCTTAAAATCACCTATTCCAGGAACTTTGAGTGGTGTGTCGCTCATATGATTCTTAATTATATCTGAATATTCTGTTTTATTAAAAATCCAAAATAGGATGCCATGATCTTTTTTTAAAACCTGTTTGAAACACAAAATCATGAACTATTTTAGGAGAATTGAACTTAGAACAATAATAACAAAACAATATTAGCTTAAAACACAAAACCATTAATTCTTGAAATGAATTAGTTGCTAGTACTCAATAGAATAGATTTAAACCTGGAAAGCTGCCAACCACCAAATATTATTTTTGGACTGCACACTCAAATCAAGACTCTCTGAGTTTATCATATTGCTTAACGCTCCATTCATAATTGTAACACTAACCCTTTCCAGCTTTTGTCCCTTTATTACTTCTGATTCATCTAACTTGACAACTAATATCAATTTTTCAACACTTTCATTTGTGATTCCATAAAACTTTACAATAAATCTCAGTAAATGATTAAGATCTACAAACATATTGTTGGTCGAATCATATGACAAAGTGCCATGTTTTGAGTTATAAATTTCATTTATATGGTAAGGAATACCAATGATATTTTGCAAACCCCTGTTTAACACATCCCTCTCTAATTTGATTTGAAAGGGCCGGAGAATACGAAATTTTCTTATATGTACTTGTCCAAATGCCTCTTTGATAATTATAAACATTGTGTCATATGCATCCCTGCTAATAGCAGAATAATCACATGCTTCTTGTTTCAATTTTTGGTCAATGATCTTGCCGTCTTTGCCCATAAGGGCCTTTGCAATCTTGGACTTGATTCAAGAATATCGTTGATTTCCAAGTAGACTCGTTGTTGACTTGGCTGTAAGTACTGCACTCAAAGACTTTCCAATCATGTCCTTGTCTTTCAGATTTTCATTGGTGACTAAAGCTGATCTGCAAAAGAAAAATAAAATTAGAAAAAAAATAATTCACAACCATTGAGTGCTAGATGAAACAAAACACATTAACAGTTTAAAACATAATCTTACTTGAAAGCATATATTCTTTTTTTCCGTTGACCCCCACTTGTTGAAAGCTCGTCAATACTTTTTAAAATAACTCTTTTTCGCTTATTGTTCAGTATTTTCTTCCGTAATGTGTTTACTTCTACATTTATTTGACAATATGAGGTACACAATGTTTGTACAATTAGTTTCATATTGTCAGTTTCTTGGTTAAGGTTTGATATAATATCTTGCAAACAAGAATTATCTATCTTCAAGATTTCATTCTCTTCTTTTGTTTGCAAAAAAATGGTTTCTTTTTCTCGGTAGTCAGTAAGCAAACCATTCAACTTATTTTCCAAACAATGGATTTTTTTCATTGAATTACTAATGCCATAACTTTTCAATCTTTCACAATAACCCAATAGACCATTGTGTCCTTCACACAAAAACAGTATTGAGTTGTGTGACCGATCTAAAATTTGGATGTTGCATTGAACTTGGATCGATTGGATACAATGTTTCATGTCTTCCGTCCTTTGGTGAGCTGGTAAGGTGGATCCTTTCAGATTTTTTCTCGACAATGGAGCATATTCTGTGGGAAGATCAATATGGAGATGATATTTAGACATCTTAATAATCGATAGATTAATCTAGTAGAAAACCAACTTGTTATATATCTTGTAAGCTATTAAAACTCGTCTTAACTAAAAAAAAAATTAATTAATTGGAAAAGTTTGAAATGACCTTGGCGCTCTTTTTGATTCATCAAAAATCAATGCTTCGCAGTTATGAGCAAAATAAGCAAAATATTTTTTCAATAGATGTGTGTTGAAATTGCAAATTTTTGAATTGCAAAAATTTGAAATAACCTTGCCGCTCCATTTGATCCAACACACTTCGTATTTTCAGAATTGCAAAAATTTAGATTCACGTTGGCGCTCATTGTGATCCAAAATATTCAAAGTTTCTTGCCATGATTTTCAGATCGATAAGACTGTTTTCCATTGATGTGAATGCTTTCAGTAGATGGAAAGAAAACTTTGATGTGCAATACGATTTGCATTTACATGAGAGGTTATGTTAGTTAATGGTAGAAAATAGAATCTTGAAGTATGGACCCCACGCGTTGCGGCTACCCAACTTCCAGTTAACTACATACGTTACTAGTGAGGTCAAGTCATCGGAGTTGTGCGGGCAAACCAAAAACTCGATCAAAGTTCTAAAATTTGACAATTTTCTCTCTCTTACGTGGCATTTCTTAGACAGCCCTTTTGGTGCTCAAAACTCTTCTAATGACAGTCCATAGTCTTTCATTTCCTGGAGATATTGTAGTACTCTCTTTGCCAACTTCCAATGTAACGATCATGGGTTCTGATTATATTGGCTCAGCCTGTACACTGCAAACGCTATATCAAGTCAAGTGTTGTCTGCAACATATAACAATGATCCAATCAACCTACGATAGGGTGTTTTGGCCATTTGTTCCTCTTCCTCGAGAGTCTGCGGACAATTTACCTTGCTCAGTATTGTGCCAGGTATCATGGGAGTATGCACACCTTTGCATTCGAGCATGTTGAAGTCTTCAATGATCTTTTGAGTGTACTTTTGTTGGTGAAGATACAAATTACCACCTTCAAAGTCTCTCACGATCTGCAAGCCTAGATAGATTTTAGCTTCTCCTAGGTTAGCGATCTCAAATATTTCAGAAATGTCTCTTTTGACATCTAAAAAATTAACTTATCTCTTCTTGAGATGATAAGCATGTCATCAACATAAACAACTAGAATGACTATTTCATTTTGGACATGTTTGATATAGACATTTGATTCAGCAAATAGAGGTTTGAAGCCCATGGAACGTAGTACTTCGTCCTTCTTTCTATACCATTGTCTCGTTGCTTGTTTGAGACCATAAATGCTTTTATTCATGTGACATTTGTATTCTGGATATTCTTGGCTTATAAAACCAAGTGGTTGCATGAATAAGTCTTTTTCCAATTCTGCGTGCAGAAAAATAGCTTTCTCATCCACAATATGGATTTTTTGATCATGAGTTACTTCATACGCAAATAACAAGCAAATTGATATATGTTTGACTACCGGTGAAAAACAATCAGGGTAGTAGATCCCATACTTCTATGAAAATCCTTTAGCAACTAACCTTGCCTTGTATCTGATGTTTTCTTCATCAGGACCTGTTTTAATCTTGTAGATTCACTTGCACTTGACTAGTTTTCTACCATCAGGTATAGGTGCAAGTGTCCATACGTTGTTCTTATACATGGATGACATTTCATCGTCCATTGCCTGAATCTAGCGATCTTTCTTTGGTCCATCTACAGCTTCCTCGAATATTTGAGATTCATCAGAGAATCCACAAAATTTGATTGTTGTACTAAAAACATCCTGATCATACCTTTCTGGTGGTTTTCGTTATCTATCTGATCTTCTCACAGGTACTTTCGAGTTCGATTCTACAGTTTTCGAGTTCGATTTTGATTCGAGCTTTTCTACTTGAATTTGAGCTGGCGATTCGAGTATGTCAGGTACTCAATCTTGACCTCCCTTTCGATCTGGTAACTCTCTTTCATCTTCTGCTTGTTTTGCTTCTATTGTCATTGGCAGCTCATAATAATTTTTGAGAATTTCATAGCCAACTAGATCACTGTATGCTATGTATTTCATCTCATCAAATTTAACATCTCGAACAACTTTTATCTTGCCAGTTTTGGGTACATAAACATAATAATATGATGAACGTAACTTGAATCCTACCAGAAAACCTTTTTTTGTCTTTTCATCAAGTTTCTTTCTTAGCTTATCTGGTATGTGCATATACATTGCACATCCAAATGTCCGAACATGTGCAAGATTTGGCTTCGACTTCCACCATATCTCATGAGGAGTTTTATCCGATATTCGAGATTTCAGCATACGATTCTGAAGATAATTTGATGTAGCCACTGCTTCTGCCCACAACTGTTTTGGTGCTTTCACATGAGCCATCATACACCTTGCAGCTTCCATCAGTGTACAATTCCTTCGTTCAGCTATTCCATTGTGCTGAGGTCTATAAGATGCAGTCTTCGTGTGCATAATACCTCGATCAGTACAGTAAGCTTTGAATTCATTGGAAATGTACTCACCTCCATGATCTGTGCGAATTTGCTTCAGCATTAGAGAAACTATGGGCCCAAAGAGGGTCCTATAAGAAATGCCATGTAGGAGAGAGAGAAATAACTATAGTTAATATCATTTTCTATCTTCTTTACGCATCTGCCCGCACTACCTTTCATGTAAATGAATGCACCTTAGTTTAGTCACATCAAACTTCACTGGTGCTTAACCATAGTTAAAATATAATTTTCAAAATGCTAAAATATTCCCTCCCAATAGTTGGGAACACTCAAAAATTTGAATTAGGAGGGACATTTTTGAAACAAAGCCTATGCCATCTCTATCTCCAGGGTCAAAAACAAGTATTTAGCGCCATCTCTATCTCCAGCAGAGTCGTTAGCACCATCTCCAGCTTTGTTATTGTCATTGTGTTGTTTGTTACTATACTATTGTACTGATGACAAAGCTTTATCATCTTCATGTGGATTTGTCACCTAAATATGCTCCACTCAGGACAAGAAATTCAAAGCAACCCAAATTGTCAACTTCTGATATGGTCCAATACAGGGAGGAAAAGCTAAAGCATGTAGATTGTATCCTATTGATCCATGTTCATTGCAACATCCAGATTTTCATTCGATGAGTTAGTTAATAATCTATATGTGTCATGGTAAAAATGGCCTTTTGGGATACTGTGAGAATTTGATGCTCTATGGGAATGCACATTCAATGCAAAGAATACATTATTTGGAAGAGGAATCAAGGAAAATATCAAAGGAGTGCGAAGAAAAATCTACAAAGATGAAAACTTATTTGGATGAAAATGAGATCCTCAAGAAGGAGATCCAAAGGTTAAAATCTTCTTTGCATCATTATACAACTAGTAATGATGAGATAAAAAATGCATTTCAATCCATGTGTATCTCATATTTGTCTCTTGTTAAAGATAACAGAAAGGTCCGAAGCAACAAGAGAAAAAGACTGGCAAACAAGGATATATGTGATCTATCATCTAGAGGAGGTCATAGAAAAAGACAAATCCGTGCATTCAAGTAAGTTATAGCTTATTTGGTATTGAATATTGCTTGAAATTTTTTATTCATTCATAATCACTAATTTTTGTTATTTATTCATTTTAACTTTTTGTTGATTTGCTTATTATATATTGCTATGAATACTATGAGAATTTCTACTAACATTTTCATGAACATTATGTTTGCAATGCAGATCAGCATTGGTTGTTAAAGAGGAATTTGCGCAGCAACAAGTACAAGTATCATTTTTATGAGCTTCCAGAGTTTCGTTTTAAAATTCCAAGATTTTTTTCATGTGCCTGGCTACAAGTTTATCCAAAAATTAAGGAACAGAAGATGAAGGTTCAGACCAATTACTCGATTGCTTTTCCCGATGAATCGAAATCAAAATACCAAGAACTCTGGAGAGGTCACAACAAAGAATTTGGTATGGTATTTAAAATTGAAGAACCAGAACTCATACAAGTAAAATGTGTAACAGGAACATAAAAGGAGCCGGTTGTGGTCTTCCATTTTCAAATGTTAGCCTTACAAGATGCCTATGACCTAGTTTGTGATATCATTAAGCACCTCTTTGGAAATGTTACCTGCGCAATTTTGGATGACAAAACAGATCTTGAAGCTCTAGAAGTAAATACGTTACATACATAAATGTGGAAAATAAGGTAATCAGTAAGTCCATATGTCTTAAAAAAAACAGTAAGTGTAGCTACACATAGCATATGATCAGGATCTCATTGAGTTCATAGAAGAGGAAAAAACTGTGGCTTTATTAGTGCATATGCATAGTTTACAGGCAAAGAAACACATAAATAGTATGAATTTTGAAGCTGAACCAAAATTGGAAGCGAAAGCTGCTGTAGGAGAAGCGCGAGTTGAGAATTTGTAACCTTGGTTTGATACAAAAAAAGAAGAAATACAACCAGGAATACTAGAAAATAGTTTATGTCAGTTTGTTGACAAATTCAAGATTGAGTTTTTGAAAGAGAGACAGAGAGAGAGTAAGGATGACAGTTCAATTCTTTTTGAGGAAGACGTGGTGGAGTTTTAGTCTATTATGTAGAATGATAGTACTACCGTTGACTTGAAATGTATGACAGAGCTTGTTGAATCTGACAAGATGGAAATTGTCGGAACATAGATAACATAAGTCGGATTCGTATGTCTAAAGTCCGTAACCTTGTTTGTTATGGCCATCGCAAGCAGTACACATGACAATCTTTCAAAAGCAACCAATATTGTTTTTCTTATGTAGAAATCGTTCCTAATGATTGCGAAATGAAAGGTGAGAGAACTAATAGAGTAGGCAGAAAGAACGTAACGATTGGTAAATGAAAGTTGAAACAATTAATACACTACGCAGAAAGTTTCCAGAAAATGTTGACAATGATTTGTTCATTAGCGAAAGTGAGAATCAAAAGAAGTTAATACTCACTTTTGTAATTTAAGTAAAGTTTCTGCATGACTTGTGGTGCAGCAGGCCAATTTTTAAAAGCTTTGGCTAGCAGGAGTCTGCAAAAAAGTAAGCAAGTCAATTGAGAACTCCAAAAACAACAAAACTTTGCAATTGATTGTGAGTTTCGATGGTCAAATTCCTTACTACTATTGTCAGTATTCCATGTGACAGGTACACTATTTTGACATGAATTTGTAGATAAACCAAATTGATGGTAATTGGAATTGGATGGGATTTTCAAACAGTTTACTACAAACAACATCCAACAAATGTGGAAGGAATTACATATGTGTGAAATTGTAAGGAAGTTATATACAAGAACTTCGAAGTTGCGTAAAGAACATTCTATATGTGACTACCTCTTACTATAGACAACATTCTATAACATGGGTTTTTTGGGATTACGTGTATCAGTTGTGAAAACAAAGAGTGGTTGCTTTTTTGCAAGCATGTTATATTTAAAATAGCACCTAACAATAATGAAGTATAGACATGAATTTTGAAATTTATTTGTAAAATTGCAGACAATCTAAAACAGTAAACCTCAGCATGCATAATCTGATTGAATGCAATGGGAAAATGTCTAAATCATGGCAGTTCCATTTCTGAGTCGAAATAATAGTCAATACAAGTATAAGGTCTTGTAATACAAGCACAATTACAAAATGTCTTATTAACAGCCTCACATATACAGAGTTTTAGAAATTTTGTTTTTAAAAACATTCCAATCTCAAATTAGATTGGCTCTATCTGAAACGGCCTATCCCGACTAATTTTCGATCAAAAAAATAAGCTTTTGTTGCATTTGTTGCCAAAATTCTAAGTCGCTGAACCTTGTTTCTTGAAGAAGATATATGATACTGAAATTTGATGGCCTTAATCTCTCTCTCTTCTTTCTGAGAGAACTTGTAAGGTTGTCTAGAGATAAGGTGACTACCTAGGAATTTTGTTGCTTCTCCAAGATCTGTGATTTCGTAGTTTTCAGAAATCTGACTCTTCGTATCTTTGATCAGCATCAAGGAATTTCCTATCATCAGCGAATCATCCACAAAAATGGTCAGTATCACAAAATCCTTTCCTACTCTTTTGATGTAGACATTGCAGTCTGGTTGAGTAGGATTGAAGTCTAGAGACTTCAGAAGACCATCAAGCTTTTTATACCAGACTAGTGATGCATGTTTTAGACCATAGATGCATCTCTGCAACCAACAGACATATTGTCGATTGTTGGGGTCTTCATAGCCTTCTGGTTGCTTCATGAAGATTTCCTCCTCTAGATCTCCATGGAGAAAGGCTATTTTCACGTCAATTTGGTGAATTTCCAGATTGTACTGTGTGGCATATGCAAGGAGCAGGCTTATGCTTGTCATCTTCACCATAGGCGAATAAATGTCGAAATAGTCGACATCATATCTCTGCATGTAGCCCTTCGAGACAAGCCTTGCTTTGTAGTGGCCAATGGTGCCATCAGTTTTCATCTTCTTCTTGTACATCCACTTGCAGTTGACTATTTTCCTGTTTTCTAGCAGTGGCTCTAATGTCCATGCCTCGTTTTGCCTCATCGACTCGATCTCCTCTGACATTGCCAGCTTCCGGAATTCTCCCTTTGGACTCTGGATAGCTTCTTGGTATGTTGTTGGATCTTCAGTGAAGCTACAGTATTCATACTGTGTGTTTTCGCTCCACAGAGTAGTGGTCTCGAGTCTTGTTTGTCTCATTGACCTTCGAAATTCGTTTCGTCGCTACTCAAACATTTTTTGTTCGTGGGGTTGATCCTCTGCTTCCTGCTGCTCTGGGGTCTGGGGCTCTGCATTCTAATTTGATGTTTGTCCTCGATCTCCCTCTTGAATGGGCAATAGTGCGAAGATCTCATGGCCTCTTTCGTCTTTCAGTCCAGGGAATGTGGACTCATCGAACTTCACATCTCTATTCAAAACAATTTTCTTTGTGGTTGGACTATAGAGCCTGTACACATGTGTTCCGTTCGAGTAGCCGACCATGATTGTTTGTTCAGATTTATCATCATGCTTGCTTCTCTTTTCCTTCAAAATGTGCTTGTATGCTGCACATCCAAACAATAGTACGTATGAAAGATCAGGCCTTCTGCTGTCCACATTTTGTATGGTGTTTTGTTCTCCAGTGCTATCATTGTAGATCTGTTCTACAGGTGTACAACTATAGCTATTGCCTCGGCCCAAAATTGACCTGGCAATTGAGCCTGTGCCATCATGCATCTGGCTTCTTCGAGTAGCGTTCTGCTTTTTTTTTTCTGCCACACTGTTGTATTCTTATGTGTATGCAGGAGTGAACTGGTGTTCGATCCCCTGTTCTTTGCAGAATCTTGAGAATTTTGTGCTTTTGTATTGACCTTCGTTTTCAGATCTAAGGAGCTGCATCTTTTTTGAGGTGTGTTGCTCTGCAAATGCCACGAACTTCTTGAAGGAATCAAACACTTCGAATTTCTTCTTCAAGTAGTAGATCGTGGTCATCCGGCTGTAATCATCTATGAACATCAGAAAGTATCTCGAACCTGAGAGCGAATCTATTTTCATCGGTCCACAGACATCAGAGTGGACGAGCTCAAGAACTTCCTTGGCTCTCCTTCCCTCATGTGTGAATCGATTTCGATGTTGCTTGTCTTTCTGACAAGCTTCACAGAACTCAGTTTCGGGCCTTGAAATCTTGAGACCTATGACAATGTCCTTTCTGCTCATGTCGTATAAGCTCCGCATATTCAGAGATACATTCTCCTATGCTAGAGATGATCTTCATTTTCTGAAGCATTTAATATGCTATCAGAGTTGCTGACTATTTTGGCCTGGTAGAAGTTTCCTTCTCTGCATCCGACCGTCAGCAACTTGTTTGTCGTCTTCTCAATTGTACGGCAAGTGTTGTTGTTGAACAAAACTCGAATGCCTAGATCTGCCATCTTGGAGACAAATAGCAGATATTTTCTGAGTGAGGGCACATAAAGTGCTCCTGGCAGCTCTGCTTGGCCTGACCTTCAATGTGCCATAGTATCAAAGCATAACAATACACAATATTGGGTTATGTACAGAGATGTATAGCAAAGCACTAGCAACAGTTCTCTAAAAACATGGTACAACCTAGGACTGACATTTAAACCACCTTAACAAGCTGTAGAAAATGGCTAGACATGCAAATGAATTTGAATTTGATAATTGGAACTCTGAAGACCAACCTCATTTGAAGCACACTGCATAGCTGCACACATTATTGCGTATATTCAAAATATTCCATATTAAAGTACAAGTCTATGTTCCTACAAAAAATGACTTGAAATGGTGGGACATATTATTAGAAGCCTTTATTTTGGGAAGAGAGCCACCTCCAGAAAAAAAAAATACAGAGCAAAATCTAAAATCTTTGCTCTGTAATCGGGAAAACTTGACCATGAAGGATTTGCTTTCCAATGCAACAAAACAACAGAGGTCCCAATCCAAGTCATCTCAAAAAAATGAGTGTCAAACAATAAAAAACTGACAGAAATCATACGTCGTTATATTCCTTGCACCAGGTCCTTTGAAAAAGTTGTAGTGCTCTTGTCGTGTTCAGAGTCATGAGCCTGCACGCAGTTTTGGAAATGTGTGTTGTGGATCTCGGTAGTACACAGAACCAGTTTTGAACAATGGAAACACTTAAAAAAATGTTTAAAAAATAGACCCTAGGAGCCCAAACGGTCACAAACCTGGCACCTAAACCCCGGGGCCTCTTTTTTCAACGGCTTGTAAGATTTCAAGCGGCTACCTAATAACAAAAAACCCTATTTTGGTTCTTATTTTTCTTTTCTCCAGCCTCCGTCAGCCTCCGTCCTCCACTGACCCCTTGAGCTCATTGATTATTTTTCTTGGTTGTTATTTTTCCATGAATCATATTCGCAGGTGTGTTGAATTGTTGATCACAGGTGGATCAGATTCAGGTGGATCAGATTCGGAGTCGCCGATTTGACAGAGTTAACCGAATCAGAGTCGCGAAGGTGGATCAGAGTCGCGGGTGTATGAGGTGGATCAGAGTCGCGTAGGTGGATCATGTTTTCCAAAATCAGAGTCGCTGAATGCCAGGTTCGCTGAATCAGAGTCGCTGAACATCCTAAACAAGAAAGTAAATTGAGCTAGGGCAGGGCTTGCGCCAGCGCAATCCCTGTCCCGTCCCATTTCTTTGCTGACACAAGTAAACTTGTGTTTGTTTTTTTGATGCAAGACTCCACTCTTTCTAATCTGTAGGCATCTCGCTATTCCATGTCTAAGCTGCTCCTCAAGGTCTGTGATCTTGTTTGACAGCTTCACTATTTCCTGATTTGAATTTAGCAGCTGATCATCATGGCCAGTGTTTAATTGCCCCTTGTATTGCACTGCTATTGGAACGTTTTCTTCTTGTGACGCATGAAGTCCATTCTGAGCTTCGTAGTAAGAAAGCCTTGATTCAAAGCTCATGTGTATTTGAAAAAAATTTGCTATGGCAGTGATGTTCCAAGCCAGAGGAATGCAACCCTATGCCCTCAATTTGAAACCTGGTTGGCCATTCTCCAGCTTGTAGAAGTAGCATTTCGTTTTGGTTTTCTAGCATTGCGCATTCACTTTTGGCTGCTTCCAAATCTATTCTAAGAGAAGATGCTTAAGCTGTCACATTTGCGTAAGTGAGGGCTATATCCGGACTGCTTCCTAAGAGCCGGGGGGCAGGGCTTGCACTAGCGCAAGCCCTGCCCCGGCTCACTGGTGTGTTTTTTTTTGAGAAAATGGAGCCGGGGCAGGCCCTGCCCTGCCCCAGTTCAGTTGTGGTTTTTTTTTTATGTGAAAATTGAGCTGAAGCCCCGGCTCAGTTTAGTGTTGTTTTTAAGGTAAATCCTTTCTTGGATTGAACAATTTTGTTTTCTGTCAGGCTAGGATCTTGAACCAATTCATGTTTTCTAAACTGGGGTTGTTAGGCTAGGATCTTGAACCAATTCATGTCTTCTAAACTGGGGTTGTCTACGATCTTGAACCAATTCATGTTTTCTAAACTGGGGTTGTCTACAATCCTTAATTGAAAATTGTTTTTCACAAAAAAACAAAAAATAGTAATTCTCTCCAAGCTAGAATCTCCAAGCTAAAAGCTAAAATAATTTCGCAATCACACGACCATATCTAGAATTGACACACAATTCCGTTGAATCTGATAGATCTAAAATTATTATAAATCTAAGAGCCTGAGGCAACAAATCAATGCAAATCGTCCCATTTTTTGTTCAAACTTTGTACTTTTCCAAATTCCTCTAAATCGCCTCGATTCACAATTGCTAAAGGACAAGTTGCGAACATGCACCACTACCAGACATCCAAGGCCAAATTTGTCTATAGGATGCAAGATAAACCGAATAGTTGTCGATACCGGACACCAAAATGGATATCCTCAATGCCTCTTACACGTGAGCTTCATTGCAATTTCCAAACGCTAAGCCACATCAATTCATGTTTCCTTAACTCGTGTTGTCGATCGATCTATCTGCCATCCATCTCTTGGCAGCAACCGAATCTGATGCACTAGTACAACCTCTTCATGGTATTGCAGAAACAACAAGAAAACACAACACAAACAAAAGTGGAAGTACATAATGCACAATAGAAAAGTATTAAAAAAAACAAAAAGAAAAAAAATAAGAGAAAAGTATAGGTCAACACGTGAAGATCAGGCTTAACTGACCATGTCCTTAAGGGCAGCCCCTCCCCTGGCCCTCCTTCGCCCTAAAAGTGCAAACACAAAAGTGAAATGGTCCGTGATAAACCATCTATCTCATCTCCCCTCCTTGTTTAGTGCCTAGGGATTGTCTGTGATATTTCACGAGCATCTTTGCCTCTACATTTAAAAAAATGAAAACAAAAGGTCTTAGGGTTTAGGGTTTGACGCATTTTTTAACTCCAACTCACTTGAAAAACGGACTTTAGCTTTGAGAGAGGAATAGGTCTTGCAATTTTAAAAAGATGCATCTTAAAGTCCAACTCACTTGAAACAGAGACTTTTTAGCTTTGAGAGAGGAATAAGTCTTGTAATTTAGAAAAGATGCATCTTAAGACTTAAACCGCAAATCGCTTGAAAGAGAGATTTTAGCTTGGAGTGAATTATTATTTTTCACAAAAACTAAAAACTTTGTGATTCGGTATCTGTTAGTTAGTAGAACATATGGTAGCTCTGTCATGTGCCCGTACCAAAACCTAGCAAAACCTTAGCAAATGAAACAACAACAATAGATGGATGTTATGAATTGATTCACTTAAGAATGGAAGTGCTTTGATGCAATTCATAGGATTGGGCCTCCAACTAGAACAAGGCAAAGCTCTCGTTGATGTGTGCACATGAACCTAGAGTTTCCAAGCTCATGGGAGTTGGAGAACTCTTTAAGTATTCCGAAAAATGATGAACCAAGGATCCTCAAATTCAATGCCTTCAATTGTCCAATATGAAAATACCTTGAATAAGGAGAATCAAAGATTCTAAGGTCTTTTCGCACTTGGCGACACCAAAGAAAATGAGGTGTCTTTCCACTATTATCTCGAATGGAAGCCTATTGCACAAAAAGTTAGCACAAGTGATAGCTTCTCCCTAGAAATACTTTGGATGCGAATCATCTACCCTCATGGATTTTGCAAATTAACATAAAGATCTGTCTGACAGATTTCATATGGACATCATATGAGATCTAGCACCGAAAAATGCAATGAGTAGATACAAAAGAGTAAACTTGTTTGTCGTGTCATAGATTTGAACCATATCATAGATCTTAAGATGAATTGTTGTTTGCATTGCTCATGGTTTATGATGAACTGATCGCCAAGTGCTTTAATGATTGGCATGTCTCATTGCAGATATGTCTGCGTCTAGATACAACCTTCGCTCAACTTGCCAGGATCCTTGCCCTTCCTCTCAGGTGAGTGAGAAGACGGTGGATGGTTTTTCAGCACATGTTAATGTGGATGCCTCTCAAATGACACAACATATTCCAGAAATCGATGATGTTCATGCTATGGGCGATGAGGTAGACCCCTTGCATGTCTCAGAAGATCCCTCGCACATCGCAGAAGACAATGAGATAAGCCTTATTGAGCCCCCCCGATCACATCTTGGGATAAGACATTATGGAAAAGTCATTCAAAAAGACGTTCTCTAGGATGTAATTGCCTCACTGCGTGTTTGCAAAAGTACTCCACCCCCTCCAGTACCACTTTGTTGTTTGGTGGTCAACGAATCAATACGGCTAGTACAAAAGAATATTTCGGATTTAGGATATGGATTTAGGATGAATGGCTACCTGAAAGAGTTAGGCACATTTCTGGTGTCAATCAAGAAGGCAAATGAACCAGAATTGGAGGTCAGTGACTTGGATTTGCAGGAGTGATGAATGCTGGAAGAGGAAGTACTCAGAAGTGATGAATGGAGTCACTTATCGAATAAAAAATTTATTGTGTGGGACGAAAACCACAGAGTTCAGGCCTGGATGGAGAAAATAAGAGAGGGTTAGTGATCATTTGTCTCCCTCCTTGTGCTTTTGTCTATTACTGTCAAATGAATTTTCCTAAAGCTTTTGTTTGTTGTCATATGTTTCGTCTTCTTTTTTGCATTGGTGGTGCAGTTTTTTCGAACGTCAAGGATAAGCATGTTCGAGTGGATTGTTCATTTCTGGATGTTTCCAAGGGACAAGAAGGAGAGCTTTTATTGGCCCTCCACAATATCAATAGGTAAATCATTGTGCTAAATAGTGTGGATGAGTAGTTTATTTTAACGAGGTTTGTAAATCTAACTTGTGGTGTTTGCATATTGACCAGGGTATTTGTGCCTCACACATTGTCACATGACATATATATGATGCAAAAGTTTGGACAAGCTGACAAACAGACCCTGCTAAAGCACCTGCCGGCTGAAGACAGGAATTGGATGGAAGTTGAGATAAAGAAAGAGAGAAAAGAATCCCACAAACCCTGGTACAATGTGCCAATGGTTGTCCTTGCACAGCTCGTATTCAAGGTATGTTTTCTAATGGTTTAAGATCAAGATATTTGAGGTGGGATACTTATTCATCAGAAGTAACATCGTTGTCTACGCACCAGTTGAATTTGATAGATTGGTACATGAGCATGACTCGATGATTGATGGGCAGCATTTGATAGAAGAAGAACGTAAAGCACGCCATGACATCACTGTACAGATTTGTGACATCTCCTTCAATATTCTAGTGGAAAAATCTGTAATTGGTAAACACTAATAGTTTTTGCTTGTAGGCTATCGAAAAATCTATAAATAACAAGGCGTATAAGTTGGCTATTTTTGCCAACCCTACAAATGGAACTAGATTCTTTCATATTTTGTATAACTTGGATTGGAGTGCGAAGGGAATAGTGGTGACCAAAGACAAACTCCAGACTATCGCAACATCTTGTGTTAGCGCAACGAAGTAAGTTTGCAACTCATAACCATTCATGCTCTAAACATGCAATCATAGCATCTGTTACACACCAAGTGTAATAATAGCATCTTTCAAATAACACAAATTGACATATTGTCACAGGAAGAAAGAAGTCATTGCGTTGCTTGGAGGAGACAAGCAACAAAGAGAAGTATGAGCTCCAATAACAAAACCTTCAGACGGTACATGGCAAAAGAAACTTATTGGTGGCAAATGATTGAAATGGCCAGGGGCATTGTCATGAACTGGCCATGGCAGATGATGGCTCTTCACTTCCAGACAGACACAAGATCTTCTTCAGGAGACAATGCCAATTACACTTTCAACTTGCCTTTCCTAATTTGCAGAAAGAAATGAAAAATACAGCTAGTGAGGATAAGCAACCAGAGCTAGTTTTGTGTGCTCGAAGGCTTGTCTACAGGTATGGTACTACATAAGTAGTTGTCTACTTTTATTTTTTTGAATAGTTGTCATGGTACTACCATGACTTTCACATTCTAAAGCTTTATACCTCGTCTAAAATAATCAAATTGTTGCAGATGGTTGACCTCACTGCTCAAAGAGAAGACTATAACAAACTATCCAATTGAGGTAACTGACTGGCTAGTGATCGATGGACCCAGAGCATGTTTTCACTTGAGTGGAACGACATGGATATCACTTCTTGGGAGCGTAAGTGGTGTCCTTGGTGGTTGGATTACCCAGCAGGCCAAGTTCCCCCTTCTGAGAGAGATTTGCATGCGAGGAGGCAAGCAATAATACAAGGCAAAAGACAAAACACCCAAGAACCCGAACAAGAGTCAGCCTCCAAGAGAAAGGTATTAGCTAGATAGCGAAGGCCTGAGCAACGATCTAAGAGATTCTTAGATGTGGAGGCTGAAGAGGATTTGCATGACTCCCAAATGCTCTCATCCGATGACACGCTAGTGGATGCAACCATTGCAGATTATGTGGCTACGAGCCCAGGTTATTTCTCGACTGACTAGCTTTAGTTTTTTGGAATTGTCACCAGTAAGCATCACATTTAATTTTGTTGTTTATGATTCCCATTTCATTCCAACTTGTCTTGTCAGACGCACCAGAAGTTGCAAGGCAAGGTGTGTGTTGTCTTGTGTGACATACGCAAGATTGCATGCAAGAAAAAAAGCAGTGCTGCCAAAAAGGTGTGAGAATTTTGTACTTGCAACCTCGCGACAAGCTTGACCATAAATGAAATCCTAGCTAAATCTGCAGTGGCGCTAGTCTGGGCATATTTTCCGACATCTCTACCAGTCAAACACTTTGAGGGTGACGAGGGTGTTCCTACTTGGAATGAGTTTTCTCCTGATCTGGCCGCAGCAGTATTTGAAATTGCAACAAAGTATGACGCAGACCAAGGATGGTTTGTTTATACATGCATCCCTGAGCACTTTCCGATTGTACACTCATTCGCCGAGTCATTTGGATTTGTGCTATATCGTTGCTTGAATGTGCTGGTTGAAGCTACACCAGGCATGATCCATATGAGGAGGTAATCACTCTTTTGTCACAATCAAGTTTGAATAGGCACATTGTTTTTCTAGCATAATAACCATCAGATGTTTTTCTCTTCAGGTTGTCTTTCTGCAAATGCCATTGTACCATCGAGTAGGGTGTCCCGCGCCTACCTACAAGAGATCTATTGCTAGTCGAAACTGGAAGGTTGCTTTTGACAAAAAGGCAAATTGGGTAATGGACCTTAATGGGAGCACAATTACTGAAGTAAATGGCGTTGTTTGTCGTGGCGGTGCTGAGAGGTCTCCAGGTTTTTGCAGGTACATCCAAGAAATAAATTGGGTGCAAATTGGGTGCATTTTTTATATTCGTTTATTTGATGACTCTGCTACACTTTTCGCATTTGCAGGTTTTTGGTGGAGATGTTAACCAATCCGGGTGACATCATTATGGATCTATTTTCTGGAACTAGAAATATGGGACGTCAAGCTGGATCTTTAAATAGGGATTGCATATGTATTGAGCAGGACCAGTTGTTGTTTGACATTTTTTTGTTGTCTATGGAGAGTAGTTAGTGTTAGGCTAAAAAAAATCATCATGGACTAATTCGAGACTTTCCAGCCGCCGACTACTTTTGTTTAGTTTATGGTATTTTGAACAATCTTAAAACAATATTGCATGGATATCTCTTTCAGCCCAATTTATGAAACTGTTTTTATGAAACAATGTTTATGTATTGTGTCTTGTTTGGTTTAGGGTTTCGATATTTTGAATGAGTTTTGATGTTATTAGTAACTAATTGATGGCAAAAAGGCACACTATTAAATTAATTAGTGTCTTATATTGAAAATCATCATGCACAAGAGTTTGTCTTATTGTCTTATTGAAAAAGATTTGTTTTCTCCACCACCTTTCAGACTGATCCAGAACTATCTCAAGCTATTAAGTGACATTGAAGAAGATGTCTCTAACTAGGTTCAAATTTACCTTTATCTACATCTGATTCACCTTCTTGTAAACTTACCTTCAGCCTGCTTACATTTAATCCAAGTCTTCATTAGTGCATGCTGAGTAGCGTCTCTACATTAGAATATGTACATGGTATAAGAGAATGTAAGTTGCGTGAGTCAATTTTTCTAACAGTATTTTTGTACATTTATTCTCTGGAGTTGCTATTTAGAATATTTTTGTTTGATGAATTGTATCACAAGTGCTATTACAACTCTTTGCTTGATACACCTAATAATCTTTATAGGTTAGCAGAGGAGAAGTGCTTTGCCATTACATCCAATCGATTTGTATGTGGCTTGGTGCAAATCCCGACATATACCCTAAAGCTTTATAAAATGAGGTCATTGTTATGAAGATGTGTCTCATTCAACTTCTCGTTTCTCTTGGGAACCAAAGTTAATGACTCAGGTAGAAGTATTCTTCTTGGGCCTCCAAGATTTCTCCATGCTGGGAGTAGTGACACTAGTGTAGCATTTACGAGTAGGCAGGCTTCTTGAATAGGTGAGGCCTATTTGCTTAGTATGTTGTGCATATGAACATGGAGCTTCTTACTATTAGTAAGCCCCTCTTTGGTTATGTAGTGGAAACCATATCTATCATGGTAGGTAGGTCTCTTGGGTCTAGAGTTCCCTGTTACAACTAATGGCTATCTTCTTATGCTCCTTATGTTGTACCATTTTTTGATGTCTTGAATGGGTGCTAGAAAAGCTTGCTTCAAGGACGAAAAAGCTCGTCCTGAAAAGCTCGCCAAAAAGCATTCCCCTTTCATTACTATTGCATCCTCCATTACTCCTGATCCCACCTTTGTTTCTCTCCAGTTCAACCCTTCTGACTCTCAGGTGTCTCTGGACACTCTGGCGTGGATGCAAGTCATCAACTTTTCACCGCCACGCCAGACTATTTCCGCTCCATCTTCGCCTTCTGTACTCGACACTACACTCCAATTCCCCTCTATTCCACCCATTCTCTCGTTTGGACAAATTGTCCCCACCCCTGTTTCCACTTCTGTTACTCCACACCACCCGTTTTGCCATCAAAGGTTTCCGAGGGCAACCAACTATTGCCTAATGATGCATTTGTTCAGACAATATTCATTCCATCACCGGATCAGACCGATCCCACCACCCCAGATGACAGAAGGTCCCCTGAGAACCTAATCAAAGACAACGACGACGGTGCTGTACCAGTCGTCGGGGCCACTACCACACAAGCCCCTATCAGTGCCGATAAGTCGGGCTTCTCCGATATGTCGACCAGGTTGGGTCTACCCGATAGTTCATCCAACTCTGATATGTCGGCCATCTTCTCTTTCTCGTCCTCAGTAGTTGAACTGCGCGACAATGCAAGTAAATATGCAGCAATGAATGGAACTAGATTAACATGGGATTTAGGAGAGTAGAGGAGATAAATACAACACCCACGATTGGGTGAACCCATTTCTATAGCATTTTCGATTCCACCTTTTGATTTACACATATGAAGGAAGTCACCCCTTGATTTACTCAGTATTGGGAGGCCTCTTTATTAAAAATACATCTCAAGTTGAGCGGGCCCAAATTACTAGCTCCCACATGGTTTTCCATCTTTTGAAAATTACCATGGGGATCACAAAATGTACAACTTAACTTAGCACTCGTAATTCTCGTGCTCTCATACTCAGCTCTCAACTTCATCTCTGCTAGAAGCCCTTTTGAGTGATGAGGCACTGCATCGACACCTCGGGGTGTAGCATCAGCTAATAGTGAGTGTCGTTTGATGAACAAAATTTAGATACTAATGATCAAAATTTTAGTGCTCAATTGAAAAATCACATATGGTGGTTGGTTGCATTCCAGGTATACTTTTCAATTTTCATTTTTTTTTGAAGTATCGTTTATAACATTGAATACATTGTCTTTTTTTATTAAAATGTCATGCATTACTTGCTTCTCTACAGGTCTTGAAAGAGGACCATAAAATATTGTCATGGATATTTTCACGTACAAATTATGGCGAGATTATAAAGAGAAATTTGGAGGGTGAAAAACTTACAGTCAAAAACCATGGAAGTTTTCAAATTCAATGGCACCTTGCAGGCGATTTGAAAACATTGAAATGTATGTATAATGTCTCTCATAGGGCAACATCAAAGCATCCATGTCTTTATTGCATGAATGATTGCTACAATGTGAATTTGGGACGACCAAAAACACTGGCTCAACACAAGAAGCAGAAGATTTAAATACGAAAGTGTGTATACAAGATTGTTGGGGAGAAGATCACGTTACACATTACATGGTACTATTCTATTTCATTATATGCTACTTGTCTCATTCATAATTCTATTTATTTCCACTGATGTTACTTATTTCAACTATTGTTTGCAGCAAAGGTATATGGGGGCTTAAGTATCTGGTCATCACAAGGCATGGAAAAATCACATTGGCAAGCTAGAGGAGCATTTCATAGAGCTACAAATCATGGTGGACATAACTCAAAAAATAAATATTTAGTACAACTATTCCAGTGGTTTTATAAATGAGCACAATTTAAATATCAAGCTAAGAACTCACCAAACATTATGATCTTTCATAAAGCATCCAAATTCATAAGAAAAGAGAGATCCTCATGATACAATGGAAAACATGTATATATATATAATCTATTTTAATTTCAATTTTCATCATCTCCAAGTTTGAGATGCAAGGTATTGTCATGAAAGAACAATCTCCTTTCATATGGATCTAAAACCCGTATATTTTTCTTTTTGCTCATGTCTATATTGTGAAAGTATTGTTAAATAAAATAATACTAAACTTAGATATTTAAGTTTTGGGGTTTGTCCAAACTTGAGGTAGACTAGGCAAGATTAGAGTCAAGTTACATTTTTTAGTCTTCATAGTGATGTGTAGGTCTAGAACCTATCAAGACGCATGTGAGGCTACTCTTGTAGGTCAAGGATTCTCAAAAGGAGAGATTCTCAAGTCTTATCCATTTCTCTTTTTGTCATTTAGTAGAGAGGTAGAGGCAATGTGGCATCTAGATTGTTCTCTCTCTCCACGAGTTTTAGAAGGCCTCTTGTATTATAAATAAGGTGGCTTTGTACCTCAAGAATACATTTCTTTAAGTAAAGCTTCCATTTGATCTATTTGAGGTCTAATGATAGTTAGATTGTGATGAATGCTCTTGCCTTGTTGCTAACTAGCTTGCCAATGTTTTCCATCACATTGTTATTGGAATAGAAGCTAGTTAAAAGTGTGCAATCATTCATTCTCTTGATCCTTTGTACTTGCAGCTGGTTCACATGTGTGAAAAGTTCTCATGGTATCAAAGGTTGATAGGAGGATACACATCTAATCATTGTTTTGTCAAATGGAATGACTTCTCATCATTGTTTGTGACATTTTGCCTCTTACTAGCACTCGATTTTAAGCTAACTAGATCAAACATTGTAAATATCATAATAACTTGTACCTATTATGATTACACATGTGTGGAGCCTGTTTCCACATGTGAAATAAATGTACTTTTCATGTAGTACAATCATATAGCCTGTACATATAGTCTAAATCAAGTTCTATTGGCTAAAAAGGCCAAAATCATGTTTTTCAGTCACATTAGAGGAGTTTTGAGTTCCAAAAAGACCCTTTAAGAATTCGTGCAAGATGCCTTTTTTATTATTAGAATATTATAACACTAATACTTTTGACTTGCCATAACTTTTTAATCATAGCTCAGAAGTATGCCATGTAACATATCATTGGAAAGCCCTTGTTGAACACTTTCTAATGCACCAAACTCCGCTAAATTCAGACTTACCACTCAAAAGTTATGCCATTTTTAGTATGGAATCAAAATGTGGACTCAAAAAGTTACGTTACGTAGATTTCAAATTTGAGTGTCTTGATTGGTCCATGTGTAAGAAAAATTTGAGAAAAAATGTAAAAAGAATCTTTACAAAGAGTCTTTTTGGGATTTTACACATAGACTTGCAAGATATCACAAGTATAGTGCACCAATGGATAGTAGAACCCAAGAGAACCATGTATAAGCATGAATGAGATAAGAGAGAGAGAGAGTATCCTCTCTTCCCACGAGTTACATCCTTTTGTAACAGGTCCAAATGTGAAGAATAAAAAGCTATCCAACTTGTCTATAGGAATTGATGAGAAAAATCATCTTGCTTGTGCATTTACAAGTTGTAAATATTATTCTCTAGTATGTACAAAGTCGAGCTACATGACATGCACAATGTCTAGCTGGTCATATTTCACTTTGTTCCATTGTATATATCAAAGGTATGTGAATTGAGCACATGACCTTGTAGATTAGGGCAAGTTTGAGCTAGGTAGATCTAGATTTGATGACATGCATAAAACTAGATGACATGCAAAATCAGTTAGTGTGCATGCATGCAACATGCAATCACTGCATGCAACATGCAAGTCAGTATACATGTTCTACACGTGTCCAAGTCATCTAGGGAAGTCACATGCAAGACATGCAAATAGTATTGGACACATGCATGTAGTTTTGTAGGTTCATAGTTGAGAAATTGACAGTTGGACAAAGTAGGTAGGAGTTAGGTGCAATTTCAGCATGCAAGTTGTTAGGTGTCAATATGGTAATAGTTTACACTTGATTAGGTGTAAGGAATGCATTGAATGCAAGGAGTACCACGAATTTTGGCTCTCCTATATATGTACATATCATTCTCATTCATATCTAATGATGAATCAAGCTTTGGTAGTGTCATAATGTCAAAATTGGATCTCATGCTATTTTGCTTGTTTTGATATTCTCTCTCGAACTCGAGTAGAAGGCATTCTTCATACATTATTTTGGTTATGTATTCTCTCTATTTGTGAGGAATTAGTTTTGCTTTGATCTTTATTTTCATTATCCTTAGCGACCTCAGGTTTAACAAATTTTACTACTAACTTTTTAACTAGTGACTTAGGACATTCTGAAGTTACATGTCCTTCAGCTTTACAATTTCCACACAAAGGTACATATCCAATCTGTTTCTTTGGTTTAGGACATTCATTAGAATAATGTCTAGGTATTCCACAATTAAAACATGTAGGTACTGGTTTTGTCCTTTGGACACCGTTCTTCTGTTGATTGAGTATATATTTGTTGATGCGAAAAATTGCACTCAAAAAGTGCAAATTCCAGCTAGAACTCTGGTGACAAACTGTGAAGCGAAAGGATTCACGAATAGAATCAGTTCGTTAGGAATTCATATACGATTGCTAATCACTGTCGGCTGTATCACTCCTACAATCCTTCAGAGTGTAGACAGACACCGCTGATCTACGTTAACATATTAATATAGCATTCAACAAAAATCAAACCAAAGTGCAAAATTGAATAAACAAGTGAATCAGATACAAGAATTGTAGCAGAATAACATTCATTTGAGATCATACAATCATATAGAATGATATTGCATAACAACTACAATATTATTTATTGATTTTCTTGATTTTTCAAGCACTGTGCGATAGATCCACATAGTGCATTGGCATGAGAGAAATACAGCTCTCTCACAAATAATGTCGCACTTACTAGCAGACTTTTGGATCTACAGATCCTCTTACAAAATTCTCCCGCACACAGGCGGACAAGTATTCTATATTTTTTTTTCATCTTCTTTGTCTTCTTTCTTGTATTATGCATCAAACAGAAAGTATATAGTTCGCAAACTTTTTCGTGTCATGTCGTGTAACTTCCAAATTAGAAAGATTAAACATCTACAACTAATTGCGAACTACAAGAGTGGCAGATTAGCCACGATCTAGAGTACTTCTGCTGATGTCATGCTATCTGATCAAATATTTGTACCCTTGGTACTTGACTGATCTTCTTGGCCATTCGTGGAGCAAGAATGATTTTGTGTCACGAAACAATTTCATGTCGTGTGTCACGAAATTGTTCACGAACAATTTTGTTTCTTGTGTCTTTTTTGTCAAAATCAGAGTGGAGAGCTAGCAAGGCTTTGGCACTAGAAACATTTTGTTTCTTCAGCTCTTTCTCAAAGCATGATAGCTTGAAGACTCCAATACTGCTCCTCTGTTTCTCAAACAGACCTTTGTCTAAGGCTTTTGTGAAAATGTTAGCTACCATCTCCTTTGTTCCAATGAAGATAGTCTACAACATCTTCTTCCCAATCAGATCCCTTATCAAGTGGTACTTGATTGCAATGTGTTTCGTCTTTGAGTGAAACACAGGGTCTTTTGTCAAATGTATTGCAGATGTATTACACAATGTTTGAGCCAAATTATCTCATTGGCCATCTTTGCTGCTGCAATGTACTCTACTTCACAGGATGGCTAAGTTACAATGGTCTGTTTCTTGCTGACCCAGAGACTTGCTGCTCCTGACGCGATGGTGCATCCTCTTGAGACACTTTTGCAGTCGTCCTTGAGGGATGCCCAGCTAGCATCACTGTAGGAAAACATCTGGAACCCTGCATCACGACAATTACACAAACCAAAATCTTCTGTTAATTGAAGATATTGCAAAATTCGTTTTGCTATCTTCCAATGTGTCGAGCCTGGATTCGTGCAGAATTGGCTCATCCTGAGCAGTGCATAAACAATGTCAGGGCGTGTGTTATTTGCAAGGTACATCAACGATCCTATCAGTTTTCTGTATGGTGTGAGCTGCATCAATTCTCTCTCTTCTTTAGTCCTCTATTGTGGGTATTTCCTACTCAATAATAAACAAGTGGGTCCCACCACTTAAAATACTGCTGGCCAAGCCTTACTTCACTGAGACAAGGACACAGAGAAGTTTGCAAGAGTTAGATCCCAAAAAAAGTGCCCTTGTGAAGGTTCTCAAGAGCAAAAAGTGGTCTAGAACCTTCTCAGACAACAAATTTTTGAGTTTCTTTGGGAGGTAACCTTCACAGAGCTCTCTGAAGTTCCATCTTACTGAGACAAGGATACAGAGAAGTCTGCGAGAGTTAGATCCCAAAAAAAGTGCCCCTGTGAAGGTTCCCAAGAGCAAAAAGTGGCCTAGAACCTTCTCATACAACAAATTCTTGAGTTCCCCTGAGAAGTAACTCTTGCAGATTGGTAAGCAGGTGGATTTGACTCAGATACAAGCACATACCAGCCTACACAGATTAGTTCCTAGAAAATCTCAAAATTTAGCCAAAAAACCCCCAAAAAATGCACTTTTTTCAAGATTTTTTGAGTTTCCTAGAGTATTCACTCTCGCAGCTCTGTGAGCAGTTGATTTTGACTGAGATACAAGTGCACACCAGTCTGAGAGGGTTTGTTCCCAGAAAATCTTAAAATTTTGCAAAAATACTCCAAAACATGCACTTTTTTCAGGATTTTTTAAGTTTCCATGGTATGTAACACTTGCAGCCTGGTGAGCAAGTGAATCTGACCTAGATACAAGTGCATACTAGTATGAGAGGTTTTTGTCTTAGAAAATCTGAAAATTTTGCAAAAAAACACCCAAAAAATGCACTTTTTTAAGGATTTTTTGCGTTCCCTTGAGAAGTAACTCTTGAAACTTCGTGATTAGGTGAATATAACATAGATACAAGTTCATACCGGTTTGCAAGGGTTTTTTCATAGTAAAATTTTGCAACAAAACCCCAACAAAATGCACTTTTTTCAAGATTTTTTGAGTTTCCTTGAGAAGTAACTCTTGCAGCTTGGTAAGAAAGTGAATCTAACCTAGATACAAGTTTATACCAGTCTGCAAGGGTTCTTTCTGAGACAATCTTGAAATTTTGCAAAAGAACCCCCTAAAAATGCACTTTTTCCATGATTTTTTAAAACCTGCTTAGATGTAACCTTTGCAAAGAGTTTTATACATAGATCTAATCTACTTATGGCTACTATAAAATTTTTGTGAATATCCAATGGTTAGATTTAGAAATATCTTAGAAAAAGTGCCAAAAAGTGCCAAAAAACTGAGTTTTTAAAAGATCCTGACAAATTTGTCCATCAAGAACTCTTGCAAAACTCACATTGTCTATAAATGGTCTAGATACAGCTACTGTAGGAAGGTTGAAAGTTAGATTCACTCAGATCTGAAGAAATCTCAACAAAAAAAAAAAAACCCACAAAAAAGCAAGAAAAAGGGCTAAAATCACACTATTAGCCAACTGAAACTGATCAGATCTTGTCAAATCTAGGTTGCGGTCACATTATCCATCAAGATCCAACATTCCTGGACTGAATCAAGTGAATGAACCTTATATCAAGTTGATCAATTCTCTGCACATCAACCACTATCCATCCATCATTCTTCGTCCCATCTCCATTCCATCTTCTATCTCCATCTCTGCTAGATAAATCCATTTCTGTCTCTATTCTCATCCATACTGATCCACCATTTACCGATTCTCTTCTCTTCTTCTTCTTTTTCTTCTTCTTCTTCTTCATCTCCCCAAAAAAAAAAAGAGTTGGAACACGAGAGTCATTGAGCAAACCTTGAAGCAATTCACCAACCAGCTACTTTGCGACATTCTAGTGCTAACCTATGGAGACCACCAATGCAGGATTATCTAAACTAAAAAAGCTCCCTAATGAAACAATCTGAGACTACACCTATCGAATCATCCAATTAGTGAAGCATTGTAATCCACCGATTCCTTAACGGATCGTCATGGCAAAATACTATGCTGGACTGCCCAAAAGGATCAGATCTGGTATGGCAGAATTAGCATCTTATGCGTCACCTGTACAACTCTGTAAGGATGCTGCCATGATGGAAATCTCACAAGGGATGAGGGATTTTCCCTATCACTTTGATGAATCATCAGATGAGGAATCAGAGGAACAAAGGTCAACAACGAACGATGATCAACAAGAATGGGAACCTGTGGGAGGCAACAAAGTGTAGCAAAGTCAAGCAGATCAAGTGCAGCGGAAGACCAAGAACCTTGCACTTCAAGTTCAAGTCGTCATCAAGCTTATGCTCACACAGTCAATTTTCTTGAAAAGGATGAATTTACCTTCTGTTTTGGAGATCATTCAAATACCAAGTGTCCATTCAAGAATCCACGCTTATTAAAAGGACAGAATGCAGAGCAACAAATTTGTTGATGGCAAGATCTAGTGGTTCAATGGTCAGAAGCAGAATCAAGCCAACAAGGAGCTCATCCAAAGGATGGATGTCAGATAAACCCACCTAAATCATGAGCTTCTTCAACAACCAGTAGGAAGATAGAAGTTTTGGTTATATCCTCTTGCATGTCACCGAACTCAATGGAGGACCATAACAACCTACCAGTCTACTTTGTGGAAGATCCTAAGGAGAATCTATTACCAATGTATGCCTATCAACTTAGAGGCGATGGTGTTTTGCACTCGGTAAGATGCTATGGATGCGAAGGGAAACACCATTGTGCTGAATGTCCACATCGAGGGGATCCATCAATATTTGATCCCTCATGTTCACAATGCGGAGTTAATCATCCATGCCGAGATTGCCTGATGAGAAATTCACAAATAGCCAGGAGGCATTTGGCCTATGTAGACCAACATGCACCTATGGTGACCCTTCCACCTCGAACACACTATAAAAGAAAAATCTTGGTGTCATCGGGTTATGAAACGAGTGACAAAGAGGACAATCTGGCAAAAGTCCCAAAGTATGCAAAGATACCCTCTGGCAAACAAGTAAAACCATCACAAAAGACAGAGATGGTAGAATCCATCATGCCAATGGAGCTAAGGAAGCCAAGAAATTGGCATCCAATGAAGTCCAACGAATTTTACTAAGTCTCTTGGCGCAATCACTACAAAGAATTCTTAGTGATGAATTATCAAGGGGACTAGCGTCAACAGAGCAACTTGAAGGCAATTCAACACAAGATCCAAGGAATAGTGCCATCACGTAGCCTTCAACGGGGAAGTGCAATGACCAAGGGAAGACTAAAGTTGATGATTGTCCCTCAACGAGCAAGATTCAACCAAAGTCTCATTGTTTCACAATGCAGTAGCCCAAACCAATGTCAAACCCGGGTATATCCATTCTCAAAAGGCCAAATCCAGGGAATCCAAGCCCAATTAGGCCTCTAGTCCAGCAAGCACCAGCTCGTACAACGACAACACCTTGTCCTCAATTTGTCAGATTGACTGCGGAGGAAAGTCGTCAGGTTCAAGCATACCACTACCTGGATCAACAAAGTAGTCAAACGAGCACGCCGTATCCACATTACAAATTGGGAGAGCCTATGACGTTGGGACTAGTTGCGCCAATCTATGAGGATCTAGTTTTATATTGGGATACTCTGATGGAATGTCTCAACTACCCAATTGTTGATGAACAAGGTTATCCAGAATAGCCACCAGACCCTTATGGGTATTATTGAAAATCTGGCTAGTCCCGGTTCTTGTTGATCATCCACTAATAAAGCCTCAGGTTTTATGTAAGAAAATTCTATCCACGCTTTTCTTGAAGCATCCATGTCCCAGCAATAAAAGAACCGACAACGGTGCCCCTTCACGATAGTTGCAGCCTAGTGCTGAGGGACCAGCACTACTTTGGGCCGTGGACCCTGTTGTGGGTATTTCCTGCACAATAATAAAAAGTTGGTCCCACCACTTAAAATACTATTGGCCAAGCCTTACCTAGTGGGCCCTGCCACAGTACATTGTAAGTAGGGTAATAAGTGTGAGGGCACTGGCATCCTGCATGTATAACCCCAACCCAATGAGCACAAGTTGCAAGTTGTAATTCCTAGGAATAAGAGACTAGGGGCTTAAAACTCTAAAATGACATTAGAGGCCCTAAGTCAAGTTGCAAATAAAAAAGCTAAAAGGGCCCAACTTAAAACTCACATGAATCATGTGAGTGCCCTTGTGCTTTCTTAGCACCAATAGATTTAAGTTGTGTTTATTTTCAAGGCTTGGATTAAAATCCTTGTCCAATGAAGTGGCCAATGAGAGTGAAGGAGACTCACCTCTAAAATCTATAAGAGAGAGCCATTTCTTTTGTATTGTATCATCTTCCATTCTCATTCTAATAAAACTCTCTTGGTTTTTCCATCTCCATCTCTCTCTCTCTCTCTCTCTCTCTCTCTCTCTCTCTCTCTCTCTCTCTCTCTCTCTCTCTCTCTCTCTCTCTCTCTCTCTCTCTCTCTCTCTCTCTCTCTCTCTCTCTCTCTCTCTCTCTCTCTCTCTCTCTCTCTCTCTCTCTCTCTCTCTCTCTCTCTCTCTCTCTCTCCCCCTATGTTGGGATAGAATAGCTTTGGGTAGACGCTCGAGCCCCCAAAGCCTTTCTCAACCTAGGCGTTCTCTCTCTCCCTCTCTCCACTCTCTTTCTCCTCTCTCTCCTCTCTCTCTCTCTCTCTCTCTCTCTCTCTCTCTCTCTCTCTCTCTCTCTCTCTCTCTCTCTCTCTCTCTCTCTCTTCTTGCTATGCAGGTGAAGGCGAGGTTGCCGCTCCCAGCGATGGACCTCTATGTTACATTGACGACACAACATTCGTGAACAATATTCGTTCATCAACTCTGTTCTTGCAAGTTGCAATTCAACATTCCGAAATCTTCTAGGATTTTTTGGGTGTATCTGGACTGATGAAGGTACAATTAACCTCCCTCATAGTCTCTATCAATCTATAAGCCAAGGTAACACCTGGCTTCTCCCAGATCTACAATCTCGGAATGTTTTGAGATGTCATTCTTCACTTCAACAATAAGCTTCTCACTCTTGCAGAGTATCAGAGTGTTGTCCATATACACAACCACAATGATGATCTTTCCATCTGTAATTCTTACATAGACATTGAATCAGCCATTAGTGGCTTGAATCCCAAGGATTTCAGGGCTTGATCTTTCTTTCTTGATACTCCTATGCAATCTGCATGCATAATTAGGAAATGAATTCAAGACATAACCTGGGGGTTGATCCATGTAGACCTCTTCATCTAGATCACCATGCAAGAAGGCTGTCTTTTCGTCTACAATGTGGATCCTAAGGTCATAAGCAGCTGCATATCAAGAGAAAAGGTCTTAGAATAGTCAATACCATATCTCTGAGAGAATTCCTTCACTACAAGTCTTGTCTTATACTTTGAGACATCTCAATCTGGTCCATACTTTAGCTTGTATACCCATTTGTATTTTACAATATTTCGCTTATCTGATAATGGCTGTAACGTCCATACCTAGTTCCTCCTCATGGATTCCATCTCCTCATTCATGGCTTGGATCCATTTGTCCTTCTCTGAACATTCAATTGCCTCCTCGAATGTCTGTGGTTTGCCACTGAATCCACAAAACTCTTTTGATGTAGAAGTAGAGCTGCTTGGCACATATCTTGCTGGCGCTATTCGTTGTCTTGTCGACCTTCTAGAAGATCCTCCTGGAACTGCAATGCCTTTGCCTTTCTCTTCTCTGCTAGGGCCGGAACCATCTCGATTTACAGGTACTGTAGCATTAGGCTGTCTCTCAAAACTTTCTTCGTCTGATTCATCACTCGAATGCAAAGCGACTCAAACATTTTCATCTTTGTGTTCATCCTCTGCTCCCTCTGTCACAATTGGTAGTTAATGCCGTCTAAAATCGTAGCAACCGCATCCCAACCACATCAACTCTTGAACCGCCGCGACCGCCTTGCACCGTCCCATCTGCCTACACCGCAAACACACCACATTCAAACCGCATCCACTGTTCCACCGTCATGGCCTCATTCACCTACAACTTGATAGCATTCCAACCGCGACCACTATTGCATTGTAGCGACTACATTCAACTATCACCAAATAGCATTCCAACCCCATAATCGCAAACAACCGCACCCCAGCTATCGTATTCACCCGCAACAACCGTATTCACCCACACCCCATGCCCTTGAATCGCAACCGACTGCAATCACCCGTGACAACCGCATTCACCCACACCCCACCTCCATTTGCCCTTGAATCGCAACTGCCCGCACTCAACCACAACAACTGCATTCACCCACATCCAACCACAAACAACCACACCCTAGCTATCATATTTCAACTGCAACAGACCGCAACAGACCGCAACACCTGCATTCAAATCACCTCCGCATTCAACCACATTCAAATCGCAATCACACCGCCATTGACCGCACTAAACCGCAACCGACCGCGCCCACCGCATTCGACTGAAAACAACCAGACACCAACTACATTCATCCTTGACTCGCAACCCACCGCATTCAAACATATCCAACTGCAACAGAATGCATACAACCGTAATAGACCACATTGAAACGTTCCAGCCGCATTCAACCGCCAACAAGTCGCATTCCAATTGCATCCACCGTGGAACCGTAGCAACCACATTCCAAACAAAGAATCAAACGAGTTAAATTGCCAAAGAGTCCAAGAGGCCTATTTCCACAATCCTCAAGTACTCTAGAGTTATTATGGATTGTCCTTATGATCTCAATACCATAGAGGACTATCCACCAGAGATGGTATCCCCATCTACTGAACATGGATTTAATCGATATTTCAGGATAAAATCCCAAGTCCAAGAGCCATCCACCAACCCATTCGATAGATGGGAACCCATGCGTTTTGAAGCTCCATACGATCATCCACATTTTCATGTTGCAAAATCTTCACATGCACGAGCTCACTTAAACGGAGCTTTTGCAAATAATGTTCCTCGTATTGAAAAATGTACCCCAAAGCTAGATTTACCTAAGTACAATGGTAACACTGATCCTGAAAGATTTCTTCAAGTCTTTAAGAATGCATGTGATGTCTATGGTGAGACATCACCAGATGCCATGGTACAACTCTTTGAGATGACCATGATTGATCGAGCATGAGAATGGTTTTTTAACCTTGATCATGAAGATAAACGAGACTGGTCACTCTTGAAGGAGGCATTTATCAAATGCTTCGAGACCTTTTGCTTGATCAAAAGTCCTTTTGTCAAGCTCAGTAACATCAAAATGACAAAAGAAGAGAAAATACTTGACTACATTGAACGATTTAAAAGACTAAAAAGTCAGGTACAAGAACAACCCACTGAGCCTATGCTCATATTTTGGTTCCTTGTTGGACTTCCACGATGGATACGACGTGAACTTCACTCCAATGATGAATATACATCATTGAAACAAGCCATGTCTGATGCCATTTGGGAGGAAGACGAGGGCTCAGATGTCGATGAGCCACATGAACGGAGAGCACATCGTGTTGTCCACGAAGCTCGACCAAACGACGAAACATAGAACAGTTGTGAAAAACACAGATGGAGCTGCTTAACCAGCAACACCAACAATAGATGGAAAAACTCACTAAAGAGTTTCAAAACACTCTTAAGTCTATCCAAAGTTCCATGCTAGGTCAGTTACCCACTGGCCAAATCCACCATAGATGAGAGAGCACATGGTGCCCTCATTGTCGAGGTGCACACACTAGCAATGAATGCCCTTCATACCAACCGGTCCCAGATACTTCACTGATCAAATGTGACATCTACGGCTTTATGGGGCATACATCATTTTATAGCTATTATAACCCGAGGAATCAACCTCACAACCAGTCAGGAGGACATTATCAACCTCCTCGACAACTGTTTGTTTCACAGAACCAACACACGCACTAGCAACCACAAAACAACCAAGTCCATATACAAGAGTTGCCCAGACAACCTAGACATGAACCTCAACCACAACTGGCTCTCTTAGGACCACCTCCAAGAGGACAACCTGATCTAGGAGCACAAAAACATAGGCACCCTCGAGAGTCTGCACAAGCACATTTGGTAGAAAACTCCTACGATCACTCATATCATCATGATACAACACTTCCATCACCTAGTTCTCAATTTTATCCAACCGACAACTCATGCTTGTGCGAACGAGATGAGTATTTCACACCACTAGAAAATCCAGCACAGCTAGCCATCCAAGATGGTTATGCTATCGCCACAGGACCAATGAGCAACTGCTGCTTTATTTGTGGTGAAACAAGACACTTCATGTTGACTGTAAAGTTAAAAACCAATACCATGCGGAATGTCCAGACTGTGTTCGCAAACACAGTTTCAAGGATTGTCCTAAAAAACCTAACAAGATTCTTTCAGCACGTCATATATCATCCGAACTTGTTAGAGTTCTCACTAGAGCACAACGCCAACAACAAGAACAACAACAAACCAATGCTAAATCAGCTAACCCACATGGAAGCCACTTGACAACTTCCACATTACCAAAAGATTACCTAGACTTAAAAGTGGAACAAAGGAAATACAATGAATTTCGAGATGAGTTTTTGCGAGAGCAAGCACATACGGAAAGTCTGTTATCAGCTCAAATCCCCGAAAACGAGCAATCCCTATAGGGACTTGAAGTATTTTCTGATCTCCTGCAAGCACAACTCACCATGTCGTTGTGAAAAATACAGATCCTAAGTGGATCTAAACTCCAAGATCATTGGCTTGAATGCTTGCACTCCAAACTACATAAGCTAGGAATTGGCAACACATTCTATGCTACCTAGAATGCAAAGAACTTGATCAAAAAGCATTTATCACAAATGGAAACTTCCATAAACATCAAGTGCGGCCCAAAATAGCATTATACAGTCCATAATACATCAGCCTATCACTTTTGGAAAGCACCTAAGATCATACACACAAAGCTTGAACTCAATCACTACACAATGCCAACAATGGAAGGAGAACCCAATAGAAAAATCTCTCATTAAGCAAATGAATACAATGGATCTGCTCCAACCTGTTTCTCCACGGCCTACCTGCTATATATATCTGAGAGAGATGACTCTCTCTCCTCTCTCTAGACCCTCCTTACCTAAAATATGCCCTATATAGGTAAAATTGACATATATGTCCAAAATACATGAAAATGGACTCATTTCGAAGGTCTTGAAGTTTGACACTTCTTCATACTGAAAAAATACACTTATTAAAAATATCTAGACCTGTTTCACACGTGTGAAAAGTCAGATCCTAAACTATGTGCCATTTTTAGCAATTTTGGCCTAAAACTAGACAAGGAAATGTTGACAATTTTCACACTCCCTCTTCAACTTAACTTGCTAGTTTTACAACACTACTTTGTTCCAACTTAAGAATGATCTCCATCATCAGAATAGATCTCTTCTCAAGGATCCTAATATGTACAAAATAGGACACAACATAATTGATATAGATAATAGTGTCCATATAGGATGCTTCACTATTTCTTACATCAATTTTACATAGAATCATAAAAATGGTACATGTAAAAGAACATAGAATCTCAATTAATGAATTCCTCCATGTATCCATCTCTGGTTTCTCTGTAAAATAGCAGCAAACAAGTTGTAAATGAAAGTGATCAACAAGTGTTTGCATGCCTCCTCCACATTTCACTATACATATAGTGAATGCAACATGTATCTCCATGAATGAACTTCCATCACCACCTTGCCTTTGTAGATCTTCAATCCATGAAAGCCTTTGAGTGAATGAATGCCAAAAAGATGTGTTCCCTACTCCATTTGAATGACCAAAACCTGAACTTGAAATACTTGAAGTACCTCCACAAGATTTGCACACAACGCTTGATCCTACAATGTCAACAAGTTGCCAATTTGCCAACACTAGAATACTAGATCTTGAACTTTGTTCAAAAGAAAACATATTGACCACTTCAATACCTTTCAAGATCTGAATGAATTCATGTACTTGATCATACAAACCAGCAATGATAACTATTCCATCTCCAAGATCCAAAGGATGCAAAACTATGGAACTAGTTTTATTGAAATTTGACAATTTCAACACATTGACATAACAATGTTCATACATGAGATTAGGCAAGTGAGGTAGAGTAAGAAGACACTTCCTTGCAGCTCCAAAGACCTTACTTGAACCTTCAAGAACCTGTAAAAACAGATCCAAAATGCCTTGACCATTTGTCTCTTCTTTGATGCTTTTCACTAGCTTCGAATTGCCACTTGTCTCTTGGTGTTGATGAAGCAATCCAAGATCAACCTCTTGATCTTCCAATAAGACATCAAAGATCTTGCATATGTGAACATCTTCAGATCTGAAACTCTGAAGATACTCCCTCTCAAACACATGATTAAGATCCCACAAGATCTCATCAATGCTCAAATTTGACCCTTCACTATAGTTAGTGAAAACAATGCCACCATCATAAACCAAAAGATAGATTCCAACATTTCCATTTAACATGAAGTAGAGTAGGTGAAGATGAGTATCAAACCTAATCAAAACAGCCCTCTTGAGTTCATAACAAACCTCAATAAGCTCACCAATGATATCTCCCTTGCCTTGAAGAAGTTGCCACTTGAGTTGCTCCATGTAGTCTTCTTCAACCAACCTTTTGCCATCTTGACCATGAATGAACAATCCACCACAATCATAGAATGCTTTGAGTTGATGAAGAGATGTTAGATCCATGCTTTGGATCTTCCCAAGAACCACTCTTCCATTGCCCTTTCCTTCACAAGACTCCCTCTTAATGCTAGCACCACAAAAGTTAGAAACCTCCCTCTTGATAGTTGCACCATAAGAAGTAGAAGACTCTTGAATATTAGAAGCCAAGAAAAGAATCCTTAGTACCTTCAACATAAGAGTGATTGAAGTACTCTCTCTTTTCAAACATGAACTTCTACTCAATGATTTAGGTAATGAGTCATATGATAATGATTCTTCCTCACTATCGTTCATAAAAACATCATTCAAAGTACATCCTACTTTGAACACTTCACATACTTCTCTTCCTTTTGACTTGTGATCTCCCTCACCAAGTCTCATGATAGAAACCTTTGATCTACTCTTTTTATGAAGAAATGTGACACCACTTGTTGCACAAATGACTTTATCACAAAAAGATGTAAAAGAACCATTTCCTTCAAGCATGCTCAAAGCACCATCATCTTTTCCCACATGATTACATACATCAATATGAAAAGAATTAGAAGAACAACCATCTTCTTGCAAAGAATGACACTTAGCATCTCCATCTTTTTCCATATGAACAAACAAGTCATTAGCAACAATCACTTCCAAAGAAGAATCTTCATCAACTCCATTGATGAAGTTAGCTCCTTCCTTACCTTTTCCATTTTTGCACTTGCCATCTAGCACCATTGAAGAACCACCAAGCCTTGGAAGTCCATGAGTAGAAGAGTACAAACATGATGCTAATTTAGCTCCACATGACTCCATATGACTAGTAGGTAACACTAGTGCATCTTCAAGATCCAATGGATCCAAAAAATTGACCATAGATTCACCAAAGCTTGCCAAGTTAGCACAACAATTATCATCTCCAAGAAGTACATTAGATCTCAACCTAGATCTAGCATTTTGTTTCTTATGGCATTCATTTGCAAAATGTCCTTTTATCCCACAATAAAAACATTTGAACTTGGACTTATCTTGCTTCCTACTTTGCAAAGAAGAAGAATGCTTTCCATGCTCCAAACTACCTTGCTTGGACCACTTGCCTTTGAACTTGCCCTTTGTGAAAAGAGCTTCTTCATCTCCACCTTGTGTTGATGCACCACCACCTTTGGCTTGCAACCTATGCTCTTCAGCCACCAAGATCTCTTGCAAGTCATTGACACTTGGCAAGGACTTTTGTATAGCAAAGCATTGTACAAGGTTAGAATGTTCATCAAGCAAACCATTCAACATGACTTGAACTAGTTCCCCATCCTTTATGCTTTCATCTATGCATGCTAGATCATCATTCAAGGATTTAACCTTCAAGACAAATGAATGTGCACTCTCTCCCTCTCTTTGACAACTTTGGAAGATTTGCCTTCTTAGGGTGAGAACCCTAGATGTGGATTTGGACTCATAGATCTTCTTCAAAGCATTCCATGCTTCACTTGAAGAAGTACATTTACCAACTTCTTTAAGAAGTTCATTGGTAACATTCATCTTTATGATATGTAAGGCTCTTTTAGCCCTTCTATCAAAATTTAGTTGCTCTTGAAGAATTAGAGGTCTTTCTTCAATTCCCACAACTATATCCATTAGCTCATTCAACTCTAGTAAAGACTCCATCCTCACTTTCCAAGTTGAATAGTTTGTAGAGTTTAACCTCTCTTTAGCTTCCAACATGATTCCACCATTGGATGTCATGATGCTAAAATCTTCTTGTGTCCTTAGGCTCTGTTCTAATGCACCTAGCACTCTCCTTTCTCTCAATAAATGAAGAAGGAGAAGATCTTAAAAGATTTAGAACCCTAAATGACCTCTATCTTGAAACTATTTGGCTTTCAAGCATAGAAAGGAAGATTGAAACACATGCAACACTTTGCACACACTAAGAATGGATTACAAACTCAAACCAACCTGAACACACTCTTGCTTAAGCTCTCAAACTTTCCAGCAAGTGACCAAATCAAGTTATGGTGTGAAGAGTTACTTGCATTCTTAGAAAATACCCAAAACTAGGATGCCAAAATTACCTAGTAATGAACAAACTTGATCAACATATGATCACCACACTAAGATATTGATTCAACCTGTAAAACCACATGTAAACCACACTTCTAAAAGTTTATAAACTCCAGCAAGTGATAAATACAAGATTTAGAGGTGAATGAATGAGCACACTTAGTGAATCACAAGACTAGCTTCACTATCTTGTCAAAATTTGGTGTTTAGATGTAGATCTAAGATCACTTCACATGAGAATGTTCCTCAACCTGTTAAGAACCTGAAAACACACTTGCATAATGGTTAACACCTTCCAGCAAATGCTCCAATCAAATTACATAAGGAGAGTTACTTACATGCTCAACAAAGTACACCAAAATTTATGCCAAAATTGATGACAATCTTTACAATATGCTCTTCACAATGGAGCTTACAATATGTTCACCCAAAAAAGGGGATCTTTCATCCAAATGGGAGCTTTGCTCAGCCTTTAGGAGAATTACAACTCACTCAAAAGAGCATTTGTCATCCACTTAAGGAGAAGTTTCATCCACTTAAGGAGAGTGTTCATCCAAGAATGGAGATTGTCAACAATAGGATTGAAAAGAACATTGTTAGTATTGAATATGCACAAGCCTCACAATCAACAAATGATTAGGTGTTATGATCTGATCCAAAATAGTTTCTTTTCAGCCTCTGATCTTCAATAGACCTGAAATATGCTTTTGATCCACAAGTTCAACTCACAAAACAAAGGTTAGTAAGATTTGATCAACAAAGCAATGCAAAATCATGCTAGAACTTGATCAAACATCCAAATATCACCAAAAATGGAATACTTACTATGAATAGAAGCCAACCAGCTCTGATACCATGTGAAAAATACAGATCCTAAGTGGATCTAAACTCCAAGATCATTGGCTTGAATGCTTGCACTCCAAACTACATAAGCTAGGAATTGGCAACACATTCTATGCTACCTAGAATGCAAAGAACTTGATCAAAAAGCATTTATCACAAATGGAAACTTCCATAAACATCAAGTGCGGCCCAAAATAGCATTATACAGTCCATAATACATCAGCCTATCACTTTTGGAAAGCACCTAAGATCATACACACAAAGCTTGAACTCAATCACTACACAATGCCAACAATGGAAGGAGAACCCAATAGAAAAATCTCTCATTAAGCAAATGAATACAATGGATCTGCTCCAACCTGTTTCTCCACGGCCTACCTGCTATATATAGTTGAGAGAGATGACTCTCTCTCCTCTCTCTAGACCCTCCTTACCTAAAATATGCCCTATATAGGTAAAATTGGCATATATGTCCAAAATACATGAAAATGGACTCATTTCGAAGGTCTTGAAGTTTGACACTTCTTCATACTGAAAAAATACACTTACTAAAAATATCTAGACCTGTTTCACACGTGTGAAAAGTCAGATCCTAAACTATGTGCCATTTTTAGCAATTTTGGCCTAAAACTAGACAAGGAAATGTTGACAATTTTCACAGTCGTTCCATAGCGTAGTAAAATCCTTCACCGAGCTTCAACGTTATATCCATCGTAGTTTTCAGCTACCTACTATTCTTGATGAATAGCGGAAAATAAAAGAGATTATTGAAATTTCCCAGATTCCTATGAATCTGTTGAATATAGGTGTTGCTAAGGGGACTAGCATCACCCTGCCTTTGTTCTATAAAGACTATCCTACAGTATCTACTATCCTTGATAGCAGATCAGGCGTCAATATAATGGCTTTGTCCTTGGCAAAGTCATGGGGCTTCCATACCCTCGATCAAAAACTATACAAACTTTGCATGGCTGATCAACGAGTTATCGACCCTGCTGGTCATTTATCAAATATTAAGGTTCGAATAGCAGGTGTCAAATTTGTGATCGATTGTGTCATCTTAGACTTACCAGAAGATGCCAATACTTATAAACTCCTTCTTGGTACACCCTGGCTCCAGATGGTAGGAGTTTTCCAAGATTGGAAGCATAGCAAAATCACCTTTGGCAATCACGACAGTCACTGTTGACTCAAATGGCCATGTCAAGCCTGCTAAAGTTTATGATGATTGGTCATCAACAACATATGGATAATCTGATAGTGTCCCGATCCAACTAAAAGGCCACTATAGAAGATCCAAAAACATAATCAATTGGGGTCAAGCACTAGCCACTGTAGACTGTGTTGATTCCAATCGATGTCGTATCAAAACTGCGGTAGAAGATGTGGATATTCTCTCATCTTCTACAGACATTGGCACACCCATCATCCCACTTATGATGATTGACCCGATTCCTATAGCTTGGTGCCCAGGAGAACCTAGTGTCTCTACCGCCATTCGCCAAAATAATTTTTAAGGAGATCAAGACACCAGGACCGTTGGCTCACATCCAATGACATCCAAAGTACCCAACACACAAGCATACAGGCCCAAATCCAAAGTATATACATGGGACGTGTATCAAGACGAAGTCTGGCATACAATCGATGAAGACATGATAAGTGAGGTAACAACACCACCCACTCAAAACCCTCAAAAACCTCGGTTACAAGACAATAAAATTATTGATACAACATTAACCGAGCGTCAAAAACAAATGCGTGAGAAGCTTAAACAACCGATAAAGCCCTTGTCTAAGGAGATAACAACCAAACAGTCAGACCAAGCTTCCACCTCAGGTAGTGCCTCAACACAGATGATTCCCAAAATACTAGAAAACCTTGTGGCACCACCTTTTGATCTCCCACAAAAATTTAGAGATTTCACATTGGATGATGTTGTTATATAGCTACCCTAGTCACACCAGAAACCTACACCACGTTCCAACTCCTTTGAAGGACCACGTTCCAACTCCTGACAAGGAGATGGATCGACTAGTTCATGTTGGTGCACACCTTTCGTCCGAACAACTTTCTGATCTGAAAATTTTACTTCGCAAATACAGGGATGTATTTGGATGGAACTATACAGAAATAAAAGGAATTATGCCTGAAGTAGTGGTTTATACAATTCCTTTGGAAGACAACGCTAAGCCTATTCGGGCTAAACCTTACAGAAGTAACCTCGTCTATCACGAACGAATCGATGAAGATATTAAAAAATTGCTGGATGTTGGTTTCATTTATGAAGTTCAACATACTGATTGGATATCACCCATTGTGGTTGTTCCCAAAAAGAACGGCAAACTTTGTATTTGTGTCGGTCTTAAAAACCTTAATGCAATTACGAAGAAAGACCATTTTCTCTCAGCGGCTACGCACCTTGACGCACTGGAGAAAATCTTCATTCGCTGCCGTAGATTTGGAATCTCACTAAACCCTGATAAATGCCAAATATGGGTCACCCATGGGGTTGTACTCGGGAATATAATTTCAAAGGACGGTATTTCTACCTACCCGTCAAAAATCAAGGTTATAGTTGAAATGCCCTTACCTACAACAATCTATTTATGTGATCAATCCAGGGGACTGATTAAGTTAGAAGATCTAATCCAAAAAAATGCATTAGCCTTTTATAAAACTGATTCTTGTTTTCTGTCGTTGTCCTTTGTGAATCATTTGCCTTCTGCCCATTGCGTTGTGCCTTGACACTGCAGGCCTTCGTTTTTTGCTTAAAGACCCTTTTAAGTTTTTAAGGGTAGTGTCGCCTTTGTTTTTCAAGGGCACCTTCGCTTTTTCTGAAAGGCAAAAAACACGACAAAATGGCAGAAACCTTTTCTAAGGGCAGTGCCCCTTTTTCTAAGGAGGCGAAAAAATGCTACAATAGGTCAATGTCCCTTTTTCTAAGGGCAGGTTTCGCTTTTTCCGAAGGGCCAAAAAGCCGAAGGACGAAAAAGCCGATTGTAGGACAGAAAATAGTTCTAAGGCTAGTGTCCCACCTTTAAGGGCAGCTGTCCTCTTTTTAAGAATAGTTGTAGCTTTTTCTGAAAATCGAAAAAGCCGAAGGACGAAAAAGCCGACTTTAGGGTAAAAATCAACTCTAAGGCAAACATCGCTTTTCTAGGGGTGAGTGTCCTTTTTTCCAAGGGTCTAAACCTTTCCAAGGCATTTTAGGAATAGTGTCTCATTTTTCACATTTTTAAAAATGTGAAAAATGCGACAGTGTCGGAAAAAGTTCTCAGAATTATTCTCTAAGTGTTTTAAACCTAGGGATGAATTTTCTTCATGACCCAAAAATGCAGATTGTGCAAAACTTAGTTCAAAATGTACAGTTGCGAAAAACAGCAAAGGAAAAATTAAGGAAAAATGCTAAGGCTTTGAAAGATAGAAACACTTGGCTTCTTCAACTCCCTCTCAAAGCTGGTATTTTTCTGATTCCTAAGCTTGCGTGCTACTTCTCAGAAATTTCCTTGTCAAGAGGCTTCGTGAAGATATCGGCCGCCATCTGTTTCGTTGGAATGAACTCGGTCTTCAGCTTGTCTTTCTCAACCAAATGTCTTATCAAATGATATCTGATAGCAATGTGTTTCATTCTGGAATGAAACACTAGATCCTTCGTCAGATGAATGGCGGATGTATTGTCCATGAATAATAGTAGCGGCTCGTTGGAGTTCTCTCCCAGTCCGTCAAGGAACTGCTTGAGCCATGTAAGCTCATTCACCATTTTGGCTGCTGCAACATACTCTGCTTCGTAGGATGATTGCACGGTCACGGTTTGCTTCATGTTGATCCATATGACAACTGCTCCGGTTGCTAACGTGCATCCTTCTGAGATGCTCTTGCAGTCATGTTTCAGGGATGCCCAACTTGCATCGCTGTAGGATTTAATCTGGAATCCTTCATGCTGAGAGAAACATAGTCCATAATCCTTCGTCTGTTGAAGGTATTGCAGAATCCTCTTGGCTATCTTCTAGTGCGTAGGGCTTGGATTGACATTGAACTGGCTCATTCTGAAAACTACATAAGCAATGTCAGGGCATGTATCATCTGCTAAGTACATAAGTGACCCGATTAATCTCCTGTAGGGCACGTTCTGCATGGCTTGCTCTTATGCGTTCTACAAGTAGTCTTGCTTGGTCAGAACTGTTCCAGCTACCATGGGCATGTTAGCTCCCTTGCAGTTCGTCATTTGAAAATCATCAATGATTTTCTGGATGTATCTTGATTGGTGAAGATACAACTTCCCTCCGCCAAGATCTCTGTCAATCTGCAATCCTAGGTTGCATCTTGTTTCCCCTAGATCTGATATTTCAAAATGTTGTGAAATATCATGCTTCACCTAAGCAATTAGCTCGTAGCTTCTGGACAGGATCAAGGTGTCATCGATGTAGACTACTATGATTACAATTTTTCCATCTGTGACCTTTGTATAGACATTGTAGTCGGCTATCACTGGTTGATCCTAAGGATATAAGGGGTGGACATTGTTCTGTTCCATGGATTTCATCTCGTCTTCCATCGCTTCAATCCACTTGTCCTTATTAGGACAATTGATAGCTTTCTCATATGATTGAGGTTCTCCTCCAAATCCACAGAACTCCTATGATATAGAGGCTGAGCTGTCAGGTACAAATCTGACAGGTGCTCTTCTTTCTCATGTGGATCTTCTTAGAGAGTCCGTAGTCAATTCGATGGCTTTGCCTTTGTCAAGCTTCTTGTCTTTGCTGATTGCTGAATTTCGATGAGTAGCAGGTGTCCTGGGTACAGGATCTGTGCCTAGATGCTCATTGTCTGAACAATCATTTTGTCCATCTGGGATTTGAGCTTCTTGTTCTGGGTGCTCAAGGTCCGCTCCCTCCGTAGGTGCTGGCAGCTCATAGTAGACTCTGGTCAAAATTTTGTAGCCAACTAGATCATCGTTAGCCATTGTCTTTGACTCATCAAATCTGACATCTCTGACAGTCTTGATTTGTCTGCTGTCAGGCATGTAGATCCTGTAGTATGATGAATGAACATCATATCCTAAAAGAAATCTTTGTTTTACCTTTTCATCCAAATTCTTTCTCTTTTGATCTGGAATGTGGGCATATGCGATGCATCCAAAAATGCGCACATGTGTCAGACTTGGTTTGTTGCCCCAACAAACCTCGTGTGGCATGGTATGTGCAATGCTGGATCTACCTACCATGTTCTGTAAATAGTTGGTTGTAGCTACTGCTTCACCCCATAAGAATTTTGATGACTTTGAATAGGCCATCATGGATCTCGGAGCTTCCATGAGAGTCTGATTTCTTCTCTCTACCACACCATTGTGTTGTGGTGTGTAGGCTGTGGTCTTCAAGTGAAGTATGCCTCTGCTAGTGCAAAACTCAGCAAAGTGTTTGGAGATGTATTCTCCTCCTCTCTCAACTGATTCACCTTCTTGTCAGTCCATTTCTCAACCCAATTCATGACCTCTGTGAATTTGTCTAGGGCCTCCGATTTGTTGTGGATAAAATACACAGTTGCAAACTTGCTAAAGTTGTCAATGAAAGTGATGTAGTAGTTCGAACCTCCAAGGGAGACCACATCAAATGGTCCACAGATGTCAGAGTGTACCAATTCTTGAAGTTTTTTTGTTTTGAAAGAGTCCTTGGTGAATGGTATTCATGACATCTTGCCTTTGTTATAGGCATCCCAACACTTCAAGCATGCTACATATTTGATGTTGACACCAGTGAATGCTCTGTTCCGGCTAGCGTTGTATAGAGCGACTGTATTCATATGATACATCCTCCTGTGCCATGTAATATCCATTGATTCATTGATTTGGTGAGCTTGATCAGAAGGTACTTGGATCTTGAGGTGATACATGTTCCCCTTTCGCTTCCCTGTTGTGACAAGCTGAGTGGTTGCAGCTTCAACCACTTCGTAGATGTCACCTTCAAAGGTGACTCTCAGTCCTGAATCTACCATCTTAGCAACATATAGTAGGTCCTTCTGAATAATGGGCACGTACAGAGTGTCGTCGAGCCTTCTGTCTCTTCCTTTGGTGCTTAACCACAGTGCTTCGGTTCCGCTGACTTTGTGTCTGGAACCATCTCCCAAGATTATGTATCTGGAGGATTTTGATTTTTGATAATCAGTGATCATGTGCCTCGTTGCCATGAAGTGTGACGTTGCACCTGAATCGATAACGATCTCTTATGTATCTGAAGTTGATGTTGCACAAACATCAGCACACAAGTAAGCTATTGGGTTCTTGCCATTGTTGGCTCTGTCTTCGGCCATCTTGGAGGACTCTGGTTCCTCCACGTAGGATGAGCTATTGTCATTCTCCTATCTGCTCTGAGCTTTCTTGTTTCTGGAATTTTGGTTGTAGTCAATGGCTGCGTGACCCTTCTTGTGACAGTGGATGCACTCTATCTTTAGATTGAGCCAACACTTTTCAACAATGTGGCCTTCTCGTGTGCATCGAGTATAGGTCTTCTTCTCACCGTTCTATTGTCTCGGTTTATTTTTGCTCTTCCACTTGTTTTCTTTCGCTCTCTCTGATTGCTACCTTCAATCTTGTATTTGGTCTGACTCCCTCTTAAGAAATTCTTCTTCTGCTTCTCTTTGTTGTTGTAGAGAGCTTGATAAGAGTTATCCTTGTCATCAAGGTGTTCGCGAGCTTCCACCTCTTCTTTGATCTCAATTATAGCCTTCTCAAGAGTCGTCATTGGATCTTTAACAAGTAGTGTTCAGGTCGTTTGAAATGATCCTGGTAGAGCTCGTAGTAGGTATGTGAGTTGCTTCTCGGCTGAGACTGCATTCTCTGTTCCAGAATTGTGTAGCGAGAGGAACATGTCCTTCATTCTTCTGATATAGGGAGTGAGGTCTTTATCATCCCATGGTCAGCTGATCTTCAAGAAGCATAATTTGGCTTCATGATTTCGTTTGAAATCTGGTCAACAAAGCATCCCACATTTCTCTTGCTTTGGAGAGTGTGGCTAGATCAAGTGTTACGTTGTCTTTGATGGAGGAAGACAACGCGGCTATTGCCTTGTAGTTCTTCTCTCTCCATTCCCGTAGCTCTTTGTCAGTGGTTGTGGGCATCTCTTCTGTGCCATCAACCCATGGCCATAGACCTTTTCCTTTCAGTATGAGAGAAGTCTTCACCTTCCATGCTAGGAAGTTTGATCCTGAAGTCAAGGATCGTGCAGATCTTTGATTGAATGCTACTAATGGATGCCATAGCCTGAAGGAATCAAGCAGGCTCTGATTATCAAAAGTCGTGGCTCTGATACCACTAATGTGAAACTGAGTCCGTCCACAGGGCTCTGACCCGAATGCCTGGTGATGGCAATCATGTTCAGAGATCACTGATGTGAAATGAAAGGCTGGATAGAGCCGACTTGACAAGAGTAGCCATTGCTTCTCGCTGCAGTCTAATTCTCTTCTAGGCCTCAGATTTGTTACTGTAGATCTGTTGTAAAATTCAGCCTTGTAAACAATAGATAATGTTGAATAAAACAACAACGAAAATTTATCTACGGATAGCATGCATTTAAGTATTATAGATCATACACATCATTGAACAGACCATTGAGAAAATTGCTTCTATATCTGAAATGAATTTACAATACAATTCTTGAGCGCTGTCTGTTTCCCAGATCAACATGTTGGCGCGAGAGAGATGTTCTCTTCTCGCGAATAGTATGACTAGCTACTACTAATCTGTAAACTCACTCTGGAGCTATCTCAGACTATTTGCCTGTATTATGTCCGTGACTGTGTGTGTCTTCTACATACATATTCTGCATCCTTCGTTGATCCCTTTATGTGATCAATCCAGTGTGAAGATTATTAAAATATTATCTTCCTATCTCGAGTTTGGGGCCATGTCCATGGTTATTTCCACTATATTTCATGCTGTACATAAAAGGTATGTGAATTGAGCACATAACCTTCTAGTATAGGTCAGATTTGAGTTAGGTAGAGTCAATTTTGATGACATGCAGAAGTTTAGATAGCATGCAATGCCATACTGTATGCATTCAAGCCACATGCAATCAGTGCATGCAACATGCAAAGTGGTTTCTATGATCTACACATGTCTAGGCAGTTTTATGAGTTGACATGCAGTACATGCAACATCCATGCATTCAGTTACACATGTGGATCTCTGGTAGGTGAATTAGTTCAGTTAAGTGGACTTTCCATGCAACTCCACTGTAGGAATTTGAGTCTCTCTCATGTAGGGAAATCTTGGCATGTGCAAATAACCGCAATCCACCGTAACCGTAAACCACACTAGACCGTAAACTGTAATCCATAGGGACCGTCAAAAAAAAAACAAAAATTTTCAAAAACACCAAAAAACTCAAAAAATCCAAAACAATCAAAAAACTCATACCAGTACTCAATGGACCAACAAAAAGACCCTAAAATTCCAGACGATTATCCATAGGAGGTTAGGTCCCTTGTAGTTGAACAAATCAGACGCCATAAATTCTATCGAATGCGGGTCAAACTCCAAGAGCCATCCACAAACCCATTCGAGAGACAAGAACCTGATAGAGTCGAGTCTTCACACGCACGACCCTATTTTTCTGGTGCTGAGCCATCACAGGTCAAAACCAACCCTAATGGAGTTCCTGCTACCCACGGAGCTCATTTTGAAAGATGTACACCCAAGCTAGATCTACCAAAGTTTGACGATAGTTCGGACTCTCAAAGATTTTTGCAAATCTTTGAGAATGCATGTGATGTGTATGGTGAAACATATCCCAATGGTATGGTCCAGCTGTTTTCGGTGATCATGATCGCTAAAGCACGTGATTGGTTTTTCAACCTTCATCATGACGAAAAGACAGAATGGTCAGTTTTAAAAGAATCCTTTGTCAAGCATTTTAAGCCCTTTCACTTAATCGAGAGCCCTTTTGTCAAATTGAGTAGCATCAAAATGGCAAAAGACAAACATGTACGAGACTATATTGAGCGTTTCAAACGCCTCAAAAGTCAAGTCCAAGAATAGCCCTCCAAACAGAAGCTCACCATCTGGTTCCTAGTCGGACTTCCAAGATGGATTAGACGTGAGCTTAAATCAAATGACGAATATACGAGCCTAAAGTTAGCTAGTCTAATGCCATTAAGGAGGAAAATGAAGGATCATATGTTGACGAATCAAGGAAAAGACGAGCAACACATGCTCCTGCCCATGAGTCAAAGCCGATCGAGGACACCCGAGATCAGCTTTGGAAATCCCAGCTAGAGTTGCTTGGTAAGCAACATCAACTACAGATGGAGAAAATCACCAATGAGTTTCAAACTACCTTGAAGTCTATCCAAAGCAATATGCCTGGTCAGCCAAACCCTACACAGGTACCTTATAGACAAAAACTCATATGGTGCCCACATTGCCGGGCTATGCATCCTACTAATGCTTGTCCTTCATATCGGCCTATCCAAGTACATACAGTCCAACAATATGAAGAACAACTGTCACCATCTGGACATTCCTTGACTTATCATGAATACCCACCAAAAAGTCCAGAACCATTAGCCATACAAGATGGCTATGCTGTTATACAAGGGCCATTGCACACCAGATGTTTCATTTGTGGTGAAACTGGCCACTTCATGGTTGATTGTCCAGTCAAGACCAAGTACCATGCTGAGTGTCCTGACTGTATCAGAAAACACAGTTTCAAAGACTATCCGAAACAACCAACTACAATCCTACCTGCCCATCACGTCAGTTCTGAATCCCGATAGGATCCTCACGACACCCACACGAGCACCATAGCACACAACTGCTCAGCCTGCTGCTCACTCGAAAAGTTTCTTGCAAACTTCTACATTACCGCACAATACACCTGCTCCATAATGAAAAAGGACAATATGAAATGAGTCCTTGTCGAAAGAAAGTGAAACCGATATTCCGTCATCTGCTACAATGTCCAACCAAGAGCAACCTTCCCAGGGAATTGACAGTTTTTCTCCCCTTCTACAACCTCAAATCTATTTTGTCTTTTCATATGTTGATACGATTTCCAATGTGCCAATACATAATAAATCTAGGATTCGAAAATCCAGATAGAGATTTGGTTCTGAATCTCTTGTTCATAGAGGTCCTCAGGACATAGTACCTCATCCATACCTGCATCTCAAGCTATATCTTACTTCATCTACTATCAATGATGGTAGATTTTAGTGTCACCCACACTGCCTTGTTTTGACAAGGGCATGTCAGAGTAAATCACATTACTCTACAAAACAACTGAAATATTGCAACTATCAAGGTACATTATCAATGTTGATGAATGCAAGTTTTGTTTGACAAGTGATATACAGTTCTCACTCTTTGTCACGTTTGTTTATTTCCTTGTTTCTCTTCACCTATTTTGTGTGATTGATTTTTGCATATGGAATAGCTACTACACGAGAGTCTTCCGTAGAGCATCTCAAGAACACATCTTCATTCATCTATCCATCTTCAGATTCCCTTGTACAGTAATTTAGGATTTTTGAGAATTATGAGAAATCCATGTCAAGTCAGAGTTAATTCTTGCGTCTCATTACCATATTCATCTTGGAGTCAACTACAGCAAGATCGAAACAAATTTAGTTAAAATCTGTTCAATCTTTAGTCCAGTCACATGTTCAACGTGTTTTCAACTATGTGTTCCACACGCCAATCCAATCTTGAGCATGAACAATTTTCAAAAACAGCATCCCCACCAACAGATTTGGGGGGGAGGGAGAGTGGATCTACTTGGATTCAATGGAGCAGTTACGCTGCCTGCAACAACATCAGCAAGATCGACAACCAAGGTCACAAGTCAAATATGAAAAGACAAGGCTAAAGACGACAGATGGGTAACCGAAGAGACTCAATCAGAAGTGGTATTCCAGTCATGACGAAGATCCTTCAGAAAAGAGAAACACAGGCTTTGAAAAATCAGTCTCCTTCTTCAACCAATCTCTTGCCATATTTCTATGCCCATTCTCATGTCTATCGTCCACACCATCTACCGTTGTCACCACCGCCCTTCCTTCCATCTGTTTGTTTTTCATCATTTCACTGTTCTTCTGAGAAATCTCCAATTTTTTATAGTCTTACCAAAGCAGCTGATAGATCATTGCAAGTGTCTTGCGGAGACCAACTACCACCTACATTGGTTTTTCAACTGGAGAAGATCTACAGAAGCAGGCGAAGCAGCTAGAAGAAATAAAGAGAAAGATCCAGGAAGCTGAGGAGGAAAGGACAAAACCTAAGCAACAGATGAGTCAGATCAACCTTGATCAAAATAAACTCTCTGGAGCAATGATAGTTGAATCCCCTCCTACGAAGCCCAAAGAGATCCAAAAGTAACGGATCAAAAGAAAGAGCTGTAGAAAAGAAAGATGAAGACAACTGTGAACCTACAAAATAAAACAAGCTCCTCACCCAGCAAGTGGTGTTCAAAGCTCGACATTACAAGGGTCCAAGGCTGTAACTGTAGAACTAATAGTTCCTTCATTCTTTCACCAAGCCTTCATCATGTTTTCTTACTGTTATCAAATCGTCCATCCAAATCTGTTCCTACCACCAATTTTTGATAAGTCCATCCCCTTGAGACTGATAATCAAAGTTTGTGCAACCTGCAGATCAAAAGTTTTCCTTGAGACTGGAACTTCAACTGAGAGAATAACCACGGAAACACCCAGAGGCAAATGGATGATACAGACCTCCTAGAAGATAGAATCTTTCAAGAAACCAAAGATGAAACCATCAATGGCATATACAAGTGGCAAAACAAAGAGACATATGGAAAGCACATACAAAGTATATCTTTCTTCTACTAACAAGAATGTTGTTAGTAGAGATGTGATCTTCCATGAAGATCAGAAGTTTAACTTGGATGATGCGCAGATCAAGGAGTCTCATGCAAGATCAATCATCAATCCTGATGTTGCTCAAGAGGTGGTGAGGCCGAGGCTTGAGGAGGAGCAAATTCAAGCTAGCACACCAAGAATATCTACATGAGCAAGATCTGAGCCAAGGAGGCTCACATATGATGAAGAAGGAAGGCAAGTGGAAGGTGAAACTTCCTATCATGCTCTCTTCATATCAGATGAAGAGCCTAAAAATGTCCAAGAAGCTCTTCAATCCAAGATGTAGGTTGAAGCAATGATCCAAGAGTCTGAAGCCTTGATGTCAAACAACACATGGGAGCTTGTGGAGCCACCAAACAACATGCATGTGATTGGATGTAAGTGGGATTTCAGAATCAAGTATAATCATGATGGATCTATCAAAAAGTATAAAGCAAGACTTTGTGCCAAAGGCTAGTCACAAATCAAAGGTCATGACTATGAAGACACCTTTGCACCAGTTGCAAAGATTGTAACAATCCGAATACTTATATCTCTTGCATGTTTTCACAATTGGAGTATGTTCCAGCTTGATGTTTCTAATGCATTTCTCAATGGTTACCTTGAGGAGGAGATTTACATGGAGCAACCTCCAGGCTTTGTGAAAGAAGGTGATGGATCAAAAGTTTATCTTTTGTTCAAAAGCCTCTATGGACTGAAACAAGCACCAAGGTCTTGGTATGCAAGGCTCAACTCCTATCTCATATCACTCGGATTTTGTCTAAGTGAATATGACTCTTCTCTGTATTATAAGTTTGTAGATAACTTTGTGATTATTCTTCTCATCTATGTAGATCATATCATTCTTTGTGGAAATAATGAGAAGCTAGTTGAAGAAACTAAGCATGCACTTGGTACTGAGTTTAAGATGCAAGACTTAGGAGTTATTCACTATATTCTTGGCCTTGAAATAGATTTTTGGAAAGGTCATGCATTCATAAGCCAAAGTAGATATGCACTTTCCATGCCCGAGAAATTCCAGATGGAAAATTGTAAAGACATAGATACACCTATGGAGCACACTGTAAAAGTTCCTATGAAAGATGATGAAAAATCCTTTGAGGACATCACTCTTTATAGGAATCTTATTGGCTCACTTATTTGGTTAAAAGTGACTAGGCCTGATCTAAGCTTTTGTGTTCATAGGCTAAGTCAACACATGCAGGATCCAAAGTTATATCACTGGAAGTTGGCTAAAAGAATCTTGAGGTATATATCTTCTACCTTAGATTATGGATTATTCTACAAGGGAGAAGATCTGACTTTGATTGCTTTTTCAGATTTTGCAGGAGATAGGTTGGATATAAAATCCACAAGTGCACACTATATTTCTTGGAGGGAATTCGGTTTCTTGGCTATCAAAGAAGCAGACAACTATTTCCTTATCATCCTTTGAAGCTGAGTACAAATCTCTTACAACCACAACAAAGGAGGTTTTATGGATCAAAAGACTACTTTTGGAACTAAAGTGTTATCAGATGAAGATCTTCCAATTATCAAGAATGACAACATTTCTACTCAAGCTCTTGCAAATAATCCAGTTTTCCATGCACGGAGCAAACACATTGAAAACCAAAGTTGGTCAAAACGTAGTTCTGATGCAACATAGCTCCTTCGTCATTTGTGCTCCTGCACTTTCCATCGATTCTCCTCCTTCGTCATCGGTGCTCATGCACTCCATCGGCCTCCTTATTCCTCACCCTCATTCCTCGCTGATGTTGGATTGGTGGATTGGTGTTCTGAGGAGATGGTATGGATGCAAGGAAAGCAGCAAACATTAAATTGGTGCTATGAGGAGGTGTTGTGGATGCAAAGGGAGCTCCATAAGATGGAAGACACATGCCCACCAGATGAATCCCAGGCAATACCTTGCCATCCGACGCATGGATTACCACCTACCCAACTTGATGTGATTGTAAATGGATAACCCACATCGCTGATGAACGTCAGTCGAGCATTAACCTCAAGTGCACAAGCCATCCCTAGCTTGGATTGACAGAAACTGTTCCCAAAAGATAATAAATTTACAAAAGAATTAAATAAAGGAATCGGACCAACCAGTTGATTGTTCTGCACAGTGAAGGCAACAGGGTTTAGGACAACAGGACAACAGGGTTTAGGACAATACGGCAACATGTTCTTCTCGTAGAAAGATTGGACAGCAGGACAACAGGGTTCTTAGATATCAATAGAGCCGTGGTGAGAGTCATTCTCGGCTGCAAAGAGGACATTTGGGTAGACAATTATCTGTTTGAGATTGCTAAAGGTGTTGGGTTGCTTTCTTCATGGAGAGCACTTTTTGTGCTCAATTGCTACAAGAAAAAGATCAAATGCCTGCTCCAGAAGCCACGACCATAGCCAGGAGAGCACTTTTTGTGCTCAATTGCTACAAGAAAAAGATTAAATGCCTGCTCCAGAAGCCACGGCCATAGCCAGCAACAATAGGAAACAGAGAAGAGCAAAGCGCAAAAGGCGTGCAAAATCTGGTCAGTGCAGCTGCCTTGGTCGCACTACCACCATCGCCACCATCAACAACACCAAAGCGTTGCTTGCTTGCATTCACACAAGTTTGAACTTATGATGTAGATTTTCATTTAAAGTTTACTTTGGCGCAAGGAGCCTTCAAGACATATCTTGAATGTTGTAGCCCTTATCCATAGTCAGGGATGATGTAGCCCCTCTCAAATGTTCAAGTTGTAGCTTGTAGGGCTCCCGCGTGAAGAACCTCTCTCCCCATAAAAATGTCCTCTGTAGACATTTTTATTTTAGCATTTTGCAATTGAAGCACCTCATTGATGTTATCTTGCACAATTTTGGTGTGAGCAACTCAAATCTACAGAATTTGTTTTCAATCGCCTAGTTGTAAGAAAGAAGCTGTGCAGCACACTGAAAGTAGAAAGTGTTTCATGCTCAAATGGAATTGTAGATTGCTTTTGATCTCTTTGTTCAAAGTATCAGTAGATGCAACTGTGGGAGGAATGTCATGTGCCAATTTAAATCAGCCTGAGCTTTGAGAACTACTCAGTCCTTTAAAAGGTCTTTCGGAAATGCAGATCACCCTTGGAGCGTGACAATTTCAAGTTTGGAGCATGACAATTTGAAGTTCCCTGTTGTTTCTCCATCACATTTGTGTCTTTTTCGATCTCATTGCTTTGCATGCAGGTGTGGGTGCCACAAAGCTGAGTTGTTCTCTTGCAAATAAACCATTTCTTTGTATTCAAGGAAAGTATTTGAATAGTCTTCCACAATAATCTTGTGAACAGAGAAGCAATTTTATGAAGTCTTTCAATCACATTCTGTGGATTTTATGTGTGGCTTTTTTGTGGAGAATCACAGGTTTTTTTGGCTGGTCAATTGGTGCAGGTTACTCAAGAATCTCAAAAGTCTTCTTGAAACTTCAAAGTTTTGATTCATATATAATTCATTTGTTTTGCTCAGGTAGTTTATGAGGTTCAGGCCCTAGATTTTTGGCGCAGATCCACTGTGCTCCAAAATCTTACCTGCCTTTGTACGAGATAGCCCACTCAATGTCCTCATCCAAGCTCTTCATTGGAGGTATTGAATATTATATATATGAAGATATGTTTGTGCTTTTGATTTTGCTTTGATTGTTCTTTGTTTACTTTTCTTGATCATGATTGGGTTATAATTATTGTGGAAATAGGATGTCAGATCTATGTAGATGATTGATGCATTAATATGTGAGATAATAATGCACTGTTACAATAATGAATTATAATGTTTCTGAAAAATTTTAATGGATTTGCTGACACTGAAAAATTAGACTATGAGATTCACAAAAGAGTGAAGTATTTAACAGTTTTGAGAGATTTTGACAACACACACACACACACACACACACACACACACACACACACAATGCAAGCCTAAGCCTAAAGCTACAACCTAATCCTAATCCACAACCCACACACACACACACACACACACACACACACACCCTAAACCCACACACACACACTCCATAAACACATGCATACACACACACACCCCCTCCATAAACACACACATGGCACACACATCACATGCACATACACACACTCGCACACTCGCACACACACACACACACACACACACACACACAAGTACACACATACACAAAGCCATTAGGGCACGCACACACGCATGCACGCACATTCGCCATCAACGCACGTCTGCCATCGACGCACGTCCACCATTGCCCGTCAACGACGAGCACTCTTTACTAGTATATATATGTATATGAGGTGATAGAGTTTATCGTCTAACTTGTTCTTGTGAACTGGTGTTTAGGCATGATGTAAAAGTTCACAAGAAGAGTCTAAATTGAACTGTGAGTGATGAGACTCTGACAATGAGTAGCTACTGTATACAGTGGCATGTTCGAATGTGTAGTTTTTTTAGGATTTGACAGATGAAGCGCTCCATTTTGAGTGGTACCATTCAACAGTCGATAGTTTGATAGTGTCGATACCTCGACAATGCCGATAGTGGACAGTCGACAATGTCACGATAGTGACTACAGTGCCGATAGTGCCGGAGTTGATTTGTTGCTCTACTTCGAATATCCGTGTATTTCTGTAGACTATTTAAATATGCATGTAAATCTGTAGACTGTCTCGAATAACAGTTCATTTATGCATATTGTTGTAGAGAGTGAGTATTAATAGTATACAGGAGTACCCCGAGGATAGAATCAGGTGAATAGGAGTAACATTAAACTCCAACAATTCTAACACTCTCCCTTAATGGAAAATCTTATAACTTCCTTCTCCTTAACTTTATCATTGCCCAAAATTTATTATGGCTCTTTGAATTTAGAGCCTTAGTGAAAATGTTTGCAACCATGAACTGTGTTATGTAGAAAATCAAATAACTTCTCTATTTAAGACTTTCTCTCTAACATAATGATGTTTTATCTTAATATCTTTATTCTTGAAGTGGAAGATGAGATTCAATGACAATGATATAGTACTTTGACTGTCACAAAAAGTTTGAGTTGGAGTAATCTGAACTAGTCCAATATCAGAGAGTAAATGTCTTAGCCAAACACATTCTTTTACAACATGTTGTAGAGATATACTTTTTCTGAATAGAGAATAAGACAATAGATGTCTGTTTTCTGTTGTTTCATGAAATAGGTCCATTGTTGAGTAAAGGGGGCAATTGTGTGATCTTGACTTGAGCAGAAGGCACATTAGAGGTAACCATATTGTTGAACTGGAATATTGTTTGTCCCACAACAAAGCAATACCAGTTTCATTACAATCAATTTTAAATTGACGTTTAAAGCTATCTTAAACTGGCGTTGAAAGCTAATGTCATTAACATTAGCTATGCAATGCTCTGTCTCACCAAACGCCTTAATATAATCTCGAAAAATGAAAATTTTGTGTCCGCACCTGCGCATCCTCAAAAGCTTGAGACCGCCAAAAATCTGTTGCCTACTTGTGCTCGTGTGCTTGCACCTGCATGTCTTTTGATGCTTGCGTGCCTACACATAGTGCGTGCTATAATGCTCAAAACTGAAAAAAATAAAAAAAACTCTAAATTCTTTTCGACCATTTGCTGCCCCTGCCCATGTCACATGGTTCATTGGCAGCGTGCTGGGGGTTTGGGCGTGCTGGGGCCAAACCCCCAGGCAATGCCTTTAAGGCCCCCCTTCCCCCAATCACAATAGGACCTTGTCCCCCTGAATATCTCAATGTTGTGAAAGGTGCACAATTTGAAGCAAGTTTTCCCGGCAAAAAAGACTAAGGTCCAAGGCGGGCGGGGACGCTTCAGATACGATCTAACGCTGAGAACTGACCAACATCGATCCGAGACGCTATCCGTGCCACGCAATCCAAGTCATCTGATTGGAGCACAAATCAGCTGCCAAACTGAGTTCGCATATTACGAACATCTTTCCTGTACATAAACTCTCCTATGCTTTCCATTTCCTAGACTCCAGAGCTCAATATCGATCCCTTTCTCCCTCGATCAAGATTCCCTGTACCTTCGAAGCAGAAGCTTAGAATTTGAAGATGGCGAGGACAAAGCAGACTGCGAGGAAATCTACTGGAGGAAAGGCTCCTCGCAAGCAGCTTGCCACGAAGGCTGCTCGTAAGTCGGCTCCGGCCACAGGTGGAGTGAAGAAGCCTCATCGTTACAGGCCAGGGACTGTGGCTCTTAGGGAAATCCGTCGATACCAGAAATCTACTGAGCTTTTGATCAGGAAGCTGCCCTTTCAGAGATTGGTCAGAGAAATTGCTCAGGATTTCAAAACTGATTTGAGGTTTCAGAGCTCCGCTGTGTTGGCTTTGCAAGAAGCTGCTGAAGCTTACCTTGTGGGTTTGTTTGAGGACACCAACTTGTGCGCCATTCATGCTAAGCGAGTAACCATTATGCCTAAGGACATTCAGCTCGCTAGGCGTATTCGTGGAGAGAGGGCTTGAAATTCTGTCTTTTCATTTTTCCTTACGTTGTATTTTTACACCACAAATCTGATTAATGCATCGACTCTCAGCGGTTTCTGTAGACCGTTTCTTTAGGCTTTGGAGACGTTATTAGTGTTTATACATTTTTGGAGTCATCTTGATCGTATAATGCCACATTTTCTAATGTTAAATCATTTTAATACATTCCAAGCTATAGCTGCTTTCAATCTATTAGTAGCATTATCTGCATTTGAATGTAATTTCTCTCTCGTAGCCAGAATCAGAAATTTAACCAATTTAGAGGTTTTAATTTTGTCATTTCCTTTGATTATGTCTCAAATCGGTCAAACATCTTGAAGCAGTACTTGGGAAACCTTTCGAGTGTTCATTAATATCCGATATCTTTCAATGCATGTTGTTTTTTGAAAAATAAATCCTCCTAAAACAAAGGCTAATCTGCAGCGAGCATCCGTGACCCCGGCAGCACCCTCGCTCTCCTTTATACCCCGGCTCGCTCGCTCTCACTCAGACGGCCATCGCATCAACCTGCGCGCTCTCTCCCCTCAATCGCTCGCCATCATCTGATATGGGCTAGCGGCGCGCACCGTAATTTGCATTTTGGCTCCCTATTGGACACGTGTCACACGTTTATAGGCTGGACACCAATGTTCAATGTTCAAGAGCCATATTATAACGGCCTTTCAGTTGAAGGCCCAATTGAAAGGCCAAAACTCAAATTACAGGACGTGAGCAATCATAATTAGCTGAGCTACCTACTTGTTCTAATAGATGATCATAGATCAAGGTGTGTAAATGCCTCTACATTGATGGCGAATTATAATAATGAACAAAAAAAACTAAAACTTAGTTGGAAAGTTATAGCTGGGCGAGTAATAGAGAATGGCTGGAACAGAGAAAATGGATGAAAAAATTTGAAATGGTGAGTAATAGTCTTATAACTTGCTGATCTCCAGAATGATGGCCTTGAGGTTGCTAATCACCTTGCTTTGATGGTGAGTAAAGTTGGTTAAAAAAAGGTGTCAAGAAGAGATCTGACATATAAAAGGTGATTGGGCGAGTAAAAGCATTGATGGCAAGTAATATATTATAACTCGTCGAGACTATAGAACAGAGCTTGAACTTTGCTTGGCTCACTAGAAAAGTGGCGAGTAAAAAAGGCAACAAAAAACAGGAAAAAAGCTTGTAGACGAATAAAGAACCTGTCAAAAATGCAATGAAAAATCAAACAAAACCCATCTAAATAGTAGCTTAGCATCGTCTCCCCGCCATCGGTGCCAAAAAAATGTCGGACACTTTCTGTGCCTTTAATTGTCGCATTCAAGAGGGTAAAGTCGGGGTTTGGATTTCCAACCGGGTGAGTTGTCATGTAGTACGATCTTTCATCCAATGGGGAGGGGGTTAAGCTACGGATTTAAATGGGATCTAAGCCTACTAAGAAATGGCTTAGATGAGAGATGAGGTTCTTGACTAATTTCTTGGCTCTTTTTGGGTTTTGGTTTTGATATGTGGCGATCTTGGCTTTCTTGGATAATCTAGTTTTTTGAGCTCTAGATCTTCTCCTCTTGAGGCTTGTCTTCTCAAGGGAGGGGAGCAATGAAAGTAAACCTACCTAATGGATCTTATTGATCACAACAATGGGTTTTTCTAACACCTATTTTGCAAATGTGTGATTTTGTATAATGACGGATGAAAGCATGAGCTAATGATCATTCTAGTATGTGATAACATGATTATGATACAACAATCAAGCATTCATACATCCACAATCAAGCATACAATAGATAGCAAAATAGGAGGGCTTCACAAAGTAAGAAAAACAGAGGAGGAGGCTTCTCTTCTCTCTCTCTCAATCTTTATTCTTACACATGAAAAGTGATTACAAAATGGGGTCACATGCCCTTATGTAGAAAAATCTAGGGTTAGGGTTTTTCGTGCACCCAAAACCATGTGCCATAAGAACTTGACTATTTAAAAAGTTATAACTAAATTGTATTTTTAACTACTTTGGGTCCTTTCTTATTTTTGGCCATTGGAGTACAGATCTATTTCTATTTCTCGTGCCATTGGCTTACGAGTACAAAGCACCATCTAAGGGTGTCTAACGTTATATTTACAATTAGATCTGAGTCTTTTTGCCGACTCAGCCATGCTTTTATTCTCGTCGTTGTAAGATATGTTGTTGGGCTTTGTTTTCGCTCGTTGGTCGGTCCTTAGAAGCTCATGGATCCACCCATCAACCAGCATGTTATTGGATGCAAATGAGTGTTTAGAGTCAAGTACAACAATGATGGATCTATCAAGGCAAGACTATTTGCCAAAGGATATGCTCAAATCCATGGCCTTGTTGATTATGAAGACACCTTTGCACCCGTGGCCAAGATGGTTACTATATGTAGAACAATTGATCAGATAGATCTTGATTCTACCAACAAAGCTCGCAGTTTACTTAACAAATGATGAGAAAGAAACAAACGCGAACTCGAAACTTTTTCTATTTGTGACCAACTCGGAAAGATTCGCGAAAGATTTGTGAAAGTAGCCCAAGCCCAGGTCTCCCAGCTCTTCACCCTCAACTCCTCCCATTAGAAATGATCTAGCTAGTACATCCACAATTCCACTGGTTGAGAGTCCTCTATCTTCAACTACACGATTATCCTTCTATACATGAGGATGACCTAAATACAGTGGTGGACATGATTGTTTCTGATGTTGATGCAATTGATAAAGAGTTGCACATCAGACTTTCGAATGAACCTAAAGACACATTTTTTGATTCTAAGAGGTATATTGATTTTGACCTATATATAGCCGAGAAAATAGATGATCTTGGAGGTGAGTTTATGTTTTGTATAGACAATATTAATTTTGCAATGCATATCAAAGACCCGCATTGTAGGGAGCTAAAAGAGAAGATCTCATATATCTCAAACATAGTAGTTGAATCTGCTTGTGCATACTATGTACATAAATATACATATACAGTCACGAAGGAGATCTTTGTTGTATCTACATTTTTAGAGCATCTGTTGAATAAAGAGAGGAAAGCCAGAAGGCTCTTCAGGCACACTAGCAAAGAAACATCAATGTTCATCATCCCATACTGTTCAAAATAAGATAGTTTCTTCTTGTAATATCTGTTTTCTGTAAGATTTGTCTTTTGGAAACTCTTATAGATTCTAGTAATTCATTGCTTGTCTCTTTCTGGCAGCAAACATTGGAGTGTGCACGTCATATCCATGAAAGTGGATTCGACTGGAAGCTGCACACCTATGTGCATGACAATGAATTCTTTGCATGCCACCCATTCCATGATTAAATCCATGTACAAAAGGATGGTGGAGCTATTGCCCAAGCCGAATGGGCTGGTTGTAAATACCAACATAGAGGTTGTTGATGCAAAGGTAAAAAGAATCTTTTTACGTATTTTATTTGCATGGTGGCATGTAGTTTAGAATTATATTGAATTATAATTTAACAATTTTTCGCTGTGATTTCTCAGTCTTCGCAACAAGATGATGCTTCCAGCTGCGGATGGTATTCAACCTGGAATGTTAAATCATTCTTGGATTGGTATATGGTGCAACCTCCAGATGCTAGTATCCGTGAGGTACTTTTTTCAATGTTCCAGTATCTTGATGATATACTTTTGACTTTGTGAATTTATATATTTTTTTTATATATACATACATACATACATACATACACTCGATATTTTTTTTTGCAATTCCAATGTCCTGAGATATCAACAAATGCGATTCATCAGTATCGGCATGAAATGTTGGAAATTTTACTATCGTGTGCAAGGCCCTACAAGCATGAAGGTGCCTCAGATGAACCTGCCAGGGGATCCGTGGATCAGGTTACAGTGCTCGAGGATATGCCTTAGGCACCTTTGATTGAAATGTAAATATTGTCACATAAGTTCCGACAGACACATAGAAATATATCATCACATGATGATCCATAGGACAATAGATAGGCAAATAGAAAGTGGGCTATTACTGAATGCCACAAATATATTATATCGATTTCAATAACAATGTACATTTTTCAAAATACTAAATACAAATTGTTCAATGAAATCTTGAAGTCATTTGAGACTTCTTTGTATTCTTTTTTTTTTTGAAAAAGTACATTGATGTTGCTCGTCTATCATCCCAATGTTTATGCGGTTTCAACAATTTCTACGCTTCTATTTAAGTCCTTGCACTCTATGCGACTTTCTTGTCTTGGTCTTACCTATACATCAAAGAAACTTGTTAAACAATATCAACATTGGGATTATGTCAAACGAAATATTGCAATACCAAAAACACTGAAACATGTTTAAATAAAATCATTGAAAGTCATTTCAAATGTGTACTGAAATAAATACACCTACACCTACCAATCTCTTATTGGCTAAAAAACAGAAGTGTTTAGGAATATCATATTGCAGCAATGTAAGCTCTGATCGAATGTGATCGAGTGTCCAATCTTCTTCCACCTCAATTGTTGTAAGAGTAGAATTATTTTTCCTCACTTGAATTTCTATTTGATCTTGATGATTCACTGTAAAATCCTGATCTAATGCTTTCCATCCATTGCCAACTTTGGACCATCTTCTATAATAAAATGTTAAAGAAAGCACTTGCTTTTCTATAAGATATCTAAATTTCATTGACGATCTATTAACTATGCACTCGATATTGCCATTACTCTTTTTATCCCAATGATCATCAAGGAGGCTTGATAACATTTTGTCTGTTAAATCACTACAAATAAACATTGTCACTGTTTTACGAATATTACATTCAACAAAAAAATCAACAAAAATTGCAATAGGAAAAAACCAGTGCAATCTATTGTTTTTTGAACATGTGCTACATTTCATACAGTTTTGAATGTCCATAAAAAACCTTGAACGGAAGCTCTCTGCTATGGTGAAATCTGGAGGAATCCATTCTTCGCTTGAGAAAGAGGGTAATGATATCACCTCTAATTTTCCACCTAAACTAGATGGTGTGTAAAATGAATCATAGAAGAAAATACAAGAATCCAAAAGTGATCTTGTGCAGCGGTTCTTGTATTGTAGAAGACCAATATCAGAACGAATAACGTCCATGATGCCGACAAGGGATTGTATAGGTTGCCATTCGATTATGCTTGATGGATACAAATTTGCACAAATCCATAAAATTATATGTCATTTAAATACTCAGATATACGTCTAAATGATTAATGCAAAGCTCAAAGCAAAAAATTCTCCAAAACTTACAATTGCATTTGAGTCTGTCATTTGAACTTACGCCTTCCACTCTAATCTCCTTATGCATGTAGACATGTTGAATCAAGACCTCTAAAATGGATCGAGCATCGGGTTAAACTTTGAAGTCTAAAATTCTACCTTTCCAAAAATTCCTATAATCCATATTTGATTTTCTCTTTTTACCAAAAACACCTCTTGATGAGGGATGCATGAGAACCCAGTGAAATTTTCTATAGATACGTGGTATCCAAGAGCCATCAGAGTCTTTTTTATTACAAACAAAAACTGAGACAATATTGCTTCGTGGTCCACGGCTTCCGGAAGCCATTGCAAAGCTAAAAGAAGATGAACAACAGAGTCTGAAACAAAATGTAGTTGAATCAGTATGAAAATAAATAACCAGATTTGTAATAAATGTTGGCGGTCTTTCGTAAATCATATATGTTACTCTAACTACGGTTAGATCAAAATCAGGACCCTGCACGGCGGGAGTTTTGAATTGTATAAAAATATGACCGAAAAGTTTCAAAAAAGAAATCGACCGGCAACAATGTTACGGTCTTTCACAGGTGTAAATATATAACTGGGCCAAGTGTACGTCTAATAGTTAAAAAGTAAAAAACAGCATCTTCAAAGTTATAAAAAATTGTTATTGATCAATAGTTTCTTATTGTCTAAATAGTCGTAAGTTGTCTCTTACTTCCACATATAATTTTCACACGCATATTCAATCGGGACTAATACTATTCTATTAGTACATAGATCAGATACAATCGCGATTGAAGACACTGATATTAGTTTGATTCATTCAAACTTGCATCATGTTCTCTGTGGAAGAATAATTACTATTTTTTCCTACATTATTGTCATGGGGAAAGCTGCTATGTGGATCATTGTGTCGGCAAAGTGATTCAAACAAGCAATCCAGAACGAGTTCAAGATTGGCAAAACAAATTTCAGAAAAGGCCCATCAATTGCTTCAATGAATTGCCGCCTTAATGAATGGATCTTTGTTGCATTCAAGATCATTGCTTCTCCCCATGGAAAGCTGTTGTGTGGAGGATCATCGATAGCCGCTTCATTCAAAATCATTGCCTTGCCCCATGCAATGCTATTGTGTGGATGATTGCAGGTAGCAACAACTCATGGAGGTAGGTGAAAGAGTCAACATCTATGTGGAAAAATGGATGATCACTACTTCCTAGTCACACTCATGGTCCTCTCACAGACTCTTGAAAAGCCTCTTTTTGCAGGAACTATGCTAATCCAAAGATGCGGAGGAATCAAACCTCTACCTTCCAAACGGTATTCCAAGGTGGAAAGTGAGGCCCATAGTACTCTTCTGCCCTCCGTAATGCTTATGCTCAAAGTTCGTGTGTATTTTGGACACCTCCTCCCACAAATTTTTCAAGCAGACAGTTCGTAATGCCACAATCTGCAAAATGCCTATGACCGCTGGATTACTAGCCTTTTCTGCCGAAATGATGGATCTGAACGCTGGCTTAGTAGTCCATTCCGCAGGAATCTCACCCATCGCATGCACCCTTTGCATTGAGCATCACGCAGGGGAAGGCCCGGGCCATCGGGCCTTCTGTGCAGTTTGGGCCGTGCCCTCGGGCAACGGCCCTCCCAGCACAGAAGGCCCTCGGGCAGGGCCTTCCCTCCCACGAACTACTTAAAAAAAAGAATTGTTTTCCAGATGCTACCATTCTAATTTTAACACTCTTGAGAAATTTATTTTTCTAACTATTTGATTGAAAGATTTGAAATGTAACACGCGGGGAAGGTCACCGTAACGCCAAACCTGCGCCAATCAGGAAGGGACCTGGGTCACCCGTAATGCCAAACGCCATCGTGTATACAAAGTTGTAGCCTATGTGACCAAGGCGGGTGAGTACCTATATAAAGCACAGACGCTGGCCCAATTGCAACACCCAACAAGAAAAGGAGAAGATTTATCGCTCTCATGACGAATAGAGGGAGCGGAAAAGCGAGAGATGTAGATGGAGATGGAGATGGAGATGGAGGGCGAGAGGGAGAGACGACTCTCGAGCTTTATCACATGTCTTCGATCGGCAGGGGGCTGGTAGAGGCCCTGGATGAGATGGTGTTCAACGGCACCATTTCGCCGCTCTTGGCCGCGAAAGTGCTGAAGCAATTTGACAAATCCATTATCGAAGCGCTGCGGACAAAGGTGCACTCCAAGATCAGGTTCAAGGGCCATCTTGACTCTTACAGATATTGTGACAGCGTTTGGACCTTCGATTTAAAGAACGCTAGCTTCAAGACGGACAATGGTGACGTGCAAGCAGTGGATCGTATCAAGATTGTGGCCTGTGATGCAGCCTGCGCTGCGATTAAATCACGGCAGCTGTGAGCGTCGCAGCAATTGCTTTGGGGGGAATTCATTAACTAGGTTTATGATTTTGTTTCGAGCGATAGAGACGACGGATTAACGGAAGATGAATTATCGACATCTTTCAAGCAAATTTCTGAGAGTCATTTTTGTGGTTGCGTATATACCTGGTTAGAGAATACGGACCTGAAACAAGCTATTATGAATCGTGATATCAGCTCAAAGTTGCTTCTCGAAGTTATGAGTCTTTTCTCTCCTCTTGACCTAGAATAGACCCTATGTGAATGAATACTGCACGATTTTGATAATTTGTTTTTAGTTTACACGTGGCATGTACTATGTTTCTGTTTTAGCTGAGCCTAGCTTGTCAGACTGGTAACGAGTTTTTTCTCAGAAAGATTTTGTGCCTATGAAATCTGAAATGTGCCATCTGCATCCCATCTTAAAGTTGGCCAAGTTTGTGAGTTTTAGCATCAGATTACTGTCACATTCTTAGGGAACAACAAGAACTACTATGAAGGAGATCCTTCCATAGACTTACAAACATAACATTACAAAGGTCTGATAATGAAGGGAGATGTGTCGATCAAGCCCAAGTACACTTTGTTAGTAAGCAACTGGCAAAGCAGGTCAACAGGCAATTCACACATTGCTAGAAGCCTAGAAGGTACTTAGATGAATTTTATTTTATGCTATTAAGTACTCTACATTATTTAAGAAGAGAAATCTTGAAGGTGCAAAGAATTTCAGATTTGTGGTCGGGCAAAGAGTTTCAATTTTGTAGCTCCCTTTTGATGTTCACAGTCTCTACACGTGGAAGATTATTTAAGCTTTGTATGTTTCAAAGAAAATCTGATTTTTGATAAAGCAGTAATTTATTATCGGTTTATCTCAAATTCTGTACAGCTCTAAAGTGTGGTAAGGGGAGTGTTATAATATTTTGGTAGTAGTCACTTCAACATGATTAGGAACCAAGAGCCTTGACTTTCAAAGAAGAACAATGTTGATTCAACCATTTTTCCTACTATTATCACTATTATATACAAGAAGACTAAACCTTGAAACTTCAAAGAAGTGCAAAGCTGTGATTTGACAAAGAGCATCAATTTTGTAGCTTGTAGCTCCCTTTTTCTTATGTTTAGGTTTAGGTGAGTTTCTACAATATGTGCGTGACATGAATCTCCTCTTTCTTTTGAGTAAATAGTACAAAGATTTTTGAAATTCACTTCATTTCTACAAAATTGGACTGAAAAGGAATGAATATTAAAGTGTGTAGAAGTGGAGGATTATATAACTTTCACATATTTGAGAGAGAAGTTTCACATAATTTGATCCTTGATAAATTAGTTCAATCCATTTATAGCAAGAGGTTGTATCATAGATGGCCCAGATGTTCGAGACTTTGGGAAACACATTAACAGCTCACGAGAAGGTATGTTTGGTAGACCTCTTGCAACCAAAATGTTGTCTAATGTAGCTCGTAGTTGCCTAGTTCCTCAATTCCTTTGTCAAAAGCAATCGACCTCCTTAATGAAGGTCTTTGGAAATATGTGCGATTAGGTTCCCTAGAACACCCCATCTCATCTCCATCTTAATGACCAAGTTGATGCCAGCTCAGTTGCTGCTTTAAGCTCGGATCATTGCTTGGGGCCTCCCTTCTCTTTCATGGAGGTACTTCCTTCCCTCCTTATAATGCATTCCCAAGTGAGTGATGTGCAAAGTGTTCCAAAATTGGCACACTAAGAGGAAAAGGATGTGTAAGGGGCAAGGCACCCTTAAGTAGTTCACAAGGTACATGGGCCATTTTAAAAAACCATACAAGGCTTCTTAAGGAGGTGTAAGGGGAGGGCACAACCCCATTATAGTCCATAAGTCACTTGTTTAGGTAGTTGTCCTCCTTGGCCATTTGCCTTGGGGTTTAGGGTCAACTCCTAGTATTTTGTAGGGGGAGAAAGATAACCACCATTTATAAAATCTCGATTTTTCATGTGCAAAATTCGGCTAACATTGGCAACTTCACTAGGTAGTATGGTCCCCATATAGCGGACCCAAAGTCTCTAGTTTCAAATGGTGGTTTTTGATTATATTTTGCGCAACTATAGCTTTGGGATCAACACTCTTTGGTGGGGTGATGCTAACCAAACTTTTTGTAAATCAATTATTAGCACGTCTTCACATGTCTTCTATAAATATGGTACCTTCATCCCTGCAAAACAACCACATTCTCCTCCTCCTGCTTTTGGCACCCACTCCTATTAGTATTGGAAAATAATGCCCATCTTCAGACCCATGCATATGATGGCATGTAGATGCAGATTTCGGTGTTTGGAAAAACACATGTATGCATAAGGTTAGCAATGTGTCTAACATGATCAAATTGATATACGTGTAGATATATTGTGGTGTATTAAAGTTGGAAGAAGTGTTGAAGCATAACATGAACAATGTTCCTCTTTTCTCTCTATAAGATCCATTTCACGTACGATCCATGCTTGATCAGGATTTTGCACGAAGGGCAATCAATCTAATCTATGAATCTTTGCCTATCAAGATTGACTTTATGGGAGGCGCATCCCATGATACATCTGATGATAATGCTATTAGAGATGGATCTTCTTTTAGAAATGTCTAGTGTAATTTTTGTCAATATCTTTCATGGATTGCAAAATCTAATGAATCAACTTAAATGGATCTAGATAGAGATGGATGCTTTCCTATGATTTGAGAATGTAAATGGGTTTAACATTTGATGACATCCACTTATTCGCATATCGCTATACTTGTCCACACAAATATGTTTGCAATCTTTCTTTTTCCAATGTTCGCTTTGACTCCCCTTATGCTTCTATATCAACCAAACACATGCTCTTTACAACAAAGCAAAAGCTATGTGTCCTTTTTTTCTTTTCAAAGATAATATATAATGCAAGATTATGGATGTAGTCAGGATGCAATAAATCAAGCTTGCAACAAATGTTTGAATCACACCATGTCCTACAATGCATCGGTTGTGGTGGGTGCAAATGAAGATGACATTAGGATCATCTAATCTTTGCACTTCAACATACAATAAAAAATATTCACATTTGAAAATATTTTTGAATCATTTTTCTCCTTCATTTTAGATGTTCATAACATCTAAAATGAAGAGAAAATCACCAAACAACCAAGCTAGAAAAACCAAAAAATAACAGATACAAACAAAAACATAAGTTTTCTACTGTCCCTTACCCTCCTAGGTGATATCAGAGATAAGGGTGAATCCTTCTTCATATTGTTTACCCAGAATCGATCTTGTTATAAAGGAATTCATCATGAGCGTCAATCCTAGTTCAAAATCATATGTGTGTCTGATTAATGACACGTTTGGATTTGGCACATACGATTCCTCAACAATGCTTTGAAGCAAATGCTTTCTTGCGTCTCAACCTCTTAGAAAAGCAACTAAACATTTGATCAATTTGATCGTGGGTATGTCCTACCAACAAAAATCCTATTTTTACTTTTTTAAGAAAATTTCTCAACTAGCATTGACAAGTATGCCAAAACATTTTGATTTTTAGTTTTCCTAGCAGTGTTGTCAAGCTGCAAATAAAGTATTTCTGGAAGATTTTCACCAAATTTGCAAATTATCTTATGTACAATGGTGATCGTCAAATTTGGATCATTTCAAACATTGGGATAAATAAAAAAGACCTTGGACTCCAAAGTCCCATTAAACACAAGTGCTCCAACGAGATGAACCTGAATAAAATCTACCTCGTTCAAATTGTTGGGCACTCTGACAAAATGAGGCAGCATTGTTTTCTTCTGATCCATGCCATCAATAACAAGTCCCAGATATTTTTGTGGACATTCCAAACATTTCTTTCGATGCTTGGCCAACTTTTGTCTTTCAACTGTTTGTTGATTTCTGTGCAGTTCAAGAGCTTTTGTAGCATCCACTGAAAATACAATGATTCACTTATTTAATAAAATAAAGATCATACCATAATGGTGTTAAAAAAGACTGCAACATAATGGTGTTCAAAAAGACTGCAACATCAATTTTTTCAAAACTGAAAGCATTAAAATGAATGACAAATTTGATTAATATTCACCTTTAACAACATCTCTTGCTTCCACAAAAGGTGTTGACTTTATTCAAATAATCGATCTTTAATTTACATCCATCCATCTATCTAGTTTTGCAGTTTTACTCATGTTTTATATAATCTACAGAAATATATGATAATGGCTAACAATCGAGTTTGACAGCAACAAAAAGTATTGTAGGGCTAATAGAACTTGTTTTGAAGCTAACAACTTCCCCTAACAGTTTTTAGCAAGTAGTTTCCGGGAAGCCTAACTAGATAAGTGCAACACAATTTGGATAAGCTCCAATTGTGATCTGCAACCAAACATATGTCTTCAACTATCATTTGGATAAGCCTAAACAACATTCATAACTAGTATAAATAGTTGATCATTTTTTTTATTAACAGCTTTTTGATATATTGATCTAGGCGATAAATATAACGCATTGCTAAAAACACTTACTACTTGTTAGCAGACATGTCAAACAGAGTCAATCAGATACTCAGAGATAGTTTTGAGTATGTGGTTGCGTCCACTATTGTTTTGTGCTCACAATTCTTCTAATTTGTACATGCTACTTACTAAGTCGATCATGCAATTTTATCGCATTCAATATTATGTCAGAATGATCGAATGCATATCTATTCTATTGTAATATGATTACCTTCTCTTATAGTTTTGTCTGAACTATCGAATATTTTCATACAACAATGTTTACTCTGTTATGTTGGTCTACAAAATTAATCTAACAGATTTTGATGACTTCAAAGTTAGAGTCAATTAAAATTGAATGTGGTAATAGTTGCAATGTTTTTGTTTGAATTTGATAGGCATAGTCATACATTAGGAGAAGGATTATTTCACAAAGCCCTACAATGCATCTATCAAATGTAGTATTTTCTCTATCGAAAATCATTTTCTTTTTCCAACATAGTATCAAAGCAGTAATTTTTTATATTAGGTTATTTTTATTGATTTTTAATTGAAGTGTTGCATGGTAACAGTGTATTGATATTATCATATATCGTTTTTCAGTTTTAAGTCATCAAATTATCACAAACTAACTTCCAAATGGATTCACAAAGTAAAGCTAGTCTCACCCTAGACAAGCTAAATGGATCCAATTATCTTTTGTGAAAATTTAAGATGAAGACCTTGCTAATTGCCAATGAGCTATGGGATGTTGTCACAAGAATCGAAATAAAGGTTGAAGACGACACAACTGACTCCAAATATCGAAGGATGATAAGCTTTCATGCTAATCATTCTCAATATAGCAGATACCCAAATTGGCCATGTATCATAAGAAATGAAAATCAAGCAATTTGAATGCACTTAACTCAATGTTGATGACCAACGACCTACCACTTCCCCTCGCTCGCTAGAGAATCCGAGATTGTTGCAGTTCATCCATGAAACCGGATAGAATGCACATGAGCATTCTGGTTTGGAAGTCCCTTTTCTTAGTAAGGAGGCAGAAAAGGACCATACCGTTGTCCTAGTCGATCTACTGAGAAGCAATGTCCGAATACCCTTAGGCACCCTGCTCAAAATGCATCAGACCCTCTAGGAAGGATTGAAAACTTACATAGATGGACCAGGCAGCAAGAGACCTAAAGCACACCCTACCAATCTGGTGACGGATGTAGAAGTAGAGGGATCACAACCAATCCACCAAGTAAGGGTAGGATGGAAAAAAGATGTCAAACATATAATGATCCCAATCATGCCTAGGGAGTTTCCACGTGAATCGGCCATAGTCGATGGAGGATCTGGAGTGAACATCATCTCCTCCAAGCTTTATCACGACTGGGGACTTACTCATATGGTAAGTTCTCCTTTTACGATCTGACTAGCTGATTAATCTAGTGTGAAATTGTTAGACATAGCCAAGCAAGTACACACCAAAGTAGCCGAAATATGTTTAATCCCAATTCTATGGGTACTCAAGAGTGCCAAGATTTTTGACAAGTAATATGTGCTTCTTGTAATCTTTTAAGGCATACCCTTACATGAATAAGTTCTTTTTCTTTCTGGACTTCACTTATGACTTAAGAAATTACTTGTATGACTTTTTGTGATGGTACTTTTATGTGGCTTGGCATGTGCTAGCAAATATGCACTTGAAAAACTAGATTAAATATTCTAAGAATAAAAAATGAACAATGAAGTATAGGCACTATGTAACACTCACCACAATCATAATCCACAAAAAACCACAAAAGGTGTAGAACAAACCACCCAGCCAATACTGAATGTAGATCCAATCAATATGTCCACCCTCGTGCTTTTGAGAAGAACATGCACTCAATTCACAATTATCTCATTACGAGTCTAGGACCGTACTCATACAACCTCTCCATGCCCTATTAGATAGCTTGCATGTTCTTCTTTAGCCTACTATGCCTGCATTTGGTTCTATCACCCAATAGAAAACCCTAACCCTATCCTCCAATTGACATAATTATCAATAGACCAATATCAATGACTAGAATTAATTCCTATACACAACAGGCCCTAACCGTATAATTGGAATATCCTGGGATACTCATGCTAGCCTAGAGGCCTAGCCTAATTAACCAAGACTACTAGCTAGGGACATGATACTCTCCCTCTCTTAAGAACATTTATGTTCTAATAAATGGGGAAAATTATATTTTGAACTATCAACTCACTTTCAAAAATTCTTCCCCTCCATTGAACCAAGTCCTTATTGAAATATGATTTTGTAATTATTTGTTCTTGCTATCCAATACTTTCTCAAGTTCTAGAGGTACTTTAGAAGAAATCATTTTTAACAAATTTAAATTTTCACAAAAGCTAGATTATCACCCTCTTGTAAACTTAAGTCATAACTTGGGGAGTTGAAGTTGATAAGCTCAAGAATTGACTCCCTTAATTATCTTAAAAGGAAACAAAAGGAGTGGATGATGGATCAAACCTACCCAACCAATATAGTCCCCAGGATATGTACTAATGACGATTGAATAGGAGAGGTGTCACACCAGCATCATGTAGCTATCATACACTTAATAAAGCTCTCTCCAAGGAGGCCTATCGATATACTTATATCCTCCAAGGCTCCAACTTAGCTAAGGGTGAAATGTGACACCTCACTGGGACACCTCAGCTTAGAAACTTGAAGAGTTTCAAATTCATGAATTTTCAACAACTAAGAAGGTTTTTTTATTGCAAGGTAAGGATGCATCAAATTGAGTACCAAAATTCAATAAATTTGTGATGTTTAGTGAATCTTTCCCTTGAAATGTGAGCCGCATGGGTTCAACCATGTTTCTTGAGTTTCTTTTTGGAATCACAACTTGAGAAGGTCTCTCCTCCTCAATCCTTGGCACACTTGAACCTTGAGATGACTCCTTAAGATCCTCTTCATGATGCTCCTTCTTGATGGAAATCCGAGACCTCCATGTCTCATAATGATCACAACAAGTATGACCATTCAATATGTACTTCCTATGATTATCAAGATTACTTATGCTAGAAACATAAGTCCAAAAATCACCACAACTTGGCTTTTCCAAGAATGAAATCAAAAGGTATCTCCATCTCAATAAGGCTAACTACTTGCTTATGGATATAAGTGTCCACTTTGGATGCTTCACTTATTCTCATAAGAAGTTTACAACTTGCCTTTAGGATTCAAAACATACAATTTTCATCTTTATGAATGAACACATCATTCATGATCTTATTGAAACCAAAAGATCCTACATTATGAAGATATTTCCATTTCCTTGACTTCATAACTAATGTAAGCTTACAAGGAAAACATATTTTGCTATCTTTTAAGGCATCACACTCAACTAGCATTGCCTTAAGCCACCTTTGAGATAAAAAAATCCCTTCAAAGCAAAATAGATCTTCATAAGTTGACATGAGAGCATAAATGAAACTATTTTCATTTTGCGATTGATGCTCCTTATTCTTGATTGATATCTCTTGGATCATAACAATAAGTTTGAACTTATCTAAAGTTCCAAGCAAAATACTTTCCAAGGACATAAAATAAATCCAGGTTACTTTCATGAAAGTGACATCTATCTTTGCATCTTGAACCAAACAATGTACTTCCAAATGAAAAATTTCAAAAGATTTGACATGTGTTGTGATGGACTCTTGAAGACAAATCTTGCAAGTCCTTATGAGACTCCAAGCCTCATTCACCTTTCCACAAAGGAAATACCTTTCCTTGGACTTGTCCTTCTTGTATTTGCATTTCAAACTTGAAGCTCCATCCTTCACCTCGGCCCCCTTGCCTTGGTTCTCCTTGGATGGATTGGTCTTCTTTTTGTAGCATCTTGAGAAAATATATCCTCCCTTGCCACAAAGGTTGCACTTAGGACCCTTTCTTTCCTTCAATAGGATGCCACCTATTGATGCCATGTGAATAAAAACCTGTGATATGATTCTACAAATGTAATTTGTGACTTTCAAGAGACTAGATTTGAACATCTTCAATAATCTAGAATGATCAACAAAAGATCTAGCTCACAAACCTAAGAATCAATCTTCACACTAATGACTAGTCACTTGGAAACTTTGCTTTGATCACTAAGACAAAAGCACACAATCTTTGAATCAAATCACAAAAGAAATCAGATCCACTCTCCTATTGAACTCATCAAATACCAATGACTCTTTTGAAAGTTGAAATGGATATGAAAAAGATTTGACACCTAGATTTTCCTTTTCACTTGACTAGTTCTCTCAACACTTGAGATTCTTGAACAAAAGATGGGTTTTGTTTCAAATACATGAAAATCAAACTTAATCACTTCTTTTGGACTCACTCTTGACCCAAATAATCTCACACTTGAGATTTAGAATGAATTTGATTTGATTTGACAACAAACTATACCATCGATTTTTCACAAAGCTTAAAATTTAGACAACTAGAGATTCACAAAGATCTCAACCATGCATGAATACTCAAATATGGACTCCTCCTCATTCTAGTATGTCAATTTTTGCTCAACAAATTGAATTCAATCACTCCTATTGGATTCCACCAATTACTCTGCCTTTTAAGACTTGGAATGAAATTCAAAATCAAAAGTTGTGATTTTTCTCACTAAGATATTGCGCTTCAAAGAGCTAATGCCACTTAGAAAGATTTGATCACCTAGGAAGAGACAAACTCTCCACCAATAACAACACATAATGAGCTTCTAGATCTTGCCCTCTACAAAGGAAGGAACTCTTAGAAAATTGGATCTCTCTCTACACATTTTCCATAGACACCTTAATGACTCCTTTAAAACCTTACAATCACTCAAACAAATTGAGTAGGGTTGAACAATGTGACTTGGATCTCAATCTCTTTTCTAGAACTCTCAATTGAAGCCAATCTATCTCAAATTCTACAAAAGATTTGCATAGATGCTCTATATGCACTAGAAACTCTCAAAGGTTTCACTTGGAGGACAAATCCAAAGATGTTTTCTAGCAAATTGATGCTTCTAAACCTGACCCTATCACTCTTGAACAAATCTAGAGTGATGGTACAATGGATTTCAACCTCTCACCTTGCATATCACTCCTTAATCTATGATTTTTAGCAAAATCTCTCTTAACTTCAACATACACTCAAAAAATCAGAGAAGATCAATTAATGCACCTATTTCAAGCTTCAATTTTAATTTTTTGGCTGATATAATCCAAGAACTAATCAAAGGATTAGATTTACTATAGAAAATGCTTGATTTTGCAACAAAAATCACTCAAATTGGGTATGTGAGTCAAATTCTACAAATTTTTGAAATTTATCAGCCAAAACCGGAGCTGTATGGCCTCACACGTGTGAAAAGTGTTCCTACAGCCCACAACAAGATCTGGACCAAAAATGTTGAGGATAGCTATCAAATCCAACTCGCTACACAAAATTTGACTAGTTTCCAAAAAACTGCTAATTTTGGCTTTGATTTGGATTAACCCTATCAATTTCAACGAAAACTCTTGTACTTGGCTCTGATACCATGTGGAAAAAGTTCAAAAAGGACCAAGATTGGATCCTAATCTGATCCTCAAGAGGGATTGGTTGTCAGATTACTTGATCTATCAATCTACTTCAGATTAAGATCAATCTAGATCAATTCTAGACACAAAATCCTAACAAGAACAATCATTAATTGAAGGTAGGTGTACTTTCTGGTTTCACACGTGTGAAACACTGTCTGAGTACGGAATCCAACCTGAAAATCAAGTACACATTGATAGAACCTCAAAACAATCAAAACAAATGTAGACAAATGGAGAGAATCACTCAAAATTGCTTCCAAAATCAAGATTGGTGTCTCACAATGATTATGGCCAAATGTGGCTCTGTATATACAATAAGTGGGAGCTCGTGGTACTGATCATCCCTCTGATCCCACATGTGTGAAGGTGCTTTGTCATATGATAATTCATCATGCAAAATTGACACTTGGACAAAACCTTCTATTTTGAGCACTTTTGGTCCATTTTCCTTCTATATGGAGATCTACTTGGAAATCTTCTAGAATTCAAAATTTGCCTACTTCAGCTTATTCCACACGTGTGAGCTGTCCTCTACACATGGGATATGAGACCTAACCAATATATTTGGCTCATGCAATCAATAGATTGATGCCATGTGTCATATATCTAGAAAACTAGTTTTTGGCCTTTTTAGCCACTAGAACTTGAATTAAATCATATGTACAACCTATATGATTATGGTACATGACAAGTAAACTATTTTCACATGTGGGAACAGGCTCCACACATGTGTGTTTATCTATATACAAGATTTTCGGCCAGTTTTTTTTGCATTTTTCACAATTTTTCTTGATCTTTTCACAATTAGAACCCATCTGTATTTCTGTATTTTCATTTTTCTCGATTGCCTTTTGGATTCACAATTACGCCACTTCTCATCCATCTGTCCAACTTTCATTTTGATCTCGATCTAATCTTGATCCGAGATTCACCATCGCATCGGTTAGGTCCCTTATCAGATCACCTATACATCGAAAGTGCTTACAAGAAATATACTTGAGAAAAAAGAACTAGAAAAAGACCAAAAATATTAGAAAGACAAAAATATTAAAAACAGTTCTAATTTATATTCCGTTGTATGCATCTGAGATTCGAAAGGAGATTTTCCACCTTGAATCTCCCTGAACTCAAACAGTTTGTCAACGTACCAATCGAGACGGAAAGTATTAAAATGAATGAAAAATTTGATTAATATTTACCTTTCTCATCATTAGTCTTTGCAAGTTGTTTTGCAGACTTTAACAACTCGCAAGTGGAGCATACTGTCATTTGTGATTTTTTGAGAATCTTTACCAGTCCAAAATCTCTTTTCCAAATTCTAAGAAAATACGAGTAACTCAAATAGGGAACATTTTTTGTTTTGGCAAACTCTTTGTACATCAAAAATATTTCTAATTTTGTAAAATTATCCGACAAGTGAAAATATAAGAAATTAGGCAATTTCTCTCCATGCACATCTATGAAATGCTTTAGCCAAGTAGTTGCATTTAAAGCATCTGGAGAAACAATTTGACCCTGTAAGGATCCCCGTAATGTTGGGTCTTTCTGAAGTCGTGCATGCATTCGTTGAAGTCGTGAGTTTCCAATTGCGTGAACTACTTTGTAAGCTTTGTGACAAACCTCCAAAGCATTCAAAAAATAATAAAATGAGTTTTTGTCCGGCCTCACTGTTGCACACAAATAGTAATTTCTCTCATTCTTACTTCATAAAAAGAAGTTTGATCTTAATTCTTCAATTTCTTTCTAGAATCACTGCTCTGTTGTTTTCGAGTTCATGAAAGTCGATCAAGACCTTCTTGTTGCAGGTTATGTTTGATGTTGCTCCTGAATCAATGACTACATTGTAGTCATGTTCAGAGTAGCTTGTTGAATCTTCATCGAGTATCGTGAAAGCTTTGTCACCTCTTTCAGCATCCTTTGATGACTTTGCAACATTTTTCTTTTCAGATTTGTTTTTCATTTTGGATTAAATCTGCAATTGTATGCAGAACGTCCTTTCTTCTTGTAGTGCATGCAAGGTATTTCTAGATTGAACCAATATTTGTTGGTTGTATGACCTAGCGTGTGGCAATGATCGCAGGAAGAAGATTGCTGATTCGAGGAGTTCATCTTCTCGAATCTTGCCTTGTTCTTGTTCTTCTTCTTTCTTTTCATGAAGAGAGCCTTCTCTTGATCACTGCTTCCCTCTCCTTGGTCTCTCCTCAGTCTCTCATCAGCGACAAGATTGACTGCTTTGTCGAATGTCATATCTGGTAGACTCAATATGAGCATTCTCAGCGCCTGATAGGACATTGGTAGAGATTTCATGAAGTACATCAGCTGCTATGGTGTTGGGACCTGGTGCTCTTGTCCTGATGCAGCGAGTTGAGCAAAGATCAAACTGATTGCCATCCCACCATATTGATTGCAGCTGATTGTGAAGGTACATGACTAAAGCTGCAATCCTCACTTCATACTTCTGCTTCAATCTTTCCCATGCTGCATGGCTGCTTTCGCAGTCTTCAATCTGCATGAGTAGATCTTCATTTATGGATGAAACGATGATCTCCATTGCACACTCATCTTTTCAGATCCATTCAGCTCTCCTCAGGTCTCCCTCTGGAGGCTGCACCTCTGAGAGCTCGGTCACTGACCAGATGCCTTCACCCTTCAGAAGCGTTTTGATTTTAAATTTTCAGAGTCTGTAATTTGGGCCATCGAGACTGATTGCCACTCTTGTCCGGATTGTTGTAGCCATATTGTGTTGTCTGGAAGAATCACTGCTGGGATATTGGTAGTGATAACTTGTCGACTCTAATACCATGTCGCGGAAGCGAGGCGGTTCTCTTTTCGTCTTCATCTTCTTATTCACAAACCATTTTGTGTCGTTGAATTTTCTTTTGCGCGAAAGCTTTTTACAGAATCCCAGACATGCGACTACACATCACATAACACATTCTATTCTAGCAATCAAGACAAATGATAGCACAAGTTAGAGAAATGCACGAAAATAGAATGACTGTTTCATCAGTTTAGTTTTTAGAGCGAGATCGTCAGTGTCTCACTCGTTGGCGGAATGACACTCTACTCTTTCATTGTGTTCTGCTCGTTGGCAGACTTTCATGCACAACCATAGTTTCTAGTATTTTTCTGCTCTACTCGCTACCTCTCTCTCTCTGTCTCTTACAGATCTCTGCATTCAGATTACTAGTTATGATCCAAAGAGGATTGTTTATACCTCCACTGTGTGCAGTTCACAAGATAGCTAAAACATAGAATCACAAGACTAGTTAACGCTAATCAGCTAGTTAGTTAGTCTCTGTCATTGCCATTCGTTTTAGTTGGGCGTGAAGCCCGTTGAGCTGCCAGCTGGCAGCGGGAAAGATTCTTTTTCGTTTGTTTCGTAATCTATCATTTGCTTTCATTCTTTTCATTTCTTTTGTAGTCTTTCGTTTTGCACCCCTTTGCAGTTTGCAGTCCTAAAGGTGTCTTTACAATTCACGAATGATTCGCGAATTGTTCGTGCTTCGAGTCAAAGACACGTTGACTATCGCGAATCATTCTCGTTCGACCTTCATTTCTTGTTCGTGCTACGGCAAAGTTGCAGGAGTTCACCACTTCTGACAACATTACTAAATATTCAAATTTTAGCTAGTGTTCATCTTTTTAAAACTTGGGTGACCTATGCTCATCATAGGTGGCTGCACGAGTCCTCTCTTCTAACCTATGCTGAGCATAGGTTGTGTTCGGGTCCTAAGTGACAACCTATGCTCAACATAGGATGCCGGTGGGATGTTTCTATTCTTACCATGTTTCGACCTATGTTGAGCATAGATTGCATCCTTAGTCCTCCTCTAACCTATGCTTAGCATAGGTTGTGTTCATTTCCTAAGTAACAACCTATGCTCAGCATAGGAAGCCGGCGGGATGTTTCTATTCTTTCCATGTTTCGACCTATGTTGAGCATAGGTTGCATCTCTGGAACTCTTCTAACCTATGATCAGCATAGGTCGTCACTCACGGCCTCTAGTCCCACCTATGCTCAACATAGGATGTCTTCGCATGCTACTTTCTAACCTATGCTTAGCATAGGTTAGAAGAGGACTATTGACGCAACTTATGCTAAGCATAGGTCGTTACTTGTATTTTTCTCGTTTTACAAGGCTTACTTTGAGAAAAGTGAAACTTTTTAGATGTTTTAGTAGGAAAATGTGTTGGATTTTATGTTATGATTTTTAGAGATTTTTCACAAAAATTGCTTGTCTATTTAAAGTTTTCGGTATTTTCATTAAGGTAATGTTTGAAACTTTTCTAAAGAATCTTTTATCTTGATTGTCTCTAATAATCTTTGAAATGTCGAGGATTTCTTTTAAAATTTTGGGTAAACCTCAAGATATTCCACTGAAAGATAAGAAGAAATTCATGTAAAACTTCACCAGAGGGGTCAACTAGACAAAGTTGTCTGAGCTTTTTATTCATTTAGCTGAGAAGCCTGGCAGGGGAGACTCACAGTTCAAAATTCAAGGAAGATTGCTTGTTGATCAACCAGATGAGGATGAGGAAGAAGGTTTTGTGAACGTGCTTGTAAAGAAGACAGATAAGTCTCATTCTATTTTCATTCTGAACGAGACTATGATAAAAATTCGACTTTGCCAGGACAAGGCCATAAAAGCCTATTTTGATAAAGCTCTAGTTACTTTGGTGTGTAATTATAAAACATATTTTTTTTCATGTTTGTTTACTTTTGTTTCATGCTTAGCATAGTGGTTACTAAATATAAAATTCTAAGAACTTTTAAGTAAAAAACATTTTTGTAAATTGAGTTGTCATGTGTTGTGAGCATAGCCAGTACAAATGCCTTTTCTCATTATATTTTAAATTTGTTTTCTGTTTCTGTCCAAAGCATGAAGCAATGCTTAAAAATGTCTCTAGCTGCGATTGTTGAGGGAAAAGATCCAGTCAAAAGATGTATCTATTGCACCTCACAAGCCTGCTTCTACCACTGCTCAGGTCACAAAGCCAGTCTCGGAAAACATTGAGGATGATACTGTAGTGGTCCCTCATCCCAAAACAAAAAGATCTCATAATATTTATGAGTCATCTCCCACTAGACCCAACTCACGCCCAAAGATCATGGCTACACATCACCACAAGTCCATTCCATCTGTTGAAAGCAAGAAACCCACGACTGAACCATCGATGTCCTTACCTGGTGCCTCCATCCGCCCCTTGCAAGATACCTTTGAGCTTGCTAAATTAAGGGAAGATATTCATAAAATAAAAAATATTTAAGAAACAACTTTAGTTTTATATATAAATCAATGTGATAGGCCACTTGTAGACCCAATAACAGGAGACAGGCCAATGGAAGTAAGAGAACCAAATGAAACACATGTACATAACTTAAAAATAAAATTTAAAGATCATACACAGGCCATAGTTACTCCTTTTTTTTCATACACAGTTTAAAAGCCCAAAAACAGTTATCTCAAGAGTATCCCCATATTCCATCCTTTCGAACTGTGAGTGCAATTGCATTTGCTGGCCTAACTGTGGAAGAAGCAAATTATTGGCTTAGGATGATAACATTGATCAAGATTATCAAATGAAAATGACCGTCATTCAAAGAATCCGTCATTCAAAGAATCTGATTCTTTCACAAAGAATACACGAGAGTCTCCAAAGCAGGAGATTTGTATCAACTTGAGCTGAAAACACTCTGTGCTCAAGAGACAGACATGTCTTTTGATTCGAAAAATCTTAAGCAGAGCCTTGCAAAATATGATAATTTTTTTCAGTCTATTTTTCGCAGTGACCAGGTATTTTCTTTTTTCTATGCTCGTCATGGAATGCTTTGGTCATAATATATGCTATAATTCTTTTAAATTATTTTTATTAGACTAAAATTTTGAGCTCAATTTTAATACTATCTAATAAATTTTGTTTTTAATTTTAGGTGTGGGCCCTTGTCGATAAATTTTTTGACAAATGGAAAACTTTTCAAATAAAAGGCCAACCTGCTCAGGGTGCCTCAAGGTCAAAGAAAAAAGTTGTCAACACTCAAACTCTGAAGCCAATCCCTACATAAATGGGAATATTAGAATGGAAGAACATGCAAGAGATTAGCTCTTCAGAGCTAATAATAAGTGTTTTTTCTAGAGTTGCCGATGGTCAACTTTCTTTGGCCGAAATGGAAAAAGAATTTCAAAGGTAATAGTCATAATCTAAATATTTATTTTCATGTTACTTTTTGTAATAAAGTGATTTTGTTGGATTTTTAACAATTATAATTTTTAAATGCAGACATAAATTATTTATGAAAGTTTAAGAAGCCCTTGTGACACGGTTAAATTGTTAAGATTTCGATGAGTACTAGAGGCTTTATCCTCTGAGCAGCTGAAATGAAGCTTTGAGTCCATTTCTGATTTTGTTTAGAGACATGATATTTATTTCACCCATGCTTAGCATAAGTGCTTATTAATTGTTTTTTTTCTATATTCTATGTCTCCTATGCTAAGCATGGCTTTTTCTTTATATTATTTTTTTGATAAGTTAAGTCTCCTATTCTATTTTATATTTTTTGTCTCCCATGCTAAGCATAGCTTTTTCTTTTTCAGTCTCCCAAAGATAACAAAAACAAAGTCCTTCCAGAGCAATTCAAGAGACATATTCTGAAGGCAAAAGCAGAAAAAGGGACAGGGAGAGATTAGCACGGGGTGAGACCATTGCGGAGGAAGATCCATTAGAGACCTACCTTCCCAAAAGTGTCGATGATCAACCATGCTTTTACTCGGTTGAGGAGGGCAATTGTAGAGAAATTTCAAAATTTTAAAAAAAAAAAGACAATATACACTCTGTATTGCCGGTATACCATATGGATTTCAGATGAAGGAATCATTAAATGATGATTCCCCCTTCAAATTCACTGAAATCCATAGTTTTATATAGGATTTTCTTGAAGTCACAACTTCTCCAACTTATTGAGTTGTTATTTTGCATTCTTCGTGGCAATCAGCTTCAGTACAAAAAGCTCTACTAACTTCTATAATGCGGGAATAGAAAATGCTGTATGGTAAGTTTTTAAGTTCCTGGATTATTAATTCATATTTTAGCTCATAATTATATTTAATTTTTTTTTTTAAATTAATTTTTTTATTTATTTTACTTGTAATGTTTAAGACAAATGGCCACTGTCGGATATATCATAGACGATTAAGATGTAGTGATGCAACTGCTTACAAGCTTGTCAAGTTTTTATGACAACTGGGTGATGATCATCACGACTCATCCAGAATTGACTCTTTCGAGAGTCATTACTATGTTGTTGCAGGAAGACACGCGAAGGAACGAAACCTCGAGTTCTTCAGCTGATTCTCACACCTTGTACACCAACAAGAGCATGACAAAGCAGAAGAAGAAGAAAGGCCCGAAGCAATCAAAGCCAGACCAGAAACCAACTCAGCACAAGGAATAGTCGAATCCACAGACTAAGAAGAAGCTGTTTTGTAGATACTACAAACGAAACAACCTCGACATACAAGATTGTCGCATACTTCAAGCGAAGAACAACAGCAAAGGGCAGTCGAATCAAGTGGCGAATGCAGCTGCAGAAGTTCCATAGCCTATTCAAGAAACAGATCATGATGCCTTCATGACCAACCATCAAGGAGCATCTGGCGACAGTTATTGGTTCTTGGATTCCGGAGCCACTCAGCACATTACTAGCCTCATTGGCTTCGAGTCCTATACAGCTTACAGTACTCAAAAATTTGTTCACCTTGGCGACAATAGCACACAAGCTATTAAAGGTGAAGGCACTGTAAGATTATGCTTTACAAATGATCAATCTAAGCTACTCTCTAAAGTCCTATATGTACCAAAGTTATCTATGAATTTTCTCTCTGTAAGTAGAATCACAGATCTAGGACACAGAGTAGAATTCGAATGTGATCAGTGTAAAATAGTTGATAGGACAGGCAAGATCCTAGCATTCAAAAAGAGACATAAATACTTGTATAAATTAAGTCATTGCTTTTCTGCCTCTAGTCAGGCTCTCAATACTTCAATTCATTCAAATAAAGGTTTACTTTGGCATTATAGACTTGGTCATTTAAATCATGCTACTGTACAACGAATGTCTAGACAACCTATTGTTCTTGATCTCGACTATCCTCGCAAAAAAATCGAGTTACCTGTCTGTCAAGACTGTCTAGTTGGTATACATACTAGAAAACCATTTAAGGCATATTGCTAGAGGATTACTAGACATTGTACATTCAAATATTTGTGGCCTGATGAAAAATCCTTCGCTGAAGGATGCCAAGTATTTTATAACCTTTATTGACGAATTTTCTAGAAGGACGATGGTGTATTTCATAAAGAAGAAATCAGAACCTTCAACTGCTTCAGAATCTTCAAGAAGCGTGCAAAAAAGGAGACTGGAAGGACGATCAAGGTCCAAAGGTCAGACAACGATGGAGAATATATCTGTCGAGTTTAAGGAGTACTACCAAAGCCAAGGCATTGAGCATCAATTCATCACTCCTTACAATCCTTAGTCTAATGGCTTAGCTGAGAGGAAGAACCGTACTCTGGTCGAATCTGCTAAGTGTATGCTATCACATGCATCGTTGCCCAAGAGATTCTGGACTGAAGTTGTCTCCATTGTATCTTACCTCCATGATAGTTGTTCGACCAAGGCCCTCTTAGACAAGACATCCCACGAGGTGTGGACAGGCTCTAAGCCTTCTTTGAAGAACCTAAGAGTATTCGGGTGCATTGCCTACGCGTAGATCCCAAAAGACACAAGGAAGAAATTGGACTTCCAAGGTCTCAAGACCATCCTGATCGGATATACTTTGTCTGATAACACCTACAAGTTGTACGATCCTGATACCCAACAAATCTGGTATAGTCGGGATACAGTCTTTATTGAGAATCAGTTCGTCGACCTGAAAGGCAAGGATATTGCTCAAGAAGAACCTACATCTCCTGCCATTGACATGACAATCCGAGCTTCTAGCTCAGACGTGTCTATTGTCGACCCACTTCGAGATAGTGAATCAGACAAAGATGTTGCTGCTACCCAACAACAAGTCCCAAGAGTGGTTCATCAGTCGAATCCTCCCAGAAGATCAAGCCAAGTGCGCACATAGCCCACAAGGTATACTCTTGAGTCTGTCTATCTCTTAATGTAGGAACCGACGACAGTCAAAGAGGCACTTAGCCAACCAGACTCTGATCTCTGGAGAGAAGCCATGGACAGAGAGTATTCCTCTCTGATCAAGAATCAGACATGGTCATAAGTCGAAGCTCCTATTGGCTGTAATATTATTGATTGCAAATGGATCTTTAAGATCAAATATAATGCCAACGGAGCAATTGATCGAAGGAAGGCTAGACTAGTAGCACGAGGATTCACACAGATCTCAAATGTCGACTATAGTGAGACTTTTAGTCCAGTCTTCAAACATTCGTCGATCCGAATGCTCTTGTCTTATGTTGCAGCTGTCGACGTCGAAGTACATCAACTTGATGTACAAACAGCCTATTTGAATGGAGTCATACAAGAAGATATCTACATGATCCAGCCCAAAGGATACGTTCTGGAAGGCATGAAACATCATGTTTGTAAACTCCACAAAGCACTGTATGGCTTGAAACAGTCTGCCAGAGCTTGGTTTCAGAGGATCAACACATTTCTCATTGAACAAGGATTCAAACCAAGCATTGCTGATTGCAACGTTTATTCAAGGCCTTCCTTCATACTTCTCACCATGTATAGAAGCGAATGGAGGGGTGCTACAACTTTTGCATACTCCTTAATAAATTTTGAAAATAAAAGCATAAAAAAGACTTTAATTATTTGATAGTTCTAGAAACTTTTTCTTGATTTTACCACAATCAATTATCAATCCATGATATTATTATATGTCCAAGATACAATAACTTATTAGTTCATTTATATTTTGCATCCTTTGAAATTTGAAGTAGTTTGACTTTCGATAAATACAATCATTCAGTAATTTTGAATTTCTTGTCCTGAGTTAGATTGATATGACATTTATTAGTGAATACTAACAACAACTACAAATATAACTATTAAATTTGAGACACTGGTATCTTATTTTGATTCTACAAATCAATTAATGTTTCTAGCCTTTGATGCATTAACAAAGTAGAATTTGGAAAAATGTTTGAGCTCTAATTATCGACCCTTGCCTATTTGTAGATAAAAACTTTATATAATCATCCTCCTGAAATAGCTTTCATCAACAGAACAAAAACCAATACAAAAATTATAAAGATCAACAATTTTAGTTCAAATGGTCAAGTATCCATTATTTTTATTGATTTTAGTACACATGTTTGGTTACTTTATTATATTTGATGCATCATGTACTACCATAACCACGCACAAGGGTAAATCCAGTTATGAGTAGCACAAGGACTAGTACTAGTTAACGAGTATCAATGATACTCTAACACAAGATATAATGAATAAAATGACAAGAATTATGACATTTCTTGTGTAGGTTCCTACCATGCCCTCCTAGCCAAGGTATTCCAAATTAAGCCATAAGTATAGGTAGGTAGCCACCTCCAAGAAGCCTAATCCTAACTTCCAAAACCAATATTACTCATTACGGCTAAATACTATATAAATTAGGACCATCAAGTGGACTATTCTTGGCACCCATAGTCAAGGCCTGGTCAACTGGGATTACCCCGAGACGTAACATCTAAGATTAAATATAGATTGATACTTTCATTTAAAACATAAAAAACAAGACAAATTGACTTCTCAAAAAATTCTAAATCTTTACACATCTTTTTTTTTTGATTTTTTAAAATGATTTGTTTATTTATATCTTATGAATGATAATTACAACTCTTAACAATATGTTTAAAAATTAATATTTTAATATATAGGAGAGCCACAACAGACTAGCTGAGAGAAATATATTGATGATTGTGACTAGATAAGTTTTTATTCTTATTGCAAATAATGAATGTTTTGATTTTTAGAGGTGTTAGATATTGCAAAAAGTAAATGGCAAAATTAGAATTTGATTATTAGCATTTAACTATGGAAAAACTTTTGAAAACAAGTCAGTCATTTTTTTTAATTCCATAATGAATATTTAGATAAGTGATTGATTTTAGAGCATATTTCAAGGAATATATATGGAGTAGACAAGTGATAGACCATTAAGAAATGTGAATAAGATGTGCTAGAAAGTGTAAAGAGTGTCGCTTTAGATCTAGAAACCTTACAGAGTGTCGAATTTGTTTATCTATAGCAAATATTTCAATAAATGTGGATTGTTTTTTAAATGTAGCATTGAATACAATTATTATTTTTAAATTTGCTAAGGCTGTTTGTTAAATTTATAAGACTAAATCTATTACATTAAATATAGTACTATGTATTTTACATTGTAGGGTAAACAACTTTGTCTTTTCAACTGCACTATCGAATAATTTTCTGAAGTTATTATGGGCGATGTGCAAAGTAAATCTATACACACAACAACAAAATGTGCGATTTTCGACACAAGTTTCCGACGGAAAAATTTCATAATCCGTCGGAATCCGACATAATAATATGCCGGAATCCGACACAAAAAAAAAAATTGTCGAAAAAAAAAAAATTTGCTAATTTTTTTTTTTTACGGACGTCGAATTCTGACGGCCAGTAAAAATGTCGGAATCCGACATCCCATTTCGGAGACTGCACCTTTTTAAATGGATGACATCACCTGTCCGTGCATTAAAGAAAAAGCATAAAGCGGACGTCGAATTCCGATGAATAATACAGATGTCAGAATCCGACGTCCGTGACCGAATTCTCAAAGCCGCGTTATATTTCTAGGGTCTTCTTATTTTTTATTCTTGCAGGAGATTGTTGGAGATCGGCTGTAAAATGAGATATCAGGTAGAGAAAGCTAGTGCAGCATGCTTGGTAGAAAATCAGAACTCAAAATGAACTTTGAAAAGTGCCATTGACTCATTATCTCCGTTGGAAGCTTGAGATATCTTGGCTATGGGGTGCTTAATTATCTCTGCTATGTGAGTAAGAACCCAGTTTTCCTTGCAAGATATTTGGAGAGCCGACCTACCATCGTTGCTAGATTAGTGAGCCACCTAACCATTCAATCACATTATAGCCATTGAGGAATTGAACGTTGACTTCCAAAATACTGAAGGATTATTACTGATTTCCAAAAGAGAGTTGAGAGATGTGATTATTAACATCGCTACCTCTATAATACATCTGACCATCGCTGCTACTACTTTGCAAGCCTTCACTATGCCTATGAGTATTGGATATGAAGGAAAGCCATCACTAAGCTAGTTATCAGATCAAAGACTCAGCTAACTGAGCCTTCATGACCATGAAAAAAGAGAGTTTGCAACTGTTGTCTAAAGCTGATCTATCAACGACCATTGAGAACTCACTGATTTATTGTCAATGGGAGCCCTCGTGGTTGTTCTAGTTGAGAGCAGTTCTGTCCTAGCAAAGGACAGAAGCAAAGTGACAAACATAGTAGAATCAATTGAAACATTCATGACTAGAACTTCTTCGCTTTCCAGCTACATGCATATGCACTCATAAATAGGTATGGGTTTATCTATTTTCAGTTCATTTCATCTATGTTATTTTCCGTAATCATTTATTTTTCGTATGCACTTCGAATTTCTGTCGATTGGAGTATGTTTGGTTGCAATTATGCTAGTTTCCATACCAATTAATGAATGGGTTCGTAGTGTATTAGTGACTTGATTAATATTGTGAATTATAGTTGATCTAAATATTCATTCTGCGTGTTTGAAACAATTGTAAGAGGTTAATTACTATGTAGTACTATATGCCATACATAGTATATTTGTAGTTCTTGTCATAATCTCCACACTGAAGTAAGAATTCGTATCATGATTTTAGCTTTTTTCTATTTTTTAGCAGTGTCGAAATCCTGACACATTTAAAATCCATCAGATTTTGAAGGAAAAAAAAAAGTGTCGGATTCCGACGACCATGTGGCAAAATAGAAAAAATGGAATTTTTTTTTTCTGTTGGAATCCGATGTCCACGTGGAAAAAAAATGGAAAAAAAAATTCACGGTTTTCTTTTTGCCATGTGGATGTCAGATTCCGACGACCCGGCCACGTGGACGTCGGAATCCGACGTCCTCCACGTGGCTAAAAAAAAAATTCAAATTTTTTGTTTCCACGTGGACGTCGGATTCTGACGCGTGGCAAAAAAAAAATTTCAGGTTTTTTTTTTCCACGTGGCCGAGCCATCGGATTCCGACGTCCATGTGGCATGTTCTTTAAAAAATGTTTTTACCGGCCGGTTGACGGTTTTGGGCTTGGCGTCGGATTCCGACGGATTTTAAATGCGACGGATTCCGACGACCCTATAGCAACGCATTTTTCGAAGCCCGCGTAGATTCAAAAAATAAAATAAAATGCGATTTCACGTCAAAAATCGTGTTGAAAATCGCGACAATTCTTGTAGTGGCAGTTTAAATTCACTCAACAAGATGACACTCAAAAGTTTGACATTTCTATAGGGACTAAAGTTTTTTTTCTAAATATTTAAATGAACAAATAAATAAATACATGTGACATTTTTTTTTTTAAGGTGTCTTAAATGAAAACATGCATCTTGCAATAATTTACACGATGCTTTTAATGTTAGCTATCTTCGACCATTTCTATTTTTGTGTCCTTTTCAAATAACTTTTTTTTTCGCTGTTTGGTCTTCATTGAACATTTGGTACTTCTGGTGCGCAAAGGTACTGTTGTTTGTTGCTCTTTGATGCTTTTGATAGTTTTGGTAGATTTTAAACATTTCTTCAATTTGTTGTTTACAACATTTTGGTACTTTTCGATCTACTAGCATTTTGTTGTTTGGTGCTTTTGGATATTTTGAAACTTTTGGTACTTGTAGTATTTAAGGTGTTTTCAAAACTATTGTTTTTTTACTATTTTTTACTTTGAGACTTGCCGCGTAGTTTTTGCTCCACTGATTATTTTATCTGTGGTACTTTGGTATTTTAAAAAGCTTCCTTCGTAGGTATGAAGACTGTCTTCAGTTTCTTCTTCTCGACTAAGTCCCGAATAACATGATACTTGATAGCTATGTGTTTCGTTTTCGAGTGAAATACTGGATCTTTCATAAGATAGATTGCAAAAGTGTTATCCATTAACAAGACATAAGGTTCAGAAATAGATTTATCAAATCCTTCTAACATCTATTTGATCCAAATTAGCCCATTTGCCATCTTAGCTACTGCTACATATTCGGCCTCACAAGAAGATTGAGCTACTGTTGTTTGCTTCTTGCTTATCCAGAGTATGGTTGCGCCAAATGCTAGTGTACAACCTCCTGAAATGCTTTTGTTATCATCCTTCATGGATGCCCAGCTTGCATCACTGTAAGATTCGATGTGAAATTCAGCTTCCTTCGAATAACACAGTCCATAGTCTTTCGTTTCCTGGAGATATTGCACTACTCTCTTTGCTAACTTCCAATGTAACGATCCTGGGTTGGCTCAGCCTGTATACTACGAATGCTATATCAAGTTTGGTGTTGTCTGCAAGATATAATGATGATCCAATCAGCCTGCGATAGGGTGTCTTGGCCATTCGCTTCACTTCTGTAGGTAAGTCAATTGGTTTTCCAAGAACATGACTTGATTTCAAGATCGAGTCTCATTCTTGGTTCGTAATTCTTCCCACAATTCTTTCGCATTTGAAGTCGATAAAAGATCTAGCATTATGTAGTCATGCACTGAAGACGTGATAATTGCTATAGCTTTGTCATTTTTCTCCATCCATTCACGAAGTTCCTTGCCAGGAGCAATTGGCTTATCTTCTGATGGTTCTACCCATTGCCATAGACCTTCACCCTTTAGTACGAGTGAAGTTTTTGACTTTCAGACTAAATAGTTCAAACCTTCTGGATCCAAGATCGTACTGATCTTAGACTAAATGCTGCTGATCGAAGACATCTTCCAATCTTTCAATTTGGCTCTTGATGGATATAAGGCTATTTGATCTCACTGTATATCACTATATTTGCTCTGATACCACTGTAGGAAAGGTTTTGCAAAACTATTAAAAAGGTTTTACGAATTCTTCCTTAGAGAACGCGATTAGAGGTTGAATAAATCATACCAATATTAGCGTTTTTTAATCATGCCTGAATCTGATCTATGTACTAAAAGAGCAGTTCTATTATGATTAAATTATGCGTGCAGAAATATGGGTGCAGAAATTGAAAATATATGCGCGAATGTGATAGACAATTAGATAATCAAATAAACGACTGAAACTTTGCTCAAAAAACAAATTTTTATAATTTTGAGTCTGAATCAATATATATTTTTCTTGCTGCCTTGTGGTATCGCTTTTACGAAGTGTACGTAAGTGTGCAAGTGCATAAGTAAATAAGTCAGTCTGAGTCTAAGTCTGAGCTTGAGAGTATGTTATTACTATAAGTGCACATGTATTTATATTGTTACAGGATAAGTCCTTTGGCCTTTTTCCTTCTATAACAGAATCCAATCGTTTTGACGGTTGACATTTAACAACGTTCTGGTTTCTCATAGTCGAATAAATTCTGTTCGCGAATATTTCGTGACAGCTTGTCTCTTCGTTTCAATTTCGTGTTTCGCGAATTGTTCGTGACACTTGTCTCTTCGCGACATTTTCGTCATTCGCGAATCATTCGCGACCAATGACAATTCTTGAGCTTGAAGGAAGCTAGAATTTTTCGCGAACTGTTCTTTCGCGAATTGTTCGCGACAATTTCACGACATCTGAGGCTTGGACAAGAAACAGAAAAATGTCACGACAAGATTCTGTTCGCGAATCTTTTGAGCTTCAACAAGAAAGCCACGAGCTTCCACAATGGGCTGTGCTTGCTTTCTCTTTTTGCGGGGTGGGACAGGCCCCCTTTCAAGAGGAACTTGCCTCTATGTGAATCCAAACTTAAAAATGTTGTCATAGGTGTTTCGAAGCCTCATGACAAGAAGCATGTCCTTGGGCATCAGTGTCACCCTCTTGCCATGAATGGAGCACAACATCGAATCCTCAAACAATTTTGTCTAGAAGTCCTCGTATGCAGTATGGAGGGCCTCCAATGTAGTGATATTCCACCTCACTACATAGGGTAGATGGGTGGTCGTGTCTCGTGTAACCTCCCTCACAGCCCGGTAGAAGGTTGCTTTGGGGATCAGAAGTTTGGTGCTCCTCTACAAGGCTCTGATGTCCGTCAATCATGGACGGCGAGGTCTACCGCATCCTTGCGGACGTACGGGTTCAAATGTCTGGGGACGGGATGGTTGAACAAAATTAGTAAGCCTAGCGGTTTTCTTTGTCTGAGCCGTTGAGGCCGAATATCTATACTACGCGAGGACAGAGACACAGCAGAAGAGACACTGAGAACTCTAACGGTGATATCGCTATGACACGAGAGAGTGGCAGAGTCAGGTGGGGAGAGGCAGGGGCTCGCATGATGGCGATACTGGGAAAGTAAAGCTGATATCGCTATGATGCGAGAGGGTTAAGGAACAGGCATGGGGAGGAGGTCACTCGCGTGATGGCGATATCACGAATGCATTTTGTATGGCTGCAATCAAATGTGACAGCGAATTGTGTGAAAACCTGTACAATCCCCCAAAATGGACTTATATAGGGGATAAAAATTGGCATGTGTGAACCAGTGACACGTCGCCCAGTCAATAGTTGACATGTGGAACCACACATCTGTATACGCACGTGTGAAACTGTACGTCTAGATGAACACGTGTGGGATCCCACATGGGGACACATGGCCAAATGGATCAGTGACATGTGCTCTTGCACGTATAGGCTTGCATGTGTGGTCACGTGGCCCAATCAGTACCTGACGTGTGGGACCTACACCTCTGTATCCGTACGTGTGAAACTTGCATGTGTGGCCACGTGGTCGAATGGTTTGGTGACGTGTGTTCTCGCACGTGTGATCTCGCGCGTGTGGGCACGTGGGCGAATGGCAGATTGACGCGTATTGTAGCACGTGTGGTCTCGCACATGTGGACGGTTGTACTATGCGCCATATATCTGATCTGTTGTTGGATTGACAGTGTACGGCTTGGATCTTCTTGGTTTTAGCTATATAAATGTTGTTTGATCAGTTAAAACATTTAGTTTTGGATTTTCTCTCCCTGTATCTCTCTGTGTGTGAACAGTACTCACAAACATGTTTGATGTCACTTAAGGAACTTGGAAGACCTATCACAATCTTCTTTTCTACCCATTACCTCCAATGACTTGAACCCAGTCAAACCCTAAGGGCACGCGCAAATTCGATATTAGGGTTTTCAAATTTTTGTTTTTTTTTTGGAAAGAGCTCGACGAGAGCTTCGCAACGGCACCAGATTCTAGACGATCTAAGATCTCTCGCGTCATTCTGATATCAGGTCATTCGCCAATATCGCCATCACGAGAGGGAGTCCTGATTGTCTTCTGACTCCCTGCTACCCCGCGTCGTAGTGACACTCGGCCATACTGGTCATACTTTCGAGATGGCCGCCTCATCCTCTAAAACTTTTGATTCTGCATTGCACGCCTTCCTTGTTGAATCTGGTGTTGGTAACTATGTAGGTAACCATAAGACGTATTTCAATATGTCTTTTGATATTGGGAGGTTTGGTTCAGAACATAAATCCTATATTCCCGTGTTGTATAAAGAGTATTATGATAGTCTGAATCAGTCTATGTTGATAATGGATAATCTACAATTCATCCATTTCCATGACCTAGTACTTGCCCAACCATCTTCAAAGCAAAGCCACAACCGACGATTCACGAAAATCGTGAGTGATTTTAAACGTGTGGTCATATTAATCATTTTAAATTTAGCATATGTGCAATGAGATTGTAAATCGAAGAGTTAGTTACATTGAAAAGAGATTTACCATGTAATGCATAATATGATCTTCACCCCATGCGTCTTTAACTGCATCCACAAACTCAATTGTTGATTTCTCAATTAGTAGGACATCAGTATCAGATAGTTTATCTTTTCTGAGCAATTTGACCATGTTGTCAAGCTTTGTCCAGACTTCAACTTTTTTAGTCCTCATTGTTCCTTTTTCTTCAAAATCCTTTGTGGCATTGAGTACATCTATCCAAATTGAGTACTAGATTTTAGTTGGTTTTCTGGAATGATTTGATAAGAAACGATGAGCTTTGGATCCTCCTATACTTGGTTTGCATGGGATGTTTCCGTTTTCCCTGAAAGCTTCTCGTCCTTTTTATTTTAACGTGTCCTTTATGAAGTCCCACTTTTGATAAAACTTCTTCCCATCGAGCTATTGCCTTTTTGGCTAATGACTCTGGCTTAGTATTCCAAGCAAACCAAATATGAAGGTATATCAATTTTTCGATAATTCTAACCTCTCCATGTAGTGTACAAATGTGAACATTTTTAAGCGGAATCGGTAATACTGGTTTCCAAGTCGGATCTTCTATATCCCTTGAAACTCTTGTGCTCCTCGACATGTCATGTGTAGTTTTCATGCAATAGAGACATGGATGTTTTGAATTTGCTCCATGTGAGACGTTGAACATGCACTTCAACGACTTCAGGTCTCCAGCCAAATGCCATTCCACCTTAAAATCAGCTATTCCAGGAACTTTGAGTGGTGTGTTGCTCATATGATTCTTAATTATCTCTGGATATTCTGTTTTATTAAAAATCCAAAATAGAATGTCATGATCTTCTTTTAAAACCTGTTTGAAACACAAAATCATGAACTATTTTAGGAGAATTGAACTTAGAACAATAATAACAAAACAATATTAGCTTAAAACACAAAACCATTAATTCTTGAAATGAATTAGTTGCTAGTACTCAATATAATAGATTTAAACCTGGAAAGCTGCCAACCACCAAATATTATTTTTGGACTGCACACTGAAATCAAGACTCTCTGAGTTTATCGTATTGCTTAATGCTCCATTCTTAACACTAACCTTTTCCAGCTTTTGTCCCTTTATTACTTCTGATTCATCTAACTTGAGAACTAATCTCAATTTTTCAACACTTTCATTTGTGATTCCATAAAACTTTACAATAAATCTCAGTAAATGATTAAGATCTACAAACATATTGTTGGTAGAATCATATGACAAAGTGCCATGTTTTGAGTTATAAATTTCATTTATAAGGTAAGGAATACCAATGATGTTTTGCAAACCCCTGTTTAACACATCCCTCTCTAATTTGAATTGAAAGGGCCGGGGAATAGGAAATTTTCTTATATGTACTTGTCCAAATGCCTCTTTGATAATTTTAAACATTGTGTCATATGCATCCCTGCTAATACCAGAATAATCACATGCTCCTTGTATAAATTTTTGGTCAATGATCTTGTCGTCTTTGCCCATAAGGGCCTCTGCAATCTTGGACTTGATTCGAGAATATCGTTGATTTCCAAGTAGACTCGTTGTTGACTTGGCTGTAAGTACTGCACTCAAAGACTTTCCAATCATGTCCTTGTCTTTTAGATTTTCATTGGTGACTAAAGCTGATCTGCAAAAGAAAAATAAGATTTAGAAAAAAAATAATTCACAACCATTGAGTGCTAGATGAAACAAAACACATGAATAGTTTAAAACATAATCTTACTTGAAAGCATATATTCTTTTTTTTCGTTGACCCCCACTTGTTGAAAGCTCGTCAATACTTTTTAAAATAACTCTTTTTCGCTTATTGTTCAGTATTTTCGCTTAAAATAACTCTTTTACGCAATGTTTGTACAATTAGTTTCATATTGTCAGTTTCTTGGTTAAGGTTTGATATAATATCTTGCAAACGAGAATTATCTATCTTCAAGATTTCATTCTCTTCTTTTGTTTGCAAAAAAATAGTTTCTTTTTCTCGGTAGTCAGTAAGCAAACCATTCAACTTATTTTCCAAACAATGGATTTTTTTCATTGAATTACTAATGCCGTAACTTTTCAATCTTTCACAATAACCCAATAGACCATTGTGTCCTTCACACAAAAACAGTATTGAGTTGTGTGACCGATCTAAAATTTGGATGTTGCATTGAACTTGGATCGATTGGATACAATGTTTCATGTCTTCTGTCCTTTGGTGAGTTGGTAAGGTGGATCCTTTCATATTTTTTCTCGACAATGGAGCATATTGTGTGGGAAGATCAATATGGAGATGATATTTAGACATTTTACTAATAGATAGATTAATCTAGTAGAAAACCAACTTGTTATATATCTTGTAAGCTATTAAAACTCATCTTAACTAAAAAAAAAAAAATTCAATCGGAAAAGTTTGAAATGACCTTGGCGCTCTTTTTTATTCATCACACTCCATGTTTCTTGCTTTATATGCAAAATCAATGCTTCGCAGTTATGAGCAAAATAAGCAAAATATTTTTTCAATAGATGTGTGTTGAAATTGCAAATTTTTGAATTGAAAAAGTTTGAAATTACCTTGCCGCTCCATTTGATCCAACACACTTCGTATTTTCAGAATTGCAAAAATTTAGATTCACGTTGGCGCTCATTGTGATCCAAAATATTCAAAGTTTCTTGCCATGATTTTCAGATCGATAAGATTGTTTTCCATGGATGTGAATGCTTTGAGTAGATGGAAAGAAAACTTTGATGTGCAATACGATTTGCATTTACATGAGAAGTTATGTTAGTTAATGGTAGAAAATAGAATCTTGAAGTATGGACCCACGCGTTGCGGCTACCCAACTTTCAGTTAACTACATACGTTACTAGTGAGGTCAAGTCATCGAAGTTGTGCGGGCAAACCAAAAACTCGGTCGGAGTTTTAAAATCTGACAATTTTCTCTCTCTTACGTGGCATTTCTTAGACAGTCCTTTTGGTATTCAAAACTCCTCTAATGACAGTCCATAGTCTTTCATTTCCTGGAGATATTGTAGTACTCTCTTTGCCAACTTCCAATGTAACGATCATGGGTTCTGATTATATTGCTCAGCCTGTACACTACAAATGCTATATCAGGTCAAGTGTTGTCTGCAACATATAACAATGATCCAATCAGCCTACGATAGAATGTTTTGGCCATTCGTTCATCTTCCTCGAGAGTCTGCGGACAATCTACCTTGCTCAGTATTGTGCCAAGTATCATGGGAGTATGCACACCTTTGCATTCGAGCATGTTGAAGTCTTCAATGATCTTTTGAGTGTACTTTTGTTGGTGAAGATACAAATTACCACCTTCAAAGTCTCTCACGATCTGCAAGCCTAGATAGATTTTAGATTCTCCTAGGTTAGCGATCTCAAATATTTCAAAAATGTCTCTTTTGACATCTGAAATTAACTTATCTCTTCTTGAGATGATAAGCATGTCATCAACATAAACAGCTAGAATGACTATTTCATTTTGGACATGCTTGATATAGACATTTGATTCAGCAAATAGAGGTTTGAAGCCTATGGAACGTAGTACTTCGTCCTTCTTTCTATACCATTGTCTCGCTACCTGTTTGAGACCATAAATGCTTTTATTCATGTGACATTTATATTCTGGATATTCTTGGCTTATAAAACCAAGTGGTTGCATGAATAAGTCTTCTTCCAATTCTGCGTGCAGAAAAACAGTTTTCTCATCCACAATATGGATTTTTTGATCATGAGTTATTTCATACGCAAATAACAAGCGAATTGATATATGTTTGACTACCAGTGAAAAAGTATCAGGGTAGTAGATCGCATACTTCTATGAAAATCCTTTAGCAACTAACCTTGTCTTGTATCTGATGTTTTCTCCATCAGGACCTGTTTTAATCTTGTAGATTCGAGGAAGCTGTAGATGGACCAAAGAAAGATCGCTGGATTCAGGCAATGGACGACAAAATGTCATCCATGTATAAGAACAATGTATGGACACTTGCACCTATACCTGATGGTAGAAAACTAGTCAAGTGATTCGTCAGAGAATCCACAAAATTTGATGGCTATACTAAAAACATCCTGACCATACCTTTCTGGTGGTTTTTGTTGTCTATCTGATCTTCTCACAAGTACTTTCGAGTTTGATTCTGCAGTTTTCGAGTTCGATTCTGATTCGAGCTTTTCTGCTAGAATTTGAGCTGGCGATTCGAGTATGTCAGGTACTCGATCTTGACCTCCCTTTGGATCTGGTAACTCTCTATCATCTTCTGCTTGTTTTGCTTCTATTGTCGTTGGCAGCTCATAATAATTTTTGAGAATTTCATAGCCAACTAGATCACTGTCTGCTATGTATTTCATCTCATTAAATTTAACATCTTGAACAACTTTTATCTTGCCAATTTTGGGTACATAAACGTAATAATATGTCGAATGTATCTTGAATCCTACCAGAAAACCTTTTTTTGTCTTTTCATCAAGTTTCTTTCTTAGATTATCTGGTATGTGCATATACATTGCACATCCAAATGTCTGAACATGTGCAAGATTTGGCTTCGACTTCCACCATATCTCATGAGGAGTTTTATCCGGTATTCGAGATTTCAGAATACGATTCTAAAGATAATTTGATGTAGCCACTGCTTCTACCCAGAACTGTTTTGGTGCTTTCGCATGAGCCATCATACACCTTGCTTTTGGGATACTGTGAGAATTTGATGCTCTATGGGAATGCACATTCAATGCAAAGAATACATTATTTGGAAGAGGAATCAAGAAAAATATGAAAGGAGTGCGAAGAAAAATCTACAAAGTTGAAAACTTATTTGGATGAAAATGAGATCCTCAAGAAGGAGATCCAAAGGTTAAAATCTTTTTTGCATCATTATACAACTAGTAATGATGAGATAAAAAATGCATTTCAATCCATGTGTATCTCATATTTGTCTCTTGTTAAAGATAACAGAAAGGTCCGAAGAATCAAGAGAAAAAGACTGGCAAACAAGGATATATGTGATCTATCATCTAGAGGAGGTCATAGAAAAAGACGAATCCGTGCATTCAAGTAAGTTATAGCTTATTTGGTATTGAATATTGCTTGAAATTTTTTATTCATTCATAATCACTAATTTTTGTTATTTATTCATTTCAACTTTCTGTTGATTTGCTTATTATATATTGCTATGAATACTATGAGTGTCCTAATTTCTACTAACATTTTCATGAACATTATGTTTGCAATGCAGATCAGCATTGGTTGTTAAAGAGGAATTTGTGCAGCAACAGGTACGAGTATCATTTTTATGAGCTTCCAGAGTGTCGTTTTAAAATTTCAGGATTTTTTTCATGTGCCTGGCTACAAGTTTATCCCAAAATTCAGGAACAGAAGAAGAAGGTTCAGACCAATTACTTGATTGCTTTTCCCGATAAATCAAAATCAAAATACCAAGAATTCTGGAGAGGTCACAACAAAGAATTTGGTATGGCATTTAAAATTGAAGAACTAGAACTCATACAAGTAAAGTGTGTAACAAGAACATAAAAGGAGCCGGTTGTGATCTTCCATTTTCAAATGTTAGCCTTACAAGATGCCTATGACCTAGTTTGTGATATCATTAAGCACCTCTTTGGAAATGTTACCTGCGCAATTTTGGATGACAAAACAGATCTTGAAGCTCTAGAAATAAATATGTTACATACATAAAATGTGAAAAATAAGGTAATCAGTAAGTCCATAGGCCTTAAAAAAATGATAAGTGTAGCTACACATAGCATATGATCAGGATCTCATTGAGTTCATAGAAGAGGAAGAAACTGTGGCTTTATTAGTGCATATGCGTAGTTTACAGGCAAAGAAACACATAAATAGTACGAATTTTGAAGCTGAACCGAAATTGGAAGCAGAAGTTGTTGCAAGAGAAGCGCTAGTTGAGAATTTGTAACCTCGGTTTGATACAAAAAAAGAAGAAATACAACCAGGAATACTAGAAAATAGTTTATGTCGGTTTGTTGACAAAATCAAGATTGAGTTTCTGAAAGAGAGACAGAGAGAGAGTAAGGATGAAGGTTCAATTCTTTTTGAGGAAGACGTGGTGGAGTTTTAATCTATTATGTAGAATGATAGTACTACCGTTGACTTGAAATGTATGACAGAGCTTGTTGAATCTGACAAGATGGAAATTGTCGGAACATAGATAACGTAAGTCGGATTCGTATGTCTGAAGTCCGTAACCTTGTCTGTTATGGCCATCGCAAGCAGTACACATGACAATCTTTCAAAAGCAACCAATATTGTTTTTCTTATGTAGAAATCATTCCTAATGATTGCGAAATGAAAGGTGAGACAATTAATAGAGTAGGTAGAAAGAACGTAACGATTGGTAATTGAAAGTTGAAACAATTAATACACTACGCAGAAAGTTTCCAGAAAATGTTGACAATGATTTGTTCATTAGCGAAAGTGAGAATCAAAAGAAGTTAATACTCACTTTTGTAATTTAAGTAAAGTTTTTGCATGACTTGTGGTGCAGCAGGCCAATATTTAAAAGCTCTGGCTAGCAGGAGTCTGCAGAAAAATAAGCAGGTCAATTGAGAACTCCAAAAACAACAAAACTTTGCAATTGATTGTGAGTTTCGATGGTCAAATTCCTTATTACTATTGTCAGTATTCCATGTGAAAGGTACACTATTTTGACATGAATTTGTAGATAAACCAAATTGATGGTAATTGGAATTGGATGGGATTTTCAAACAGTTTACTACAAACAACATCCAACAAATGAGGAAGGAATTACATATGTGTGAAATTGTAAGGAAGTTATATACAAGAACTTCGAAGTTGCGTAAAGAACATTATATATGTGACTACCTCTTACTATAGACAACATTCTATAACATGGGTTTTTTTGGATTACGTGTTTTGTAGGCATGTTGAATTTAAAATAGCACCTAACAATAATCAAGTATAGACATGAATTTTGAAATTTATTTGCAGAATTGCATACAATCTAAAATAGTAAACCTCAGCATGCATAATCTGATTGAATGCAATGGAAAAATGTCTAAATCATGGCAGTTCCATTTCTGAGTCGAAATAAGAGTCAATAAAAGTATAAGGTCTTGTAATACAAGCACAATTACAAAATGCCTCATTAAAAGCCTCAAATATACAGAGTTTCAGAAATTTTGTTTCTAAAAACATTCCAATCTCAAATTAGATTGGCTCTATCCGAAACGGCCTATCCCGACTAATTTTTGATCAAAAAAATAAGCTTTGGTTGCATTTGTTGCCAAAAATCTAAGTCGCTGAGCCTTGTTTCTTGAAGAAGATATATGATACTGAAATTTGATGGCCTTAGTCTCTATCTCTTCTTTTTGAGAGAACTTGTAAGGTTGTCTAGAGATAAGGTGACTACCTAGGCATTTTGTTGCTTCTCCAAGATCTGTGATTTCGTAGTTTTCAGAAATTTGACTCTTCGTATCTTTGATCAGCATCAAGGAATTTCCTATCATCAGCGAATCATCCACAAAAATGGCCAGTATCACAAAATCCTGTCCTACTCTTTTGATGTAGACATTGCAGTCTGGTTGAGTAGGATTGAAGTCTAGAGACTTCAGAAGACCATCAAGCTTTTTATACCAGGCTAGTGATGCATGTTTTAGACCATAGATGCATCTCTGCAACTGACAGACATATTGTCGATTGTCGGGGTCTTCATAGCCTTCTGATTGCTTCATGAAGATTTCCTCCTCTAGATCTCCGTGGAGAAAGGCTATTTTCATGTCAATTTGGTGAATTTTCTGATTGTACTGTGTGGCATATGCGAGGAGTAGCCTTATGCTTGTCATCTTCACCATAGGCAAATAAGTGTCGAAATAGTCGACACCATATCTCTGCATGTAGCCCTTCGAGACAAGCCTTGCTTTGTAGTGGCCAATGGTGCCATCGGTTTTCATATTCTTCTTGTACACCCTCTTGCAGTCGACTATTTTCCTATTTTTTGGTAGTGGCTATAATGTCCATGCCTCGTTTCGCCTCATCGACTCGATCTCCTCTGACATTGCCAGCTTCCAGAATTTTCCTCTGGACTCTGAATAGCTTCTTGGTATGTTGTTGGCTCTTCAGTGAGGCTGCAATATTCATAGAGTAGCGGTCTGGAGGTCTTCTTTGTCTCATTGACCTTCGAAATTCGTTTCGTCGCTGCTCGAACATTTCTTGTTCGTGGGGTTGATCCTCTGCTTCCAGCTGCTCTGGGGTCTGGGGCTCTGCATTCTAATTTGATGTTTGTCCTCGATCTCCCTCTTGAATGGGCAGTAGTGTGAAGATCTCATGGCCTCTTTCGTTTTTCAGTTCAGGGAATGTGGACTCATCAAACTTCACATCTCTACTCGAAACAACCTTCTTCATGGTTGGATCGTAGAGCCTGTACACATGTGTTCCGTTCGAGTAGCATGTTCACCTCCAATACCTTTGTGTGTCAAGGCAATGATCTGTCTGACTTCATATTCATGTGCACAATGGCCTATAATACCATCAACACCTAACTTATAAAGTTTTTCTGCAATAAGATGATAAGGCTAAGATTTGATAATGAGTTTTATTTTTTGTGGTTTTGTTAACTGAGGATTCATTTTCCCAATGGCTAGATATCTGGTGATATGAAAGGTGTATAAAATAGATATGCATCCGGTAACTCACTCATCATTTATTGGCTCCTCGGATGCTTCAAGATTGGGTAATCTTGAAAGATGATCAGCCAAGAAATGTTGTGATCCATTTCGAACAACAACTCAAAAGTTGAATTCTAGAAGAATCAATAGCCATCGTGCAATTGTTCCTGTTTTACATGGTTTATTTAGTAGATACAGGAGAGTGTGATGGTCGGTATGAAAAACAAAGAGCTGGCCTAGCAAATAATGACAAAATTGGTGAATTGCATAGACCATTGCTAGTGCTTCTCTATTAGTTGTGGAATAATTGACTACAGTCGGACTAAGTTGATGGCTTAGGAAACGGATTGGAAAATCCTTTCCGAATTCTCCGGGTTGCGTTAAAACAGCACCAATGACATACTTACTAGCGTCGTATGCACATAGAACTCCTTACTGTAATCAGGCACGAGAAGAATTGGTGTGATGACTAAAAGCTTGTTTGAGGTCTTCAAAGGCTTTAATGTGCTCTTCTGTCCACTTTGGATCAGTAACAATTTTGTATAATGACCTTGCCTTATCGGCGTAGTGCTAGAAAAACATAAATTTCTTTCACGATGTTTGGTAGCGGCATTTCCAAAATTACCCTGATCCTTTCTGGATCAGTGGCTATACCATTTTGAGAAATAATATGGCCTGGTACCACACCATGGGGAACCCAAATCTGGCACTTTTCGGGATTCAATGAAATTCCGAACCTTCGATAGTGAATTAATACTTGTTCAAGAGCATCAAGATGTTTATCTTCAGATGAATGTACATCAAGGTCATTGACATAAATCTCTAAATTCTTGTGTAAAAGATCTTTCAAAGCGCGTTGCATCACCCTTTGGAATGTTGATGGGGCATTGCAGATCTAATGGCATAACTATATACGCGAAGGTGCCAAACTCTGTAATAAACACCGTTTTGTAATGATCTTTAGGAGCAATTCTGGACTAAGAAATACCCACTAAAACCATCCAAAAAGCTAAAAGCTTCTGCTCGTGCCATATCTTCGAGGATTTGTGTGGTTAGAGATAACAAAAAATGATCTTTCTTTGTTTCCTCATTGAGTTTCTTCAAATCTACGCAGATACGGAGTTTACCATTTTTCTTTGGTAGCACCACAATTGAAGATACCCAACTTGTATTCTCGATTTCATAAATAAAACCAGCATCAAGAAGCTTTTAAATGTCTTCTTAGATCTTCTCTCTATAGACAGGGTTGGTGCGATAAGGTTTTGCTCTTACAGGTGTTGCACCATCCTACAATGGAATCGTGTGCACTACCATTTTGAGAGGTACCCCCTTTATTTCTTTATAATTTGCACTATAACTTTTCCAAATTCCGTAATTGGGTTGGATTCAGGCAAGCCCCGACGTCGTGCACAAAATGATCTATGTCCTCATCACTATTCTTGAGATTTAGAGGTATTGTCATTGTAGGTCCCTCAAAAGAAGTTCATGGTGGTTGAGGTTCCTATTTTGGCTTTACCAAACTGAGGATCACGTCATCAGTCGTGTAATCCTTAAAATGTTGTGGAACATCATATATTGGATCATCAACTATCTTTGATGGAATTTTAGGAATGTCCTCTAATGGTTTGCTTTTAGATGATGAAGCTTGGCTGGAACTATTTGGGTTTAGGGTTTAGGGTTTGATTGGTTGTTTCAACTTTTCGTGCATTTGCAATTGCTATCAATCAACCTTACATCAACTTTTGTTTTGTTTTTTAGCATGCGGGATGTTTGTGTACTCTCAGTAGTAGGCATGCATATGTGTTTTTTCTCGAACTAAGTCTTCATCAATGGTGTTTATAACTTCATCATTATGTATTTCCCATAGATAGACTTTAACTTACGCTTATATACAAGAGAGTTTCTTGTTTGTAAATGTTGTACATGAGCCAAAGATGAAGGAAGTTTAATTTCTTCGATATACAACATCTTCCTAATCACTCTGGATCTAGCAAGTAGATAGTCTGGTCGTCATATAACTCATCATCTACCAATATAAAAATGCCATCCTCACTGGTGGATACTTCAATAGCAAAAGCGTGTTTAGGTATCCATTCAATAGGGAGTGCATTTATCATATACAAGGGTAAAATGAGAGTGTCGATATTGGTGGAGTTTATGGTTCATTGACTAGGTCTTCATCCTAAACTTCTTTTTCACAAAGAGTGACATTGATACAATCAGTGGTCACTAAAGCTTTTGAGCCCAATTAATGATATCAGTGCTCTGCACATAATGACCCTTTATAGTTGTGTCGACACTTTTTGGGTCATCATAGGTAGTTGAAGACCAATCATCTTCGGTTCGTGTAGGATTTATCTTACCCATGGCATCGACAAAGATTCTTCTATCTCTATTGCCAAAAAATTATCTTATTTTTCTTCTAATCTTGGATCACTCCAGCCATTTCCAACCAAGGTGTCCCAAGAAAAAATTTATAGGTGTATCGTTCATTAGAAAGGTCTAGCACAATACACTCTATAGTGAATATCAAACCTGCAATTCTAATCGACAAATTAGTTATGTGACCTACAGGCGTCGTCGTTCTTTGGTCCGCCATTCGTAACTTCTACTTAGGCTTTTCCAATGTTGTTTATTCCACATGCCTTTGCTAAGGACAGGGCAATAATATTCACGCCAGACCTACTATCCATAATGGCTTGTACAGATGGATAAGAATTATAGTGCACGGGTAAGGTGATGTTGTTATCTTTAGCAACACCAATGTGAAGTAGGCTCATATCTACGTTATGACCCATTTCATTGTTTTCTACTTGCCTTAACTCATCTTGGATATCGGGCTATTGGGAGCTCTACAATATGGCATGCCTCAGAGGCTTGGAAAACTTCACAGCCGTGTAGAAGGGCATAGTGATTTGAGCTTATAAGAGATTGGAAAGAACCTGTCCAGGAATGACCCATTCTGTGACTAAATACTTAGGCTGATGCATTTGGTGCTCAGCTGTGTGCGCCTATTCTTGGTGGAAGTACGCTACACTATGTGTTTAAATTTTGCAGGACCTAAATACTCGACTACAGATCATAGACAATGTAACAATCAGTCAATCAATCAAATGCAACTCAACAATCAGAGATGGACAAACAGAATGTATTTTTAATTTGATTGCAGAGTGATTCGGTAGTGTCTCGTTCGTTGGCGGCCTGACGCTCCACTTATAGAATTTGCTATGTTGTAATTCTGATCTATCGTTCTGGTATTCTATCCTATACTTATGTCTCAGTAGAGGAGATTGCAAGATAGATTAACTAGCTATTACAAGAGAGAGTTTAGCTAAAACATTGGTTAACTAATTCTCTAGTAACGTATCTTTTGGTGGCTGGGCATGATGGGCCAATAGTCTCATGTCCGTCGACAGTTGCCGGACAGTGTCTTCTGTTCTTTGTCTTTGGGTTGGAGGGCCGATTTGTCAGCCTCTTCGGGAATGGCTGCTTTGTCAGTCACTTCGAGGACTTCAAGTTCGAGGAATGCCAGGTAATGGTTGCATGAGTTCACCATTTCCAACACTCCCTCTTGAACGATGCAACCTTTTCTTTTCTTATTCAATTCCCACTGATTTTATGTGCTTTGTAAACAGTGGTTTTTCCAGTGGCTTTGTTAGTAGGTCTACAATCATTTCTTCTGATCTTATGAATTTGACACTCTCGGATAGTCTTGCTTTGACAGTCTGGCACTAGCTATCATTGGTGTGGCCTTTTCTTTGTAGTCGATCATTCGGTACTACTTTAATACTTTTGTTGCGTACTCCGATTGATTTAGGTGCATGAGCCTTCTTGTTCGGTCTCTTTTAATTTGCAGCCCCATACATTTCGCCGCTTCTCTTAAATCTGTGATTTCATAACTTGCAGATATCTGACTTTTTGTATCGTTGATTAACATCAAACAATTTCCTAACATTAAAGAGTCATCTGCAAAAATTGTCAAAATCAAAAATTTATTTCTATACTATTAAACTCGTGATGCTTGCTTGAGACCATAGATACATCGATGTAGCCGACAGGTGTACTCCCGATTGTTCGAGTCTTCAATTCCTTTAGGTTGTTTCATGAAGATCTCTTCCTCTAGGTCTCCGTGGAGAAAGGCTGTTTTGACATCGATCTGGTGTACTTCCAAATCGTATTTTGTTTCATAGACAAGGATTAGTCGAATACTCACCATTTTGACCACAGGTGAGTATGTGTCGAAATAATCAACACCATACATCTTCATGTAGTCCTTGGCAACAAGTCTGGCTTTGTATAGTCCGACACTTCCATCTAACCTTAGCTTTCTTTTGCATACCTATTTGTAGTCGACAATTTTCTTTCCTTCCGGAAGTGGCTCTAGTGTCCGCGCCTTGCTTCATCGACTCCATTTCCTCTGACATTGCTTGCTTCCAAGATTCTCCCTCTGGACTTTGGATAGCTTCTCGATATGTCATCGGTTCTTCAACATAGCTACAATATTTGACATATGTGTCTTCACTCCACTAAAGATTGTTGATGTATCGTTCAGGATGTCTTCTTATTCTTGTCGACTTGGTCCGACTTGTCACTGCTGGTTTATTTTTTCTTTTGTTTCTTCATCGGGTTGGTCTTCACCTTCCTGCTCTAGAGTTTGTGGCTCGACATTCTGTATCGATGTCTGTCCTCAATCTCCTTCTTGAATTGGCAGTAGTGTGAAGATTTCATGATCTTTAACTTCTTTCGTTCTTCAAATGGCAAAAAGAAGGATAGATCAAAGCTCATGTGCTTCTATTGTGGCATCAAAGGACACTTTGCAAGTGAGTGCTACAAGAAGAAGAGAGATCAAGGAGACAAGCAAGGTAATCTTATTGTTGATGAGGATGGTTTGGATGTTTAAGATGCAAATGATGATGCTTTTGTGATGTCTTCATGTATGCTTGCTAATGATGGAGAACTAGATCCTTGGTGGATTGATAGTGGAGCAAGTTCACACATGACCTTTCAGAAAGAGTACTTCACTTCTTTGTTGGCATATGGAGATGACAAGAGGCTGATCTACACGGCCAATGGTGGTGAGTGCACAATCAAAGGGATTGGCACAATTCATATTTCTCTCTCTACAAATAGGAATGTTCATTTGGAGGATGTCTTGTTTATTCCATCTATTACCAAGAATTTTCTTAGTGTGAGTCAAATGCTAAGTAAAGGCCTCAAGGTGGAGTTTGATGAAGATGCTTGTGTGATCAAAAGGAAGGATGGCTTGGTTGGAAAAGGTAAAAGGCAAGGGAAGTTGTTCAAACTAGATGCTTGTGTTATTGCTAACCAAGTTGGATGTGTTGCAAGAGAGCAAATACCTATTCAAGAAGTTTGGCATAAAAGGATGGGACACCTCAACTTCAAGTCATTGGAGGTAATGGCTAGGAAGAAGATTATGATAGGTCTTCCAAGTTTTTTAAGTGGCATCAAACATGTTTGTGAGCCTTTTGCTTTGTCGGGCACAACCTCATTATAGTCCATAAGTCACTTGTTTAGGTAGTTGTCCTCCTTGGCCATTTGCCTTGGGGTTTAGGGTCAGCTCCTAGTGTTTTGTAGGGAGAGAAAGATAACCACCATTTATAAAATCTCGATTTTTCATGTGGAAAATTCAGCTAACATTGGCAACTTCATTGGGTAGTATGGTCCCCATATAGCGGACTCAAAATCTCTAGTTTCAAATGGTGGATTTTGATTATGTTTTGCGCAACTATAGTTTTGGGATCAATACTCTTTGGTGGTCTGATGCTAACTAAACTTTTTGTAGATCAGTCACTAGCACGTCTTCACATGTCTTCTATAAATATGGTACCTTCATCCCTGCAAAACAATCACATTCTTCTCCTCCTGCTTTTGGCACCCACTCCTTTTGGCACCCACTCCTATCAGTATTGGAAAAAACTGCCCATCTTCAGACCCATGCATATGATGGCATGTAGATGCAGATTTCGGTGTTTGGAAAAACACATGTATGCATAAGGTTAGCAATGTGTCTAACATGATCAAATCGATACATGTAGATATATTGTGGTGTATTAAAGTTGGCAGAAGTGTTGAAGCATAACATGAACAATGTTCCATCTCACGTACGATCTGTGATGGATTTCAGATCATTGATGATCCAATCTACTAAAAGATCTTGGGTTATAAAATGCGATATCCTACCAATCTCACCAATGTAGAAAAATTATCATCTACATACAAAATGAGATGAAAACTCTAATAGAACTTGATCAAACATGAATCAAATGATAATCTACTGTTGTTGTCCATACAAAACCAGCAAGCTACTATATTTCACACGTGTGGATCCAAATGCATGCAATCACAAGTATAGTGCACCAATGGATAGTAGAATCCAAGAGAACCATGCATAAGCATGAAATGAGATAGAGAAGAGAGAAGATGTGTCTTTCAAAAAGTTACATCTGTTTATAATAAGTCCAAACCCTGATTGGCCACTTGGCTTTTCCTCCAAAATGCTAACCCTCCTATTTTTTTGTCTAGATTCAAAGTACCCAACATTCAAATTTGAATCTACCCAAACTCGACTTCTAACTTTTCCACACTTTCAAAAAGTGTTTATTCAAATGAAATGTAGACTAATAAAATTTGAAAAGTCAAAATCTAAGCCTAAAATAAAGTTGGCCTCAATTTGTCAAATATGGAAATATATCAAATATGATCAAACTAGTTGAATCTTTCACACTCCCTTTTCAACTAGTTTTAGCATGGACTTTGATAACACTCCAAGTGATGTCCTATGCTTCATGAACAAGTCCTTTCCCAATGCTTTGGTGAAGATACCAGCTACACATTCTCTTGAGAGCACATGTTGAAGCTCCACCTCCTTTGCAATGACTTGCTCCCTCACAAAATGTTGTAATATCATTTCAATATGGCATAAAGAATCACATAGAATGCAAATGAGATGATTCCTCCATGCTATCAACTCTGAACACACCTCCTTAAGAAGCCTTCTATGGTTTTTTTAAATGGCCCATGTACCTTGTGAACTACTTAAGGGTACCTTGCCCCTTACACATCCTTTTCCACTTAGTGTGCCAGTTTTGAACCACTTTGCACAAAAGTCACTCACTGGGAAATGCATTATAAGGAGGAGGGAAGGAAGTACCTCCATGAAAAAGAAAGGAGGCCCCAAGCAATGATCCGAGCTTAAAGTAGCAACTGAGCTGGCATCAACTTGGTCATTAAGAAGGAGATGAGATGGGGTTTTCGAAGGAACCTAATCGCACATATTTCCAAAGACCTTCATTAAGGAGGTCGATTGCTTTTGACAAAGGAATTGAGGAACTAGGCAACTACGAGCATAGTTCCTGGTGGGAGGAACTATGAATTGGCAAGACTTTGCAGTGAGATTGTAGTTGGCGTACAACATTTTGGTTGCAAGAGGTCTACCAGACATACCTTCTCGTGAGCTATTAATGTGTTCCCCAAAGTCTCGAACATATGGGCCATCTATGATACAACCTCTTGCTATAAAGGGATTGAACTAATTTATCAAGGATCAAATTATGTGAAACTTCTCTCTCAAATATGTGAAGCTTATATAATCCTCCACTTCTACACACTTTATTCTTCATTCCTTTTCAGTCCAATTTTGTAGAAATGAAGTGAACTTCAAAAATCTTTGTACTATTCACTCAAAAGAAATAGGAGATTCATGTCACGCACATATTGTAGAAACTCACCTAAACCTAAACATAAGAAAAAGGGAGCTACAAGCTACAAAATTGATGCTCTTTGTCAAATCACAGCTTTGCACTTCTTTGAAGTTTCAAGGTTTAGTCTTCTTGTATATAATAGTGATAATAGTAGCAAAAATGGTTGAATCAACATTGTTCTTCTTTGAAAGTCGAGGCTCTTGGTTCCTAATCATGTTGAAGTGACTACTAAATATTATAACACTCCCCTTACCACACTTTAGAGTTGTACAGAATTTGAGATAAACCGATAATAAATTATTGCTTTATCAAAAATCAAATTTTCTTTGAAACATGCAAAGCTTAAATAATCTTCCACTTGTAGAGACTGTGAACATCAAAAGGGAGCTACAAAATGGAAACTCTTTGCCCGATCACAAATCTGAAATTTTTTGCACCTTCAAGATTTCTCTTCTTAAATAATGTGGAGTACTTAATAGCATTAAAAACAATTCATCTAAGTACCTTCTAGGCTTCTAGCAATGTGTGAATTGCCTGTTGACCTGCTTTGCGAGCTGCTTACTAACAAAGTGTACTTGGGCTTGATCGACACATCTCCCTTCATTATCAGACCTTTGTAATGCTATGTTTGTAAGTCTATGGAACGATCTCCTTCATAGTGATTCTTGTTGTTCCCTAAGAATGTGACACTTGATGTATGTTGAGACAGTAATCTGATGCTAAAACTCACAAACTTGGCCAACTTTAAGATGGGATGCAGATGGCACATTTCAGATTTCATAGGCACAAAATCTTTTTGAGAAAAAACTCGTTACCAGTCTGACAAGCTAGGCTCAGCTAAAACAGAAACATAGTACATGCCACATGTAAACGAAAAACAAATTATCAAAATCGTGCAGTATTCATTCACATAGGGTCTATTCTACGTCAAGAGGAGAGAAAAGACTCAGAAACTTCGAGAAGCAACTTTGAGCTGATATCACGATTCATAATAGCTTGTTTCAGGTCCGTATTCTCTAACCAGGTATATACGCAACCACAAAAATGACTCTCAGAAATTTGCTTGAAAGATGTCGATAATTCATCTTCCGTTAATCCGTCGTCTCTATCGCTCGAAACAAAATCATAAACCTAGTTCATGATTCCCCCCAAAGCACTTGCTGCGACGCTCACAGCTGCCGTGATTTAATCGCAGCGCAGGCTGCATCACAGGCCACAATCTTGACACGATCCACTGCTTGCATGTCACTATTGTCCGTCTTGAAGCTAGCATTCTTCAAATCGAAGGTCCAAACGCTGTCACAATACCTCTTAGAGTCAAGATGGCCCTTGGACCTGATCTTGGAGTGCACCTTTGTCCGCAGCGCTTCGATAATGGATTTGTCAAATTGCTTCAGCACTTTCGCGGCCAAGAGCGGCGAAATGGTGCCGTTGAGCACCATCTCATCCAGGGCCTCTACCAGCCCCCTCCCGATCGAGGACATGCGATAAAGCTCGAGAGTCGTCTCTCCCTCTCGCCCTCCATCTACATCTACATCTACATCTACATCTACATCTCTCGCTTTTCCGCTCCCGCTCCCGCTCCCTCTCCCTCTCCCTCTCCTTCTATTCGTCATAAGAGCGATCAATCTTCTTCTTTTCTTGTTGGGTGTTGCAATTGGGCCAGCGGCTGTGCTTTATATAGGTACCCACCCGCCTTGGTCACATAGTCGACAACTTTGTCTACACGATGGCGTTTGGCATTACGGGTGACCCAGGTCCCTTCCTGATTGGCGGAGGTTTGGCGTTACGGTGACCGTGGGGCCTGGTCCTCCCCCGCGTGTTACATTTCAAATCTTTCAATCAAACATTTAGAAAAATAAATTTCGCAAGAGTGTTAAAATTAGAATGGGAGCATTATGTAAAACCGATTCTTTTTTTTTAAGTAGTTCGTTTTTTAAGTAGTTCGTGGGAGGGAAGGCCCTGCCCGAGGGCCTTCCGTGCTGGGAGGGCCGTTGCCCGAAGGCAGGGCCCGAACTGCACGGAAGGTCCGAGTGCTCGGGCCTTCCCCTCCTGCGTAATGCTCAGTGCGAAGGGTGCATGCGAAGGGTGAGATTCCTACAGAATGGACTACTAAGCCAGCTTTCAGATCCATCCTTCCGACAGAAAAGGCTAGTAATCCAGCTGTCACAGGCATTTTGTAGATTGTGACATTACGAACTGTCTGCTTGAAAAATTGTGGGAGGAGGTGCCTCCAAAATACACACGAACTCTGAGCATGAGCATTACTTAGGGCAGAAGAGTACCATGGGCCTCACTTTCCACCTTGGAATCTAGGCCCACCGTTTGGAAGGTGGAGGTTTGATTCCTCCACATCTTTGGATTAGCTTAGAGGCTTTTCAAGAGTCAATGAGAGGACCATGAGTGTGACTAAAAGGCAGTGATCACCCATTTTTCCACACAGATGTTGACTCTTTCATCTACCTCCATGAGTTGTTTCTACCTGCACTCATCCACACAATAGCATTGCATGGGACAAGGCAATGATTTTGAATGAAGCAGCTATCGACAATCCTCCACACAGCAGCTTTCCATGGAGAAGCAATGATCTTGAATGCACCAAAGATCCATTCAGTAAGGCGGCAATTCACTGAAGCAATTGATGGGCTTTTTCTGAAATTTGTTTTGCCAATCTTGAACTCTTTTTGGATTGCTTGTTTGAATCACTTTGCCTACACAATGATCCACAAAGCAGCTTTCCCCATGGCAATAATGCTAAATGCAATTATGATCCATCCATTAAGGTGTCAATTCACTCAAGCAATTTAAGAGCTATTTCAAAAACTTGTTATTTGAACCTGTTTTATGTTTTTTCTAATTGCCCAATTGACCCGTTTACACATATGTGATCTTATGTCATTTCCACTGATTTGATCATGAGTCGAGTGTCTAGATTGTTGCTTTTCATTGCTTCACTTCCATTGTCTTGCATAAACTTGATTAGTTTTTTAATTCCTAGAGGATTTTGGGATGCTAAACTGCAAAGGAGCAAATACTCGAAGACACGAACGCGAAAGATTCGCGAAAGAGAATCTTTCGAGGTACAGCAAGAGAAAGTCAAACAACCCGCACGAAAATAGTCGTGATACCCTTTTCTGCCCTCACGCTCCAAAAAAGGACCAGCAAGATCATACAAGTACCCAGAAGTACAAACATCTGATCTAATAGCATGACATCAACAGATACACTTTAGGTCGTGGCTAATCTTCCACTCTTGTAATTTCTGATTAGTTATAGCTGCTTAAATACTCTAATCTAGAAGTTACACAGAGCGACTATATACTCTTTGGATGATACTTGATACATATAGATAGACAGATGATGTAGTCTGATGCTAGTAAGCAATCAAGATGAAAAATATAGAAAACAAGTCCGCCTGCGTGCGAGACAAGTTTCTTGTGAGTAGGATCCATAGGATCCAACAGGTCCACTAGTAAGCGAGACATTGCTCGTGAGAGAACTGTATTTCTCTCATGCCAACGCATTGCGTGGATCTACATGCAGTGCTTGAAGAATCAGGAAATCAATAGATGACCTTTTGGCCGTTTGCGCACATATCACTTTTATTATGTCTAATCTTGAATGCAAATTAGTCGGCTGTTATTCGTGTGTATGATTCACTCTTGTTCATTTAATTCCACACATTGGTTGAATCTTGTTGAATGCTACATGAATTTATAAATGTAGATCAGCAGTGTCTGACTACATTCTGGAGGACTGTAGGAACGATACAGCTGGCAGTGACCAGCAATCAAATCCGAACTCCATCCGAATTGCTTTGCATCGTTTGCTTTCGCGTTTTCTTTCGTGACTGCGACGACCATCATCCTCATCAGTCAGTTTCGTGGCATCGGCATATTTGGATGGGTAGGTCCTCATGGACTTCGGAGTGCCAATCTTGGTTGTTGTGTAGGTGGTTGTGGTCTTGGCAACTCCTCAATTTGTACTGGACTCATATATCGTGGGTGGGTTATATTGAGTTGGTATCTGTCCTTGTGGTTGAGGCGAGTACGGCTGATACTTGAGGATTGGCCCGCTTTCTGGTGGCATGATATTGATCTTCGAGTTCTTTGAGAATTGCAGTCGTCATGCACCCTAAGTGTTGCTGGACCATCATTTGTAAGAGATAACCACACTTGGTGGTAGCTTCTCGTGTTTTGAGGTCTAGGCATAGCTTGTCAGAGATATTTTCTGCCCACTTATAGTTGTGAGTGGGGTCGTTCAACGTCATGGTAAGGGAGAAGAGATCGTTCGGTGGAATGTGATCTATGTGTACTATGTGCACTTTGACTAGGACCATCAGGTTTTCCATCGTTGCACGTAGTTTGAGGTCCTTGATCAGCTTTAAGACAATACCATCATTGGTCTAACCAATGGTTTTGTCGTCGTCGAGTAAGACCTTCTTGAAGTAGTTCTGATTGTAACTGGTGCCCTTGCCATGGATGGTCTCTCCAATGTCTGGAAACCCAATTAGTTGAATCTTGGCTGGGGTAATGTCGATGGTGACGTAACTGACATCCTTGTGAGAATCAAAAAGCCATCCAACTTGACTTTTGGGGTTGATGAAGATTTTCATCTTGCATGTCGTGTTACAACTTGTAAAAATCAAAATTAGCCTTGTAGGAACTCGAGCTACATCATAATGTCTAGTTGTCATATGTGACATGCATATAGATTTAGGTCATGAAACGACCAAATTTGGGCTAGTAGAAACTCGAGGTACCATAAATGCATGAAGTCCTAATTGTCCAAAGTGACATAAATCAAGATTAGATCCTTTATGGATAAAGTTCATAGTGTATGGACTAGATAAGCTAGTAGCTTAATCTTGTTAATCAATACTTTTGCCCAAGTTATGATCTTGATCTCTATGATCTTGGTGATCATTGTGAAGCATGGAAGCTTCGGTTTTCTACTCTTTTGGTAAGCAATCTTCATGCAAATGGACTTTACAAATCCAAGATCACCATCAAGCATGGAGAAGGCATATTGAAATAGTGGCAATTTGGTGGAATCGACAAGAAATTTCCATCAAAGAGATCCTATCATGGTTATGGTGAGGATGTTGCTATGATGGATTCTTTTGATGATCTTCAATACAAATGCAAAACAAAGAATCCACACAAAAGGTTCCTTCATCAACATTGGACTAACCTTGGAGTATTTCACGATCAAATGTTCAAATCAAGTTGATAGCTTTTTAGGAGGAGTGAGAAAATCAAAAAGCCATCCAACTTGACTTTTGGGGTTGATGAAGATTTTCATCTTGCATGTGTTACAACTTGTAAAATTCAGAATTAGCCTTGTAGGAACTCGAGCTACATCATATGCAATAATATCTAGTTGTCACATGTAACATGCATATAGATTTAGATCATGAAATGGCCAAATTTGGGCTAATAGGAACTCGAGGTACCATAAATGCATAAAGTCCTAATTGTCCAAATTGACATGCAAGGCATGCAAGAGTTGTCATGGACACATGCAAGTGAATTTGTACATTAGTAGTGTAGAATTTGCCACATGTAGAAAGTAGGTAGATGTAGGTGGATCAACATGCATGCAAAGTGATATCTATCACTATTTTGGTAGATTACACTTGTAGATGTGGAGAAAAGTGTTGAAATGAAAAAATAATCCATCTTGACTTTAGGCTTGCTACAAATATTGTACCATGCAAGTATGTTGTTCATAAATGCAAATGCCAAGTTTGGCCTAGATAGAACTCGAGCTACATGGATATGTCATATCTAGAGGATACGGATAGGTCCAAAATCCGAGTGACAGCATTCTGATTTGATTCAACCTTGCTCTTTTCTGAATCCATTGTTTTGAGCATCCTACACAAGAAATTGAAGATCAAGACTAAGTTTGAAGTAATTGAACACCCTTTGAGCCTTCTGCGTGTAAATAGTGTTTTCTTTTGAAGCATTTCACATGTGCCAAAAGTAGGATTCAAACTTGCCAAAGTGTCACAATTCACTTTGTGTATCTGATCTAGATAATCTTGTCTTGTGGAATATTTGAGATCCTTCTCAAATACAGTTGCAAGTGTTTCACATAGGAAGGTAGAATATCCTTGAAAATACCTATAGTGAAAGAGAGCAACAACTTTAAGTCTGATTGGAACAAGCACAAACATATTGCAGTCCAATAACTAAGAAGTCTTCATCTAAATGGCACCTCTGGGAGGATATCTTCTAGGAGCAAATGAAAGACTAAATACTTCTGATTACTCAATTTGAAAGTTTAGAATGGAGTCTATTTTAATACTCCAGGATGTTATGGACATTGTGCTTGGTGTTGAGGAGCCGCCTCAAGCACAGGCTGAAATTCCTAAGTATAGGAAGAGAGCTAGAATGGCTCTACATTTCATTAAGATGAATGTATCTAATGAAATTTTGAGAGAGAGAGGATCATGCACTACAACCAAAGAAGCCTGGGATGCACTTACGTCCATATATGAAGTAAAAAATACTTCTAGAATACTCACTCTTAGGAATCATATTTTCCAAAGTTTCCAAAGAAGTGAAGAGAGTGCATCAAACTATGTTCTGAGAGTTAAAGGTTTGCATAGAGAGCTTTCCTGTGTTGGTGTTACTACTAACCAAGATGAGCTAGTTCAAGTCATTTTAAATGGCTTGAAAGATATCTATGATAATCTTGTTCAGTCTTTTGCCATTAAGGAGGAATTGCCTAATCTAGAAACTCTCCAAGGAATTCTTATTTCTGGAGAATCTAGACAAAGCTATAAACTTTCCAGGATGAACAAACTCAAGCATGGTGGAAGTGACAAAGCCCTCTTTGTCAAAGACAAGCATAAAGGAAGGAGTAAGAACCAGTTCTCTCAAACATCCCACAAAGATAAAGCCAAAGATCGAGACAAAGATGGTGAAGAGGATGATTCATTTCATCCCTCTACTTCAAAGACCAAGAAGAACAAAGTGAAGTGTTTCTTTTGTGGCAAGAAGGGGCACTATGTCTCTAATTGCTTTAAGAAGAAAAACCGACTCAAGCAAGCTAATCTCTGCAAAGAGATTGAAGAAGATTCTACTGCAAGTAATGGAGAAGGATCACTTATGGTGTCCAGTTTTTCTTCATCACCTTTTAAGAAAGATGGAGCTTGGTACATAGATAGTGGAGCTTCTTCACATATGTGCTATTCAAAGGAGTCATTTGACTCAATTGTACCTTACAAAGGACTCAAGAGATCTATTTACACTGCTAATGATCATGAGTGCTCTATAGAAGGAATTGGTGTGGGAAAGTTGCTTGATAATGGTTGTGATGTAAAGTTCAACTCCAATACTTGCTTTATCAAGAAAAATGATGAGATCCTAGCTGATGGATCTAGATGTGGTGGAATTTTTAAGTTGAATTCTTATGAGAATGCAAATCTTTGTGAAGTTGCATGCCACAATATAATGGTGTAGTAGAAAGAAGGAATAGGACGCTAGTCGAAGGAGCAAAGTACATGATGGCGCAAGCACAACTGCCAAGTCAATTTTGGCCTAAGGCAATTGCTGTAGATGTTCACTTGCAGAACAGATTCACAATGACAGCCTTGTAAGACAAAATGACATATGAAATGTGGACGGGTGAAAATCCCGATCTATCGTATGTATGTGTGTTTGGATGTGTAGCATACACACATACCAAAAGAAAAAAGGAGTAAGCTCGACGAAAAGTCAGAGTTGAAAATCATGGTTTGATACTCGAATGGATCACAGATCTACCGACTCTACAACCCAACATCAAAGAAGGTGGTGCTGAGCACGGACGTGAGGTTCGATGAATCGCCCTTTCTTGGCCTCCCCTTGATCTTGCCCTTTAGACCACTTACTTTCCCTTGAATTTGCCCTTTTTGAACATAGCCTCCTCTTGAAGTGTCGTTGTAGATCCACCTCTTGCTTGAAGCCTATATTTTTCATTGATTAAGATCTCTTGAAGATCCATCAAACTTGGCAAAGTCCTTTGATTAGCAATACTTTGAACAATGTTAGCATGAGCATCCAACAAGCCATTAAGAATCACTTGAACAAGCTCTCCTTCCTTAATGCTTTCATCAATGCAAGCCAACTCATGATTCAATGCTTTCATCCTCAAAACAAAAGTACTGGGACTTTCTTCATTCTTTTGCAAACAAGAAAAGATTTGCCTTCTTAGAGTCAACACTCTAGAAGTATACTTGGATTCATAAAGCTTCTCAATGAATCCCAAGCATCCTTAGATGAAGTACACTTACCACCTTCCTTGAGAAGCTCAATGGTAACATTCATCTTAATAATGTGTAGAGCCTTTTTGGCCCTCTTATCATACCTCACTTGATCTTGTTGTGTTGCTGGTCTCTTCTCCAAACCTACAACAATATCCAAAACATCATTCATCTCAAGAAGTGATTCCATCCTCACTTTCCACAATGAATAGTTACTTAAAGTAAGCCTATCGTTGGCTTCCAACATGACTCCGATTGAGATTGCCATGTAGAAATGACCCGATCTTCTTTTTCAGCATGTTTCAATGCACTTATACCAAGCAAATCAACACATAGAATCATGGAATCTTGATCAACCTATGATCTATTCTCAATCTAATGACTTTTGCCACTTCACAAAACACACTCAAATGAAGTCCAACAACCTCACTATCTAGAGATCCAATCAAAATTAGGGTTTTGACAAAATCACAAAAAAATGACTATTCCAAATCTACATGCAAATGCTGAAAATCTGATATGCAATCTATTAGCCACCACTTAGGCTAATCCAATGATCCAAAAATCGGCCAAATCCAGTATGTGAAACCAAAAATTGAAATTGATCAAGTTTGTTAACTTATATAGGGTTTTGATCTACAAAAGATCCAATCTACAAAAGCAAAAAACTTGATTTTGGTGTAGAGTCCTTTCCAGCATTCTCTAGCCTTGATATCTTCACCAATTAATTGATAGATATGATTTCCTCCTTCATAACCTAAAACACAGCTCTAATACCATGTGAAGGACTTCAGACCATTGACGATCCAATCCACAAAAAGATCTTGGGTTACAAAAGAAGATATCCTACCAATCTCACCAATGTTGAAAAATCAGCATCTACATATAAAATGAGATGCAAACTCTAATAGAACTTGATCAAACATGAATCAAATGATAATGTACTATTGTTTTCTAGACAAAACCAGCATGCTACGGTAATTCACACATAAAATAACAATTATTGATCATTCTACAATAGAATTGCATGCAATCAGAAGTATAGTGCACCAATGGATAGTAGAACCCAAGAGAACCATGTATAGGCATGAAATGAGATAGAGAAGAGAGAAGATATGTCTCTCCATGAGTTACATCCTTTTATAACAGGTCCAAACCATATTTGGCCTCTTGGCTTTCCCTCCAAAATGCTAACCCTACTATTTTTGGTCTAAATTAAAAGTACCCCACATTCAAATTTGAATCTACTGAAAGTCAACTTCTAACTTTCCCACACTTTCTAGAAGTGTTTATTCAAATGAAATTTAGACTAATGAACTTTGAAAAGTCAAACTCTAAGTCTAAAACAAAATTGGCCTCAATTTGCCAAATATGGAAATATAACAAATGTGATCAAACTAGTTGAATCTTTCACACGATCCATGCTTGATAAGGATTTTGCACGAAGGGCAATCAATCTAATCTATGAATCCTTGCCTATCAAGATTCAATTTGATGGGAGACGCATCCCATGATACATCTGATGATAATGCTGGTAGAGACGTATCTTCTTTTAGAAATGTCTAGCGTCATTTTTCTCAATACCTTTCATGGATCACAAAATCTAATGAATAAACTTAAATGGATCTAGATAGAGATGGATGCTTTCCTATGATTTGAGAATATAAATGGGTTTAACATTTGATGACATCCACTTATCCGCATATTGCTATACTTGTCCACACAAATATGTTTAGATTTGATCTGGTTCAAGCAAGCATCATCAAATTGATTTTCTTTCTCAGTGCCTTATCCATTGGGCAATGGAGTCACTTCCCGCCACACTACAATCTTTCTTTTCCCAATGTTTGCTCTCACTCCCCTTATGTTGCATCAGATCCAGCTACTGTCAAAATCTCAGGCCAATCAGTGCAAGGAGTAAAAAGTTATCAAGGAAAACCCACCGTAAAAGGCCTAAAATTCACTTCTGACCGATCAGATCGAACAGATCCTTGAGATCTAGACTGCATCCTACTGTATAAGCAAGATCCAATCACTTTGGAGCCCACCATCGGATGAATCTGAGATCAGGACAATCAATAGCATGAAGGATAGCAGATCAAGCACCACACCTTCCTAGATTAGCAGCCGTGCAACAAGAGGTAGAATCGGAACCAGCACCAATAGATCCAATGGGCCAACCCGTACCTGTCGCTCCCTTGCAAGTAGTCCGAAGAGTACCACGGATGGAAATACCAAAATACGACGGATCATCAGATCCCATCCGATTCCTCCAGATCTACGAGCAAGCTTGTGAAATCTACGGCGAACGGACACCTACGGAGAAGCTGATGCTATTCCCCATGTCTTTATTAGCAGTGGCTTAGGATTGGTTTTTCAACCTGTCAAAGGAAGAAAAATATACCTGGGAAACGGTTAAAGCGGCTCTCATTACGCACTTTAAACCAAGAAAGTTCCTGGAAGACCCGTTCCTCCTGCTGAGCAAAGTCAAGATGGGAAAAAGAGAAAGGGTCAGGGACTATATTGAGCGGGTCAAATACTTACGATCCGCGTGCAGTGCAGCCCTAACTCCCGATCATGTGGTGATCATGTGGATTCTAGTCGGACTACCACGAAGCATCAGAAGAGAACTAAAATGACGGGAGCAGTACGCTACTCTACAAGAAGCTATGGAAGATGCCATCAGGGAAGAGGATAAGGAATCTGACGATGAATATCCATCCACCCACCCCTACTCCCTCGTTAGCATCATCATCATCAAATGCATCTGCTCTATCCACATAACTGTTGTTGGAGCAAATGACAAAATTACACAAACAGCAGATGGAACAACTTACGGCGTAGTTTGACCATAAACTGAAAGCTTTACAGGGATCTATAGCAGTAATGCCACATCAACCGGAACCAAACCAGCTGCAGTATCCAAGACGGAAAAATGTATGGTGTTCAGTGTGCATGCAAAACCATACAGTGAACAAGTGTCTAGTCCTAAAGCAAAATCTGAGACTGACACATAGATTCTGCCATCTGTGCAATGCAACACCGCATGATACCGCATTTTGCCCGTTCAACCCCCGGATTGTTCAACAGAAGAGAAGTCCTTATCAGACTTCTTATCCCTACCATCAAGGGGCACCCAACGCGGCACCAAGGTACGGCGCACCAAATCAACCACAGTTTATGGCCTTACCTGCTCCACCAGGGCCAGCCAATCAACAAGTGGCTCATGTAAACCTGACAACAGCAGAACCAGAGATGCAAATGCCATCTCAACTTGAGCAGCAGCAATGTTATGGACTGGATGAACCATTATGGATCTTGCCATAAATGAATATGTTGCGGCCTATGCAACTCAAACTCAGCGTCAAGGTGGAAGAAATTACGGCTGCTACGGATGCGGTGAAGGACACAGAATTGCGGAATGTCCCTACAAGGGACAATATACCACCATCATGCACTTCGCCTTTGACTAGCATCTTGTTTTTCTTTCTGGTACACCATTATATTGTGGCATGTCAGCAGGTGTGAATTGATGCTCGATTCCTTGTTCCTCGCAGAAGCTTGAAAACTCCTTGCTCTTGTATTCCCCTCCATTGTCGGACCTAATTGTCTGCAACTTCTTGGAGGTGTGTCTCTCGGCAAATGCCATGAACTTCTTGAATGCATCAAACACTTCGGATTTTTTCTTTATGTGGTAGATTGTTGTCATCCGGCTGTAATCATCATGTCAAAAATTGTGAACTCCTGCAACTTTGTCGGGAAGATGACGAAGCAAAATGAAATGAAGCTCGAATGGCGAATATACCCCGAAGGTCGAACATACCTCGAAGATCGAAAAACACAAAACAAAAGACACGAAATGAAGACGAAGGAAAACAATTTGCGCTGTCAACTGGCAGCTTGACGAACGTGGTGTACTGTACTTCACGCTCAGCTAAAAGAGTTAGCGATAACAGAGAATAACTAACTAGTTGGTTAGCCTTGACTTGTCTTGTAATTCTCTGAATAGCTATCTTAAAAACTCCACATAGTGGAGATATGTACACATTTTTTTTATAGACACAGAGAGAATATAAAGAGACAAAAATAGAGAGAATAGCTATGCATGAAAGTCTGCCAACGAGCAGAACATAGCGATTGAGCTAAGCGTCAGGCCGCCAACGAGCGAGACACTGACCAACTCACTCAGAACTCAAAAACAGATAATACAATTGCTCTCTTCTCCATCTCATTGTTCTCGTTGTCTTGATAGCTCGAATCTTTAATGTTCTATTATCAATAGTCGCTTGCTTAAGATTCTGAAGATTTTTGCAAAAAAAAACCAAACAAACAACAACAAAACATGGTCAGTGTTAGAGCCACGAGGTTATCACTACTGATATCCGACCAATGATTCTCTAGGCAACATAATATGGCTACAACGATCCAGACGAGAATAGCAATCAGTCTTGATGGCAAAAACTATAGAGTATGGAAATTCAAAATGAAAACACTTTTGAAGGGTGACGGCATCTTGTCGGTGACCAAACTCACAGAGGTGCAGCCTCCAGAGGAGACCCGAGGAGAATTGAGTGGATAAAAAAAGATGAACATGCAATGGCGATCATCGTTTTGTCCATCAACGAAGAAATACTCATGCAAATTGAAGATTATGAAAGCAACCATGAAGCATGGAAAAGATTAAAGCACAAGTACAAAGTGAGGACTGCCGCTTCAGTGATGCATCTTCACAATCAGCTACAATCTATACGATGGGATGACAACCAGTTAGATCAGCATGTTTAGAAGATCAGAACGATCTTCGCTCAACTCGTTGCATCAGGGCAAAAACACCAGGTCCCAACACCACAACAGTTGATGTACTTCATGAAGTCCCTGCCTGCGTCCTATCAATTGTTGAGAATACTCATACTGAGTCTACCAAATATGAAACTCACGAGAGCAATTAGTCTTGTCGCTGATGAGAGACTGATGAGAGACAAAGGAGACGGAAGTAGTGATCAGGAGAAAGCTCTTTTCACGAAGGGAATGAAAAAGAACAAGAACAAGTCCAGATTCGACATGACGAACGCAAAGTCTTCGAGCAGAGACAATGACAACCAACAGTATTTCTGTGATCACTGTCATAAACCAGGACACACACCCAATAGATGTTGGTTCAATCCAACAATACCTTGTATGCACTAGAAAAAGAAGGGGCACTCTACATACGATTGCAGATTCAACCCGAAAAGAAAGAACAAAGCTGACAAAGCGAATGTTGCAAAGTTGTCCAAGAATGCAGACAAAGGTGATGAAGCTTTCATGATATTCGATAAAGCTTCAACAAGCTACACTGAACAAGACTACGATGTAGTCATTGATTCAGGATAAACCTCACACATCACTTGCAACAAAAGAATCTTGATCGACTACAGAGAACTCGAGAATAGCATAGCAGTGATTCTAGGCGATGGAAGTAGACACGATGTCAAGGGCATCGAGACTACAGCTGCAAACATTGTCAAGTCAAGCAGAGCTGCCAGGAACACTCTCTATACCTTCACTAAGAAGAGGCCTGCTATCAGTCTCCAAGATGGCAGATCTTGGAATTCGAGTTCTATTCGATGGCAATATATGCCGAATGATCGAGAAAACAACAAACAAGCTGCTGACAGTTGGATGCAAAGAAGGTAATCTTTACCAAGCCAAGATAATCAGCAATTCTGATAGCATACTAAATGCAGCAGAAAACGAAGGTCAACTCTGGCACAAAAGAATGTATCATCTGAACATGAGGAGCCTCTACGACATGAGCAAGAAAGACATATCTATGATTCTGCTTATAGATAAATTTTCTACATACAAAACTTTAGAGAGTGACCAAGTCTATAATGCCAAAGTAAACTTTTATTTGCATGAATGGAAGTACTGAGTGCCTGACTAGAGGCAGAAAAGCAATAACTTAGTTTATACAAGTATTCATGTCTCTTTCCGAGTGCTAGGATCTTGCCTGTCCTATCAACTACTTTGCACTGATCACATTCGAATTCTACTCTATGTCCTAGATCTGTGATTCTGTTTACAGAGAGCAGATTCATAGATAGGTTTGGTACATACAGGACTTTAAAAAGTAGCTTAGATTGATCATTTGCAAAGCGTAATCTTACAATACCTTCACCTTTAATAGTTTGTGTGCTATTGTCGCGAAGGTGAACATATTTTTGGGTACTGTAAGGTGTATAGGACTCGAAACAACCAATGAAGCTGGTCATGTGCTGAGTGGCTCCGGAATTCAGGAACCAAGAACTATCGTCGGATGCTATTTGATGGCTGGTCATGAAGGCATCATGATCCGCTTCTTGAATAGGCTGTGGAGCTTCTACAACTGCATTTGCCACTCGATTCGATTGCCCCTTGTTGTTGTTCTTTGCTTGCAGTATCCAGCAGTCTTGAATTCCGTGGTTGTTTCGCTTGCAGTATCTGTAGAACAACTTTTTCTTCGTCTGCGGATTCGACTGTTCTTTGTGTTGTGCTGGTTTCTAGTCTGGCTTTGATTGCTTCGGGCCTTTCTTCTTCTTCTGATTAGTAGTGCTCTTGTTGGTGTATAAAGTGTGAGAATCAGCTGAGGAACTTGAGGCTTCATTCCTCCGCGTGTCTTCTTGCAACAATATAGTAATGACTCTCAGAAGAGTCAGTTCTGGATGTGTCATGATGATCATCACCCAGTTGTCGTATGAGCTTGGCAAGCTTGTAAGCACTAGACTTAGCTCGACTGATGATCAGTCGTGAATGATTCGCGAAAGGTAAGACTAAATATTATTCGTCAACAACTAAACTAATAATAACTCGCTAAGAATAGATTACCAGATTGAGAACAAGAAAAGTTAGATAGAATGAAAATAAACATAGCAATATGACACAAATCTGAACTTAGAACAAAAGAGCTGTTATCAGATTAAGTATAGCAAAATATACATGCCAATGATGCGGTAGAGCACAAGACAATAGCAGACAAAACTGCGTGCTCTACAAAGCTAATTCAATCTGTAAAAGGAATGAACCTATTACTGACAATAAAGAATCAATGTACAAGGCATCTATTTCGTCTATCTCTGATAATAAGCTTCTGATGCTATATCTTACACACACACTTGTTCTCTTGATCTAACTGAATACACAAACGGTATTCAATATATATACACAATGTTTCAGGTGTGCATAAGAAAGTACAAAGTGGATGCGCTGTCTGTAGGAGATCGTGGGTGGCTGCTGTCGTTGTCAGATCTGATTACACAGTTGCATGGGATGAGCGTGAGAAGGCCGCGACGTCAGCTTTTGCTTAAATGAACGTTGGTGAAGATGCGAAAAATGTGTCACTCTCAAGAAATGCATTAGGATTTGATTTACAGGGTGCCTTCACTTTTCTTAGGGCACCTTCGGCATTTTGTAAGGCAGTATCGTCTTTTTCGCCTGTCACAAAACACGTGTAAAAACACGTTTTTGCCTTTTCTTCGCCTGTGAGAATTTACTTGTATTTATGCAGACAGTCACGTTTTATTCGTCTGTCTTATTTTACATGTAAATATGCAGACTATGCGACAACATGAGTAAAAATGCAGCATGAATGGAGAGGCAGATTAAAATGGGTTTTAGGAGAGTAGAGAAGATAAATCCAACACAAAATGGATTGTAGCGAAAGTAATTTTAGCTTGATCAGGTCTGTCGAACAGGATGAAGTAACGATCTAATTTATCCATCCACTCTTCAATGTCAAGGGTCTTAAATTTAGCATTAAATTTTTGAATGGTAATCTTATCCTTGTATTCCCGAGTATCAAAGTGGTTTCGTTGTTCATGAAACCTCGTAGATTGTTGCACTCGTTGTTCGGACATGCCCTTGTCAGTTCCAAGTTCAATATGGCTTTGCAATACTTGTTTTTCTTTGTCCATGTCAAATCTCTGGACATCCTGAGAAGTTGTTACATTTTGTGATGGAGATGGTGTTGGAACGATGTAGATGGCTCATTAGATCTCTGATCAGCTCCCATTGGTTTGTCTTGCCTACCAGCTAGGCTATCAAACAATCTGTCCAATTTTGCCTCATCAGCCAATCGATTTCTTTCCATTGCTTGCATCATTGTAACTATCAGATTTTGTGTAACCTGCATTTTACTTAGTATGTTTTCTTGTTGGTTCGAACTTGACGGTTCTTTCACCATTTCTTCAGTAGGTAAGTTGTCTTGAGGTGGGTTATTCTTATCCATTGGTTGTTTTCCCTTACCATCCATTTTGAGGTGTTACAACAGAAATTTGAATAATCTCTGTGAATTTGTCTTATCATTTTAATCAATTTTCATTTTTACTGCATTGAAATCCGAGCTCACACTAAAAAGTTATGGAAGTTTTAAGAGAACTTGGGAAATAGATTATTTACAACTTAGAAAAGTAGGGTTTAGGAAAAAATTAAAATTTCATTCTATAACTTTTTGGATTCCATGAAACATTGGAGTGCTCGAGGAAAAATACATGGAACCGTAAAAAAAAATCTGAAAACTGTCGGCAAATTTTTTTTTTCTTAAGCACGGAGGAGAGTTATTAGGGACAAGAATATTTTGGGAATATTCGAAAAGAATAGTCACAAAGAATATCCTAAATGAGATGGCGCAGGAGGCCCGACGATGGGCACTGCAGACAGGAATGGAAGAGGGAAGGGAACAGGGGAATTCGCCGAGGGAAGTATTCGCCGGGGAAAAGGGGTATTCGCGGAGGGGTATTCGGGGATGAATTCGCGGACAGGAGGGGGGTATTCACGGAAGGGAGGGGGGGTAAATTCGAGTGAGGTCAAGTGAATTCGCGTGGGGTCAGGAAGGGTGGGTCAGGTGAATTTGCATGGGGTCAGGTGAATTCGTGAAATTGCAGGGAAGAAGTCGTGAAGGAATCGTGGAGACAGTCGTGGAGAATTCGTGAGTGAAAGAAAAATTGTGAGGGAAGTGAAATCGCAGGAAGTCGTGGGAACTCGCAATTGAAATCGCCAGGAAGTCGTGGGAGGTGGATTCACAGAGAGGGAAAAAACTCGCAAGGAGAATTCGTAGGTGACCTCGTGGAGAAGAAGAAGTCGCTAGGATTCGTGCCGCGAGCGGAGGTTCCGCAAGTTCTGAGGGAGACTTTTTTTTTTTTAATTATTTGTTTATGTAGTCCTAAGGTTTAAGTTTAGGGTTAGGCTGGTCGGAGGTAGGGTTGGTTAATTTTTTTTTTAAGTGATTTTTGACGAAAACTGTAAAATGAAGAACTGAAAAAAACTTAACAAAAAAGCTGAACTTCAAGAATGAAAATTTGAAATGCTTCTCTCTCATTTGGAAAATCCCACAAAAAATTTCAAAATTTGGCCAGCTTAACCCATCTCCACTAAATTGATCATAACTCCCTCAATATTGATCCAAATCACACAAACTCAGATTGGAGGTGATTTGATAGGTCAAATTAATCACATAACAGGTCTAAAAATTTTGAAGAAAGAAAAACTAGCAAAACTAGAGCTAGGAACCAAGAATTGTCATAACTTTTTGGATATTAATCCAAATGACCTACCATGTGGATCAAATTAAAGCTAAACAATGCTCTAAAATCTTATGTAAAGAAACTTGAGATTAAAACTCAAGTCAAATCTGAAAAATGCAAACAAAGTGAAAGAAAAAATTCTAGTCACCTATTTTGACAGCTTTTGGTAAACGTGCAATAATTTTTTGCATCTCTTATCCAAATGCCTTGCAAATTGGTGCAAATTAAAGCTAAAACAAAGCTCTACAGACCTATTGAAAAACAAAATTGAATGTCGAAAATTGATCTGAGCATACTTGAAAATTTCAAACTAAAAAATTTGCAAAAAGAAAACTACAAATGCAATAAACTTATCAAATCTAATGAAATTCACATAGAATCATCATGAATCATGGATCTATGCTCTGATACCAAGAAATGTCATGTGCCAAATCTAAGCTAATAGCAATTACAATGGAAGTAAATCTAAGAGCAAGAAAAGTACAAAGCATTCATGATAGCATATCCATAGAAAGTTAGAAACACAAGAATCTCAATGGAATCACAATAGAAATGAAATGAAGAGTACAAAGCAATGTCAATGAGCATGGATTTATGTGGATAAGGCACATGAGACCTAACAAAGGAACATCCCCATAGCTCATATTCACAAGGAGGCTAGAAGCTCTCACTTGCAAATGAGGCAAAAGATTCAAAAATTGTTGTCTCTTGCCTAGTTATAGACAATGCTCTTACTTAACTAAACATAACTATCTTGAAGGATGGTTAGCCCTTGTTAAGTATTATTTACATTGGGCCCTAAGTGGCCTATTATCCTTATTAATTACACTGGCCTTAAGTGGCCTATTATCCTTATTAATTACTTTGAAGGGCCTAAAACCACCTTGTTCTTAAGGCTAATAGCTCCTTTTGGGGCCTACAAAGCTTACAATGGATATTTAGATGCATTGATAAGCATGGATGTACTAAAAGGACATGACAGTTTTTTAATGACCAGTAGCGTTTATCGACTACAAGTATGGTGTTTGGTGCATCGAACTCTGGCCATAATTTCCATACCTCCCGCAGGTTCTTCAGAAAAACTGGCACCCCTCATGAATCTTCACTGATGTAAGGAACTTCCTTGAAGTCTTTAAGCCACACCTCACACTTATTTTGGGCAAATCTGCGAAAACAAAAGGTAAATATCAGACATTACCAAAAACTACCCAAACTTAAGGAGCATATAAACGGTACCAAATTGATATACCAAAACAGAGGCAATAGGTACTAAACATTACGAATTGATATCCAAAATAGCTCGAAACAGTTTTAGCTTGGTGTTAAAATAGTACCAAACAGTACCAAAATTGAGGTAATTGGTACTAACATAGCATGAAATAACTAGTAGAAAGTCTCAAACAGTCTTGTATTGGTACTGACATAGTTTCAAAAAGTACCAGAAAAAGATTGATAACTTATTTTGCAGGTGGTGCTGGTTTCATTGTGCTGGATTGCTGAATACATTGTTGTTAGTTAATTGAGCTCATATGCTTTAACAATCTTGACATTGTTGTTGACAATGTGATAGCAAGTGTTATTGTGTAAAATTTTGAGTTCCCTTTGAAAAAACTTTGTTCCATTTCTTCATGGAAGTAGGTTTGCAATATTTTCATGACCTTCGCATATCTCATGCTACTCCATATAATGATGCACTCTCACTTCAGCTAGCTTCTTCAAAAACATCCTAGCCCGGGCCTTAGAAAACAATAGCAAATATCATGCACTTGAATTATGTCTCTTTTGAAGGATCTTACAAATGGGCCATCCAGTTTTGTTTTGTAAGTGTTCAATAACACCCCATTTAAATTGAGGAAGACCAACCTACTGACCCTAGCTAGAATGTCTTTAGTGTCGAGGGGACCTAGTCGTCATTGGAGTTTCATCTTTTGACCAAGGAGTGGGTGCTACAAACACATAAGAACAAGAAAATGACATCACCATAATGCAATTCACATTGAGCAACAAAAAAAACAAGTGCCTTGTTTCGGTGATACTGATCACTCGGTGAATTTGGTCACACTTCATAACACAATAGGTAACAATATTCTACACTGAGTGCAATAGAGTGTGCATGTGTTACATCTTGCATGCACAAGTTTTAATGTTATAGGGTCTGGAGCGCCTTATCTTTTTAAGGAGATAGAACTCTGATAACAGAGTATCGTCACACAGATCTTCACTTGTCTCAGATTCAAAAGTGTGCAGAGTTACACCCTTCTCTACCCTAGCCTTCTCCCTCGTTGTTTTCCCTTTTTGAGGCCCTTTAGCTTCATCACTTGCCCCTTCATTTTTCACATCCACCACATGCACCTCCTCCTGCTCTTCCTCCTCATGTTGGTCCTACTTTGTCTGGTGGTCCTGTTGTGCCTGGTATTGTTGCTCTTCCTCATGGTCCTGCTCTAGTTGGCAGTCTTACTCTTCATGGTGGTCTTGTTGGTCCTGCTCTTGGTACTCCTGTTGGTCCCGCTCTTCCTCCTTATCTTCATCAAGCTTGTCTATGTCAATAGTGATTTTTTCCTTGCCTACAATCGAATCTTCCCTCTTGCCCTCTTATGTTTGATCATGGTTCAGCTATATTGTCGTATGTTTGATAGAAGAAACTTGGTGTTTTAGCACCAAAAGATGAAATTTTTGTTGGTGAGCCGCTGATTGTTGTGATGGGAGTAGGATTGGATCAATTCGCAGTAGTATGATGGAATGGAATGGATTGAAAGTCCTTTGCATAAAAAAATTGTCTGAATCGAATGTCTGATAGCAAAGATTGTCAGAGAATTGTCAATCGGACGTGAGCGTTCTTGCAAAAGTTTGTAGTGGAAATAACACTGTCGGCCAACGTAGTTATATGGATTTTTAGGTGTCAGATGTAAACTCGTAGAATCTAGATCATCAGATGTATTAATCAATTTTGATCATTAATTCTAGTTCATCGGTTCTAGTTCGTCAGTTCTAGATGAGTCGGATCCAGATTGTCAGACTTAGGTCATCGAATGCATTGTCGGATACACCTTTGGATCTGAACATTGGTTTTGAACATCAGATGTAGCTCGTCGAATGTACTATTATCGGTTGTAACAGTTATCCAACATGAAGTAGAGTAGATAAAGTTGAGTATCAAACCTAATCAAACCAGCCCATTTCAGTTCAAACCAAACCTCAACTGGATCAAATTGCACCAGAGTTTAGACAAAAGAAACAAATGTCTCGGAAAAAGGCTAGAAATACAAATGCGTGTTTTTAGAGTAGCAAGCTTGTACACGTTATGAAATTCTGCCAAGAAAGAAAGAAAGTCGTAGCTTAAGTCATTGAGATGTCAGGTAAAAGAAATCTGAAATTGGAAATTAACAAGGTTAATTGTGAAGTGAATGTTCATTCAGTATTGCTTCATTCTTGCCAAATAAATGATTTTGGCAGTTAAAGGACATGAAGATAGTATATTGGTGGATAGTGGATCTACTCATAATTTTATTAACCCTGGTCTTGTGTAGAAACTCGGCCTAGAAACTGAAGCCAGTGACCATAGATATAAAGTATATCTAGCTTCAGGTGCGGAGTTGGAGACGTGGGATGTAAAAGTTCCAAAACTCCCAGTTTGGATCCAAGATTACAAAGGGTTAATAGATTTCCATGTTTTAGATTTAGCACGTACGGACATAATCCTAGGATACGAGTGGTTATTTAATAAATTCCCTGATAGAGATTTTGATAAGCATGTTCTCTCTTTTCAGGAGGGTAAGGAAGTAGTTACACTGTTTGGAGACAGATATGTACATCCATCTGGGATGATTTCATTTGCTAATGTAATGGAAATTTTTTATTCATAGTATGAAGCTTATTCTTTATTTGCCAAACCCATTTTGGATTTTTCTGAAATGCATCTAAGTATTTGTGAATTGTCAAAAAAAATTTAATAAGTAGACTTAGAGCAAGAGCGAATTGAGAAGAATAAGATATTGTCTGAATTCAAAGATGTGTTTTCAGTTGAATTACCTCATGGAATACCACCGTGTAGGTCGGTAGACCACATGATTGAGTTAATTCTAGGTATTTACCCTATCTCTAGACAACCATACCGGTTTTCTCATAAAGAAGAGATAGAAATTACTAACCGAATTGCAAATTATATTAAGATGGGTCATATTCAGCCAAATAAGTCACCATGGGTTGCTCCTGTTCTTCTAAAAGCGAAGAAAGATGGAGGCTTTCGGATGTGTGACTGAGTCAAAATGTGGTATAGGGATAGAAACAATTAATTGAGTACGTATTTGTAGCGTACAATTTTATTGAAATGTGTTTTGATGGGTTGTTGTTGAAAGCATGGAGGTCATATTCCTAATGTGATTTGATACACGAAAATGTCTGCATAGTATGCATTTCAGGAATCATGTTGCGGATGCTGCAATTGGGCAAGAGGACAGACGTTTTACATGCCACTAGTAGTATTTTGGATTCAAATGATCAATGTTTAATAAGAAGCCATATTCATGGAGGTGCGACTTGATTCAAAACTGATAGTGCATTGAGTCAGTATATTCTGTAGTCGTATGTCATGACAGTCCTTGCAAATCGATCGATCGTAAAGAATCTTATTTAAAAATATTCGTGTAAGATCGTTGAAAAGCTTTAATTCATCTCATTAAAGCTTATCATGAATGGTTGTGCACAAAAACATAAGTATTTGTAAAATATGCTTCCACAGTTAAAAAAATAGCCCTACAAGCAAATTTGGCAAAAGACAGTCTTGCTCAGTCAAAAGCAAAATATGACTAAATTGAAATGAAAACTGAGATCTAAAGCTAGACAACCTTAGATTAGTCTACCTTCCATGTTAACTTGTCACATACACCTCAACCGATAATGTAGGAAGTTGGTCAAATTGAGGTCAAATTTATTGTTTTGGGTATAACAGAGTCACTGAAAAATTAAAGACTACTTATTACCAAAAGTAAAAACGTGGTGATCCTTGAGAGGCCGTGTGAAGATGATCCATCAATGCCGTGTGGTCTACCCCCAATTCATAAAATTGGAGTTAGGACCTTAACGTTTCTATATGACTCTATTCTCATTATTTTTCATTATTTTTGGAAACATTGGAACAAAGGATTTTCACGCTCAATCAGAAATCACCAAGCTAGTGCATGGTAATCTTCCAAAGACTTGCCATAACAGCTTGTATTTCATGCTACATCTATTTTCCTTATCAAAAAACTGAATGTTGAGATGTGAAAAGTGAAACAAATCAAGGGGCAAAGGAACAAAAGGTCTAGTTTGTCAGAGAGTGCCAGTGATTGCATGCACAGCAGGGTAATCTCTACCATTTCATGCTACTTGAATATGTCAAAACAGAAGATACAAGGTCATGCCAAGAACTTTGTTTTCTAAAATGTTCTAAACTTAATTTGCTTCAACAATGCAAACCCATAAGTAGTTACACATTAGCTCTGACATATTATATCATTTATGCACTGTAAGTAGAAACTTAAACCGATAATTCAAGAGCTAGAAAGTGCAATGAAGGGTGTAATTATAAAATCTTGCTAGATTTGCCAGCTTCACACACTCTCAAGTGCCGATAATAAATGCTTTCTTATTGAACACGGTTGTTTTCTGGCTAGGGTGAGTTGAATCAATATAAGGAATGAGAGAAGCAACATAGAAAGCTTTTTGATACTTTCAAGCTTGGCTTTATTGAAAGAGGATTTAAAACCTATCAACCCTAAACACAAATTCATGAACACAAAGAAGGCGTTTATGAGCTTCAAAACGTGGGTAAAAAGGGCAAGGACGTGTTACAAGTACATTTTCGAACGATCATAGTGGGGCGCATAAAAAACATGTTACAAACAAGTACATTTCTAAACATTTTTGGCAAACCATCTTCTATATGGTTCAATGAGTTTAGGTTCATGGCAAAATACCCACCGTACATTTCAGTAGAGTAGATAGGTCTACTCAGAATGTGCTTGGTTTCCAAAAAAGAAGTACATTCAATACATCAAGAATAAGAACTCTTCAAAATAAGCTCATGTTAACTTTGTTTTGCAATGTCGACCCGGTTCATTCTACTAAATCAAAAAAAAAAAAAAATTGTTTGAGATCACATTCTAGAATGCGAAGGACTAGGGATGTCATAAGGGAAAACTATCGCACTAAATAATATTGTGGCCGAAAATATTACACCTCACATCTTCATGTGTTTGTTGTTGCGCCCTGTGCAAAGTCAAACATGTACAAATTAGAGAGTTCAATTGCACATGAATGGATGATTGCACAAGAATGGACAATTATTTTCAAGACTTGCTATAAACTCAAGCACTTGATTCCAACTTGTCGTCCATCTCTCTTCGAGTTTGGATAGAAAATGCTCATGCATAGCTTCATCTTTCTCTAGACACACACAGTGTCTGTTCGACCGAACAGCCTCGACTCCCAGATTACCGGTACCGGCAAATAAATCGATAACTAGATCCTCCTCATTTGTGAGATTTATAATATATCTACAATGCAGCAAGAGAACAAGTTCAGCTTATATGTATGCGATAGTGCAAGACACATTGGATTGATGATTCCATTCAAAAAAATAGAAGTGATGACAATGAACCTGCATAATTCAGGGGACCGCTATGCACCACCCCTGCAAAAGTTATCGTCTATTGCGTTGTACGTATCGGGAGTGTCAATGATGAAATTTGTGTCTGGTTCGGGTATGCCAGTGGTGTAATTCTTTCTGGCCCTTTTGTTGTGAAGTGTAGGCTTGGGATATCCATCACGGTGAAAGAGTGACAACACGAGTGATGCTATCTGCACATAAAAAAAAGAATCAATTTGGGTTGATAGATGGTAAGGATTATTGTTAGTTAGATATAGTGGCAGACAATTAACAAGGCATTTAAGAGATCATACCTTATTGAATGGTGCGTGACCAATGTACCCATTCTTCACAACAACGTTTAAGCACTGGTGTAGGGTGAAGCCCTTCTCAGCAGCTGCTATAAAAATCCAAGGAAAATGTTCTGTGATAGATAGTGTCACATACCATCCCTCGTCGACAATGTACAAATCATCAATAGTGGCGCATGTCGTGGGCAATGACTAGGAGAAAACATTCCACTCGGGCATGGATTTTTCCTGGATGAAGGCTACACCAAGTGAAGTGGGAAAGTTGACAAACACCAACTTTGCCACAACCTCACATGGCACTCCCCAAACATATGATCTAGCAATACAATGAGCGCTCAAAAGTCTTTTTATTTTCCGCATAGATTTTGTTTTTTCATCGGCCATGGTGACCACATCACCAAGAACTGCGCACATTGATCCAGGTCCACTAGGCAAATCTACATTAAAAATAAAAAACAAAGTGTTCAAGCAGTACAAATAGTCATTGTCTAGCACCTTGTCTATGCATGCAATTATATTATGAGTATATTTGACCAACAGAAAGTATTGATAGCATGGGAAACAAACTTGCAATGTAGTTGGGAGCTGCTTGGACACTTGTATGGGCTGGTGGTGATTCAATATCCATGACTTGCTCTTCATGTGGGTCCTCCACATGCAATTGTAGTCTCCTTCTTGACCGTGAGGACTCCGAAATGTTACGAGCGGTTGATTTCCTTCTCAATGTAGAGCCTTGTGCAGGAGCATCCTGGGATGTGGGGTGATGGAGAACTGTCTTCTAGAATGATGCATGCATGTCCTCCTCGGAAGCAGGAATAACCCCTTTAGGGTAGTCAAGCCACCAAGGGCATCTAGTAAGCTCCCATTGTGTGAGGCCAATCTCCTGCCAATCTGTGGGGTACACAGTGGGCATGCTCTCAAAGGATAGCCAGTCATAAACTTTATAAGGGATCTTGTCAATAATACGCTCGTCCTTCAATGAGATCAGCCACCTACAACATAGAAAAGCCCCATTTGTGACACTGAGCATATGTAAAAAACAAAAAAGATGGGCATTCAAAATGTATATACCTGTATGCAATTCGTCTTGCCGCATGTGGTAGGCCTGGCTGTTTGCTTGCAGGATTTGCATTTTTCATCTCCTTTTCCAAGTTGCCAAATTCTAGTTTAAAATGCATTTGGCGCTGCCGCCTAAAATATGCATCCTCATCTGGTAGCTGCTCTAGGCCAGCAGCCAATGGAGCCAACATACTTTTGGCTGCCTTTGTCAAGTGCCACCAAAATGTCTCTTTGCCCATGAATTTGCGAAATCCCTTGTTGTCTAAACACATGCCAAGGGACTCTCTAATTTCCTTATCACCAGCCAAGCCTAAATCTTAATCAAAATACTCCCTCTCTCTCTCTCTCTCTCTCTCTCTCTCTCTCTCTCTCTCTCTCTCTCTCTCTCTCTCTCTCTCTCTCTCTCTCTCTCTCTCTCTCTCTCTCTCTCTCTCTCTCTCTCTCTCTCTCTCTCTCTCTCTCTCTCTCTCTCTCTCTCTCTCTCTCTCTCTCTCTCTCTCTCTTACCTAAAATTCAAAATGCAAAACAACACATACAAACTTCCTCCCTCCCCCCAATCTTAAATCTTAAATCAATGCAAAATATCCAATTTGCAAGCCAACAGCTCAGTGATACAAAAATGAATTATTCAACCACAGAAAGCACTGGCAATGATATATGCAGTTAAGAAATTTTCTCACTATCTGATGGCCACACACTTTGTCTTTTTTTACGGATCATCAGCCCTTGATCTATCTTGTTAACAAAACTTGCAACACAGAGAAAATCACTAGATGGTTACTTCCGTTGTTGGAGTTTGATTTTCGGATAGTGGTTCGCAAGGGAAAACAACACTACATGGTAGGTCATGTGTCACAATTTAAGGGAAAGGAAAATGCAACCCAACCTGATGATGAGCTACTCGATGCTGCCTTATTTTATGTTGACATAGTACCGGAATGGGTCGCTGACATAGTCGAATATCTAATGCGGGGCCAACCAGACAAATCATTACCAAAGGCAGATTAGCGAAATTAACCGCAAGATCCTACAATCAAGATGCTGGTGGCCAACAATTCATAAGGATACAGAGGAATACCTGAGGAAATGTGATGTATGCCAAAGGGCGAGGAGACCAACTAGTGATGATGCACCACTATCAATATACCAAGATATATTATTAAAGGATAAAGAGGAGAAGCTAGACATCATGAGAGATGCCTCTCCACAACTTGCACGTGAATCTTCTATGGTACTAAAATTGGCTTGATCTTCTTGAGTCTTCTTCTTGAAGATAGAAGAATGAGTTGAATCATCTTCTACTCCTCCTTGGTCTTTGTCCTTTGCTTTGTCCTTTGATTTGTCCTTGGTGAAGGCTTGAAAAAATTTGTTCTTGCTCCTCCCTCTTGACTTGTCCTTGGAAAAGTGAGCTTTGCCATAACCGCCATCCTTCCTTGAAAGTGTGTTGATCTTCGACAGCTTGTTCTTTTGCCTGCATTCTTCAGCAATAATAATATCATATAGAGCCTCCATAGATGGTAGCTCCTCCTTGATAGCATAAGTTTGCACAACATTTGCATACTCTTCTCTAAGTCCATTAAGGACTACTTGAACAAGTTGACTGTTCTCTAGAGTATCTCCTATGCATGCTGTCTCTCTGTGAAGATCTTTAACTCTCATACATAGTATCTCCTATGCATGCTATCTCTCTGTGAAGATCTTTAGCTCCTCCTTGATAGCATAAGTTTGCACAACATTTGATACTCTTCTCTAAGTCCATTAAGGACTACTTGAACAAGTTGACTAATCTCTAGAGTATCTCCTATGTATGTTATCTCTCTGTGAAGATCTTTAACTTGAAGCATTTTCATCAACTCTTTGGAAACTAGAAAAAATTTGATTTCTAAAAGTAAGTAGTCTTCATGTGATCTTTGCTTCAAAATTGTTCTTAATGGTTTCCCAAGTCTGCTTGACTGAGGTACATGAACTTATTTCTCTCAACATCTCATCAGAGATGTTCAATTTGATGATATGAAGAGCAATCCTTGCTCTCTTCTTGAATCTCTGAGCCTCATCATAAGCTTCGGGTTCAACTTCAATTCCTAATACTATGTCCATTACACCATATAGAACCAACAAAGATTCTATTCTATCCTTCCGAACTGAATAGTTGAAGGTATTTAGTCTCTCACTAGTTTCAAAGAGAAAATCTCCTACAGATGCCATGTATGTAAAGACTCTTTGTAATTGGACAACTATGTAATTGAATACTTTTAACTATAGGAATTGACTGTGCTGCTCCTTTTTTACAATAGGAACCAAAACAATTGGGTGTACTACCAAATCCTATGAAAAATCTTGCAACTGCATTTGAGATAGGTCTCAAATATTCCACCAAAATAAGACAAACTAGATCAACCTCTCAACTTGAATTGAAGTATAGACAAATTTTGGAACTTTCTTCTTTTGGCATGTGTGAAATGCTTAAAGACAACACTATTGACTCATATACTCTCAAATTGTATGAAACAATGTGTTACATGACTCAAAATTTTGTCTAGATCTCGAGTTTGTTGAATTGATATACACAATAAATGGATTTGATGTGTTGTTTTTCTTTGACAATAGGGACCAAAACCAATTGGGTATTCTACCAAATCCTATGCAAAAACTTGCAACAGTTATGTGAGTCATTGCTTAAACAGAAAATCAATCACTTTGAATTTGAATCTAGCCTCTATCTTCTGATGAAGCACTTACAATTCTGATGTCAAATTTTACCACGAGTTTCAAATGAATGAAAAACACTTTAGAAACACACATTCAACTCAAACACAACCCTTTGTGTGAAATGATGTGACTATGACAACATAATCTTGACTTATCTAATTCTATCTCAGATTGATTACCAAAAATTGTGAATGATGAATCATGCATGCAATGTTATCATTTCAAAAAGTGTCCACTTAGGTTTTGGGTCTCTCCCTACCCTTATTTAAGAGCTTATAACTTCTACTAGGTTCATCAGAATGAATTGAAACCAATTGCAATGGAAAGAGGGTTCTTCTACCTTTCAAGAAGCTATAATGTCAGTATCTTTGGATCTAGCACAAAGGAAATAGAGTCAAATGAAGTATTCTGGTTTCAAAAATCAGTTCTTACCTCATTCGCCAAAATCCTGTTCAAGAATAGATAGCAAAACAATGCTAAACAACTTCCTAGCTTGAATTGTCACAGAATTCTTCAAACACCTGATGTTAGTAGCCTTCAAAGCATGGTATGCCTTATGTTGTTGATGTTTGGGGGGTCCCTACTCATGTAAATACTTTGTACATATCCAACGTATGTGAATTGAGCACATATCCTTGTAGAATAGGGCGAGTTTGGGTTAGGTAGATCAAATTCCAATGACATGCATAAAGTCTAGTTGGTCTAGTATGACATGCAATAATGTTGACAATGTCTAGATTGACATGCATGTAGATTTTCACATAGAATTGGACAAATATGGACTATTGTGTACTAAGTTTACATTGAGACATGCAAGACATGCAAATACTCTAACATGCATGTAGTTTTGTAGGTTCATAGTTGAGAATTTGACATTTGGAGAAAGTAGGTGGAAGTTAGGTGCAATTTGTGCATGCAAGCAGTTAGGTGTCAAGATAATAGTAGTTTTCACTTGAATAAGTGTAGGATATGAATTGAATGCAAGGAGTACCACGAATTTGGGCTCTCCTACATATGTACATATCATTCTCATTCATTTCTAATGAAGAATCAAGCATTTGTAATGTCATAATGTCAAATTTGGATCTCATGCAATCATGCTTGTAATTGCTCTCTCTCTCTCTCTCTCTCTCTCTCTCTCTCTCTCTCTCTCTCTCTCTCTCTCTCTCTCTCTCTCTCTCTCTCTCTCTCTCTCTCTCTCTCTCTCTCTCTCTCTCTCTCTCTCTCTCTCTCTCTCTCTCTCTCTCTCTCTCTCTAACTCGAATTTTGTGTCTTCTTCATACATGATCAAGCTTGTGTACTTTTCCTATTTGTGAAGAATTGATGTAGCTTTGATCCGTAGCATTCTAGATTGTGCTCTAGCCATAGATCTGTTGGTAGATTGCAGGATTGCTCTGCAGGTGATCTGTGTGCCATCACAAGGCATGGTAAAGATCATTCACACATTTCTTGTGGTTCCCCACACGTGTGAATTTGATGGATTTTTTACAATTTTTAACACAAAGGGCTCTCAACAAAAAAAAATTTATGAATATTTCAATTGTCCTGACCCAACAGTCCGCACGGCAGCAACTTACACTCGGAACTTGGAGTATATCATGGGTATAGAGACCTAGTGGGATAACTTCCTCCCATCGATATTCATTGATCTTAATAAGGCATTTGCTGAATTCACACGTGTGGGACGCCCTACACATGTATTTTTTATCTCCTAAGCACAATAACACCATAAAGATCAGACTAGAATTGGTTGTCAATAGGAAAGTTGATCATACAAGCAATATTATTGTGTTACAAGCAAGATCTGTCATTATACATAAGACTAAGCATCATACATGCCTCTACTCGGCTAGAGAGAGAAAATAGCAAGTACAAAACTCGTGGAGAGAGAGAGGGCACAAAGAGCTTGTCTCCAAATTTGCATTACACACAAATTTCATCATTTTCTCAATGAGAGTACATCACATATATATATAGATCCATGGACTCTCCTCCTACTTTGAGTTGAATTGGAGTTGTGGATCCACCTCTCAAGCTATCTAGACTTATCCAAGCCACCTCACTATGTCTAATTGTGCCACATAGTTTTTTCATGCATTAAATGTGGCATGTAAAGTACAAATGGCACTTCCTATGGTAGCTCGAGTTTCTACTTCTACCTACCTTGAATATTTTATTCTAAGATGGGTCTTTACTAAGCCAAAAGAGCTCAATTCATCTTTGGCATTTTTAGGTCCCCTACCCACAACATTAGATAGATTTTTCAATATTTTGACACTCCTCCTAAAAATGTATCTAATGTGGATCAAGCATTGATCTTGAGATAAGACCAAGATTAGACCTATGCTTTGAGAAGGCACTTTTGCAAACTGGCTTTGTGAGAAGATCAGCAATACACGAAGATGTGTTGACATGTTCTAAGTTGATTTCACCTCCAATGAGCTTTTCCCTTACAAAATGGTGTGCCACTTCTATATGCTTGCTTCTTGCATGAAAAATAGGATTGTTTGCAAGAGCTTGTGCCGATATATTGTCACATTTGATCAAGGAAAGATCATCCTCTTTGATGCACTTTAGCTCCATGATTAACCTCTTGATCCAAAGCACCTCTTTAGTTGTTGTAGTGAGTGCTTTGTACTCGGCCTCACAAGAAGATAGAGATATGGTATCTTGCTTCTTTGAAAGCCAAGACAGAAGATTGCCTCCAAGAAAGATAGTATATGCATTAATGGACTTTCGATCCATTTTATCACTTGCAAAATCGGAATCCGAATAGCCAACAATGGTTAGATCTTCATTCTTGTACAATAGACCATAATCTTGAGTAGAAGATACATATCTTAGAACTCTCTTGGCCATCTTCCAATGTTGGATCTTAGGATCTTGCATAAATTGACTCAATTTGTGCACACAATAGCTCAAATCGGGTCTAGTGATAGTAAGCCAAATTAAAGAGCCTATAAGACTCCTATAAAGTGTGATGTCCTTGAAGGATCTTTCATCACCTTTAATAGGATCTTTTACATGTTGCTCCATGGGAGTATCTATGCCTTTACAATTTTGCATATTGGATTTTCTCAACATAGAAAAGACATATCTAGATTGACAAATAAAAGCATACTCTTCATGAAAATCAATCTCAAGGCCTAAAATGTAATGGATCTCTCCTAGATCTTGCATTTTAAATTATCTTCCTAATGCATCTTTGGTTTCTTGAACTAGCATCAAACAACTTCCACTAAGAATAATGTCATCTACATAGATTAGAAGAATGACAATATTACTACCATCAAACTTTAAGTACATAGAAGGATCATAGTCACTAAGCACAAATCCTAATGAAAGTAGAAAGTTGTTGAGTCTTGAATACGATGATCTAGGTGCTTTCTTTAAGCCATAAAAACTTGTAAATAGCAAACACACCTTAGATTTATCCTTGATAAATCCTTGAGGCTGTTCCATGTATATCTCCTCCTCAAGATAGCCATTCAAAAAAGCGTTGGAGACATCAAGTTGAAATAGTTTCCACTTAAAAAATAAGACAAGAGAGATTATGATTCTTATTGTCACCATCTTTGTTACAAGGACAAAGGTTTCTTCATAGTCAAGGCCATATATTTGTGCAAAGCCTTTAGCACATAGTCTTGCCTTGTACTTGTTGATGGAGCCATTATGATTGTACTTGATCTTGAACACCCACTTGCATCCAATGATATGCATGTTAGGTGGTGGATCCACTAGTTCCCATGTGTGGTTGGTGATCAAGGCATCATATTCAATCTTCATGGCCTCATACCACTCCTTGGTATTGAGGGCTTCTTGAACATCTTTGGGCTCCTCATGAGAAACAAAATAAGCATAAGTGGAATCAAGATCCACTTGTTTTCCTTTGTCATCATAAGTGAGCCTCTTGGGCTCGGATCTCTCCCTCATGGATCTTCTAGGAGTGAAAATCCGAGGACTTCCATCTTCAAATCTTGACTCCTCCATATGTTGATTGTCTTCAATAACAATAGGTGATAGATTTTGAGGTTGCTTGATCTCGACCCCTTCAAGATTGGACTTTTCTTCTTCATGAAAAACTACATCTCTACTATCAATTACTTTAGAGGTAGAGAGCATGTAGATTCGATAGGCTTTCTTGTTGGATGAATATCCAACCATTACTCCTTTGCTTGCACAAGGATCATCCTTCTTTTTCGTTTCCAAGGGAATATGGACAAAGCGTATGCATCCAAATACTCTAAGGTGTTCAACCTTAGGTTTCTTCAAATAGAGTACTTCATATGGTGACTTTCCTCCAAGTGCAATATGAGGGAGTCTATTGCAAAGATAGTTTGAACAATTGATAGCCTCATCCCAAAAGTCTTTTGGCAAGGATGTCTCATTCCTGATGGTTTTGGCACATTCACACAGTGTTCTATTCTTTCTTTTAGCCACCCCATTTTGAGATGGTGTACATGCACAAGAAAACTCCGTTTTAATGCCTTCAAGCTCACAATAATCATGAAATCTACTGGAAGTGTACTCAGCACTTCCATCACTTCTAAGAATCTTGATTTTGTAAGAAAATTGCTTCTCAACTAGAGCTTTGAACTTTAGGAAAAAGTCAAACACCATAGATTTTGAAGCTAGAAGATATACCCAAGTTAATCTAGTGAAATCATCAATGAAAGTTACAAAGAAAGTAGCATCACCCTTGCTCTTTGAAGATGAGAAGTGCACATCCGAGTGTATGAGCTCCAATGGATGTGTAGTCTTGATAGATGACTTTGAAAAAGGCTTCTTATGAGATTTAGATATGGCACAAGCCTCACATGGCTTGAAATTCTTGGAGATAAGATTAGGCAAGCCAACAGCTTTGGCTTTCTTGACCATGGACACCATAGAGTTATAGTCAGGATGTCCCAACCTTCTATGCCATAGTTCCTCCAAAGACATATGAGTAGCAAAAGCACTATCACAAGAGTTAGCATACTCTTTGGGATCAAGCATGTAGATTCCACCATATCTAGACCCAAATGCAAGGATCTCATCATGCTTCTTGATTGTACATGTATCAACATTGAAATTCACATCTAGTCCACTATCAAACAATTGCCCAACACTAATAAGATTTTTTATTAACTTGGGAACAAAAAGTACATTAGATAGAGAAAGAATTTTTGATGAAGAAAGCTTTAAGGGAATGGTCCCTATGCCTTCAATAGCACACTCATGATCATTTGTTGTGTAGATGGACTTCTTGGCTCCTTCATAAGGTGACATGGATGAAAAAGAATGCTTGGAGCTACACATATGTGAGGAAGCTCCACTGTTGATATACCATGAACCGTCCTTCTCGAAAGGTGATGACGAAAAACTCAAAACCATAAGAGATCCCTCTCCACCACTTGCATGAGCATCTTCCTTCTCTTCATTAGAAATGTTGGCTTGCTTGAATTGACTCTTCTTCTTGAAGCAATTGGTGGCATAGTGTCCCTTCTTGCCACAAAAGAAACACTTGATGTTTTTCTTCTTCTTCTTGGATGTGGAAGCTTGAGAGGACTCATCCTCATCTCCTTTCTCCTTGGAAATAAGATTGTTCTTGCTTGAAGAGGATTGGTGTTGATTCTTACTTCTTGTCTTGTGCTTGTCTTTGGTAAAAAGAGCTTTACCATCAATGTTGAGAGACAGTCTCTCCATTTTCAAGAGTTTATACTCATTCTTCAGAAATGAGCACACTTTGGAGTGCTTCCAAACTTGGTAGCTCCTCCTTAATGGCATAACTCTGAACAAGGTTGTCATATTCCTCCTTTAACCCTTTAAGTATGACTTGAACAAGTTCATTTTGGTTGATGGAGTCTCCTACGCATGACAATTCTCTATGGAGGTCTTTAACTCTCATTATATAAGCTGAAGCACATTCATCACTTCTCTGTATACTTTGAAAAATTTGGTTTTTTAGTGTTAGAAGTCTAGAAGTATTCTTTGCCTCATAGATAGACTTGAGAGTATCCCAAGCATCTTTGGCATTAGTACAAGCACCAATTTCTCTTAAGATGTCATTTGAGACATTCATCTTAATATAGTGCAGAGCCATCCTGGCTCTCTTTTTGTACTTTGGAATTTCTTGAGGAATTTTTGTGGTTCTTCTTCAATGCCAAGTACAATATCCATCACATCTTGTAGTATTAAGACAGATTCCATTCTCATCTTCCAAATTGAGTAACTAGAGGTTGTCAATCTTTCATTTGCTTCTAATAGAAAGACACTCATTGAAGTCATAAAGAATGATGGAAATAGAAAAAGATGGATGAAAGAATTGCTTATCTTCTCACTATAGGAACCAATCAAGGGTACAGAACCAAATCCTATGTAAGACTAAGCAAAAAAAAACTGTGAGATAGATCTCACTAGCTTGACAATCTCTCTAAAACAAGATTTGAATCGCCAAAAGAGATGAAGTATGGCAAAAGTTATGGTTCTCTGAATTTCACACGTGTGAAATATTCCAAAAATGTCAAATTGGCTCAAATACAATCTATTTTTATGAAACAATTTGTTTAGAACCTATAAATCTTGTCTAAATCACATATATATGAGATTGGTCAACTTATGAATGATTTTTGTGATCATTCAAGCAATAAATGACACGATTTGCCACAGGTCTAGGCGCCCTACCTATGACTCTTCAAAAGCTTATAACTTCTGAGTGTTCAAATTGCATCAGATTCTACACATTTCTAGCTTTCTAGTGGGCTAATTTGCTTGAAATTTGGATCTGAGATGAGAGAGAACCACCAAACTAAAAATGGGCGGATTTCACACGTGCCAGCACCTAAAATTTTGTGCAGTACCTGATCTGGCCCATTCAATGTGGTTTGAAGCTCAGAATCACAAGAAAACTGCAAACTAGCTAGAAGGTAGAATCTAGACAATTCCTAGCTTGAAATCTGATCAGATCTGCAAACTTTTTGATTAGATTTGCTTGTGAAACTTAGGTATAGGCTGACAATTTCTGTAAAACTTTTACATAAAAATTTCGTAATGAACAAAAAGCAGTTAATGTTGTGTGCTTTGCATGTCGGACTGCCATTATATTGGTAAGATTAGAAATCGAACAATATGTCAATTTTTTGCTTTCAATAGTCTATATATTGGTAGTGTTTTTTTTTTTATGAAATTCAAATTACGTAAAATTTTAAATTTTTTTTTTTTGAAAATTCAAAATTCTCAATTTTTTTTTTTAAATCTATGAAATGAACTAAAGTTAGTGAATTGACTATATTTATTTCGTGAAATAAATAATTCAATATGGCCGAAGAAACTATGACTTGAGCTATGCCAAATCTGATTGCACCATCATACATGTAGATTTGCCAACAATTGAGTATGACACTCAATGACATGAACCATGGTAGTATGAGAGACCAGTAGATGGAAATTCTTTTGAACCAGATAAAATCATTGTCTTCTCTAAACCTCAAAATTTAGTCTGAAACCTATTTGGGGAAGAAGAATGAGAAGAAACTCGAAGTTGTGGAGGACTGGCTCGTTAAGTGGAATAGTTACTTGAATTTACATGGAATTTTTTATGAGAGAAAAACTGAAAGTGTCGTAATAGCTGATGACGTTGATTACTACCAAAAATTTGTGAATTGTAGAATGGGTAGTAAGAGCTTGAACTCTCATATCCAAGAATTTATGGACCTCTAGAATAGAGTTCCATCATTCGATCCTAAGTTGGCTTTATGGTAGTTTGTCCTAGATTTGCTTGCCGACTACCAATGTGCTGACAAAATCCATAGAAGGTTGCTGATTTCTTGCATGATATGCAAGAAATGTTGCAAGTGGTTAAGGCTAGTATCCGGAGGGCCCAAGATAGAGCTAAACATTATGCCGATCTTAAGAGATCTCATAGATATTTTAAAGTTGATGACTGGGTATATCTTAGGATTCCAAAAGATTCTAAGACATTAGTACCGGAAGACATTATAAACTGTCGACCCGATATTGACTGTTCAAAATTGTACAAAGAATTGGTTTTTTAGCTTATGAGCTAGATCTTCAAGGAAAATCTAATGCACACCAAGTTTTTCATGTGATCCGGTTAAAATTAAGTTTACATGAAGGTGATACAGTTGGATCTGATGAGGATCTATTCCACTTGGAAGATTTGCCTTTGGAACCCGAGAAAGTACTCAAAACTAGAGATAAACAATTGAGAAATCATTCTATCTCTGAGTGCTTAATTCGATGGAAAGGTCCAACTGTGGATGATGATTCATGGGAGAGAAACATAAAAAAGACTTTTCCTAAGTTTTGCTTCTGAGGACATGAGCAGTTCAAGGGGAGAAGAATGTTACGTCCACATCCTAAATATAGGATTCAATATAATCCTAGACTTGGATATATGACACTCCAGTGCTCGAGATTATTGGTTATGCCACATCATACCAATTGAGACATGTAAAGTCATTACTACCCTTGTGAGGTCCAGACACACTAATTGGAGTTAGTACATGGTTTAGGACAATCAATGCATGTGTATAGTATCAATAGCAATGGAATTCCTTAATTGGGAAGTTTAGGCCTTGCATAACTGCATGCACAGGGTGGCTTGGGGTCTATATGAGCCTTGGAAACTTGCCCTACTACCTCATTCATTTGGGATTAGAACTTAAGAGGAAAATCTAGACGTATTCTAGATTGGGACCCTAACTTTGGAATGACAATTTGTTTCATATCTAAAGTGAGGGTATTCTTGTGATTACAATCCTTTTATTGACACTGTGTGAGAGTTGGAAAAGTCTGGAACTTTCCAGATGGAAAGGACTTTCAGAAACAACTCATGTGTCTTTTAAGAATTGATATGTACTCTTATGATATGGTATGGTCTCCGGAATTTGGAACGATGAGATTGGTGAATCATAACTCAGATTCTAGGATATACCTAATCCATAGGAGAGGACTGTGTTCATGATAGATTACGTCGAATGAATAAACAAGATAGTGGAATTTTGGTAATGACTAGCCATTTTACCAAATCGACTATGTTTATATCAATTCTAGGTTCTCTCACTCTACTCTTGCTTCCTAATCCGTGGCTCGGGGGTGAAGCTTCTAGAGATTGATTGGTTGCTTCTTTTTGGTTGGGTGGTTTAGTCCACAATGTGTTCTCTTGTGTTTTACCTTGTAAGTAAGACCTTGAGGAGCTTTCCTTTACAACCTCCACAAGTTAACTATCTCTAAGAGTTCGCCTACCATTATTATCTTTGACCTACCACTGTTATCTCATAATGGTCTAACTATTAGCTTGGAGGGATATAAGAGGGGTACAAATGATTTATTAAATTCCTTCAAAGCCCCTCAAACTAACAATCAGAAGTATCATTAGCTAATGTGCTAACGTTAGCACATGACATGAATTTATAGGCTATTATTTAAATCCAACTTGGCACACATGCATAATGACACAATCTTGCAAATGAACAACAAAGATTTCCAAAATCACTGAAGCCATCTACCATTTCCATTTTAGTGACATTTTTCTAGATTTCTCATCAATGGGAGTCCAAAGTATTTGAAAAAAATACTCCAATACCATGTAACCATTGTTAAATATGCACAATTTGAATAATGTTTTTAAATATTAGAAAAGAAAAACACGTGCATGTCTTTTTATTTGATTTTATGATTACTTTGTAGGTTGTTATAGGCCAAATTGACTTTTTTTTTATCAGAAACAAGGATGTGTTGTATGGCAGAAATCGTACGCACTTGCTCAATAAGACATTCTTCAAGTGGAACATCATGTGAGGAGACATAGAATGACGTTGAGATGACCAAGGTGGTTTGGCAAGCCCAACTCACCATGTGTGAGAAGATGCTCATAATGTAATGCTTATTGATATTATCAGCATGTGGGATCACAAAGAATCAAACATGATTTGGGTGAGCCAAACTCAAGCATGATACATAGACTCACCACATGTACATATAATGCTTCTTTGTATTATCAGACCATAGGATCACATAGAAATTGAACTTGGGTGGCAAGACTAACTCACCACGTGTGAGAAGATGCTCATAATCTAATGCTTATTGATATTATTAGCATGTGGGATCACAAAGAATCAAACATGATTTGGGTGAGCCAAACTCAAGCATGATACATAGACTCACCACATGTACATATATGGGAAGAATCCTATAAGGTAATGCTTCTTGCTATTATTGACCTCTGGAATCACAAAGAATTGTAGATAAGTGGGTGAATCCAATTTAAGAATTATACATCAGCTCACCATGTGTGGGAGGATGCCTATGATGTAATGCATATTGGTTTTGGGGGAGAGGGGGCACTTGAACTTGGGACCAAAGGGGCTTTGGATGCCAAACTAACAACTTAGCTAGCCCTATGATGTAATGAAACACTATGATGTGATGAAACCCGACGAGGTGAAATGTAAAGTTGGCATCCAATAGGCTTGCCCTTAGCCATTCCATATTGCTTAGGAAAGAGAAATGGAGAATAGCATACAAAGGGACATGAGAAAATGCAAAATGGCCTTGTAGATTAAGTTTGCATTCCGAGGCCTGCCCTTAGATGTTCATAGTAACGGAAGTAGCGTTTCGCTCTTTCTATTTGGACTTGTGTTCGTTGATAGGAAGGAGAAGGAGCAGGCTTGTAGGCTTCGAGCGTGCATGTCAACAATCAGAAATGGAACATCAAGCATTCACCATAAGCAATCACCAAAGAAGCCGGAAGAAAAACACGCACTATTAATCTATCACACTACAACATACTGAATGTAAAATGTACATATAAACCCTGAACCCTGATAGAGAGGGAGAACCTAGGAGTAGACTACTAGACTAGCCAACGGCTAGTTACAACTAGTAGTAAAGTACATCGTAAACAATAACTAAGAAGTGTAACAATGAAGTTTATCATTGATTTCTAACACTCTCCCTCAATGATAAAATTACATTCTTCTATTTCTAGTAGAGTACGAAACTTTTCAAATTTACATCTACCTAATGACTGTAAAAATATCTGCCACTTGATTTTCAGATTTACAGAAAACAAGATCAATGGCTCCATCAAAAAATTTCTCTCGAACAAAATGATAACGTATTTCAATGTGCTTGGTTTGAGCATGTAAAGCTGGATTTTTGGCAAGGTGAATGCAGCTTTGATTGTTGCAAGATATAGTGGTTGCATCCACTTGTGGTTGACCTAAATCCACAAGCAATCTTTGTAACCATACCGCTTCTTGTGCAGCATTGCTGAGTGCTCGATATTCAGCTTCCGTCGAGGATAAGACTACTGTAGGTTGCTTTTTGCTGCTCCATGAAACTACAGCTGTACCATAACTAAATGTATGACCACTGGTAGACCTTATGTCATCAATATTACCTGCCCAATCAGCATTTGTATATCATATCAATATTGGCACTTCAGGTTGATCATACTTCAAACCAAAATTCAATGTCCTTCGAATGTATCTGAGAATACGTTTAGCAGACTTCTAGTGTGTTTGACTAGGATCTTGCATAAATTGACTAACAACACCAACAACATAAGAAATATCAGGTCGTGTGTGTGTCAAATAAATCAAACTACCCACCAGCTGTCTATACAAATAAGCATCCACTTTCTCAGATTTATCATATGCAGTAAGCTTCGTATTGACATCCATAGGTGTATTCAAAGGCTTATAATCCTACATATTGAACTTATAAAGCAAATCTCATGCATATTTGCTTTGTGTAAGAAAAATCACATTTTCCTTTTGCCATACTTCAATGCCAAGACAATAGTGCATCAATCCTAGATCGCTCATGTCAAAAGCATTGGAAAGATCTGATTTGATTTCATCAATTAAGTTCTCATTACTTCCTATAATAATCAAATCATCCACGTACAACACAATGAACACTATATCTGAATCTTGCCTTAGAATGTAAAGATTAGGATCAGCATCACTCTTTACCATTCCCCTTCGCTGAAAGTGTTCATCAATGCAAGAGTACCACGTCCGTGGTGCTTGCTTCAATCCATAAATAGCTTTGTTGAGCTTACAAACAAGGTGCTTTCTCCCTTCCTGCTGCTCAAATCCTCTCGCAACCAACCGTGCTTTGTATTTGTTGAGTTGCCCATCAGCTCCATATTTGATCTTGTATATCCATTTGCAAGTGATAGGCATCTTACCATCAGGTAGCTCAACCAAGTTCCAAGTCCTATTTTTTTGATATAGCTTCTATTTATGTTTCCATAGCTTCACGCCACTCCTCGTGTTCCTTTGCTTTATCAAAAAATTTTGGTTCTTGAGCCTTGAGCACAGAACCCATTAGGGCTAGATTCCTCTCTAATCTTGTGTGGAGGTTTTCGATTTTTACTTAATTTTCTAAGCTCTCCCTGCTCACTAGATTCAGGAGTATCTCCCTTCTTTGCACCATCTGTGACTGATAAGTACCATTTAGGTACTCTCTTGGGAATTTCAGCATCAGGCTTGCCTTTGTCCAATGGATTTTCTATATCAAAATCAACTTCCTTCTTGACTTGTACTTTCGCTCCCTCATCAAAAGGTTCAATGATTACTTCAGATTGTTCACCTTGGCCCATCTCGTCAAACGTAGCATTTCTAGAAATTACAAGCTTCTGTGCATTTGTGTCCTACATCCTGTATGCCTTGGCCTTCTCATCATATCCAAGGAAAATACACCTGATAGCCTTTGCATCCAATTTCCTTCGTTTCTCATCAGGAATATGAGCATAAGCATCACAACCAAATACTCTCAAATGAGAAATATTAGGTTTCTTTCTAGTAACAACTTCATAGGGTGTCTTACCTTCCACGGATTTTGTAGAACACCGATTCAAGATGTGCGTAGCTGGGCTACAAGCTTCTGCCCAAAAGGTGTTTGGTAGACCCTTGCTTTTGAGCATCACCCTAGCCATCTCAACAATAGATCTGTTCTTTCGTTCTGCAACTCCATTTTGCTGCGGTGAATAAGGTGTTGTAGTCTGCCTCTTGGTCCCTTGATCTTTGCAAAAATCAATAAATTTTGTCAGAAAATACTCACCACCTCCATCGGATCTCAAAGTTTTGATGCAACATCCTGTTTGTTTTTCAACTAATGTCTTGAATTCCCTGAACTTAGCAAAAGCATTTGATTTCTTGCTTATGAAATAAATCCAAATGCATCTGCTATAATCATCAATGAAGGTGATAAATTAATAGTAGCCACTAAGAGATCTAGTCTGCATAGGTCCACATAGATCACTGTGGACAAGATCTAGGATGCCACTGGCTCTCCTTGCTGCACTTTTGGAAAACCTCTCTTTGTGTGTTGTTTTCCCAAAATGCAACCTTCACAAATTTTTCCTTCAAAAGAAATATCAGACAATCCTATAACTAGATTACCTCTTTTGAGAATCTGTAAACTTTGAGCACTAATATGACCGAATCGTTGATGCCAAAGATCACTTTGACTATCAACCGTGCTTACCATAGCTTGAGCAAAAGATCTCGCATTCAATTTGTAGAGTCGATTCCCGTTGATTCTAGCTCTTGTAGTAACCACTTTGTAGTGATTCTTGATGTCTTTGACAAGACATTTGTCACTGTCAACTCACCCTTGAGTTGTTGATCAGCCATCGTCCCAACAGATAATAGATTGTTAGCTAAGCCAGGTACATATTGCACATTGCTTATCTACTTTATCTTCCCGCTAGCTAACTTCACTGGTACCACTCCAACTCCTTTAACAGATAGCAGTTTGCCATCAGCTTGTCCAACTTTATCACCATTGTGAGTTTCTTTGAGTTTTGAACACCACTCTTTCCTTGAAGTCATGTGCTTGGATGCACCACTATCAATGTACCAGGTATCCTTGGTTTCATCACTTGTCATTAATGCTGTAATGAACAATTTTGAGCTCTCACCTGTATCATCTTCATATTGATCATCATCGTATTGATGTTGATCAGTATAATTGTTTTCATAATAATAGTCATCAAATTGATGTTAATCAGCATTATTTCTCACTTGTCCTTTGTCTTTTCTTTGTTCCATCTCCTTTTGTTTCTTGAAGCATTCACGCTCCCAGTGGCCAGGTTTGTTGCAATACCTACAATTTCCAGATTTATTTTGCCACAAATAGCCGCTCCTTGACCTCGGCCTTGATTCCAATTGCCTCAATTTGGGCCATCATTGGATTGTTCTTGAAATTGTTGGAATGATCCACGATTTGAGTTTCCACCTCTTGATTGGTATCTTCCATGACCAAATCTACCACCACGTCCCCTGACTGCAAGAGCTTGATCAAATCCCCTGTTGCGATGACTCAAGTTCTCTTGACGTTGTTCTTCCTGCAAAAGCAATCCACCTAACTCTTCATAGGTTGGAACATTTTCTTGTGTGGCTATACTTGTCACAAACATCTGATGTGACTTACTCAAACTATTCAATGTCAACTGCACGATCTTTCAATCTTGTACTCGCTCTCCAACTGCTGCTAATTGATCACGAATCTCTTTGATCTTCAGTAGGTGATCAGCAACAGTTGCACCATCATCCATCCGCAATGTGTGCAGCTTCGTCTTCAGGAATAGCACTCGAGATGTATTTGTGGTCTCAAACAGTGCCTTCAATGTATCCCATGCTTCTTGTGGTCCTTCTGAATCCGAAATGTAGGGAATAATTGCATCTCTAACTGATAAGGTGATGACATTTTGTGCTTTCCGTTTTCTCCTGTCAAATGCCTGTTGATCTTCTTCAATCAATGGCCTTGTCTCTTCACCTGTCACGATCTCCCATAGCTCATTTTCTATCAAAATGTTGTTCAGTTTGAATTTTTAAACTGCATAGTTGCCGGCTCCTTCCAATTTGCTTGACTCATTGAGGACACTCTTGCTTAGAGTTGCCATTATTGAATAGATAAGTCCAGATCAAGTAATCTATCACACCACAAAACTGTATATTTTTCTGGTTATACACCTGATATTGGAATGGAGCGCGGAAGTACAATTGCTCAGGATCCTCTTCAACTTGTGCGCTTGGATCCGATATTGGAGCATGCGATATCGGACTGGAGCACGGATGTACAACTGCTCGGAGTTTTTTTTGTTTGTGTGCTTGGATCCGATATCGGTACGAACATGCGATATCGGACTGGAGCGCGGATGTACGACTACTCAGGTCTCTCTTTTGCTAGCGCACTTGGATCCGATATTGGTACGAAAAAAAGAGAGAATATAAGAACTTTCAGAGAGAATATTCCAGATTTTCTACTTCGGCGCGGCGGCTAGGCCGCCTCATCTTTGCAAAAATTTTGAAACTAGTGATCGTTCAAACAGACAGATTTCAGTAATGTGAAAAGTATGAGGCTTCCTAACTCTGAATGATAGTACTAGATACTATCTAGTGTGATTTGTGGTACTCCAAATAGACAAATGAGAGATTCTTGGCAGACCTCTCACACAAATAGCACTTTCCACAACAACTAGGAAGTATTGTAAGAATCTCCCCCACTCAACAGGTTTTCAATCTGTCTGATGCTGCCTTGGCCTTTTGGATGCCTCCGGGACTGTGCTTTTCACAACAACTGTATTGTAAAAATCTTCCCACTCAAAAGATTTTCAACTTGTTTGATGTTGCCTTGGCCTTTCTGATGCCTCCGGAACTGTGTCTTTGTTCTCCACTGACGATTCTGAGCTCCAAACCTGCAAAATACACCAAAGAAGGACCTTCCAGCCGTTTTTATTCTCATGATCGGTGGTATCAGAGCATATTACACTCATCAGTGCTATCAGAGCATATCACACTCATCATTTTGCTTTTAGTTTGCCAACAGCTTCTGCAACCGCATTGTGTTATTGAGAATTTGCAATTGACGTCCCTTTTATATACAAAGTTGATTATTCACATATGAGATGCTGATCTTTACATTCAGACACCATATTGTTAATCCTATGGCTTTTACTTGCGTCCTAGCAATCATAGACTAAGAAAGAAGGAGATGCTTTGTTATTTCTTTGTTGTTCGTCTTTTTAGAAGCATATTGAATAGATTTCTGAAATGTTTGATTTGAACGATCAAATCTCATAGTTGCAAAACATTAGTGCCTCATGCATTTCCCTATTAAGTAATGCCACACATTGAGGACCAAGTGGAACAAGTCTTGAAAGTCCAGGCAAAAATCATGACAGTACAATTTAACGGAGTCCCTTGTACATGACTGCGCATAAAATTACAGCAGAAACCTTGTCAAGATCTTAAGAGTAGAGGGTAATACCCTTCTCTCTAAAAAACTGAGGTAAATAGAACTTCAAATATTTTTATCATCCAACTTCGTAATGCAGCATTTTTTTGAAAGTCTATGGGGAGCAGTTTCAGACATGACATCCATCTTACTCTATGAAAATTTTTTCTCTTGTTCCAAGAGAAGAGCGTCAATTGTTCACCTTTGTTTATCTTAAATGAACAACGATACACTATTTACATCCCAATGTGTTTAATCTTGATATTGATGTATATATCCATTTTGACAATCCCTATGACAAACTAATCAGCTTATAAAAGGATCCACCATAGAAAAAAGAAAATCTTCTCAAAAGTTTCCCTTTTTTGAACAATGCTCTTTTAAATTTCACTTGTGACTAGGCTTGTTTAACTCAATTTTCCAATATTTTTCACTTTTGAGACCAATGGTGATCAAAGAACTAAGAAAATTTTGGGAATGTTCGTGATTAGCCCATGTGCTCATTAATATGTAATGCTAAATATAATCATAAGAATTAACAAATCATGAGCTGAACCACTGTCCAATAGAATACTCACTTATTGATCTTTAACTGTGCCAATTAAATGGAAGAGTTCATTAGGCAAGAAAGAAGTAGTACTTAAAGAACATTCACACTCACAATCAGTTAGGTTAATTTCCAAAGTCTTACCATTGCCTCCTGGGATCTCAAATCATATGGACAGACATTTTCTTCCTTTTTGGACAAAATTTCATTATATGTCCATGCTTCTTACAGACGCAACATAAGATCTTTTTCTTAGCTTTTTTCTGGGACATAGATTTCTTAAATCCCTTTCTCTTTGGCTTCCTAGATTTCGATGCTGCTTGATCTAATTCGTCAAAATATTTTGCTTGGTTTGGACCCCGCTTATTACCCTTCTTGGTTTACAAAGTGATTGAAATTTGTGCAAACTGCTTCCTGGATGCCACCACTGTGGAATCATATGTTTTTGCAATCCAAAATGCATCCTCGAGGTTTTGAAGCACATCTCACCTACATTTGTTCTGATAGTCGGCTGACAAACCCAAGACAAACTGCCAAAGTGCCAACTTGGCATCGAATGATGGAAACATATTCCATAGGTCCATGAATTCCTAGATATAAGAGTCTAAACTCTTTGTACCCGTCCCGCATTTCACGAACTTCAGGTAGTAGTCAATGTCATCAGCAATTATGAAAGCCTTCCTGAAAACTTTTGCAAATGCATCCCAAGTAGTTGACTTCACCGATAAGTCTTGCCACCACGATGACGCTTTGCCGCATAAAAACAGCACGACGCTTTCAATTTTCTTCTCATCAGGAACTCCGTGCAGATTGAAGTAACTACTCCACTTGGCCAGCCAGTCCTCGACGACTTCAGATTTTTTCTCCTTCTTCTCCCCCACATAAATCTCCGGTTGAAACCGAGATTAGGTGAAGACATCAATTTGACTTGATTCAATAGAACCTCCATTTGCTGATCTCTCATCTGATTATGATTATTCATATCATTGAGCACCGTACTCAACTGCTGACAAATCACCATGTAAGATGGTGCACTTGGATTTGCAACTTGATTTGAAGTTTTTTTGGCCATCTTGATTTATTTATCCTAGAAATTACTAAATTTAGTTAATATCAGTGTAACTTATAGTGAAGCACAGTTGACCAAAACTGATTGAAATCGACTCCAGCACGGTCAAATCACTATTTTTAGTCAATTTCATAGATAATTCAAGAAACTAAAAGAAACTAAAAATTTTCAATTTTCTACCAGATTAAGCAATAAGAGAGTCAAACAGAATGTAGAAAAACATAGCAATATTGACACAAATCTAAACGCAGAACAAACAGAATTGTAATCAGATTAAATATAGCGAAATATAGAGGTCAATAATGCAGGTGAGCACAAGACAATAGCGGACGAAACCGCGTGCCTCACAAAGCTAATCCAATCTGAAAAAGGAATAAACCTATTATTGATAATACGAAGAATCGATGCGCGAAAGCATTTACTTCGTCTATCTCTGATAAGCTTCTAATGCTTGATATATTTTACACACACACTTTTGCTTGTCATTGGATACGCAGATGGTATTCAATATATATATACATAATGTTACACGTGTGCAGATAAAGAAGGTACAAAGTGGATGTGTTGTCTATGGGAGATCGTGGGTGGCTGATGTCGTTGTCAAATCTGATTGCACAGTGCATGAGATGAGCATGAGAAGGCCGCGACATCAGCCTTCGCTAAATGAACGTTGGTGAAGATGCACAATTTGATTTACATGGTATCTTCGCTTTTCCATTAGGGCACCTTTGACATTTGTAGGGCAGTGTCACCTTTTTCGCCTGTCACAAATCACGTGTAAAAACATAGTGTTGTCTTTTTCGCTTTTTTTCGCCTGTGGAAATTTGATTTTATTTACGCAGACAATCACGCTTTTCGCTTGTCTTATTTTACATGTAAAAATTCAGACTGTGCGACAACACAAGTAAAATACAACAGCATGACTGAAGACAGATTAAAATAAGATTTAGGAGAGTGAAGGAGATAAATCCAACAGTAACTACTTTTGAATTACACATGCTAAAACTCCAAAAAGACAATTAAAATTGATTTTCTAGCACAATTCTCCATAAACCACAATGAATTTGAGAGATATATGGATCATGCAAATTGAAATTGGGAAGATCCACCAACTTGCAACTTTGCTGCACTCCTTGGATAAGAATACTACTTGATCACCACCAAGCTCCAATGAAAAACATCACCTCTCCAAACTTGTAAGCCTGGCTCTGATACCATTATAAGGGAAGCTTCTTAGATCCTACTTACAAATCACAAACACAATGATAACACACTATGGAGAAACCACCCAACCAAGTAGAAGCATCCAATCAAACTCTAGAAGCCTCACCCCCAAGCCAAGGAACAAGAAGCATGAATATAGAGTGAGGGCCTGACAATGAATCCAAAACCATGATGAGGAGTAGGACGAGTTTGGACCCAATATATAGAGCCAAAAACAACTTGGGCACATAGCCATGCATAGCCCTAAATTTTTTATTCATAGATTCACCTAGAATAGAGTCCTAAGCATGGACCAACTATTCATAGAATTGCTATTGATAACTCTACACATGCATACACTGTCTCATACCTTGTCTGAACTCCATTTAGTGTGTTCTGGGCCTCACAAGAATATTAGTTACTTTCGGGTCACATCCAGTATGACGTGGCATAACTAACAGCTTGTTTCACTGGGTGTATCCAAGACTAGGAGTATACTATATCCTATGTACTGGTCATGGACATAATATATAGGACTTCACTTGGAGTGTTATCAAAGTCTATGCTAAAATCGGTTGAAGAGGGAGTGTGAAAGCTTCAACTAGTTTGATCATATTTGCTATATTTTCATATTTGGCATATTGAGGCCAATTTTGTTTTTAGACTTAGAGATTCACTTTTCAAAGTTCATTAGTCTAAATGACATTTGAATAAACACTTTTTGAAAATGTGGAAAAGTTAGAAGGCGAGTTTGAGTAGATTCAAATGAATGTTGGGTACTTTGAATCTAGACCAAAAAATAGTGGAATTAGCATTTTGGAGAGAAAGCCAAGTGGCCAAATAGGTATTCAACCTGTTATAAAAGGATGTAACTCGTGGAGAGAGTGATCTTCTCTCTTCTCTATCTTCTCTATCTCATTTCATGCTTATACATGGTTCTCTTGGGTTCTACTATCCATTGGTGCACTATGCTTGTGATTGCATGCAATTCTATGTGTAGAATGATCTATAATTGCCATGTTTGGATTCACACATGTGAAATATAGTAGCTTGCTGATTTTGTATAGACAACAATAGTACTTTATCATTTGATACATGTTTGATCAAGTTCTATTAGATTTTGCATCTCATTTTGTGTGTAGATGCTGATTTTTTACATTGGTGAGATTGGTAGAGTATTTCTCTTTGTAACCCAAGATCTTTCAAGTGGATTGGATCATAATGATATGAAATCCTTCACATAGCATATGTCATACCAGATAAGAAAAGAAAGAAACTGGATGAAAAAGTGGAGCAGGGTTTCTTTGTAGGCTATGATGTACATTCCTCATATTATAGGATTTACATGTCTTAGACCAGGGAAATCAACACTATCAGAGATGTGAAATTTAATGAAGCAAGAATGATGGCCGATGAAGATCCAGTCGGTTATGAGGTTCTTAACAAGCAGTACTATGATCTACCCACACAGACAGAGGGAGCAAACCATGAGCATCTGGATTAGGATGTTCATATACCAAATGAACTGAGTGACAGTTCGAACGATGAACAGACCGTGGAGCAGCCTGCACCTAGGTGACACACAATGGATTTGCAGACAATTAAGAGGACAAAGGCAAAGCAATTGCACTACCAACACAATCTCCAAGAAGGTCTGGTAGAGAAAGAAGAGCACCAGTCAAGTTTGCACCAAACAGCTCAGCTTCTACAACAGAAGAGTTTTGTGGATTTAGTGGTGAATCACAGACTTATGAAGAAGCTGTTGATCGTCCAGAGAAGGACAAGTGGATAACGGCCATGGAAGAAGAAATAAATTTCATGGAGCAGAACATGGTATGGACACTTGAACCCATACTAGACGACATGAAGCCTGTCAAATGCAAATGGATCTACAAATATGTAGGGTGTAGATTTGGTCGGTGAGCAACCCTTCCACCTGTCAAAGAAGGTTAGTTCACTGGATATGTACCTAACTATGCTAAGATGCTACTTCTAGTTGCTTTCTACCCTTTACACTAACATTATCACTTTTAACAGTACACTCCCCTACACTATCCACATACTAGTCATGATTTATCTGTGCAATGCATCATCACACGAGACGATATTTCGCCCATTTAAGTGGAGCAAGTTCACACATGACCGATCACAAAGAGTACTTCACTTATCTGTTGGCATATGGAGATGACAAGAGGGTGATCTACACGGCCAATAAGGGATTGACAGAATTCCTATTTCTCTCTCTACAAATAGGAATGTTCATTTGGAGGATGTCTTGTTTATTCTATCTATTACCAAGAATTTGCTTAGTGTGAGTCAAATGCTAAATAAAGGCCTCAAGGTGGAGTTTGATGGAGATGTTTGTATGATCAAAATGAAGGATGTCTTGATTGGAAAAGGTAAAAGGCAAGGGAAGTTGTTCAAACTAGATGCTTGTGTTATTGCTAACCAAGTGGATGTGTTGCAAGGGAGCAAATGCCTATTCAAGAGGTTTCGCATAAAAGGATGAGACACCTCAACTTCAAGTCATTGGAGGTAATGGCTAGGAAAAAGATTGTGCTAGGTCTTCCAAGTTCCTTAAGTGCCATCAAACATGTTTGTGAGTCTTGTGCTTTGTCTAAGTCACATAGACTACCTTATACTAGATCTACAAAGCCTTTTCAACTTGTACAATTGGATATTCATGGATTTACTACAATTAGCAATAGTGGAGCTAAGATTTATGTAGTGGAGCTAAGATTTATGTAGCATTAATTGATGATTTTGATAGATTTTGTTGGATCTATCTACTAAAGAGCAAGGATGAAGTGTATGATGTCTTTGTGAGCATGTGGTCTGTTAAAATTGAAAAACAATCCATATTGATTTCTTGGCTTGCTACAAATGTTGTACCATGCAAGTATGTAGCTCATTAATGCAAAATTCCAAGTTTGGCCTACATAGAACTCGAGCTACATGGTTATGTATTGTCTAGTTTGATAAATGCAACTTGCATATAGTTTGTAGACATAGAATTAGCATGATTATGCTTGTAGAAAATCGTGGCAACTCACATGCATTAATTGTAAGTGATCCATAGTGACATGCAAGGCATGCACAAAGTTTATTGGACACATGCATGATGATTTGGACATTTCTATTCAGAACTAGTACACTTGTAAAAAGTTGGTAGAATTTCATGCATGACAAGTGACAAATGTCACATAGACTCTAGATGTCATTTTGGAATGGATAGATATGGTTCTACCTGGAGCTACCTCAATCTCCATAAATATGTGTAGCTCTCCACACAATCTATGATGAAGAACCAAAGTTTTGTAGCTATCTCATGTTATTTTGGATCTAAATAAATATTGCTTGTTACCTCTCTAGCTCTCTCTCTCTCTCTCTCTCTCTCTCTCTCTCTCTCTCTCTCTCTCTCTCTCTCTCTCTCTCTCTCTCTCTCTCTCGTGTTGAGGCTAATGCTCATACATTGAAATCTTGTATTTTTTCATTATTTGATCATTGCTATTATATTCTGTTGATTAGCATGCTAGATTGTGGATTAGCCATTTCTTCTGAACTAGATTTTGTTGATCAATCTAGAATCATGTTATAGTGCCAATTACAAAGCTTAATTAAGATCAGTCACTCTTGTGGACATTCCCCACACGTGTGAATTCTGGAAATTTTGTCATGGTATCAAAGCCACATTAAGCTTTGCATGCTAACAACTCTGATTGTACAAGAAATTGAGAGCTAAATCGAACAAAAAGCAGTTTTGCATTTTTTTCTAACTCTCTCTGAAGTTTATTTGGATCAAATCGGACTTGAACTGAATTTTTAGACCTGAATTGAGGAAGTACGGAATTCTGGAATTTCGCACGTGTGAAAATCAGAGTTTTTTAGTCCCTTTGTTCTCCTTACTTATCGATCCAAAGATAGCAGTGTTATAGCTTGATTGAAAGCATTTGATCTGACTTTTCATAGAAATTGAAACCAAATCAATCTGATGTGTCTAGCAAGAGTTATAAGCTCTTAAAGAGGATAGGGATAGGTCCAAAATCCGAGTGACAACATTTTGATTTGATTCAATTATACTTTGTTCTGAATCCATTGTTTTGAGCATCCAACACAAGAAACTATAGATCAAGACTGAGTTTGAAGTATTTGAACACCCTTTGAGCCTTCTGAGTGTCAATAGTGTTTTCTTTTGAAGCATTTCACATGTGCCAAAAATATTGCACTTTCTTATGTTCTTTGTGAAAGATTTCAGATCTTTAAGATCCAATCTACTTGAATGATCTTTGGTTAGAAAGAGAAATACACTACCAATTTCACCAATGTAGAAAAATTAGCATCTACACACAATTTGAGATGCAAACACTAATAGAACTTGATCAAACTTGAATGAAATGATTATGTACTGTTGCTGTCCGTACAAAACCAGCAAGCTACTGTATTTCACACGTGTGGATCCAAAAATAACAAATATAGATCATTCTACACATAGAATTGCAAGCAATCACCAAGATAGTGCACCAATGGATAGTAGAACCCAAGAGAACCATGTATAAGCATGAAATGAGATAGAGAAGAGAGAAGATGACTCTCTCCATGAGTTAGATCCTTTTATAGCAGGTCCAAACCCTATTTGGCTACTTGGCTTTCTCACCAAAATGCTAACCCTACCAATTTTGGGCCTAGATTCAATGTACCCAACTTATTCAAATTGAATCTACCCAAACTCGCATTCTATTTTTTCCACACTTTCAAAAAAGTGTCTATTCAAATGAAATTTAGACTAATGAACTTTGAAAAGTCAACCTCTAAGTCTAAAACAAGTTTTGGCCTCAATATGCCAAATATGAAAATATTGCAAATGTGATGAAACTAGTTGAATCTTTCACACTCCCTCTTCAACTAGTTTTAGCATAGACTTTGATAATACTCCAAGTGAAGTCCTAAGCTTCATGAACAAGTCTTTTCCCAATGCTTTGGTGAAGATATCAGCTACACATTCCCTTGAAGACACATGTTGAAGCTCCACTTCCTTTGCAATGACTCACTTCCTCACAAAATGATATTGTATCTCAATATGCTTGCTCCTAGCATGAAAGATAGGATTGGATGCCCTTGTTTGGGCTGATTGATTGTCACAAAAGATGATTGGGCACTCTGAAAAATCCAGCAAGTGAAGATCCTTGATCACCCTCTTGATCCATACCATCTCCTTTGTGCAATGTGTAAAAGCTTTGTACTCGGCCTCACTAGATGACAATGAGATAGTGGTTTGTTTCTTTGACATCCATGATATAGCTCCATCACCTATGAAAATACAATAAGAACTAATGGATTTCCTATTTATTATATCTCCAGCACAGTCCGAATCTGAAAATCCAAAAAGATTAGGTGATGATCCCTCATACAATATGCCAAAATCTCGAGTTCCAATGATGTACCTCAAAAAATCGCTTTCCTAGCTTCCAATGCTCCTAGCATAGTTTTTGCCAATAGAACTTTAATCCATCATAAGAATGATCTTCTTCCTAAGAATAGATCTCCTTTCAATGATCATGTAATGCTCAAAATAGAAACAACCATAATTGATATAGAGAATAGTGTCCACTTGGGATGCTTCACTATTTCTTACATCAATTTTACATGTAAAAATGTGACTAGAACATGAAGAATCAAATAGAATGTAAATGAAATGATTCCACCATGCTTCCAACTCTGAACTCTCTGGAAAAATACAGCAAACAGACAATAAATGTGAGTGATCAACTTTTGCTTGCATGTCTCTTCCTCCTTTGTCCTTTGTTGCCTTGTATCCATCATGATACTCCATGAATGAGCCTCCATTTTCATCTTGCCAGAAGAAACCATCAAACCTTGGAAATCCATGAGTAGGTGAGTACATAAATGATGCAAATCTAGCGCCACATGACTCCATAAACCAAGTAGTTTGCACTAGTCCATCTTCAAGATCTACTTGACAAAAGAAAATGACCATGAATTCACCAAAAATTGACAATCTCCAAGTATTGACACCAAGTAGCTCAACACTTGAGAACTTAGCCATGGATGAGTGATATAATGAACCTCCAATAACTTCATTTCCATCAGCAAAATCAGCCAAGAATGCCAGTACAAATCCAGCATCAAAACAATGCTCACCAATGTAGCTAGTTTGACCATATCTTGACAATTTGCACACATCCACATGAAATTGCTCAAACATGAGATAGAACAAGTAAAGTAAACTTGAACAACACTTTCTTGCTGCTCCTTTGACCTTACTTGAGTCTTCAATATGCTGCAAAAATAGATCCATAACAACTTTTCCAATTAATTCTCCTTTGATGCTCTTGACTAGCTCCAAATTGCTAACTTCCCGTTTGACTAGTTGAAGCGCTTTGAGATCAACCTCCTGATCTTCAACTTGACCATCAAAGTCATTGAACAAAATTTGTTTTCCAGATCCGTTACTTGATTTTACAGCAAGATAACATCCATCCACTTGCATAGCTCCATGTACACAAGAAGATTTTCCAAAAGATGTTCAATTCTTTATAAGAGATCGATACTCAAGATCCATTGCTTGGATCCACTCCTCTTCTTTCCTTGCTTGTTCTACACTTGTAGGCTCATCCAAAGAGGTTAGGAAAGCAACATAATTTCTAGAAACTACTTGCTTACCCTTTCGATCATATGTGAGCCTTGAAGGTACTTGTCTTTCTCTTGATGTTCTCCTTGGCTTTTGACTTGATGAAGGTCCATTATCACCACCATCCAAAGTAGGATCCTTCTCATCAACATCAAGAATGTTAGATCCATCTACTTTACCATCAATCATGCTTGAAGACACCTTTGGAATGTTTCCCTCATAAAAAATGACATCTCTAGCAACAATCACTTTGTTAGTAGAAGGAATGTAAACCTTGTAGGCTTTACTCACCTCACTATATCCAACAAAAATATATCTTCTTGAAGATGGATCCTCCTTGGTCCTATAATCAAGAGTAATGTTGACATAGCATGTGCATCCAAAGGTTCTTAGAAAGTTGACACTCGGCCTCCTCTTGAATAGCATCTCAAAAGGTGTCCTTCCATCCAAAATAGCACTCGGCCACCTATTGCACAAGAAATTGGCACACAACAAAGCTTGATCCCAAAATGGTTTGTCAAGATTAGCACTTAAACTCATAGCTTTAGCACTTTCACATAAAGTTCTATTCTTCCTTTCAGCCACTCCATTTTGTTGTGGGGTCTTTGATGTTGTATACTCCCTCTTGATCCCATGCTCATCACAAAAGGCCTTGAACTTGTTAGATATGTACTCACCACCATTGTCACCTCTCAAGCACTTGATCTTTGTGGAGAATTGGTTCTCCCTTGTATTATTGAACTTGACAAAGATATCATACACTTCATCTTTGCTCTTTAGTAGATAGATCCAAAAAAATCTACTAAAATCATCAATGAATGTTACATACATCTTAGTTCCACTATTGCTAATTGTAGTGAATCCATGAATATCCGAATGTACAAGTTGAAAAGGCTTTGTAGATCTAGAAATAGATCTAGTATAAGGTAGTCTATGTGACTTAGACAAAGCACAAGACTCACAAACATGCTTGTCATTACTTAAGGAACTTGGAAGACCAATCACAACATTCTTCCTTGCCATTACCTCCAATGACTTGAAGTTGAGGTGTCCCATCTTTTTGTGCCAAACCTCTTGAATAGAAATTTACTCCCTTGCAACACATCCAACTTGGTTAGCAATAACACAAGCATCAAGTTTGAACAACTTCCCTTGTCTTTTACCTTTTCCAATCAAGACATCCTTCCTTTTGATCAAACAAGCATCTCCATCAAACTCCACCTTGAGGCCCTTACTTAGCATTTGACTCACACTAAGCAAATTCTTGGTAATAGATGGAATAAACAAGACATCCTCCAAATGAACATTCCTATTTGTAGAGAGAGAAACTTTTGCAAACAAGAAAAGATTTGCCTTCTTAGAGTCAACACTCTAGAAGTAGACTTGGATTCATAAAGCTTCTTTTATGAATTCCAAGCTTCCAAAGATGATGTGCACTTACTGTTGATTTTCACACGTGTGGACTATCCACTACATGTACTTGTGATCTCCTAAGGTGTGTAGATGCACCAAGATCAAGTCTAGATTGAGATTCAAGATCAATCTTGAATCCTATGGCAAAAACACACTACTACATGCATTCAATCACTTCCAACTCTCACTCACACGTGTGAGAAGTATTCAAAAAATAATCTAAGTAAAAACAAGCTGCTCTCCTCGGGTAGAGAGAGAAAATGCATCAAGCGCTCTCGGGTAGAGAGAGAAAGCTAGAAATCCAATAACTCACAAAATCCATGAAATCACCAAATCAATTGATTTCAAAATGAGGAGTACAATGATACTAGTAGGTCCACGAGCTACCACTATGCTTAACTATGATTGGACCACATTTTGTCACCTCTTGATCCTATTGGATCATTGATCTATGCACCTCTTAATTCTATTGGACTATATTTAAGCACACCTCAATTTCCTATTGGACTTCACAAGGTTCCACCTCTATATCCTATTGGACCTCTTGGAATTCATCAAACAAAAACTTTACACTTGTCTACACTCTAATTAGCAAGTGTTTAGCCTCTTACTCTATTTTGGCTCAATAGTGGCATTACAAGTGGAAATGCATAATTTGCCATCTATGCCAAATTTATTCCTATCAACATCCTACACCTAGATGCTTGATGTAAAAAACATAAGACCCCTATATCTAACATAGATAATCTTTTTCAATTCTTTGAAGATTTGAGCATTGATCTTGATATAACTCCAAGATTAGATCTATGCTTGATGAAAGCACTTTTGCTCTTGGCTTGGTGAGTAGATCGGCAATACAAGAGGTCGAGTTGACATGCTCCAAATAGATTTCTCTTCCAATAAGCTTTTCTCTCACAAAATGGTGTGCCACTTCTATGTGCTTGCTTCTTGCATGAAATATGAGATTATTGGCAAGAGCTTGGGCCGAGATGTTATCACACTTGATCATTGGTAGATCATCCTCCTTGATGCACTTTAGTTCCATTAATAACCTCTTGATCCAAAGCACTTCTTTGGTAGTTGTAGTGAGTGCTTTGTACTCGGTCTCACATGAAGAGAGAGATATAGTATCTTGCTTTTTGGAAAGCCAAGATATTAGATTGCCTCCAAAAAAGATAGTGTATGCACTAATAGACTTTCGATCCATTTTGTCACTTGCAAAGTCCGAATCCGAGTAGCCAATAATGGATAGATCTTCACTTTTATAGAGTAGACCATAATCACAAGATGAAGATACATATCTTAAAATCCTCTTGGCCATCTTCCAATGATGGATCTTAGGTTCTTGCATAAATTGACTCAATTTGTGCACACAAAAACTAAGATCGAGCCTAGTAATGGTAAGCCAAATCAAGGATCCTCAAAGGATCTTTCATCACCTTTATTAGGATCTTTTACAATTTGCTCCATTGGAGTATCTATGCTCTTAGAATTTTTCATATGGAATTTTTTTAACATAGAGTAAGCATATCTAGATTGGCATATAGAGACATGATTTTCATAAAAATCAATTTCTAGGCCTAGGATGTAATGTATCTCTCCTAGATCTTGCATTTTAAACTCACATCCAAGTGCTAGCTTGGTTTCATCAACTAGCTTCATACAACTTCCACAAAGAATAATGTCATCAACATAAATTAGAAGAATGACAATATTGCTATCAACAAACTTTAGATACATGGAAGGATCATAGTCACTAAGAGTAAATCCTAGTGAGATAAGGAAAGAGTTAAGTCTTGAATACCATGATCTTGGTGCTTGTTTGAGTCCATAAAGACTTTTGAAGAGCAAACACACTTTGGACTCATCCTTGATGAATCCTTGAGGTTGTTCCATATAGATCTCCTCCTCAAGATAACCATTTAGAAAAGCATTGGATACATCTAATTGAAACACCTTCCACTTGAAAAAACAAGCAAGAGAAATAAGAATTCTTATTGTCACCATCTTTGCAACGGGTGCAAAGGTCTCCTCATAATCAAGACCATGGATTTGAACAAATCCTTTGGCACATAATCTTGCTTTATGCTTGTTGATGGTGCCATCATGATTGAACTTGATCCGAAATACCCACTTGCAACCAATCACATGCTTGTTGGAAGGAGGATCCACAAGCTCCCAAGTATTGTTGGTGATCAATGCATCATACTCTTGCTTCATGGCATCATACCACTCCTTGGTATTGAGTGCCTCTTGTACATTCTTTGGCTTTTCATGAGAGACATAAAAAACATAATTAGTGGAATCAAGATCCACTTGTTTGCCTTTGTCAACATATGAGAGCCTCTTAGGCTCGGATCTATCTCTCATGGATCTTCTTGGTGAAAAAATCCGAGGAGAGTCTTCTTCAAATCTCGACCCCATCACATCATGATTGTCTTCAAAATCAATAATTGATGATGCATCCATAGATTTCTTGATCTCGGCCTCTTCAAATGATGAGTGTTGATCTTCATGAAAGACAACATCTCTACTTTCAATAACTTGAGAAGTAGAGAGTATAAAGACTCTATAGGCCTTCTTGGTGGATGAGTATCCAACCATGATCCCTTTGCATGCACTAGGATCTTCCTTCTTCCTTGTTTCCAAGGGAATATGGACAAAGCATAAGCATCCAAAAACTCTAAGGTGATCAACCTTAGGCTTCTTCAAAAATAAGATTTCATATGGTGACTTTCCTCCAAGAGCTATATGTGGGAGCCTATTGCAAAGATAATTTGCACAATTAATGGCTTCTCCCCAAAAATCTTTGGGCAAAGATGCCTCAATTCTCATAGATTTTGCACATTCACATAGAGATCTATTCTTTCTCCGGCCACTCCATTTTGAGATGGAGAGTAGGCACAAGAAAACTCTCTTTTAATGCCTTCAAGCTCACAAAAATCTTGAAATTTATTGGAGATATATTCACCACCTCCATCACTTCTAAGAGCTTTAATCTTGAATGAGAATTGCTTCTCTACATAAGCTTTGAAAATAAGGAAATGATCAAACACCATAGATTTTGAAGCAAGAAGATATATCCAAGTGAATCTTGTGTAATCATCAATGAAAGTAACAAAACAAGTGGCTCCTCCCTTGCTTGTAGTTGATGAGAAATGCACATCCGAGTGGATTAACTCCAAAGGATGCTTGCTTTTGATAGAAGATCTTGTAAATGGCTTTTTGTGAGATTTAGCAATAGCACAAGCCTCACAAGGCTTGATCTTCTTGGAGAATGACTTTGGCAAGCCAATAGCTTTGGATTCTTTGATCATAGAGAGCATGGATTTGTAGTTGGGATGTCCCAACCTCCTATGCCATAATTCTTCCATAGAGAGCTTGTTCACAAGAGCAACATTACAAACATTCACATACTCATTTGGATCTAGTTTATAGATGCCACCAAATCTAGATCCTAATGCAAGTATCTCATCATTCTTCTTGATAGTACAAGTATCAACATTGAATTTTACATCAAGGCCATTATCAAGCAATTGGCCAACACTAATAAGATTCTTGGTAAGCTTAGGTACATAAAGAACTCTAGAGAGAGAAAGAACATTAGAGGATGCAAGCTTCAAGGGAATGTTCCCTATGCCTTCAATAGGACATTCAAAATTATCTGCAGTGTATATTGATTTCTTCACTCCATCATAAGGTGCAATAGAAGAGAAAGAGTCCTTGGAGCTACACATATGTGAAGAGGCTCCACTATCAATATACCATAGGCCGTCCTTCTTGAAAGGAGTAGATGAGAAACTAGAGACCATAAGAGATCCCTCTCCATCACTTGCAATAGTGTCTTCCTTCTCATTGATAATATTGGCTTGCTTGAGTTGATTCTTCTTTTTGAAGCAATTGGTGGCATAATGACCTTTCTTGCCACAATAAAAGCACTTGATCTTCTTCTTCTTCTTGAGCTTGGATGATGAAGCATTAGAGGAATCATCTTCCTCCTCATCTTTGTTTTTGGATTTGACTTTGTCCTTGCTTGAGGATTGTTGATGTTCGTTCTTGCTCCTCTCTTTGTGCTTATCCTTGGCAAAGAGAGCTTTGCCATCATTATGAGTGAGAGAAAGCTTGTCCATCCTCAAGAGCTTATACTCTTGTCTTGATTCTTCTGAAATTAGCACACTTTGGAGAGCCTCCAAACTTGGTAGCTCCTCCTTAATGGCATAGGATTGGACAAGATTATCAAATTCACTTATCAAGCCATTGAGAATGACTTGAACTAGCTCATTTTGATTGATGGAATCACCAATACAAGCAAGCTCTCTATGAATATCTTTTACTCTCAAAAAGCCTAGAGGTATTCTTAGCCTCATAGATAGTCTTGAGACAATCCCAAGCTTCTTTGGCTGTTGTACAAGTACCTATCTCCCTCAATATCTCATTAGAGACATTCATCTTAATGTAGTGGAGAGCTATCCTAGCTCTCTTTTTGTATTTTTGAACCTCTTGAAGAACTTGTGGTTCTTCTTCAAGGCCAAGAACTATGTCCATCACGTCTTGAAGGATCAAGATGGACTCCATCCTCATTTTCCAAATTGAATAATTTGAAGTGGTCAATCTTTCACTTGGTTCCAACAAGGATGAACCCATTGAAGACATTTGAAGTGAAGAAAACTCAAATGATGAACAATAAATGTTGTTACACACTTTCAATAGGATCCAATAATTGAGTACTATCTCCTCCTATGAAAGATCTTACAACAATTTGTGAATTGATTCTCACTAGCTACACAAATCTCTCTAAAACAAGATCTATTTCACATCAAATGATGGAGTATAGGCAAAGTTAGAATCCAACACTCTTAGCACGTGTGAAATACACTAAGAAATCAAATTTGACTCAAATACAATGATATTGCATGAAACAAAATGGCTAAGATCTCAAAATAGTGCCTAGATCACATATAGATGAGATTGGCAAGCATACAACTGTGATTTTGGATCAACCAAGCAATCTCTTGACCAAACCAAATGTGTCCACCCAGGTCTAGGTGCCCTACCTAACCCTCTTCAAAAGTTATAACTTTTGATTGGCTCAACCAAATGGAATGAAACTGATTGCAACAGAAACTAGACAAAAATAGCTTCAAAACAAGCTATCAAGCAAGATAAATGGATCAAACATGAGAGAGAACTTCCAAACTGAAATTGGATGTTCCTCACACGTGTCTGAGCACCTGATTCCGTACAATACCAGGTCAGACCCAATCAATGTCCTTTTGATCTCTTTTGATCCAAGATTGAACAAGATAGCTAGGAAAATGGGCCTTGACAACTTCTAGCTCAAGATTGATGAAAATTTTTCACTTAGATGGATCAAAATGCATGGTAACCTTAGGTAGGCTCTGATACCATGTTGATTTTCACACGTGTGGACTGTCCACTACATGTACTTGTGATCTCCTAAGGTGTGTAGATGCACCAAGATCAAGACTAGATTGAGATTCAAGATCAATCTTGAATCCTATGGCAAAAACACACTACTACATGCATTCAATCACTTCCAACTCTCACTCACACATGTGGGAAGTATTCAAAAAATAATCTAAGTAAAAACAAGCTGCTCTCCTCGGGTAGAGAGAGAAAATACATCAAGAGCTCTCGGGTAGAGAGAGAAAGCTAGAAATCCAATAACTCACAAAATCCATGAAATCACCAAATCAATTGATTTCAAAATGAGGGGTACAATGATACTAGTAGGTCCACGAGCTACCACTATGCTTAACTATGATTGGACCACATTTTGTCACCTCTTGATCCTATTGGATCATTGATCTATGCACCTCTTAATTCTATTGGACTATATTCGAGCACACCTCAATTTCCTATTGGACCTCACAAGGTTCCACCTCTATATCCTATTTGGCCTCTTGGAATTCATCAAACAAAAACTTTACACTTGTCTACACTCTAATTAGCAAGTGTTTAGCCTCTTACTCTATTTTGGCTCAATAGTGGCATTACAAGTGGAAATGCATAATTTGCCATCTATGCCAAATTTATTCCTATCAACATCCTACACCTAGATGCTTGATGTAAAAAACATAAGACCCCTATATCTAACATAGATAATCTTTTTCAATTCTTCACACTTACCAACTTCCTTGAGAAGTTCATTGGTAACATTCATCTTTATCATGTGTAGAGCCTTCTTGGCCCTCTTGTCATACCTCAATTGATCTTGTTGTGTTGCTGGTCTCTCCTCCAAACCTACAACAATATCCAAAACATCATTCATCTCAATAAGTGACTCCATCCTCACTTTCCATAATGAATAGTTACTTGAGGTAAGCCTATCATTGGCTTCCAACATGACTCCAATTGAGGTTGCCATGTAGTAATGACCTGATCTTCTCTTTCAACCTGTTTCAATGCACAAAGCACTCCTTTGAACAACAATAAATGCTTTCAAAAGAAATCACCAAGATTTGAAATTATCTCACAAATTCTCTTCTAGCACTTATCCAAGCAAATCAACACATAGAATCATGGAATCTTGATCAACCTATGATCTATCCTCAATATAATGACTTTTGCCACTTCCTAAGATTGAAACACACTCAAATGAAGTCCAGCAACCTCACTATCTAGAGATCCAATCAAAATTAGAGTTTTGACAAAATCACAAAAAATTGACTATTCCAAATCTACATGCAAATGCTGAGAATTTGATATGCAATCTATAAGCCACCACTTAGACTGAACCAATGATCCAAAAATTGGCCAAATCCAGCATGTGAATTCAAAAAACGGAATTGAACAAGTATATTGACCTATTTAGTATTTTGATCTACAAAAGATCCAATCTACAAAAGCCAAAAATCCGATTTTGGTGTAGAATCCTCTCTAGCATGCCCTAGACTTGATATCTTCACCAAATCATTGATAGATCTGATTTTCTCCTTCATAACCTGAAACACAAGCTCTGATACCATGTGAAAGATTTCAGATCCTTAAGATCCAATCTACTTGAATGATCTTTGGTTAGAAAGAGAAATACACTACCAATTTCACCAATGTAGAAAAATCAGCATCTACACACAATTTGAGATGCAAACACTAATAAAACTTGATCAAACTTGAATGAAATGATTATGTACTATTGATTTCCGTACAAAACCAGCAAGCTACTGTATTTCACATGCATGGATCCAAAAATAACAAATATAGATCATTCTACACATAGAATTGCAAGCAATCACCAAGATAGTGCACCAATGGATAGTAGAACCCAAGAGAACCATGTATAAGCATGAAATGAGATAGAGAAGAGAAAAGATGACTCTCTCCACGAGTTAGATCCTTTTATAGCAGGTCCAAACCCTATTTGGCCACTTGGCTTTCTCACCAAAATGCTAACCCTACCAATTTTGGGTCTAGATTCAATGTACCCAACTTATTCAAATTGAATCTACTCAAACTCGCATTCTATTTTTCCCACACTTTCAAAAAAGTGTCTATTCAAATGAAATTTAGACTAATGAACTTTGAAAAGTCAACCTCTAAGTCTAAAACAAGTTTTGGCCTCAATATGCCAATTATGAAAATATTGCAAAATGTGATGAAACTAGTTGAATCTTTCACATTCTTTTCATTCCAAAACTTACAAAGAACTTAATTAGTGTGGAAAAGTTGCTTGATAATGGTTGTGATGTAAATTTCAACTCCAATACTTGTTTTATCAAGAAAAAAGATGAGATCCTTGCTGATGGAACTAGATGTGGTGGAATTTTTAAGTTGAATTCTTATGAGAATGCAAACCTTTGTGAAGTTGTTTTGTTATCTAAGGAGGAGCTGTGGCATAGAAGGTTGGGACATCCTAACTTTACATCTATGTCTTCTATGGTTAAGAAGGAGAAGGCTATTGGTCTTCCAAAATCTCTTTCTAAAGATTTCAAGTCTTGTGAGGCTTGTGCCATTGCAAAGTCACACAGAAAGCCATATCAGAAGTCTTTTATAAAGACTACTTATCCATTGGAACTCATACATGCAGATGTACATTTTTCCTCTTCTAAAAGTATTGGTGGTGCAACATGTTTTGTCACATTTATTGATGACTTTACTAGATACACTTGGTTGTATCTACTTTCTTCAAAGGCTATGGTTTTTGATCACTTCCTTATCTTCAAAGCTTATGTAGAAAAACAGTTTTCTTGCAAATTTAAAGCTTTAAGATGTGATGGAGGAGGTAAATATATCCCCAACAAGTTTCATAATTATTGTGAAGGTGAAAGAATAAAAAGAGAATTTTCTTGTGCCTATTCTCCATCTCAAAATGGAGTAGCTGAGAGGAAAAACAAATTTTTATGTGAATGTGCTAAAGCAATTCGAGTAGCAGTTTCTTTGCCTATTGAATATTGGGGTGAAGCTATAAATTGTGCAAACTATTTGTGCAATAGATTACCTCACAATGCTCTTGCTAAAAAATCACCTTTTGAAGTCTTGTTTCAGAAAAAACCTAAGGTAGATCACCTTAGAGTTTTTGGTTGTACTTGATTTGTTAATATGCCCTTGGAAACAAGGAAAAGAGATGATTCTAATTCTGTTAAAGGGATCATGGTTGGATATGCATCCAACAAGAAAGCTTACGGGATCTATGTTCCCTCTACCTCAACTACAATTGAGAGTAGAGATGTGAAATTCCATGAAGATCAAAAATACATTCTTGAGAAGGCCGAGTTCAAAGATTCTCATAAAGATACTCCAATCATCACCCTTGAAGATCATCATGGACAGATGAGGCCGAGATTTGAGGAAGATCTCAAAGAGAAAGATCCGAGCCTAGAAGGCCTACCTATGAAGATAGAGGGAAGCAAGTGGAAATCAACTCCACTAATTGTGCCTATTTTATTTCTCATGAGGAGCTGAAGGATGTATATGATGCTATCAACTCAAAGGAATGGTACCTTGCCATGAAGGAAGAATATGATGCTTTGATGGCCAATAATACATGGGAACTTGTGGATCTTCCATCCAACAAGCATACCATTGGTTGCAAATGGGTTTTTTGAGTCAAGTATAATCAAGATGGCACAATCAACAAGTAAAACACTAGGCTTTGTGCTAAAGGCTTTGCTCAAGTATATGGACTTGATTATGAGGAGACCTTTGCCCCAGTTGCAAAGATGGTGTCAATTAGAATCATAATTTCTCTTGCTTGTTTTTTCAATTGACAAATTCTTCAACTAGATGTTTCTAATGCATTTCTAAATGGCTATCTAGAAGAAGAGATCTATATGAATCAACCTATTGGGTTCATCCATGATGAGGGAAAAGTTTGCTTGCTCTTCAAAAGTTTATATGGATTAAAACAAGCCCCAAGTTCATGATATTCTCGACTTGACACCTTTCTTGAGTCACTAGGATTTAATCTTAGTAGCTATGATCCTTCCTTATATGTCAAGTTTTTTGATAAAGATATTGTCATCCTTCTTATTTATGTTGATGATATCATTCTGACAGGAAGTTGTATCAAGTTAGTTGAGGAAACCAAGATTGCACTTGGAAAAGAGTCCAAGATGCAAGATCTTGGAAAAATACACTATATTCTAGGATTAGAGATTGACTTTCTTAAAGATAAAGTTTTCATATGTTAATCTAAGTATGCTCTTTAAATGTTAAAAAGGTTCAATATATTGAATTGTAAGAGTATAGAAACACCTATGGAGCAAAATGTAAAGAACTCTAACAAAGGTGATGAAAGATCATTCGAGGACATCACACTTTTTAGAAGTCTTATAGGCTTCTTAATTTGGCTCACAATAACTAGACTTGACATAAGCTTTAGTGTTCATAAGTTGAGCCAGGCTATGTAAAATCCTTCAATTTATCATTGGAAAAAGGCCAAGAGAGTGCTTAGATATATATCTTCAACTTTTGATTTTGGTTTATTATATAAAAGTGAAGATCTTCCTATTATTGGTTATTCTGACTCGGATTTTGCAAGTGAAAGAGCATATCGGAAATCTACAAGTGCTTATGTCATATATCTTGGAGGAAACTTGATATCTTGGCTTTCCAAAAAGCAAGATATTGTATCACTCTCATCATGTGAAGCTGAGTACAAGTCGCTCACTACAACAACAAAGGAAGTGCTTTGGATCAAGAGGTTACTAGTGGAGCTAAAGATAATCATGGAAGAAAATATACCTATGATTATGTGTGACAACATTTCAGCTCAAGCCCTTGCCAACTACCCAATATTCCATGCAAGGAGCAAACATATCAAAGTTGCACATCACTTCGTGAGAGAGAAGCTCATTGGAGGTGAAATCAAATTGGAACACATCGACACATCATCTTCAATTGCAGATATGCTCACCAAACCTTTGAGCAAAAGTTCCTTCAACAAGCATAGAGCCAACCTTGGAGTTATACCAAGATCCATGTTCAAGTCAATATAGATCATTTTTAGGAGGAGTGTTAAAATTGAAAAACAGTCCATATTGATTTCTTGGCTTGCTACAAATGTTGTAACATGCAAGTATGTAGCTCATTAATGCAAAATGTCAAGTTTGGCCTACATAGAACTCGAGCTACATGGTTATGTATTGTCTAGTTTGATAAATGCAACTTGCATATAGTTTGTAGACATAGAATTAGCATGATTATGCTTGTAGAAACTCGTGGCAACTCACATGCATTAATTGTAAGTGATCCATAGTGATATGCAAGGCATGCACAAAGTTTATTGGACACATGCATGATGATTTGGACATTTCTAGTTAGAACTAGTACACTTGTAAAAAGGTGGTAGAATTTCATGCATGACAAGTGACAAATGTCACATAGACTCTAGATGTCATTTTGGAATGGATAGATATGGTTTTACCTTGAGCTACCTCAATCTCCATAAATATGTGTAGCTCTCCACACAATCTACGATGAAGAACCAAAATTTTGTAGCTATCTCATGTTATTTTGGATCTAAACAAATATGGCTTGTTATCTCTCTAGCTCTCTCTCTCTCTCTCTCTCTCTAACTCGTGTTGAGGCTAATGCTCATACATTGAAATTTTGTATTTTTTCATTCTTTGATCATTGCTATTATATTCTATTGATTAGCATGCTAGATTGTGGATTAGCCATTTCTTCTGAACTAGATGTTGTTGATCAATCTAGAATCAGGTTATAGTGCCATCACAAAGCTTAATTAAGATCAGTCACTCTTGTGGACATTCCCCACACGTGTGAATTCTGAAAATTTTGTCATGATCAAGAGGGAGTATACAACATCAAGGACCCCACAGCAAAATGGAGTGGCTGAAAGGAAGAATAGGACTTTACGTGAAAGTGCTAAAGCTATGAGGTTAAGTGCTAATCTTGAAAAATCATTTTGGGATCAAGATTTGTTGTGTGCCAATTTCTTGTGCAATAGGTGGCCGAGTGCTATTTTGGATGGAAGGACACCTTTTGAGATGCTATTCAAGAGGAGGCCGAGTGTCAACTTTCTAAGATCCTTTGGATGCACATGCTATGTCAACATTACTCTTGATGATAGGACCAAGGAGGATCCATCTTCAAAAAGAGGTATTTTTGTTGGATATAGTGAGGTGAGTAAAGCCTACAAGGTTTACATTCCTTCTACTAACAAAGTGATTGCTGGTAGACATGTCATCTTTGATAAGGGGAACATTCCAAAAGTATCTTCAAGCATGATTGATGGTAGTGTGGATGGATCTAACATTTTTTATGTTGATGAAAAGAATTCTACTTTGGATGGTGATAATTATGGACCTTCATCAACTCAAAAGCAAATTGAACGATTGTAGTTATGTCTATGGAGAAAGTCCATAATACTGATCATTAGGCTAAAAACAACCAAGAATCAAATAAGCCACTTACTTGGAGGTCAATTTCACCACCAAGAAAAAAAAGAGGAGATGCTATAAAAAAAGTGTCGTTTTTGATCTCCTTTACGTGTATAAAAAGTTGTCAAATACTATGCACAAACTTCACATGTCCTAATGGATATGCTTGAGCTCCCACAAAACTATTTAGTACATTTTTTGGCCTAGTCTAAAATGGCAAGGCACAATTAGTAAACTCGTACAATGGAGTATCGAATGTCCACGTCAAGGATTATTTCGAATCCTTTGAACTGGACATGGACACAACAATCAAAGTAAGATAGGGGAAAAAAGAACTCCTTGTGACTGGTCCTATAAATACTAACACTACTATATATGCACAATGGATCCAGATATACATTTAAAGACATACACAACTTGAAGACATCATAAGTGAAGTCTCATCAGCCTCATCCAAAGTAAAATTCCTTGCTTATTACTCTCTTTTTCTCTCTTTTTCCTAGTTGAAGTGCTCACTTGCATAATTTCCAAGCTTCTAAACCATGCCAATAGCCATCCTAACCCATGAAATAGCTCCACACTGTGGAAAATTGCCTACATTGGCAAATCTAGCCATGTAGAATATTGTACATTTTGTCAACATTGTTTGTTGGTTACTTGAATGGCCTGTACATACACACCTAAAGTAGGTTACCACGAGTCAAGAGGAGTGGTTGTGTCCATTTGGTAGTGATTCCTACTTTGTAGGATCTAGACCATGATTTATGATGAGATTTGTACCTACCATACACCTACCAAGCATGACTCTTGGATCTAGGCTAGGATTTTCACATTAGGGCAAGAAAGTGGAGTCTACTTCCTTATTACATGTTGGATTTTCACCTAACTTAGCAAAGGAAGTGTGTTTTACTATGTATTCCCATTATCCATAGTGAGAAGATAGAAACTTTTTGGAGCCTCAAGGAGAAACTCGAGTTTCCTCTCATTGTATGGTGATTACTCTTGATTTCCAATGAAACCCAGATTTGACACTTTGTAAAACACTGTCTACAAGCCGTACTACAGCCTTATTTCCACACGTGTGGAGTTGGATTATACTAATTGATCAATGCTTTGATTGTCTCTATTTGTTTCCTATCAAGCTGCTAAACTAGATCTTGTTTTCTGATGGCTAGTTTTTGATAGATTGTTTGACAAGCATACAATCACCTTGTGGATCATTCAAAGATCCATTTATGGTCCTTAGTACTGTACTTTTCACACACACATCACAATATGTGTGACTGTCCTCACAAGATTATTAATTATATTTTTGGCCTAGTTCAGAATAACGAGGCATAACCAATAAACTCAAGTACAAGAGTATCGTGTATCCAAGTCTAGAATTATATTGAATCTTATTTTATATAGGACATGGACACAACATTCATTAGAGGAGTTTTGAGCTCCAAAAAGACCCTTCAAAAATTCATGCAAGATGTAGTTTATATTATTAAAATATTATAACACTAGTACATTTGACTTGCCATAAATTTTTAATCATAGCTCAGAAGTATTCATCTAACATATCATTGGAAAGCCCTTGTTGAGCGCTTTCCACTGCACCAAACTCCGCTAAATTCAAACTTACCACTAAAAAGTTATGCCATTTTTAGTGTAGAATCAAAATGTGGACTCAAAAAGTTACGTTACGTAGATTTCAAATTTGAGTGTTTTGATTGGTCCATTTGTAAGAAAAAATTGAGAAAAAATATAAAAAGAATCTTTACAAGGGATCTTTTTTGGATTTAGAACTCCTCTAATGCTTTTCTCCCTGAATTGGTTCTGTCCTCAGAACAAGAAAAAAAAAATCAGAAAATACCACACATGTGAAGTATAGTTTGTAGTACGGCCTGATATCAAAGAATTGATTACACTAAGTTTGGATTGCATCCACATCAAAAAATCACAACACAAATAGAGAGAAAACTCGAGATTAAGGTTTACCTCTTGATATCAAAGAATTAATTACACTAAGTTTGGATTGCATCCACATCAAAAAATCACAACACAAATAGAGAGAAAACTCGAGATTAAGGTTTACCTACTCATGTCTATTTTACCTAACCATTAGGTATACGATCTATGGTAGTTAGATCAAGACCAACTTTCCTAGATTTGTGGAGGTAGGTTCTAGATTTTAGGAATCTTGACCAAAATTGCTATCTAACTCTCATGATTGGGGTCTTAACCTGGATCTATTCTTCACACATGGGAACATGCTCTCACACATGTGAATTACAATATGTACAATAATCTATATGCTTATCAAGCTAATATTTGTCAATTTTTACACTCAAAATTAGTTTGATAAAACTATGGTACATCTATCTACAACTCCAAGAGCTAATATTAACTTAATAAATGAATCTTTTTACAAAGATTTAGTTAAGAATATCAGTTGCATTATGAAGATGGCACATGTTGAAGCTTGATTTCTTTTGCTTGCACCTTCTCCCTCACAAAGTGATGAGCAATCTTAATATGCTTGCTCCTAGCATGGAATGTGGGATTTGTTGCAAGTTGTTGGGCTAATTGGTTACAAAAGATCGATGGTACCTCCTCGGCCTCCATGACATGAAGCTCCACCAATAGCCTCTTGAGCCACAATACTCTTTTTTTGTAGAAGTCAAGACCTTATACTCATATTTAGTTGAAGAAAGTTAAATAGTATCTTGTTTTTTGGAAAGCCAAGACACCACTCCATCACAAAAAAATGTTGCAAATGAACTAATGGATTTTCTATCCACTTTGTCACCTATAAAATCTGAATCCGAGAAAGCTCTTAAGCCAATGTTAGTCCCTTGATAAGCTATGCCAAAATCTCTAGTGGCCAAGATGAACTCTTTTGGTCATTTTCCATTGAGAAACAAGTGGACTTTGTATACATTGGTTTAACTATCGTACACTATAACTAAGATCAGGTCTAGTTATATTCAAATAAATCAAGGAGCCTATAAGCTTTTTATAAGTGTGATGTCCTCATAGGATGCTTCATCATCACAAAAAGTACATTGAAATTCACAAGATTCATGTGAGTCCAAAATTGGACCCAACTCTAAAGAGTAAACTCTAAGTTTAAAATTGACTTTGGGCCTCAAGTTTTATTTTAATTACAAAGGGGCCCAAGTCTATTATTTTATTTACAACTCAATTTGCATGCTCATTGGGCCATGGGCTTATATGCGCAGGAGGCCATGCCCTTGCAACACGTTTTATTGACCAATATTATTTATTCACAATATGTCGGGAATAACCCCAACACGCTTAAACACATGATCCATTACTGAGAATTTAAGTGATAAATTTTCTGACGAGAATATTATGTTATTATCTACCGAAGATTCATTATATCCGGACATAATAGACTACCTTCAAAATCAAAATTATCCTCTTCTTTTTTATCTTGAACAAAAGACGGTCTTCCAACACAAGGTTACACTGTATACAATAAGGAATAACACGCTTCTTAGCTTGTAGTATCCGACAGTCTTGAATTTCGTGGTTGTTTCGTTTGCAGTATCTACAGAACAGCTTCTTCTTTGTCTACAAATTCGACTGTTCTTTGTGTTGTGCTAGTTTCTGGTCTTGCTTTGATTGTTTCGGATCTTTCTTCTTCTTTTGCTTAGTCGTGCTCTTGTTGGTGTACAAGACGTGAGAATCAGCTGAGGAACTTGAGACTTCATTCCTCCGCGTGTCTTTCTGCAACAACATTCTAATGACTCTCGAAAGAGTCAACTCTAGATGTGTCGTGATGATCATCACCCAGCTGTCGTATGAGCTTGGCAAACTTATAAGCAGTTGCATCACTACGTCTTGATCATCTATGACAGATCCGACAGCGGCCATTTGCTAAAGCAGGTTCTTGAATTGGTTGATGTGATTCTACAAGGAATCACCATTCGCCATCTTGAGGAAGTAAAATTTTTTCCTGAGATGTAGCTTGGAAGCTATATCTTGCACTTCGTATAGTGTGATCAAGATGTCCCAGACTTCTTTGGATGTTTGGACTTTGAATACATGGTCGATTTGAGTATCCGAAATGTTGAGGATGATCAGCGCGAAAGCCTTTCCATCTTTCAGATTTCATCTGGCGATTGCTGTGTCGTCTGTTTTGAGTTTTCCTTTTTCACCTGTAACAACGTCATACAATTCTTTAGCCATTAGCACTGTTTTCATCTTAAATTTTCACATATGGTAATTGGCTCCATCAAGCTTGTCCATGATAGGACTAGCTTTCCCTTGGAAATCCATGTGGAAGATTAGTCTAGGTGATAAGAATAACTATCAGTGACTTAAGTATAAAAATCTGGTGCTTAATTACAGAACAAGAAGACAATTACTGTATCGGCTAGTAGAGTCTTGTTACTGTGGAAGCTTATTAGGCTATGGAAAATAGCTCTGATACCATGTTGGAGAAAAGAGGGGTGTGTCTGAGAAACGAAAATAGCTCAAACTCGAACATAAAGTGTTCGTGCGCTGCGGAATGAGCTATCTCACTCTTTTTTTAAGTATGACGACGCCTATCAGACTCAACAGAACATTAGTGATAGAAATCACGTTTGATTGGATTACGTAGCCAAACATTAAGCATGAAGACATCAGAATGATAATTTGTCGTGAACAGCTAGACTGATTGTCAATCGAGAATTAGTTGCGAAAGACAAGACTAAATATTAGTCGCAAACAGCTAGACTGATATTAATTCGCAAAGAACAGACTACCAGATTAAACAATAAGAGAGTCAGATATAATGTAAAAAAACAAAACAATATTGACACAAATCTGAACGCAGAACAAACAAAGTTGTAATCAGATTAAGCATAGCGAAATATACAAGTGAATAATGCAGGTGAGCACAAGACAATAGCGGACGAAACCGCGTGTTTCACAAAGGTAATCCAATCTGTAAAAATGAATAAACCTATTACTGACAATACAAAGAATTGATGCACGAAAGCATCTACTTCGTCTATCTCTGATAAGCTTCTGATACTTGTTATATTTTCTACACACACACTGAATACGCAGATGGTATCCAATATATATACATAATGTTACAAGTGTGCAGATGAAGAAAGTACAAAGTGGATGTGTTGCCTGTGGAAGATCGTGGGTGGCTACTGTCGTTGTCAAATTTGATTGCACAGTGCATGGGATGAGCATGAGAAGGCCGCGACATCAACTTTCGCTGAAATGAACGTTGATGAAAATGCGAAAAATGCAATACTCTGACAAATGCTTTAAAATTTGATTTACAAAATGCCTCCTAAATCTTGTTTGGGACTGGAGTTTGGATGGGCGTTCCAGATTTCATATTTGGCCATGCCACAATAAAAGCCAATGAAAGAAGACAAGAGGAGGCCTGAGCACCTTCCCTCAAGCTATTGTTGTGGATATTTCTTGCACAATAATGAACAAGTGAGTCCCACCACTTGAAATATTGTTGGCCAGGCCCCACCACAGTACATTGTAAGTAGAGTAATAAGTACGAGGGCACTGGCATCCTGCGTGTGTGAGCCCAACCCAGCACAAGTAGCAAGTTGTAATTCCTAGGAATAAGAGACTAGGGGGTTAAAAATCTAAAATGACATTAGAGGCCCTAAGTCAAGTTGCAAATAAAAAAGCTAAAAGGATCCAACTTAAAACTCACATGAATCATGTGAGTGCCCTTGTGCTTTCTTAGCACCAATAGATTTAAGTTGTGTTTATTTTAAAGGCTTGGATTAAAATCATTGCCCCAATGAAGTGGCCAATGAGAGTGAAGGAGGCTCACCTCTAAAATCTATAAGAGGGAGCCATTTCCTTTGTATTGTATCATCTTTCATTCTCTTCTTAATAAAATTCTCTTCCATCTCTCTCTCTCTCTCTCTCTCTCTCTCTCTCTCTCTCTCTCTCTCTCTCTCTCTCTCTCTCTCTCTCTCTCTCTCTACGTTGCGATAGAATAGCTTTGGGTAGGCGGTCAAGCCCCCAAGGCCTATCGCAACCTAGGCATTCTCTCTCTCTCTCTCTCCACTTTCTTTCTCCCCTCTCTCCTCTCCCTCTCTGTTCTTGCTATGCAGGTGAAGGCGAGGTTGTCGCTCCCAGCGACGGACCCCTATGCTACATCGACAACACAACAAGCATTTCTGTAAGATTCTGGTTCCATCAAATTGGCTGGAGGAGCGGAGTGCTTTGGTGGAGCAGGTAAAGCTAAACGTTTCGGGTATCCAAGAGCAGATTGTCGCGGTCTTACTGCTGGATTACCTCCATATTGTGGTTCTCGATATCCCATCTGGGCATACCGTTGTGGAATTATCCGAGGGTTGAAGTTGCAAAAAGTAGTCTCATGATCAGGTGAATTACACAGATGGCAAACACTAATTTTCATTCGTTTTTTCAATTGAGGACACTTGTTCACTGTGTGATTTCCTGTACAAATAGAACACCAAACATTTTCCCTGGTAGGAAAAATTTTTGCAAGCTTTTTAGGTTCCTTGTTTGCTTCCCCGTGGAAATTTTCCAATGCTTTGATCTTCTCATCAAATTGCAACTGCAACTTTTCCATTTGTTTCTGCTGATTCTTCCCAAGTTTCTCGAACTCATTGAGCATCATTTCTGCAGTAGCATTGGCATTCGTTGATGCAATAGTGGTGGATGTCATAGTAGTCTGCCATGCTGTATAAGGCAACATACTGATATTTAGCTCCTCATCTGAATCTTCATCCTCCTCTCGAATTGCATCGTCCATAGCATTTTGCAAGAGTTCATACTCATTATGGCGTTTTAACTCGCATCTGATCCGTTTAGGTAGACCTGACAAAAACTACATAATCATGGCATTTTCGTTAATCAGCTCAAGTTCGCATTCTAAGACGTTTCACCCGTTCAATGTAATCTCGAACCATTTTCCGCTTTCCCATTTTTATTTTACTTAAAAGTAGAAAAGGGTCTTCCATAAACTTTCGTGGTTTGAACCGTGTGATTAGGGCTCGCTTAACAACCTCCCAATCTGTACGCTCAGTTTCATCCTGATTATAGTACCAATCTTGTGCTGCGCCTATTAAGGCCATAGGAAACAGCTTAAGTTATCTTGAGGATAAATCTCACCATAGACTTCATAGGATTCAGCATAGATCTAAAGAAATCTAACAAGATCTATTAATCCATTATATTTGGGTAGATCCAATCGGGGTGCTCTTCTAATAATAATTGGATTGACTAGTGGAGCACTTCCAGGAGCAGCTCCAAGGACAGCCATCTTCACAAATTTAGATCAAATAAATAATGAGATTGGATCTAGATTTTTCAAAAAACTTTCTCAGATTAGATCTACTGGATCTATTTCACTTTTCAAGAATCTGATTCTATATGATGAAAAACTTTTCGAAATTCGATCATTCGATACTTCTCAAAATGATAAATCTCTCAGAATCCAAATCAGAACATATCAGATTTGATCTAAATTTTGACAGAGACTTGATCTAGAAAATCAGAAACTAAAAATAGGACTGGCGAAGGTTCACTAGGCGAAGGTTGTCTCGGCGAAGGTTCATCAGTGCTATTTTGGAGAAAAAAAAAACTCTCTGAACACTTTTCTGGCAATTTCTAGGAAAATAACCTTCGCCAACCTCTAAGGTGAAAGATCTGACACAGATACAGCTATGGAAAATCAGACGAAGGTTTCTGACACAAGAAATTATAATTTTTGGAATCTGACGAGGGTGAAATTCAAGAATTTCTATGATCTGATCAAGAAGAATCTTCGTCGAACTCAAAAATAGAATTCTACTATAAATAGAATGTTCTGGAATCTTAGCGACGGTTCTGGTTCAAGAGTGATACTGGTATTTTTGTAAAAACGTGAGTTTTTGACAAAAATATGACAATATGACAACTGATCCTCTGAAAACCTTTCTATTTTTGGTATTATTCTTCGCCGACCTGGCAGTAGATAGATCTGAATCACACCTAAGCATAGTGAATCGGGCGAAGGTTCTTTTTCTGTATTTTTAGGGTTTTGACGATTTTTTGGTGTTTTTTGAAGGTTTTTCTGATATTTCTGAAAATCTACTGGGAATTAATCTTCGCCCTTCAAACTGAAGGTTCTGTAAAGAAAACCGAAGGTGTCTGCAACTCGACAAAGGTTTCTTGAAAGAGGGTAAAAATTTATCAGCTCTGATGACGCTTTTTGTCTCTTTTTTGACCAATCTGACAGATTTGACCAATTTTTGTTATTTTCTCTGATATCTCAGATTCAAATGGATCTTAAGATTGGTGATCTGAATAGCTTTTCCTGTTTATAAATCAGATTAGATTTCAAACAAGCCAATCCACTCAAATCAAGCAAAATCAATTCCGAACTAACCCTAAAATGCAGATCTAACACAATTCATGCCACGACAAGATCCTAATGCAAGCTAACCATCCAACAATCATGCTGCAAACTGAAAAATTGGCGTAGCTCCCCGACAACGGTGCCAAAATTGTAGTGGGTTTCTTTCCTGGGCTAACCTGAATCCAAGATCTAGTCAATCTAGTATCAAGGAGACGGAGTTAGTTGTCACGCGTAAGTTCGTTCCCATGAGAGCGATAGTTTAGTTCAGATTTCAACATGAATGGAGGATTCACATCTATCTCTACATCCATTAACCCTACTCTTTAACACTACACATCCCTTAACACTTACAATCCCTCACCACTACACATCCACAACAGAGATAGCTTACTCTTTCTCTCTCTCTCTTTCTCTCTCATAAAAAGTATAATAATATAAAATCCCAATAACATTCAGATCCAACAACTAGCAAAATCCAAATAAGCATGAGAGATGGAGGAAAAGTGATAAAGAGCAAGGACATTCATCAATCCATTTCTGAAGAGAACCAATCTGCTTTATTGAAATGAGAAAATAAACATCCGGAAAAACTCGAGTTGGTCCCTTCTTATAGTAGAGAGGAGAACCCTGGCCTCTGAATCCTATTGGTCCAGTCTTGTCTCTCTTTTTATTCAGATTTAAAAAAGTGTGGGAACCATCAAAGTTGGAGGGAAACCCAATTTTATTCACTAACTTGACATTTAGGCCCTGCGACATTAAAAGTCTCGCAAAAAGGCCTAAAGTCCTTTTATTAACTTTTAACTAATCAATCAAATAACTGTGTGATCATCGGGTTGGACTTATACACACAGGGTGCCAAATTTCTCTCACTTATTAACTAGGGTTAGGGTTGTCTTGGGATCTGCAAACTCTCCAACACCAACACCAACACCTCACATTATCGTTATTTTCACTCCCAAGAATCCTAAAAATGTAACCCTAACCCTAAGAACTCCTCTCTCTCTCTCTCTCTCTCTCTCTCTCTCTCTCTCTCTCTCTCTCTCTCTCTCTCTCTCTCTCTCTCTCTCTCTCTCTCTCTCTCTCTCTCTCTCTCTCTCTCTCTCTCTCAATGTATCGCTCCTCTCTCTCACATCTCTCCGTCCCTCTCATCGGCCATTCTCATCCTCCTCCTAGCATCACGCAACACCTCCGCCCTCTCTCTGTCTCTCCTTTCGATCAGCTATTCTCGTCCTAGTTTCGTGCAACATCTCCACCCACCTCTCTCTCTCTCTCTATCAACGATCAATCACTCCCCGCTCATGCTCTCTCTCTCTCATCAGCCATCCTCCTCCTCTCTTTCCCGATTACATGTCATCATCTTCTAGCAGCAAGCAGCATCTACGGCTCTCACTATCAATCTCACTCCTCCCGCTCTCCGTCCGATCAATCTCTCTCATTTTCTCAATCTCTTTTCTTCTATGTTTTGCTCTTTCTAGAGACTTCATTATCTTTCTAGAAATTTTTAGAGCCACGTGACTTTCAACCACACTTCATAATATTTTAAATGCACTTCAAATACGTTTTAGGGGACGTGTGGCCCAATAAGAATTCAAGAATCAGATTTTTTCCATCACAACGAACATCCTCTCTCTCTCTCTCTCTCTCTCTCTCTCTCTCTCTCTCTCTCTCTCTCTCTCTCTCTCGTTTTGGAGGCTTGAATCTCTCTCTCACGAGAGTTTAAAAAAATTTACAACGAATTATTCCATTTCCGCCAGTGGTACTTGTGGGATAAATGGATCTCTCTCTCTCTCTCTCTCTCTCTCTCTCTCTCTCTCTCTCTCTCTCTCTCTCTCTCTCTCTCTCTCTCTCTCACACACACACACACACACACACACGTTTTGGAGGCTCGAATCTCTCTCTCAAGGGAGTTCAAAAAAAATTTACAACTAATTCCATTTCTGCCAGTAGTTGAGAAAGATTCAGAGACAGCTACTACAGTCTAAAAACTTATATATAGAGACTTACCATGTCATCAATCCAAGATAGATTCATAAACTAAATCAAAGTTAGAAAACGGATTGATGACATGGAAGATAGAAAATATGAAATATACTTTTCTCACTTATATCTCACGGTTCACCGTCTTTCACAGCAAGTATGATTTGATTCTAAGTTATTGTATATTTAGATTTCAAAAACACGATGACTACTTGAAGCTTACTGATTCCCAAGCACAAAATTCTATTAGTTGGTTAATGCCAAAGCATAAAGAATATCACTTTCTCTCGCATTGCTACTCTCTCTCTCTCTCTCTCTCTCTCTCTCTCTCTCTCTCTCTCTCTCTCTCTCTCTCTCTCTCTCTCTCTCTCTCAACGGATGGCAGTCCACCGTTCTATAGCAATTGACATCACTATGATTTGTTCATGATTTGTGTTTATGTTTGATGGCTAACTTTGGAGCATCAGGTCTCTCTCTCTCTCTCTCAACGGATGGCAGTCCACTGTTCTGTAGCAATTGACATTACTATGATTTATTCATGACTTGTGTTTATGTTTGATGGCTAACTAGGCCCAACCCAATGAGCACAAGTAGCAAGTTATAATTCCTAGAAATAAGAGACGGGCTTAAAACTCTAAAATGACATTAGAGGCCCAAAGTCAAGTTGCAAATAATGAAGCTAAAAGGGCCCAACTTAGAACTCACATGAATCATGTGAGTGCCCTCGTGCTTTCTTAGTTCCATTAGATTTTAAGTTGTGTTTATTTTAAAGGCTTGGATTAGAATCCTTGCCCCAATGAAATGGCCAGTGAGAGTGAAGGAGGCTCACCTCTAAAATCTAGAAGAGGGAGGCATTTCCTTTGTATTATATCATCTTCCATCTTTTCTTAATAAAACTCTCTTGGATTTTCCATCTTCATCTCTCTCACTCTTTCCATTTCTCTCTCTCTCTTTCTCTCTCTCTCCCTACGTTGGGATAGAATAACTTTGGGTAGACGCTCGAGCCCCCAAGGCCTTTCTCAACCTAGGCGCTCTCTCTCTCTCTCTCTCTCTCTCTCTCTCTCTCTCTCTCTCTCTCTCTCTCTCTCTCTCTTCGTTGGGATAGAATAGCTTTGGGTAGGTGCTCGAGCCCCCAAGGCCTTTCTCAACCTAGGCATTACCTCTCTCTCTTCTCTCCTCTCTCTAAGTAGCGACCGAATTGTTTGAGGAAGGTGCTCGGGCCTCCCAAACATTTCGCTACTTGGAACTTTGCTCTCTCTCTCTCTCTCTCTCTCTCTCTCTCTCTCTCTCTCTCTCTCTCTCTCTCTCTCTCTCTCTCTCTCCTTGATATGCAAGTGAAAGCGAGGTTGCCGCTCCCAGCAATGAACCTCTATACTATATTGACGACACAACAATGGCGTCGTTGTTGGGGAGCGCCACATACTCACTATCTCTCTCTCTCTCTCTCTCTCTCTCTCTCTCTCTCTCTCTCTCTCTCTCTCTCTCTCTCTCTCTCTCTCTCCTTGCTATGCAGGTGAAAGCGAGGTTGCCGCTCCCAGCGACGAACCTCTATACTACATTCATGACACAACAGTGGCGCCGTTGTTGGAGAGCACCACACACTCGCTTTGCCGCATAACTCTCTCTCTCTCTCTCTCTCTCTCTCTCTCTCTCTCTCTCTCCTTTTCTCTACTCTCTCTCTCTCTATTCTCCCTCCTCTCCCTCTCTCTTTTTTCTTCTCTCTCACTATTCTTTTTTCACACAAAAAAATCGGAATTTTTGGGGTTAGATTAGTGTGATTTTGTGTTAGTTTTGCCGTTTTTTTGAGATTTTGCCCTTTTTTGTGATTTATTTTTGCTTGTATGAAAAAAATAAAATAAGAATTAAAAAAATTGGAAAAGAACCTAAGCCTCGCTGGTGAGCGACTATCTTTCAGATAGCCTCCTCCCACGACTGCGACGGTTCTATTCCCTTTTAAACTAAAAATTAGAAAAGAACCTAAGCCTCGCTGGTGAGTGACTCTGTCTTTCATATAGCCTCCTCCCACGACTGCGACGATTCTATTCCCTTGAGAAAAAAAAAACATCGGAAAAGTACCTAAGCCTCGTTGGTGAGTGACTCTATCTTTCAAATAGCCTCCTCCCACGACTGCGACGGTTCTATTCTCTTAAAAAAAAAAACGTAAAAGAAAAGGGCGAAGCCCTTTAAAAAAAAAGAAAAAAAAAGACCGTAAAAATAAATAAATAAAAAATAAAAAATAACAAAAAGAAGAGAAAAGACCCTAAAAAAAACCTTAAAAAAATCGTAAAAAAAAAAAGGAGAAGATCGTGAAAAAACAAATTATTAGCACAAGTCTCTTTGGTGAGTGATCGCCATATCAGTTACCAACCATCCATCACTCTTATGTCCCATCTCTATTCCATTTTCTATCTCCATCTATGTTAGATAAATCCATTTCTGTCTCTATTCTCATCCATATTAATCTAACATTAACCGATTCTTTTCTCTTCTTCCTCTTCTTCTTCTTCTCCATCTTTATAAAAAAAATAAAAAGTAAAAGGTTTGGAACACCAGCGTCATTGAGCAAACCTTGAAGATTCATCAGATGACATAAGAGAACTAAGTATGACGGGTATATCACATGAGATATGCTCCTCTTTCCCTTGAAATGTGAGCCACATGGGCTCAACCATGTTTCTTGAGTTTCTTTTTGGAATCATAACTTGAGAAGGTCTCTCCTCCTCAATCCTTGGCACACTTTAACCTTGAGAAGGACTCTTCTCCTCCATCCTTGGCACACTTGAACCTTGAGATGACTCTTTAAGATTCTCTTCATGATACTCCTTCTTGATGGAAATCCGAGACCTCCATGTCTCATAATGATCACAACAAGCATGACCATACAATATGCACTTTCTATGATTATCAAGATTACTTATGCTATAAACATATGTCCAAAAATCACCAAAACTTGGCATGATTTTTCTAATATTGAAATCAAAAACAAATTTCATCTCAATAAGGCTAACTACTTGCTTATGGATATAAGTGTCCACTTTGGATGCTTCACTTTTTCTCATAAGAAGCTTACATCTTGCCTTTAAAATTGAAAACTTACAATTTTCATCTTTATGAATAAACATATCATTCATAATCTTATTGAAACCAAAAGAACCTACATTATGAAGACATTTCCAATTCCTTGACTTCATATCTGATGTAAGTTTACAAGGAAACATGATTTGCTATCTTTTAAAGCATCACACTCAACTAGTATTGCCTTAATCCACCTTTGAGATACAAAAATGTCTTCAAAGCAAAATAGTTCTTCATAAGTTGACAAGAGAGCATAAATGAAACTATTTCCATTTTGTCATTGCTCCTCATTCTTGATTAATTTCTCTAGGATCATAACAATAAGTTTGAACTTAGCTAAAGTTCCAAGCAAAATACTTTCCAAGGACATGAAATAAATCCAAGTTGCTTTCATGAAAGTGACATCTATTTTTGCATCTTGAACCAAACAATGTACTTCCAAATGAAAAATTTCCAAAGATTTGACATGTATTGTGATTGACGCTTGAAGAAAAATCTTGCAAGTCCTTGTGAGACTCCAAGTCTCTTTCACCTTTCCACAAATGAAACACCTTTTCTTGGATTTGGCCTTCTTGTATTTGCATTTCGAACTTGAAGCTTCATCCTTCACCTCGGCCCGCTTTCTTTGGTTTTCCTTGGATGGATTGGTCTTCTTTTTGTAGCATCTTGAAAAAAAATATCCTCCCTTGCCACAAAGGTTGCATTTGGGATCCTTACTTACCTCCAATAGGATGCCACCTATTGATGCCATGATAAGAAATAAACCTTGTGATATGATTCTACAAATGTAATTTGTGACTCTCAAGAGACTATATTTGAACATATTCAATAATCTAGAAGGATCTACAAAAGATCTAGCTCACAAACCTAAGAATCAATCTTCACACTAATGACTAGTCACTTGGAAACTTTGCTTTGATCACTAAGACAAAAGCACAAAATCTTTGAATCAAATCAAAAAAGAAATCAGATCCAAACTCCTATTTGACTCAACAAATACCAATGACTCTTTTTTTTTAGAGTTGAAATGAACATGAAAAGATTTGACACCAAGATTTTCATTTTCACTTGACTAGTTCTCTCAACACTTGAGATTCTTGAACAAAAGATGGGTTTTGTTTCAAAACACATGAAAATCAAACTTAATCACTTCTTTTGGACTCACTCTTGACCCAAATAATCTCACTCTTGAGATTTAGAATGAATTTGATTTGATTTGACAACAAACTATACCACCAATTTTCACAAAACATAGGATCTACTCTAGATCACTCAAACTTGACATGTACATTTGATTCAAACACATAAAATTAAGATCCAATCACCCTTTTTGGAATCTCTCTTTCCCAAAAGAATCTCACTCTTGAGATTTGGAATGGATTTGAAATAGTTTGATAACAATCTATGTCAAGAATTTTTCATCAAGCTAAAATTAGACATCTAGAGATTCACAAAGATCTCAACCATGCATGATCACCCAAATATGGACTCCTCCTTGTTCTAGACATCCAATGGGATCACAACTTGACCCTCACTCTCTCACAAAGAAAGTTGAATAAAACTAATTTGAGTTTCATACATCCTATGTCAATTTTTGCTCAATAAATTGAATTCATTCATCCCTATTTGATTCCACCAATGACTCTACCTCTTACGAATTGGAATGAAATTCAAAATCAAAAGTTATGATTCTTCTCACTAAGATATTGTGCTTCAAAGAACTAATGCCACTTAGAAAGATTTGATCGCCTAGGAGAAGACAAACTCTCTACCAATACCAACAGAAAATGAGCTTCTAGTCTTGCCCTCTACAAAGGAAGGAACTCTTAGAAAATTGGATCTCTCTCTACACATTTGCCATACACACCTCAATGACTCTTTTCAAGCCTAACAAAAACACATTGAGTAGGGTTTAATAATGTGACTTGGATCTCAATCTCTTTTCTAAAACTCTCAATTGAAGCCAATCTATGTCAAATTTTACAAAAGATTTGCATAGATGCTATATATGCACTAGAAACTCTCAAAGGTTTCACTTGGAGGACAGATCCAAGAATGTTTTCTAGCAAATTGATGCTTCTAAACTTGACCTATCACTCTTGAACAAATCTAGAGTGATGGTACAATGGATTTCAATCTTTCACCTTGCATATCACTCCTTTCTCTCTCAACCTCAACATACACTCAAAAAACCGGAGAATCACATTTAATGCACCTAAATCAAGCTTCAAATTAATTATTTGGATGATCTAATCTAAGAACAAATCATAGGAATAGAATCTCTATAAAAAAAAAAAAAAAAGCTTGAATATGCACTAAAAATCACTAAATTTGGGTGAATGAGTCAAATTATACATCAATTTAAATTTTATCAACCAAAACTGGATCTGTACGGCCCCCCACATATGAAAAGTACACCTACAGCCTACAACAAGTCTTTGTACAAAAATATTGAATCTATCAATCCATTCAAACTCTCTACCTCAAGATTAGCTAGTTTCCACACACTTGCTAATTTGGGTGTATGAGCATCAAATTGTAACATACTGCTCCAAAATTGGCATTGTACGTCCTCACACATGTGAATAGTACCCCTGCAGCCCACGACCAAGTTTGATGCAAAAATGTTGAGTATATCTATCCAATCCAACTCGCCACATCAAAATTAACTAGTTTCCAAAAACTTGCTAGTTTGGGCTTAGTTTTGGATCAACCCCATCAAATCTCAATAAATCTTCTTGTACTTGGCTCTGATACCATGTGAAAATCTGCAAAATTGAACCAAGAATAGATCCTAAAATGATCCACAAGAGTGATTGGATGTGAGATGTGAGAGATTTCAACAAGTTTAGTCTAATTTAGTCATATTTTGTCAATATGAAGCCAAAACTCATTTTAGACTTAAAAATAAACTTTTTGAAGCTGTATTAGTTTAAAATAAATTCAATAAACACTTTTTGAAAGTGTGGGAAAGTTGGCAGTCTTTGAGAGAGATTCAAATCTAAACTTTGGATACATTGAATCTAGACCCAAAATTTTGGAAGAAAAGCCAAGTGACCAAATAGGGTTTCGACACTCTATAAAAGGATGTAACTAATGATGGAGAGACACATACATGGTTCTCTTTGGGTTCTACTACTCATTGGTGCACTATCTTGGTGATATCTTGCAATCTTGTGTGTAGAATGCTCATATTTTGCTATTTTCGGTTCCACACGTGTGAAATACAATAGGATATTGTGATTGTACAGACAGCAACTATATTTTATGTTTTGGTTCATGTTTGATCAATATCTCTTAGAATTTGCATCTCATTTTGTATGTAGATGCTGATTTTTTTACATTGGCAGGATTGTTGATTTGCTCCTTTTTGTAACCAAAGATCAAAGACATGGATTGGATCTTGAATGATCTGAAATCCTTCACATGGTATCAGAGCTATTGTGTTTCTGGTTATAAAAGAATCAACCATCTTTAGCAAGGATTTAGAGGGGATACCAATGCTAAAACATGCTAGATTGATTTCTACTCAAAAATCAGCATTTTTGCATGTGTAGAATTGATCTTTTGTATGTCAAAACTCAATAGAGGATTATATACTTGATCAATGGTATACTTGAATTAGATAATTTTTAGTGCATTAGGAAGGTCTCATTGGAGGCTACAAAATGATATATCAAGTTTCTAGAAATTGCATGTAGAATTTGAGATATTCATTTTTTTGTGATTTTGTCAAAACCCTAATTTTGATTGGATCTCTAGTTTGTGAAGTTACTGAACTTCATTTGAATGTTTTTTAATCTTAGGAAGTGGCAAAAATCATTAGATTGAGGATAGATCATAGGTTGATCAAGATTTCACTATTCTATGTGTTGATTTTCTAGTTAGAAGTGCTAGAAGAGATTTGAGAGGTTCCATATCTTTGTGAGTTCTTCTTAAGATCATTTGTTGACATTCAAGAGAGTGCTTTGTGCATTGGAACAAGTTGAAAGAAGAAGATCAGGTCACTTCAACATGGCTACAAGTGGAGGCTTTATGTTGGAGAGCAATGATAGGCTTACCTCAAACAACTATTTTACTTGGAAAGTGAGGATGGAGTTCTTATTGGAAGGTGATGGTGGAGTCCTTATTGGAGATGAATGAGTTGATGGAGACTGTTGCAGGTGTGGAGAGGCCTCAAGCACCTCAAGATCAAGTGAAGTATGACAAGAGAACTAAAAGAGCTCTACACATGATTAAGATGAATGTTACCAATGAGCTTCTCAACCTTCTCAAAGAAGTTGGTAAGTGCACATCATCTTTGGAGGCTTGGGAAGCTTTGAAAAAGTTTTATGAATCCAAGTCTACATCAAGAGTGCTTACTCTTAAGAGACAAATCATTCAAAGTTTGCAAAAGAAGGAAGAGAGTACTCATGCTTTTGTATTGAGGGTTAAAGCATTCAATGATGAGTTGGCATGTATTGATGAAAGCATTAAGGAGCTTGTTCAAGTTATACTTGATAGCTTGTTGGATGATCATGCTAATCTTGTTCAGATTTTTGCTAATCAAAAGACTTTGCCAAGTATTGTGGATTTGCAAGGATCTTGGTGAATGAGGAGTATAGGCTTCAAGCAAGAGGTGGATCTACATCAACATCTCATTATGAAGAGGAGGCTATGTTCATCAAAGGCAAGTTCAAGGACAAGGACAAATGCAATTGGTCTAAAGGGCAAGATCAAAGTGAGACTTCTTTTTTTGGCAAAAAGGAAGATAAGTCTAAATTAAAATGCTTTTCTTGTGAAATCAAAGGGCATTTTGCAAATGAATGTTTGAAGAAGCAAAGAGATGAAGGTAGCAAGCAAATCAACTTTACTACTAATGATGAGGATCTAAGTGGTGGTGATTCTCTTTTGATGTGTTCTTCAAGTCCAATATCAAGTGAAGGTGACAAAGATTCATGATGGATTGATAGTGGAGCTACACACATGACTAGTCACAAGGAGTTCTTTACTTCTTTGGTCACTTATGGTGGAGCCAAGAAAGCAATTCATATGGCCAATGGTGGTGAGTGTGTGATTAAAAGTATTGGCTCAATTCCTATTTGTCTCTTTACTAATAGGAAAACAAGTCTCGATGGTGTTCTTTACATTCCTTCACTTTTAAAGATTTTGCTAAATGTTGATCAAATGATAGAGAAAGGATACATGGTAAAGTTTGGTGATGATGCTTGTTTCATTACAAAGGAAGAAATCTTGGTTGCTAAGGACAATAGACAAGGTAGACTTTTCAAGTTTGATGCTTTTGTTATGGTTAACAAAAAGGATGGAATGGAAAAGGAGATTGGTCTCAGCTTTCCAAAGTTCCCTTTTACCATCAATAAGATTGGTGGATCTTATGCAAAGTCTAAAAGGATTCCTTATGCTAGATCTAGGTCAAGATCTAATACGCTTCTTGGAGATGTTCATCTTTGTGCTAACTTGGCTAGTCTTAAGGATAATGATAGTGTTTCAAAGGTTTTTCATGGCAAGTGCAAGTATGCAAAAGGTAATTTCATCAATGGAGGTAAAGGTTCTTTTTTTAAAAAGGTTGTTGTTTATGATTTCTTTGATCATATAGAAAAAGATGTTGCTAGGTGCATTCATGAAGGAGGTGGTTCTTCTACATTCTTTTGTGATGAGTCCAAGAAAGTCATTTTTGCAGCAAGTGGAGTCACATGTCTTCATAAAGAGAGTAGATCAAATGGCTCTATCAAGAGACTTGGTGAGGGAGATAGTCACAAGTCAAGAAGGAGAGAAGTATGTGAAGAGTTCAAAGTAGGCTGTACTTTGAATGATGTCATTGTGAATGATAGTGAGGAAGAATCATTATCATATGAGTCATTACCTAAAACATTGAGTGGGTTCTTGTTTGAAAAAAAAATAGTACTTCAATCATCCTTATGTTGAAGATACTAATCATTTTTTTCATGGCTTCTAATGTCTTTGAGGTTTCTACTTCTTATGATGCAATCATTAAGAGGGAGTCTTATAAAGGAAAGAGAAATGGAAGATTGCTTCTTGGGAAGATCCAAAGCATGGATCTCACATCTCTTCATCAACTGACTGACTGTGAATTGATCACTCATGATCGAGATGGCAAAAGGTTGGTTGGAGAAGACTACATGGAACAAATCGAGAGGCAATTTCTTTAAGGCAAGGGAGATCTCATTGGTGAGCTTATTGAGGTTTGTTATGGACTCAAAAGGGCTGGATTTATTAGGTTTCATACTCATCTTCACCTACTCTACTTCATGTTGGATGGAAAGTTTAGAATCTATCTTTTGATTTATGATGGTGCCACCAATGGCATTGTTTTCACTAACCATTGTGGAAATTCAAGATCAAGCATTGATAAGATCTTGTTGGATCTAGATCATATGTTTGAGAGGGAGTATTTCCAGAGGTTCAGGTTTGAAGATATTCATGATATCTTTAATGATCAAGAGAAAGCTAAGCAAGTGGAAGCGACTCACTTGCAAATGGTTTGGTTATATGAAAGAGAAAATTCAAGCATGTTGCATTGCAAAAATAGGAGAAAACAAGATGATTTCCAATAATAATACTGTTGTTAGAAAACCTTCAATTTTCTACGCTGATCCAAGTCTCATATGATTTACATCCGAAATTAGTCTCCCTAAAGTGCAGCTGATTTTGACACAAATTGTAAATGACATTACAGATGGATGTCTGCCCCTTCTATTGAAGGATCGGTGGCCACCATCGCAGATCTATAATATGTATATACATGTATATGGCTAACTTCGGTAAAAAATTTTGCATAACTACACAGTATGCTGCAAACTGATACCTCTTCAAAAAGCATGTACACAATTTCCACATAATGCATTGTCGTGAAGTTTTGGTCTTTTGATATTCTTGGAATGTTTTGGCCAAGATGGAGAAAAGTTTCACTTCAGTAAAAGAAACTCAAATGAACCTTTTGGCATTCAAGTATACTGAACAGTAAAAGGCTCACAGGGTTTTCGCAGGAACCGTAATTAAGTAAGAAGTGACTGTCATCTTTCTGAAATCTTGTTGCTGATCATTCAAATCTCTTCACAAGGGTTACTGCCAGAAACTGTTTCACAAACAGCAAAGATCAACGTGTGGAAGAACAAAACTTCAAATGTTAAGACCAGAAGCAAATCCGGGAGGGACATTAAAAGTTTACATGACAGAATTTAATTGCAACAACCACCATAGTGCACAGATTAATGGACTGACACAGTTTTCAAGCAAATGTAGAAACACTAGTTTCTCTTCAAAAGCTCAAGTAAACCTCCCACATAGTTGCTGATCAGACATCTATTGGTACAAAACTTCATTACAAAAAAGTTGCACACGGAATAAAGATCAAATAAAGTTACCTCATTAACGGTTCTGTCCAGTGTCCGCAGTACCATCTACCACACCATATTTGTAAGCAGTGCCTGCCATCCTGATGGGGGCTTGAACTTTTGGAGAAATGAGTCAGAAACCAAAAGATCCAAATCTGGTCAGCATGACAAGTACACATCCATCACAGCAATGCTGCAAACAAAATCTACACTTCCTTCTCAAGAATATAAGTAAGGAATCACGAATTAACCAATGGAACTAATACATAAACTGCTAGATAACAACACTCGGTAACGACGTGCATACAACATTGCTCACAGTTGAAAAATTGAAGTAAATAGCTTAGCCAAAACAGTAAGAGTCAGGACTTTCTAACACGACTACATTGCACAAAAAATATCAAAATATGAGAGAATCTAGACTAAGCTAATCTCATACTGCCCCATTGAATCTAGAAGTCAACCATTTCCCCAACCATTATGATTTCAACGAATGAAAGCTTAACCAAAGCACCAATCTTGCAAAACTAGTACCTGTAAAGGGTACAGGTCCTCTAATATACACCACACTTTTCAAGTGTTAGTTTCACGGGGCACCATTCCTATGAAACTACCACCTTGAAAGGATTGTTGCTCCAAGGCTTAAGTATGCTCCTGGTCCTCTTTGGGAGATGTTCGAGTGGCTGCTCCTTGACATCATCATGACCGTTGTCATCCTCGTACTGCTCTGTATTCTTCTCCTCCCTGTCAGGCTCGTCCTTGATAACACAACTGCTCTAACACAATTGCTCTGAACGTGTGCTTGCTACATGAACTGCACTGATTGACGGTCTGCATGAAGGAATTTGCAACAAAAAGTGTCATGTTTGAAACCCTAAATGCTTACCTTTAACATAGCAAGCACAGTGATGCAATACAATGTTTGGAGCGTATCTAATATTGGTGACCATCAAAAGCTCAGTTAGCGGGAACGAGCAATTGCTATAACCTACAAGTAAACTTCCAACCTGCACGTTTTGAATGCAAGAATGTGTAGATGTCCTTGTTGTTCAGGTAAAGAACCTTGCGACGTCAAACTCATCTAGATACATGTGTGCAACGATTGTTACACCATATGGCAGAGATCGGGGTTAGCATCTTTACTTAGACAAATTTAGCTATAGCAATTCACTCAGTAATCACATAAAAGTTTCACCTTTCTTATTGACAAGTGGGTACGCTCCTCCATTACCAGGATTTTCACTATTACCTGATGATATACCAACTACATTGGCCTCATTCTCATCTAATACAAGAGACACTTATGCTGGAGCACAAAATCACTTCACGAATATATAACAACCATTTACAGAGACGACTTAACATCATTAGGACAAGCAGTATTAAATTTGTGTTTCTGGCTAAAACAGGAACTTTTCCGTTTCCCCCAAGTCATTCACCAGCTACAATTTTGAAGACAATCAAATATTGTACAAGCTCGTCTTTTTTGCCCGTCACAAAACACGTGTAAAAATATAGTGTCGCATTTTGTTCGTATTTTCTTCACCTGTGACATGGCACCGCTTGTATATAGAGTTTCAGAAGGGACGGGAGGTTTGCATGTCATTCACCAGCTACAATTTTGAAGACAATCAAATATTGTACAAGCTCGTCTTTTTTGCCCGTCACAAAACACGTGTAAAAATATAGTGTCGCATTTTGTTCGTATTTTCTTCACCTGTGACATGGCACCGCTTGTATATAGAGTTTCAGAAGGGACGGGAGGTTTGCATGACATAAGTAGGTTCAGGGCCAGTCTTAGATTTGACTCCTAGATAATATGGTCCCTTCCACATTTTGAAGAAGATTAATCTTGTCACTTGCTACTGAGATTTCAGATGATCCAAAGCTTGTTGCATTCCTTCCAAATGCTATATTTCAGGTTCGAGTGTAGCCTATTAGGCTTCGACATCAAGGTACTCGATGGGTCATCTCGATAATGAACCTTTAAAGCTTCTTACATGCATTCCAACTGCTATTCTTCAGGTTCAAGTGTAGCATAGCAGGCTTCAACACCAAGGTACTATTAAGTATACTCGGATGGTCATCCCAATGATGGCACTACATGGGAGCCTATCAATGTCTTTGCTCACAATCTTTTCCTCCAGGATCAAGACACAGCACAAGCAGGGTCACAGCCAGGCTGCCAGCACCACTTCCTAGCCTTTTCTGAGGCCATCATCTTCATTCACTATAATATGAAATTTATTTCACTATAAAATGAAAAAATGCAGTAATACAGCAGAAAAGCGGATCCATATTGAGTCTATGATAGTACTCAACAAGACAACAGAGGAGTAAAGTGTATTCTCGTGGCACCTAGCCAAGGAGCGGCAGACAAAGCTCCGTCCAGTCACTAGGTGGACATAGGTCCTAATCTTATCATGAGGAGGTCCTCAATATGCATCCTCTCACAAGATTCTTCAGGATCTACTTGTGAGCGTAACTACAGCACCTGAGCACTTATTCACACAAAAAAGTGTAAAAGCAGTAACAAAAAAAGAGTGTTCTTTTGCAACATTGTCTCAAGAAGTCCCAAGGCCCATGAGGTGAGGTCAAGCGACTGTGGCCTTGTTTTGAAACCAACAACGGCTCCATCTCAGCCCACCGGCCATCTACTCATTGGGAAGAGGACGACAAGCTGCGAAACAACTGGGAAAAGTACGGAGGCAATTGATTAAAATAGATGGCATTTTTGGGACCCTGGGCAACAGAAACGTGTTCAAAGTGGAGTAAGGTAGATTCTCACAGCAATCAACCAAGGAACAGCTCATAAAGCTCTGTCCAATCAGTTGGTGCACATGATTCAAAGTTCCTAATCCTATCATGAGGCAGTTAACCATCTGCATCCTCTCACAGGATTGTTTAGGATATGCTTCTGAGCGAAACTAGAATACCTAGGTACTTATACTTACAAAACAGTGCGACATGAGTGCATAGAATTGGTGTTTTACAACAGTACCTAATTCACTCCGTGTTCTTAACATTTTTGTTGACTGGCAATAATACTATCGTATTACTGACAGTGATCTTGTAATAGTGTCCATTTCAATTATTCGCCCATTTTATTTTAACTATGCAACTTAAGCTGGCAAGTTCGATGACCATAAGGAAGCCGGCACCCTGAATACAAAATGTCTTTATGCTCCATACCAGCTGATTATGTGGATCTCAACGGTAAAACTCAACCATAGCCACGGACATCGTGATTGATATGCAAATTTTCTTTAAGACAAGCATCAATCGGGGGTTTCAAGGCTGGCCCAAGGGCAGAAAAATGGAGCCTCATGAATATTCTCCTTAAGACCAATGACAAGGCAACACCAACAGCAAGCATGTCTAACCCACCTAGCTCATCCATCCAGACAAAAGTCCAGAGGTATGACTTTGGCTCTGGCAGCAACAAACTACCGACCAATGGCAAGGGCTAGAATGCCAAAACTATGGCCCGACGTAGTCATCCAGCTCCAAAGAAGGATTAATATTGACCTTCAAAAACACCTAGTCAAATGTGAAGCACTGCTATGGTAGTTTTACAAGTTAGAGTTAGCAAAAATAATGTACTGCCCACCAAGGAAATGGTATTGTGAAATGACCTTTTTTATTTCATAAGATTCAGATTTTTGAGGCTATGTAAATCTAGGGATCTCTAATGAAGCCTTGAGAAAACCTTGGTGAAACTCCATGAATATCATGGACCGTCAATAGCACATGCAAATCTCCCACGAAGATCTCCACTAGAACTCTCCAACTAAGAGCTCAAAGTCACAATAATGCTCAGGAGTGATGCATGTAAGCAAGTACATGCATACAATCATAGATGTCATGCATACATGTATACAAGCATGCACATGACAATATAGGTCACATACGTGTATACATGAAGCATAGAAGTTATGCATGCCACCAAACAGGTCTCACATAGGATGGCGCAAATGCGCCTATGACCTCTGGCATCTAACAAAGACGATACACGTGAACCTCTGGTATATGATAAAAACAATTATGAGGATTGCTAATCGCTTCATCACTACATATATTTGAAGCTTTGAACAAAATCTCTTATTACTTCAAATTAGAAGCTGAATCTTTTCAATGGACAATACTAGGGACTTTCACAATATGAGAATCGATCAACTGAAGGTTGCTTAGAAATCGACTGAAAGTCATAGAAGTCTCCAATTTTCTGAAGAAACAAACCCCGATTGCATCCTCTAGATTCAGCTGATTATCAATGAAAAGAGACAAAGTAGATGGAAGTACACAAGTTCTAACCACCAAACAACAAATGGGCTTGTGTGGTGAATACAATTAGAAAGCTTCCACCAACAAGTAACAGCATTTAGAAACTTTTCCCTTTTATGTTTACTTGACAGTACCAGATTGCAAATAGCTCAGCCTTAAACAAACACTCAGTCAAGAAGGAATGGATCAAATGTGTAAATACTGGAGACTCAAAACTTCGGGATTCTGCCATAACAGCATGCAGCATATCCAAAAATGGTTGTCTAGTTCATATATCTAATTTCTTGTTGTTGGCCAGCTTCATGACTTTGACTAGTGAACAAGGTGAGATGTAAAGCGTTTGGTAAGGTTCCCAAACTCAAGATACTTCACAGAAGCCTAAAATAACACAATATAGAAGCCTCGTGTCTACTCACAACTGATCCATTTGCAATACAGTGCAGGTCCCTTATCCCCAGTCAATAAAACTCCACTAAGTTTTGCAGTTAATTGTCAAGCTTGAAACACTGCTCCTCATTACATTTTCTAAAAATGGTTTATCCAGTAACAGTGTATACTACTTACAATCTCCAAATAATGACCACTGCAAAACTGAATCTAAAATAATTGCCGAAGTTACTTGTAAAAACTTGCTCAAACACTTCTTTCTAGAGAAAAGAACAGGACCAAAGCTGTTAATCTGCCAAAACTGTTGAAGGGCCACTACTTTTAAGAATAAGAAACACAGAAACCCAAAAGTAAAAGCGAATGTTACATTATGCAGGGATACACGAAAAAATCCTCCTGCCTTAAGCAAGACTAAAAAATCTAATTCACAGAAATAACAGGCATCAAATTTTGTTCATACACAAAGTTCTTAGAAAATAGCTTGGAACATATCACGGCCACAACCATAACAGCACAACAAATGGTAAGGTGTAAAACAAAAATCCTCCTGCATTAAAGCAAAACTTGAGATCTAATTCATTGAAAGACCAGAACATCAGATTTTTTTTTGTGCACAGAGTTCTTAGAGAATGGCTTGCAAGATATCAAAGCCACAACCATAACATCATCAACAAGTGGTAATGCGTCAAACGACTAAGTATACTTGATAATGCTTGCCTAGAAAAACAAATTCTAAGACTAAAAGAATTGACGTTCAATTATTGACATGTAAAGGATTCCTTTGAAGTATGTCCTTGTATTTCTAAGGTGCATTAAATTGTGGAAAATAGCCATTATGGCTTGAGGTCATAAAAATGTTGAAGGACTCCCATGAAATGGTTCATGAACTTTTATAAACCATAAAAAAGAGGTGGTCCCCACTTGGAGAGAGAGAGAGAGAGAGAGAGAGAGAGAGAGAGAGAGAGAGAGAGAGAGAGAGAGAGAGAGAGAGGATTCACTGGAAAATCCATTGCCCCACACGTAATCACAAAAGAAAATAAAACTTTCAAGAATGATTTTCAATACCTCACAAAGGTCTCTGATGTGAAATTGATCCCTGTTTGAAACGATCTTCTAATTAGAGGCCACTATATTTCCTCCACCAGTACAGCATCCGTTGAGAGAATGATACGTCATGATGATCATGAAACAATGGCTATGCACGCATGAAAGACAACAATTGAAGATGCTACATGTGCATATCTGAGCAACTGGCTTTCCCATTCTGTTTACTCAAATCTCCTTCAGATAAGGAACCTGCACAGACGTCTACCTCTAAATCAAACTTGTTTCTTTCTTCCTCTTCTTCAAGCAAAACCACTCTCCGAATTCTCTTGCTACTCTTTGGTTTGGGCAGTATCAAGTTTGCAGACGAATGCTTTTCACACACCTCCATGGGTTCTGGTAAGTCACTCTCAGAAGCAGTAGCTTCATATCCAGGCTTTGAAACTTCCACAATTACCCCTAAAGGCTCCCCTCCATTACTGTTTTGGCTTTCCACTTTCTGATTACTTCCTTTTGATCCAATCCACCCTGGAGTTAAAAAGTAACCTTCATCACCATTCAACAATGCATTTACTTTGCCTGTAACCTCTTCTGGAACTGTTTTGCTATCGTTCACAACAAACCTCTGCTCCCATTTATTCAGACCGGCTATAGTACAATCATACTTTTGACCATACTCAGTAGCACTGGTACTACTATCATATATAGGAACAGCACTGGTCTCGCTGCTGGTTTCGCTGTCACTAGAAGAAGAAGAAACTCTTGAATCAACTCGCAGCTGTAATAACTCCTCTTCAAGGTCTTGTCGACGTTGTAAAAGATTGTCATTGTAATGTGGAGGTGATGCCACAGAACTAGATGAGAGCTTCGCATCAACAAGTTCTTCAAAAACGTTCAAAGCATCCAAGCTTTCCTTGCCGTTGATCTCCTTATGATCACCATTGTGGCCAAATTTAGGGCCATCAATGTCACTTAACATCTTGTCTCGCACCACCTTTTTCTTCCTCCTACGCACTAGTCGGCTTCTTTGCTCCCTCCTTCCTGTCAAGTTGCTATCAAAGTATCGAGAAAAATTGCTATCGTCACTGTAAACCTCTAGAAACTTGTTAAAATCTCTTAACCAAGAATTTGAGCCTTCTCTTTTCAATATTTCAACCTGATTCATCAACTTTTCGACACTCATTTCACTTTGCAGATTTGAATCCCTAGAAATTGGCATAGCTTGTTCAAAATTATAATTTGGTAGAGATGATGCATGGTGGCTGATTGAAGGTTCATTGACCTGCTCAGTGACCCCTAAAAGCTTGATTTCCCCTTCCTCATGAATGGCTGCAAGTCTATAGTTTTTCCTCTGCACCAAACAAACAAGAAATGATGGGATTAGCTTTCATAATATCTAAAAAATTTCTGAGCGACTGACTGGCAACAAAACTGCCAGAAATAATCACTATCATTCCAGCCAGTAGAATGCATAGAACTGAAGAAATTAGAGCCAATACACACAGAGAACAAAATTAAGATCCCGTAGATGCTCTGTCCTTGCCTGGGCTTGGTATCTTGGTATCTTTATCATGGTTTCAGAGCGAGCACCAGACTATACGCAGGGCATAGTTTGGCTTGAGGCTCACACCAATCTTGTGGGTTTCCTTTCGTCTCATTCCCTTAACTCTCTGGAGTGTGTACCGTTGCTTCCTTGTCAGTAGTCTTGCGTATTTCTTGTGTTGCAGGTATTGCTGCAGGTGGTCACGGCTGATCAAGCCACTCATCATCCACGGTGACCAGGGAACGTGGCTTTTCAGACATGCCACGCGTTCCCAGCGTGCTCTTGTTGGGAACGTGCTCGGGAACGTGAGTTGGGGAACGTGAACAGGGAACAAGTTCCCAAGGAATGGGAACGTGATTGGGAACGTGTTCCCTGGTCACAGTTTCTGCAAAGACTCAAAAACAAGATAAATGAAGGACGAAGCCTAGGGACCGTGTTCCCTGGTCACAGTTTCTGCTAAGACCTAAAAACAAGATAGATGAAAGAGGATTGTTTATATTATATGCAACTTCAATATACAGAATTCTATAAATTTCAAATTTTGATGTGTATGTGTATGTGTATGTTTTAATTATATGTTAATATGTTGACGTGCCGTTCCCATTCCCGTTCCCATTTTTTCAGGGACGTTTTTGTTCCCAATCCTTGTTCCCGTTCCCGTTCCCTGGTCACTATGATCCACAGTTCCAGCCATGGATGTTGGTCAGAATTAAATGACCCAGATTATTGACATGCTTCAATCTAAGCGGTTGAATTTCTGACTAAAGAATGCTCAGGTAATCCAAGGTCCCGATTGGTGATGTCAAGGTTTGGCTACTTCACATGCATCAGATATTTGATATCTATGACTTTTCAGGGATAGAAGCACCAAAACAGACACATTCTTAAGCCTTGGCTGATCACCATCTCGTTTCATGATGCACACTAAGTTTCGAGAGGCTGTTCCAATTTCTAGTATCATCATCTATAATCGAGGTAAAACGTACAGCTAGTGGCAGGATCTATAAGACAAGTCTATAAAACACTAAAACGGAGACATGCTTATGCCTTGCCTGGCTTGATCAACAACTCATTTCATGATGCACACCAAGTTTCCAGAGACTGCTCCAATTTCTAGTATCATCATCTATAATCAGGAGAAAACGTACACTTAGTGGCAGGATCTATAAGACAAGTCTCTAGTGCTCCAACCATATGGGATTTTTGGGCTGCGGTCTGGCTGGTATTGGATGACGATGAGTAATCAAAAATTTGATCATTTTACAAATGGGAGACAAAGCTTTAAATGTGTTCATAAGGGAATTTCCTGAGGTAATTGACAAAATCATAGGCCTAGCTACGGAGTATCTTTGAAGAAGACACTAGAACCATAAAAGCAAGAGAGAGCTAACTCAAGTTACAAAACAACACCAAAATACATAAAAAATATTCCTTGAGAGTTGAGATCTTTGACTCAAGTGCCATACTCCAAAAAGTGTTATGAGCATTACCAAGTAGGGCGCAGAGGCTCCTACGTATGATTGAGCCAAGCTCCAAAGAGTGCATACATGATATGATGAGGTGTCAACCACTAGCTCAAATTCTAGCCCACTTCGGCCCACTTGCACTACTTGCTAAAAATTACAAAGGGAGGGGGGGTTGCGGGGTACAATGTATTGACGCTTGATTGCTGCCATTACATTTGTACAACTTACTTTGATAAGTTTTTCTAACCAAGGGGTAAACTAGTCATTATATTTCACCACACACACACACCCCTCCTTTTCTTTTTAATGGCTAATTTATTCAACCTGACACCTAACAACTTCCCAAACTTTTCAAAGTTGTCTTTACCAAGTGGCTTAGTAAGATGTCTAAAGTTTAATCCTCGATGCTGCAATACTGAAGTTGTAACTCCTCACTATGCACTTTCTCTTGTACAGAGTGCCGGTCCATTCAATGTGCCCTTAGTGATACACAAGACTCTTTGCCAGCTGAGCACACCTCTAATTCTCATATACTTAAGAGTAGGAATCAATTGCGTGATCTGAACATCATCAAATAGTCACCTCAACCATACAATTGCAGGGAGATCTCATAGTTGCCCTACATTCAGCCTTTTTACAAATCACCGTAGCTTGCTAGTTGTTGCACCAGCTCCAGAACCCAAGCTCAATGTATAGTCCGTGGTTGACATGCAATCTTCCTTGTCACCAACCCAATTGAAATCAATGTGACCTTCCAACTAAAGGTGACCATCAACATTGTATCCAATCTCATAACTTGACGTCTCTTTGATATACGTCAGAGCTCCTTTGGCAGCTTTCCAATGGGCCACAGTCAGATTACTCATAAATTGACTTGCTACACGAATTGCATACGCAATATCTACCCTTGTTGTGGTAGGATAAATGAAGCTGACCACCAACTATGGATTAACAGTTTCATCCACAATCAAGATTTCACGTGCATACTTTCCCTGAAAAATAGAGAGATTATTCATTTCTTTCATTTCTTTCGATACTTCTATTCCAAGGCAATAATAAAGCAAACTTAAATCTTTCATATCGAATTCGCATGGAAGATTTCGTTAGACCGTCGCAATAAGAATCTTATTGCTAATAGTGATGACTAAATCACAAACAATAAAAACAATGTCCCCTTTCTCCCTTGACATGCGAATAAGTATCTAACTTACTCTTATCAAAGCTTTGGTTTGTAACGTAGTCATCAATACACAATTGCCTTGTGCTTGTCTATCCATTTGCTTGGAAGTTGGATCTTATAAACCCATTTGCAGCCAATAGGTCGCTTTCTATCTGGCAATTCCCCAATTGTTATTATGCATAATGGAGTTGTACTCCTCTTGCATGGCATCTTGTCATAGCTCCTCTTTCATTGCTTCGTAGAATAATGAGGCTCATATGACTCCAAATGAATAGTTAAAGAGAAAATTTCATCTCTTGTCTCCCACGATGTTGTAGCTGCCTCTAAGATCATCTTGCTCCTTGGTCACCACTTTCACACTCTTCAAAAATTCTCCCGATCTTGATTATTTGCCAATCAAAGCAGTGTCCATGAACCCCATGATGCTGGCATAATGTTCGGTTTTTTCAAGTCTTCACATACTAATTGTTCTTGTGACTCATTATCTCTGGAATCTAAGAGGGATATAAAGTCATTGATTTCCTGCTTCTCATGTTCTTCAACCTAGGGTGAGTGATGCTCCTCAAAGATCAACTGTTGACTTGCACTTTCTTCCTACTTTGAGATCATATAGTGACCTAGTAATATGCACTTAGTTGACTTGGCAACCAACTTTCTCCTTAAATTGTTAAGTCCAAAATATGATTCCTTCAACTACCTTTCTTGGACCAAAATAAACTTCGTACCCTATCCATACTTAAATCAGGTCAGAATAAATTATACTTTTAAGGTTAGAAAAGTATGCAAATATATTCAAGATTCAATACATTCAATTACTTGATGCCCATATGGTAGCATGTTGACAAGCCACATTGCATATGTACATTCTTACATGTCATGATTCATAATGTGCACACACTTTGTTGAAGAACCTCAGATGCCAAATAACAATTTGGAAATTATCCTAGAGTTTTACCCATACTCACATGCATGATGTCTTTAGTTACTTGTATGAGCTCTAAGGTAACATGCATGACCTCTATTGTCACATGTAGTACATGCATGACCTTTTAACCACTATGATCCTGTTTGTTCTCTATATTCACAATGTAGTTCTGTAGTTGCATGCACTGCCACTGAAAAGTCCAATGTACTAACTGCTTGCAGTAGACAAATGTACAAATTACCCGTTGCATAACCTAGTGATGGATTATATTGTAGTGCTCAATGTGAAAGTACGGTTCGATACTTATAGTTAGGAAAATGTACCTAAAGTGAATGGTGAACATCTTTGAAGACAGAAAGCAACCCCTGTTATTGATCTAATTGGAGCATGCTTCATCTCAAATGAAAGAGATCATGAACTTCATGATCAATGTGTCCTAATTTTTAGAATCGACTCTCAGGCAGTTCAGAATCGGGCCCTCTTACTGGATTAAGGGTTTTTTGCAATGATAGATTTTTCAATTGTTACAGGAAAATTGATTATTTGATAAATTAGGCAACCTTGAGTTTAAGCTGCTCTCTAGTTTACAGACAATTTCAGTCATTTCAAATGAGATAAGATAGGAATCAGAAGCTCATTTTTTAATGACTTCTTACCAAACAGCAAACAAGTCAACTACTTTTAAACTTGCACAGATTTTAAAAATTAGAATTTCATATATATGTTAAAAACCCAAACAAGCAGACAACAGCTTGGACAATATTCTAACAGGCCCTTTACAAAATAAAGATTTGAAGCTATGTTGCACAGGCAATCTTGATTTGGATCACTTTAAGTCCAAATAAACCATAGACTTTTCATACTGAGGAAATGTAGAAAGCAATGTCCTAAAGGACCCTCACAATGACCTTTTATAGGAATATTCAATGCAATGATGCTTTCTCATCAAACTACAAAATAAACTTGGAATTAATTTAAAAAAATGGTAAAATAAACAGCAAACAGTTTTGTTTTGAGAACAGACTGATGTCCTTATAAGTCCATAGATAATATATGAAGCTACATGATCATGTTTTGGCTTACTCCTTGATTCCCAATGTGCTGAATCATAGTCGGTGTATCCTATCAAACAACCTATACATATCTCATCTACATGGAAAACTGGGTCTGCAAAAGATAGCTTCAAATTGTGTTATGAGATTAAAACATCCTCCCACCTAAAAAACTGCTACGAGAACCAACAAGCCCAACATTTTGCATGTTTGTTAAAAGGAAGTGAGCTTTAATATAATGGAAATTCAAGTTGCAGACCTTTGCTTTTTCAGCAGCTACTTCACTGGCATCTGAAGACATCATCAGTGGCTCTTGGCTAGAATCATCCATTAAATTTCTCTTTGCAGGCACATATAAACCATATGCTGACACTTTCTCATGATTACTTGCAGCAATTCTCCTCACCTCCCAACTTTCCCTCTGTGTCATGTGCTTGCCATCCAAAAATAGCTGCAATAATCATAAATCCAAACTCAACAAAATCCCAATCCTTACAAGTTATCCATGAATCTTTTTCTACTCATGCGGTGTTATTGATGGCATATTGCGTGCCTACCACTTAGCAAATGGACAAGTAACTGACACAGAAGAGCCATACCTTATTTGGATCAGGGAAAAAGCTGAGGACCTGGACTCGGTACTTTGAGCTGAAAGAAATTGGGTTGCTGTTGAGTAAAAGAAGGTGAAGAAATGGCAAGGTAGCCAGCTTCTCCAATTCACTGAAACTGGAAATGATATTTCGTGACAAATCCAAAGTTTCCAGCAAGCGTAACCTTTCAATGCCATTTGTACTAGAAAGAGCATTGTTCCGTAACAAAAGTGTAGTGATTGTTATAGAAGCCTGTCATTATTGAACCAAGCAACTCTATTACATTGATATAAACACACAGACCTGCTTCTGAAGCTTTATGAATCAAGTTCTGCTCATCTAAACAGGTGGAAAAGCACCTGATGGAGTGCAGATAAATTCTGCAGCCGATTGAAACTTAGGTCGAGAAACTTGAGCCTGAGGCATTTTTGAAGATTTGCCACATGTGAAAGGCGGTTTCTGCTCAGGTCAAGAACCTCAACCACGGGCAGCAGCTGCAAGGACTCGTCCATTAGTAACATCTCATTGCATGCACAGGAAACAGAGGTCAGCCGAGTCCAGGTTGGAGCATCTCCAATGTCCACAATGCGTTCAGCAAAAATATGCCTCAATGCATCCTGCGTACCAATCATCTTTAGTCTCCGACTAAATAACCTAAATTTATCCCGAATAAGAAAATCTGGTGGGTAAAATTTTTCCAGAATCTAAGTTGGATGTTTTTCAGCTGAAAATTAGTACAATTTGAAAGGTATAAAAATGACAAATCCGACAGTATATTGCATTTCTTTCCATCACTGACAACAACGATTTTCACTCAGGTATACCTGCAAAGATGGTAAAAAAGAGGAAAAAGCGAAGCAAGGATGATATAACAGGGGAAAAAAACGTATAAAGGGCAAGCAAAGATGATATCAGAAAAAAAAAGTATGCAAGGAATAATTGCATAAGAAAAAATGTCAAAGAAAAGTAGCATACCGCAGAATTGTAACATAAAAGCTTTTCAAGGACAGGTCTAAGTTCAAGTAGGCCACGGGCAGCAGTTGTAGAGAGATCACAGCCACGCAATTCAAGTGATCTAAGGCGCCCACAGGGAAGAAGATTAATAGGTGTCGGATCTCTGGCAGGTGCCTGAAGCACCGAAACCACCTTCACTGCCCCAAGCAAGCGAAGCACTCTTCGCAAAAGCTCCAAAGCTCGGTGGTCTCCTAGGTCAGCCACATATGCCCTTAGATAATCCACAGGCGCAGAAGAACGCAACTGCTCCAGCTCCTGCAGAGCCTCGAGCCTCGACTGCACATAATGCAACCCTACGGGATTCAGTTTGAGCACTCGTCCACCATCCAGCAGCAACCCTATGTTTTCTTCAACAAATCTTGCCAAAAGATCTAGATAACGATCACCTGTCACAATGGCCATCTCAAAGAAACATCAAATTACCAAGCCTCTGCTGCCGCTTCCCTACACAGTCATCAAACACAACGATCCTGGACCCGCTTCCCCACGAGCGATCCATGCCAGCAAATTTGGCATGAGGAGTAAGGTAAGGTAGACTGTATCTGGCGAAAGCGAGAAAAGGATGCAAGCGAGGATACGAAAATGGCGTTATGCAGCAGGCGAGAAGATGATGCTAGGATCCATAGCCAAAAGGATGCCCACGCGCACGCGCGCAGCAGCGCGAAAGGTCAAAGGGCTATCGCCCTCCCCCTCCATCTCCATCACCATTATTGCATCACCCTCTCCTTACTGTGCTCTCTCTCCACAGAAATCAGAGGAAACAGAGAAGCAAAGCAACGCTGCGCTAAGCAGAAAGGAAAGGAAGAAGGGAGGAGACGAGAGGAGAGAAGAAGCCTGAAGGACCTGCCCTGCCCTGCCCAAGCAACGCCAGGCAGGCACTCCGTAACGTACTACGCAACGTGTCAACCAGCAAGCGTCTTTCGGCGTTCGGCACCTGCCCTTAAATTCCAGTCAAGAGCAAGTGCCAAACTGGGCCCATGCCCAAGGGGACCTCCCTGGCATGGCGGAGGCCTCCCTTTTTTTTTGGTTTCCCCTCACTTGGCTGCTGAGTAGCTTACCTATTATTGGTTGTACGCAATCCTTTTGCTACCAAAGTACTTGAATTTCCGTTAATATTTCTAAGTTTGTCATTTCACTTGTGCGAGATACTTTTGGCAAAAAATTTTTCTGTCTTTTTGATCTATTGTCAAAGCTTGGAACTTCATATGTTGCTTTAGGAATTTTTACTCGATGCTTTTGCTTGGTATCCTGGGCATCTGTGATATGTTCCTCCTGCTCCTAATGTCTTATTATTATTATGAGATTTTTTGAAATTTTAATAGGGATTATTGGGATAAAATACTTTTGATACATAAGCGACGAATTTTCCTGCGTTCTCACGTGGTGTTGATCTTATAGTGAATTAGTCGCATCAGTGAGGAATCAGTTGAGGGCTTTTTGGAAATCGACCGTTGTGCTCCAACCTTTCGTAGACTTAACGATTGGCCAATTGTAAGCCCCTACACTTGGAGTTTTGAGTAAGGACCATGACCGTCTTCGGGGCAACGGATGGTCTGTTGGATCTGCCTGTAAGACTGCCGGAGCCATAAGATATTCTTTGATGAGCTCGAGGTTGCGTAAAAGTACCGCCTTTCTCCACTCTGGTTGAGGATGCAAGAGTGAAAGGACATCAGTCGGCTTCTTTTTTAGTAGCTCTTCAAGCTTTCCTGGTAGTGTATAGCCGCCTCTGGTAGCTGCAGGTATCAGATGAGCAGACGCAGAACCAAAGTTGGTTTCACTTGACCCTAGATCAATGATCAATAAACATGTAGGAAGAATCATGAAATAGAAATTAGTCATTCACCAAGGAGGCGACTGTGGGCTTAATTTTCAACAGTCCCCCTTAAGGTCACGGTTGGTGCCTTGGTATCTTCGTCAGGTTCAGCTTTTTGAAGAATTTCTGGTGCTTGATCTTGGGAAGCGCTTTGGTGAAGATTTCTGTGACCATTTTTGTTGTGGAGCAGTATTGAAGGATCACTTGCCCTGAGAAAACTTTCTCCCGAATGAAATGATACTAGATTTCTATGTGCTTGGATTTGCCATGAAATCTGGGATTCAGTGACAGTGAAATACAGCTCAAGTTGTCACACAGAATGGTGGTAGCATTAAACTGACTGTAATGTAGGTCGTGAAGTAATAACCTAATCCATACAGCTTCTTTTGAAGCTTGACATGCTGCAATGTACTCTGCCTTTGTAAAAAAAAGCGCAATTGATTTCTGCTTCCTTGAGTTCCACGAAATCGGTCCCCCTGCCAGATAGAAACAGAACTCGGAGATGGATTTTTTGGAAGAGACTATTCCTCCCCAATCTGAGTTGGAGTAGCCTCGCAGGATGAGTGGGTCGATAGCATTTCCATCATAACATAAAATGTGGTCTAAACTTTCCTGAATATATCTCATCACTCTCTTTAATACTTTCCAATAAGAGATCCTAGAATTAGACATGAATTGACTTCAATCGGACATATGAAACTTTTCTAAAATGCCCTTAAGATATGCCTGCTGGCTAAGATATATCTTCTAAAGTCTATTTCTAGTAATGTGAATTCTTAGCAAAGAATGGACAGCTCCTAAATCAGTCATGTCAAATTCCTTTGACAGATCACTCTTAGTAGTGTGCAGTAGAGAAGTGTCGTTAGACAAAATAATTGCATCATCTACGTAAAGAGCTATGTGAACTGGATTGGTGCCTATATGCTTTGAATAAACACTACAGTCAACTGAATTGTTTCCAAGTCCTAATTGAATGAGATAAGAGTTGATTCTATCGAACCATGCTCTTGTGACATGTTTCAGACCGTAGATTGCTTTGTGCAACTTGCACACTTTGTGCTCTTGGCCTTTGACTTCGAATCCTTCCGGTTGGAAGGTATACAACTCCTCTTCGACATTGTCGTTGAGAAATGTTGTCTTGACATCCATTTGGTGCATTTCGAGATCTTCCGCGGCTGCTAATGCAATCAGAGTCTTGATTGACTGCATCTTCACGACAGGACTGAAAATTTCTTGATAATCCACTCCTTAATCTTGAGTGAATCTTTTAGCCACCAGCCATGCTTTTCATTTTGCAATGGAACCATTAGAGTTGATCTTCTTCTTGAAGATCCACTTGTTGTCGATAACTCTCTTGTGAGTGGAAAAGTCTACCAACGTCCCTGATTCGTCAAAAGTGAGTTATACTTGCTTTCCATAGCTTCTTGCCACTTCACAGCATCCTTGGAGTTAATTGCTTCGGCTAGGCTCTCTGGTTCTTTTGATGAGGTCCAGAATGATTGAGGTTCATACCTCTCAGGAATTGTCCGAGTCCGTGAGGATCTGCGGACGTTGGGTTGACCAGGATTTGATGATGCTTCTTCTTGAATTTCTTCAGATCTGTTCTAGGTAGCTTGGTCTAGTCTGATGACAAGTATTGTTGGCCTCTCGGCTTCTATAGCTGTAGCTGCAGGTTCTGTAGAAGGAACATCAACGTTGGAAGAATCCATGCTACGTAAAATAGGATGAAATGACATAGCATCATTTATCGATGGTTGTTTAAAATCATAGGATGTATGTTCTTGAAACATTACATCCCTAGAGACAAATGGTCTGATGACAGGTATTGTTGGTCTGGTCTGATGACAGGTATTGTTGGCTTCTCGACTTTTGTAGCTGTAGCTATAGGTTCTGTAGAAGGAACATCAACGTTGGAAGAATCCATGCTACGTAAAATAGGATGAAATGACATAGCATCATTTATCGATGGTTGTTTAAAATCATAAGATGTATGTTCTTGAGACATTACATCCCTAGAGACAAATACTACATTGGTGGATGAATCATAAATTTTATAAGCTTTAAGTTCATCGGGATAGCCAATGAAAATACATTTATTTGTCCACGCCAAACTTCATGAGGAGTCTTGTTGTTGACGGCTTTGGTGTTGGATCTGTTCTGCACGTAACAGGTTGTGGTAGTAGCTTATGCCCATAACTTTGCAGGTAGGTGTGCTTGATGTAGCATGGATATGGATGAGTTGAGAAGAGTTCAATTCTTCCTTTCTACAATCCTGTTCTGTTGAGGTGAGTAGGAAGTGGTGAACTGTCTTCTAATACCATATTCAGTCATGTAGTCGGACATCTCGTTGGAGATGTATTTGTCGCCACCATCAGTTCGGAGTGCCTTCACTTTCCTAGACGTTTGTGTCTCAGCCATGGCCTTGAATCTCTTGAAGTATTCAAAGGCTTCATATTTGTGTTTAATGAACATGACTGTAGACCAGTTGGCATTGGACCACAGAGATCGCTATGTACAAGATCCAATACATGCTTTGTTTTGATGGAATGTGATTTTGGAAACTTGCATCTAGAGTGCTTCCCATAGATGCATGATTCACAAAAGAAAGATTTCCTATCTAATGAAGACGGGAAATTCAAACCATCAACTAAATTACTACAACACATATAAGAAAGTGATCTTGTATTCACGTGTCCAAATCGACTATGCCACAGAACAGCAGTATCGTTTACATTTTCATTAGAGATACTAGCTAATGCAACTGAATTAGAGAGTATGTAAAGATTTTCAACTCTAGTGCATGTAGTCAAAGTAGTATCTTCCTCGAGTATTGTAAACTGCTCAGATGAAAAAGCAACAGTGTAGCCCTCATCAGTTATCTTAGAGACTGATAACAGATTCCTTGACAACTGAGGAACATGAAGAACATTAGGAACACAAATGGACAGATCGTTGTTGAAGCTGATCTTTACTGCTCCTTTGCCTTCCACGCATATGGTGCTAGAATCTCTGAGGTAGATAAATTGGTCTCTGTTGTAAGTTGTGTACTCCGTAAACCATTCCTTGCGAGAGGTCATGTGCTGGGTAGCGCCGTTGTCCAGGTACCAGCTATCACAGTCTTCGTTGTTGCTGTAAGCCATTAACAAGTGTGTATCTGACTCCTTGAATTCCACCGTATTGGAGGAGTCTGGCTGCTGCTGCTGTTGATGCTTCTTTGCCTCGTTGTAGATCCTGATGTGACACTCCTTGATGTCATGATTAGCTCTTTTGCAATATCTGCAGAAAAGCTTCTTGCATGATCCACCATGCTCACCTTGAGTGTGAGGCTTCTGATGTTGGCTGCACTTAATCTTGCCCTTGGAATAGTCTTTCTTCTTGCTGTATAGAGCCATGGATTTGTCTTTGATGGACAGGCTACTAGTCTTTCTCCGTATTTCTTCTTGAAGAAGATGACCGATCACCTTTTGAAGAGTGAGGTCAGGTTGTGTGGAGATCATCACCACAAAGTGCTCATAGGACTTTGGAAGAGAATAAAACAAGGTCATAACGGCATCATCATCTTGAATAGAACATCCTACAGCTGATAACTGATCTAACAGGGACTTGAAGTTGTTGATGTGAGAAGTGATGGCAGTAGAATCAGACATGCTAAGAGTACAGAACTTTCTCCTAAGATGTAATCTAGTGGTTACATCGTGAGTCTCATAAAGACTTGATAACAAGTCCAGTGCTTCCTTAGAGGTTTTGCACGTGGTAACGTGAGATATTTGGGAGTCGGCCAGATTGAGTGTGATACATGCTAGGGCCTTCTGATCTTTGATCCTCCAGGCCTTTGCTTGATCACCATCTTTTGGTTTCAGGTCTACACCTTCGACTACATCCCAAATAGCTCTATCTATCAACATCATTATAAGTTTTAACTTCTAAATGTAGAAGCTAGAACCATTGAACTTGTCAATGACTCTAGCTTCACTGAGTAATGAAGATGAAGAGCTACCTATATGAGACATGATAACAATATACAAATAGAACAAACTTAACTCTTGGTTTATTTGAGCTACGCTTTGATACCAATCTAATGGGGCAAGGGAGGTAGACAGAACAAGAACAGAGAAGAGAACAGAAATATTGCAGTACAGCTCTCCTGTTCTAATCAGCTGCTAGGTGCCAAAAACAGTCTAATAGACAGCTTATGCTCGAGATAATCACAACTTTATGTGTTCTGATTGCCCAACAGGATCTTAAAAATTAATTCATACTCTAAAACCAGAGTACAGTTTACCGAAGAGATTAGAGATGGTTTGTATGTGGTACCTCTGAAATCAGATTCAACATGAAGTATAGTTCTGAAATAAATGGAACAGCAGTATGATAATGCGAGTTCCTCAGGCGTCAAAGACAGCCATCGTCTGATCAAAAACTGAGGAGTCGTAGACGTCCGTGTTCTGATCAGAGTGAATAAACAAGCGCGATCAAACAGCAATGAAAGTTCATTCAATCACAACAAGGATTCATCTACGTTGTACACAGATAAAAGTAAGCTACTGCTATATTACACTGAAGCACAATACAAAATAGCAATTACAACCAAAATTGACGGTGTAATTGGGAGGCTCAAATAATGTGTTTCCTTGAGTAATCATCTATGAATGTAACAAACATGGTGGCACCTCCATTGGGCATTGTACTTGCAAAGTGTACATCCAAGTGGATCAACTCAAGCTGATGAGTTGTCTTTGTGATTGAACTTGAGAAGGGCTTTTTATGTGCTTATGAGAGAGCACATGCTTCACATACCTTCTCCTCTTTTTTCAAGGATCTTGGAAGTCCTAAGGCAAGCTCCTCCTTGCACATGACCTCCATGGACTTTGAGTTGATGTGACCAAGGATTTTGTGTCAAAGACTATGGTTAGATAGTTTGGTCTCCTCGGCTAGCATCACAATATTATGCCAATTTACCCAAATATCTTTGGATAACTAGATATGTCGTTGTAGTATTCATTGTGAATATTACACATTACATTCCATTCACTTTCTTACATACACTTATCATACAAAAGAAGAGATTATTCTCTCTTGGGGAACAATCAAACCTTTTATGCTACTTAATTCATTGATTTTGTGGAAATCTATAATGATTAGGCAGGCCACCACATCATTTGGCACCGTTGTCGGAGAGATGAGTTTCATCTTTTGAAATTTTTTTAGGTGTAATAAGGATACGGATCTTTTTCATGTAGTGCATGCCAAGAACACACTCTTAAGCAACTATTGAACAGAAATGTTTAGAGCGTGCACAACAATTAGAAGCATATAGGAAATCTAGAGATTTGTATCTTCAGAATTTGCGAAATTTGTTAGTTAGAGCAAGATTAACACCTGAAGCGTTTAATAATCTTCTAAACGCTACTATAGCATTTGTAGATTCATTTGAGAAAAGGTTTGTTAAAACACCAAGTTCTACAGACTCATCAGAATCAGATTCGTCTGATTCCACTTCCGAACCAAGTTCAGAATCAAAATCTTCTTCATCAGAACCACCATTTGAGCGTAGTCTAGATCCTGATCCTCCTAGTCCTTCTAGTTCACCACTTGATAGTATGGCGAACCCAGCGCCAACTACATCTACCAAAATCAGATACAATTTCTTTAAGAGATCATCATCCGAAGATACGGACAGTTATTTGTCCCAGTTTGAATCTATTACTATAGCAAATAAAGAACATACAAACGAGGACAAAGTTGGAATTTTGCCAGCTCTTCTGCGAAAGCAGGTTAGGATTTGGTACAGTCAATCAATACCGAAAACGGTTAATACTTGAAACGCTTTAAAAGTAGCATTCCTTAATCAGTTCAGAGAGATAAGATACTCCACTAGATTGTTGGCATGGCTTAATTTTGTTGAGAAAAAGCCAAAGGAATTGTTTAGAAAGTATACTTGTAGAGTTGAGAATTTAATACGAAAATTAGGAGCCTAGTATCCGGTTCCTATGCAAAACGAATGGTTCTTGGGTGGCTTGCCTAAGAAAATGGATCGTTATTGTCGACATAGATTGATGACCTCTTTGGAAGATGTCATTGCCTCTGCCGAAAATTACGAAACTTCTCAGAATCAAAATTTGATTCAGCAGATGAGGAAGAGTCTTCAGATTATTCATCTTATTCTTCTTCATCAGAAAAAGAATCTTCTTATTAAAAATCAAAGAGTAGGAATTTAGATAAAAAGAAAAGAATGGAGAAATCCGAAAAGATGGATCCATTAAGAAAGAGTGTTGAGATATTAGAAAAATAAATGAGTGATTTAAAAGTCCAGATGTCTGACATTAAAGCCAAACGGAAGAAAGCGAAGCTTAATGCCAATGTTTGGTGTATCGCTTGTGGGAAGGAAGGCCATTCTCTAATTGTCCCAGTTTACAGACTAACTAACTAGAAGATGCATTATTCCTCTGTGTGGTTAATAATCATGAGAAGGTAGCTTATACTACAACTCCTTCTAACCAAAAGAGCATTATATCAAAACCATGTACTGGTCAACAGTACACCATTTTGCGTAGAGGAGGGACAAGAGATTCCACTCCTCCACCCAAAGTAAGGGGTTTGTGCTACAATTGCGGAGCCCCAGGTCACTATTCACCTGATTGCCCTGAAACCAGGAGGTCAATAGGATATGTGCCGCTCTATGCTAACTGTAAAGGAGAAGGGCATGTCAGCTTCGACCATCTAAAACTAACACTGACATGGTAGTTTAAAGAATAGGAGTAGAGTTTGAATCACAAGATCAAGACCATCAATGGTTCATTTAGATGTAGAGATAAATAAAGATACTTCAACTCTTAAAGATAAAAAGAAAATCAAGAAAACGAAATTTGTGAAAAATGCGAAAAACGCGACAGAAAAAGTGAAAGTCGCAGAACAGCCAGTAGAAATTTCTAATAGTAAAGAATTAGGACTTGATAGGCCTACCGAAAAACATTATGATGTTGATATTAGTTCGGAAGCTAAAAAGCTTTTAAACGAAGAAACCAGAAAAGTTAAAAAAGTAACATTCTCAGATCCAGTTATAAGTAACAAGATATCTAGAGATCTATTGCCGCTTAGACATCGTTCATATGATATAGTGGAAGACTTTGTCTCTAGAATGCCTAATATAACTTTTAAACAGTTATTAGAGGATAATCAGTATAATAAGAAAGAAATTAAGAAATTTTTGCAAAGGAAAAAGAAAAGAAAAGCGAAGTTATCGCTAGTCAATGTAGGACTAGTTAACTACGGTGATGAAGGTCAACCCGAGATTCAGGTAGTAATCAATGGCTACATTTTAGATAGTGTGCCCATAGATTCCGGATCTAGTGTAAATATAATGACTGAAGAAACAACATACGAGTTAGGCATTCACCATAGAATAGCACCTATATTAAGAATTTGAGATTAGTTGATGCAACTAGAAGATCACCGATGAGCTAAAGGGTATTAGTGTAGTTATAGAGACATAGACGTTCGTTATAAATTTCTTTGTCATAAACCCAGTAGATACACCACCATATTCAATATTATTTAGAAGACCATGGTTATATCAGGTAGATGTTATTATAAATTGGTCTACCAAACAAATATTTTTTCCAGGCATTCTCACAGCCCATCCAATAAGGGGTCACCTTTTGATATGGGGTGAGGAGTTAGCGAGACCTACTGAATCTTGGATCAATTTCATAGAATGCTATGAGATTGACGAAGATGAGAAAATTCCGATTACATCCGAGTCAAGGGAAGTTCTGGGTGGAACCAGAGCAAGCTTGACCGAAGGAATGGTAGATAAGACACATTTTGAATAAATAGAAATTAATAAAGGTAAAATTTTGAATTTATATAAACACCAATCAGACCAGGAATGTGAAGAGTATATCTTACTTCTTTAGAAATATAGATCCAAGACCACTTTTACCAATGATTAGGGGACGTACGCATATACGCGAATGCCCTTTGGTCTTTCTAATGCACCTGCCACATTCCAACGTATGATGACAAACATTTTTCAAAAAAATTTACGAAAGTTTTTAGAAATTTTCATGGACGACTTATGTGTCTATTCATCAACTAAGGATCATTTAGATGCATTAGAAAAGACATTGAGAATATGTCAAGAGACATCTCTTAAATTGCATCTGGCCAAGTGTTATTTTGGAATGAGAGAAGGCATCCTGTTAGGACATAAAATTTTGAAGGACGACATTCAAGCCGACATTGAAAAAGTAAAAATGATTTTAGAATTATTAGAACCAGCCAATTTATGAGAGCTTAGAGGATTTCTAGGACATGTAGATATTATGCCACAACAATAACTCCTTTCACAAGCTTATTAAAAAAATCTGTTGAGTATCATTGGTCACAAGAACATCAGCAAGCTTTTGATAAGTTAAAACAATCATTAGTAGAAGCCACTGAAGTTAGACCTCCAACTTGGGCTAAAAGGTTCCATGTTTATGTAGACACATCATCATTTGCAATAGGTGTTGTGCTTAGTCAAAAAGATGACCAAGATGTAGATTACCCAATTTATTATGCATGTAGACAACTTGTAGTATCAGAAGAGAACTATTCTGCTATATCACTTTCTGATGATGTCCTAGCCTTTTTTATGCCTCTAGGACTGTGCTTTCGTTCCCCACTGATGATTCTGAGCTCCAACCCTACAAAATACACCAAAGAAGAATTTCTTCCAGCCGTTTTGTCTCTCCAAGCTTTCACCTCCCGTGAAGGACTTTCTCACTTCGTTGCGTAGCCTGTGACAAGCTGTATCCACTGATCAGGCACGCAGGACTATCGCTGCTCTGATACCATGTCAAGAATTAGATATGCAACATCAAGCATTCACCATAAGCAATCACCACAAAAAGGTGGAAGAAGAACACGCACTGTCACTCTATCACACTGACTCATACAAAATGTAAAATGTACAAGTAAACCCTGAACCCTGATAGAGAGAGAAAACCTACGAGTAGATTAATAGACTAGCCTACGACTATTGACAGTTGGTCACAGCTGTCAACATTAATGTGCATCGTAATCAGTAACAATAAAGTTTATCATTGATTTCTAACAGTTTTGTACAATCACGTTTAGTCATGAGAAGCGATGTTGACAATGGTAGCTAACTACTTGATTAACATAAACATGTATTGTATTTCATAGTTAAACTATTTTGTAAACTCCACGTAGTGGATATAGACACAAGATAGATTACTACAATTAAGTAAGGAGAGAAGTGACCAAGAATGAGCAGAAGAAGAGAGCGGTGTTACTGTTAGCTATGCATGAAAGTATGCCAACAAGCAGAACATAGCGACTTCTATGAGAGGATCGACAGGCCGCCAACGAGCGAGACACTAATCGACTCACTCAAAACAAAATACAAATATAAATTCTCGCAGTTCTTCCATCTCGAATTGTTGCATTGTCTACGTTGACTGTAGATCAAATAATTCATAGTCTGTAGTCGTTTGCTTAGAATCTTGCAGACAAAATTCCGCAACAACTAAACAAACAAACAAAACTCTACATATTGGACATCTCAAAGCAATATGTAAATTCGTCCTTCTCAAGAAACTTTTTCTTGCGAGCCTAAGTTTGATGACAGCCGGAACTTGAAGCACTAGATTTGTGGTCACTTGTTGCACCTGATCTACTAGACTCGACTGCAGTCCTAGATGATTCATAACCTTCCTCCCTCGTGGAACCTTCTGATTTTTCTGATTTTTCATCCGATATTTCTACATTTGGACATGAGTGATCTACTTTCTTATTCAAGATAAGATTTTTCATAATGACCGCATCTTGACAAATTTGTGGCAATGAAGTTTAGGATGCAAAGTTTTTCATACTGGACTTGATCTTGTCGAGTAGTCCAATATAGTAGTTCTTCATTATGGTCTCTAGGCTCAGTAGATCATTGTGTTTCACACATCATGAGAGAATCACAAGAATCTAGATCCTCATTAGAAGTACAAAAGTTGTTTTGCTTGCTACCCCAGATTGCACAGTCGTCTGTGTATTGTTGAACTGTCTCATCATAAAACATCTGAAATGAAGCTAATTGGACAAACTCAGAAGCCATGGTTGGAATGCAGTGTAGTCTTGATGGAAGGGATTGCTTCGAGGGTTGCACGCCTATGGTGTCCCAATCTTCTTTTTTCTTTTTTAAATTGAAATTTTGTTTTTTTTTGTTTTTTCTGCTCGAGTCAACAGCGCAAGTTAATTAATTTTTTTTTTGCGCAAGTGAACAGCGCGAGTCAGCTACGTGAGTCAGCAGCGCGAGTTAATTTTTATTATTATTATTGTTTTTGTGCAAGTCAACAACGCGAGTCAGAGGAAAAAGACGAAAAATTGAAAAATAATGAGAAAGTTGAAATGGCGAGTCAGTAGTGCAAGTCAGAGAAAAAAGATGAGAAATTGAAAAATAATCAGAAATTTGAAATGGCGAGTTAGTGCGAGTCAACAGCGCGATTCAATTTTTTTTAATTTTGCGCGAATTAACGGCGCGAGTTAGAGAAAAAAGACGAAAAATTGAAAAATAGTGGAAAATTTGAAATGGCGAATTAGTGTGAATCAGCGCAAGTCAGAGGAAAAAGACGTGAAATTAAAAAATAGCGAGAAATTTGAAATGACAAGTCATTGCGACTTAGCAATGCGAGTCAATTTTTTTTTTTGCACGAGTCAGAATCTGACTCACCGAGATTTTAGAATAGGTCTGAAAGTCTACTCTACTCACTAGAACAGTGGTGAGTCAAAAAAGATGAGAAAAAAGTAAAAAAAAGCCAGAAGACGAGTTCAAACATGTCATAAATGAGAGAAAATAGCCAAAAAAATACAAACTAAAATCCACTCCTAAGATTGTTTAGCACCATCTCCCCGGCAACAGTGCCAAAAAAAATGTTGGACCCTTTCCGTGCCTCCATAATCGGTTGGATCTAGAGGGCAAAGAAGAGATTTTGTGGGTCTATTCCAGGTGAGTAGTCGTGTAGTATCGGGCTTCGATCCAATGGGAAGAGGGTAAACACTATGATATGAGTGGAAATCTAAGCTTGCTAAGGTTGTCAATCTTAGCTTCGGATTTGATCATGGAATAGCCTAGATATGTGCGGCGTTCATCTTTGATGCTTTCTCTCTTTTTGGTCTTTTCTTGGTTTCGTTTATTCATGCTTATCTAGGCGTCATTGGCTCTAGATCTTCTCCTCAAGAGGTTGATCTTCTCAAGGGAGGTGAACAGTGAAAAGAAATCCCACCTACTGATCTTAATGATTGCTCCATGATTTTTAGAGAGAGAGAGAGAGAGAGAGAGAGATTCCAAGAAAAAATGGATAGAGTTTTACTAGGATGAGTAGAAGATTCGAATACAAAGGAAATAGCTCCTTCTTATAGATTGAGAGGTGAGACCCCTTCACTCTGATTGGCTACTGAAGTTTTGTTAGGATCACGATATTGACCGTCAAGATCACTTTGTGTCTCTTAAAGACAAGTTGTGTTTCCCAACTTAGGAACTTTATAAAAGCTATGTTTAAAATACTTTATTTAATAAGTGTGCTCGATGGCACTTATTAGCCTAAGGCCCAATGTTGGACTCAAACACGCAAGATGCCTCGCTTGTTTCTAATACTTTTGACTCTCTACTTTTTTGATGTAGTATTTGGGCTTATTGCATAAGTCTCTTGCTATATTTTAGAATATTCCATGTCGCACCCAGAATTAGACAACATTGATATTGTATTATTTTCTTTCAATCAAAAGGTTAAAAGTTTGAGAATGTATTATTTTCTTTCAATCTAAACATATCACCTTTACTTGTTTAAATGATGCTATCGAACTAGATTCCTTTGGTATGAGACGTGGAGGCCTTCAAAATGTATTAATTGTTGGGCGAAAGGATGTGCATCACTTGCCCATTATTTGAAACACTTTGTAAATAATGAAATCTGTCTCCATATGCTACCACTGTCACAATGGCGACTAAGGCATTATTATTTTTGTTTAGGAGGCCATAATTATTCCAAAGGAACATACAAAATAGTTTTTTTTTAGGGATCTAACCATTAGAATATTGGGTCATCTGCACTGGCCCTTTATTCAAGATAAATAGATATGAACAAAAAAAAAATTGAATTTTTGGATCCGTATGAAAGGAGATTATTCCTTCATGACAATACCATCAGTCTCAATCTTGGAGACAATGAAGATGAAAAGTAAACAAGTCTATAATTGATTACCATTATATTACAAGGATCTCTCTTTTGTTATGAATTTGAATGCCTTATGAAAGATCATAACATTTGGCAAGTTTTTAGCTTGGTATCTAAGTTGTGCTTGTATGTAAAACCACTGAAAAAGTTGAACTAAATATTTATTGTTTGAATTATATCCACCATGATTTGTAGCTTGATTGCTTGCCAATGTGATTTTTCCATTCCTTGAAATGACCAAATACTTAAGCTTCCATACTCTCTTCCAAAACAAGTAGCATGATGTAGAAAGATGTACTGCAAATATTGTTTGACATCAGTTAGTATTGCACAATATTAAAAGGAAAATTATCAAGAACAAAATCATGAAAGAGTCATAGAACATTACCATGTAATGTGTAATGTGCTCTTTTCCCCGACAATCTCATATAGATCTCACAAATGTGGTGCAATGCTTTTGCATAGAACTAATATTAAGGATAAGTTTTGTTTCTAATAACACCTATGAGTGTGTCAAAGTTCTTACACACTTGTGCCTTTTGCAATAGTGTACTTCCTTTGTTCTCAAAATCATGTGTGGCTGAAACAATTTCTTTCCAAATACCATACTTGACACTAGAATCTTTGCAACTGTGATTAATCTTTGCAAATGTGATTGGATAAAAAATTTCTAGCTTTAGCACCACCAATTGATGGCTTATTAGAAATATTTTCTGATTTTCTATACATCTTGTCACTTTTTTCAATTGTGACATTTCCTTTATGTAGTCTTGCTTTTAAAATAATTTCTTCCAACTTCTTGAGAGCTGATTTAGCCAAAGACTCTAGTTTTTGTATTCCAAGCAAATAAAACTTAATAGGTAGAGTGATGTAATTGTGCAAATACAGACACATGCATGAAAGAGCCTGGACAAACAATAAAGCTGATGCAAATAGTTTAGTTCTACTTGTCACTGAATCAATCGATGGTAATTTGACAGGATCATAGCATGATGAGCTCACAGAAACAAATTAAAGGCAGTCAAAATAGTTCATACCATTCACATCTTATACCCATACTTTTCGTGGGTGGACAGCTTCTTAAATGTGATATGAGTTTTCATTCAATTATAAGGGTGAACGGAAGCTGAGACCAGAATTGGTTCGACTATTTTCTAGCTACACATTGCTGACATGCCCGAAGGATTAACGAAGGCTAAAAGAATCTGTAGAGCATATTATATTCACATTACAAGTGTAACACTTTCAGCTCAAACAAAGTCTTGTCTGATAATGATATGCCCACAGTGATCGTACATAAATTTGAAAGGACACTTAGCATGTACAGTGCATAAATAGTAGCTTTCTCACAAGTCATCACATCACAGTTGCGTAAACAACCAATTCCAGAAAAGTTTTTGATATTGTCAATGGAAGCTCAACTTTATTTATTGAGCCAGAGCACTGGTGTTATAGACTAGGAGAACCCCAGCTCCAAGAATTCCTGCTAGAGTGAGAGCCCACAAAATGAGTCCATTCGGACCTGCAGAAAAGCCAATTGCAAGTGAGCTTCTTGATTCAAGACTATAAGTTAGAGCTACCTTGAGAATGGAGCAAGTGACCTGGAAGCAAATAAAAGGAAAATTGAAACAGATTATGAAAACAGTTGTAATGTGTGTTACAAAGACAAAGACTCACCTCCAGCGTACACATCACCAGTGGGAGACCATTCTTCTGGAGCATATATCGGACTGAAGAACACCAATGAATTATCACATAAAAGTGCGTGGTCAGGAAAAATGAACCGAGTTCGGTAAAATGTGTTGACAATGCAAACTGAACTAGGAGAAGTGCAAACAGCAGAAATATAAGTCATCTGTTATCTACTTTGACATAGAATTGCCTTTGCTTCATTGAACTGTAGCAAATGGCAGATACGGAGGCTTTGAGATTTGAAGTTCACCTGTAACCATCCACGTTTGCTCCATACTTCTTGGCGAACTGGTAAACTCCTTTCCCCTGATAAACGAACAAGAAGAATCAAATCATGAACTTGAAATTCTGTGGATTCTTGACAATAAATAAAGATATTTCGACGTTGTAAAGCACCAATCGAAGTAGCCTATATCCGTTAACTGTCTTGGTGTTGCAAGATTAGAATACATTAACGGCAGATGGCATGATCACCTTAGCCTGCCGTCCAGAAGCGTCTAATCCACCCCGAAACTTGGCATCTCCTGAAGGACCTGCAACTCGCAAGAAACTCCATGAGGAAAAGAGGGATCGACTGAACGCATAGCATCCAAATAAGTACTAAACCACACTTTCGGTAATGATCGATTTACACAGTGGCAATGAAACCAAGATCCTTCCAATTGCCATGTCAAATTAGCACTCAATGCTGGGAAGTCTTGAATTCCGAGAATGAACACGCCATTCCGCGAAACATGAAAGGATGAGAACAATATCTTACCAAGAGGTTCCTTCACCTTCACTTTTTTGACAGCACTGGCTGCTACTCGGAGCTGCCCCGCCGGCCTGTGCAAAGCTCGGAAAGCAGGAAGGCCATGGATGATGGGAGTGCCGCGGAAAGCCAAGGCCTCCAAGGAAGCCATGCCCATGCAAGGAGCTGTTGTAGATCCCGCTACCATTGACGAAAGCGCAGAGGTGGCCGCCATCGCTGTGCTCTCTCTGTCACTCTCTCTTCTTCTCTCGTTTCTCGAGATTGTGTGTGCAGCTGCAGGATGGGAAGAAGAGGGGATTATGTTGTGGCATTTTGAGGGTAAGCTTTCGCCACGTGGATGAATTCCATTGCTTCAAAATGTTTGATGGAGGACCGTATCCTGAAGTAGTCATCATTCAGTTCACTTCCTAATTTTTGGGGAAGGGCCTTCCACCAAAGATATTAAGTAGTCATTAGATCACTTCTTATTTTTTGGGGAGAAAGGTCACCCTTTGAGGCTGTTTGACCGAGGAAAGGCCTTCGATCTAGAGCGGTTGTGTGAGACAAAAGTACTTTCCCATGGCGGAATGGCCTAGGAGGTGACCTTCTTTGGGTTGAAAACTTTTTTTCTTTTTTTGTTGTAATTTTTTTTTACATGCACCTTCCAACATCATGAAGGGTGCATGTAAAAAATTTTGAAAAAAAGGGGAGGCGCACAAATTTGCACAAATTTCCCACACCAGGGAGGTGCCTCCATTTCCTCTGTTAACAAGAACTATGTGGTATTATACCACAAAGGCCTTGCCATGTCATATTGATTATTTTAACTTCTTGTGAAGATTAAAAGAATGCAGAAAAATAGCTTGGTAAACTTTTTATGGTTGTTCTTAACTTTTATAGGCAAATGTTTTATGGAACAATTTTAGAATTATGGCATGGCCTTCATGATATAAGACCACAAAAATAGCTCAAATACATACATTCAAAAATTCAATAGATAATGACAAAGTTTGGTACAAGTTGTGATTGGGTTCACATGAATAGATTTGACATGATAAGTTTTGTTGATGATTAGTATTTCGATGTAGTAGACAAACAATTCATCAAACAAAGTTGTCCTAGAATAGACTCTTGCTGGACTTTGCTCTTGATTAGATAAAAGTGAAAATTGTCATAGATCTTCAAGGTCAACAAAGGCTATAGGATAAGTATTTAGATTGGTAATCCGTACCATAGTCATCGTGAAAATAATAATAAGATGAGCATGCGGATGATCGATTCTCTACTTTTGCATGCAATAGAATCAATATGTTGCTATGTAAGCTAAGTAACATGAGAGCATGATAAGATATATAGAATTTGTAGAACTTTTAACGTGATTCATATCTAATTTGAATATTGTTATATATTTTGAATCTGAAATGTATCTACGTTTTTGATAGGTTTGTATTTTTTAATAATTAATTTGATATTAGTTTGTTCCTAGTTTCAGTATTCACGATGTTCACGTTTCAGTATTCACGATATTCATATTTCAGTATTCACATCTCAATCCATCAACTTCTCATCCAACCTGCAAAAAGTTCAAACGCCCTCATTCTTAAGTTTAAATAATAAGCAACAAATGAACACTACTTTTGTGAAAGGAAAGAAAACAACCATCTATACACATGCTATTTTGAAAGAGAACACTGACTGGCAAAATTCAAATGTAATGACGAAAAAAATCATTTTAAAAAATAACAAGTCTCCAACTTTGTAGATAGACGGAAGCTTGGCCTAAAAAATCTCAATTTCCACTATAATTTTTTTGATTGTTTTTAGGGCAGGAGGCTACCACTAAAGGTAGGCTACCTCGTAAGATTTATCAAACCAAGATATTCAACTTACTAACGCAGTGGGGGTCATCACTCGCCTTCACCATTGATCCTGCTCAGAATCTTCAACTTTTTGTGCGTCGTTGAACGAATAGAACCGTTGCCTAAATCATGTGGACAGTCCCACATGCTTATCTCCCTTGCATTGAGCTATTCACCGTGGTGCTTGACGGAAGACAATACATGACAGGCTTGCCAAGAGTAAGATCAAAAACCTCAACCGAAATAAGCTCAATCTTTGACGTCAATAAAACCTAACTTCACTTTCATGGTTGAAGCTTTTCTAATTTGAATCTGGAAAACATATGAGATACCTAGTTTTCCACTAGAGATAAAACTTTGATTTTTAGAACATGGATGAAGACAAATTTTTAGTATAAAACAAATGAATGGACTCTGAGAGATGAAAACGTAATTACGAAGATACAAAATTCAATAATTTGTACTTGTTGGTACTGTCTATATCAATCAATTGTCTTATTTTGTTCAAATTTATGTTAGTATGAATGTATGCTACTCTAATTAATTATGCTACTTGGTACTGCTTTCGTAAAGAATTGTCTGAACTATTTGTTGCTTCCACAATTAACAGTCTAATGACTTTGCGTTTGTCTATGTAATCAACCTTACAGATTTTGACAACTTCAAAGTTAGAATCAATAGAATCAGTTGAGTCATTCAACTCACAATTCTAATTCGACTGATAGGCGTACTTCATGCATCAAGGGGAAAGACACATTCCGCATAGCCTATACGAGTCTGACTTTTCGGATCTCATCCAACATTCAATTCTCCCGACATCTAATGCTCCACTTTATTATGAAAATTATTACTCAAGAATTTGTATCTCTATCTACATTTGTCCTTATCAGCCTTATCTACAACCAATAGCAAGAAATATCATATTTTGCATAAGAATTAGAGTGACAACATCCGCCTTAGATTGGGTTAGACCTATTATCAGTTCATTTAGAATTGACAAACTTCTAGCCTATTAATTCATTACCATTTCCAACGGTGGTAGCATTATCTAGATTGTTGATCACTTATTTCGATCATAGATGGCCATCAGTAGCTCCTTTCGCTTGTCTCCCCAAACAATGATATCAGTAGAGCTAGGTCATTATTCTCTCCAACATGCTATAGGTGTCAAACTAGTGTTGTTTTAACTAATATAGTAAGCAATTTCTCCATTGAGATATCATAGACCTCTTTTAGCCAAATTGTTTTGATCAAATGATTGACTAATAGTGTGTGTCATCCACCACTTCCCATGAAAAGATTTTAAATAAAGCTAACTTCATTTTGAACTTCCACTTGTGAAAGTCATCCCCGTCGAATTTTTCATTGAGTCTAATATCAAGATATAATATTTCTATTTGTGATTTGTAATGAAAAAATTTGTTTTGAGAAGAAAAGATTACTGGTTAGTGTTAAAAACAATCAAATGCGCTTTGATATCTTGTTGGAAAAAATGATGATTGATGGTAAATTTTGAAAAGCATCTCATGATGGGGAGCCTGTTTGAATCTTGATATCTTAGATTTTGTTGTTGAAAAACTAAAATTGATAGAAATTAAAAAGTGAAAGCTAAAAAACCTCTAACATTGATTAACAATACTACAAACTTTGATTAGAATTATTTGGCTATAATAAAACCAACAATTATGTGTCGCGGACAACCATTTCTTCAAGTATACTTAAGCAAAAGAGACAACTATATTTACTTAAAAAGGTTCTAAAAACAAGTCATAAATCAATAAGAGCATTATTGAAAGTAAAATGGATTCAACAAAGTCAAGTGCAATATGAAATACATTGAACATACTGAAAATAATTCTCAAATTGTTGCAGCTATTACTTATATTAAAATTGCACAATTGTATAATATATAGAGAACAAAATGGCTATCATGTAGTTTGCTAAATCAATACTGGTTTTCACTAAAGATAGAAGACAATGTATGACTATCATAATAGATGTAAAGGTTTTAGATCTATCATGAAATGTGAACTTGGAATTCTCAATGAACTCAAGGTGGTGCGAATTCTACTAGGTTGCCTCCATTTTCTTTGTCATCCTTTCATCTTGCATAAGGATGTACTGATTATTTATCATACAGAAAGTTGTTCATGAATATTGACTACAAGATTCTATAAAGCTATTCAACCTTATAATCAAATTGTACAATTGTTTGATGCAATTTTCGTGTGATTAGTCTATGAAAATGCCATTGATTGGATTCTCCTCTCAAATGCAGAGATCATGAATAATTCCAAATTAGGCTTACTTGTATAATGACTCAAGTTTGCTCAAGGACTCGAGATTTTGAAAAATCTTGAATTGATCACCACATAAAATGCTTTTTAGCTGAGAGCTTGACTCAAGATTCTAAATCCTTGAGTAAGACACATCAAATTGAGTAGAGTTGACAACTTTGACCCAAGATCAAGATCTTGGAATAAAGACGTTGTTATGAGTTCACTCAAGATGGTCAAAATCAAGATGTCAAAATGGTTAGATTTCTATCTTTGATGAAATTTAAGATATTGTGGACCTATTGTAAATACTTGAAAATTTCAGCATAATAAAGAGCAATTGAAGTCTACTCACAATTTAGCTTTTACAACTTATAAGGATTATTTTGCAGGTTTTGCAAGAAGATAGAGCATTTGTTGTAGGATTGTCGAATCGTCAAGCTCAATAATAAGTAGTGAAACTAGTAGCAATGTACCCTGAGCCATAGGCAAATGCGGTAGCAGCAATGTAAGCTTCTAAGCCCAATGACAAAGAAGAAGATGAAGACGCTTTCATGACAAAGAGTGAAGATAAACAAGATGAAAAATCTTGGTACATGGACTCAGGGGCTACTTAACACATGACAAATAGTCATGCCTGATTCTAAGAGCAAAACTCTTTCAAAACTCAAAGACATGTTCTACTCAGAGCCAAACATTCCTTTAGAACATTGAGGGATGTGTCCTTTAGGTGCTCCAACCATGAATCCTAAAATCCTTGTCGCCCTTTGGGATTCCGAACTGTCCAAATATGGGCCCCATGCACCAACCCAGCCATTTACTCACGTCATTGGACACTATGGAGCAACGCAAATGATGTAGCTTTTTCAAGCCAAGGAAGATTCCCATGCCATAATGTTTTTCCTTGCTGTAACAAAAAGTCAGATACTAAATATTGATAAGGAACAATATATATAATATGATAACAATTTCAGCATGAATTGCAAAATCGTATGTGAGAGAATTAGTAAACCTCATTAATAGCCTCAATTGCAAGGTGCTCTTCCATGTCCACTACCATTTTGATATCCCCAATAGTCGCATTTTCTATATCATCGCTAGTATCAGCTGGCTCTTCGGACGGCTCAAGCGTAAGCACAGGCCTCTTAGCATGGTAGAACTATAACATAGTTGAATCAAGAAGTCAGAAACTCTGAATCTGAAAAAACAAAACGTTTATAATTACAAAGCTTTGCTAGCTTTCAGCCCTCTGCCTGACGAAGATGTTCGCAAACACGAAAGTCAAGAGACACAAAGCACAAAAGTTTTGCAAACACCTGATGGGAAGACACAAACATGAAAGATTCGCGAACAAGAATCTTTTGCGATCCAACACGAGAAAGTCAGACGATGGAAATGAAACCAACGACGCGACACGAAAAACGTCACAAAACCCTTTCTGCCCTCACGCTCCAAAGAGTACCAGCAAAGATCATGCAAGTACCCAAGAGTACAAATATCTGATTTGATGGCATGACATCAGTAGATACACTCTAGGTCGTGGCTAATCCGCCACTCTTGTCATTCTCTAATTAGTTGTAGATTTAATTACTCTAATCTAAAAGGTTACAAAGAGCGACTATATACTTACTGGATGATACTTGATAGATAGATATACAGAACATACACAGAGAGATGTATGAAGGAGTCTGATGCTAGTAAGCAATCAAGATGAAATACAGATAAGAAGTCCGCCTGCGAGCAAGACGAGTTATGTGATCAGGATTCATAGAGATCCACAAGTCCGCTAGTAAGCGAGATATCCACTCGTGAGAGAACTGTATTCCTCTCACGCCATTGCACTGCGTGGATTTGCATGTAGTGCTCTCAAAATCAGAAAAAAATAATCAATAGATGATCTTGTAGCCATTGCGCACATGTCAATTTATGATGTATGATCTTGAATGCAAATGTGTCTACTGTTATTCGTGTGTCTGATTCTCCCATTCATTTCATTTTCGCACATTGGTTGAATTTGTTGAATGCTACATTAAATTATAAACGTAGATCAGCCGTGCCTGACTACATTCTGGAGGACTGTAGGAGTGATTCATCTGGCAGTGTCCAGAGAACGCATCTGAACTCTATCCGAACTGCATTGAGTCGTGGTTGTTTCGCCTTCGCGACTGTTTCGGGAAACTGTCGCAACCGCGACATCCTCATCAGTGGTATCAAAGCCTACCTATCTTGTCATAATCCGACATAGCCAAGAAGCTATCAGATCCAGGAGGCCAAGTATTCAAACAAACAACCATCAACAAGAGAACAGACTTCACAAGCAATGGTTTCAATCAACAGCATGCAGAGCAAGATCTGCACAGTTCTTGATTCTTCAGGATGTAACTTTCTAGCCTGGAAAGTTAAGACATCACTCATACTCAAGGGCGAAGGTTTATTCCCTTGGGTAGATGGCACAGAAGAGATGCCTACGACATCAAGCAAGGAGCTATGTGAGTGGAGGGAGAAAAATGACAAGGCAATAGCCTTGCTATAATCTTCCATCGAATATAGTCTCACACTTGACCTGGCTACACTCTCCAAAGCTAAGGACATGTGGGATGCATTGCTCACCAGATTTTAGACGAAATCAAGAGGTCAAATCATGATGCTGGAAGATCAGTTGACGAATCTACAATGGGATGGAAAGGACCTCACTTCTTTTGTAAGGAAAATGAAGGATTTATTCTTATTACTACATAACTTTGGAGCAGAGAACGCATTGTCAACTGAGAAGCAGCTCACCTACCTGTTGAGAGCCTTACCCAGATCATTCTAGACAACGAGAACCCTGCTCGTGAAAGATCCTACCATGAACCTCGAAAAGGCGATTGTCGAGATTCGAGAGGAAGTCGAGGCCAGAGAACACCTTGATCACAAGGATGGTTCTGACCAGGCCCTCTAAGACAACAAAGAAAAATCCAAGAAATAATTTAAGCCTAAGAGGGAGTCGAATCAGAGGCAAGATCGTGATCAGCAAGCGGAGGGGACCAGCAAAGACAACTGGAAGAGCAAAAGGAGGTGGCGGCAGCAAGGTGCAGACAAAAAGACTTGCGTGAGATGTAGAAGAGACGGGCATACAGTTGATATATGCTGGCTCAATCCAAAGATTGAGTGTATCCACTGTCACAAGAAGGGTCATGCAGCCATGGATTGTCACCTGAACCCGAGAAACAAATCAGCACAAAACAGACAGGAGAACTGCAACAGTTCATCCTATGTCGAGTGTGAAAAATACAGATCCTAAGTGGATCTAAACTCCAAGATCATTGGCTTGAATGCTTGCACTCCAAACTACATAAGCTAGGAATTGGCAACACATTCTATGCTACCTAGAATGCAAAGAACTTGATCAAAAAGCATTTATCACAAATGGAAACTTCCATAAACATCAAGTGCGGCCCAAAATAGCATTATACAGTCCATAATACATCAGCCTACCACTTTTGGAAAGCACCTAAGATCATACACAATAGCTTGAAGACAATACACACAACAATGCTCTCAATGGAGGAAGAAACAATGACAATGATCTATTGATCTCAATGAAGCATACAAAAGGTTTCTCCAACCTGTTTTCCACGACTTCCCTACTATTTATGGATGAGGAAGATGACTCTCTCTCCTCTCTCTAGAAGGTACTTGACCCTAGATATTCCCTATATAGGAAAAATAGCTAAAAATGGCTTATATGACCAAAATACATCAAAATGGTCTCATTTTGAAGGGTATGAAGTTTGACACTTCATCATACTGAAAAAATACAGTAAATAAAAAAATTGTGGCCTGGTTCACACGTGTGAAACTCCAGAACCAAAACTATTTACAATTTTAGCCAATTTAGGCCTCAAACTAGCTAGGAAATGTTGACAATTTTCACACTCCCTCTTCAACATTGGATGCTAGTTTCAACATAGTCTTTGAGCACATTCCAAGATTAGATCTATGCATTAAATATAGGTCCTTTCCCAATGGTTTGGTGAGGATATCAGCCACACACTCCTTTGAAGAGACATGTTGAAGCTCCACCTCTTTGGCAATGACTTGATCTCTCACAAAATGGTGAGCAATCTCAATGTGCTTGCTCCTTGCATGAAAAACAGGATTGCTTGCCAAGCTTTGGGCTGAAAGGTTATCACAAAGTATGATTGGAGTCTTCTCTGGTTCCAGCAAGTGAAGATCCAATAACATCCTCTTGATCCAAAGAATCTCCTTGGTGCATGTTGTTAATGCCTTGTACTCGGCTTCGGTGGAAGATAGAGAGATAGTTGGTTGCTTCTTTGATAGCCATGAGACCACTCCATCTCCAAGATAGATTGCAAAGGCACTTGTTGACTTCCTATCCATTTGATCACCTGCAAAATCTGAATCTGAAAATCCACAAAGGTTAGGTGTAGTACCTCCATACAAGATGCCAAAATCTCTAGATCCCGAGATGTATCTAAGTACTCTCTTTCCTAGCTTCCAATGAGCCTCACTAGGATCTTGCATAAATTGACTTAGTTTACCAACCACAAAGCTTAGATCAGGTCTTGTGATGGTTAACCATATAAGAGATCCTATTAGCTTTCTATAGAGAGTAATGTCCTTGAAGGATCTTTCATTACTTCTTGTAGTTAGCTTTACATTTGATTCCATAGGAGTAGAAACAACTTTACAATCTTCCATATGAAACCTTTTTAGAATAGAGTTAACATACTTTTCTTGACATATGAATGTAGATTTAGAAGTTCTAATAATCTCTATTCCTAAGATATAATGAAGTTTACCAAGATCTTGAATTTCAAACTCTCTTTTGAGTGCCATCTTGATTTCATCTATATCTAGATTGTTACCACCACTTAAGATAATGTCATCAACATAGATCAAAAGTAAAGTGATATCATTTTCATTCAATCTAAAGTAGAGAGAATGATCATACTCACTCATAACAAAGTTTTGAGAAAGTAAGAAGGAATTGAGCTTAGCATACCAACTCCTTGGTGCTTGCTTTAGCCCATACAAACTCTTTTGGAGATAGCACACATGATTAGGCTCATCATGTGAAACATAGCCCTCGGGTTGCTCCATGTAAATATCTTCTTCAAGATCACCATTCAAGAAGGCATTAGTAACATCCATTTGCCACATATCCCAATCATAAAGAGTTGCAAGAGAGATTAGGATTCGAATAGTTACCATCTTTGCCACGGGTGCAAAGGTCTCATCATAGTCAATACCATATTCTTGAGCATACCCCTTTGCCACCAACCTTGCCTTGTACTTGTTGATTGATCCATCTTGATTTGTCTTGATCTTGAAGATCCACTTACAACCAATTGCCTTCTTGTCCTTTGGAAGCTTTACCAACCTCCATGTGTTGCTTTTGATGAGTGCTTGATGCTCATGATCCATGGCTTGGATCCATTCCTTCTTTTGAATTGCTTCACCTACACAAGTTGGTTCATCAAAAGAGGTAAGAAAAGCAAGGTTAGAGTTGTCCACCACTTGCTTTCCTTTTTCATCATAGGTTAGCCTTGATGGCTTAGCCCTTTGCCTTTGAGTCTTCCTTGAAGTTTGCTTTGGAGTGGCATCTCCATCTTCATCCAAGACATCTTGCACATCATGATGATTAGTAGGCACATCAACATCAACATCAACAACATTGGAAACATTCTCTTCATGAAAGATGACATCCCTACTTATGACAACTTTCTTTGTAGAAGGAATGTACACTTTGTAAGCCTTGCTTACTTCACTATAGCCAACAAACACACCCTTCTTTGATGAAGGATCTTCTTTAGTTCTATCATCAAGTGTGATATTGACAAAACATGTACATCCAAAGATCCTACAATGCTTGACACTCGGCCTTCTACCATAAAGAACCTCATGAGGAGTTTTACCATCCAAGGAAGCACTTGTCCATCTATTACATAGATAGTTAGCACATGCTAAAGCTTCCCCCCAAAAGGCCTTAGCAAGATTAGCATGTAGTCTCATTGCCTTGGCACATTCACAAAGGGTTCTATTCTTCCTCTCGGCCACTCCATTCTGTTGTGGAGTCCTAGGACTAGACATCTCCCTCTTAATCCCATGTGCTATACAAAAGTCTTTGAACCTATTTGAGGTGTATTCCCCTCCATTATCAGATCTTAAGCATTTGATCTTTGTATTGAATTGGTTTTCCATTTCATTCTTGAACTTGACAAATGCAGCAAACACTTCATCCTTACTTTTAAGAAGATAGATCCAAGTATACCTACTAAAGTCATCAATGAAAGTTGCATACATCTTTGCCCCACCATTGCTAGTTGTACTAGAAGAATGAATATCAGAATGCACAAGTTGAAAAGCTTCTTTAGATCTAGAAGTAGATCTAGAATAAGCAAGTCTATGAGATTTGGACAAGGCACAATGTTCACAAACACTATTGTTTGCAAAAAGACTTTTAGGGAGACCAAGAACAAGCTCTTTCTTTGCCATTACCTCCAAAGATTTGAAGTTGGGATGGCCCAACCTCTTGTGCCAAACTTCTTGGTTTGTCAATTGCTCCCTAGCCATACATCCTTCATGATTAGAGATCACACATGCATCAAGCTTGAAAAGTTTACCATGCCTCCTACCTTGAGCAATCAAGGATCCACATTTACTTATCAAACATGCATCTCCAATGAACTCCACATCAAGTCCTTTGTCAATCATTTGACTTACACTAAGCAAATTCTTAGTGATTGAAGGAATGTACAAAACATTTTCAAGATTTGCTTTCCTATTTGTTGAAAGGGAAATAGGAATAGTGCCTATGCCTTTGATGTCACATTGACCATCATTTGCAGTGTAGATGATGTTACCTTCTCCCTCATAAGACAATAAGGATGTAAAGTATTCCTTATGTCTTGTCATGTGAGATGAGGCTCCACTATCAATCCACCAAGGATCATTATCATCTATGTTGGCTAACAAACTTGAAGTCATAACAAGTGATTCACATGTGTTATGTTCTTCCTCATCTATTGTAAGATTTCCTTGCCTCTCTCCTTGCTCTCTTTTCTTCTTATAACATTCATTTGCAAAATGGCCTTTTATCCCACAATAAAAGCACTTGAACTTTGACTTATTGTTCTTAGTAGAAGAGGAAGAGGAAGAGTGATCATCATGATCAAAGTTACCACCTTTGGACCATTTCCCTTTGCCTTTACCTTTGCCCTTGAATTTGCCTTTTGTGAAGAAAGCCTCTTCACCTCCACCTTGCAAGGATGCACCATCAAGCTTTGATTGCAACCTATGTTCTTCAGTCAATAAGATTTCTTGCAAGTCAACCACACTTGGCAAGACTCTTTGAATGGCAAAACTTTGCACAAGGTTAGCATGTTCATTTAGCAAACCATTCAACATAACTTGGACTATTTCACCATCTTTTATGTTCTCATCAATGCATGCTAAATCATCACTTAGGGACTTAACTCTCAAGATAAATGCATGAGCACTTTCACCCTCTCTTTGCCTACTAGAAAATATTTGTCTCCTTAGGGTCATTACCCTAGATGTGGACTTTGATTCAAAGAGCTTCTTTAAGGCATTCCATGCCTCACTTGCACTTTGACACTTTCCAACTTCCTTGAGAAGTTCATTTGTAACATTCATTTTAATGATATGAAGAGCCCTTTTGGCCTTCTTATCAAACCTTTGTTGCTCTTGAAGTGTGAGAGGTCTCTCTTCAATTTCTGCAACTATGTCCATGAGTTCATTCAACTCAAGTAAGGACTCCATCCTCACTTTCCAAGTAGAGTAGTTTGATGAACTCAACCTTTCACTAGACTCTAGCATGATCCCACCATTGGAAGCCATGATTCTAATGTTTCTTCAACTTTTAGGTTTTGTCCTAAAGCACTTAGCACTCACTTTTCTCTCAACAAATGATAGATAAAGAGATCTATGAAGATTTAGGACCCTAAAACACTTCTATCTTGAACCTAGATGGTTTCCAAGCATAGAAAGGAAGATTGAAACACATGCAACACTTTGCACACACTAAGAATGGATTACAAAATCAAACCAACCTGAACACACTCTTGCTTAAGCTCTCAAACTTTCCAGCAAGTGACCAAATCAAGTTATGGTGTGAAGAGTTACTTGCATTCTTAGAAAATACCCAAAACTAGGATGCCAAGATTACCTAGTAATGAACAAACTTGATCAACATATGATCAACACACTAAGATATTGATTCAACCTGTAAAACCACATGTAAACCACACTTCTAAAAGTTTATAAACTCCAGCAAGTGATAAATACAAGATTTAGAGGTGAATGAATGAGCACACTTAGTGAATCACAAGACTAGCTTCACTATCTTGTCAAATCTTGGTGTTTAGATGTAGATCTAAGATCACTTCACATGAGAATGTTCCTCAACCTGTTAAGAACCTGAAAACACACTTGCATAATGGTTAACACCTTCCAGCAAATGCTCCAATCAAATTACATAAGGAGAGTTACTTACATGCTCAACAAAGTACACCAAAATTTATGCCAAAATTGATGACAATCTTTACAATATGCTCTTCACAATGGAGCTTACAATATGTTCACCCAAAAAAGGGGATCTTTCATCCAAATGGGAGCTTTGCTCAGCCTTTAGGAGAATTACAACTCACTCAAAAGAGCATTTGTCATCCACTTAAGGAGAAGTTTCATCCACTTAAGGAGAGTGTTCATCCAAGAATGGAGATTGTCAACAATAGGATTGAAAAGAACATTGTTAGTATTGAATATGCACAAGCCTCACAATCACAAATGATTAGGTGTTATGATCTGATCCAAAATAGTTTCTTTTCAGCCTCTGATCTTCAATAGACCTGAAATATGCTTTTGATCCACAAGTTCAACTCACAAAACAAAGGTTAGTAAGATTTGATCAACAAAGCAATGCAAAATCATGCTAGAACTTGATCAAACATCCAAATATCACCAAAAATGGAATACTTACTGTAAATAGAAGCCAACCAGCTCTGATACCATGTGAAAAATACAGATCCTAAGTGGATCTAAACTCCAAGATCATTGGCTTGAATGCTTGCACTCCAAACTACATAAGCTAGGAATTGGCAACACATTCTATGCTACCTAGAATGCAAAGAACTTGATCAAAAAGCATTTATCACAAATGGAAACTTCCATAAACATCAAGTGCGGCCCAAAATAGCATTATACAGTCCATAATACATCAGCCTACCACTTTTGGAAAGCACCTAAGATCATACACAATAGCTTGAAGACAATACACACAACAATGCTCTCAATGGAGGAAGAAACAATGACAATGATCTATTGATCTCAATGAAGCATACAAAAGGTTTCTCCAACCTGTTTTCCACGACTTCCCTACTATTTATGGATGAGGAAGATGACTCTCTCTCCTCTCTCTAGAAGGTACTTGACCCTAGATATTCCCTATATAGGAAAAATAGCTAAAAATGGCTTATATGACCAAAATACATCAAAATGGTCTCATTTTGAAGGGTATGAAGTTTGACACTTCATCATACTGAAAAAATACAGTAAATAAAAACATTGTGGCCTGGTTCACACGTGTGAAACTCCAGAACCAAAACTATTTACAATTTTAGCCAATTTAGACCTCAAACTAGCTAGGAAATGTTGACAATTTTCACATCGAGGAGTCCAAGAGCTCAAAAATGGGCGAAGAAAGAATGAACAGAAATTGTTCGACTGCCTACATCTATGAAGACGTGTGTGCAGCATCAACATCTGACACGCATGAGGTGATTCTAGATTCAAAAGCCACCTCACACTCTGTGACATCAAGACGAATAATGTCTGATTTCAGAAGTGCAGATCCTTCAAGATTCATAGTTCTTGGAGATAGATCTAGACATCAAGTGAACGATATTGGTTCACTATGGCTCAACACCAACGGTAGAGACAGATGACTCGAAGACATTCTGTTCATGCCTACTCTGCAACAAGACTTACTTTTTGTAGCAAGAGTAGCAAATACAAGGATGCGTGTAACGTTTTCGAATGAAGCATGCAATGTGGTTGATGCCAGTACCAGTACTTCGATCGCTCAGGGTAGAAGGAAAGGACACCTATATCATCTGAAGGTACGTCTACCTGCAGATCAGGTGCATCAGACTCGTGATGACTCGGCGGACACTCTGTGGCACAGAAGACTCTGCCACATGAATTCAATGGCACTTTACCAAGCAAGCCATCATGGAGCAATAACATAGGTCAACATCTCGAATGCAACCAATTCGACCACCTGTGATGCATGTTTGAAGGGTAAGATGTCGTGCACTCCATTCGTCAAAGACTCCTACAGAATGACTAAGATTCTAGAGTTAGTGCATTCTAACATCTGCGGACCATTCAATGTGATCTCATTAGGAGATTCAAAATATTATATAACCTTCATTGATAATTATAGCAAATATTTCATAGTGTATTTTATTCAGAATAAATATGAAGCACTTGATAAACAGAATATGTGAATTGGGATGAGAGATGTACAGGCAACAAAGTGAAGCAGGTTAGGACAGATCGAGGTGGCGAATACATCTCAAATCGCTTCACTGACCCTGATGGAAGCTGCCAGATGCATGATGGCCTACTCGAAGGCTCCAAGGGTACTGTGGGCTGAAGCAGTAGCTACAGTCGCATACATCCAGAACAGGACAGGTAAGTCTGGTGTCCCTCACAGGACACCACACGAGTTATGGTGGGGTAGAAAGCCCAACCTGTCTCACGTCAGAATCTTCGGCTGTGCAGCTTATGCACATATTCCTGATAAGCTTCGAAAGAAGCCTGATGAGAAAGCCGAGCAGAGATTTCTGGTAGGTTATGACAACAACTCGTCATACTACAGAGTCTACATGCCAGACACAAACACTGTGAAAATAGTGAGAGATGTCAGATTTGATGAGAGCAGGACAAAGGCCAATGACGATCTTGTCAGCTATGAAGTTCTGGAGAGACAGTACTATGATCTGCCACAAGTAACAGAGGGAGCAGAGGACGAACATGAAACGAAGATTTTTGAGTCGTTTCCTATTCGAGCGACGAATCCGAAGAAGAAATATTTGAGAGGCAGCCTACTACTAGAGTTCATGTAAATCCAGATGGTTCCAGACCAAGCAGAGTAGACAAAGGCAAAGGCATTGTTGTCCCAGGAGGATCTCCCAGAAGGTCGTCTAGACCACGAAGAGCGCCAGCAAGATATGTGCCAGGCAACTCAGCTTCCATATCAGAAGCATGATGACTGTCTGAAGACTGAGGAAGAGAGAGAACAGATGCAGCTCACACCTTACAGAAAGCTGATAGGATCACTGATGTACCTTGCGGACAACACACGTCCTGATATTGCTTATGTAGTATTCAGGATGAGCCAATTCTAGACAAATCCAGGCTCCACACATTGGAAGATTGCAAAATGCATTTTGCAATATCTTCAATTAACAAGAGATTATGACTTGTGTTATTGTTGTGATGCAAATTTTAGGATACTTTCCTATAGCGATGCTAGTTGGGCATCTCTCAAGGATATACAGAACATACACATAGAGATGTATGAAGGAGTCTGATACTAGTAAGCAATCAAGACGAAATACAGACAAGAAGTTCGTCTGCGAGCGAGACGAGTTTTGTGATCAGGATCCATAGAGATCCACAAGTTCGCTAGTAAGCGAGATATCCACATGTGAGAGAACTATATTCCTCTCACGCCAACGCACTATGTGGATTTGCATGCAGTGCTCGAAGAATCAGAAAAAAAAAATCAATAGATGATCTTGTAGCCATTGCGCACATGTCAATTTATGATGTATGATCTTGAATGCACATGTGTCTAGTGTTATTCGTGTGTCTGATTCTCCCATTCATTTCATTTCTGCACATTGGTTGAATTTGTTGAATGCTGCATTAAATTATAAACGTAGATCAGTAGTGGATGACTACATTCTGGAGGACTGTAGGACTCCCCTAGACCAGATCACCAGCCAGAACTGCAATTGGCCAAGAATCTCTTCAAAGCACGGTTGGAATACGGATGTAGACGCCCGAAGGGCTCTCACCCAATTTTCTAATAAGTATTTCAACTGTCCTGATCCAACAGTTTGTGTGACAACCATTTATGCCTAGGACTTGGAATATCTAATGGGCAATTGAAACGAAATGGGACAATTTCCTCCCGTCCATATTCTTTGATCCAAATAAAGTGCTAGCCTCGGAGAAAGTTGAAGATCAGCTTCCAGTAACGTGAGTCTACTACCGAGAGCACTCCTTGGCGATCCCTGAATGCATAGATTCCAAGCGTGGGTCGACCAAAGCTAGTTAACAGGAGTCCACAAGTCCCTTTTCACGCCCAAGGACTTGAAGAATATCGACCGAATCATCTTTATGAAAGATGTCACAGGCTACCTTATCCACCAGAGGCAGGCCAAGAAAACTTTGTACTGAACTGGCAGAGTCTCGAGGGACCGACACTACTTTAGACCGTGGGTCTTGTTGGGGGTATTCCCAACACATTGTAGATAAATAAAATCGAAAAATAGAAATAGTTGCGAGGGTTGTGGCATCCTGTGTGTATAAGCCCATGGCCCAATGAGCACGCAAGTTAAGTTGCAAATAGAATAAAGGACTTGGGCCTTTTGCAAATAAATAAAATCGAAAAATAAATAGCTGTAAATAAATAAAATCAAAAAATAAAAATAGTTGCGAGGGTTGTGGCATCCTGTGTGTATAAGCCCATGGCCCAATGAGCACGCAAGTTAAGTTGCAAATAGAATAAAGGACTTGGGCCTTTTGCAAATAAAGTAAAACTTGAGGCCACAATGCCAAGTTAAAAAACTTAGTGTAAAACTTTTTAAGTTGGGTCCAAATTGCGACTCACATGAATCATGTGAATTTCAATGTACTTTTTTAGGACCCTTGGATTAGATTGGGTCCAAGATGAATGGTTAAGATCAATGCACATATTTTTTAAAGTAGCCATAGGATTTTGAGGCAAAGGCCTTCCCCATTGATAAAAAGACTCCTCTTGTACCATATTTCCATGCTTAATGAAAAGGAGGAGACTCTACTATTTTGGAGAGCCAAAGCACCCTCCTTTGCTAAGCACTCATGCTATTTCCATTTGTTTTCCATTTCCTTGTTATTGTTTTAGTAGTTATGTTTTTTCCATTAGCATGCATCTTGAGCATTTGAGCTAACCTCCCTTTTTCTCTCTCTCTCTCTCTCTCTCTCTCTCTCTCTCTCTCTCTCTCTCTCTCTCTCTCTCTCTCTCTCTCTCTCTCTTCTTCTTCTCTTCCCATTTCACCACAAACCATGTTGAATGCTAGTTTAGTGGAGTAGAGTTAGTTGGGGTAGTATTAGAGGTGAGTAGAGTTAAGGGAAAAAGTAGAGACCATCTAAAAGTAGCATCTTAGCATAGTTAGGCTCCTATCCAAGTGATCTAATCCTCTTTGACAGGCGGAAGGACTGCTCACCGACTATTCCACACATCCTTACATTCTCTCTCTCTCTCTCTCTCTCTCTCTCTCTCTCTCTCTCTCTCTCTCTCTCTCTCTCTCTCTCTCTCTCTCTCTCTCTATTCTTGCAAATGAAAAAGTGATTACAAAATGGTGGCACATCCCTACTTATAGACAAAGTTAGGGTTAGGGTTTTTGGTTCCCAAAAACCATTGCTATAATAACTTAACTATTATGAAAGTTTAAAACCAAAAAGCATTTTAGAACTACTTGGGTCCTTTCACATTTTGGCCCATCGGTATTTTAGATCTATCTCTACTTCTTGTGCCTTTGGCTTACGAGTACATTGCACCATTTGAGGATCTCTGACATTATATTTTTAATAGATCTAACTCTTATGGTGACTCGGCCATGTTTTTATTCTCGTTGCCGTAAAATCTGTTGGGGAGACGCTGGGCTTTGTCTTCGCTCGTCGGCCAGTCTGCAATTTTGTTGACCTTCTGACATTGGCTTTCCCGGTGAATCCGGATTCTGGAACTCCTTTTTGGTTGTTCGTCAACGTTCCTTGGTGTAGTTCGACGACACGATAACATGCGATATTTGTTGGGCACTTCTGGTATTTGTTATAAAATCAAAGGTTAAACTTTCTTCATACCAACTTGGTGAGGAGAAAGTAGCTTTCCCTGCTAGCTCATTTGATAGAATTTATGCACTCTCTTTAACTTTTAAATGTGTTGTCAATGGAGCAATGGAGAAATCCTCTTTCTGAGTTTTGATTCCTCCATATTCGAATTGAATGATACAGTCCCCTCATAGCTCACACGAACATCCTGTAATCCGTTAGAAGAATCTTTACCAGAATCATCTGTTAGAAGAATCTTCACCAGAATCTTTTAACATAAAGAAGAAAAAAACTTAAAATTTGAAAATTTAATAAGGTCTTATGAGATTAAGGTCATCACTCAACTGCTATTTGAAAAAATTAGAAGTAATGTAATGATTAGCTTTTTTTTTTTTAATTATAGTATTTTTATTATTAATCTTGAGTTTAGAGGATATATGTGTATGAGATTCTTATAAGCTATTATTTTCATGAATTGCTTTCCGTAGCACTTATCACAATTTTAACTAATGATGAGTGTATAGTTGTAGAAACCATCGTTTGGTGTTGTGTGTGCTCTTGCTTTCTTTTACTCTTTATGGTCCATGCTAGGTATTGTACAGACTATTGTGCTTAGACACATGTGATATCACCCAAATTTGAATGGTTGGTGTTTCTCCAAGGTAGATCCAAGTCTAGTGCATGATAGCTTGTTGGAAAGCTAGTAAAGTCTAGTTTTTGATCGAATTGATTTCAAGTCAAATGGACTTATCCTGAGAGAGTTATTGGAACTCAAATGAAGGTGGGTAGGGAGCCCAACCTAATTGGACATACAGAGGAAGGCTCACATCTAGCTTAGATCATCAATAAATTCTTGATTTTCATTGCCAATCTAGTCTAGGGTAGGCCTAGATGAGATTTTGTTGCCATAGCCACATAGTTTCACTCAAATCCACTGTGTTTGAGTAGTTTGTGGAGTCCTTGAGTGTTTTTCAAGTTTCTTGGAGCTCTTGGAGGGATTAGACTCAAAATCTTGGAGTGTTTCATCCTTGGAGAGAGGCAAGATCTAGATTGAAGGAAATTGACATTGCTTGTGAAATTGATCTCACAAAAAAGTTGCAAGTTTTCAATTTGGAATTGGATTGACATCATTATTAGTTCCTTGTTTGAGAGAGAAGCAACACCATTACTTGTTTTTGATCCATTACAAATCAATTTTTTAAGTAAAGATGGCTTCCATGGGTTCCCTTGTTATGGCCATATTCGATTAAGGACCTGGAATGGTCCTAATATGGTAGACCGGCCCTCCAGTGTTCAAGATTATTGGTTACGCCATGATTTAATTCCCTGTCAAGGCCTGTTTGTGACTAATTACTTTGAGAGGACCCAGACACTCTAATTGAGACATATGGAGTATTGCATGTCTGTGTGACGGATATAGGCAAAAGAACTGCATGAAGAGATGAGACCTATTTATAGTTGACTTGCATGGGGTTGCATGGTTTCATACACAAGATTATATTCTCTATATAATGAGGTGGAGATTCTCCCGTCGACATATTGGGTTTAAGTTATCAGGTTCTCTCTTCTCCTCTTGCTTCACATGGCATGGCTCTGGGGCTAGATCCAGGTTTGATCTAGTATTGGTTGGGCGGTTTGGCTCCATAGTCTCTCTTATTGTGTTCTCCTATCCTCATTTTAGGGGTTATCCTTGAGGGTCTTAACATCGGTATCAAAGCCAGGTTTCGATCCTGGGACCTGTAGGTTATAATTACATGCCAGATGACCATTGGGGTATCAAATTTTTCACAGGTTGTAACTATTGATGATAGTTCGAAATGAGATTTCCGAACTCAAGTTACTAGCACCCAGTCAGTGAAATTTTGGATTCCTAGTGCTTAGTTTAAATCTTAATTTTTATATTGTTTCCCGAAATAGGGATTTTTCTAGGAACAATATGCATGTATTAAGGCCTTATTTGCTGGTTAGTTGGCTTACAATGACATCTGCCGGTAAGCCCAAAATTTGTGTGGAACCTTAGTACCATTGTATTCGTGATTAGGCAGTATTAATCGGTTTCCGGTGGAGATTTTGTCGAAGCCGATCTTGACGAAACGAAGGGAGTGGTACGGTTCTTTGGCATATACCCAGTTTAGGAAATCGATTCCTTGATACGATTCTATTCAAACCATTTAACTCTGGAGTATTGATACTCCCAATAAATGAATTTAAATTGTGTTTTTTCGATTTTCTCATTTTTAAATCGGTGGCACACCGATCAGGTGGTTATTGTGGTTTTGATGATTAAGGTCATTAAAATTGAACAAACCAAAAGCTTTTGGAATACTTGTTAAATAGTTAATGGTGAAAAATTCATTGTATTTGGAGGTATTTCTTTATTCAACAATATTATTTGGGGTGAATACAGTGGAGAAAGTACCTGAATTCAAATCTTATTTCCCATAAATTATAGATAATTCTAGCGAAGTAATTCTTAAGCCAGTAAGTAAAAAGGGGGAACAGTCCAATTTTTTTGAAAAAATCGTAATAATAGGAACTGATAAAACTGATTTCATTTCCAGTAAAATCCTATGGTGGTTTGTATATCGATATTTCTACCCAGGTATAGGATAGGGATGAAATTGTTTCAAACTTTTTTCCTACAATAAGTCATTTTTTACATTTACTAATGTCATTACGTCTTCTTGATACCTTAGTTGAAAGATTTTCAGAGAACTGAAAATTCTAATAAAGGAAAAAAGAGTGGACATCAAGGGTAGTAAGTGTGATCGAGAAATGTATTTCGCAATTAGGATTTTAGCAATCCCAGTAAATAATTGCTTAATACCGGATATTAATTTCTTGGGTAGGATTCATTTAGTTGAATTCATAACTAATATCTTTGTAACCATTGAGTTATCCATAGTTTTGGATGTCAATTGTGATGTTAGAAGTAGAATATGATATATGGATTACATTGGATCTGTTAGTTGATAGAAGCTTGTCCCTAGAGTTAATGCTCTTGAATCCAGGGGGATTCGAAACTTATCATTAACTAGAAAGGATCAGAATGTAATATTGAACTATGTTAATTCTTCTGTCTAAATCAAGATCACGTGTGGATTTGTGGGTATCCATCTGATGGGCATGCCAGTCATCCAAATAAATTGGATTCTCTAGTGTTGGGAACAAGAGATAATATCTTATAATGATTATAGGACAACTAGATGATCAGTGGATCTCTCTGGAAGGAAAAGCTGATGGTATGGGACATCAGTAATTTTGGAAAAGGAATTCTAGGACTGTAAAAATTTGATGATCAATGGTGTGTTTTAGTACCTAGTCGCGATATGGGAAAAATAAAACCGTTTGATCAAATGTGGTGTATTTTGAAAAATTTTGACGTTTAATCTAGATCCCAATGTGGTGTTTCATTATTTACAAAATCAGAGGCCCTCAAATCTATTTCTCGCTTTTGTAATTAATCCTTTACTTCTTAGTAATTTCTTGAATATAAGACATCAGACTGGCTTATATGATTCTTTCCACCATGAAGTTATTCTTCTGAAAGACTGTTATGTCATATAAATCATTACTTGTGCAGATAGACTTAGAATTCAGATAAATTCTAAGGTTAACGTGTTTCAATTTCTTAAACCTAGAATATCTCTTTTTGCATAAATGGATTTCGATAGAATGATAATTTCTGTCACTCGGGTTGAAAATATTTGAAGGAAAAGTCATGTTTGTAATTGAGTGAATCCTTTTGTGGAATACACTTATTACTAACTTTTTCATGTGTTTGGATATTTTCATATATCATCTTTCCAGTTAACTTTTATTGAAATTGTTAATTTCTTTAAAAAGAGGGGTGAAGTGATGGAATAAAATTCTATTTGGGAATCTTTGGGTTGCATAGTTTTCGGAAGAGAACCAGCTGTGGTATAGAAATGAAATTTGGTCTGAAAGTAATTTAGAATAGATTCAAAGTAAGATATCTAATTGGAACTTTTCGAATAATATGATTCTCTAGGGATTGTGTGGACAATATGAAACTAGAACAGGTTTGATATTTGAATCATTATCTATAAGTAGTACAGCGAAAGGTCAGAGGTTACTAATTTCATTTTGATTGGAATAGAAGTAAGTTTGATCAGGATATAAGTCTGAGAGTTCTGTATTGGATCAAAAACAAATCGATAGCCAATTTGAAATAAATCATTGTTTTCAATACTACATTTAAAAAACTATACACATTTATTGAAATATTTGCTATAGGTAAACAAATTCAGCACATTCATAAAATATAAACAAACAAAGCTTTAAAAAAATCAAATATAAAAAAACAAGAGATGTGTAAAGATCTAGAATTCTTTGAGATGTAAACTTGTCTTGTTTTTTATGTTTTAAATGAAGTTTATAATAGAAGTAATGTGATTGTTTTTAAAATTGAGAAGTCTTGGTTATAAGTACTCTTCAACTATCACAAAATGACAATAGATGGACAATAGGACAATGCTACAAAACTAGAATAAATTATTTTGTGAAATTTTAAATTTTGCTCTGTATAGCTGATATTGTGAAAATTTATAATTATTCTAATAGTGCTTTTTATTGTGGCAGTCAGCCTGATTTCGATCTCTGGAAAGAAGCTATGGATAAAGAGTATTCATCTCTTATCAAGAACCAGACATGGACGATTGTCGAACTACCTGCTAGCAGAAACGTGGTTGATTACAAATGGATTTTCAAAGTCAAGTACAACGCAGATGGAAGCATCAACAGAAGAAAGTCACGACTTGTCGCCAGAGGATTTTCTTAGGTATACGACATCGATTACACTGAAACTTTCAGTCCAGTAGTCAAGCATTCTTCTATTCGACTTTTGTTATCATTTGCCGCTGCAGTAGATTTGGAAATACCATGGATGTACAGACAACCTGAAGGTTATATTATCGAGGGTAAACACAATCATGTGTGTAAACTCCATAAGGCATTTTATGGCTTGAAGCAATCTGCTCGAGCATAGTTTCAAAGGATCAATACTTTTTTTATTGATCACGGCTACACACCTAGCTCTTCAGATTCAAATGTTTACTTCAAAGCAGTGCAACAGTCACTTTATACGTGAATGATACATTGTTTTTTAGCAACGGTGCCTTGGTATACGAATCCACAGAGACAGAAGATAGAAGTTGAAGATTACACAACAGAGGTACATCTACAACATTTTAGTCAGATATAATCTGATCAATTGCAAGTTAGCTCTCTCACCAATGGAACCAGGACTCAAATTGTCAAAGGGCCAGTGTCTTCAAACAATTCATGAGAAGCAGCAGATGCGTGAGTATCCTTACCATTCTATTATAGGATCTCTTATGTACACCATGATCTGTACCAGGCCAGACATAGCTTTTGCAGTCAGCTCTCTTAGTCAGTTTATGACTAATCCTGGTGTAACACATTGGAAAGCTCTTATCAGAGTCATGAAATATCTTTAAGCTACTATGGACTTTTGCATTTGTTATGGAGCAGCCGCTAACGACAAACTCAATTTTCTCAGTGGTTACACAGATGCAAGTCGGGCAGGAGATGTAGACACTCGTAAATCTACTTCCGGATTTACATTCTTCCTCAACAATGGTCCAATTTCCTGGAACAGTCGCAAGCAATCTTCGATAGCTCTATCTTCCATTGAGTCAGAGTATATCGCAGCCTCTCAAGCTACAAAGGAAGCAATTTGGTTGAGGAATTTACTCTCAGATATCGGTCTGAATCAATATGCTCCGATGACATTAATTTGTGATAATCAAAGTGCTATCGCTTTATCAGCCAACCCTAGATTTCATTCTAGTAAGCACATTGAGCTGAAATATCATTTTGTCAGAAGCAAAGTTCTCAACGAAGAGGTCAAATTGTAGTACTGTAGAAAGCAAGATATGACAGCAGATATTTTTACCAAAGCATTAAGTTTGGATACACACAGAAGATTTTGTGTAGAACTAAGTTTGAAGATCAAGGCATTTAATGATTCAGATTAAGGGGGAGTGTTGGATTAGTCTCCTTCTTACTAATCGACTAATCGATTTTAATCTTCATCCGTTGTTTATCCAGTTCTGCGGATTTTCTCGTGTCTTTTCACAGTCTGCAGTTTTATGTGTTTTTACACAGTCTGCAGAATTACACAAAGGTTTACCATAGTGTTGCATTTTTTGCCTGTTAGGAATCTCGTGAAAAAATGCAGTGTCGCCTTTTTCGCATTTTTCGCCTGTCAGAATTTGCGAGCAAATATCCAGAGTCACATTTTTCGCTTTTTCAAAAGTGCCTCAAATGTTAAGGAAATGACTCTGGCAATGTGTGGGGCAACTCTAAATCAGTTTTTAAGGCACTGTCGGGTTTTTCGCAATCCCAACACTGTCGCATTTTTGTGACAGTGTCGCTTGTGGCTGTTTTAGTTCATTTCTACAAAAGTGACAGTTTGGTTCATTTATGCAGACAAACGCTTTACGGCCAATTTCCACCGCTTATCAGCTATCAATGACAAGGAACCGGATGGATGCCAACGAATACCAACCAACTGGCAATCGCAATTGACGACCTAATTTCTTAATATAAATAGTTGTTCATATTCATATAGTTTCAGTCAGTCAAAGAAGAGTTCATCAAGCATTTGAATAGTTAGCTCTCTCTCTCAAGCCTGCGAGCTTGAACACTCCTGAGCATTCTAGCTCACTTTCTAGAGTTGTTTAGAGATTGCTATTGCGCTATTGCTTATTAGCATTACGCTTAATTCAGAATTTTATTTTAGCCACTCAGAAATTGTTTAGAGTATGCGGCTTCGATAGCTATGTGCCCAGGTTGCTTTTGGCTCTATATATTGAGGCCAAACTCGTCCTACTCCTCATTGTGGTCATTGATTCATTGTTAGGGTTTCACTCTACCTTCATGCTACCAAAGGGTGTGGTTGTCAATATCCCTATAAAAATAACAAACATGCAGTTTGTGATCACTTTTGTAGTGATGGACATACCAGAGTCCCCATCTGCATACCGTGTTTTACTGGGAAGGCCATAGGTGAGGACTGCACAAGTAGTACACAACTGGGGTACTGAGAAAGTCACCTCTGAGAATAGAGAACAGGCTGTAAAGGTCGATCCAACCACATGGGCGGTGAAACGTATTGCACCCAAGGCTGATGACGGATCATCCACGACAGATCATACGATCGCCCAAGGCAATCCAAGGGTGGTCACTACGATTCAGAGACAGATGTCGTGATATGGACGGATGCATTAGCAACGATTGACTGCCAAGCATGTCAATATGAATCTGATTTTGAACCCAACACGTCTTCACCCAAGCGTTACACCATGGACACACCAATTACATTTGGAGTGAATATGATAAACGTAGCATGGCTATCAATGGAATCTATTGAGAACCCAGTGGACGATGACTTAGTCCTTTGGCACCATGCTTTGACTTACAACAAGGATACTGAGCTGACTGATGAGCAGGTCCTACAACACATGGGCCCAGATCGCTATGGAATCTAGAGAGTACCAGCTCAACCGCCACAAAAATCTGCTATGGCAAAAGTTTCAAGGATAGATTTACGAAAGGCACCTACGAATCTAAAAATCCATACAAGCTAGGTGATGATCCTCCAAAAACAATGCCAAAATCACTAGTTCCCAAGATTTATCCCAATACTCTCTTGCCTAGTTTCCAATGCTCCACACTTGGATCATGCATGAATTGGCTTAATCTACCAACCCAATAGCTTAGATCAGGTCTTGTGATGGTTAAATATATGAGTGAGCCAACTAGCTTTCTATAGAGAGTAATGTCCTCAAAGGATCTTTCATTACCTCTTATATTGAGCTTTACATTTCACTCCATTGGTGTATCACAAGATTTAGCATTTACCATATGAAATATTTTTATAATAGAATTAGCATACTTACCTTGACAGGTGAAAGTACATCAAACTCCTTTTTTAGTGCCATCTTGATCCCATCATTATCTTGATTGTTGCCTACACTCAAAATGATATCATCCACAAAGATTAGGATAATAGTAACATCATTTCCAAAAAATCTATAGTAAAGTGAATGATCATACTCACTCATCTTGAAATGTTGAGAAAGAATAAACGTGTTAAGCTTAGCATACCAACTCCTTGGTGCTTGCTTAAGATCACAGAAACTCTTTTGTAGAATAAAAACATGATTTGGATTGCCATGTAAAATGTAGCCCTCGAGTTGCTCCATAAACACCTATTCCTTAAGATCACCATTCAAAAATTCATTTGTGATATCCAATTGTCATAGATCCCATCCAAAAAGTGTAGCAAGTGAAATAATGACTCGAATGCTCACCAACTTTGCCACATGTGCAATAGTCTTATCATAGTCAATTCCATACTCTTGTGCATATCCTTTTGCCCCAACCTTGCTTTGTACTTGTTGATTGATCCACCTTGGTTTTTAACCTTGAAGATTCACTAGCATCCAATACCTTTCTTGTCCATGTTTCACCAATCTCCATGTTTCATTCTTCATAAGAGCTTGATACTCAAAATCCATTGCTTGGATCCACTCCTCTTTTTGTCTTGCCTCATCTACACATGTAGGTTCATCAAAAGAGATTAGGAAAGCAAATTTTGTACCACTAACAAGTTGCTTACTTTTCTCATCATATATGAGTCTCAAAGGTTGTTGCCTTTGCCTTGATGTCCTCCTTGGCTTTTGATTTGAAGTAGGATGCTCAACATCAACATCCAAAGTATCATCAACAATGCCATCATCAAGGATGTTAGATCCAACATCCACACCACCACTTGAAGACACTTTTGGAAAGTTTCCCTCATAAAAAATGACATCTCTTCCAATGACCACATTGTTAGTTGAAGGAGTAAAAACTTTGTAAGCCTTGCTCACCTCGCTATAACCAACAAAAATACCTTTTCTTGGAGATGGATTCTCATTTGTCCTATCATCAAGAGTGACCTTGATATAGCATATGCATCCAAAAGGTTTTAAAACCTTACATTCGCCCTTCTACCAAACATCATCTCAAAAGAGGTTTGTCCATCCAATATAGAACTCGGTCCCCTATTGAAAAGAAAATTAGCACACAACAAAGCTTGATCCCAAAATGATTTAGGAAGATTTGCACCTTACCTCATGTCTTTGGCTCCTTCACATAAGGTTCTATTCTTCCTCTCGGCAGCTCCATTTTGTTGTGGTGTCCTTGGGCTTGTGTACTCCCTCTTGATCCCATGCTCATCACAAAAAACCTTGATCTTGGTAGAGAATTGGACTTCCCTTGCAATCCTGAACTTGACAAAGACATCAACCACATCATCTTTGATTTTTAGTAGATAGCCCAACAAAATCTACTAAATTCATCAATAAAAGTTACATACATTTTAGCACGTCCATTGCTAATTGTAGTAACAACATGATTATCCAAATGAACAAGTTGAAAAGGCTTACTTGACCTTGATGTAGATATCTTATAAGGTAACCTATGTGACTTTGATAAAGCATATTTCTCACAAACATGATTCAAGCTTGTAAGAGATTTAGGAAGACCAAAAACAACTTCTCTTTTTGCCATCACCTCCAATGACTTGTAGTTGAGATGCCCCAATCTCTTGTGCGATACCTCTTGCGTTGACAATTGCTCTTTTGCCATACATCCAATTTGGTTAGAAACAACACAAGCATCAAGTTTGAACAATTTACCTTGTCTCTTCTCTTTTGCAATCAATTTATCCTCTTTCTTGATCAAACAAGCATCACCAACAAACTCCACTTTGAATCCCTTGTCAAGCATTTGACTTAGTAATAGATGGAATGAACAAAAAATCTTTCAAATTCACACTCCTATTAGTAGAGAGGAAAATAAGAATTGTGCCAATCCCTTTGATTGCACACTCACCATCATTGGTCGTGTAGATAACTTTCTTGTCACCTTCAAAAACCATCCAACATGAATAATACTCCTCATGAAATGTCATATGTTTTGTAGCTCCGCTATCAATCCTCCATAAAACAATGTCTCCATCATTAGCCAACAAGCATCATGACATAAGAAAAGCATCATTTGACAACTGCTCATCAACACCATCTTTATCAATAGTTAGGTTGGTTTGCTTCTCACCTTGATCTCTCTTCTTCTTGATTCAGCAATCACTAGAAAAATGTCCTTTGACTCTACAATAGCAACATTTTAGCTTAGATCTATCTTTCTTCTTGCCAACAAAAGTAGAAGGATCACCTTGATCTTGACCGTTTGACCATTTGCCTTTGCCTTTGCCTTTTCCCTTGAATTTGCCTTTGATGAACATGGCCGCCTGTCCATCAACTTGAGATGTGGAAGATGCACCTCCTCTTGCCAGAAGCCTAAACTCCTCATTCACCAAATTCTTTTGCAAATCCACCATACTTGGCAAAGTCTTTTGAATAGAGAAACTTTGAACAAGATTAGCATGATCATCCAACAAGCCATTAAGAACAACTTGAACAAGTTCTACTTTCTTAATGCTTTCATCAATACATGCTAACTCATCATTGAATGCCTTAACCCTCAAAACAAAAGCATGAGCGCCTTCATCCTTATTTTGCATACTTGAAAAGATTTTTCTTCTTAAGGTTAGAACCCTAGATGTAGACTTGGACTCGTAAAGCTTCTTTAAGAAATCCCAAGCCTCCTTTGATGTTGTGCACTTACCAGCTTCCTTGAGAAGTTCATTAGTCACATTCATCTTGATCACATGTAGAGATTTCTTTGCCCTCTTGTCATACCTCAATTGATCTTGTGGTCCCAAAGGTCTCTCCTCCACACCTACAACAATATCCATCAACTCATTCATCTCCAATAAGGATTCCATCCTTATCTTCCAAGTAGAATAGTTGATTCAGATAAGCCTATCATTGCCTTCCAACATGAAGCCACTTGAAGTTGCCATGTTGCAATGATCTTGATCATCCCTTCAAACCTACTCCAATGCACTAAGAACTCCCTTAAAATCAACAAATGAAACTTAAGAAGAAATCACAAAGATTTGGAAACAATATAGTCTCTCCTTTTTCTCTTTCTAGCAAATCCTAGCAACTACAATCTTGATTTCTTGATTACAGTAGATCTAAATATAATATGATGAAATTTTTCCTACATCTAAGATTGAAACACACTCTTGGAAATTCCAGAAACCTGAAAATCATCAAATCTTATCAAATTTAGGGTTTCACCAGAAATGCAACAAGCAAAATCCTTGCAAAAGCTAGAATCTAGATATCTTTTCTAATAGAATGTACCATCCACAATCATGAGCAATTTTTGTCTCTAGATTCCAAAGTGGTTTCAAAAATCATCATCCACAAGTGATTTGACTTAAAATGATGATTGGACCACAAAGATCCACTTTCCATACTTGAAAATGCAAGATTTGATCTAGCAATGTCTAAATCCACATAGAATTTATGGCGCCCTCAAATCCACCTCTAGATTTGGCATAAACACTAAATTTTGCCTACAAGCTGCTCTGATACCATATAAAAATTACATATCCAAAACACAACTAATGGATCTTAGATCTTGGGCCAATTTGGTATGCACATCTAGATCTAGTTACAAGATAGGTTCATCAGGATTAGCATGGTAAAATTGCATAAATCACTAAGATCTGATCATGAACATGAAAATACAGTATGGTATTGTCCCTTTCCTTACAAAAGCAGCAGCAATCTGTCCTTCACATGTGTGGAACCTATATCAACCATAAAATCAACATTCTACACAGAGAAAATCAAGATATCAAGAGATAAACACATGAGATGGACATAGAAACTCAAGAGATTAATTCTCCATACAAAATGAGAATACAATGATATGTTCTCCATGCAAGTATTGCTATTTATATCTATCAAATTTGGCCACTTTCCCTAAGTATGCCCTAAAATGGCAACTTCTAGGTACTTAACCAAAAACCTAGAAATTATAGTCTAGATGCAATGTACCAAAATTAGCCAATTAGAATGGGTCTAAACTCGACCTCATCCTCTTATATACTTGCCAAAAATAGTACAAACACCATTTAGGCCCTTATTGACAGATATGAAACTATCTCTAACCTGAGATTTCATTTTGCCTCCAAAATTGCCAAATTAAAAAACCAAATTAGTTGACAATTTTTCACACTTGATCCTACTTTTGAAGTCACGAGGATCAAACCAGTCATTTCCATAGACATGTGGCTATCACTATCCAGACATGTGATGATCGTGGTTGTTGAAATAGTTGTGCTAAAGCTAGCTTGTATAGGTGACTAGCTTTGTTTACATTGGATAGATAGTCAATAATTTGTCAATTTGAGTCAAAGTTAAATTAGCTAGAGTTGAGGGTGACAAAGGTTTGAATGTTTGAAGTAAATATTTGAATACCTGTCGATAGTCGATAGTCGATAGTCGATACTCTTTCTATAGTTTGACTCTCATGTAGGTACCTACATGTTTGCAATTCTTGTATATTTTTGTAGGCTCTGCAACAATGTGAGTAAGTATGTAGCAACATGAATGAACGTAGATGAACTATGGGATTTAGGGAGAAAAGAGATAAATCCAACAATCAAAAATACCAAATATATGGTATGTCTCAAGGGATTAACTCCCTCAAAAAGCATATAGATAAATAAAATAGACCAATACCTAAAAAGAAATCGATATTTAAGTGAGCATCTAGGCTAGATTTGAGGGAGAATGTGAAAATATGCACATACCAATGTAGGAGCAAAAACTTGGGTGCCAACTTTGGGATCACACCCTTTTCCACAGTAATGGCCTCACAAGTGTGAATCTAAAAAATAATAGGCTAAAATTCATTTACGTAGTTTAGAAGTCAAGTACTTAATTGGCTAAATATAGATGCATCTAGACCATTGATGTAAATAGACGGCTAAGATGAGCATATGGCCAGATGGTAATCTGATATAGAAGATTCCATTAGGAGTTCCATAAGATATAAATAGGACTCACTTTCATATTGACATTATAACTAAATGCAACAATACAATTGGATTATATCTAGAATGGACACAAGGTGTACAATTAGATGGAAGCAAAGCACATAACAATATCGGTGATAACGATGCACTCAATCTATCTCGAGCTCCATGAACGACTGTTTCCGTACTGTTTTTAATGTTCGACATGTAGTCGATCATATAATAGAATTTTGTATTCTATTTAACCATTTGATAATTTCTTGATGTTTGATGATTGTTTATGTCTATCAATATGTACAGTTAATTAAGTATATATATACATATATGCATTTGTTGAGCTATGCTTTATGAGATGGATCTTAGTAGTGAGCATGGGTATTACTATCAGAATTAGTGGAGGAGATTTAGTGTAGTGAGTGCTCTCATGCAACAATGATATAAAAGTAACAGCATTTGGGCCTCGGGGGAATCCGAATGTATGAAAGCCTATTGTCGCAAAAGATATATTGTAAACATAGTTTCGGTTGGGAGGAACTATGAATTGGCAAGACCTTGCAGTGGCATTGTAGTTGGCGTATGCCATATGTAGCAAGTATGGACTCTGATACCCCGGCAGGATAGAAACTTGGAACTCAATTTTCTTGAAAAATTGTTGTGCTTGTTGGTACCAAGTTTGCATCTCTTGAATATCCAGCTTGCCCATCTGGATGTCGATCTTATTTGCATCTTGGTCTTCTGAACTGGAACTCTGATTGGAGGACATATTGAAAAATTGAAAAGATAGTGTTCTGGAAAACTGGTTCTGTTGAGAGTTGAAATAGAGGTAATAGTGGTTTCGGCTCGGTCGAGAGTGGAACCGGAGGCGTCGGTTGAGAAGGTGACTGGAGGCGTCGGTTAAGAAGGTGACTCGAGGCGTCGGTCGAAATGGAACTTAGAATGCGTGTAAAGCGGAGGTGTGTGAAAGTGGTGTGTCTGTAAGAAAGGAAATCTAGGTAGTGAGGTGGGAATGGTAGAGTAGAAAGGGTGAAGTAGAATGGCTCAAAAAGACAGGATGTGTAGATGGCGGTGGAGTATTAGAAGGTTGGAAAAATGGAAATGATGGATGACGGTGGGAATAAAATGTTGGAGGTGGTGAAGGAAGAGGAAAAAACAAGAATTTGTGAGAATGGTGATGATGATGTTCTCAATAGTGTAACGAGAGTGCTCGCGTGACACTACCCCTCAGGTGTGCGAGAGGTTTCACCAAAATGGTTCGATTGCCAGTGAAGTTAGGGTTGGAAGTGTTGGTGTTGGCACTCGTTGTGGTATTCAAACAAGGATGGTTGAAACTGGATGGATGTTGTGCGGTGTCAATGACGGATGGATGCAACAGAAGAGTGCCAGAAACAAGCATGGAAGTAGCAAGATCGCCAGCAGATAGTCAAGAAAACTCCAATATTTGCACGACATTGAAGTATGAATGTCTTCATGTTCAAGGTATTTATGATGACAGTCGTCTTGCTTTGGTCGAGATTTTAATGAATGTCTTCGGTCGATATCTTACTTGGTTGAGATGGAACTGAAACCCTTCGGTCAATATCTGACTGAAATCCGTCGGTCGAGATGAGACTGAAAGCCTTCGGTTGAGATCTAACTGAAATCCGTCGGTCAAGATCTAACTGAAATCCGTTGGTCGAGATCGGAGTGAAATTCATCGGTCAAGATCAGACTGAAATTCATCGATCGAGATTAGACGGAAAGTATTCAGTTGAGATGCCAAACAAGTAGTTAATGAGGAATGGATCTCTGTGATGTAAGTGGAGAACTTCATGAGGAAAATATGACTGTGGTTCGAAGTAGAAGTTCTCATTGGAAAGAAGTATCCCAGTGACTAGTTTTATGCTATAATTAGAAATATTGAGTGATCATATAGATGGAAATGAGGTGGGTTAAAATGTGACAAAACTTGTCCTAGTGATGTAGTCTATCATTTGTTGACCTATAACACGCATGGTGAATGTGAATTTATAGAAAAAAAAAATGAAGATGCAGTAAAGTAAATAAATATTGTCATGTACAATAAAAGGATACAAAAAATAGTCATGCAAAAAGAGCATAACAAAACAAGAAAAAATGTAAAATATATACCATGGGATTAGAGTTAAATTGGGTCAACAAAAAACAACACCTCGTAATACCGCCGTAGACAACCACCATTGACGACAGTGTATAGGAGTGCTCCGTCAAGTGTTTGCAACTGGACTGCACCATTAGAAAAGACTTTATCGATAATATATGGACCTTCACTCCTGAATTTCAACTTTCAGGGGTGCTTCTTAGATTTATAAAGAAGCATCTAGTAACCTAAGTGTAAGTCCTTGTTGCGTAAGTGATGGTCATGCTAGGCCTTTTGGCGTCTTTTGTTAACTAGTTGTGCGTGATAGGATATGAGTCTAGTTTCGCACAACTGGGCTAACGTAAATAGCCTGGTCTTTACTTGTTGCTCAATTGTAGCTTTCTCACAAAGATATGTAGAAAAGGCTTCCATGACTCTTAAAGAAGGCACTAAGAATTCAACAGACATTTTTGCCTCTTGACCATACACGAGATGTAATGGGGTAACCCATCTTGTGGCCTTCTTTGGAGTTGTGCGGTATGCCCAAATAGCGGAGAAGAGTTTCATTTCCTAATCGGAGTGACTGGTCTCTACTATCTATGTCAATATCTTACAGGTCATCTTGTTAGTGGACTCTGCCTAGCCATTACACCTAGGATAGTACGGAGGAGTACTTTTTCGGTGAACCACAAGGTAATGGCGTAGCAAATTATCAATGACAGCATCTAATAAGTGTGTGCCTCGGTCACTAACTAGCTCAATAGAATAGCCAAAATGCATAATAATGTTTTCATAAAGAAAACGCGCAACAGATTTCACATTGGCGTCCTTTGTTGCCCGAGCCTCAACCCATTGAGTGGCGTAATTTGTGGCTATTAGGATATAACAGGCTTGAGTGTGTTTCGCTGTCGGGTTGACTGGCCCAACAAAATCGATTCCTCATTTATGGAAAGCTTCGTCTTCTATAATGGGAGTCAAGGGTGTGAAGTCTGCTTTCGTATTTTTCTTGGCACATTGGCAGACATCATATGTTTTCATGTCAACAAATGTGTCTTTAAATAATGATGGCCACCACAAGCTTGCTCGAAGGATAATCTTAGTTGTCGCTTCAGTAGAGAAGTGACCATCGCCAATGCCCTCATGATCCTGAGATATGATAGGTCGTATTTCATATTCATAAGTGCATCATTGGAGAATACCGTCAATGCCTCTTTTGTAAAGTTGTCCTGCTATAAGTTGAAAGGGCGCTGCTTTAGGCAAAAAATTTCTTTTTGCAACTGTATTCAGGCCTTTTTTGAGTAGGCTTGTGGGTAGGAACTGAGTGATCTCCTCAGCCCATAAAGGTGTAGCATCAATCTGAAAAAGACATGCATCACGAAGATCGTCGTTGACTAATGTCGTTGCCTTTTTAGCATTAGGAAGTTGGGAAAGGTGATCAGCCATGAAATGTTGTGTTCCTTTTCGGACGACTACTCAGAAATTGAATTCTTCGAGTATTAACAGACGAATCCCTAAGATACTTGGACAGAGCAACTCAAGAGCACCTCTCACCTTAGACCGAGGAGGTCTCTGAAAAGACGAGATAATGAAGACTGAGAGCCGAGAAATACTAGCTAGGAAAGATATGCAAGAACTTTGTAAGCCTCATGGTGAATCCCGAAAGATGGAATGACCATGTAGGAACTAGTATTTCTAAGAAGATGTAATAAATACAAGTAAACCCCTCTTAAAGAAAGTAGAGTGAGCCACCTTTTGATGGTGACCTCTAGTGGAGAGCATTATTCCACTTGTAATTTGTGAAATGTGGAAATTCCACTAGGATGCCACCTAAGGAGCTCTCTTGCTTATTTAAGAGACTCCGTCTTTGTGAAGAGGAGCTTTTTGTAAATTGTATCAACTCCATGCTGAAATGAGAAGAGCCTTCACAAGTTTGGTGCATCCATTGAGCTCCTTGATCATGCTTGTTTCTTGAGTGATGCATTTATGATCTTGCCCTTCTCTCCTTTCGTGTGTGGTTGTGGACTATAGAGTGGATTAGATTTGCTGCTTTCGTAGAGTGGATTAGTTTCTTTTCTTGTTTGTGGATTAATGTAGGAACCAACATTCAGCTAAACTAAATAGGCTGGATCTGTGGTGTAGTTCTTGCATATCTCTTTATAGTCCAGTTCTTGATGTTCTTGGGTCCAAGAATCAAAAGACTGGTTGGTTTCTTGATTCTTGGACTTCTAACATGCTGTAGATTAGTTTTGTTTATTGGTTTGTCAATTTATCCAAGGTATCTCAATGTTAGTAATGCTTAGGCTCTGATACAGTTTGTTTTTAGAGTAGGTAGCTATAGAATCTACAGAATGTTCATTTGGGCTGCACTCTGATTTGTGAGTGAGCATTCTTGGCTTGCATCTATGTATGAATGTAAGTGCGTTCAAGAGAGTTTGACCCTGAGTAGTCCTCTGACAGGCAGGACAAAAATATACTACAACGTGAATTTGTTCCCTTCTACCTGATCTTGGGTTTAAAACAAGAATGACAATCTCAAGAAGAACCCACCATCTCTACTGATAGGCAAAAGTAAGAAAGAATCAATTTTAAAAACCAACAGATCCTCTGGAGCAGGGGATCTATCAACATTCTTCTAAAACGTTGAAGGGATGTTACATAAGCCAAAAGGCATGATGTTATAAGCGTAAACCCCAGTTTTTGTTGCAAAGGTTGTCTTGTGTCTATCTTCAGGGGCTATTTGGATTAGGAAATAGCCACTGAAACCGTCTAGGAAGCTGAAAACTTCAGCTCCTACCATTTCCTCAAGGATTTGTGTAGTTAAGGGTAAAGGAAAATGGTCTTTTTTTGTAACCGCGTTAAGATTCTTTAGATCGATGCAGATACGAAGCTTGCTATTTTTCTTGGGTACGATCACAATGGGTGATACCCAATCAGTATGTTGGACTTCATAGATGAATCCAACATCCAGCAATTTCTTAATATCTTCATCGATCTGCTCGCGATAAACAGAGTTACTTCGGTATGGTTTAGCCCAAATAGGCTTAGCGTTCTCCTCTAAAGGAATCATATGGATCGCTATTTCAGACGGGACCCCTTTCATCTCAGTATAATTTCATGCAAATACATCCTTGTATTTGCGGAGTAAGGTCTCCAGATCAAGAAGTTGATGGAATCGTATGGACTGCTATTTCAGGCAGGACCCCTTTCATCTCAGTATAATTCCATGAAAATACATCCTTGTATTTGCGGAGTAAGGTCTCCAGTCAAGAATTTGACCTGGCATGAGGTGGGCTCCGACGTGAACAATATTATCCACATCATCATCAGGATCTTTAAGATTTAGCTCTATAGTTTTGGCTGGGCCTTTAAAGGCCTTTAAACTTTTGTAGGTTCCCTTTGTGGTTGTGGCAGTTGGATGACTACGTCATCAAGTGTGAAGTCCTTAAACTTGCTTGGTAGATCAAAAGGTGGTTCCACAAGGTTCTCCGAAACGTTGGGAATCACTTGTGTGGATGCGCTACTAGATGTGGAAGCGTGATCGGATGGGTTGGTTGTTGTCTATGCAGATAGTGGCTTGATAAGTTGCTTAAGCTTCTCGCGCTTCTGTTTTTGTCACTCGATTAATTTTGTATCAATAATTATAGTTTTTTGTAACCAAGATTTTCGAGGTTCTTGAGGGGGCGGTGTTGTTGACTCTCTTATATCGTGGAAGCAGAAAACGTTGGGTTTAGTTTTGCGAAGGCAAAACTGTTTCTCTTTCGTATTCGTTTTCGTATTCGCGGACGATTTTGTGTCTTTGAATTTTTTGCGCGGAAGCTTTTACAGGAGCCTAAACACTCGCCTGCACATCACAGAACACATTTGTTTCTAGCAATCAAGACAAACGACAAAAGACAAGGAGATGCACAAAAATGGAACGACTGTATTATTGGTTTGATTTTAGAGCGAGATCGTCAATGTCTCGTTCGTTGATGGAATGACACTCTGATCTTTCGTTTTGTTCTCCTCGTTGGCAGACTTTCATGCACAGCTCTAGTATTTTTCTTTTCTGCTCTATTCGCTACCTCTCTCACTATGTCTCTTACAGATCTATATATTTTATGATCCCGAAAGGATTGCTTATACCTCCACAGTGTAGAGTTTACAAGATGGCTAAATGCAGAAATCACAAGACTAGTTAACGCTAATCAACTAATTAGTTAGTCCCTGTTGTTGCCACTCATTTCACCTAGGCGTGAAGTCTACGACTCCAATCTCGTTGAGCTGCCAGCTGGCAGTGCGGAAGATTCTTCTTCGTCTGTTTCATAATATCCCATTTGCTTTTGTTCTCTTCGTTTCTTTCGTAGTTCTTTTTTTGCGGTTTGTGGTCCTGGAGTGTGTTTTATGATTCACGGATGATTCGTGAATCGTTTGTGCTTCGAGTCAAGAGACTTTGACAGTCGTGAATTGTTCTCGTTCGACCTTCATTTCTTGTTCGTGTTGCGACAAAGTTGCAGGAGTTCACCATTTCTGACACTCTCTCTTGAACCTTGCAGCTTTGTACATTTAATCCAATTGTCTTTCTTTGCTTGGCAAAGAGTGGCTTATCGAGCGGCTTCATGAGCAGATCTGCAATCATATTTTTTGATTTTATGTACTGGACCTGGAGCTCTCCTTTTGAGATCAAATCTCTAATGTGATGGTACCTCAGAGGTATGTGCTTTGTCTTTGAATGGAAGACAAGATCCTGGGACAGATAGATGGCACTCTGAGAGTCCATCTTCATCATGCTTGGCCCTTCTTGTGGTATCTTGATTGCCTCCAGCATCATCTGCAGCCACACTACCTCATTCGCCACCTTTGAAGTTGCGACATATTCAGCTTCGCAAGAGGATTGAGCCACCAAGGTTTGCTTTTTGCATATCCAGCTGATTGCAGCTCCGCACGCTATGGTACATCCTCCAGTAATGGATTTGCTATCATCTTTGCAACTCGCCCAGCTTGCATCACTGTAGTGGTGCATCTTGAATCCATTTTTTTCGTTTTCAGCTCTGTAGGTTAATTCCATATTCTGGGTACCCTTCATATACTTAGGATTTGTTTGGCCATTTGCCAATGTGTCAGGCCACAATTGGAAGAAAATTGGCTCAAGGCGTAAATAGAGAAGGCCATATCGGGTCTAGTACAAATTGTGAGCTACATCAAACTACCGATTAAGTTCTGGTAGGGTATACCTACCATCTTCTATTCTTTCTCTTCCATTTTTGGGCAATCATGCTTCGTGAGCTTGGCTCCAGCTATCATTGGTGTGGCCTTTTCTTTGCAGTCCATCATGTGGTATTGCCTTAGCACTTTTCTGGCATATTCCGACTGACTCAAGTGCATTTCGCCCTCTGTTCGATCTCTTCTGATATCCAACCCGAGGCATTCCGTTGCTTCTCCAAGATCTGTGATTTTGTAGCTCTTAGAAATCTGACTCTTCGTGTCTTTGATCAGGATCAAGGAATTACCTATCATCAGCGAATCATTCACAAAAATGGTCAGTATCACAAAATTCTTTCGTACTCTTTTGATGTAGACATTGCAGTCTGGCTGAGTAGGATTAAAGTCTAGAGACTTCAGAAGACCATCAAGCTTCTTATACCATGCTCGTGATGTCTGTTTTAGACCATAGATGCATCTCTACAACCGGTAGACATATTGTCGATTGTCGGGGTCTTCATAGCCTTCAGGCTGCTTCATGAAGATTTCCTCCTCTAGATCTCCATGGAGAAAGGCTGTTTTCATGTCAATCTGGTGAATCTCCAGATTGTGTTGTGTGGCATATGCAAGGAGTAGCCTTCTGCTTGTCATATTGACCATGGACGAATATGTATTGAAATAATCAACACCATATCTCTGTGTGTAGCCCTTCGTGACAAGCCTTGCTTTGTAGCGGCCAACGGTGCTATCTGATTTCATCTTTTTCTTATACGTCCACTTGTAGTCGACTATTTTTCTATTTTCTAGCAGTGGCTCTAATGTCCATGTCTTGTTTTGTCTCATCGACTCGATCTCCTCTGACATTGTTTGCTTCCAGAGTTCTCCCTCTGGACTCTGGATAGCTTCTTGGTATGTGATTGGCTCTTCTGTGAAGCTGTAGTACTCGAACTGCTTGTCTTCACTCCATTGAAGATTGTCAGAGTAGCGGTTTGGAGGCCTTTGTCTCGTTGACCTTCTAGGCTCATTTTGTCACTATTCGAATGTTTCTTGTTCGTGGGGTTGATCCTCTGCTTCCTGCTGCTCTAGAGTCTACGGCTCTGCATTCTGATTTGATGTATGTCCTCGATCTCCCTCTTGAATGGGCAGCAGTGTGAAAATCTCATGGCCTCTTTCGTCTTTCAGTCCAGGGAATGTGGACTCATCGAACTTCACATCTCTGCTTGAAACAACCTTCTTTGTGGTTGGGCTGTAGAGCCTATACACATGTGTTCCGTTCGAGTAGCCGACCATGATTGTTTGCTCAGATTTGTCATCGAGTTTGCTTCTTTTTTCTTTTGGAATGTGCTTGTATGTTGCACATCCAAACACTCGTACGTATGATAGATCAGGCTTTCTGCCTGTCCACATTTTGTATGGTGTTTTGTTTTCCAGCATTGTCGTTGTTAATTTGTTCTACAGTTGTACAGCTGCAGCTATTGCCTCAGTGATCTCTTGTGGAATTATCATGAAAGTATTCAATCATTCCTATTCTAATTTCTTGGCTAAGATCACAAATTGTTTTGTCGATCTCATTTTATGATATATATAATAGGTACAATGTCAATACCATGAAGTAAAAAATCATATCGTGATTTCTATCAAAGTTGAACTAGAAGGGATGAAGATGAGTATATAACTAGCTCCTTGTTGCTTAATTGATTCCACATAAAATCTTTTATTGTGTTGAAAAGATAAATCTTCCTTGCTTTGAGCAAATTACACCTTAAGTTTGAAACTAACATTATTAGTGACACCTCTTCATCATATCCATTGGTGAAGTGAATGATATCCTTACTTCTTGGCATACAAGAATTGGTGTGTTTCTTGAAAAACTCCATTTCAAAAAAAATTCTAATAGCTTCTTCTGATAAGAAATCTAAAAATACATCAAAAGGACTTTGTTCTAGAATCATTTTGGTAGAGTGACCTCAAAGGAATTAAGCATTGTAGAAAGAATCTTTGAAAAAGAACTATAAATGGCCAAGAAAGTTTGTAGCTTGGGTTGGCTAGGATTTTTTGCTAATAAAATATCTGATTCAGTGCCATATTGAAGTGTTTTTTATTTCAAAAAATGTTGTATGCAAATGCGTTGGATGTTCAAAACTGGGGTTGAAGGCCGCGACCAACCATGGAGTGATGGTTGAAGGTCGCGACCAGCCATGGAGTGACGGTCGAGAAATCTGGAGCAGCCATTTCTAAAAATGTGGAGGAGGGTGACCCCTCCATTATGCGCAGAGTGGAAGAGACACTTTAGTGTCTCTAGAGGTTTAGCTACAAGGAAGAGTTTGAGCACACAATTAAAGATCAGACCATTTGGTGATGAGGTTTCTAAATCAATGGTGGAGATTTGTTAAACATGGGCCATAAAATCTATTGCCTCTGTTGGATGGAGAAGAATAAGGCTTTGAAAATTTGAAGAGGATTTTCTAGAAAATTCTCTTTAAAAATTTCAATTTGCATTCCTTGAAGGAGTCCAATCTGTAGGAAAATCATTTAATAAACTCCAGAAGTTTCAATTCATTTTTCTTGCCTAGCGCCCACCTCTCATTAAAAGGGTCTTTTTTGGATCAAAATTGTTTCAAATCTTACTCATTTTTGGTAGTAGCTAGTTTTTGACTCCAACAGTTAAAAAATCAGAAGACTGTCTCATGGAGAAGCTCCATTTGACGTGAAATTTTAACCATTCTATAGCGTAAAGTTGTGTGAAAAATGTAAAAGATATCCATCTAGGATCTTGACTTTTGGGGTGCTAGGCCTCATAAATTTGCATGTAAACTTGTAAATTGTAGAACATCTCAATAGACAAATCTCGAATCTACCAACAAAGTGCACAGTCTAATTGACAAAGGCTGACAAACTCGAACCCAAATTCAAAACTGAACTCGAAACATTTTTATTCTTGTTCAAACTCGGACTCAAACTCGAAACGAACTCAATCTTGAAGATGGTTCTAAACATGCAGTTGATGGAACTGGTGTACTGTGGTTAGACACGAATCAGGGTGACAAGAAATTGGAGGAAGTTCTCTATGTTCCTACTCTTGATAAAGATCTTCTATCCGTAGGAAGCTTGTACCAAGCCAACAAGAGTCAGAGAATTGAAGGAGTCGAAATCAAGAGTCGAGATATTTGAACTACCTGTGAATCTTGCCTTAAAGACAAAATGACTCGAACACCTTTCAATATTTATAAAGCAACCAAGGTACTAAAAATTGTACATTCGGATATTTGTGGACCATTTGGAGTATTGTCTTTAGGTGATGCAAAATACTTCAACAAATTCGTTGTAGTATACTTTATTCACACAAAATCAGAAGCTTTCAAGAAATTTGTTGAGTATACAAATTGGGCTGAGAAGCAGACATGCAACAAGTTGAAGCAAATTTGCACAGATCGTGGAGGTGAGTACATTTCCAACAAATTCAAAACTTTCTGTACTGATTGAGGTATTATGCATATGAAGACTGCATCATGCACACCTCAGCACAATGGAATTGTTGAGCAAAGAAATCGTACACTAATGGAAGCTACCGAGTGTATGATGGCTCATGCAAAAGCACCAAAGCAGTTGTGGGCGGAACTAGTGGCTACGTCGAACTATCTTTAGAATCGAATTCTGAAATCTAGAATACCGGATAAAACTCCTCACGAAATATAGTGGAAGTCGAAGCCAATCTGGCTCATTTTCGTATGTTTGGATGTGCAATTTATATGCATATACCAGACAAATTGAGAAAGAAAATCTATGAAAAAACAGAACAAGATTTTCTGGTAGGATTCGAGTTACATTCTTCATATTATCGAGTCTACATGCCCGAAACTGGAAGAATAAAAGTTCTTTGAAATGTCAAATTCGATGAGTCAAAGTACATAACAAACAATGACTTAGTCGGATATGAAATTCTCAAGATCAGAGGGAGTTCAAATTTGAGTACCTGAAAGACTCAAATCACCAGTTCGAAATTCAAGTAGAACATGTCAAACCCGAAAATGCAGAATTGAATTCGAGACCTATACAAATTGTGAGAAGATCTAAAAGACAACGAAAACCACCAGTAAGGTTTGGTCAGGATGTTTTAACAAACATAGCCATCGAATTTTGTGGCTTCACAAACGAACCTCAAACGTTCGAGAAAGCTATTGATGGACCAAATAAAGATCATTAGATTCAAGCAATGGAGGACGAAATGTCATCGATGTATAAGAACAATGTATGGACATTTGCACATGTACTTGATGGAAGAAGACCAGTTAAATGCAAGTAGATCTACAAGATCAAAATAGGTCCTGATGGAGATAACATCAGATAGAAAGCAAGGTTGGTTGCGAAAGGTTTTTCACATATATATGGGATCGTCTACACTGATACTTTCTCACCAGTAGTCAAACACACATCAATTCACTTGTTATTCGCTTATGCAATGGCTCATGATCTCAAAATCCATATTGTGGATGAGAAAACTACTTTCTTGCATGCAAAATTAAAAGAAGATTTATTCATGGATCAACCACTTGGTTTTATAAGCCAAGAATATCCAAAATTTGGTTGTCACATGAATAAAAGCATCTATGGACTGAAACAAACAGCCAGACAATGGTATAGAAAGAAGGATGAAGCACTACATTCTTTAGGCTTCGAACCTTTATTTGTTGAGTCAAATGTTTATATCAAATGTTGGATTATTATCCTTCTTACTAATCAAATAATCGGTTTCAATCTTCATCCTTTGTTTATCCAGTTCTGCGCATTTTCCTGTGTCTTTACACAGTCTGCAGTTTTACAAGTGTGTTTACACAGTCTGTAGAAATACATGAAGTTTGACAACAATGTTGCATTTTCTCTCACTTCAACTTTTTCGCATTTTTGCGAAACTGTCGTCTGTCAGGAATCTCGTGTAAAAATGCAGTGTTGTCTTTTTCGCATTTTTCGCCTGTCAGGATTTGCGAGCAAATATGCAGAGTCGCATTTTTTGCTTTTTCAAAAGTGCCTCAAATGTTAAGGAAATGACTCTGACAATGTGTGGGACAACCCTAAATCAGTTTTAAGGCACTGTCGGATTTTTCGCAAAATCTCGACACTGTTGCATTTTTTGAATTTTTGCGACAGTGTCGCCTGTGGCTATTTTAGTTCATTTCTGTAGAAATGACAATTTCGTTCATTTATGCAGACAGACGTTTTACGACCAATTTCCACCACTTATCAACAATCAATGACAAGGAACCGGATGGATGCCAGCGTACCAGCCAACTGGCAATCGCAATTGATGACCTAATTTATTAGTAGAAATAGTTGTTCATATTCATACATTTTATGATTACAAAAATGATCGAAGAGATCAAGTTCAGCAAGTATTGTAGTTAGCTCTCTATCAAGCTTTCAAACTTGAACTCTCTTGAGCATTCTAGCTCAATCTTTTAGAATTTTATTTTAGAGTTGCTATTGCGCTATTGCTTATCAGCATAGCTGCTTATTATCAGACTTATTCTCAGTTACTCAAAGACAGCTTAGAGTGCATGGTTTTTATCCGCTATTGTCTTACGCTCATTAGCATTTGTTTGTGTTTTTCTGAATCAATACTATCTTCTTATTGCGTTCAGTATAATCACGATCCTGCCTTTGATTTGACTCCCTCTTAGGCTTCAATTGTCTCTTGGATTTTTCTTTGTTGTCGTAGAGGGCTTGGTCAGAACCATCCTTGTGATCAAGGTGTTCTCTAGCCTCGACTTCCTCTCAAATCTCGACAATTGTCTTTTCGAGGGTCATTGTAGGATCTTTCGCGAGCAGGGTTCTCATCATCTGGAAAGATCTGGGTAAGGCTCTCAACAGGTAAGTGAGCTGCTTCTCAGTTGACACTACATTCTCTGCTCCAGAGTTATGTAGTGATAGAAATAGATCATTCATCTTCCTTACAAAAGAAGTGAGGTCTTTCCCATCCCACTGTAGATTTGTCAACTGATCTTCCAGCATCATTATTTGACTTCTTGATTTCGTTTGAAATATCGTGAGCAGTGTATCCCACATCTCCTTTGCCTTGAAGAGTGTAGCCAGGTCAAGCGTGAGACTATCTTTGATGGAAGATGATAGCAAGGCTACTACCTTGTCATTTTTCTCCCTCCACTCGCATAGCTCTTTGCCTGATGTCGTAGGCATCTCCTCTGTGCCATCTACTCAGGGGAATAAACCTTCACCCTTGAGTATCAATGATGTCTTAACTTTTCAGACCAGAAAGTTAGATCCTGAAGATTCCAGAACTATACAGATCTTGCTCTGTATGTTGCTTAATGAAGCCATTGCTTCTGAAGTGTGTTCTCTTGTTGATGGTTGCGCAGTTGTGAGCCCATTCGCGGTTTCCATTCGACACCGACTGGAGGTTCTGTGGGATTGTTTCGTTCTTGCTCTTTTTCCTCCTCTTGTGCTTTTTGTACCTAGTGTCTTATTTTTTGGAACTGTCTTCTCTCTTCCCTCACATTTGGATATGGCGCTGAAGTTGAGGGTTGGTCATCAGTGACCAATGGTGGTGGTGAGGGAGCCACTTCCTTCCTCTTCTGTGCTCGCGTAACAGCTAACACAAGAGCGTGGTCGTGTTGACCTTTCGATGGCATCCTCGCTGGAACTGCTGATTGTTGTATGGCAGTGAGGTTAAGAGGTGCACTGGTTCCAAGTTTAAATGGACAATTCTTGAAACAGTGTCCATAACTGCAATCCCGGTAGGAGGTTGTATATTGTCCCTTGTAGGGACATTCTGCAATTCTGTGTCCCTCGCCGCATCCATAGCAACCGTAATTTCTTCAACCTTGACGTTGAGTATGAGCTGCATAGGCCGAAACATATTCATTTATGACAGGATCCATAAATGTTCATCTGGTCCGTACCACTGCTGCTGCTCAGGTTGAGGTGGCATTTGCATTTCTTGTTCTGTTGCTGTTAGGTTCATAGAGAGTTATTGGTTGCTTAATCAATGAATCTATCAAGTTCTACACATTAGATCTTGATCTAGATTCACTACACTTGGATTTAAGCAAGAGCAATGGATCAACACATCATTTTTTTAGTGAGAGCGGCTTCACACGTGTGGAGTACTGTCCACTGTACGGCCTGCAACTGAAACAACAAGTACAATGATACTAGATAGCAATCATGCATAAAAATCACAAGACAAATGACTAGAAATCTCACAAAAGTGTAGAGTGCAAAAGTCTCATCAATTTTCTTAGCAAAATGATGATCCTTTTATGGATCAAGTACATCCATGAGTCTGGTACAGTCCAGCAGGCCTTCACATGTGTGAAGAGTGCCACATCACTCAGATCTATCCATTTTATCCATCCTTGATCCTTATCCAATAGTTGACCTTCTAGAATATGACTAAAATCCAGAAAGCTAGTCTCCTATAATATAGGAATATTCCCTACAAAATAGGATCTAAGGAAAATGGTCAACTCTTATCTTCTAGTACTCTATACACACGTGTGAACATCCACTTGCCATGTGGGAGCATTTACTCATGCACATGCAAGGAAAAGCTAATTTGTAGGTGACTAGTCAACTTGACTAAAAACTAGTCATTTCATGTTCACACTAACTAGAATGATACAAAATCAATTTGGATATATACAAACATGAAAAGTACATCCTTTCACACGTGGGAACAGGCTCCACATGTGTGAAATCATATCATCAACATATTCTAATGTTTGATCAATATTTACATGAACCAATGTCAAGTGAGAAGTGACAATTTTCAACAAGGTTTACATGGGCCACTTGCTGATGGGCTGGCCCTGGTGGAGCAGGTAAGGCCATGCGTTGTGGTTGATTGGGTGCACCGTACCTTGGTGCCACGTTAGGTGCTCCTTAATGATAAGGATAAGAAGTCTGATAAGGACTTCTCTTCTGTTGAACAACCATGGGGTTAAACGGGCAAAATGTCGTATCGTGCGATGTTGCATTGCACAGATGGCAGAATCTATGTGTCAGTCTCAAATTTTGCTTTAGGACTGGACACTCGTTCGCTGTATGATTTTGCATGCATATGGAAGACCATACATTTTCTCGTCGAGGATACTGCAGCTGGTTTGGTTCCTGTTGATGTGGAGTTACTGCTACAGTTCCTTGTAAGGCCTTCAGTTTCTGGTCAAACTGCGCTGTAAGTTGCTCCATTTGCTGTTTATGTAATTTTGTCATTTGCTCCAATAGCAGTTCTGTGGATAGAGGGGATGCGTTTGATGATGATGATGCGATTGAGGGAGTAGGAGTGTGGGTGGAAGGATATTCGTCGTCAGATCCCTCATCCTCTTCCCTGATGACATCTTTCATAGCTTCTTGCAGAGTAGCATACTACTCCCGTCGTTTCAGTTCTCTTCTGATGCTTCGTGGTAATCCGGCTAGGAACCACATGATCACCGCATGATCGGGAGTCAGGGCTACACTGCATTCGGATCGTAGATGTTTGACCCATTCAATATAGTCCCGGACCCTTTCTCATTTTCCCATCTTGACTTTGCTTAGCAGGAGAAACAAGTCTTCTAGGAACTTTCTTGGTTTAAAGCGCGTAATGAGAGTCGCTTTAACCGCTTCCCATGTGGATTTTTCTTCCTCTGACAGGTTGAAAAACCAATCTTGAGCCACTACAAGCAAGGACATAGAAAATAGCATCAGCTTCTCTGCAGGTGTTCGTTCGTCGTAGATTTCACAAGCTTGCTCATAGATCTGGAGGAATCAGATGGGATCTGATGATCCATCGTATTTTGGTATCTCCATCCGTGGTGCTCTTCGAACTGCATGCAAGGGTGCGACAGGTACGGGTGGCCCATTGGATCCATTGGTGCTGGTTCCGGTTCTGCCTCTTGTTGCATAGCTGCTAATCTGGGAAGGTGTGGTGTCTGATCTGCTATCCTTCGTGCTATTGATCGTCCCGATCTCAAATTCATCTAATGGTGCGTTCCAAAGTGATTGGATCTTGCTTATACAGTAGGATGCAGTCTGGATCTTCAAGGATCTGATCGATCTGATAGGTCGGAATGAATTTTAGGCCTTTTAAGGTGGTTTTTCCTTGATAACTTTTTACTCCTTGCACTGATTGACCTGAGATTTTGACAGTAGCTGAATATGATGTAGATCTTTCCACTGATCTAGTCTGCGAGGGTTATCTTGTGTGAGGGTTGGTTGTGCGAGGGTTCTTTGGCTGTTTTTGCAGGTAAAAAACTTGATATCTTTCAGATCTCTGGGAAGTAACTCTCGCAAGCTTCACTATAGTTGGATCTGGGTCAGATCTCATTATATAATTCTCTGCGAGAGTTAACTCTTGCAAGAAGTGAAAATTTCATTGTCTGCGAGGGTTCAAAATCACTTTTTGTGCTTGCTCTTCACCAAATCTTCATACTATCTCTCGCAGGCTTCATCACTGATGTAATTTGACATTCTAAATCGATTGAGAGGGTCTGCGAGAGTCCTTACTGGAAGAATTTGCTAGATCTTCACTTTTTAGTGAGTTTTTAGCACTTAGATCCAATTTTTTGCTCACTGGAATCAAACTAACTCTCACAAGCTCTTCTGTGTCCTGGTTTCACTAAGATGGAACTTCAGAATCCTCTGCGAGAGTTCTTGACCATTGGAACTGAAAATTTCACTGTCTGCGAGGGTTCACTGATACTTTCCCGTCTTTTTTTTATTGGAACTCTCGCACAGGCACTTAATCATCAAACTAACTCTCGCAAGCTTCTTTGTGTCATGGTCTCACTGAGATGGAACTTCAGAAAGCTCTGTGAGAGTTCTTATGAAGATTTGGATTTTTTCAAGGGTTTTTTGAATTTTTTATGATTTTTCTCTGATTTTTACAATCTGCTTGGAACTAACTCTCGCAGGCTTCTATGCAGGTCTGGGACAGTATCCTGGAGCTGCTGCCAGTCATGCAAGGGTCAATTCCCACTGATTCTGGAGATATAAAAATCTGATGAGTTTTTTTGGCTCTTTTTTCCTTCAAAATGCAGATTGGTGTGTTTTTTGAGTTTTTTGGATGATTGGTTTGGGTTTCAAGCCCTTAGAGGTTGTTCAGGGCCTCCTCTACCCTCTCACACCTCCTCCGCTAGCTGTGAACAGTCCAAACACAAAAAAAACTCTAAACTCCCAAAAATCTACCTAAACTACTCTAAAAAGCAAGAAAATAGCTAAAATGCAACTAAACTAGTTAGTGGAAATGCCTAACTATGCATAGAAGTTACTTTTAGTTAATTTCCTACTTTCTCCTTTAACTCTACTCACCACTATACTACTCCTCTTTAACTCTACTCCTCTACACTAATATTCATCATAGTTTGGTTTAAGGGAAGGAATGGAGAAGAAGAGATTGAGAAGAGAAGAGAAAGAGAGAGAAAGAGAGTGAGAGTGGAGGTTAGCTCAAATGTTCCTTATGCTTGCTAATGGAAAAACATTCACTATGGCAAACAATAAACATGGAAATAGAAAGCAATAGAAAACACAACCAAGAGCAATAGCAAGTAGTGAATAGCAAATAAGGATGCTTCTCTTCCAAAAATGGTAGAGTTTCTTCCTTCTCATTAAGCATGGAAATAGTGTACAAATGGTGCCTTTTTATAAAATGGGGAAGGCCCTTGCCCCTCAATCTTATTGGCTAGTATTCACAATGATCCTAACCATTCATCTTGGACCCAACTTGATCTAAGGGTCCACAAGTACATTAGAAATCACAAGATTCATGTGAGTCCCAATTTGGACCCAACTCTAAAAAGTGATCTCTAAGTTTAAAAATGATATTGGGCCTCTAGTTTTATTTTAATTACAAGGCCCAAGTCAAGTTTATTTTATTTACAACTTCAATTGCATGCTCATTGGGCCATGGGCTTATACACGCAGGACGCCATGCCCTCGCAACACATTTTATTGGAGGATTTTATTTATTTACACTTTGTTGGGAATACCCCCAACAAATGCAGAAGGTTCGAACTATTTAGTTTGGAGGTTAAAAACTTCACTCGTACTAAAGGGTGAAGGTCTATGGCAATGGGTAGAACCATCAGAGGATAAGCCAATTGCTCCTGACAAGGAACTTTGTGAATGGATGGAAAAAAATGACAAAGCTATAGCAATTATTGCGTCTTCAGTGCATGACAACATAATGCTAGATCTTTTATCGACTTCAAATGCGAAAGAATTGTGGGAAGAACTATGAACCAAGAATGAGACTTGATCTCAAAATCAAGTCATGTTCTTGGAGGACCAATTGACTTACCTACAATGGGATGGCAAAGACCTGACCACATTTGTACGAAAGATAAAGGATTTGTTTATCTCTTTGCAAAATTCCAGCACCGAAGTATTGCTTTTGTAACTAATAGAAATTGTCTAAGAATCCAATACTTCATGTTTGGTAACGTAATCACTTAGTATCTAGCGATTTCAAAGTTAGTTGCTAAAGATTGAATGTGATTTCCATCACTACTACTTTGTTCAATTTTTGATAGGCGTAGTCATGCACTGGAAGTAGGAAGTTTTTGCTACTATTATCTATCATATTTTTGCAATCAAACATGTTAAAGATAAAATTATCATTCTAGTTGTTTATGTTGATGACACTCTTATCTTCTCAAGAAAAGATAAATTGATTTCAGATGTCAAAAGAGACTTTTCTAGAATATTTGAGATCACTGACCTAGGAGAAGCAAAAATATATCTAGGCTTACAGATCGAAAGAGACTTTGAAGGTGAGTGTATCTTCACCAGCAAAAGTATACTCGGAAAATCATCGAATGATTTCAACATGCTCGAATGCAAAGGTGTGGATACTGCCATGATACCTGAAACAATACTGAGTAAGGCAGATTGTGCGCAGACTCTCAAACAAGAGAAACGAATGGCCAATACACCCTATCGAAGGCTGATTGGATCATTGTTGTAACTTACAGACAACACAGACCTAATATAGCATTTTCAGTATATAGACTAAGCCAATTTAATTAGAACCCAGGATCATCTCATTGGAAGTTAGCAAAAAAAGTAGTACAATATCTCCAAGAATCGAAAGAGTATGGATTGTGTTATTTGATGGATTTTGGATCAAAGCTTATAGTGACAAAAGCTGGGCATCCATGAAGGATGATAGCAAAAGTATTTTAGGAGGTTGTACTCTAGCATTTAGCGCAGCCATACTTGAATAAACAAGAAGCAAACAACAATGGCTCAATCTTCGTGTGAGGCCGAATATGTAGCAGCAGCTAAGATGGCAAACGAGCTAATTTGGATCAAACAAATGTTGGAAGGATTTGATGAAACTATTTCTGAAGCTTATGTCTTCTTAATGGATAACACTTCAACTATCTATCTTACAAAAGATTTTGTGTTTCATTCAAAAATGAAACATATAGTTATCAAGTATCATGTTATTCGAGACTTAGTCGAAAAGAAGATACCGAAGACCGTCTAAATACCTACAGACAAATCTCAGATCTACCAACAAAGTGCACAGTCTAATTGACAAAGGCTGACAAACTCGAACTCAAATTTGAATTTAAACTCGAAACATTTTTATTTTTGTTCAAACTCAAACTTAAACTTGAGACGAACTCGATAGATAAACTGTCTCGAACAATAAATTGTCTCGCCAGATAAATTGTATCGACATATAAACTATCTCGAACAATAAATTGTCTCGACAGATAAACTATCTCGAACAATAACCTTTCGAGTCTGGAAACAGAATGTTGTCGAATATCAACGGTCTTAATGGTTAGATCATCTATTACAGAAGGAAGAAGGCCAAAAGACCTATCCTGTGACAATATAATTACATATGCACTTACTAATTGTAAAAACAACAAGGCAACAAGAGATGTATACAAAAGAATCAGAATCAAAATTACGATTGATCAAAGTTTACAACAGATGATTTTATCAGTTGTTTCTGATTATCTAAAAATGTCTATCACACTCACACATATGTCTCCTATATCTGCAAGCTTTATTCAATCAAAGTAGAAACTGCTCTATTGCTACATAGATCAGCAACAGGCATGATTGAAGACACTGATATTAGTTTGATTTATTCAAACTATCATCGTGTTCTCTGAGGAAAAATTCTTAGTATTTTCCTACATAAATTTGCTAGTGGTTAAATTTGGAGCAAACTATGATTTAAATTAGCTCGAGTTAGTGTAGGTTACTTGCCCTTGGCATGATGGTAGAGAGAGCGAGGATTGCACCTCATAATGCTATTTGACCATGTGGACCAATAGAATCAAGAGGTGTACCAAAATGGTCCAATCATTGAGCTATGTTGTCACCTATCTTGGATCTCAAGCCACTCTATGAGAGTGAGAGTTTGCATTAACACTTAGTTTTTTTATGAGAGTGTGAGCTCCAACACTTAGAAAATTTTCTACATTCGCTCTCTATCTGAGAGCAACAAGTTTTTATACTTAGTTTTTTGATCAACTATTTCCACACTATGTGAATGATAGTTTTTGAATGACAGATTGCATGCTTGTGTGCTTTTACCTTGACATTGTCAAAATAGATTGTTTGCATCAATCAAGAGATAGATTCATGTGCAATCACACACACCTTAGAAGATCAATCGCATCATTTTGGATGTCTCCACATGTGTGAAAGTGTTTACATGGTATCAGATCTAGCCTAAGGATAATTTTCATGCATCGAGCTTGATGAAATATTGCTTGAAAAACCCGGATTTGAGAGTGTAGTTGATTTTTGATGAAATCTACGGGATTTTTGGATCAAGAGGGATCAAAATCACATTGATTTTGTATCTTGGCTATGGCTATGGGTACTTGTAGGTGGAACTAAATATTAGGCAGCTGGAAACCAACAATTTTCTCATTTTTTCACGTGAGATTTGTTTTCAACATTGTGCTTGGTAGCTCTAAGAAGGGCATACAAAATTTTATGACAACTGTTGGTAAAGACTTCGAGCATTAAGCATTAAAACATTTGGCAGTTTCATGAGAAAAAAAATAGTATGTAAAAAGTGAATCACAGAGCTTCTAATGACTCAAATCTATGAAAAATTAATCACAAAAAAATGTAAAAGAACTCTTGTCGAGTGTTCACACAAGCCAAAACATGTTTTAAAAATAATGATGTTTGTTTATATTTATATTGAAGGAAAAAATTAACCTGTTCTTTCATTGAAAGAATTATAGATGAAAAATCAATTGTTGGGTCCTTTAAGAGTAGTCCTATATTTTAAGGCCCTATCTACTGTGAGAAAAAAGTGAAAACGAATGAATTTGATGTGAAGAACACCTCCAAAGCTTAAATCAATGTGTCACATATATAATCTATAGAGTTCATCCCGTGTTCCGAACAAACAATCTTTGGAATCAAAGGGACAAGAGAGAAATAAATTTCAAAGTGCCTAGGCGTGCATGAGACTTTGTAGTGAATGTCATACGAATCTTTATGTTATGCACAAAGATGATTGTATCATTTTATATATTATTCATGTGAATGGTCCCATGATTATTAGAAGTTGTAGCATGAACTTGATAAGATCAAGCGCAACTTATCTCAAGAATTTGAGATAAAAGGCTTGGGTAATCTACACTTCTACCTAGGCATCAAAAAAGTATGACATGAAAAGAAAAGGTCATTTTTTACCCAAGCTAAATATATTGGGTAGTTATTGAAATAGTTCAATATGATTGACTGTAAGAATGTTCTATGCCTATGAAATGCAATGCTAACTTGTTGTGAAGGTAAAGATGAAGTGAATGGAACATTGTTTAGACAATTGGTTGAATCACTTATTCACTTGACTACTACCAGTCATGGCATTACGTATGTAGTTGGGGTCACTAGTCAATTGATGTGAAACCCAAGAGAACATTGTCAAAGAGTTTCCAAATACTTACTTAGCTATCTTAAGGGTACCTACAATTTTGGGCTTGAGTTTTTCACACACTTACAAAGCACATTGAAACACATTATCATTTTGTTCTTGAAATAGTTTATTGGAAAGAAGCGGAGCTAGTGTATTGCTCTACTAATAATCAGGTTGCTAATGTGATGACTAAGCGTTTGCGTAAAGCTAAATTTAAGTACTTTAGATCACTTATGAATGTATGTGAGCATAAGCTTATCATTATGGAAGAGTATTAGAAGTAATGTAATGATTAGGTTATTCCCTTGTTTATAATATTTAGTATAGTTTTATTATTATAATTGAGTTTAAAGGTTGTGCAAGTATAGTCTTGTTGAAGGCTGCTAATCCTTGAACCACTTTCCATTTTACTTATCACAATTTTGACTAATGATGAGTGTATAGTTGTAGCAAATACAAAAGGAGGTATATGTTCATCGAGTTAAGCAGTTTTCTTGGTTATGCTTCGAGCCTTTGTTAGCTTTCCACTCTTTCTTCAATGTTTCTAGTTGAGAGATAATAGCTTCAAGTTACACCTTCAAGGTATTGATTGGCATCTAAACTCACCATTTTAAATCTATTCTCCAGAGTATTGAAGCCCATATGGAATGAAGCATTTAGGAATTAGATTGAGAGACCAAGACTAATTATGAAGATATGATTGGACTTGTGTGTGCATCTTCGCTTGCCCTAGGACCGCGGTGGGCTCATGGGCTTACACTCCATTAATGGCCATCTGATGCTATCTAGACTCAAAACATGATGGTCCTATGTGAAACCACCCTATGTAAGTTCTTGAGTGCCCTCAAGTGGAAAAGACCAAAACCTTAGATAAAGAGAGTGGCAAGAGGAGATCTCGTGGTACAAAGGCAGTGTGTGTTTTTTTGGCAGAGAAAGTTTGAGGGTCTTTTCAGGAGAAAGGCTTCAATCGGCTAAGACAAAGCTCCTTTTGTAGCCATTGCTTCGTCCTAGAAAATCTTTCTAAGAGAGAGAGAGAGAGAGAGAGAGAGAGAGAGAGAGAGAGAGAGAGAGAGAGAGAGAGAGAGAGAGAGAGAGAGAGAGAGAGAGAGAGAGAGAGAGATGTATGGTTATGGTTGAGCTCACCGTTGCTTTTGTTTTAGAGACTACTTTCTTATCTTTACAAAGAACGAGCTCTTTCTGGATGGATGTCGCCCTCCTGGGCTATATAGATTTTGTAAAAGCTTTCTGTCTCTGGTGAATTTTTGTCGTGGGATGATACTACAGTGCGAATAAGTCAAGAATGCCTAAGGTGTTGGAACTTTGACGCCTTTCGAGGATGGGGTAAGAACTACATTGGCATAGCCCAGCGGCGATAAAAAAATCAACATAGGGAGAGATGAGAATGAAAGTGAATGGGAATGACTTGCTTGCAATTTTTTTAGTCTATTTTAGTAACTTGTAGTTGGATCTTGTTCGAAATTAGGTTTCTGTAAAAAATCATGGCTTGGCATCGTTTTACTTCTGCAAAGTGCAGAAATTATAGGCGTGAATGTTTGTGATTGTAATCAATACTGTAGTTATCCTAGAGATCTATGTGCTACAACATTTTTGTTTGCCAGGGTTACAATCACACTAGGAGTTAGGGTTTTGAAGTTTCAATCGTCAATGTATGGACTGCACATTTGATATTGTCATTGGAAGTTCACTGTAGCATTCTCACTTTTGATTCTGCACTTTCGCTCTCGTGACAGTTGCAGATTTTGCTCTCGCTGGAGCAGTGCACTTGGGGGCTAAAGTGCAGTGGGATTATAGTCTATATTCATGCGAGGGTTAGGACAAGGATAAAGAGAGAAACATGCTACCACAAGCTGTCCGCCTCCATTCCTTTTGGACTCCTTTCTACACGCCTATTTCTCTCACTGCTCGTTGCCTGCCCCTCCTGCCATCTCCTTCCTCCATCAAAGCTACCATGCATAGTCAAGATGATTCTTCTGACCCGAAAACGGATGTTAAAACTACTCCACAGAAGGTGTTGTTTGTCGGCCTGGGAAATCCAGGGTCCAAGTATCAAGGAACCCGACATAATGTAAGTATTCAACTTGTCTTTCTACGAAGAAAAAGAGGTTTTCCGTGTTGCCAAATGATGGTTTGTTTCCTAATGTTAAACATTTGCTAGATTATGTTAAAAGATTGTTTTCAATCAATCAAGAAAAAAATTTGCGAAGTATGTTTGTCAGAAATGTTTTTTTGGGGTTTACGCTGGCAAGACCTAGCGTAAACCTGTGCTAATTGGCTTTTATTCTGAAAAGAACATTCATTGCATTGGTTTTGACGTATTAGGTCGTTAAATAGCAGAAATGTTGTTTTGTAGGTTGGGTTTGAGATGATAGATACCATTGCTAAAGCAGAAGGCATAAGTATCAACACAATCCAGTGCAAGGCTCTCTTAGGCAAAGGTAAAGGCAAATGTAACATGTTTGACGTTTGGAAGAAGTGCTACATTAGTATATGTTATGCTCCTGGTCAGCATGCACTTAGTCTCTTTTTTTTCCCTTGTATAAACAAATCTTGATGGCGAGATTGAAGGAAACCAATGTGATGTCATTGCTTTGGGATGCAAGAATATGTAGCACACGTTGAACTTTCATTGGCTTATTTTAGGGGAGCTCTTGATTTTGTTAATGTGTGATTAGACTTTGTAAGACATGCGTTGAACTCATGGGAACTTACCTTTTTTAATGTCTCGTGATAGTTCTTCCATGGTTTTGACGTAATTATGATTCATTACGAGATATGATGTTCAAAATACTTTCAGGTTTCAAATTGAGTATGAAATTTTGAAAGAAGTATATGAGAAAATTCAGTTTTGTTTTCTTTGACCTAGGTTCATAGTTGTCATTTGACCATTATCCTGCCACCCATAGTTGCCCATTCTGTTCCGGAGCATGTTTTGTTCTGGAATGAGCCTTGAATGAAAAATTTATTACATATTTTTTCATTATTAATCTAATTTTTTATATATATCAGGTTTTGAGTACATCATTCATCCATAAAAATGTGTTACTGGACATACATACGTACACACTTTGCTCTGCATATTAAAGAAAAACAGCAATGACTTCTAAGCAGTCATTTAACAGTGACCCATGATCAACAATCACTATCATTGAAGTTATGTTACAACAAATCGGTGAACAATTGAAGACTCCCGACAAGAACTAGAAAGAGTTAGTGGAATGGTTGCTGTATCAGTTGAACTTGTCACAAGTGAGAAGGAAGCCGAGATTTTGTTGAAGACTAGGAAGATGCTGTTAATCAAGGATTTGAAGCTGCCTAAATACACAGGTGCCATTGCAATGCGAAACACAGATGCGGTTGAGAATCGTATTCAAAAGTGGGAAAAGGCATTTCAGATGTGTGGCATTGATGATGATGATTGCTGAGGCTACCTATTGTTTGCAAGAAATTGCAGAATGTTGGTGGAGAAAAGTTGAGATGGACAATTTGATACTTACTACCTTGGAATCTTTCAAACATATGTTCACAAAGAATTGGGCCCTCTGGATGAGAAGAACCAAGCTATGCAAGCTTGGACCAAGTCTCAAGCAAGGAAATGCGTCCATACAAGAGTATGAGGACGAGTACAGGGAAGCCCTGATGTGGATACGGGAAGAGGTTCCGATGTTCTTATAGGTATTCCACTTCGTGGAGGGCTTGCATGATAGCCTTCGGGCTTTCCAAGCCTCCACAGGGCATCACAGAGACTATGAGGACAAAAAAAAGGCCAAGGAGTTTGAAACACCTACTACAGGAGAATTTCAGCAGCCTCGAAAGGCAAAGGGTTGTATCGTCCAATGTCCAAGGGGGTAGTGCTTTTTGATGCTGTCGTTGCAAGATAGGGAGTGGGCAAAGAAGGAAAATGTTTGCTTCCGCTTCTAGGGTGGCTGGCATAGGTGGAAGGAGTGCCCACATAACCCTTCATGAAATACGTTTAGCTTGCAAGTTGAGGAGGCTAATTCAATGCAGATTGAATAGGTAGAGCAGGAAGAACCTCAAGGTGCTTCACGACTTATGATTGTTAGTGATTTGAAAGGGAGACTCTGTTCCTTTGCCTCAACTATTGAGAGTGGCGTAATACGGTTATCCATATCTTTGCACTTCTTTGATTGTTATGCATGGAAAACTGCGTGGTAGAGATGTCTTGATTCTATTTGACATTAGGTCCTCACATAACATTATTAACTTTGTTTTGACTAAATGGTTAAGAGTAAGTACACAACCATCCTTGTAGTACATAGTTGAAATGGCTGATCGAACTGGTGCGGAAGTGTGGGATGCCAAGGTTGTGGGTATGCCTCGAACCATTCAAAGCTATATTGAGGAGTTGGATTTTGAGATAACCTGTTTGGCTCGTTTCAATGTGGTGCTTGGAATATGTTGGCATGTGGCCAGGAAGCCCTACATCACTTGGAATACTCATGCGTACAAGTTCCAGTACGATAGTAGGATCCATTTGCGTGGAGAGCCTGATATGCCCCCAAGACCTTTGATCACGACGACACAACTACTTAAGGTTCATCGTAAGTGTATGTCTGTTTGTTTCTTGTTTCGTGTGTCAATTTTTGCTTGTGAGAATGATGTGTGCCAAGACCAAACTGACCTTATGAAGAACCTCGATTGTTAGATTAGGGAGGAGTTTATAGATGTGTTCACTGATGAACTTCCATCCGTTTTACCCCCTAAACGTGATGTGGAACATAAGATTGAGTTAATTCTTGGATCATCTCTTGTGAATAGACCACCTTATAGGATGAGTCTAAAATAGGAGGAGAGGTGAGAAGCATGACTAAGGATTATCTCGCCAAGGGGCAGGTAAGGTCTAGCTTCTCCCCCTTTGACACTCCGATCATTCTTGTTAAAAAGAAGGATGGGTCTTGGAGGATGTGTAGATTATCGAGGCTTGAAGAAGATAACTGATAAGCGTCGATCAGGTAAGAGTCCATGAAGAGGGCCTTTCGAACTTGTTTTGGACACTTTGAATTTTTAATTAGGCCCCTTGGATTGACTAATGCCCTACAACATTTATGATTTGATTTTATGTATTTTTTGAAATTTTCTTAACATTTTCAGACCCATTTTGATCGAAACGTGTTTATGAGTTTCCATATAATGAAGAAATTAAAAAACAATGTCTCTTTTACTTCCTTTGGCTCCAAAGGAGTATTGGATGAAATGTTTGAATATACCCTAGTTTATCCTTAACATTAAGTGACTAGCCTTTATGTGAACTTGCCTTAGCCTGCTTACATCAAAGGTTGCATGCACTTTGATTTTTTTTGCAAAATGCAGTTTAGAAGCCTCATCATTGACTTATAAGCTTCTAATGCCTATCAATCCTCATTACATGCGAGTCCTCTTGGATTCACATATATACCAACTTGCCTTCTTGAAAAGCTCGAGTTCTCTTAGGGTTTGAATTTTGTCTAGGTTTTCTCCAACATTTTTTACTTAAAATCCTACATATCCTACATCGAATTAGCCACCTTGTGGAACTTGATTCCTCTTATTTACTACAATGGATGGTCCTGATAGAAACCCATACGCACATATAGAAGGGAATGCTTATGACTTGTGAGCAACCTCAATCAAAGGAAAGGCCTTATCCACTTAGTTTACTTATGTAGCAACGCATATGCACGAAGCATATCTTCCATGGTCCAATCGCTCATCTATGTCTGAACATTAAATTCTAGACGATCTATTGAAGTAAAATTCAGTAAGGTCTAGAACACGATTCTAGTTCTCAAGAAGGTCCACACCCACCAACTAATGGATTTCATGGCTATTTTGTTTGATTTAGTGCCTAACAAATGCCCATTGCCTAAGATTTTCAGATTTATCTTTACTAAGTGGTTTGTAAAGGTGTCAGCTATTGCCTTAAGAAAAAGCATCAAAACCTAGGTCAGAAGATATCCCGTGGTAGATTTGTGTATCATCCTGTCATTGTCTGAATATGTATAATCCTCAGTCACCATCATGAATGTGTCTAGTCTCGTAACTCACTGTTCCTCTTACATACGTCGGGCAGCTTTTTAATGAGCCTTAGTAGGCTTACTCATCAATTGACTAGACTGCGTAAGTGATGTCTAGTCCAATAGTAGTAAGATAGATGTGGTTGCCCACCAACTGTTGATAGAGTGTCTCAGGTGCAAATGGTGTACCTTCATACTCAGATGGCTTGTTGCTTTGGCTTGCTCTCTTGCATATTGAATCTCTTCAATATTAGAAAAAGATTTTACCTCTATTCTAAGGCACTAATGTAGTAAACGTCAATTTTTCATGGGAATTATTTTTAGCATTAAGATTGTTATTGCTAGTTGTGATGACTAGGTCATCACCATAAAGAACAACAATGACAATTTCTTTTTACCCTGAAGACATTAATTAGAGTCATACTTACTCTTTTCAAAGAGCCGTTTTGTAAAGTAGTCATCCCTACGACTGTACCATGCCCTAGGCACTTGCTTCAAACCATAAAGGGCTTTCTGAAGCCTACAAACCAGATACTCTTTGCCTTGGTCTCATAAGCTTGCGGCTGCTCCGTGTAAACCTCCTAACAATTATAGATGGCTAGAAATAGGCAGCTTTTTGCACCTTTGTAGTAGGATGTGTTTTAGAATGACATATCTTTACAAGTAGTAGTTTTCTGTAACTAGATCTTATGTCAAATTCCTTATATGTAGCCTTCTACAAGTTTAATGTGCAGGGAAAATTGGGGATACAGTTGTCCTTCTTGCCAAACCACAGACTTATGTCAATCTAAGTGGAGAATCTGTAAGTGTTAGATCTACTCTGTTATTATTATGTATTTTGGTATTGGCGATTGAGATTTTATACAGAAAGAATCAACACATGCATGCCCACACATGTATATCATGGGTATCGTGATGCAATCAAGCTTGGAACAAATAAATTGATGAATAGCACAATGTCACTTTAAAGCTAAACTTGCAAAGGCTCCTCATCCTTGTAAAGGAACTTGGAAATGACTGACAATATTCTGCTTGTATTGAAGGTTGGGCCTCTTGCCAAATATTACAAGATACCGGTTGAGCACGTACTTGTGGTAAACGTTTTTTTAGCTTTTGACCTTTTAATTCTTAATCAGGTGCTATAGCATTTGCATGATAATGTGGAGCACTTGCAATTAAGCATTTTGAGGTAACAAAAGCTGTAATTATGTTTGGTTAGGACTCATGTATTTCAGAATATTTTTGATTGTAGATGTATGATGATTTGGATTTAGAGGTTGCCATGATGCGGTTGTTGCCTAAAGGCGGCCATGGAGGTCATAATGGGTAATTATCTTCACTATGAATTATGATAATATGACTTCATTATTAGATTCATTGATTATTTTCATCATCTCGACAGGTTAGTGATTAAAAATCTCAGCTCTATTTTGCAGCTTGATTATTGCTTATAGTGTTTTGTGACATCCAATTTTGCAGGAAAATTTTGACCACTAGTTGCTTTCATTTTTAGTGCTCAAAACCCTAGAATCTGCTGGCATTTGATTCACAAAACAAAATGATGGTGATTGCTGCCGAAAACTTCAGATGTGTTCCACAGCTTGTCTGCTGCCAAACACGTCTCAATGACTTGTTTTTGACCTCTTGTTTGCTGAAGATTTTAGCAAAAAACTTTGTTGGAGTTTGTATTGTCATATAGGGATGTTATTATCTGCATTATCATGTTAGAGACTTTTGCGGAAGGTTTTCCATCCGACTAAGCTTTCGACTGTTCACAACTACCAAATCAAAGTCAATTTGTCATAAGTGGTCAAAATCTAGTGAACGTGCTTAGGTTAAATTTTCAACCTTCCCAAACCTTGTATTGTTAAATTTTAACCATCCCCGAGAATCTCTTGGGTCAAATAACTGCAATAGAATTCGTAGCATTTTAAATGCTGTTTATAATGAATGTATGTTGAAATATCAAATTATGAAGTTGATGTTGCTTTGAATGTTTAAGGTGTTGGAAAAGGGAGCCAATAGTGATGCTCTTGGGCAAATGTGCAGCGGAGGAAGAGAGAGAGAGAGAGAGAGAGAGAGAGAGAGAGAGAGAGAGAGAGAGAGAGAAAGAAAGAAAGAAAGATTTTATTAATGTCTTTTCCATGCCAATAGGCATATAAGACAAAAAAGTACATGTCAAGTGAGTAGGAGCGTGTGAAACGTCTTCGTAACAGAAAAGAAATGAAATGCCAATATACTATACTACGAACATGAAGTAAACAAAGATCTAATACTGCCAATAGGATAATGGTATAATCCTGTGCCATTCAAGGTCTTCTATGTCTCTAGTGCGGTGGGTCTTCATAATGGAAATGGGCGAGTCAGTAGGTATGGTGTAGAGTGAGGTAGCGTAGGTGGACCATACATGTACGTCATCAAGAAGAGGGGGTGGAGTACGAGGGATAATGCTCGCCAAAAGGTGCCTGTGGAGGAACTAAACAGGGAAGCAACGAGGCTTCTACCTTTACGTTCTTTGTAGGCGCGCCTTTTGCGGCGGAGTGTACGATGGAGAGATCAATGAGCAGTAGAGAGAATAAGTGGATCATGTGTTCTTGCACTTGTAACATGGAGGTGTAGTGAACGACACTCATCATCAAACCATGGAGGCTGTACAGGACGAGCTAGTGTGATTGCACGACAATGGGGTGTGGATGGAAAGGAAACCGAGGCAGCTGTATGAAGTGAGGTGGTAAGGAAACAAGCCTGTGACTCTAATGTAGTATCATGTGGGAAGTCATGAAGTAAAGAGGCAAGGGCTTCCTGGTAACTTTCGATGTAAGGGTGAGCGAAGGTGTATCTGGGAGCACGGTCGATGGAGGAGAGAGATGAGGTTCGTGGAGTTGGGATAGAACCCAATTGGAAGGATAAAAAGGAGTGATCAGATAGAGTAGTGTGAATGACCTCGAAGTGTGATATCAGTGGAATGAGGGATGGTGATTCCATGAGGTAATCAGCAACACTATGTCCGCCACTATGAGGATAGCATGTGTAGCTGCCAGAGGCCAACAAGCTAGGCCATTATAAATGGCTAGCTCGTAAGCTTCTCCAAGCTGCAGCAGATACTCACCGTAAGTAGTAATAGGACCGAGTGCGTCGGATGAAGTCCTGGTAACGCCCATATCATCAAAATCAATGGCCTGTGTGCGTAGGTGGTCATCAACATCATGAAACTCTACTTGTTGGTCAGCTGTTCTGGCGTTAAAATCATCAGTAAGAAGAATAGAGCCACAATTTGAGAATCTGATAATATATGTGGAGAGATCAGTGAAGGGAGAGCCAATGCTCTCTACGTAAGAGGATGACTCCGGGGGAAAGTAGCATGTAGCAATGAATGAGACGGACCCATATATAGCGTGCGTAATCGTCATGTTTGATAAAATCTATAATCGGGTGTAGGGACTCCCTCTATAAACATGCAAACCCCGCCAGAACCTCTACCACTCATAGATCTCGCCTCTGCCCTGTAAACTGAATCCCATCTTTAGCCTGAGAATGTGGGTAGCCCTCTGATGTGGCTCTCATGTGTCTCCATAAAGAAAACAATATCCCTATCTGTAATAAAATCGATAATGTCGTCTGCAGTAGAAGAGGAGTGTATACATTGCAATTCCAAATACCAATACGCTTCCCATGCTCGGGGGCCCCAACTCCCTATGGGCGGGAGCCTTTGGGTACACTGTCAATGTAGAGAGAGAGAGAGAGAGAGAGAGAGAGAGAGAGAGAGAGAGAGAGAGAGAGAGAGAGAGAGAGAGAATATTACATTGTTAGAACTTAGAATGTTAAAATTTAATGTAAAAATAGAATAAAATGAAAGATTTACTTTGAGAGAGTGAGAGTTGATTGTTAGAATCTTTTAGAATAGAATGGATTTGTGTAAAAATGAGAGAGAGAGAGAGAGAGAGAGAGAGAGAGAGAGAGAGAGAGAGAGAGAGAGAGAGAGAGAGAGAGAGAGAGAGAGAGAGAGAGAGAGAGAGAGAGAGAGAGAGAGAGAGAGAGAGAGAGAGAGAGAGAGAGAGAGAGAGAGAGAGAGAGAGAGAGAGAGAGAGAGAGAGAGAGAGAGAGAGAGAGAAAGAAAGCTTTATTAATGTCTTTTCCATGCCAAAAGGCATATAAGACCAGATGGAGTACATGTCAAGTATGTGAAAACCGTGGGAGCGTATATAAACGTCTCCAAGAAAAAACTATGCATAAAAGAGAAATGAACAACATAACTATAAATTACAAATTGCCAACTGTCCATATAGCTGCAAGGAGTAGAGTAATATCATGTAGTGCTGCTGCTGAAGAAAGATGTGATATGAGCTGCAACATGAGGTAACATGGACCGTCGCTGACGTCGTCTAGGAGGGTGAAAACTGTGTGCTCTCGTAACATGGCGTGAAGTGTGAAGTGCAGCATGACTATGAGTGATACACTGTCTCTGACATCGGTGAGGTGGTATGTCATCGTCATCGTCATCAGACCGTGTTCGTCTCCTGGTGAAGAAGGATGTAATCTGAGCCTGAGAGCTAGGATGTGGCTGGTTAGCTGACTGGTACATATCCTGGCGCAGCAAGACCATCGCTCGTAGCATAAGTGCGACACAACGAGAGTCCTCAACCAATCAGTGCTCTGAGTGTAGTAGGCATGTCACGGAATAGACAATGATATCTCTCTCTAATCTCATAATATATGGGGCATCTGAAGATGAAATGCTCCTCGAACTCTATCTCATGAAGGGGACATAGCAGGCATAGTCTCTCCTCTTGTGGTGTACCCTGGAATCTACCTGTCTCAATAGCCAGCTGATGGGAGGAGACTCTAAACTGTCCCAAAGTGAAATAGAGACCGTGTGATAGCCCAGAGGACAAATAGCGAGGTAAAACTGGAAGACCAGTGGCATCCTGCTCCAGAAAGTGAGTCCGGTAGTAGTCAGGCTTAACCCCCAGCTGATGTCGCCAAGTACGGTCGAGATATTCTCTGTATAAAAAACATCTAATATACTGGTGTGTACCCAAAGGGAGATCTGTGACAGTGATACCAAATACTTCCATGAGGAAGTGTGATGCATGAGAGAACCATGATAGCCTGTATCCCTGAGTCTGGAGGTGATGAGAGGACATGAGTGCAATCCTCGTATATCGCTTCTCTGTATCAGGAAGTGCCTAAGCTCTCTGGATGTACGTGATGAGCTGGAAGGCTGCCTCAATCTGAATAGGGGGGGTGGCAAACTCCGCAAGGATGATCTCATGTGGAACCGAGGGCTTCGCTCGAATCATGCGAGCTAACATGGTGGTCCGTAGGCGTGAAATGCTGGACCAATGTGAGGATGATAGTCCTGTAGACCATATTTCTGCCGCATACAATGCTGAGGGGGTGACGATGGTGTCAAACAGTCTACACTTTCTCGGGGCACTCGAATAGACTTACGGAAGCAGAGTCTCTCCAGCTGGACTAGGGAAGAGTGGCCCTTCCCAAGTCTAGAAGTAGCCGCCTGTCTCATACTGAAGGTAGGACCAGAGAAGAGCACACCCAGGTAAGTGTATGAAGAGACCACCTCTAGGGGCTGTCCGTCAAAGGTAAGCTCCTGGCGCTGCATGAAGGCCCGAGAGGTATTGAAGACCATAACTCTGGTCTTTGAGAGATTCACCCCTAGACCCCACTGAGTGCAAAAGGTGTGTAAATAGTCCAACTGTCTCTGTAATCCCTCTCTGGTACGAGAGACTAGTACCACATCATCCGCATAGAGAAGGATGGCAATCAGAATGTCCCCAAGCCGACAACCGTCCCCACCGCACTGAGAGATGACCTGCTCTAGCTCGTCAGTATATAATCCAAAGAGAACTGGTGAGAGAGAGCATCCCTGCTTAACACCGATAGTACTCCAGATCTGCTCAGATATGCCACTACCATGACGGAAGCAACCCGAAACCCTCTCATAGAGAGCCATGACAGCTAGGATAATATCTGTAGAGAAACCTAGGTCTCGGAGAGAGAGAGAGAGAGAGAGAGAGAGAGAGAGAGAGAGAGAGAGAGAGAGAGAGAGCATGGCTGACATAAATCTTTAATTGGCAGCATGAGAAACATAATTCAAAATTTCAAGGGTAATCGACAATTTCCGCGTCTTAGAATTGGTAAAATCATTTCTCTCTTTCTTTCTCATAGTAAGTTTCAAGGTCACTGAAGTGTTATCTATTTCAGCTTTGCAGAAAAGTTGTGGAGACAACATATTTGGAGTATTTTTTGCACACCAAGATTAGCATCTTCTTATCTATGTATCTTTGGTTTTGGCCGCTACCTTGTATGTGACGTGTGCCTTCAATCCAAATTAGGAGACAAGTTGTCTTTTCACCAAGATTAGCATCTTCTTATCTAGGGGCCACCCGAGGATGAGTATTTATGTTTTTGGTTTCGGCTGGTATAATATGAGGTTATTTGGATAAGTGATCCTACAAACTTGAGAGCTTTTTGTAGGCCTTTTCAACTCAACATCTTCCTGGGTAAACCATGATTTGCTCAATGAAACATCAGCAAAGTTAGGTCCTCCTCCTTGTTGGAGATATGATCTTCAAATCCATATCGAGGATATCATAACGTTGCAGAAATTGCAACTCTTGCTGAATATAACAATTTGATCTTTACTCTCAATAACCTTCCAAATCAATCACGTGTTGTTTCTTTGCTTGAAAAGGAAGGTGGAATAAAGAAGAACTTCAATTCATGTTAGTGAAGCAATGCTACATTTTTTGCTGAGTGGAAATTGTTTCATATAAAAAAGAATGCGAAGACAGTGAAGGTGATTCTAGAGGTAGCAAAAGAGATACCAAGTGTCACTAAACTTGGACATTGGGCCAATCAATGTCGCAAGAGGAAAGCTGTTAAGTCTAAGAAATCAAAGGATAAGGATGATGTAGAAGAGGCTACTATTAATCTTGTTGCTGAAGAACCTTTTTTTTAGTCCTTTTATGTGCACATTTTGTGGATATCCTTCTATAGGGCAATGAAGATTTTACAATTTCATTACTAGCTTAGAAGATGGCCTCCCTGAGAATGTAGGAAAGTGTTACCTATTGTGTTTTGGACAATGCAGTTTTTGGCAACTAGTGATGGTGTGGGAGAGAAGACATGCCATTGGAACGAACCGTGGGTTGGCTGAATACTTGTTGCTAAACATGAATGTTTTATAGCGGGACAAGTGTTGAAGATGTTATCTTGACATCCATAGTGACAATATACGACTTCCCAAAATTTGTCAATGCAGTCCCACTTCAACAACTTACATGCTGTTATAGTTTTGAAATAAGTTAGATATCTATTAATTATAGTGTATGCCATGGTTCATCTAGTGTTTATCTTAATGTATTTGATATCTTAAATGAAAAATAGGCTTAAGAACCTCCTGTAATGTAATGAATGAAGTTTGATCCTTGTAATGTGTAAAAGGAACTAAGATATATGGACCAAATGTGAAGCACTTGTTTGCGTTCCTTCAGTTCTCTTGCTGAAGTGGCACTTATTTGACAACTTAGGTCTCTTGCATTTAGTTGGCTACTATTATCTTTTATGCATTTTTTTGTGAGCTTTTAAAAATTTTATTAGCTTATTTTGCTTCCTATAGTAGGGTGTTCATATTCCACTTAATAGGCCCTGTTTCCAATGTCTAAAAATCAAACATCTAATTTTCAAGTTTTACTATTTTTTGATGTTTCATTTTTTTGTGTGTTATTTGATTAACTTGTCCTATAATTTTTCTTCCTATAATAGGGGATTGTGATATAGTTCATAATTTTGACATCTAGACGTTAATGTACGATTTTCAAGTTTCCACTAGTTTTTGATACTTAGTATGTTTTGTTAGTTTTTTTTTGTTCGAACTATTTACATGATTGTTCTTTCTACAGTAATTCCTTCAGTAGGGTGTTTTCATTGCAATTTATAGTTTGTCATTTTGACATGAGTCGAGGATTTAGGTCTCAAGGTTCCTTGGCACAACATATGGTTCAATATAACCATGTAAATAGAATAACTCTCTATCAGAAAACAACATGGATTTTGTTCTAGAGTGTGACAATAGCATAGATGCCGCCCACGTTTCGGAACATGATCTTGGATTTTTTATGCCAATATCGATATCAGATTAAAGGTATTTTCAAGAGCAGTTCATTTACCTAGTTTGCCAGGAGTTTCAAGAGGAGTGCAGTCCAGTTTTGGGCCATTAAGCGATTCTTTATATAACATCTTTATTTACGTATTATGTGTAAATGAAATCACATGGAACCGTATTGAATTTTAGCAAATTGACAACAATTATGATGAGCGATACTATTTGACAGATAGTTGCAATTAAAAAATTATCAACTCAAATTGATTCTGAATTTGAACCTTGATTCCAACATGTCGACTCTTTGAAAATCTGAAATTCCCCTTCCTGTTATTTTTGCTTTTCTTGTGAGATTTGAAAGAGATTTGGGGTTTTTTCAAATCATTTGGTAGGAGCTTAATACAAGGTTCTAGTCTTTTGTTTAACAATTTAGGGGTTGCTTCAAGCAGCTTGGGAAAGATGAAATTCAGCGAATTGAAATTACTCAAGAAATTAAACTCAAAATTAAATTCTTGCTTGCATAACATATGCATTATGGTAAAAGGGTACATCAAATAAGCTAGAGATAACAGAAAAACACTATGATACATTCTTGATTAGATCCAAGGCTGCTAGCCTACCCAAATCCGCCCAAGAAGGTTTTTATCCGTAGTTTGATCTATCAAACAAGATATTTTTGTTTTTGTACAGACTTATATATTTTGCCTACAATCCGACTCCAAGGATTTCGTTCGCGAGATCCGCATACCATACTTTTGAGAGCCTGCATATAGGGCTTGTTTACATGCCCAGAGAACTACAATTCTCCAATAGTAACTTCTGCAGGGTTCCAAAGCTCTAGTTTTCTCTGAGCATTCTCCACTTTCAATTCCACATGTTGTTTTTCAAGATCCAAATAGTTCTCCAATCTGGTCCCACCTTGCTTTTGCTGCAGGCTGGCAGTCTTTATCTGTTCGTTCTTCCAGTCCACTAAAGGCTCTCTTACAAATACTTCCATCATAGCAAAAACTAGATGGTGGCCGGCTTGCAATGTAGTCATTGTATGAACCACATTGTTCCTTAGAATGCCTAGTGCATCCATTGGAAAAACAATGTTTGTCAGTTGACGGGTCAGCCGGAAAGGAATAAACTTTGGAACCAACAGCAAAATTATTCCTATTCCAAAGCTATATTTAAAATCAATGAATACAAGTGACCCATTTTGCATATCACCAATGTATTGGATAGGTGCCTGTCACCCACACCTACAATATATCCACAGATGATCAGGACTAATAAACTGCGTGCAAGTTGTGAGCGCATGGTAAGGTAGGATTTAGCACTTGTTGCCAATTTGGAAATGCCCATGTTCAAAGCATCCCATGGAAGCTGTGCTTCCGTTGCAGTCATTTCTGGACGATGTCCTTGGAATTTACTTTGGTGTACAATGTACATATTCCGGACCCTTCAGCAAGATTTTTTGACCCTCCTCGATTTAAAACCCAATCTTGATACTAGCACCGTATTTCAATAAGAAGTCCAGCTGGCATATCCTTTTGAGTACTTGGCCTTGTATTTGAAGACGAGAGCATGGACAACTGAAAAGATAACCCATCCTTGACGACATCCTCTAGTATAGAAGTATTCTCTAGAAACTGGAGTAGTCCATAGCGTTTTGATACTGGAAAAATCGCATAAGTTCTCATTGATAATCTGCTTTTTGCACATGTCACATCTTTCTGTAAAATTGAGTCCATGAGAGTAAATAGCTGTTGTATTCTTTGGTCTAACCTCAAATCTTCACCACCTTTCGCAACAAATTTGTGATCCTTCTCATCTGACCCTTTCATTGTCAATATTTTGGGTGGTTGTTTTGAGCTAAGACCAATCAAGGTCTGATTTCACATGATTTGAAGGATTAGGCTTTTGGTGGCTATCATACTGCCCAAGAATCTCTATCTCGTCAACGAAAGAACCCCCATGAGGATGCAAGGCCACTATATCATTGTGCCTATGCAGCAGATTCTCATTAGAATCTTTTGATCGGTCAAAGTTGGCCATCCACTTGGAAAAGGACCCCAGACTTAGCTTCCCAATGAGATCCTCAAGACCCGGACAAAAAGGTTTAGGGCTATAGCTTTGAGTAAGTACTAGAACTATGCTTGGCACTTGCAGCTTTAGCCTTTGAGAGTCTCTATCTCTCTCTCTCTCTCTCTCTCTCTCTCTCTCTCTCTCTCTCTCTCTGATTAGAACTTTGACTTTCAACTTAGCGGAGCACAATGCACATTGCACAAAGTTGAAAGTTCAAACTTCAAACAGAAACACAAATTACAAGTTCCAATGTTGACTGCTCAAGAGTCATGAGTCACGAGCCAAGACTCAAGGCTCAAAATTTTAATCATTTCAATCATAAATGCATAAAATAAAAAATTTAAAACTTAAAATTGATGTTAGATAATCAAATTTCAATGATGTTAGTCCTCAAAGTTCAGAATCCATATGTGTCCACACTGTAATGTCTGATGATATGTAAACAATAATATGTATAATGTCATGACTCATCAGTACTGTCTGCTATCTACTAATCTAGACTCTAAGCTCTCCTAGCTCTGAGCCTCCCGTCGAGCCTACTGCAGTCTCTTCTCGAACATCATGGATGAAGTCTCATTGGAGGCCGAGGTAGGATGTCCCACATCCTCATCCTCATGATCACTCTCCTCAGACCCCTCCTCTACATACTCATCCTCCTTTGAGGACTCTGACCCTGACGATGCCTCAGGGTCAACTCATCATCAGGGCCATGAGCACGAGAGCTCATACCCTCTCCTGCCCTCCTCCTACGCGTTGCTTGAGTGACAGGTCCTGCACACAAGGATTGAGAAATGTATTACTGCCCACAAATTACAATAATCAGTTCAAACATGCATTTCAAGTGACAAGTATGAAGCGCCAACTAAGTAGTAAGTACTAACTTCTTAGCCTCCTCATGGAAAAATGCGTACACATCCTCATCATCCTGTGATGTTGGTGGCAAGTCTGGAACCTTTGCCACATCGATCTCATCCGGATTGATCTATGCACATGCCACAATGCACATTGAAATCAAGACAGAATCTGGAGGGCCGCATGTCAACAATTGTACAAGTAAATCGTATTATGTAATACTTCTAACTTCAAAGTTGAAAAGTTCAAACTTCAAACACACTGTAGTCTAGTTCTAGTATCTACTTACTACGTAGACTTTAGTACTATCTACACGTTAGAAATTATGACTTACTTGGATAGGCTCTGAGGTGGCATGGAATCTACCCAAAACGCTTAGGTTGGCGTGTACATACACCAACCTTTCCAACTGTGCAGAGGAGAGTTGATTCCTCTTCTTCGTGTGAATCAGAGAATGCACAGTCCAGTTCCTCTCACAAGCGACTTCAGTACAGTCTTGTGCAAGGTTCCTGATGGCAAGGCGATAAACTTCATCCACCATGACACGGGACGCAGTTGGCCTGCTAATCACTGTTCAAAGAGGAGTCAGCAGTTGCCAGTGAGCACCACAAACCAAAGGTAAGAAATTAGAATTGGGATTTGATATTTGTAATGATTCAAATTTTTATCAAAAACTGGTTATTAAAGCCGCTATTTCATGTACATAATAAAATGTAACTACTAAGTACTTACTACTAACAATGGAAAATTGCAATGATCATCCCACATGGATTGCATTGTGCAGTATATTACCCTCTCTCAAACGCGTGGGCTCAGAGAAGAGCTCCATGGTCTCCTTGAACAGCTGGAGCTCATGTAGCAGCTTATCTTGCTCATATACATCAGGATAAACTCGGGAGACATAAGCATTCATTCCGGCCATCCCTGAGCTCCCTATCATCATACTGCTGCTCGCTCCTCCATAATGGATAGAGTATGTGGGCCATTGCATGCGAGGGTTGATGAAACCACTCCCACTTGCTTTGCTAGAGGCGTTGGATCTCCTCAAGCTTGTAAGATAATAGATTTGAATGTTCAATAATGAGCTCTCAGCCATATCGCATATAATATAGATTCTAGATAATTGAAAAGTAAGAACTCAACCAAGGATTCATCATTCATCAATTTAATTTTCAAACACAACACATAAAAGTTTTAAGTTCAAAGTAAAGTGCCAAAATACTAAGTAGTAAGGAAGGAGTCAGGACAATATAGAGCTAACAATAGTTACTAGTAAGTGCCACGATATACCTCTCTGGGGTAATGGTCTTGCAAAGACGCAACTGCTAGCCGAAACTACTCATGAACTCATATAAGAGGCCCAATGTGCAACCCTCTCGATCTGTAAGGCGCATGATAGTGTAAATAGGCTGTAGGCCCATGACAATGGATCGTGCATCATTTTAAAATAAAGATGAGAGCACGATCAGCGCAAACCTCCTGCCCTTGGGTTGTTATGATGGCCCCCACTGCACCCACTCATTTGAAACGACCATTTGCCTCAAGTTTGCATGAACTTTCAGCAGTCGTTCCAAGACTAGGAACATAAATGCAAACCTGCATTGCATTCCAGAGTTTCCATTAGTACAATGATGATCATCAAAGTTTCAAACTTGAAAATTTCACACTTTAAAGCATTAGTACAATGACCATTGGCAACTTGCAAGTTTGAAGTCACAATTTGCGAATGTAGTGAATCAATTATCACAAATTCTTAGTGCTCACAAGTGACACTAGTAATTACTGTGCATTGAGCTACAAACCTAGTGGGGGTAGGTCTCAAGACATCCAAGGTGGAGTGTCTCTTGAAGATGCCCAAGGCCCTTGGCCTCTTGGTGATGAATCTCACAAGGACCATCCTATATCTAGCACCTCCCTGATCCATGGTATCTTGGCTACATCCTCGACCAAGAGGTCCGGGCAATGTGCAACACAAGGTGTCCAAAAGATGTGGGGGTAGGTCTCATTAACGAGCCTACCCATGACAACACAATTCGCCGCATCATCTGTGACAACTTGTACAATGTAATGTGCATGGAATTCAAGTGAATCATGATTGGTCATCGATCATTCAAATTTTAATTGTGAACATTGTATGTATTACATATTACATACATTAATGATGATACTATAAGTATTTAGCAGTGAGCACAATGCACATCAGAATCTTAACTTGGAAGTTCAGAGTCCCAAATTGGAAACATAAGAAACTTAATCCAGTATCTAGGTTTGTGGCATGTGCAATGCGCATTGAGTCTTCAATCTTGACCTTTGAAAGCTGAGAGCCTAGCTGCTAAACCTTCTGAGCAGTGAGTAGTTATAAATTATAATGCTAAATGGATTGATAAATTATGATACCTGTACAATGTGCTGTGGCCCCACCTCCTCAATGAAAACGCGAATATGGGTGAACATATATTCTTAAGGTATTTGATGGACCCAGTCCCAAATAATAACCAAATAGTGTCTTAGGTATAAGCATTGGCCTGAAATAAATATTAGCAATGCACTAGTTCACAGATCTTGCAGTAAAATTCTAGAGTCCTAATTTGTAACTAGAAAGATTATAAAGACCTAATATGTCGTCAAAGTGTATTTTGTTGATTCATCTCAGGCAGAAACCTTAAGATTTTCTTGCAGAATGAACATAATTCTCTTGTTTTCAATGTAGAAGAATCAAGTGAATTAGTCATAATTGGTATACCCTTATTTTCTTCACATGAATTCTTGAATGCAAGCTTGCAGGCATTGGGAGACCTCCAGGTACAATGGATCCAAAGGCTTATGTTCTTCAGAGATTCAGTACACGTGAAAGGGAAGAGGTTTGCTTTCTTACTCTCCTAAGAATTTATTTTTTCAAACAGCATAAAAACTTTCTGAGACGTTAGATTTTAGAGTCTTGAAGTTGCTCGAAGGGCTATGTGATACTAGGCTTAGGAGTTGACACATGACTAATTTTGTTTAAATTTGCCTTGCAATATTGTTCTTGGTGGTACAAGATATCTTCTTGTTGGTGAACACATAATTTGTCTTCCAATCATAGTTGCAGCAGATCGTGATTTGCTGCAACAACGTTCCGGAACGCTGGCGGTCCGGACAATGAATTGCTAAAAAAGATTTAAATGTTTTTTTACGAGGCACTTCAGGTCGTAACAATTGCTGAGCATATGTTGGGAATGGCCTCAAGCAAAGTTTTAGGCTCATAATAGATTCAGTCGAAGTTCAGTGAAAGTATCTAAGATCTTTTGTATTCTATTGCTTTTTTCCACACTTTCTGTGGGCTATATGAGTGTGGTGGGGGCAACTGCCCATGCTTGTTTTGATTGTACCAATATTCTTCCCATTTGACTTGAGCCCATGCAGATGTGTGATGGTATCCTTCTCAAGCATAGAACACTTTTTGTAACAAGCACTGTCTCTCGTCATCAACTTCGTTAGTGGCGGGCAACTGCCCATGCTTGTTTTGATTGTACCAATATTCTTCCCATATGACTTGAGCCCATGCAGATGTGTGATGGTATCCTTCTCAAGCATATAACACTTTTTGTAACAAGCAAGAACAATTCTCACTATCTTGAATCTCTCTCAAAATCTGTTGTTGATTTCTATTCCATGCAGGCCCACAACTTTTCTGTATCTCGTCATCAACTTCGTTAGTGCCACCCTTGGGTAGTGACACACTTAGCATAATGTTCCTTTCTCCCTTACCTAACCCTCATCATTTAAAGCCCTCTTTAGATCCTGCTTCTTGCTCAGGGTTCCCATTTTGGTATTTATTCTTGCTCTAGAGAGAGGAACAAATGGTACTTGTTTTTCTTTGACCATATGCAGTCTGTTCAGGAGATCACCTCCATGCTCGCCGATTCAAGCCGATTCGAACCGGCTAGCTGGGTTCGAACCTTTTCTTTTCTTTTCTTTTTCTTTGTTCTTTTCGAATCAGGCCGTTTCGAACTGGGAAACAGTTCGAATCGGCCCCTAATAGTTCAATGGTTTGAATTGTGGAGCTGCGGTTCGATGCAACACTGTCCATGCTATCAGATAATGTTATAGGTAACTCTTGCTCCTACTCATCACTAGAATTTTCTAAGCAATGAGCATTTCTACATCCTCCTTGCTAGTCGATGGCAAATTATCTCGTCCATTTTCCTCCATAAAAGCTCCAATTGGTTTCTCACCTTTTTTTGAGTCACTTTCCCAGATGCAGTGCCATCACTTCTATCCTGTCTTTTTTGTTCTCCCTGTTTACCATATCCTACAAAAAAAACAACAGTAGTCACAAAACAGGTATTAGTCTGAATATCTGGCTCAGCTTTGACAAAGTAACACAAGTACAATATGAATCTCCTTTTACAGAAAATTGCTCAGATATTTCTTGAACTGACCTATCATAAAGCCAGATCAGGAGTCTGTGAGTTAATTAGGTGGGTGGATCAATTACTGACCCTAAACACTATTCTGGAGCTGCCAAATATTCTTGGAGAGCTCTTTGCCCTGAGCAACTCTAGTGAATCCTTAAGAATCCATAGGATATGGAGGAGGTGGATCTACCCCTGACGGATGGTAGATCGACCCCCCTCCATGCCATTCCAGTCAATGGGTAGATCTACCCTTGTCCATTCCATTTTTTTAATACCATGACTCACCATTGGGAACCCTGGAGGTGGGTGGATCAATTACTGTATAGAGCTATCACAAGGGCTCAAACCAGAAACAATATATGAGAGCTACCTGATGTTCGGAGACCTTCAGCCCATGGAATTCATGAAATAAAGAGGGCATGCCTACTCTTTGTAAGCACTAAAAGACAAGCTCTAGCCTAGGACATCATGGACCAAACAGTTTCTAAGGATGTCAAAAGGAATCCAAACCATGAATGCATTCTCTTAACGTGCTCCAACCCGGAGCTTGCCTCGGTGCGACACATGAGGTGCTCTGCCATGACTCACCAGGGGAATCCCTGGAATATCAAAAGGGTAAAGAGGTGGGTGGCTCAATTATTGTATAGAGTTTTTAAATGGGCTCAAACCCGAAACAGTCTATGAGAGCCACCAAATTTTCTTGGAGAGCGTGAGCTCCGATTGTCGCTCTTGACGTGATCTAGCTGGTGTTGCCTATCACTAAACCATGGAAAAGAAAGAGCCAAAATGGGGCTGGATCTACCCATCTGCTAAGCAGTGTATGGGTTAGATCCAGCCCCATTCTGGCCCTTTTTTTAGAACAAGAATTCCATCTCTCGCATAAGATTTTTGTACATACTAGTAGTCCAAACCATTGAAGAGAGTTTGGAGGACTGAATGTTTTGCCTTTTTTAAACTTTTTTTTTCTAAATGTTAAGCTACCCTGACCACCTTTAAATCAAACACCCACATTGTTGTAGTGCCAGGATGTTCTATAAAGTTTGTGAGCTTGTCAAGGGTATTTTGAGCAGTACTGCTTAATTGCTTGATATATCCCAAGTTCAAGAGAAATCTACACTCTTCAAATATGCATGTTACGATTGTGCTATTTTTTCTTGGAAAAAATTTCCATACGATGAAAGGGCTCTGAGAAAGGATGACCTATTCACACAAAGTCACAGATTAACTTTTAATTCTTAATAGATAAGAGCACAATATCTGTACAACACCCACTTGCAGAGTTTGGTGTCTGCGGAGAAGCAGGGAGTGAACTAAGGAAATGTACAGTAATGTGCTATGCCGTTGTGCTCATGAGATGACCAAACATAAGAGAGGCTATTAAGTACAATAACTTATTTGGCTAGGGATATGTATGTAATTATACTTTTTGATGCTTTTCTCACTTCGGCTGAATTTCAGAGTCGATATTCTTTTTCTGCCCTATTTCCTTAATTGACAGGTCTATAGGTAATTCTTATATAGAAAAGGTACTTGGTACCATAGAACCCACGGTTCTCAGAACCGTGGGAGGAACCGTACCAGGGTTCCTTGAACCGTGGTACGGTTCCTCTATTTAATTAAATAATTAATTTAATTAACTAACTACCAAATTCACAGATTTCACAGATGATTTCATACTGTTCACAGATGATACAGATTTCACATGATGTACAGATGATTTGACAGATGATACAGATGACTTGACACAGATGATTTCACAGATGGTTTCACAGAATTCACAGATGATTTCACAGATTTCACAGATGATTGACAGATTTCACAGATGATTTCACAGAATTCACAGATTTCACAGATTTTTTTGGTCTTTTTTTTGCATATCTTTGGGTTATTTTTTGGGGGGGAACCAAAAGAAAAAAGTTAATCAATTAATTAATTAATCAGTACGGTTCACCACGGTTCTGGGCAAAATTTTTAAGAACCGTACGGTTCACTGTATGGTTCTCAAAACCGTGGTGAACCGCTAACGGTTCATTAATTCTATGCTTAATACATTTATGTGGAATGAAGGTGTCAGTCTTGTTGACCAGCCACTGGATAAGTTATTGAATGCTTGAAGACTGTTTGTCATTTCTAGATGTAATATCTCTGTTCCCGCTTTCAAGGTTTTCTTTTCTCTAACAACTTTGGCGGTGGTGAAGATACTTTTTAGCCACTCAACTTGTGGTTATGAACCTATTTTACTTTCCCTGTGTGATCCCAAGGTGTGCAAGATCAAATTCTAGTGTTTAAAAAAGAAGATACTGAAACTGGTTCACCAAACTCACCTGATTTATAGAAGCTAGTGTAGGGTATCAAATTTCCACGGACTAGTTCTGAATGGTGTGGTGCTGTTATAAAACCAGGCTCAAAGTCTCTGCCCTTTATTACAAACCTCTCAAAACCATAGTCTATCTTGTAAATTCACTGCATTTTCTGTTAAACAGATGAACATTTCCCTGGAACGAGGAGTGGAGGCAGTACGACTGCTGTCAACTCAAGGAATTGAGAAGGCTATCAGCACTTGGAATCCACCAAGAAAAAGCAGAGATCCTACGTTTAAATCCAGAAGTAATCAGGTCTAAAACCTACCGGGGTCCAACTGTACTATCTTGTCAATTGTGTTGGGTTGTACTTGTGTCTACTGCTGATATGCTCTCTCCAAAGCTGGCAACATATATCACTGTCTGCTTGCATTCTTTTCGTCGGGGCTGATAGACATAAACATATTAGTGATTCATAACTACTCATCCTTCAAATAGTTTCCTGCAAAATCTGCCTGTGCTGGTTAGAAGACAACCCCCTCTTTGTCTTGCATCTAACATCCTTCAGATCTAGTCTAAGTAATCTTGCTTAGCTTTCTATACATTACAAACATGCTAGCAATTTTTTTTTTTTTGCAAAGTTGAAGTCTTTTAAAGGACGACTGCTTTGCATTTCTCTGATAGGATGTCAAGCCAATTCTCTATATTTGCCTGAAAATCTTTAATTTTTACGTCTTATTGCCTTATTTTTCTTCTGCTTTCATGTTAGTAAGTGCCCAATAATGACTTAAGTGCAGAGGGCGGAAGTAAGGACCAACCATATGCTTGTAACTCTCCTCCCTCAACAGGAGTATCCTTATTGTCATAGGGAATTGAAGAGGGGAGTATATTGGTGACGATAACCATAATATCATCGAGTACCACATTGAAAAAGGCAATGAATGCTGAAATAAAAACTGCTTGTCCAAAACAAGTGCCGGGTCGAACAACATAGTGAGAACTTGAAAGGCTTTCTGAGTTTCCCATCAACACTTGTCAATAGAACTTTTTTATTGCACCAAAGAATTTATATCTACGATGATGTCTAAGCCTAGATAATAGTCACGGATGCGAGGGAAATGAGCCATTGGAGTCCAAGATGAATTTTATCTGTCCCGCGAAGAACAAATAAATTGACATGATAAAGAGTTTTAGCTGTGAGGACTTTGGTAGCATGCAACAAGTAGTTAAAGTGAAAGTGTCGAACCAAGCATACCAAGACCTTAGGGCTTGCTTGATTCCAGACAAGCTTTTTCACAAAGAGCATACAAGGTCTTCCACCAGTATTTTTAGGATATATTTTGTTGTATCCATAGTCCATAGGGTACGTGTCTTATCTAGAAAGTGTTTTAGCACACCATATGACTTTTAATAGATTAAGCAAGAAGTGCAGGTAGTGTTAGGAGTGGGAGAACAAGAACTTGCCAAAGTGAATCAAATTTGATAGAAAATTGGAAGAAAAGTATTGTACAAAGTTTGGAGGCGGGGGGCATATGCTCTTATAGAGAGAGCTATGGAGATTTTCACTTATTTTGGTATGAACTCGAGTTTCTCTTTTCTCTTTAGGTATTGTGAGGATGAGTGTCAGGCTGAACCTGGTTAATCTCAAAATGACAATGCCATGTAATCTAAGCTGAACATGTAGATAATTTATGTAGACCAACAAGTAATTCATGTAGAATACATAGATAATATTGATATGCTGATGGATTTCAAAACCTCACATAATCTGTAGATTTATGAGTATGCCCAATGATAAACATTTGAGTTGCAATATGTCCAATCAATCAGGATCTCCAGGTGTTCATTACAACATCTTAGACAAACAATTGCTCGGGGAATCATGCATATATTCATGCATCTTCATTAGACTAATGACGAACAATATGAATATACCAACTAGGTTAGTAAAAAAGATCAGGTCAATGTGGAATTTTAACTATCAAATTAAATTCTGAGGACCTGGGCTTAGTGGCATTGCAAAATTGATTTATGTAAATAGTGCCACACAAATGCAAGTGCTAATCGCCTATTTCATAAGTGGTCATCACATACGTTATGGTTTTGATAGGTAGTGAGCGTAAGTCTTGGGTTTGACAAACTTTCTCAAGTGTTATTTTGGCTCCACTAAATAATAATTCATACTTTGGATTTCAGACATTCAATACATTATTTACCTTAGTATATCAACCTAAGAGGTAGGCTGAAGGACTATGGGCAATAGCGAAATGTATGACTGGTGAATAAAGACCAATGGGCAGTGATAAAAGTGTATGATACCAACAAGAAGAGATACAATACAAATAGCAAGAGATACCGTAAAACCTCACAACTACTAATGTACATTCTTGAGTCCTCCGGTTATTGTCCTCTCTTGGAAGCCACCGTTGTTGTGCACCAATTCAGTGCATTCTAAATAGTACAAAGTGTGATAAATGATGGAAAATATGTGGGATATTTTATCTAAAATGACAAGGAAAATATTGTGGGAAAGACTTGCTTGCAAGATCAAAGATAGATAAGACCAAGGACAAATGATGATGCAAAACCCTACTTATGCCTCTTGGTTTCCAAGGGCGCTTGAACCTGGAACCAAAGAAACTTTGGATGCCAAAGCTAACAAACTGAACCAGGCCCGCTAGATAAAAACCCTTCTTATGAGAAAACATAAGTTATATAGGAAATTGAGAAAAAACATTTTGGAGGTGCAACATAATGAAAAGGAAATATGAACAAAAAGCTCAAACTCAATCTTTAAGTCGTCCAAATTGCTTCAAGCTTAGAATCGTTTGAGTTTGAGATCATGGTACATAAAAAACAGCTAGAGTCAGTTTGAATTAGCATCAAAACTCAATCTTAGGCACAAATCTAGTTTGATTAAATTCAAATTCAACATTTAAGCTAGTTAAAAAGAGGGAAAAAACTCAAATTCCATTGAAAACAATATTTTAATAATGTGTCATAATGATTCAACCTAAAATTGAATAAACTCAAAATCACACTATGCAAAAATGTGATGGAAAATCCAAGTTGGGAGACATAAGGCTTATTAAAGTTTTGCAAGAAGTTACCATTCATAATGGCAAAGCTTAAAAAGTGAACAATTCAAATATTGAATAATTATCAATCTATTTTCTCTCCATTTTAGCATATTTCTTGCATTTTTTATTTTTATTTTGAGATTATTCACAAGACATTTGTTGGAGCTATCCAAGTCTAGTCTATGTTTTTCTTTTTTTGGTCAAATACAGGCATGAAGATAAATTTTCATTCAATTGTGTTTAAGTTAGCCCAATAATTATTATTTTCATTGGATTAACTCGTCACCTGACAAAAGCAACATTATTAAATTTCATGTACAAAACTATTTTTCAATAGATAAGTCAATAGATTCATGGTTGGATTGCAATACAAGTGTTTCTTTATATGCAGATATAGATTCTATTGTTTTCTTATCTTCTTATCAAACATAAAGGCTCTTTGAAGGTGTCTCTTTCGTAGTATAAGGCACCACTCTTTTTTAAAGTGTCTCATATTTAGTATTAAGAACACCTATTGGAGGTACGTCTATTTTATCACGATACAAGTTTTTTTTCTTGTTTGTAGAAGCTGTGTTTGAAAAACAAAAAACCTTTTGGCCCTTGCAAGAAACATTTCTATTAGTGTTTGCCTAAAGTTATTCATTTTATCCATCTAAGATCTTGACTTGTTGAAACTCTAAAAAACCAATAACAAAATATAAGCATTAAAAGATTGGTATATAACTTAACAAGGACATTGAATAAAATAATGAGCTTAGCTTCTCAACATCAATTTTGTTTTGGTAGTTATGCCACTCAAAAAATAGTTTTTGTATTATGTGAGAAACACCACCCACAATTGAATGACATATTGATGAGGGGTACCATTGCGAACAAGAAAGTGGATACATATATAAGAAATTAAATCAATAGAATCACAACTTCTAATCAAACATGAAAATCACGTAAAAATAAAGATCAATATTTGATATGAAAGAATTTTCTTAGATTAAGTTGTATAATTTTTGTAGAATAGGCAAAAGCTAGCTTGATCATTTTGCAATTTCATGTATATAATGAAATCTCACATGTGTGGAGCATGTTCCCACGTGCGGAGGGTAGGCATAATCATTTCAGTTCATTTATGTTGAGTTTCAACCATGGCACTAGAAGTCTAGAACCCATGATAGCCTCCTTGCACTTCAAGTGCATACAAGAAATAAATATCCTCGGATGGCCATATAAAGATGCAAAATAGGCTTTTTCAATGATTTCAAGTGGTGAAAATGTTCAAGATGTAATGAACAGTATAATGTGTGTAGTAGCATTCAAGTGGATTGTAAGTTCTCAAGTGTTCTAACATTCTTGTTGTGCCAAATGTAGGCATATCATAAATAATTATAGAATGTGATGTTAGGGTGTATAACGATCATGCTGAGGTTTTAGATGTTTATGTTATATAGTCCTTTTGGTGGGCCATTGAACCTATTTTCCTGTATATCAACAAAAATATTCTTATCATTTGGGGGATCTGTCAATGTATTTTCATGCCAAGAAACTCAAGTGCATTTATAAGGTTGAAAAGCTATTACTAATTGTAACGGTGAACTAGAAAGGGCTACATTCATCCAAGTAGGTTTGGAATTTCAAGATATTATGCCTCGATTATTTTCCTTGCATTGAGATGCAATTATTTTGTTTGCAACGACAAGCACACACATGATGCACACCCCCACATGCATGCACATGGTTATATGTCATAGTTATAAAAGATTAGAGCTATTATTAAATCTATTATCTAATTAATTACACAGTTCAAAATGCAATGTTCCCAATGTTTTAATTGGATTGAGCACATTTTATTGGTTATTCTATAGACTAGCAATGGTTAATATAGTCTAATGTATGTCAGGACACGCAATATTAAATGGTTTAATAACCAAGTCAAGTTATCCCATTGTAAGATGTTGAGATTGAAAAATAATGGTCCCATGGATTAATTTCAAAGTGTACAACCTTACAAATTTTTGCAACTACTTGTGCAATGGAATCTAGAAATGTTTTGTATCTCGTGTACACTTTCAAGTGCGCTTTGAAAATCTAATTGAGTACTCTAGCTTTGGCGAGAAGGAATGTGGGTGAATTCAATGTATGTATGTATATTCTTTTGTTGGAAGGTCATCCACACATGTCATCACTTCATTAGCTAGAAATCATTAGAGGAATCAACTCTAAAATGACCCTTTGTAGAGATGTTTTTTTTAAAATTTTGTTTGACATGTGGCCCAATCAAAATGCATATATATGAAATCTACGGAATGTAGCTCATTTAGATTAAGAAACAGAAATAAACTTCTAGATTTTCTTGATTTCATTCAACATGTGGCCCAATCAATGCATATATATGAAATCTACGGAACGTAGCTCATTTAAATTAAGAAACAGAAATAAAGTTTTAAAAATTTTCAAATTGTCGTCGGACAGCCTGAAAGCATTCCATTGGTTGGCATTGCCTAAACTGAACGTGCTAATCAGTTTGACAATAGTATCTCAAGTTATAATACTTAACCATATAGTTAATATAGTGCAAAACTATCAACTACAATGGTTCAGGTCATAGTTCGACAATAAGCATAGTAACTATATGTTGTTATTGTGATCCTATCACTTGGTTACATCGATAAAATTGATGGAACTTTGATTCTAAAACTAATGTCATAGATTTGAGAATTTGGTGCTCAACTTGTGGCAATTGCTATGGCAAGGAGACCAAGATCCAAAATTGAATATATGATACTTCACAATGAGAAAGATGAAGCTGACATTTGGAAATCAACAAGATACATGAAAAATTCATTGGGTTTCTCGTTGCATCCATCCTCAAAAGACATGTTTAGACCAAATAAGACATTCAAATCATATTTGAAAAGCAAAGATCTTTCGAGTTTAGAACTTTTCTAGGAGGGCAATTAATCTCAAAATTATTGGTTCAACATGTTTATATGTATTTAGAAGTAAATTTACAAGATTTTAATATTCATGATTGTCGAAAATGTAATTGTAAGTTGATCACATTGCTTGCATCTTTATGCTTTCTACTTTGGAAACTTATGAAAATCATATAATATATTAGACAATTATTTCATTTTTGCGGATTCATATCCATCAAGCATAAGAGAGTGGGAGCCAGCACAATCCTTGCAGCTATATTGGATGTCATTCATTAAGATATTGGAGAATTACAATACAGAGAAAGAACTTCAAAAGAGCTTCCAGATAGTGGTATATTCTTCTATGAATCCAAGTTTTTTTTGGAGATATGCATGGAGGTTTTGAAAGCTTGAAGAGATTCCATTGCCAACTTTTGGTTGTGATGAATGGCTTGCTTTTGACAGTATTGTGTCAGAATCTTTTAGATGCAAATTACTATTAGATGTGAAAAATCAAGCATCCTCATGTGCTTTGCTATCTTTCTAATGTTTTTTTTGTGAAGGTTGCTACTTTCCATGATTCTCGCTATTTTCATTGTTTAGCATTTTTAATGTTTCTACATTAGAAAATGGCATTAGCATAAGAGTAACCTCCCTCTAACTCTCTTCTCTTTACCCTCTTCACTATTAGGCAACTAAATATAGTTAGAGACCTATCCTAGAGGAACTAATCCTTTTGACAGGCGGAAGGCTACTCGAGCGCTATTTTTACGACCCTACAGGTGGCGCCGTTGCCAATGATAGTTACTACTAACTAGTTTAGTTGTTATTTAGATGTTTTTAGTCTATTTTTAGTGTGTTAGAGGTGGTTTGGGGTAGTTTAGAGTCTGAAAGTATCCACAACTCTGACAGACAATTCATAAGCTTTCAAGTACAAGTATCCTTAGAATCTAAATTCTAAGATATGATAATTCATTCAATTAGAATCTCTAGGAGAACCATTAAGATATAGAATGATTAAAACTCACCTCTTAGTATCCCAGATACTCTTTTGAGTTAAATGCTCCTATTTCTAGCACTAAATGCAAGAAAATAGCATTCATTCATCTTAGTAGACTTGTCTGTCTCATATGATAACTGGAGATCCAATTCAAATGAAGGACTGTACTCAAGCATCTGCAGACCATAAACTGTAGTAGAATAACATCTACTAGATAGATTAAATACTCCACAAATAAAATACTTATCTTGTGAGAATTTCTGTGAGATCCATAGGTTCTCAAAATAAAATACTGGAGTAGAGAGATTCAAAACACTGATATGAATTCTTACTCAAATAATAGATCAAGAATTAATCATCACCATTCCTCATAATCCTTTGACTATAATTAAGTATCTATTTATGATCCGTCAACCATGAATATTTAGATTCACAGTAAGAGTCATTCCAAAATCTGTCCATTAAGAAAATACTGGATTTAGGATTACTTCCAAAACATGGTTATTTAACTGAAGTGCAAGATTCAAGTTCTATAATCCACTAGTAATGAAAGACTGAACGCATACAAAAATGACAATCATCTTCAATTACAAAACTTTAGATTACAATCTAGAATCAAATCTAGATATCCAAAGTTCTGCTGAATATCAATTCAGATACTATTCTTGGATTCATTATGATTTGTTATCCAATTGAGCGCTCTGAGATACAATCACTAATGAGTTGAGTCTATTCTCTAACTAAGGAATACTTTATCCCAAGAATACTGTATATCATATGCACATAATTTCAATTGATGAACCCAAATATTCACTAATCATGCGTCTTACAAGCAATATAAATGAAAACCATCAGTTTATGGTGAATCCACATCACACTGATCGTTTTACCAATTAACTTCAGCTTGGAGTAATCAACTACTCAAGTTAATTGCCAATGATTCAGAAATCTCAATTGTCTAGGTGAAGAACTAGTATAACACCACATTTAGATCCTTACCCAAATCATTTATAAGTTAATCCATAAATCTTCCATACAAATATTTGTTAACTCTGCAAGTATATATTAAAACAATACTTGATCATATGCTTATGTTCGCCAACTAGGTTAAGTGCACCAGATAACCTTAGTAACTAGGACTACACAGTAGATTCATACATTGATTAATTTTGCACATATGACAATAATCTCACTATGATCCAGTACATAAACACATTCTTACCTAACAGATTCCTCCAGAACCCACATATGTTACTCACATATCTCACTGAGATCTTGTAACTCAGCTACAAAATATTTTCTATTTCTCATGAGTAAATAACATATCCGGAAAATCTCCGAGACAAATAAATTCACTCTCAGTATTTTTCCAATCCAATTTCTTTTAATAGCATAGTTTATTCCACTCAAACAACCTCTCTCTGATCCTAGTACTAAAACTAAGATTAGGTGTTCCAATACAAAACTCTCAGACTTAAATTATGATCAAAGTTACTTCTATTCCAATCAAAATGACATCAGATAAATACCACAAATCCACATTTGATTATGTGACTTAAATAGAAGAATTAACATGGTTCCACATTACACTCTGATCTTTTCTGGTTAATGAATAAGCTTCAAATCCCCCACTGATGCATCAAATCTAGGGACAAGATTCTGTCAACTAACAGATCCCATGTAATTTACATATCAGATTCCACTTTTAACATCACAAATAACATCAAAAACTGTGGATAACTCAATGGTTACAAAGATACAAGTTACAAATTCAACTGAATGAATTCTATCCAGGAAATTAATAATCAGTATTAAGCAATTATTTACAGGGATTACCGAAATCCTAATTGCGAAATACATTTCCCAATTACACTTACTACCTTTAATGTCCACTCTTCCCTCCTTAGAATTTTCAATTCACTAAAAATCTATTTCAGCTAAGGTACCAAGAAGACGTAATGACATTAGTAAATGCTTAAAAACTAATTACTATAGGAAAAAAGTCTAAAACAATTTCATTTTCGTCCTATACCTGGGCTGAATATATGATATATCAAAAATCATTTACTAGTATGTGAAACCGTACTAGTATGATCTTTTGAATATAATTCACCATAGAATTTATCTGAAAATGAAATTGGTTATGTAGTTCCTATCATTACAGATTTTCCAATAAAATTGGACCGTTTTTTCTTTTTATTGACCGGTTTGGCATTACTCCGTTAATATTGACAAAACCTATCCAAACATAGAATATGAAATTACATGAATGAAAATCTCACCAATAGGATTTTCGTAATTTTTGAATCATATCCTGTCAGATTTACTGTCTAGATAAAGAATATTATTGCCACTCATTCAATTTGGTCATTTCATATTGTTTGACGATTTCTTGCACAAACGTTCACTTGACTGATTTCTAGCGATCAACATCGATTAGAAAACTATCAGACAAGTAACTAATTTCAAATTTTTACCAAATTGAAATTCAACAAAAAAAGAAAAAAAATTCAAATTTTAGCTTTCAATCTGGGAGTTCCCAACTCCAAAAGTTAAAAGAATGACAATACAGTAAAACCTGTCGGCAATTTCATTGCAGTTCTTTCTGTAAATTTTAACTTATCTATCACCGAGAAATAATTTAGACTTAGTGAAAACACTGTGACCAATTCTGACTGATAAACTCAGTTTAATCAATTCACTAATCTAAACTGATTCCATAGATAACGAAAAAATGACCGAAATTTTGATTTTTTTTGGAAAACTCAATTTTTGCTTAATTTAAGTAATTCAAAAATTTTGACAAAAATATTGTTAGTACAGAAGGCAATCGAAATTGAAAAAATCAAAACATTGTCCGATTTCTTATGTTACTAACCCAATGTCAAACTGGCATGCAAAACACACTACATTAGTCACAAATGTCATTACAAAATTTTTTTATGTAAACTTCAGTTTTATGGAATTTGTCAACCATTAACACTGATTTGTGACCCAACTGTCAGAGCACATGCGTATGACCACTCAAATCAATTGTAAATCTCTCATGCATGTCAGAATCACTCTGAGAATCAGCATGCAACTAATCCATGCAAGCACAATACTACAAATTAGAGAAATGACTGGCATGTAATCAGAGCAATTTCAAATTTTGCCAATTTTACTCACAAAACTACAAAATTTTAAATGATCATAACTTTGGCTACATGACACCAAATTGGGTGTTGTAAAGCTCAGTACAGAGGGAGACCAAGTGAACAAGATGCTTGGCACATCAGCCTGCCACCTAGGCTTCACATGTGCGAGATCAGAGTGTCATAAAATCAAAATCATGCAAAAATGTGCAAACACCCATCCTAGCCCAAAATTGATGCTACCAACAGTCTTAAACAATCAATTAGACTTCCACGAAGCATTCATACTAATCCTAAGATGCAGTATAGGCTAAGAACAAAGATTTCTTGATTTGTAGAAGTCAAAATAGCTTCAAATTTGATGGAAATGGTGCATAAGCCACTGGCCATCATTTTACAGGTCTGATAGCTTGTTGGGAAGGTAAAAAGGAATGATAATCATGCGGTAAATTATTTCAAAATGATCTCCTTATGGATTTGGAGAGATCCATCCCCCAAAAAGCACCAAAAATGGTCATTTTTTGAACTTTTTGTGACTTCCTACAAGTTCAATTGCTGGAATTATTGGTTCTAACTCAAAAGACTTTGGTCCCCTCTTTACAAGCTCTACGTGGTGTTTTACAACCACCTACTATCCAACTTTATGAAAAAACAAGCAAAAATGATGATTTTTGGCTATTTTCTGGTTTTTTCATTACAATAAAGTGGAAATTCATGACATACAACTCTTTCTCTAACGCATTAAAACCAATTTACAGATTTATAATCATGTAATTGGTCTGATCTTGCTGGATTTTGGTTCTTAGTATCTATTTTGTGCCAAAAAGCATGAAAAACCAAGCATTTTTGACCAAAACATTGCCTAGAATCATAATTTGTTGGAAAGAACCGGCATGCATCATTAATTTCATTATTAATGATCCCTAAAATGAAAGTACACTTGCTAGAGAATTCAGATTTGCCAAAGATTTGATCTACACAAGAAAAAGTTCCAAAAAAGATTCACAAATTGGCCTTCAAGGACATTTCTCCATAAAACCACAAAGAATCCCAAGAGTAATGGATCTTAGCAACATGCAAATTGAAATTGGGATAGTACACCCACTTGAACCCTTGCTATCCACCTTGGAAGAGAGTTCCAATGATCCAATCTGAAATTTCGACAAAAGGTAGCCCTTCTTCATGTTCTCCAATCTTCGTAAGCCTTGCTCTGATACCAATATAAGGGAAGCCCTCTAAGATCCTGCTTACAAGACAAAACACAATGGGGGCACATAGCCATGCATAGCCCTAAGTTCTCTATACATAGATTCACCTAAAATAGAGTTCTAAGCATGGACCAACTATTTATAGAATTGCTATTGATAACTCTACACATGCATACACTGTCTCAAACCTTGTCTAAACTCCATTTAGTGTGTTTTGGTCCTCACAAGGATATTAGTTATTTTCAGGTCACATTCAGTATGATGTGGCATAACTAACAACTTGATTTACTGGAGTACCGTGTATCCAAGACTTGGAGTATACTGAATCTTACTTACTAGCCATGGACATAACAACATTACTTGTCTCATTGTAGCCCATACAATATATGGGCTCTAGCAATATTGGTTCCGTGTCTGTTTTGGCCCATTCAGCCAAAAGGCCTTTAGCTTGTGGCGCAATCCATAGTAATTCTCTGAGGGGTAAACTAACACAGCTTGCTAGCAGGCTTGTGAGCATTTCAATGCGTGGTTCCTCGGGCTCCACCATGTGGAAAGGTGATTCATGATGATGCAATCGATCATTTTGATCAGTGCGCAATGGTGAGCCCATTCGTGGTTCTGGTTCTTCATCAGCAGGAGGTTCCGTAGGGTTGGCCTTTTCTTGCTCTTTTTCCTCCGCTTGTGCTCTTTGTACCCAATGCCGTATCTTCTAAAACTGTCTCCTTTCTTCCCTCACATTCGGATATGGCACTGAAGTTAAGGGTTGGTCATCAGTGATCGATGGTGGTGGTGAGAGAGCCACTTCCATTCTATTCTATGCTCGTGTGATGGCTAACACAGGGGCATGGAAATGTTGCTTTTCCGGTGGCATCCCCACTGGAACTGTTGCTTGTTGTATTGCAATGAAGTTCAATGGCGCGCTTGTCCCAGGTTTTAATGGACAGTTCTTGAGCCGTGTCCATAACTGCATTCCCGGTAGAAGGATGTATATTGTCCCTTAAAAACTTTTAATTATATGAATACAAAGCAGATTAATAAAAATAATTATCTTTTGTTTTGATAATAAAAATAATTCTGTGTCCTTCGCCACATCCGTAGCAGCCATGATTTCTTCTGCCTTGACATTGAGTTTGAGCTTCATAGGCTGCAATATATTCATTTATGGCAGGGTCCATATATGGTTCATCCGGCCCATACCATTGCTGCTGCTCAGTTTGAGGTGGTAGTAGCATCTCTAGTTCTGCTGCTGTCAAGTTTACGTGGGCCACTTGTTGATTAGCTGGCCCTGGTGGTGCAGGTAAGGCCATGCGCTATTGATTAATTGGCACACCATACCTCGCTGCCGCATTTGGTGCCCCTGGATGATATGGATAAGAAGTCTGATAAGGACTCCTCTTTTGTTGGACAATTCAGGGGTTAAATGGGCAAAATGCCATATCGTGCGATGTTGCGTTGCACAAATGGCAAAATCTCTGGATCAGTCTCAGATTTTGCTTTAGAACTAGACACTCATTCGCTGTATGATTTTGTGTGCATACTGAACACCATACATTTTTGTGGCGGAGATACTGTAGCTGGTTTTGTTCCGGTAGATTGGGCGTTGTTGCTACAACTCCTTATAAGGCTTTCAGTTTCTGATCAAATTGTGCCGTAAGTTGCTCCATCTGCTATTTGTGTAATTTTGTCATTTGTTCCAACAACAATTCTATGGATAGAGTGGAAGCATTTGATGATGATGACACTATCGAAGGAGTGGGAGTATGAGTGGTTGGATATTCGTCGTCTATCCCTCATCCTCTTCCGTGATGACATCCTCCATAGCTTCTTGTAGAGTAGCGTACTACTCCCAACGTTTCAATTCTCTTCTGATGCTATGAAACCACATGATCACTGCATGATCGAGAGTTAGGACTGCACTACACTCGGATTGTAGATGTTTGACCCGCTCAATATAGTCCCTGACCCTTTCTCTTTTTCCCATTTGGACCTTGTTGAGCAGGAGAAACGGGTCTTCTAGGAATTTTCTTGATTTGAAACATGTGATGAACCGCCTCCCAGGTGGATTTTTCTTTCTCTGACAAGTTGAAAAACCAATCTTGAGCCACAACTACTAGTGACATGAGAAACATCATCAACTTCTCTGTAGGTGTCCGATCGTCGTAGATTTCACAAGCTTGCTCGTAGATCTGGAGGAAGCAGATGGGATCTAATGATTCGTCGTATTTAGGTATCTCCATCCAAGGTGCCCTCTGAACTGCTTGCAAGAGAGCTCCAGGTATGGGTTGACCCATGATCCATTGGCATCGGTTTTGGTTCTGCCTCTTGTTGCACAGCTGCTATTCTGGGAAAGTGTGGTGCTTGATTCGCTATCTTTTTTGCTACTGATCATCCAGATCTCAGATTCATCCGATGGTAGAGTCCAAGGTAGTTGGATCTTGCTGATACAGTGTGGATCTGATGGATCTGATCAATATGATAGGTCGGTATTGAGGATTCAGGCCTCTTATGTTAGTTTTTCCTTGATAACTTTTTACTCCTTGCACTGATTATCTTGAGATTTTGATAGTAGCTAAATCTGATGCAGGTCTTTCCACTGATCTAGTCTGCACGGATTACTAGTGCGAGGGTTCTTTAGTTGTTTTGCAGTCAAAAAATCTTGATATCTCTCTGATTACAGGGATCTAACTCTTGCAAGGATTATAGGAGCTTCATCTAAGGTAGATCTCACTCTAAAAATCTTTGCGAGGGTTAACTCTTGCATTAAATAAAAATTTCACTGTTTGCGAGATGACACATTTGGCTTTGGCATGTATGATTCTTCAACAATGCTCTAAAGCACTGGTAAAGAAAATGCCTTAGATCTTGTAGATCAAGTTCTTGTTACCTCAGATGAAGAAAACAAGAATGAACTGTGTCATAAGAGGATGTGCCATTGTAACATGAGAACACTCTGTAGAATGTCAAGAAGCAAAATGGCAAAAGGCATAAATGTGACTGACAGAAAGATCGGTCTATGTGAATCATGTTTGAAGGGCAAGCAACACCGTGAGCTATTCAAATTCAAAGGATTATGAGCAAATGAGGTTCTTGAACTGATACATAACAACCTATGTGGACCTATGAAGATTCCATCTATATCAGGATCACAATACTTCACTACACACATGACCTTTGTATGTTTCTTGAAAAAAAAGTCTGAATTGTTTATAGTTTTTAAAGATTTTAAAGGTCTAGCTGAAACACAAACAAGAAAACAAATCAAAGTTCTGAGATTTGATAATGGTGGAGAATACACCAGCACAGAATTCAAGACCTTCTGCCAGCATGAAGGAATTGAAAGACAATATACTGTGCCTTACACACCACAGCACAACGAGGTAGCAGAGAGAAAGAACCGGACGGAGGCAGCAAGGTGCATGATGGCACAAGAAAACTTATCAAAGGAATTTTGGACAGAAGTTATACTGACAACTGTGTATCTACAAAATAGGAGCATGACAACTGCTGTAAGCGATGTCACACCTTATGAGACATGGACTGGCAAAAAGCCCAATCTGTGTCACAAAACAGTTTTCGCTTCGTTGTCACGAATAATTTTGTTTCTTTTGAGTTTTCTTTTGTGCGGAAGCTTCATACGAACCTAGATACGCGACTACACATTACAAAACAGATCTCATTCTAGCAATCAAGACAACGTAAGACAAGATTGAAACTATAGTCCTCACTTCATACTTCTATTTTAATCTTTTCCATGCTACATGGCTGCTTTCGCAGTCTTCAATCTGCATGAGTAGATCTTCATTTATGGACGAAATGATGATCCCCATTGCACGCTCATCCTTTCTGATCCATTCAGCTCTCCTCGGGCCTCCCTCTGAAGGCTGCACATCTGAGAGTTCGGTCACCAACCAGATGCCTTCGCCCTTCAGAAGTGTTTTAATTTTGAATTTCTAGATTCTATAATTTGCGCCATCAAGACTGATTGCTAATCTTGTCTGGATTGTTGTAGCCATATTGTGTTGTCTAGAAAATCACTGCTTAGATATCAATAGTGATAACTTGTGCGCTCTAATGCCATGTCGCGAAATGATTTTCGCTTCATTGTCGCAAATGATTTTGCTTCTTTTGAGTTTTCTTTTGTGTGGAAGCTTCACAAGAACCTAGACACGCAACTACACATCATAGAACAGATTTCATTCTAGCAATCAAGACAACGTAAGACAAGGAGATGCACGAAAATAGAGCAATCAATTATCGGTTTGATTTTTAGAGCGAGATTATCAGTGTCTCACTCGTTGGCGGCCTGACGCTTTGCTCTTTTGCTGTGTTCTGCTCATTGGCAGACTTTCATGCACAACTCTTTTGTTTCTAGTCTTTTTCTTATCTGCTCTACTCACACACATCTTCTGTGTGTCTTTTGATCTAGAAATATTGTTTATATCTCCACTGCGTGGAGTTTACAAGATAGCTAAACAGAGAATTATAAGAGTAGTTAATGCTAATCAACTAATCAGTTACTCTCTGTCGTTACTACTCGTTTTAGCTGGGCGTGAAGTCCAAGACTCAAGCCTGTTGAGCTTTCAGCTGACAGTGCAAAAGATTTCTTTTCGTTCCTTTCGTTTATTTTGTTTCTTTCGTGTCTTTTCATTTTTGTGTCGCTTTGCAATTTTTGCGGTCCTAGAGGCATGTTTACGATTCATGAATGATTCGCGAATCATTCGTCCTTCGAGTCAAGGGACGTTGACTTTCACGAATTGTTCTCTATTCGACCTTTGCTTTGTGTTCGTGTTGCAGCAAAGTTGCAGGAGTTCACCATTTCTGACAATCTGTCGCATGTTTGAGTGTTTGGTTGCAGGGCATACATGCACGTGCCTCAAGAAAAGAGGTCCAAGCTTGATGAAAAATCAAGACCCATGATATTCATTGGATATGCAATCAATTCACCTAGGTACAAGCTATATGATCTCAAAACCAATAAGGTGCAAGTAAGCAGAGATGTCAAATTTGATGACAAACCAGACCAGACTGGTTATCAGTGCTTCGATCTGACTCCTTACATCTCTAACTGGGCTGAAGAGGGAGATCAGACTTCTATAAACCCGGATGATCAAGAAGATCAACAAGTGATTGAGCAATAGGAGTTGCAGACCCCACAACAACTAGTACAAGCTGAACAACGAAAGAGTCCTGTTGAGCCAAGACAGTCTGCCAGAATCCGATAGAAAGCTATCAAGACAGCTACAACAAACAGCTGCGAAAAAAAATCAATGTCTGATCACAACAGAACTCGAAACTTACTTAGAGACAATTTCAAGTCAGGAATCAGGAGAATGGGAGAAGGCAATGCAGGAAGAAATTGACCCATTGCACAAGAATGAAACATGGACACTGGAGCAACCACCAAAAAGAAGAAAAATTGTGGACTGCAAATGGGTCTACAAGTTAAAGTTGAAACCGTGGATGAGAGTGCTGAGCGATACAAGGCTAGACTAATAGCCAAAGGGTATTCTCAAAAATATGGAGTAGACTATCAAGAAACATTTTCTTCTATGGTAAAACAGTCTACTCTCCGTCTCCTATTCGCTTTAGTAGTTAAGAATTTTTTAATAGTCCATCACATTGACATCAAGACTGCATTCCTACATGGTTTTCTTGATAAAAAAATCTATATGAGACAGCCAGAAGATTATTTCGATCAGAATTCCCTGATCTGCTGCAAATCAAAGAAGTGTATTTATGGGTTGAAACAAGCCGCAAGAGCTTGGCACAAAAGAATGTCTGAGTTTTTAGTCTCTATTGGTTTTAGAAAATTAATTTCAGATGTTGATGTATTTGTTAAGACTGAGGGTAATAGCTCTCTGATCGTAGGGTGCCTTCGCCTTTCCTAGGACACCTTCGGCATTTTGCAAGGTAGTGTCGTCTTTTTTACCTCTCACAAATCACGTGTAAAAATACAGTGTCGCGTTTTTCACCTTTCTTTCGCCTATGAGAATTTACTTGTAAATATGCAGACTGTGCGACAAAGTGAGTAAAAATGCAGCATGAATGAAGGTAGATTAAAATGGGATTTAGGAGAGTAGAGGAAATAAATCCAACACCCCCCCTTAATTTGGATCCGTGAATGCCTTGACCTTTAAACTAAGCAATGCACAAAATTTGTTGTGTGCATTAACACTTAATGCTTTTGTGAAAATATCTGCAACCATATCCTGCGTTCTACAGTATGTTAAGCTCACCTCCTTGTTGAGAACCTTGCCCCTGATGTAGTGATATTTGATCTCAATGTGCTTACTCCTAGAGTGAAAGCTAGGGTTGGTCGATAAGACAATAGCACTCTGATTATCACAGAATAAAATTGAGGGCTGTACTTATATAGATTAACGTCTGACAGTAAATTTTTCAGCCAAAACGCTTCCTTAAGAGATTGAGAAGGAGCAATGTATTTTGCTTCTGTAGAAGAAAGTGCGATAGAGGTTTGCTTACGATTGTTCCATGAGATAGGACCGCCGTTGAAGAAGAATGTAAATCCAGATGTGGATTTACGATTGTCTACATCTTCTCCCCAGCTTGCATCAGAATAACCATTGAGCTGATGAAGATTGTCGTTGTTGACATCTCCATAGCAGATGCATTGGTCCATGGTAGCTCGAATATATCTCATGACTTGTATGAGAGCCTTCCAATGGGTAATGCCAGGATTAGCCATATATTGGCTAAGTGAGCTTACTGCAAAAGAGACATCTGGTCTTGTACAGACCATTGCGTACCTGAGAGATCCAAGTATCGATCAATAAGGATACTCTCTCATCTGTTGCTCTTCCTGCTTAGTCTGGGGACATTGGTTCTTTGACAAGTGCAGGCCTGGATCCATCAGTGAGTGAGCTAATTTACAATTCATTAGATTGTATCTGTTAAGAACGTTATGAAAATACCTTTGATGAGTGATATAAATCAGTCGTTTCACTCTGTCTCTGTGGATTTGAATGCCCAAACAGAAGTGAGCTTCACCAAGATCAATCATGTCGATCTCTGAAAACAACATTTATTTCAAATCCTTGACCATATTGGTATTGTTGCTGAAGAGCAACGTATCATCCACATATAAGGTGATGACAATGAAGGATTGTTGCACTGACTTGGAATATACGTTGCAATCAGCAGTGCTTGCTTTAAATCCTTGTTCAATGAGGAATGTGTTGATCCTCTGAAACAAACTCTAGCAGACTGTTTCAAGCCGTACAGTGCTTTATGGAGTTTACAGACATGATTCTTCATGCCTTCCAGAACGTATCCTTCGAATTGGATCATGTAGATATCTTCTTGTATAACTCCATTCAGATAGGCTGTTTGTACATCAAGTTGATGTACTTCGAGGTCGGCAGCTGCAACATAAGACAAGAGCATTCGGATCGACGAATGTTTGAGGACTTTACTAACACTATAGTCGACATTCGAGATCTGGGTGAATCATCATGCTACCAGTCTAGTCTTTCTTCGATCAATCGCTCCGTTGGCATTATATTTGATCTTAAAGATCCATTTGCAATCAATAATATTGCAACCAATAGGAGCTTCAACTAATGACCATATTTGATTCTTGATCAGAGAGGAATACTCTCTGTCCATAGCTTCTCTCCAGAGATCAGAGTCTGGTTGGCTAAGTGCCTCTTCGACAGTCGTCGGTTCCTACATTAAAAGACAGACAGACTCAAGAGTATGCCTTGTGGGTTGTGTGCACACTCGACTTGATCTTCTGGGAAGATTCGACTGACGAACCCCTCCTGGGACTTATTGCTGGGTAGCAGCAACATCTTCGTCTGATTCGCTGTCTCAAAGTGGGTCGACGATAGACACGCCTGAGCCAAAATCTCGGACTTTCGTGTCAATGGTAGGTGATGAAGGTTCTCCTAGGGCAATATCCTTGCCTTTGAGGTCGACGAACTGATCCTCGATAAAGACTATATCCCGACTATACAAAATCTATTGGGTATCAGGATCATACAGCTTGTAAGTATTATCAGATGAAGTATATCTCACCAAGATGGTCTTGAGACCTTGGAAGTCCAATTTCTTCCTTATGTCTTTTGGGATCTGCGTGTAGGCAATGCACCCAAACACTCTCAAGTTCTTCAAAGAAGGCTTAGAGCATGTCCACACCTCGTGGAGTGTCTTGCTTGAGAGGGCCTTGGTCGAACATCTGTTTTGGATGTAAGCTGCGGTGGAGACAACTTCAGCCCAGAATCTCTTGGGCAATGATGCATGCGCTAGCATACATTTGGCAGATTCAACTAGGGTATATCTTCTCGGCTAAGCCATTAAACTGAGGACTGTAAGGAGTGATGAATTGTTGTTCAATGCCTTGGCTGTGGCAGTACTCCTTAAACTTGATAGAGATATACTCTCCATTGTTGTCTGACTCGAGGGCCTTGATTTTCCTTTTAGTCTCCTTCTCTATACGATCCTTGGAGATTCTGAAGCAGTTGAAGGCTTCTACTTTTTTCTCTATAAAATACACCATAGTCCTTCTGGAAAATTCATCAATAAAAGTTATAAAATACTTGGCATCCTTCAACAAAGGATTCTCATCGGGCCACAAATATCTGAATGTACAACATCTAGAAATCCTCTAGCAATATGCTGATGGCTTGATTTAAATGGTTTCCTAGTCTGTATACCAACTAGACAATCTTGACAGACAAGTAACTCGACTTTATTGCGAGGATAGTCGAGATCAAGAACAATAGATTGTCTAGACATTTGTTGTACAACATCATGATTCAAATAACCAAGTTTATAATGCCAAAGTAACCTTTTATTTGCATGAATAGAAGTACTGAGAGCCTGACTAGAGGCAGAAAAGCAATGACTTAATTTATACAAGTATCCATGTCTCTTTAGTGTTAGGATCTTGCCTGTCCTATCAACTACTTTGCATTGATCACATTCAAATTCTACTCTATGTTCTAGATCTGTGATTTTGCTTATAGAGAGTAGATTTGTAGATAAATTTGGTACATACAAAACTTTAGAGAGTAGCTTAGACTGATCATTTGCAAAGCTTAATCTTACAGTGCCTTCACCTTTAATAGCTTGTGTGCTATTGTCACCAAGGTGAACATATTTCTGGGTATTGTAAGGTGTATAGGACTCGAAACAGCCAATAAGGCTAGTCATGTGCTGAGTGGCTCCAAAATCCAGGAACCAAGAACTGCCTCCGGATGCTCCTTGATGGCTGGTCATGAAGGCATCATGATCCACTTGTTGAATAGGCTGTGGAGCTTCTGCAGCTGTATTTGCCACTTGATTCGACTGCCCCTTGCTGTTGTTCTTTGTCTGAAGTATCCGGTAGTCTTGAATTTTGTGGTTGTTTCACTTGCAGTATCTGCAAAATAGCTTTTTCTTTGTTTGCGGATTCAATTGTTCTTTATGCTATGCTAGTTTCTAGTTTGGCTTTGATTGCTTCGGGTCTTTCTTCTTCTTCTGCTTAGTGATGCTCTTGTTGGTGTATAAGGTGTGAGAGTCAGCTGAGGAACTTGAGGCTTCGTTCCTCCACGTGTCTTTCTGCAACAACATAATAATGATTTTCGAAAGAGTCAATTATGGATGAGTCATGATGATCATCACCCAGTTGTCGTATGAGCTTGGCAAGCTTGTAAGCAGTTGCATTACTGCGTCTTGATCATCTATGATAGATCCGACAGTGGCCATTTGCCTTAGCAGGTTCTTGAATTGATTAATGTGATTCTACTGAGGATCACTATTCGCCATCTTGAGGGAGTAAAATTTCTTCCTGAGATGTAGCTTGGCTTCGTATAGTGTGCTCAAGATGTCATAGATTTCTTTCGATGTCTGAGCCTCGGATACATGGCCGATCTGGGTATCCGTAATATTGAGGATGATCAGCGCGAAAGCCTTTCCATCCTTCACCTTCCATCTGGCGATTGCTGCATCATCTGCTTCGGGTTTCCCTTCTACACCTGTAACAACATCATACAATTCTTTAGCCATTAGTACATTTTTAATCTTAAATTTCCACAGATGGTAATTGGCTCCATCAAGCTTGTCCATGATAGGACTGGCTTTCCCTTGGGAATCCATGTGGAAGAATTAGTCTAAGTGATAGGGAAAACTATCAGTGGCTTAAGTATGAAAATCTAATACAGATTTACAGAACAAGAAAACAGTTACTCTATCGGCTAGTAGAGTCTTGTACTATGGAGCTTATTAGGCTACGAAAACGTGCTCTGATACCATGCTGGAGAAAGAGGGTGTGTCGTGTGTGAGAAACACAAAAATAGCTCTAAAACAAAAATGAACACGAAAAGAAACGAAACACGAATGAGAAAATGAACTCGAACGAAAAGTGTTCGTGCGCAGCGGAATGAGCTATATGACTCTTTCCCTAAGTATGACTACGCCTATCAAAGACGAACAGGGCATTAGTGATAGAAATCACGGCCGTTCTGATTACATAGCCAAACGTTAATTGAACACCAAAAGAGTAACCTTTTGCGAACAGCTAGACAAATTATTTGTCGCGAATGATTTGCGAAGAGAGAGACTGAGCTCAACTGATAATCAGTCGCGAATTATTCGCGAAGAGAGAGACTAATTACCAAATTGAGCAACTGAAAAAGTCAGACAAAATGAAAACAAGCATAGCAATACTAACACAGATCTGAACGTAAAACAAAGTGTTGTTATCAGATTAAGTATATCAAATATACATGTCAATAATGCGGTAGAGCACAAGACAATAGTAGGCGAAACCGCATGTTCTACAAAACTAATTCAATCTGTAAAGGAATGAAACATTATTACTGACAAATAAAGAATCAATGCACAAGACATCTTTTTCGTCTATATCTGATAAGCTTTTGATGCTAAATTTACACACACTTGATCTTCAATCTCTTAATCAATGAGTCATATGAATATGCAAATGGTATTCAATATATATATACATATTGTTACAGGTGTGCAGATGAAGAAAGTACAGAGTGGATGTGTTGTCTGTAAGAGATCATAGGTGGCTGCAATTGTTGTCAAGTCTGTTAGCACAGTTGCATGGGGTGAGCGTGAAGAGACTGCGACGTCAGCCTTCACTGAAATGAATTTGGTGAAGATGCGAAAAATGCGACACTCTGACGAAATGCCTTAGATTTGATTTACAGGGTGTCTTCGCTTTTTCCAGGTGTAAAAACACAGTGTCGTGTTTTTCGCCTTTCTTTCGCCTGTGAGAATATATTTGTAAATATGCAGACTGCACGACAACGTGAGTAAAAATGCAGTATGAATGGAGGCAGATTAAAATGGGATCTAGGAGAGTAGAGGAAATAAATCCGACAGAAGGCACCATTGGGAGTTGGCAAAAAGAATCTTACAATATCTCAAACACACCACTGATTTTGGCATTATGTATTCAAGGCCAGATGAATCCATTTTGAGCATACAATGATGCTACCTGGGCAAGTTCGAAGGATGACAACAAATCCGTCACTAGCGGATGCTTCATGATATGTGGAGGGCCAGTAAGCTGGGTTTGCAAAACGCAAATGCTTGTCACACAATCCTCATGCGAAGCTGAATATGTAGCTACTTCAAAGAATGCAAATGAAATTGTGTGGCTAAGACAATTGTTGAAAGAGCTAGGAGAGCAACAAGCAGAACCTACTGTCATGTATATGGATAATACCGGTGCAAACTCCATGACTCAAGACCCTGTTTCCATTCCAGGACAAAGCACATTCCACTCAAGTACCACCATATCAGAGATCTTGTATAGAAACAAGAAATTCAGATTGAGTATGTGAAGTACGTAGAAATGACAGCAGAGACCTTCTGACCAAGCCCCTTGCAAAACAACTATTTGAAAAACACAAGAAACACATGGGAATCGGCTGAAGGAATTTTCAGTTCAAGAGGGAGTGTTGGAAAATGAACTTCACATTCCTTCATCCTTGGACACTTTCACACGGGACGAATCTGATCTCGCAAAGGTGGCCACAAGTACAGTCCGTTCAAATAGAAGCGGACAGCTGCAACCAATCGTCGCTTAAGCGCAACACTTTTGTTACAAAAGTAACTTAAAAGAAAGTGTATAATAGTATATATAATAGTTATGTCAACGAAGAGAGAGAGAGAGAGAGAGAGAGAGAGAGAGAGAGAGAGAGAGAGAGAGAGAGAGAGAGAGAGAGAGAGAGAGAGAGAGAGAGAGAGAGAGAGAGAGAGAGAGAGAGAGAGAGAGAGAGAGAGAGAGAGAGAGAGAGAGAGAGAGAGAGAGAGAGAGAGAGAGAGAGAGAGAGAGAGAGAGAGAGAGAGAAACTGATAGTGTACAATATTATAGAACAGTTTTGCAGTTAGATATGCGACAACTCTCCTCCAAGAAGATTTATAAAGCAATAGATTATCTATGTCAGCTATGTATTGTGTATGCATGAACACTAGTATTATTTTCTGATTAATGAATCATACTTCTTCTCAATCAATAGATACCTGTAGGTTGCAAAATCTAAGGACGAAGTATCAGAAGCTAATTGGAGTTCTTTGTAATTTTCGTATTTTTCTCATTCTCTTCCTTCGGGTTTTTTGCTTTTTAATAAAGGGAAAATGTGCTTGAGTGCGTAGAATTCATGTTAGTTTTGCATATTTCGCCTTCCCGAAAAATGCGACAATTACAGAGCAAAGCATGCTTCCGCATCCTTAAAATTGCTAGCTGCAGTTGAGGCAAGAACGTTTAGTCCGCTTCATCGATGAAGAGCCAACCACCTACACGTAGCAGAACTATGACATAATGATTGACTCAGGATCTACATCACACATAACTTGCAAATTTATGTGTTATAGATCTAAATTGTGAAAATCTAAATTTATATGCTAAAGACCTAAATTGCAAAAATCTTTTATATGTACAAATTACTATTTAAAGAAATTGAAGTTTTTTAAAAATATTAATTTGAATTCATATTGTATTCATGCAAAAATTTTACTACCAAAACATTTCTCAAATAAGTAAAATAGATATTGTTTGTTGATTTTAGTATTTTTATATTTAATGATCTTATTTATTATTAATTGATTTGAAATATGTGCAAAATTGAATATGTTGTGAAAATTTTATATCTAGTTTTTTTAGTATGATTTTACTTTTCACAAAAAGATGATATTTTTTTAGCATGAAAATATAACATTTGCAAACCATTTTAAATATAGGCATTCTACAAAAAAAATTAAAAATTACAAAAAATGGGTTTCCATGTCATCTCTTTTTTTTAATCACCATGTTAATATGGAAAATTTGGAGCAAGTGCCAATGTGCAAAATGCAATAACTTTATCAAATTTTGTGATCTGTCCTTGCCCCTTGGATATGTGATAGAGCAATATTAGCAAAAGCTACAATGAAGAGGGCGAACTCATATGGTATCTCTGGAAGTGTAGGGTAATATCCAAAGTTATGCAAAAAAACTGGCCAGAAATTGTCACAGACAATAACTCTACAAATTAGTTTAAGTACCAATATTCAAAATGCTATAACTTCTTGAGATTTTGTGCACTAGGTTTGCCCTTAGGATATTTTATCGAGCAAGATTAGAAAAATCTCTAGTGAAGAGGGCAAACTCAGATGGTAGCTCAAAGTTATAAGTAGGGAAATTCTCAAAGTTATGCAAAAACTTTGGCAAGAAATTATAACAAACTATAACTCTACAAATTAGTTTAAGTGCCAATATTTAAAATGCAATAACATTTTAAGCATTTCTGATCTAGGTTTGCCCTTTGGATATATTATACAACAAAATTAGAAAAAAAACTTACTGAAGAGGGCGAACTCAGATGGTACATTGGGATGTGTAGGAAATTTTTTAAAGTTACGCAAAAAAACTGGCAAGAAATTGTTACAAACACAGTTCTTTGCAAATTAGTTTAAGTGCCAATATTCAAAATGCAATAACTTTTTAAGCTTTTGTGATCTAGGTTTGATCTTTGGAGATGTGATAGAGCAGGATTAGGAGAATCTTCAATGAAGAGGGCAAACTCAAATGGTAGCTCAGGATGTGTAGGGAAACTTTGAATTTATGCAAAAAAGACTGGCAAGAAATTGCCACAGACAGTAACTCTACAAATTAGTTTAAGTGCCAGTATTCAAAATGCAATAACTTGTCGAGCTTTTGTGATCTAGATTTTTCCTTTAAATATATGATGTCTTCTTCGGATTCACTATCAAAGAGTTGTTCGGCTATTGACACATTCGAACTTGAGACTCGAATTGTTGTGTCGATGGCAGGAGTATTTGATTGCTCGTCTTGTAGGTCGATAAATCGATCTTCGATGAAGATGACATCCCTGCACTTAGTTCATGCAAATTGGTTGGTATCAGGAGGTTCTTTATAAGCTCGAATTTATCTTTGTCGACTTCTATTCCTCTGTTAGATATTCTGTGTCCGAGCAATATTTCTTCTTTCATACCAAAAAACATTTCTCTGGATGAAGAGATAAACAAGTATCTCGACACCGTTGCAATGTTAATTTCAGCTTCTGCAGGTGTGTCTTTTTATCACTATACACACAGAAATCATCAAAAAATATTTCGAGAAAAGTTCTCAGGAAGGCAGTGAAAATTAACATCATGATTTGCTGAAAAGTTGTTGGAGCGTTACAAAGACCAAAGGGCATTTTGTTGTAGGCATAAGTGCCCCAATCCATCGTGAATGTGGTCTTTGAGTGATCCTCCTTCGCACTCCCACCTGATTATATCCAGAAAAGCCATCACAGAAATTGTAACGCTCTTGACCAGCAACCTGATCTAGGATGGAATTAGTAAAAGGCAAAGGATGATGGTCCTTCTTGGTGGCAGCATTGAGTTTTCGGAAATCTTGTCATATTCGTATTTTGCTAGTCTTCTTCTTCGGGACGACAACAATGGGTGAAACCCATTCACTACTTAAGACGGGATAGATTATACATGCCTTAAGGTGTCTGTTAAGTTCGTCCTTAACCATTAGAGAGTATTTAGGATTGAGACGATACTGTCTCTGTCGAACAGGTACAACATCTTCCTTCAGATCAATTTGGTGCTTTCCGAATTTTGCAGGTATACCCTTCAAATCGTCGAGCGACTAGGCAAAAACATCTTGATACTCCTTTAATAGTTCAGTGAATTCCGCCAACTCAAATTCTCCAAGTGACTTTGAAACATGCACAAATCTGCTAGTGCAAGTTCAATCAGTTCAGTAGAATCTGGTAAGATGATGACTTCAGTCACACTGACCTTGGTATGGCCATGAATTTTGCGCATGGTTGACTCCATAGATGTTTTCTTGTCGTCAACCTGGTTGTTGTTACCAAATTCGTGTTCAGATTCGTCACTCGAATCGTCAGACTATTTTGAGTTTGTGTCTGCACTGCACTTCAATATCAGATTTATAGCAAAAAATATTCACGGCATACGAAGATTCTTCTGATGTAAAAATGGTGTTGGACAAAGAAGTTTCACCTTCATATTTGTCGTGACTCTAGGTTATGATTTATTCTGCTGGCTTACCTCGGTTATTGGTCTCACCAGTCTGAAATCTTAGCTCTCTGGATTTCCAGTGTACACTAGCATTTGATTAATAAAGCCAAGGTCGTCCAATGAGCACAGAATAGGATGACAAACCGAGTGGTTTGATAACAATGAAATTCATGGGAAATGGCTTGGCTTGAATGTAGACAATGACATCCTTCAGCTCACCAACAGGTTTTCGTCATGTCGAATCAGCTAACTTGATATTTCGCTGTGTTGGTTGAATGTCAGTCAGCCCCAGAGCATGAGTTGTGTCTTCTGTTATTATATTTACACTAGAACGAGAGTCAATTGGCACTTTTTTGATCAAGCATCCTGCAATAGTAACATCAATTTCAGGTGCACCGAGATCACCTAAATCAATGGACAAAACACCAACGTCTAGCAAAAAAAATTTCTTCTTCTTCTTAGGCACAGAAAGGCCTTTCAGTTGCTTTCTGTAATAAGTGTTATCTGCCAACAACTGTTCAAAAGTAATGTTTAGTCAAAGAGATCCGATATCAGTAACGATGTCATATTCTTTTGTCTTTGATTTTGAGGTTGGTTTATCAATAACAACACTAGACAATTTCGTCTTCGCGATTTCTTTGTCTTCTTCCTCGAAATTGGCCACCTTCTCTGCAGCAGTAGTCTTTAGTTCAGACTTGATGATTTCCTTTGCTTTTGCCAAGATATCTTTTGCAAATAACTTCGCACATCACGGTCATAGTCCGGGTCATCCTTGAGATCTTCTGTAGTCGTGGATTTGTTTGTCGTCTTGCTAGAAGATTTCATCTTCGAGGATTTTCTACGCTTTGTCGAGGATTTTTGATCAGATTTCAAGGAGCTTTTGCTTCTCGTGGTGACTTTAAAAATCTTTTCCACGTCACTTGGCCAGGATTGATCTTCAGTCTTTGCCAATTTTCCTTCAATAACGTCAATTCTCTGTACAACAACATCTGTCGTAGCTTTCGCTTTCGTGTCTACAACAGCTGGTGTTGCTACATATTGATATTTGGGTCACGGTTTCTGTGGCTGAGGACAGTCAGGATACTTGTGACCAGGTTCTCTGCAATTCGAGCATAATGGTACGTAACCAATTGGCTTCCGTAGTTGAGGACATTTACGAGAAAAATGTCCCGGCTCTCCACAGTTGTAGCAATTGCCCGGAACTTATTTATTCGAGGTTTGAGACTTTGCTGGTCCAACAAATTCAGGAGGATTATGTCTTCTTGGTGCGAATTTGGGTCTGTCCTGCTGGGCTGATGCTGCGATACCCTGTACATAGTTAGTAGTCGCATTATTCTGAAAAATAAAAAGTACCTCTTGGGTAGGATCTTCAATGTATTTGACATTAACAATGGTGTAGTCTTCCTTGGTGTGTATAGATGTTCCACATTTTGTACATCACATTCCTGAGTTAGAAGACGATGTCTTTGGTCTTTTATTTGCAACTTCTGAGATCTGCACTTTCAAGTCATTAAATTTTTTATTAAGGTCAGCCATATTACTTTTCCAAAGCTTTTTCACTTTGGAAGTTGATGACTTATCCTCGACAACTTTCGTGTCGTCCTTTCGTTTAGTTCGTCGTTTATTCTTTTTCTCTCCTTTGTCAGCATCTGATTCCGATGAATCGCTACTTTCAGATTCCGAGCTTGAAGAACTACTACTGGAATCTGAATCTGAATCATCATTGTTGTCACTGGAATCAGTCTTAGGCTTTCAAAATTTCTTTGTTGATCGCTACTTTCGTGCTAATTTCGAAGTCTCAAAATTTTCTGCACTAGCTATAACAGCTGCTAAGGAGTTCATGTCCCCTTGTCTGCAATATCGATCAATCTTTGGTGGTAGACTAGCCAAAAACCATTCGATTCGCATATCCACGGGATATACACCGGTTAATTTTCCTATGAGGTTTTTAACCTTACGTGTATATTTGCAAAGAGATTCTTTACTCTTCTTCTGAACAATGTCCAGTCATCCAAGAATTCTAGATTTGTAACCTATCTCTCTGAACTGGTTCCGCCAGTGACATTGTGAGAAGTTCATTACTACGAATTTTCCTTGGTCTGCTAAGAAAGCAGACGCATATCTGGTATAGCCAGGTAGAACCAGGCCGTGTAGGAACTTGGTACCTGTTGAAAGATGCATTTCTGAAACGCATCTTTCAACAGGTACCAGGTTCCTACATGGCCTGGTTCTACTTGGCTATACCAGATATGCGCCTGCTTTCTTAGCAGACCACGGAAAATTCGTAGTTTGTCTATGTCAGTTCCCTCATTATTCGCATTGGCTATTGACTCAAATTGTGAGACATAGCTATCTGCATCATCGGAACTGGTCCCTTTAAAATAATCATATTTAATTTTAGAGATAGAAGTGAAGCGTGCAGCAGGACCCTCCATATCAAAGCTAATTAGGAGTTCAAGTAACTGAGCAGTGATTTCATCTAGATTTCTACGACTAGTACTTTCACTCTGTCTTCGTAAAAACTCCTCTCTAAGCTTTCGGTATCTTTCTAATCTCGATTATCTATCTGACATACATTAGAGATGGAAATGGATGTGTTAGATTTCTTATAACTTTCCTAAACTATCCCCGACAATGGCGCCAAAAATTGGTATATGTCGTGCTATACCAACATGGTTAATATAGATTTTGTAGTGAAAAGTATCGTTCCCACAGAGGACAATGTTAGAAAGTTATGTTTTTGGTGTAATTATGGCAGGTGGTTTTGAATGTTATTCTGGTTGTCGATAGACATTAAAAAATAACCAGTATTACTTATATTTGGAATGGGTAATGTTAATGAATTCAGAACAACAATATGGCCTCTATCGAATTGAAGGAAGCGTGTTCTACAAATGAAATGTTATTAGAGTAGTACAGCAGACTACACTCTGGCTCACTAAGGTGTCAACAGATAATCGAGAATTGTTCGATGTATTTGTGACTGCACAGACAATTAATTAATCAAGTTCGCGAATTATTTGTTCCTAGACAATAGTCCTCAACAACTAAAGCCCAACTTAATGGCTAAAGAGCACGAATGGTTTTAGAGCACGTTAGAAACTTATGCCAATGCCAATCAGGAAAACAGATCAGAGACTCAATTTTTCAGACAGGGACTGTCATCTCATTTGTATATATACAACTTAATTCCATGATAGTGCTAGACTGCACAAAGATAGTCATTATTCAAGTGTCAAAAAGAAAGTATTCGCGACAGACGAATAAGATGATTTTAAGACAGTTCTTTAGAGCATGCTTTACGAAAGTACAGCAAATGACTGCAATGCACTAGAGCGTCTGTCTGATCAGAGAGTAATTCATGAAATGCGTTAGAGATTGTTAGCAGACTCAAGATCACTCATACTCAGCAATGCAGAGAACAAAGATAAGGGAGAATAACTCACAGAACTCTATTCACTTCTTCAATCTCTTACATAAGCATAAACTCTTCTCTCTCGATGATCGAGACTGAAGTGTGAGATCAATATATGTTCTACGGGGCAAACAAACACACCCCTTGAACAACAGGTGCGTCGCTCCTGCGAAAGGGTCTAGTTAAGAATTAAACTAAAAATACGTTCAACTATACCATAAGAGGTATACTTAACTATGAGTTAAAGTTACTCTAGTTTAACATGTCTTTTCATAACTAGTCATTTCGTATGGACGACCTAGTTAAGGGTTATCCAAGGCATTGTCTTTTCCTATTAAAGGTCTAGCCCTTAATTTATAAGACAAGTACCTTGGAGATATATTCTCGAAAAGTGACTTAGGCCTCTTCATGATTTATACTTAGCCAGCTCATATCTTCATTTTCGAGTATATCATGCCATATTTATGTTGATATTCAATTTTTGACATTTGCGTAGCATCACAACACACATCAGTTCTTTTCACCAATTTCTTCAATTTTCATTGTCAATCAAGTAGAATTGGATAGAAGTGAGTTTCGTGAGGTCTTAGACTTTTTATTTCACACAAATTATTGTGTCTGGGTTGAAAGTAAGTTTCTAGAGAGTTTATCAGTTCTTTGAAACTCGTGGGAGAGATAGGCTTCTTACTTGCATGTGCTTCATTTCCATGATTGAAGCAAGGCCCAAATTCAAGATAGATTGATTTTTTCAGTTGAGATCTGGATCTCACATTCTGTTGCTAGATTTCATAGGTTGGATCAACATTATCAGTGTTAGGTCCTAGGTTGAGATAGCAAGCAACATTTTCAACTCCATCTTTGTCATTACTTGAATTTCTCATAGAGAAAATGTCTTCATCTGGTTCACATTTCTTGGAGCACAGTGAGAGATTAACATCTTCCAATTATGCAATGTGGAAGATTAGAATGGAATCATTATTGATTCTACAGGATGTAATGGACATTGTGAGTGGAGCTGAAGAAGAACCTGCAGCACCTAATGAAGCTGCAGCATTCAATAAAAGAACCCTTCGAGGCTTGGGACACTCTAAAAACAATCTATAAAATTAAGAATACTTCTAGATTGCTTACACTTAGAAACCAAATCTTTCTAAGTTATTAGAGAGTAGATGAGAGTGCTTCATCATATGTAATGAGAGTAAAAGATCTTCATCAAGAGTTAGCTATTGAAGATGCTCTTAAGAACACTGAACTTGTTCAAGTAGTCCTTAATGGACTTAGAGATGAGTATGACAATATTGTGCAGACTTATGCTGTCAAGGAGGAACTTCCATCCTTGGAGACACTGCAAGGTGTTCTCATTGGTGAAGAAAGCAGACATGAGAAGAAGATGCTGAGGTTCAACAGACTTCCATTGAAAGATGGTGGAGATGACAAAGTACTCTTCATCAAAGACAAGTCAAGAGGCAAGGGCAAAGGTCAAAAACACTTCAAGAAGGACAAAGCCAAAGAAGGTGGTGAGGATCAGTCCTCACAAGTTGCAACATCCAGTGGCAAGAAGAAACTGTCAAAGATCAATTGTTTTTTCTGTGGCAAGAAAGGCCACTATGCATCAAACTATTTCAAGAAGAAGAACCAATCTAAGCAATCTAACCTTACTAATGAGGATGAGTGTGAGGTTGTTGAGAGTGAAAGAGAGGATTCTTTAATGATGTCTAGTTTTTCATCTTTTCCTTTCAAGAATGAAAAAATTTGGTGGATAGATAGTGGGGCTAGTTCCCATATGTCTAGTTCTAGAAACTCTTTCACAAGTCTCATGCCATATCTAGGTGCAAAAAGATCAATCTATATTGCTAATGATGTAGAGTGTAGAATTGAAGGAATAGGTAGTATTCCACTGCATGCATCATCATCAAAATCTTTTTCCTTACATGATGTACTTTATGTACCTAGACTAACCAAGAATCTCATTAGTGTAGGACAGTTGTTTGAGAGTGGATTGGATGTCAAGTTTCATGTTGACAAGTGTATAATCACAAGAGAAAATGAAGTTATTGCTAGAGGATCTAGAATTGGAAAGTTGTACAAACTAGATTCTAGGGAGAGTGCTAACATTTCAGATATTGCCTATGAGACCAAGGTTCTTCAGGAGGATCTGTGGCATAAGTGATTGGGTCAGCCCAATTTCAAAGCCATGCAATCTATGGTCAAGGAAGAAAAAGTTGTTGGACTACCAAAGACACTGACAAAGGAGCTTCAACCTTGTGAAGCTTTTGTTCTGGCAAAATCACACATAAGGCCTTTTCCAAGATCAAGCATCAAAACAAAGCAACCATTTGGACCCATGCACTCTGATGTTCATTTCTCTTCAACCAAAAGCAAAGGAGGAGCAAATTGCTTTGTTTTCTTTGTAGATGATTATACAAGATATTCTTGGATCTATATGTTGTCTAATTCTAAAGCCATGGTTTATGATGTTTTCCTTACTTTCAAAGCTTATGTAGAAAAGCAGTTGTCTTACAAGTTGAAAGCTTTGAGAAGTGATAGTGGAGGAGAATAAACCTCTAATAAGTTTAAAGACTTTTGTGAGAGAGTGGGAATACAAAGAGAATTTTCTTGTTCTTATACTCCTCAGCAAAATGGAGTTGCTGAGAGAGAAAATAGAACTTGTGTAAATGTGCAAAAGCCATTAGGCTAGAAGCATCATTGTCGAAAGAATTTTGGGGAGAAGCAGTTGCATGTGCAAATTATCTTTGTAATAGGCTTCATAATCTTGCAATAGAAGGAAGAACACCATTTGATTGTATAAGAAAAAGCCTAAGGTAGATCATCTTAGGACCTTTGGCTGTGTATGCTTTGTGCATGTACCTTTAGAGACTAGGAAGAAGGAAGATCCTAGTGTTGTTAAAGGAATTTTTGTAGGATATGCGTCTACTAAAAAAGCATACAAAGTATATCTTCCCTCTACTGACAAGAATGTTGTAAGTAGAGATGTGATCTTTCATGAAGATCAGAAGTTTAACTTGGATGAAGCATAGATCAAGGAGTCTCATGCAAGATCTACAATCATCAATCTTGATGCTGCTCAAGAAGTGGTGAGGCCAAGGCTTGAGGAGGAGCAACTTCAAGCACCCACACCAAGAAGATCTACAAGAGAAAGATCTGAGCCAAGAAGGCTCACATATGATGAGGAAGGAAGGCAAGTGGAAGGTGAAATTTCCTATCATGCTCTCTTCATATCAAATGAAGAGCCTAAAGGTGTCCAATAAGTACTTCTATCGAAGATGTGGGTTGAAGCAATGACCCAAGAGTTTGAAGCCTTGATGTCAAACAACACATGGGAGCTTGTGGAGCCACCAAACAACATGCATGTGATTGGATGTAAGTGGGTTTTCATAATCAAGTATAATAATGATGGATCTATCAATAGATATAAAGCAAGACTTTGTGCTAAAGGCTACTCTCAAATTAAAGGTCTTGACTATGAAGACACCTTCGCACCAGTTGCAAAAATGGTAACAATCAGAATACTCATATCTCTTGCATTTTATTACAATTGGAGGATGTTTCAGCTTGATGTTTTTAATGCCTTTCTCAATGGTTACCTTGAGGAGGAGATTTACATGGAGCAACCACCAGGATTTGTGAAAGAATGTGAAGAATCAAAAGTTTGTCTTTTGTTCAAAAGTCTCTATGGACTAGAACAAGCACCAAGGTCTTGGTATGCAAGGCTCAACTCCTATCTCATATCACTCTAATTTTGTCTTAGTGAATATGACCCCTCTCTGTATTATAAGTTTGTAAATAACTTTGTAGTTATTCTTCTCATCTATGTAGATGATATCATTCTTTGTGGAAATAATGAGAAGCTAGTTGAATAAACTAAGCATGCACTTGATAGTGAGTTTAAGATGCAGGACTTAGGAGTTCTTCACTTTTGGAAAGGTTATGTCTTTATAAGTCAAAGTAGATATGCACTTTCCATACTCAAGAAATTTCAAATGGAAAACTGTAAAGGCATAGATACACCAATGGAGCACATTGTAAAAGTTCCTATGAAAGATGATGAAAAATCCTTTGTGGACATCACTCTTTATAGGAGTCTTATTGGCTCACTTATATGTGTTAAAAATTCACAATTCTAGCTTGACTAGTTTTGGTCATATGACTTGTAAATAGTTAGATGGTCATGATGTGGCTTGTCACACGTGCCAAATAGCATAGGATTCCATTCATAAGGATATGTTCTCAAGTAGACCTAAGTGTTAGAACCTTTGGAATGAGTCCAAATTATGCTTAGATACAAGGGAGAAAAAATAGGAGCTATTTTTGGTAATTTTTGCATTGTTGAGGGATCTCCAAGATTCCAACCCTAACTTGGTAGGGATGAAAGATCCACCAAAATTAGCATTAGGGATAGGTTTAGGGCTACTCATACCTGCCCAAAACCGTGATGGATCATGTATATATAGGTGATGATATCTCACCAAAATCAATCAAGCAATTTCATGTTTTTTCTCTCATAATGGTGCAATTGCTCTCTATGTTCATAATTGTTTGAGTACTTGTGATTACTAATGATTATAGGATTGAATGTAGGTCTGATGTACAGTACTCAGAATGTGGGAGGCCGTACTTTCACACGTGTGAAGCCTTCTTCAAGGATTTGGGCCATTTAGTGAGGTTCAAGCATAGATTTTTGATGGATTTTGATGGTTCAACTTGTGCTGATCTTATGAAATCATAATCTATTGTTTTCCTCATCATTTCAAGTGTTTTAGGATCCTTATTTGCTGTAATTTCTTACATGGTATCAGAGCCTAAAGGCTGAAATGAGCTAAATCCTTGGTTTTCATTCAATTTGATCACAATTTTTGATCTAAATCTTGTGTAGATTGGATCTTAGCATCTAGTATTGATTCTAGAACTCAAAGTGAGTCAAATACATTGGAGATTGGTGTTGTGTGACTTCATTTGCAGGTGTTTAGGTGTCTAAAACCATAGGCAAAGTTGAATTCAATTCACATTACCAAGATAGCAAGTTTTGCTTGCTCCAAGCATTGATTTCTAAGCGAGTTTTGGAGGTGATTTCATAGAGGAGGCTTTCTAGAATTCAAGGAGAGGGAAGATCAGAGTTTTGGGGACTCTTCAAGGCTTTTCTAAGGTGTAGTAGGCACCTCCTAAAGTGATTTAGGTTCAGTCCAACCATTGCTTGACTTATGCACCAAATTAGATCAATTTTTGCTTGTGATTGGATAGTAGATTGTGTTGCATCCTCATTAAGTTCCATTTAGATCTTTTACAAGTGATTTTGGAAGTATATTAGGTTGCTGAAATTCACTCTTGATCAGATCATTTGGAAGCTTTAATGTTCTTTATAGAAAGAGGGGCAATTCTACTAGTATTGTCTACTTCAATCAAGCAAGTGCATTGTTTCTAGTATTCTATGATTTGATTTTGTTAGAGATCATTCTTAGATCTTTATAGGAAGTCTATTACTGATCTTTTCAGGTCCCTAAGAAGTGGGATAAGGTAGACCTTCAATCAAATCAATAGAAGTAACCTTCATTTTTGTCAAGTCCTTGATTAGGAGACTAGATGGCATCTATAAATGCATATCTTTTGGATACTAATGAAAGGCTCAACAAAACTAACTATTCCATATGGAAAGTTAGAATGGAATCCATCATGATCATGCAAGATCTGATGGAAATTGTAAATGGTAAGGAAGGTGAACCTATTCATCCTCAAGAAAAAGCCAAATACATCAAGAGGTGCAATGTTGCACTACATTGCATAAAAATGAATGTTGCAAATGAACTCTTAAGAGAGGTAGGAGATTGCACTTCAGCTCAAGATGCTTGGGAGACTTTGCAAAAGGTCTATGAATCCAAGAACCAAACTAGAATGTTAGCTTTGAAGAATCAAATCTATAGAAGCTATCAAAAGAAAGGAGAGAGTGCACATACTTTTGTCCTAAGAGTAAAGGAATTGAACAAAGAGCTAGCCTTTATAGGTGATCCTATCAAGGATGAAGAGCTTGTTCAACTCATATTGAATGGACTAAGCTTTGAATTTGACAATTTGGTTCAGGGATATGCAATTATGGGTAAGCTACCCATACTTGAAGAACTCCAAGGCACACTCATGGCCGAGGAATCAAGAAGGAGCCAAATGCAAGAGAGGATGGATAGGCTTTCCATCCAAGGTGGAGATGACCAAGCTCTCTTCACCAAAGGCAAAGGCAAGTCCAAAGGCAAAGTATCAACATTCAAGAAGTCTACAAAGCTTGAGGATCAAGAAGGACCCTCAAAGGCATCTCCATCAACCACCAAAGTCAAGAAGGACAAATCAAAGGTGAAGTGCTACTATTGTAGCAAGATGGGGCATTATGCCTCGGAATGCTTCAAGAGGAAGCAAGATCAAAGCCAAGCCAACATGAGCAAAGAGGAGGAGGAGGAGAGTTCACATGAGGACTCTCTCATGATGTCCATATTTTCTTCAACAAGCTTCAAAGGAGAAGATCCTTGGTGGATTGACTCGGGTGCTAGTTCACACATGACTAGTAAAAGGGAGTTTTTCTCTTCTCTCTTATCTTATGATGGACCTATAAAGTCTATCTATACAGCAAATGATGAAGCTTGTAAGATTGAAGGAGTTGGTAGCATTCCCCTTTGATTAGGATCTTCCAAAAAGATCAACATAGAAGGTGTTTTGTACATTCCTACAATAACAAAGAATCTACTAAGTGTTGGCCAAATGGTAGACAATGGTTTCAATGTTGACTTTGCTTCAAATGAATGTTTCATCAAGAAGAAGGGTAAGATAGTGGCTAAGGGCACTAGACTTGGCAAACTTTATAAGCTGGATGCATTTGTGGATACTAATGTTGTCATGTTGGCCAAGAAGAGCAAGATATCTACCTTTACTTTATGGCACAAAAGACTTGGACATGTCAACTCGGGTTCCATGGAGGCTATGATCAAGGAGGAGTATGCTTTAGGCCTACCAAGGTCTATTGGGAAGGAAGACAAGGTTTGTGAAGCTTGTGCCTTATCCAAGGCACATAAGAAGGTGTTTCCTAACTCCATCACAAAGTCATCTCATCCTCTTGAAGTCATACACTCGGATGTGCACATTGCTAGCACCAAATCTAATGGAGGTTCATCCATGTTTTTAACCTTCATTGATGACTACTCAAGATATTGTTGGGTGTTCTTACTTTCCTTCAAGTCTCAAGTATTTGATACTTTTGTAAAGTTCAAGTTGTTTGTGGAAAAGCATCATAATCATAGCATCAAGATTCTTAGAAGTGACAATGGTGGAGAATTGATCTCCAATGAGTTCAAGGCCTTTTGTGAGGAGGAAGGGATCAAGAAAGAGACTTCTTGTCCTTACGCTCCTCAACAAAATGGAGTTGCTGAAAGAAGGAATAGAACATTATGTGAATGTTCTAAGGCTTTAAGATTAGATGATTGTTTGCCCAAATCCTTTTGGGGTGAGTCTCTTGTATGTGCAAACTACTTGATGAATAGGGTGTCTTGCAAAGCAATTGAAGACAAAACTCCTTATGAGATGTTGTATGGAAAGAAACCCAATCTTAATCACTTGAAAGTTTTTGGGTGTATATGTTATGTGCATGTGCCATTGGAAACAAGAACCAAGGAGGATCCATCTTCCACAAGAGGGATCATGCTTGGATATGCAAGCTCAAGCAAGGGCTACAAAGTCTATCTCCCATCCTTAAACAAATTTGTTGTTTCAAGGGATGTCATCTTTGATGAACATCATATGCATATGCTTGAAGAAGGCTCAAGTTCTCCAACAATCAAGAAGAAGATGGCCGAGGAGCAAGATCTTGGTTTTGAGGAGGAGCTCATGGAGGAGCAAGCACCAAACCCACCTATCACACCAAGGAGATCTTCAAGGGCAAAAGTGGAGCCATCAAGGCTCACATATCAAGGCAAAGGACAGCAAGTTGAGGGTATCTCATCCACTTCTTATGCTTTATCTAGTTTTGAAGAACCGTCTAATGTTGAAGATGCATTGAACTCCAAAGAATGGTATAAAGCTATGTTGGATGAGTATGATGCCTTGATTGAGAATGAAACTTGGTTGCTTGTTGAGAGACCTCAAAGGAATGTAATGGGATGCAAGTGGGTCTTCAAGCTTAAGTTGAATGCAAATGGGAGTGTTAACAAACATAAAGCAATATTAGTTGCAAAAGGTTATGCTCAAGAGAGAGGGATAGACTATGAGGAAACTTTTGCACCCGTGGCCAAGATGGTCACAATAAGACTAATCATTGCACTTGCATCACATTTTGGATGGATTCTATGTCAAATGGATGTCTCTAATGCTTTCTTGAATGGTTTTTTGGAAGAGGATATCTATATGGAGCAGCCACAAGGGTTCATCAAGCATGGAATGGAGAACAAAGTATGCCATCTCCAAAGAAGCATCTATGGCTTGAAGCAAGCCTCGAGATCTTGGAATTCAAGACTACATTGCTATCTTATTTCACTTTCTTTTGTTCAAAGTGAATATGATCCCACTCTTTACATTAAGTTTGATGATGTTGGTATTGTACTTTTACTCATTTATGTAGATGACATCATCATTAGTGGAAATAGTGTTGATGGTATTGAAAAAATCAAGATAGATCTATCCTTAGAGTTCAAGATGGTAGATCTAGGGTGTCTTCACTTCATCTCAGGCATAGAAGTACTTAGAGGGTCTGATTTTATCTTTATAAGTCAAGTAAACTATGCTCAAATTCTTTTGAAGAAGTTTAAGATGGAAGTATGCAAAAGTGTTGACACACCAATGGAGCAAGATGTAAAAGTGCCAAATGAAGATGATGAAAGATCCTTCATGGACATCACTTTGTTTAGGCAACTTATAGGCTACTTAATGTGGATCACTATAACTAGACCAGATCTTAGCTTTAGTGTATGTAGGTTGAGCCAATCCATGCAAAAGCCATTGAATATCCATTGGAAAAAGACTAAGAGGATTCTAAGATACATCTCGGGTACATTGGATTTTGGGATTCTATATAGAGGAGATGTGATTAACCTTCATGCATTTAGTGATTCAGATTTTGTAGGGGACAAGAGGGATAGGAAATCAACAAGTGCCTATTCAACTTTCATAGGAGAAGGTGTGGTTTCATGGCTTTCAAAAAAAACAAGAAACTATATCTCTATCTTCAACCGAGGCCGAGTACAAAGCTTTGACAACCACTACAAAGGAGGTACTTTGGATCAAGAGATTATTGGTGGAACTAAAGATCATGGATTCAGAGGAGGCACCAATCATCTACAATGACAATATATCAGCCCAAGACCTTGCATCTAACCCAATCTTCCATGCAAGATCTAAGCACATTGAGATATGCCATCACTTTGTGAGAGAAATGGTGCAAGCCAAGGAGATTGCTTTGGAGCATGTTCCAAGCAATGAATGTGTAGCTGATCTACTTACTAAACCACTTCAAAAGACACCTTTTATGAAGTTCAGATCATCACTTGGAGTGATTAGTAAAGCAATGATTGAACCAAGCTAGATAGTGAGGAGGAGTGTTAAAAATTCACAATTCTAGCTTGACTAGTTTTGGTCATATGACTTGTAAATAGTTAGATGGTCATGATGTGGCTTGTCACACGTGCCAAATAGCATAGGATTCCATTCATAAGGATGTTCTCAAGTAGACCTAAGTGTTAGAACCTTTGGAATGAGTCCAGATTATGCTTAGATACAAGGGAGAAAAAATAGGAGCTATTTTTGGTAATTTTTGCATTGTTGAGGGATCTCCAAGATTCCAACCCTAACTTGGTAGGGATGAAAGATCCACCAAAATTAGCATTAGGGATAGGTTTAGGGCTACTCATACCTGCCCAAAACCGTGATGGATCATGTATATATAGGTGATGATATCTCACCAAAATCAATCAAGCAATTTCATGTTTTTTCTCTCATGATGGTGCAATTGCTCTCTATGTTCATAATTGTTTGAGTACTTGTGATTACTAATGATTATAGGATTGAATGTAGGTCTGGTGTATAGTACTCAGACTGTGGGAGGCCGTACTTTCACACGTGTGAAGCCTTCTTCAAGGATTTGGGCCATTTAGTGAGGTTCAAGCATAGATTTTTGATGGATTTTGATGGTTCAACTTGTGCTAATCTTATGAAATCATAATCTATTGTTTTCCTCATCATTTCAAGTGTTTTAGGATCCTTATTTGCTGTAATTTTTACAATATGGTTAACAGTGACTAGGCCTGATCTAAGCTTTAGTGTGCATAAGCTAAGTCAACACATGTAGGATCCAAAGATATATCATTGGAAGTTGGCTAAAAGAATCTTGAGGTATATATCTTCTACCCTAGACTATGGATTAATCTACAAAGGAGAAGATCTGACTTTGGTTGCCTTTTCAGATTCAAATTTTGTAGGAGACAGGTTGGATAAAAAATCCACAAGTGCTTACACAATTTTTCTTGGAGGGAACTTAGTTTCTTGGCTATTAAAGAAGCAAGCAACTATATCCTTATCATCCTGTGAAGCTGAATACAAATCTCTTACAACCACAACAAAAGAGATTTTATGGATCAAAAGGCTACTTTTGGAGCTAAAGTGTTATGGAGATGAAGGCCTTCCAATTATCAAGAATGATAACATTTCAGCTCAGCCTCTTACAAATAATCATATGTTCCATACAAGGAGCAAACACATTGAGGTAGCTCATCATTTCGTAAGAGAAAAAGTCCTTGGGAGAGAGATCTTATTGGAGCATGTTGGATTTTCAAATTGTGTTGCAGATCTTCTAACCTAGCCATTGCTCAAGAATGTCTTTATCAAGATGAGGTCTAACCTTGGCCTAATTTCAAAGTCTATGTTTGATAGGAACATATATTTTAAGGAGGAGTGTGAAAATTAGTAAAATAATATCTTCTTATCTAGAGTTTTGGGGCCATGACCATGTTATTTCCATTTGTAAACTTTATTGTACATAAAGGTATGTGAATTGAGCACATAACCTTCTAGAATACGTCGAGTTTGAGTTAGGTAGATTCAAATTTGATGTCATGCAAAATTTCAGTTTACATGCAATGTCATTTAATGTGCATGCATGCAACATGCAAAGTAGTTTTTGTGATCTACACATGTCTAGGCAATTTTGAGAAGTGACATGCAGTACATGCAATATCCATGCATGCAGTTACACATGTGGATCCATGTTAGTTGAGTTAACTAAGCTAAGTGGAATTTCCAAGCAACTCCACTGTAGGAATTCGAGTCTCTTTGATGTAGAGAAGTTGTGGCATGTTTTGCCATATTGTGAATATTGAGATTTTGGTGTTTTGAGCTCATTCTCTCTCTACCCAAGTTGTAAAGCGTTGATTTTCTCTATCTACCCGAGAGCAGCCTGTTTTTCCCTTACTGAGCACTTAGAATTATTTCTGACATTCATTGTTCATTTTTCACTGCCTCTGTGAACACAACTTTGTCTCTTTTTCTTTCTTTTATTGCTTCTGACGTTACAGTCCGTTATGGATTATCTTCTTGTTAGAACAGTGAACAGCATAAGCGTTTCTCAGTTTCAATGTATTTCTCAACCTGTCAATGGGAGAACGGGTTTGATACTCAGCTACATGCATACACTAGACATGTAACCATCTACAGCTCAAGAGGATCAGCGTTTCAGAGCAGGGAGCAAACCTACACTAACTACTGAATCAAAGAACAATCAAGAACTAGATTAGCTACTGAAAACAAGATTCAAGAAACAAGAAACAAGATTCCTAGCAGCATTTTAACAATCTTAGAATCAAGAAACACTCATCACTTGATGCTTAGATTACTCAAGAACAATCAAGAACTGGATTGTAAGAAAATGTGCAAGATCTATGCCACAAACCAGCCTATCTAGTTTACTTGAATGTTGAATCCTACTTTAATCCATAACAAGAACTGAATCCTAATCCACAACTAAGCAAGAAACAAAGAAACAAGATCCTAGTTAATCCACAATGTAAGGGAATCAAGTATGCTCATAGAAACCTCACTCAAGAGCATTGCCATGAACAAGGAGCTTAGTGTTCTTCAAGAACTCGTGGAAGATCCTCTTTATTAGCTCAAGAGAACTTGAAATACAATCAAAAGCTCCCTCACAAGAGAGGGGGGCCCTTAAATAAGCAAGAAGGCTGCCTATGTGGAGCCCATGTGGCAATTCCACCAAACTAGAAATTACATGTGGAATTTGCTCTTCCACTAGAGGTCACCATCAAAAGGTGGCTCACTCTTACTATTTTAAGCGGGGCCTACATTTATTACAATTACTCAAGAAAATGTTACTAGCTCCTACATGGTCATTCCTTCTTTGGGATACACCATGTAGGCTCACATAGTTAATCACTATCTTCCTAGCTAGTATTTTCTCGGCTCTCATGCTCGGCTCTCAGCTTCTTCTGCTCTCTTCCTTCTGAGACCTCCTCAGTCATGGATGAGAGATAACTTGTGTCTTCAGCTTGGCTCAGCATCTGAGGATTCTCTGGAATCTGCTAACATTATCCACCACTAATCTGTTGCAGGACCCACTACAACATCGGTGATGTCTTCTGCTTGGCACTTGGAAAAGCGTGGATATTCGTTTGCTTTCGTAAAACCAGGTGCTTATTATCCGCAAAATTTATTCGCCAAAATTGGAAGTCTCTCAACTGGCCACTACATACCAGCCCGCTCGAGAACTTCCTGCGAGTTCTTCTCACCTCGTCGTCGTGTCGTCTGCTTCCGCTCGCTCATTTTTCGTCCTGGGGCTTCAAGAACCTGGAAGCGGAGTTTACTTCCGAAACTGAGGGGCCCCAGATATTCCCTTATCTTCTCTACGAAGCCCATCTCCTGCCAATCTTCCACCATGTTCACATAGCATGACGACATGAAAGTCGCTCTGTAGTATAGCCTGGCCATCATTTCATGGTCTTCTTCCGACTGGAGGGCTGTATTTGGGTTGATCCTAATGGGATCCAAGCCTCGATCCCAAAAACACTCCTGCTGCATCAGAAAGGCCATGGATCTGCAATACTCAACACTTTCTAGCATGCAAATATCAGCACTTGTCTTGTATTTGTGCCGAAGTCGATTAGCTGCAACCTCAGATCATCCGGGGTGGTTCCCTCTAAAATTCCCGGGATGATAGGCCAGTTTACCAGCTCTACTCGCGGCTTCTCCACCGGCCATGGGTTTCTGCGTTTGAGTGGCATGTAGTAGGGATCCACTCACTTCCATGTCGGGGCCTTCAAATACTCTTGAAGACGCCTGCTCTCTTTCAAGGCCTTGTTCCGCCAATTTGGTTGCAGTTGTAGTGCGGCAATGATCTCGGCCCTGGTGGAGTATTTTCTTTGATCGATGTCTTCCTTGCCTCCCCTCATGTTGGGAGGGTACTTTCTTTCAAATCTCTCTGATTTCCTTGCATCATCCAGTTTACTTCTAGGCCGAGTAGGGGAAGTTGTCCTACGTGGCTGGGACGGCCTTGCCAGATAATCATCAAGGGCCTTGGTGCCCGTGTCTTTCTCTTTTGCTCACTCGCTTGTCGATGGCTCACCTGCACCCGTGTCTGGCCTGGGCAAGAATCTTCTTGTCTCCGGTTGGTCAGCCAAGAAGTCATCATCAGCTCCAATGTCTATGTTAGTTTTTGGAAAGGGAGTGGAGTGGTTGGAGGAACTCGTCAGCTGGACCTTTTGATGGGCCCATTATTTGGCTAGGAGGTGATGAAGAGAGGGGAGATGGAAGAATTGGGTAAGTTGGAATGAATGTTTCAGAAAAGTTAAATGCGAAGTAGGAAGAAGGGTTAAAGGTGGGAGGGGGTCGGAGAAAAGTTCTAGAAGCAGCGTCGGCTTTCTGGCCACTTGATCCCGAGCTACCAGCTGAAGGGTGGATTTGCCCGTCCTGATTCCCTGCTCCATCATTTCCATCATCGTCCCGTGGCTTCGTTACGTGAGCACCTGCTTGGGCCTTGCACGCCATGTCCCATAATTGGTTCACCTTGTCCAAGACTTGCTGCAGGGCCTTTGTTGTTTCTTCCAGCTGCTTCTGGAACTCCAGGATGATCTTCTCTTGTTTCACCACAATGTTTTCAAATTCTTCTTATCGGCCTTTCGCTCTTGGATCAACCTTATGTATTTCTCCATCTGGATGGCTGAGGCCTGTGGGGCCTGGATTTGAATGTCCTTGGGCTTGATGGGAGGAGCATCGACTGTCATTGCACCCGACGATCCGTCTTGTACTTGGTCGATTTGGACCATCTGGTGCTTCAGTTGCTGCTGGACCTCTTCCAGAGTGGATTTCTGCCCGGCCATCGCGGATCTGGTTTCTACTGCCTCTTTTTCTTTTTTGTTGGCTAGCCTTTGATATCGCGCAATCTCTTGGTCTTGATATTGGACCTTGCTCTCTAGAACTTGATGTTGGCTCACCAACCAATGCATGTGGTAGCTCATTTTGGATAGGCCGATCATTGAGCGTTTGGCTGCTTCAGTGAGTTTTTTAGGGTTAGAGAGGGTTGGGTACTGATCTGGGGTGTGGGATGGTGAGGCTAAACCAAAAAATAGGCATGGTGTTAGAACTGAAGATGGAGGTGGAGGTGGAGGTGGTGGAGGGTGATTAGTGGAGGTGTCTGACTTCTTCCTGGCTGTGTCCCCTTTATTGGCTCGTCGTCGGTTATCTCCATCAGGTCCGCAACATCAAAATATTGAGATGTGTCCAATATGTGGACTTGATGGGCCTGTGATTGTTGATCTTGTGACTGTTGGGCTGCTCTCGTGTCTTGGGGACTGGATATCCCTACTCCTCCCTCCCCCCCCAATAATTGTGCCGATAGTGATGTTGGTGGCATTGGCGTCGTAAGGGATATGGGTGGGGTGATGGCTGCATCTGGTGGTTGAGTAACAGAGTGTGATGTGATGATGGGTTGGACTGCTACTGATGTGGTTGCTCCATCAACCCCCTCATGGACATGTGAGGGTGATGAGTGTTGTTGTGATGCCGTCGAAGAACTGCTATGATCCGAGGTGGAGCCATCGAAAGTTGATCCGACGGGTGATGTACTACCAGCAAGAAGCTTCTTTTGCATGCGTTGTTGCCAGGTGTCATGCAACTAGGCCTTGGAGGTGTCGGCCGCTTGAGGGTCAGATGTTGTTGCCGCTTGTGGATCCGGTTGTGGACTTGTTTGTCTCTGTACCAGTGGTAGGATGCTAGTGTTGACCCGTTTAGATTGTGTTCCCGATGGGGAGGTGGCTCATGACCATGCACGCTTGGACTTTTGTTGATCAATGGGGATGTCCCATGCCTTGTCCGCAAGCTGCAGGCTTTGTTGAAGCTTTGGCCCGTTGTGTACCTGTTGAAGGGTGATATCTGTCAAGAGATACCCGAGCACTGTTGTCTGGTGCTTGTTCTTAATACATTCATGAAGACAGTTCGAGACAAATTGTGCCCAGTCATAGAGATTCTGGGAATGTAGTCGTGAATCTGCCATCATGTGAAACAGGGACATGGGTACCCTCTGCAGCTGTTTCCTTGGTCGTTGCATGTACTTGGTCAGATATGCACAGGCTGCTTGTAGTTGTGGGTCATTGATGGCTTCGACACGGTACCCATCCTTGTTCTTCCACTTGGGCACTGATGGGTCAATGAACTTGAAGTAGGCTGTCTCCTCAATTTTTTTCAGTGTCCTCGTCACAGCATTGGGTCCTCGTAAAAACCCAAAAGGTTGCAGGTTTGCCGGTGCAAAGGAGAGGTTGTACACATAGTTCCTCACAGGGGAAACTATTAAGCTGCAGGACCTTGTTGTGGCATTGTAGTTTGCATAGACCATATGCACGAGATAGGGGCTTTGATACCCCGTGAGTACAGGTATTTGAAATTCAATTGCTTGAAAGAATGCGGCTGCCGATTGATACCAGTGTTGCATTTTTGTCAGATCCAATTGGGACAATTGGATGTCGAGCTTATGAGCTTCACTGTCATCAAAGCTGGTTGTAGAATTGGTGGACATGATGAAAAAACTAGAAAAGAAGGATCTGGAAAAACACTGTCGGTTGAGATGGAAGTGGGGGGTGTCGGTTGAGATGGAGTGTATGGCGTCGGCTGAGATGGGAGTGTATGGCGTCGGCTGAGATGGAAGTGGGGGGTGTCGGTTGAGATGGAAGTGTACGACGTCGGCTGAGATGAAGTGTATGGCGTCGGCTGAGATGGGAGTGTATGGCATCGGCTGAGATGGAAGTGGGGGGTGTCGATTGAGATGGAAGTGTATGGCGTCGGCTGAGATGGAGTGTATGGCGTCGGCTGAGATGGGAGTGTGATAGATTGATGGGAAGGAGCGATGGTGGGAAAGAGGTAACTGGGGGAACTGTGGATGGGAAGTGGAGGTGTTGTGGGAAGGTAAGTAGGGCGTGCAGAATGGGTTTTAGGAGTGGCGAAAAGAGGACTTTTGGTATTTGGGTGTAACGAAGAAATGTAAAGAAGGTGACTGGCGGTTAAGGTGGGTGTTTGGATAGGGTAAAACAGTGGGATATGCAGATTAATTGGTGATGTTCAATAGTGTCACAGAAGTGTTCTGAGAGCTTGCATGACACTACCCCTCAGCGTGAAAATATGAAAAACGATGTGGTGCTCCTCTGGCAATTTGAGGTTCGGATATTGTCTGTGATGGCGCTCTTTGTGGAACTCAGATGAGGTTTGCTGAAAATGGGTGGGGTGTAGACACGGTGATGGATGCACTGGATGAAAGAGCGCCAGGATCGTGGAGGGTGTTCGCAAAATCGCCAGAGTATTCTTTCACCAGGAGCTCCAAGGTCGCACGTCGCTGAGGTGAAAAAGTATTCGAAATGAGAGGATTTATGGACGTCGTCGGGTCGGCGCGGTCGCGATGGGACGTGTGTGTAGCGTCGGTTGAGTTCTGATAAGAACGTGTCGGTCGAGATTGAACTGAAGGCCGTCGGTTGAGATTGAAGTGGATCCCGTCGGTTGAGATTGAAGTGGATCCCGTCAGTTGAAATTGAAGTGGATCTCGTCAGTTTAGATTGAAGTGGATCCCTCGGTTAAGATTGATCAAATTTTCAATATGAAGGAATGGATCTGTGAAGAACTTCAAGGGTGAAAAAATATGATTGAGGCACAGAGTCAAAGTTTTTTTTTACGAAAAGAGTGTATCCCCAGGGATGTTTGTATGCTGGAGATACCAGTTAGTCACAGAGATGAGGTGGCCAAAGTGGGAGAAGCAGCTCCTATGGTATAGCCTAGCATTTGTTGAACTAGAACCTTCATGACCCATGAGTATGTACAGGAAGGAAAAAAATGCATAGAAGGGACATAAAAAGAAGGCATGCAAAACTAGAAGTACAATTAATAAAAAAAAAAATTAAAATTAAAAACAATAAACATAGAGAAATGTAGAATATGTATTGGGAAAAGATGTTGAATTGGGTCAACAAAGAACAACTCTTCGTAATACCGTCGTAGATGACCACCGTTTATGACAGTGTCTAGGAGTATCTCGTCAAGTGTTTGTAATTGGACGGCACCATTAGGAAAAATTTTATTAATAATGTATGGCTCCTCACTTCTGAACTTCAACTTGTCGGGGTGCTTCTTTAATGTATAAAAAAGCACCTGGTCACCTAAGTGGAGATCTTTATTGCGCAGGTGACGGTCATGCCAGGCCTTTTGGCGTGGTTTGTTAACCAGTTGTGCGTGATAAGATATTAGTCTTGTCTCGCATAACTGGGCTAACGTAAATAGCCTGGTTTTGACTTGTTGTTCGATTGAAGCCTTTTCACAGAGATTTGTTGAAAAAGCTTCCGTAACTCTTAGTGAAGGTACTAAGAATTCTACGGGCATTACCGCTTCTTGACCATATACTAAGTGAAAAGGTGTAACCCACCCAGTGGCTTTCTTCGGGGTGGTGCGGGAAGCCCAGATAGTTGAGAAAAGTTTTGTTTTCCAATCCGAGCGACTGGTTTCAACTATCTTGGTTAGAATTTTATAGATCGTCTTGTTAGTTGATTCAGCCTGGCCATTACACCTAGGATAGTACGGTGTACTTTTTTAGTGAACGACAAGGTAATGGCGTAGGAGATTATCAATGACAACATTTAAAAAATGCGTGCCGCGATCACTAACAAGCTCAATGGGACAGTCAAAACGGGTAATAATGTTTTCGTAAAGAAAACGTGCAACTATTTTTGTGTTGGCGTCCTTCGTTGCTCGAGCCTCCACCCACTTGGTGGCGTAATCGGTGGCTATGAGGATGTATCGAGCTTGGGTATGTTTTGCTGCTGGACTGATTGGTCCAATAAAGTCAATACCCCACTTATGGAAAGCTTCGCCTTCTATAATGGGGGTCAATGGTGTGAAGTCTGCTTTGGTATTTTTCTTTGCGCGTTGACAGACATCACACGCTTTAATGACAACAAACGTGTCTTTAAACAAAGATGGCCGCCAGAATCCCGCTCTAAGGACAATCTTCACTGTGGCTTCGGCAGAAAAGTGACCACCTCCAATGCCCTCATGAGCCTAAGATATTATCGGTCGTATCTCAGATTCATAAGCACATCGGCGAATAATGTCGTCAACGTCCCTTTTGTAAAGTTGTCCCACAATTAACTGAAAGGGCGCTGCTTTTATTAAAAAAAAAAAAATTCATTGTACTTAGGCCTTCTTTAAATCGGCCTATTGTGAGGAACTGAGTGATCTCCTCAGCCCATAGGGGTGTGACATCGATCTGAAAAAGGCACACATCAAGAAGATCATCGTTGATTGGTGCAGTTGCTTTTTCAGCACTTGGTAGTCTGGAAAGGTGATCCGCCATGAACTGTTGGGTCCCTTTTCGAACGACTACATGAAAATTAAATTTCTCCAAAATCAGTAGCCATCGAGCTATTCGTCTCGTCTTACAGGACTTATTGACGATATATAGGAGTGCTTGATGGTCTGTGTAGAAAGCAAAGGTCTGGCCTAATAAATAATGTTGTAGTTGTTGTACCGCATAGACCATTGCCAATGCTTCTCTCTCAATAGTTGTATAGTTTACTTTAGCAAGCACCAGTTGCCTGATTAAGAAACATATAGGAAAATCTTTGCCATACTCGTCCGGTTATGCAAGGAGACCTCCAATGGCATATTTACTTGCGTCAGTATGCACATGGAATTCTTTCGTGTAATCTGGCGAGCGGAGTATGGGAGCCGTTGTGAGGGCTGTTTTCAACTCCTCAAAGGCCTTAATTCATTCTTCGGTCCAGCCCGGATCTACCACAACTAAATAAACGAGGCGTGCCTTGCCGGCATAGTCGATTATAAAGATGCGATAATAGTTGGTATGACCAAGGAAGACATATACTTTCTTCACTGTTGCAGGTAGGGGCATGTCCACGATAACCTTGATTTTTGACGGGTCGGTAGAAATACCGTCCTTTGATATTATATGCCCGAGTACAACCCCATGGGTGATTCATATTTGGCATTTATTAGGGTTTAGTGAGATGTCGAACCTACGACAACAATTGAAGATTTTTTCCAAGAAGTCTAAGTGCGTAGCAGCGGAAGAGTGTACACCTAGATCGTCGAGATAAATCTCCATTATCCGATGTAACAGATCTTGAAAGGCCAGTTGCATGACCCCTTGGAAAGTTGAGGGGGCGGTACATAAGCCAAAAGGCATAACGTTATAAGCGTAAACGCCGTTCTCTGTGGCAAAAGCCATTTTATGTTTATCTTCAGGGGCTATTTGAACAAGGAAATAACCGCTGAATCCATCCAAGAAGCTGAAAGCTTCAGCTCCTGCCATTTCATCTAATATTTGGGTCGTTAAGGGCAAGGAAAAATGGTCTTTCTTCGTAACCGCATTAAGGTTCTTGAGGTCAACACAGATATGAAGCTTCTTATTTTTTTCTTAATATCCTCATCGATCCTCTCATGTTACACTGGGTTACTACGGTAAGATTTAGCCCTAACAGGCTTAGCATTGTCTTCTAGAGGAATCCGACGTACTACTATTTCAGGAGGGATTCCTTTCATTTCGGTATAATTCCATGCAAATACATCCCTGTATTTGCGTAATAAAGTTTCTAGATCAGACAGTTGGGCTGATGACAGATGTGCACCAACATGAACTATGCGATCTATGTCCTTGTCAGGATCTTTAAGGTTTAGTGGAATTGCCTTAGCAGGTCCTTCAAAGGAATTGGAACTTGGTGTAGGTTCCCGATGTGGCTGCGGTAACTGGATAACAACGTCATCCAGTGTAAAGTCTTTGAACTTCTGTGGAAGATCGAAAGGCGGGTCCACAAAATGTTCTGGGACTTTAGGAATCATTTGAGTTGATTCTTTACCAGACGTGGAAGCTTTGTCGGACCGTTTGTTGTCTGGCCCCTCAAACAAGGGCTTGATTGGCTGTTTAAGCTTGGCATGCATCTGTTTTTGACGCTCGGTTAATTTTGTATCAATAGTTTTATTTTTTTGTAACCGAGATTTTTGTGATTTTTGAATAGGTGGTGTTGTGGCCTCACTTACCATATCGGCGTCGATTGTATCCTAGACTTCGTCGGGATAGACGTCCCAAGTATATATGTTGGATTTGGGCCTATATGCTTGTGTGTTTGGTACTTTGGATGTTAGTTGGATATGAGCCAACAGTCCTGGTGACTTGATCTCCTTAGGAATGACTTTGGACGGATAATGTTGAGCATCTAGATAGAGGAGTACATGATCATCCATCATTTCGACATCATCCATGGAAAGAATACCTTCTTCCGAAATATGGGCAGTAGAGACACTAGGTTCTCATGGGCACCAAGCTATAGGAATGGGGTCTATCATCATAAGCGGGATGATGTGTGTGTCAATGTCTGTAGAAGATGGGAGAATATCCACATCTTCTACAGCCGTTTCGATACAACATCGATTGGAATCCGCACAGTCCACGGTGGCTAGTGCATGACCCCAATTGATTATGTCCGTGGTTCGTGTATAGTGGCCTTTTGGTTGGATCGGGACACTATCTGATTCGTCATATGTTGTAGAAGACCAATCATCGTATACCTTGGCGGGCTTGATATGGCCATTTGAGTCAACAGTGACTCGTTTATCGTGGTTGCCAAAGGTAATTTTGCTGTTCTTCCAGTCTTGGACAACACCGGCCATCTGGAGCCAGGGTGTACCAAGAAGGAGCTTATACGTATTGGCATCTTCTGGTAGGTCTAAGATGACACAATCGATGATAAACTTGACACCTGCGATTCGAACTTTTATAATTGATAAATGACCAGCAGGGTCAGTAACTCGTTGATCAGCCATACGAAGTTTATAACGTGATTGATCGAGGGTATTGAAGCCCCATGACTTTGCCAATGACAAAGCCATTATATTAACGCCTGATCCGCTGCCGAGGATAGCAAATACTGCGGGATAATATTTATAGGACAAAGGTAGTGTGATGTTATTCCCCTTAGCAACACCTATATTCATCAGATTCATAGGAATCTGAGGAATTTCAGGAATCTCTTCTAGTTTTCGCTGTTCATTAGGGATAGGAGGCACCTGAAAACTACGATGAATATAGTGTTGAAGTCCGGTGAAGGATTTGATAGCACTATGGAACGGCATGGTGAGTTGAGCTTGCAGGAGGTCAGAAAATACTTCAAGTCTTTGTAGGGATTGCTCCTTTCCGGGGATATGAGCTGATAACGAACTTTCTGTATGTTCTTCTTCTCGCAAAAATTCATCTCGAAATGTGTTGTATTGCCTTTGTTCCACCTTTGGGTCTGGATAATCTTTTGGTAATGTGGAGGCCGTCAAATGGCTTCCATGTGGGTCAACTGATTGTCCATGGTTTTGCTGGTGTTCTTGATGTTGGCGTTGTGCTCTAGTAGAAACTCTAACAGGTTCGGATGTGATATGACGTGCTGGAAGGATCCTGTTAGGTTGTTTAGGACATTATTTGAAGTTGTGTTTGCGAACACAGTCAGGACATTCCGCATGGTATTGGTTTTTGACTTTACAGCCATGAAATGTCATGTTTCGCCACAGGTAAAGCAGCGGTTGCTCATTGGTCTAGTGGCGATAGAGTAACCATCTTGGATGGCTAGCTGTGGTGGTGTGGAATACTCAGCTTGTTTGCACGAACATGAGTTGTCGGTTTGATACTGGTGATGGCTAGATGACAAAATTGATGTATCATGATGATATGATTGATCGTAGGAGTTTTCTACCAGGTGTGTGTGGGCAGACTCTCCAGGATGTCTATGTTTTTGTGCTCCTAGATCATGTTGTCCTTGTGGTGGTGGTCCTAAGAGTGCCAGCTGTGGTTAAACAAATGGTTGTCGAGGAGGTTGATAATGTCCTCCTGACTGGTTGTGAGGCTGATTCCTTGGGTTATAATAGCAATAAAGAGAGGTATGTCCCATAAAGTCGCACATTTCACATTTGATTAGGGAGGTATCTGGGACCGGTTGGTATGAAGGGCACTCATTGCTGAGGTGTGTTCCTCGGCAGTGAGGGCACTACGTGTTCTCTCGTCTATGATGGATTTGGCCAGTGGGTAACTGACCTGGCATTGAACTTTGGATAGACTTAAGAGTGTTTTGAAACTCTTTTGTGAGTTTCTCCATCTGTTGTTGGTGTTGCTGATTAAGCAACTCCATCTGTGTTTTCCATAACTGTTCTCGTGTGTCATCGTTTGGTCGAGCTTCTTGGATGGCACGATGTACTCTTCGTTCATGTGGTTCATCCACATCTGAGCCCTCGTCTTCTTCCCGAATGGCATCAGACATGGCTTATTTCAATTATGTATATTCATCATTGGAACAAAGTTCACGTCGTATCCATCGTGGGAGTCCAACGAGGAACCAAATGATGAGCATGGACTCAGTAGGTTGCTCTTGTGTCTGACTTCTTAAGCATTTAAATCGTTCAATGTAGTCACATACTTTTTTGTCTTTTGTCATTTTGATATTACTTAGTTTGACAAAAGGACTTTCTATCAAGCAAAAAGGCTTGAACCGTTTGATAAAGGCCTCTTTCAAGAGTAACCAGTCACGTTTAACTTCACGATCAAGGTTAAAAAACCACTCTTGTGCGCGATCGATCATGGTCATCGAGAAGAGCTGGACCATGGCCTCTGGTGATGTCTCGCCGTAGACGTCACATGCATTCTCAAAGACTTGGAGAAATCTTTGAGGATCAGTGTTACCATCGTACTTAGGTAAGTCTAGCTTTGGGGTCCTTTTTTCAATACGTGGAACATTATTTGTGAAAGCTCCGTTTAAGTGAGCTCGTGCATGTGAGGATTCGGCAGCATGAAATTGTGGTCGTTCGTATGGAGCTTCATAATGCATAGGTTCCCATCTGTCGAATGGGTTTGTGGATGGCTCTTGGACTTGGGATCTCATTTGGGAATACCTGTTGAATCGAGCTTGTTCGGTGGATGGGGAGACCATCTCTGGTGGATAGTCCTCTGTAGTATTCGGATTGTAAGGGCGATCCATGACATCTCGTAGAGTGTCATAGGATTGTGAAAATAAGCCCGTGCACTCTGGTTACAGTGGATACGGTTGTCGAAATGCGGTTGTTGTGGTTTGTGGTTGTTGATTGAGGACTATTGCGGTCTGTTGCGATTTATTGCGGTCTAGGACGGTTGTGTGCGGGTGATGGCAATCGTTGAAGGTCGTAGGCCATAATATGGCGATGGATTGCAGTCAAGGGCAGTTCTGGCTCTCGTGGTAGGTCGTAAGATGCGGTTGTGGCAATCTGTTTCAAGCTGTTACGGTTGTGGAGGTTGTGGCGAGTAGTTTACGGTATGTTAATGGTTGTCGACAGTCGTTTATGGTGGAGGATTGCGGCTGTGACGATTGTTTATGGGTTGTTAATCATGATGAAGGAGTCACAGTCCGTAATATTGCGGTTTGTTGCGGGCTGTAATGGTGCGGTGTATTCGTAGTAGGTCGTAAGATGGCTGGTGTGGCGGTTAGGAACGGTTAGGAATGGTTGATGGAGGTCGATGGCGGTTGTTTGCGGGTGTCTACGGTTGTGGTGGGCGATGGCTATCGTTGAAGGTCGTAGGAGTCGTAGGCCGTAATATGGCGGTGGTGAAGGGGTCGTAGGCTGTAATATTGCGATTATGGCAGTCTGTGACAGTGGATGGCAGTCAAGGATGCTTGTTGTTGGTTGTCAATGGCGGTTGGAGGTGATAAAGGAGCCGGAGACCGTAATATTGCAGTCTAGTGCGGTTGGATACAGTTTCACTGTGCAAGGAGGTCACTACAGATCAATGCAGTCGTTTGCGTTGAATGTGATCTGGTTTCCAGTAGTGCAATAGAGAGATAAATTGTCGAATATATCGTTAATGCAGATTATGGTTTTGGAATAGGCTGTGCGTATCCGGTCTGATTGTCGGTGAAACTGTCTAGGGGCTAGCGTGGATCTGGGTCGATGGAAGCAGGCCGTCTGTTGACAATTGTTTGAGGCCTTCGGTTGAGATCTAACTGAGGCTGTCGGTTGAGATCTGACTGATGGGCATCGGTCGAGATTGGACCGAAGGGCGTCGGTTGAGATCTGAGAGATGGGCGTCGGTTGAGATCTAGCTGATGGGCTTCGGCTGAGATGTAACGGAAGGTCGTCGGTTGAGATAGGTCTGAAGGCCGTCGGTTGAGATAGGACTGAAGGCCGTCGGTTGAGATCTGAGAAATGGGCGTCAGTTGAGATCTAACTGATGGGCTTTGGTTGAGATTATACTGATGGCCGTCGGTTGAGATAAGGCTGAAGGCCGTCGGTTGAGATAGGAATGAAGGCCATCAGTTGAGATTCGAGAGATGGGCATCGGTTGAGATCTAACTGATGGGCTTCGGTTGAGATTATATTGATGGCCATCGGTTGAGATATGTCTGAAGGCCGTTGGTTGAGATAGGACTGAAGGCCGTTGGTTGAGATCGAGAGATGGGTGTCGGTTGAGATATAACTGATGGGCTTCGGTTGAGATTATACTGATGGCTGTCGGTTGAGATATGTCTGAAGGCTGTCGGTTGAGATAGGATTGTAGCGCATCGGTTGAGGTGTGAGAGATGGCTCTGGTGGCGGTTGAGATGGAACCGTGGCTCAGTTGGGAATGGAGCGTGAAGCGTCTGCTGAGGAGTGCGGTTCGCGATAAGCCGGTTTGAAAATGGTGTGCTCTAATATGAAAGCGTGGAAGTGCGGAGAGCAATGGTTGTGGAGCACAGATCAGAATGGTTTGAGCTGTGTAATGTCCGTGGAGCTGTGGAATGGCACCAAATGTTCACAGATTCACTGCCTTAGTTAACACAGCTTTGTCTCTTTTCTTTCTTTTATTGCTTTCAACATTACAGTTCATTATGAATTATCTTCTTGTTAGAACAGTCAATAGCAGAAGCGTTTCTCAGTTTCAATGTATTTCCCAGCCTGTCAATGGGAGAACGATTTTGATACTCAGCTACATGCATACACTAGCCATGTAACCATCTACAGCTCAAGGGGATCAGCGTTTCAGAGCAGGGAGCAAACCTACACTAACTGCTGAATCAAAGAACAATCAAGAACTAGATTAGCTACTGAAAACAAGATTCAAGAAACAAGAAACAAGATTCCTAGCAGCATTTTAACAATCTAAGAATCAAGAAACACTCATCACTTTATGCTTAGATTACTCAAGAACAATCAAGAACTGGATTGTAAGAAAATGTGCAAGATCTATGCCACAAACCAGCCTATCTAGTTTACTTGAATGCTGAATCCTACTTTAATCCACAACAAGAACTGAATCCTAATCCACAACTAAGCAAGAAACAAAGAAACAAGATCCTAGTTAATCCACAATGTAAGGGAATCAAGCATGCTCATAGAAACCTCACTCAAGAGCATTGCCATGAACAAGGAGGTTAGTGTTCTTCAAGAACTCATGGAGGATCCTCTTTATTAGCTCAAGAGAACTTGAAATACAATCAAAAGCTCCCTCACAAGAGAGGGGGGCCCTTAAATAAGCAAGAAGGCTGCCCATGTGGAGCCCAAGTGGCAATTCCACCAAACTAGAAATTACATGTGGAATTTGCCCTTCCACTAGAGGTCACCATCAAAAGGTGGCTCACTCTTACTATTTTAAGGGGGGTCTACATTAATTACAATTATTCAAGAAAATGTTACTAGCTCCTATATGGTCATTCCTTCTTTGGGATACACCATGTAGGCTCACATAGTGAATCACTATCTTCCTAGCTAGTATTTCCTTGGCTCTCATGCTCGGCTCTCAGCTTCTTCTGCTCTCTTCCTTTTGAGACCTCCTCGGTCATGGGTGAGAGATAACTTGTGTCTTCAGCTTGGCTCGGCATCTGAGGATTCTCTGGAATCTGCTAACATTCATTCCTCATAGTGAGAAGTTAGTTTTTTCAGTCTGATGTATGCCATTGTGCTCTTGCCTTAGATTTTTCAAGTAATCTATTCTTTGATCAATCTTGTGCAATCACAACACTTCAGTAAGATCCTGTAAGATGTGTGGTGAAGTTCATACATGCTAAAAACTTCACAGAGCCTAACGAGAGAACCGCCTTGTTCGTAAGGCTAATAGCTCCTTTTGGGCCTGCAAAGCTTACAATAGATATTTTGATGCATTGATAAGCACTAATGTACTAGTAGTACATGACACTCTCCCTACTTGAACATTTTTGTCCTCAAAATGAAGACGCTCATTTGATGAGATTCAATGCTCCATTTAAGTAGTCCTAAAGAAAATGTCATGTCCAACAACTTGCTCTATAGTTGTAGATCCAAGGCTATATGAAAAAAATCCATGTGATAGCTTTAGTCTGCAACTTGCTTTTTCATTAAGGAGAAAAGATGGCCGAAGAAGAGGTTGATGAAACACCATATTGCTTTTTGACAGCCAAATCGCAATATCCTCTGCTTTTTCGACATCATGACAAATTGGATGATCTATCCAATTCCTTTAGGATCATATTTTAGCATTGCATCCAGTTGTGCTGACCTAAAGATTTTGTCATGTTGTTGGATGGTCACTTTGTTGTCCAATCCAAGTGCTTCAATGATAACCATAAATCTTGCATATGAATTGTTACGATCCCATATGGAGGAATTATCCAGGAACATAACCCAATATAGAAATCAATGAAATTGGACTGATCAACTTTGGAGATGACAAATGATACTCAAAGTGAATATTCATTTCTAGCAAGATAGAGTGAATGAGGTGTTGGCAAAGAGTAATAATATATCCTTCACTCAAAGTTCCTTCGAAAAATCTCTCATAAAGTGCACAATCATGCCCAAAATTATTACTATCTCCAAAATGCTGAATCACAAAGTGAAAACTTTGAAAATTTGAGTCTTCCGGTGTTTGTCCCATATCAAAACTAGCACAATTTTCAGTTTGTATATTACAAGTTCCATCACATTCCATTGTGCACTCTATACTCAACAGATGTTGTTCTCAGAATTTGACATGACTGATTTGGACGAAGCTCACTCCTGTCTTGGAATTCAAATCCACAGAGACAGAGCAAATCGACTGATTTACATCACTCAACAAAGGCATCTTCATAATGTTCTTAACAGATACAATTTGATGAATTGTAAATTAGCTCACTCACCAATGGATCCAGGCCTGCATTTGTCAAAGGACCAATGTCCCCAGACAAAGCAGGACGAGGAGCAGATGAGAGAATACCCGCTTCGATCGATACTTGGATCTCTCATGTACGCAATGGTCTGTACAAGACCATATATCTCTTTTGTTGTCAGCTCACTCAGCCAATACATGGCTAATCCTGGAATTACCCATTGGAAGGCTCTTATTCGAGTCGAGAGATATAGTTGAGCTACCATGGACTAGTGCATCTGCTATGGAGATGTTATCAACGACAATCTTCATCAGCTCAGTGGATATTCTGATGCAAGCTAGGGAGGAGATACAGACTATCATAAGTCCACATCTGGATTTATATTCTTCTTCAATGGCGGTCCTATTTCGTGGAACATTCATAAGCAAACCTCTATCTCACTTTCTTCTACTGAAGCAAAATATATTGCTGCTTCTCAATCCATTAAGGAAGCGTTTTGGTTGAGACATTTGTTGTCAGATATCAATCTGTATCAATACAACCCTACAATTTTGTTTTGTGATAACCAAAGTGCTATTGCCTTATCGGCCAACCCTAGATTTCATTCTAGGAGTAAGCACATTGAGATAAGATATCACTACATCAAGGGCAAGGTTCTCGACAGAGAGGTGAGCTAAAACGTACTGCAGAACGGTGGACATGGTTGCAGATATTTTTACGAAAGCACTCAATGTTAATGCACACAACAGATTTTGTGGATTGCTAAGTCTGAAAATCAAGACATTCACGGATCCAGATTAAGAGGGGGTGTTGGATTTACTCCTCCTACTCTCCTAAATCCCAATTTTAATTTGCCTCCATTCATGCTGCATATTTTTCTAACGTTGTCACGCAGTCTATATTTTTACACCTAAATTCGCACAGATGAAGAAAAGGCGAATGAATCGTGACACTGTGTTCTTACACAGCTCATGGTGACAGGCAAAAAGGGGACACTACCTTACTGAATGCCAAAGGTGCCCTAACAGATAAGGCACCCTGTAAATCTTATCCTAAGGCCATTCGTAAGAGTGACACACTTTTGCGTCATCACCAACGTTCACTTCAGTACTGGCTCACATCGCACCCTTTTCACCCTCACCCCATGCAGTTGCGCTAACAGATTGGAAAACGATCGCAGCCACCCATGATCTCCTACAGACAGCACATCCACTTTATACTTTTGCATCTGCACACCTGTAATATTATGTATATATATTGGATACCATCTGCGTATTCGATGATGATGATGATGATTTATGATCAGATTATCAAGTGAGTGAAGAAGAGACTAAGAGAAGAGGTTTCATTCCTCATTATAGATAAAAAAAGCTTCGTAGGGCACACGGTTTTGTCCGCTACAGTCTCGTGCTCTACCGCATTATTGACTTGTATACTTGATATACTTAATCTGATACAGTTCATTTGTTTTGTGTTTTAGATTTGTCAATAGTGCTATGTTTATTCTTCATTATGTCTGATCTTTCTTGTTGCTCTTTCTAATAATAGACGATTAACTTTAGTCTTGTCTTTCGCGAATAATTTGTGACTAATTATCAGTCGAGCACAATCTAGCTCTTTGCGAATCATTCGCGATAGATAATTTGTCTTGCAATTCCCGACAAATTATTCATCTAGCGCTTCATCCATTTAGATGTTTGGCTACGTAATCTAGAATGACTGTGATTTCTATCACTAAAGTTCTGTTCATTCTGATAGGCGTAGTCATGCTTAGGGAGAGAGTCATTTAACTCATTCTGTTGCGCACGAACATTTTCTGTTCGAGTTCGCTTCGCGTTCGTTTCTTGTTCAAGTTCATTTCTCGTTCGTGTTCATCATTTATCCTTCCTCCCTCTCTCCCAACAACTCAGAGTTTGTCAGCAGCGGAGAGCGGTCCAGTAGATGATGTGGCACGTCGTGCACGCCTGGGGGCCACGTGCGGAATCCCATCCCCACCGCCTAGCCACCCGCCATCATTCCCCTTTGACCCCAAAAGGGCTGGTACCAGGGGACAAGGGTACATTGTCTACAATGAGCTTATATGTGGGTTCTGTTATAGTCTCCATTTGCTTATGGGAAGAATGCACTTTTTTTGGTGTCATTTCAGACACAGCCGCTTTGTGCGTAGCTTGCATCCCCCAACAACACCGACATTTCTTCTGCTGAGGGAACTCGACAAGGGGATCCCTTAGGTGGTCCTCTCTTTGCTTTGACACATTATCGTGCATTGTGTGCTACAGCTACAGTTTTTTTCTCATGTTTATTCCCCTCTATTGCGGATGATACACATATTGTGTGTCATGTACTACTAGTACATTAGTGCTTATCAATGCATCAGAATATCCATTGTAGGCTTTGTAGGCCCAAAAGGGGCTAGTAGCCTTAAGAACAAGGCGGTTCCCTCTTTAGGCCCTTCAAAGTAACTAATAAAAATAATAGCCCAATAAGGGCCCAATGTAGTTTAAATAATACTTAACAAGGGCTAACTATCCCTCAAGATAGTTAAGTTAAGTAAGAGCATTGTCTATAAATAGGCAAGAGACATCGTTTTGTGAATCTTTTGGCTCATTTGCAAGTGAGAGCTTCTAGCTTCTTTGTGAATGCAAGCCATAGGGATCTCCATTGCTAGGTCTCATGTGCCCTATCCACATGAATCAATGCTCCATTTTCCATTGATTGTACTCTTTTTTTTCTTTGCTAATGTGATTCCATTGAGATCTCATTATTTCTAACTTCCTATGGATATGCTAGTTTTGTTAGTTTTCTTTCTTTAAAATTTTTAGACCTGTTCTATTGTAAATTTGACCTATCAAATCACATTCAATCATTTATCTGATCCCATAGGCTGATAGAGCTTGTTGTTAGCTTTTCAGAGGTACTAAGTTTGTTTGATTTGGATCAATATTGAGTAAGTTATGATCAAATTAGTGGAGATGGGTCAGAATTGCCAGAATTTTGGAAATTTTTTTTACAAGTGAGAGAGAATCACTTCAACAAGTTTTGCTGCCCTTTTGATTTTTTTTTTTAATTCTTCATTTTGGAGCTCAACTAAAACAAAATACATAAACAAACCTAACCCTACCTATCTACAACCCTAGCCCTAAGCCCCAGTGCCCTAAAATTTGAATCCTAGTCCAGCCCTAACCCTACCTATTACACTCCTAACTTAACCATAACTTAACGCTAAGGCCCAAATACCCCCTGCTACTTCGGCTACTCTCTCTATGATGCTACCTCCGGTTTTGGAAGAGCTTTATGAGAACATTCAATGCTATTGATGTGAGGAGAGTGGCAGATTGCCAGAACTACCAAACGATCCAACATTGGATTCGCATATCCAAAGGGAGGCATGGATGTGAGCGTTTACAATTTGTAGATGCCGTGTCACAACATCATTTTTCCTCCTGCATTTCCTATGAATAGCAGCTGCTACACATTCAAATCTGTAAAACCTTCAGGCTCTGCTCTTGCACAGTCTGTAATCTATTTTTCATACCTCCTGGTTAGCCTATCAAACGCACCCGTGCCCTTATGAACGGAATCTCACTTAGCTAATAGGTTTGAAATTCAATCAGCCTCGGACCGCAAAAATATTTCAGCTGTGGAGCCTTCAGAGAAGCGTCTTTTTTTGGCTGGCAAAGTGGACTTAAAGGGGAGACTGACATCGCAGAGCAAGCTTCCGTGGATCAAACAATCGCAGCGCTATAGAGCAATATATTCACCTTCAAAATTTCGTGAAGCACCTTCCTCTCGGCTACCCTCACCCATTCGGTCGAGCCGTCACCTTCCTTCATTCGGTCGCGAGTGTCCTCTCACCTTCCTTCATTCGGTCAGAGTTCTCTCTCTCTACTTCCTGCCATTCGGTCGAGAACCCAACGGACTAACACTCGGTCCAGATCTCTTCGTATGTCCCGGCTCGGTCGAGAACCCCAAACAACCTTTTTTTTTGTAAATCTTCAAAATTCTCATGGTTCCTGATATTCTTTTACGAGCACCCAAATGCACCACAAGAGCAGCTGCTGAAAAAAAATTGCCGTAAATTTTAAATTTTCACGATTACATGTATTCTTTTGCGATCACTCAAATGTTTCATGGAACTCAAAGGGTTATATATTTCAATTTGTAAATTGTTTTAATACCTCCCCCATTTTTTTAGTTTTCTTTAAACTTTCGTAAGTTCTTTTATTTGAGCTCGGATTTCAGTTGGGTAAGAATAAAAAGTGATCAAAACAACGAGCCAGACATTGATAAGTTTCGAAATGTTGTAATTATTACTTTTCAATTTATTTTTAAAAGACCCCTTCTTTCTTCCTCAGTCGAATTTCCTTGTATATTATTTGCTTATTTTAAAATCCTCATATTGTCCTCGTCTGAGCTCGGAATTGAATACTATAAAAAGCAAAAGTGCTCAATTTTATATGACCTACAAGTTTTTGCATTTTCAATTTCACTCATCATAGAACTCTGAGTTTTAAGTGGGTGGAGAAAAGAGCATTTCAACTATTTATCAAAGTCCATTGCACATAAACTTCAGCTTAGTATACCGTAGCTTACAAGTCCGTCAATTCTCAATATGGATGTTGACTCTGATTTTGAGTACATAGATGACGGTGACTCTGAATACGAAGATCAATCTAACTATGATTTTGAAGATCAATATTATGAGCACAACGATGACGAATCCAATCATTGCGGCGAATCCAATCAGTGCGAACAAGTGTCATATGAAGACTATCTGGAACATAGTGAAACACATTTTGATGATTATAATGATCAACAAGCTTACCAGATCAGTCAACATAACCCATGTGGTGGTGTTTATAGCAGTGATAGTGACAATGAGTAGCTAAATGCACGTCAATCAAAACGTCATCGTTACCAATGTCCTCATGTGGACCAATCTTCCCAGGGTATGGTGGAAACAACGATGGTGCAGAGACAATATATCTTTCACAAGTTTGATGGTAGAATTGCTCACATGGTTGTGAGAACATGGTTGGACAACTTTGACAAGTATTTTTAGTCACATCCACATAGTGACCATGACAAGATTCAATTTGCAGGAACATATCTTGATGGGTCTGCAAAAATCTGGTGGCAATATTGGATGCAATGTGAAGAACCCAATGTTACCACTGATAAATGGCCAACATTTGTACAAAAATGCATTGAAGAATTTGAATGTACAGATGGCCAAATATGGCATTCTACCCAGCAAACGTCTATTGTTGAGATTTATTACAATAACTTCCAACAGATAATGGACAAATATGGTTATTCGGTGGAGGTATTCAGCACAATGCACTTTATTTTAGGCTTGAAGCCTGAGATAAGAACTTGTTTATCTAGGGATATATATCATGAGACTTGGATAATGTCACTATTTGAAATAAGATCTCATGTTCATACCATAGAGCATGAACTGAACAAGGGTCAACGTGAAGCTGCATTTGAATACTTAACACCATTAAAGCGCACTTTGGAGATATGTCGATCGTTAAATTTTCAGGATATCATAAGGCAGATACAAAAGCTGAAGGATCTGGACAAAGAGACTAAGGTTCAAGTGGAAAAAACTGTCAATTCAGGAATCCATAAAAATCCCAAATGATTGTGGTGAATCATCATCAACATCATCAGAGGATGAATTGGAAGTACGAAACGATGATAAAGAATCTTGACCATATTGGCATTGTTGCTAAAGAGCAACGTATCATCAACATACAAGGTGATGATAATGAAGGATTGCTGCACTGACTTTGAATAAACGTTGCAATCAGTAATGCTTGGTTTAAATCCTTGTTCAATGAGGAATGTGTCGATCCTCTGAAACAAGCTCTGGCAGACTGTTTCAAGCCGTACAGTGCTTTATGGAGTTTACAGACATGATTCTTCATGCCTTCCAGAACGTATCCTTCGAGATGGATCATGTAGATATCTTCTTGTATAACTCCATTCAGATAGGCTGTTTGTGATGTACTTCGAGGTCGGCAGCTGCAACATAAGACAGGAGCATTCGGATCGACGAATGTTTGAGGACTTTACTAAAAGTCTCATTGTAGTCGACATTCAGGATCTGGGTGAATCATCGTGCTACCAGTCTAGTCTTTCTTCGATCAATCGCTCCGTTGGCATTATATTTGGTCTTAAAGATCCATTTGCAATCAATAATATTGCAACCAATAGGAGCTTCGACTAATGACCATGTCTGATTCTTGATCAGAGAGGAATACTCTCTGTCCATAGCAGCCCAGAACCTCTTGGGCAATGACGCATGTGCTAGCATACTCTTAGCATATTCGACCAGAGTTCGGTTCTTCCTCTCAACTAAGCCATTAGACTGAGGACTGTAAGGAGTGATGAATTGTTGCTCAATGCCTTGGCTTTGGCAGTACTCCTTGACCTTAGGGCCTTGATCGTCCTTCCAGTCTCCTTTTCTGCACGCTCCTTGAAGATTCTGAAGCAGTTGAAGGCTTCTGATTTTTTCTTTATGAAGTACACCATCGTTCTTCTCGAGAATTTGTCAATAAAGGCTATAAAATACTTGGCTTCCTTCAGCAAAGGATTTTTCATCGGGCCACAAATATATGAATGTACAACATCTAACAATCCTCTAGCAACATGCTGATGGCTTGACTTAAATGGCTTCCTAGTCTGTTTTCCAACTAGATAGTCTTGACAGACAGGTAGCTCGATTGTTTCGTGAGGATAGTCGAGATCAAGAACAATAGATTGTCTAGACATTTGTTGTACAACAGCATAATTAAAATGACCAAGTCTATAATGCCAAAGTAAACCTTTATTTGATTGAATTGAAGTACTGAGAGCCTGACTAGAGGCAAAAAAACAATGACTTAATTTATACAAATATCCATGCCTCTTTCCAAGTGCTAGGATCTTGCCTGTCCTATCAACTACTTTACATTGATCACATTCGAATTCTACTCTGTGTCCTAGATCTGTGATTCTGCTTACAGAGAGCAAATTTGTAGATAAACTTGATACATACAGAACTTTAGAGAGCAGCTTAGACTGATCATTTGCAAAGCTTAATCTTACAGTGCCTTCACCTTTAATAGCTTGAATGGGTTGTGGAGCTTATGCAGCTGCATTTGCCACTTGATTTGACTGCCCCTTGTTGTTGTTCTTCGCTTGAAGTATTTGGCAGTTTTGTATTTCGTGGTTGTTTCGTTTGCAGTATCTGCAGAACAGCTTCTTCTTTGTCTGCTGATTTGACTGTTCCTTGTGCTGAGCTGGCTTGTCCAAGCAAAATACAACAACATAGATGACTATGAATGGGAATGGATCCCGAGTCTGATACTGAAATAAACTCTCGTTTTGTCGCAAGTGCATTGCAACGAAGAAAAACTCCTCTTGTAATTTTGCCAATTACCTGACATGAAACGTCGAATTCTGTTACGAGTTTTTCCCGATGACCTGCTTCACCATCTTTAGGAGGAAGAGGCAAACACCAAAGAGGAAAGAGAAAAAAAAGTATGCCAAGCGACGATATCAGAAGGGTTGGTAGCTAAACGGGTCAAAGGTAGTCAAAGATCTCTTTGAATGTCAAGGCGGAGGGCCATTGGAATGCGGGCATAAAGGTAGGGACGAGGAAAATTGTGATGTCCATGTCTAGTATGAGGGATTCGGAAAAATTCCTGACATGGATAGCTGATCACTCTAGTGTATGTGGTTATTAGTTATGCCTCATCATTCCGGGCTTGGCTCGTAAAGATTAATAATCATATGAGGACCTATATTTGGACATAGGAGCACTTGCATGGTGTTTGACTGCTATAATGCTAGAATAGAAAGTCAATTGCTATTCCAGGTTGCAGGAGGATCCTAAGAGAAATATTCTCTCCTCATGGGAGAGAATATATACTAGTGGAAACTTGCCCATCTACCTATTGGATTTTCTAATCCTTGTAGCCAGGAGCCCCTCCTCTCTTGCATCCATTCACCATGGCTTGGGGGTGAAGTGGTTAGGGTATTGACTAGCCATTTTCTGTTGGTTGAGTGGTTTTGCTCCACAGGTGTCCTTTTGGTTGCATGCAATAGGATCTAGTTGGATCCTTACTAGGCGATCCTTACAGTGGTATCAGAGCTTGACTTTGCATCAATCGGAAGGTGGAGCTACTTCTTATTTTTTTTCAACTTTTTGGTGGTTTCTCCTTGCTTGTTACTTCCAGGTGGTTGAATTGATCTTAGTGGCTTCTTTTTGGTGTACTTTTAGCCTACTTATCATGATTTGGATTTTCTCCATAGATTTCGATGGAAATCAATGGATTTTTGACGATTTTTTTTGTGATTTTTCACCTAAAAATGAAAATTTTGGCTTGGAATTTATCATTGCTACTGATATAGTACGTTTCTCAAATTGTACTTGCTATTTTACAGTCATGATTGATTGGATCTAATGATTGCATGTTGATTGAAAAGTCAAAAGGGTGCTTAAAGAGTGATTTTTAGACAAAAATTGGGGTTTTTGGATTAGAAATGGGCTATAAAAACCATACTTGAAGCTTGCATGAAATTGACTTACAGGGATTTCGGTCTGATTGCACTTAATTGTGGATTTGATCCACAAATTTTGGTCAAAATTGGTCAAAAAAAATGGTTTTCTGATGGGTTTTAGACCAGTTTTAAGGTTTTTCATAACATTCATGGCCAATACTTTTCATGCAAGTTTTCAGAGGTGTAATGATGTTTTCCTAAGGCTGTAATGAAGTTTGGTTAGGATTGGACACCATTAAGAGTCTCAAAAAGTCAAAAAATAGTGTATTTTTGAGGACTTTTGCGCATCAATAACTCTCGTTTGGTGGTCTGAACCTGTTGGATCTTGTTACAAGCTTATAGATATGATGGATTTCCTCTTATTTGAGCCATCATGCATCCAATTCGGTTGTGTGAGGCCTAGGCACCATGTTGAAGTTTTGCTTGTTGAAGGAGTCTAAAAATGCATTTTTTGCATGATCTGAGCTTATGATTGCTTGCTGGACCTGATTGAAGCCTCTGTGCCTCTCTAAGGAACCTTAAAAGAGTGCTTGTAACCTCTGATTGAATGCATATTGGGCTGCAGATGGATTTTTGAAGATACCACCTTGAAAAAGTGCCCTCCTACCTGTTTTTTGGTCAGTTACAGCTCGCACGTGTGAAGCCTAGGTGCCAGGGTGATGTAGCAAGTGTCTTGTTGACCTACTCTCCCTATGTACTGTGTTTACAACGACCAATTTGTTGTCATGTAGAGAAAGTTGTGGCTATCAAAAGTTTGGCAATTTTTGAACTAAAATTCAAAAGAATTCTGAAATGTTTAGATGCATACATGCATGTAACTCAATTTAGTGCTTTTATGTTGTTGAAAATGTATGGATAAGACTATATGCATGTTTGGATGCATGGTACATGGGTGTTCAGTAGATTGATCAGAGAAATTTCATGCATGATGTTATTTTTAGCAATTCTAGTTCAAAAAGCTGATTTCCCAGTTTCTAGGCAATTTCCGTAAAAAATTTGATTTTTTTTAGAAATCACTGCATGTCATATGTAATGCATGTTGAATGTTTTAGAATCCTTTTGAAATGTGATGGTAATTGTGAAACTACCAAGTCAATACTTTAGATCGATTTTTACAGTCTGGATCCATATCGAACGGAATTTGAAAATCCCAATTTACGTAAAATTTGAAGTTATTGCGGGACTGTTGGTCAATCCACACATACACTATCTGCAGGCCTGCATGAAGGGGCCTGAGTGCACATTTGTTCTCCTCATTGTCCCATAAGTAACTGCTTGTCTTGAACCCTCCCATATATAAGTTGGGGCTTCTGTATATTCTCTATCCCCTGGTACCAGCCCTTTTGGGGGTTAGACGGATAGCGGGTGGCTAGGCGACTAGGGTTGGAATCCCAGTACGCGGCTCATGTGGGTATGTGTGTGTGTTTGTGGCCCTGAGGCCCACATTCTTTAAAGAAGTAACCATGAATGTTTTGAATTTGTTCAAATTCATTGGTTATTGATCAAACAGAAATTGCTTATAAAGTGAATGACGTTACTGAGTTGAAAACAGTCAATTCTATATAGTCACTGTATCTTTCACTTTTAATTGAAGTTTTGGGGACTTTGTCAATTCTGGAGCATTTATTGTTTTTTGGAATAAAGACCAAGAATAACGCAAATATTTTTGGAATAGTTTCTATGTTGATCCATAAGGGGATTTGCCAGTAATTGAGTGCGACACTTAATTAGTTGAACAATCAACATTGTCTGGTTGTTTAGTAGTTAAAGTACTCTGATACCAAATTGATCTTTTTCCTATTACAAATTTGGGGATTTCAACCTGAACCATTTTTGGAAGGGATGAAAGGGATGAAGCTTAAGGTAGTTGATTGGTTGACTGAGTTGATCAGTCTTGTTAATTTACTTTCAATTCCTGAAGTATAAGTAATAACAAGTGAGAATACAATTGGGAATTAATTTAGAAAACTGCCTTTGGGAATTAAGATTCCTTTTGCCCAGTGTTTAGTTAGAATTTTGAGAAATTGAATATTCTAAGGGAAAAGTGATTGCCATACATGAATCTAATAATTTGGATTTTTTTTTTGTGGCATTACAAAGTGATTCTTTATAATGACTGAGACAACCAAGAGAAATTCTATCCTGTAAAAGAATTAAGTTCTTTTTCCGATTCTGAAATAGATATTGGATATCTAGGACAATATGGTATTCGGTTTTGTTGAGATCCATGTTCCTTTTGAGCTAATGAATACACTTGCGGCATTTTATCTGTACTTGACCGATACATTTTCGTCTCGTCCATGCTGGGATACAATGTGGAGTGGTATTCTTTGGCTAACACTTAAGGTGCATGAGGGATTTCAATGGTTAGATGTATCTCTTGGTTGTGATTCTGATCCTATAGTTGGATATAGGATAGCCAAATAGTCTTTTTGACTTTTTGGGCAAAACTTATCTAGATGTAGAGGATTCTTGGAGGAAAAGCTGGTGGTATGGGACATCAGTGATTTCAAAGAGGATTTCTTGGGTAGAATGATCTGTAGATCGATGGTTAGTGATTATTGTAATGGCCATACTAACAGTGAAATCCATTGGTTTTTTGTTTATGGTATTTTGGAAAATTATGAGATATAGATCTAGATCCCAAATGGTATCTCATTATTTACAAAAATTGGAAGCCTGAAATCTATATCTCTATTATTTAAACCTCTACTTTTTAGAAATTTCTTAAATACGAGATAATTGGATTGAGATTCTTACCAGTGTAGAACTTGGTTCTGAAGGATTGATAAAGCTATATGAAATTATACTTTCATATATGATTTGTAAATATGACTCAGCATCTATTGTTGTTTTCAATTGATTTAGTGGAGTTTAGACTTCTTGAACTCAAATGCTAATCTCTATTTGATAGTTGATTATTGAAATGTATTATTTCCATCACTCGGGATAAGATATTCTATGATATTGAGGAAAAAGTCTTGTGTGTAATAATATTGGATACTAATTACTGACTTTTTCGGATCTTTGATATCTTATATGTTGTCTTTTGAGAACTTTTTAATCGAAATTATAAAATTTCTTTTAAAAGGGGGAGAAGACAAGGTAGGAATAAGACTTTCATGGAATCAACCAGTTGCATAGATTTCTTTTGAGGAATCCAGTATGTGTGCAAAGGTGGAACTATCCAGTGGGAATAGAAGAACTCTTTAGTGATTGTTTGGAATAATCTGGAACTAGAGGTGTTTTGGGGGTATTGAGCTGTGAGATATTCATGAATATGGATAGTGGTGGTAAAGATTAAATCAAGGTCCACTGATCGGTTTGTCAAGTACCATTTTGTTATGGATTGAATCATAGGAATAAAGCTTTAATCTTAACCTTATGTCCAAAGATGTCTGTATAAGTCGGCCTAATCTTGGTTTGTACCTTGGTTGGTTGTAGAATTCGGAACTCATAGTCTGGTTAAGAATTGGGCTGGAAGAATATTCTTGGAATTCAGTAATTTTCCTTGGGGAAAAGATTTCAGAATGGTTCTTATATTTCCTGAGTGGTATGTTGTATATGTACTCCAGTATCTTTTAATGATTAAGTATGGTTTTGGAATCCTGTAAATTATGATTGACGAATCATAAGATTATAAATATTTACATTGTATCAATTAATTTTGGACTTTGGAAAAATCCATTTTTGAAAATGGACTTGAGAATTTCGAGGCATTGTTTATTTACAAAAATTCGATAATTCAACAGTATGTGAACCACGTTTCAATTGGGTATGACACTATTGTGTACAATAAAACTCATGCATACACAAAATATTATAAAACTGTTTATATACATATCATATGTCAAAAACCCTTTTCAAATCAATTAAAAGTATATAACATTCATCAAGAAATGACACATTAATAACAAATCTTTATTCAAACCATATTCCTTTGTTATATTGCGGTAACAACCCCTACCACTTGAGGTATTAAGTACTTACTTGCCTTTATGGTTTAGGCATAACCACCAATACAAACTATAATGTCTCTATGTTTATATCCATATCACTCTCATCAGACTCCTTAGACCCAGAATTTGAGTCTTCAGATGAATCTGTATCTGAAGGTGATTCCAAACGGTCTTGATGAGCTAGAAAGGACTGAGTCATATCTATATTTTTTGGAATTTCGATAGTCACTATAGTCCGACGGATGTTGTTCATGAGCTCTGCCACAAAATATGACATTCTATATAAGCACACATACCAACTTGGAGCACAAAAGGATTCAATAATGTTGCTCACACCTCGCCAATGCTTTGCTTTCTTTTTGTGATCTGGCTTACATGACACAAAATGTTTTGCCGATTTTCCACTATCTCCAAAACACAACCTAAAGAGTTTGAATTTGCTTTGCACGCACTCGCTAACATCATTTGGGGACTCAGCATTGTAGAACAAATAGAACAGGCTGCAAGTTTGGAACAATTATATTGTCCTCTTTCAAAGGAGTTGTTAGCTCGTAGTAACCCTCAAAAACACAACAATGTACATCATGCATTGCTTTGATGCTTGATTTGATACCTTCTTTCTTGTTGTGATCCAAAAAGAGAACAATCACACAGACTTTGTGTTGTGGCGTGAGAGTTGTCAGAAAATGGCGCACCATTGACAAAATGTAATTGAAGTCTAAAGACTCCAAGTTATCAAATATATACAATGTGGGACGCTCCCACAACGAAGAAGGAAGTGTGATAAAACTTGATTCTTTAGCTCCACAACAGTGGCCTCCTCATTTTTTGAAGTTTTTACTTTGCAGAAGAACCTCCATTTGATGCTACTAGAGATCCCAGTTTCATGCTCAATAATGTGGGCGACAAGATATTTTTGTTTAATATTTTCTACAGCTGCTCTCAAGGGTTTAGATATAACACCAATCAATTTTGAAGTTATGCCTTTGCCTTTGCCATAGTGTGCTCTAACCCAATTCCGACAAAAAGTCGGGTCGATGATTTTTGAGAGTTGTTTTATGCTCTCTTTGTTGTAATCCACATCTGAAGGCAAGTCTTCTTCTGTAGTAAGCAAATACTGTACAACACTTAGTGCAGCCATTTCACGAACCATCAAAAGAACTCCTTCATCAGTTTGTTTTTCTCTATTTTTTCTTCCAAAATACAATTCTCCATTTATAAGCTTCTTTAGGATATGATCGCACATGGCGTCTAGCATATACCTCAAACATCTGAACAACCAAATAGATATTGGTCTGTTTTTTGTTTTTCTCGATCCCAATGTAGGTTCATCATAGCAGATCTGATCATTAACATACAATTTCATGACTTGCATGAAATTGTTGAATATTTCATCTGAATGAGAGATTATTATCGTGTACTCCTCAAATTTGTCATACAAGGATGTAATTGTGTGTTGTCCTAACAAAGATCCAACATTACCATTGCCAAGGACCCCACGCAAACCGAGATAAAATGCTCTCATCTATTTCAGTTGCTCAGGATTTAGCTTCACTCCTTTAACAAAGCGTGGTCGACTCAATGAGATCCATAGATCACGTGCATGCTCCATGATTTCTGAAAAACTGCTCTTTTTTATTTTCTCTTCTGGCTCATGATTGAGTCTGCCCGATTCAAGGATGTAACGAGACATATTTATGAATATACATATCTTGGCATGCACAAACCTAAAAGTGGCATCAAATATCCGAGGATGTATCCTATTTTGATTTAATGCAACCTTCGCCAATTCATTACATGCATAACAAAAATGTTGATCGTCGATAGGTTCAAAAATACAATATGACAAAAAGTGATTTTTATACAAACCATCCAATTTGGATCCAGGATTAAGATTCACCTCCTTGGGGTAAGTGTCTGTGTAGACCTGCTCATTCTTTGCTCTATCAACACACATGAATTTGCAATACATCTTTTCAAACATAATTGGGCCTTCAAAAATAATTTCTTTCTCAGGTCAGCAGTGTAGAAAGCTTGCAAAAAATACATTCCAATAAAATATTAAACAGAATATCAAAAAAGATTTAATGCAATTTAAGTTTGAGGGCCTAACATTTAAATCTTCCTCCCGCTGCGGCGGGAGGAGACGCCCAAAAAAAAAATGGATAAATTAATTTTATTAATTTTATTGGTTTTTGTAAGTTTTGAAGTTTTAAGATTTAGGAATCCAGACCCAGACTTAGTTAGGATCTTAAAATATAAGTTTATTAAGTCTAAAAACAATGATAAGAAATATACTGAGAATCACAAGGAATAAGCTCAAGAGCTCAAGACACAAGCTTCAAGAAATGGGCTAAAGTTCATAAGGAAGTTAGTTAGAATCATTGTTGTCTTGCTATAGTTATGCGGTGCTTCTATTCTGCTCTCAAAGAAAGAAGCAAAGGAGAGGAATAAATATATATAGAACCATGCCAGGTCACCGATCCGTGGATATGTATTTCAAAATCCAGTTTCAAATAGTAACAAGGTTTGGATCAGTGACATGGCAAAAACAAGTTTTCAAAAAGCAACATGTTTGGTTAGTACACTTGGGATAGTAACTAGACTAAACAATAAGTGAGAATATGCGGATTGTTGAGGTGTCTTTAGAAAAGAGGAAATAAACATTTTCACGTGGATTGATGACATGGATGTAGCTCGACAATAGTATATATAAAGAGGTTCTTTCAAGAAACACTCAAGTCTTTCAAAGTCTAGTCTCTATAGTCACGAACATTTCACTTCAGAAGTAAGCTCAGTTTGGTCTCTAATACTCTATTACTAAAGTAAGTTATTTTTAAATATGATCTGGACATTTCAGAAGTAAGCTCAGTTTGGTCGCTTATACTCTATTACCATAGTAGGTTATTTTTAGATATAATCTAGACATTTCAAAAGTAAACTCAGTTTGGTCTCTACCAAAGTAAGTTATTTTTAAATATAGTCTAGATCATGTTTGTTAAATTACATATATATTGTTTAGTGAAATGCATTCAAAATATTCACTTCAAACAGACATATATTAAATATGATGAATGAATATATCTCTCTATATATATAAAAACAACTATATATATCCTCAGAACCTCCTGTCACGGCGGGAGGTTCTGGAGAATTTTTTTATATATGTAATATATGGCATATATAGAATATATGCCATATATATATCACATATACACACACACACACATATATATATATATATAAGATATATATAATCGCCGCAAAAGAGATCAACTTCTTGATAACTCAAAAGCACATGACTATGTGTATGAAAAAAAACCGTCATACAAAAGAGATCAGCTTCTTGATAACTCAAAAGCACATGACTATGTGTATGAAAAAAAAACCCGTCATACAAGTCTCTAGATACAATTGCTACAATTCAAAGAGCTCTCAAATTGTGCAAAGAGCTCAAAGAAGTTGCAGTGGCACAACAATGTCAAAAGAGGAGATCTCTGCCAACAAAGTATTTTCGGAGGCAATAGTTTATCAACTACAGTACCTTTGTTTTCGTGAAGCAGACAAATCTACGCCATCCACAACATACCATTGATATAGTTTGGCACTTGAAGCAACGAACTCAAGGATGTTAGAGGTATCCAACAATGATTATGAGCCATGTCTTAAGTCCCAAAAAAACAAAATCAACAAGTTAACAGCTTGTTGATCATTCAAATGAAAAAAAAAAAATAGAAAAAAAAAAAGAGAGGCCACACATGCCTCTATACATTTGCGACCGCTTGAAGGGCTCTCGAACTTTGTGTCGAATTCAAACAACTGCAAGAAATGTCAAATGAAAAATCTCTGCTAACAAACGTGCCTTCAAAAAACAGTAATGGGCAAGGAATTTTGATCCATCCAGCCACTTCCATATATGCACCTTCATTACTTTCGAAGTTCACCTTCCAAACATAAAATATCTATGCAAAAATATATATACAAGCATCAAAAAGGTTTTGTTCTTTTTACTTAATCTAATATATAAAATATATTATCTATATATTGTGTGCGTATATATATATATATATATATATATATATATATATATATATATATATATATATATATATATTAGAACACATGTAGAACCTTCCGTCGTGACAGGAGGTTCTGCAACTTTTTTGATACTTGGTATATATATTACACAAAAATCTGGAGAACCTCCGACGTCCAAAAATTAATGGTTTTAAAATAATAAATTGTTGATAAAGTTCTGTGCGATAAGACATTGACATGTGGCAAATGGTAGATCTCATAAGTACAATATACTTTTGTCCACCAAAAAAAATTATATATAAACCCCCTCCTATCTCCATATTTCACATTGAAATTTAAATTTCGAGTTTTCTAAGCTTACCCACATCAACCAAGATTTCAAACATCCATTTTCTTCCAAGGAAAAGTTCTCAATGATATTTTTCCACCCAAGTTTCTGAGACATAAGTTTTGAATCACAAGTAAGCTTCATTTTTTTTTATTAAGAATTGTTTTTTACAAAAAAATTTCAGAACCTTCCACCGCGGCGGAAGGTTCTGAGAATGCAATTTTGAAAATTAAAAAAAAAACTTCTCAGAACCTTCCACTGTGGCGGGAGGTTCTGAGAATTTGATTTTGAAAATAATAAGAACTTTTCAAAAGCTCCCACCGCGACGGGAGGTCCTGAGAATTCACTTTTTAAAATTAATAAGAACTTCTCAAAATCTCCCGCCGTAAGAGGTTCTAAGAATTCGCTTTTTAAAATAATAAAAACTTCTCAGAACCTCCCGCCACGATGGGAGGTTCTGAGATTTCGCTTTTTAAAATAATAAGAACTTCTCAGAACCTCCAACCGTGGCGGGAGGTTCTGAGAATTCGATTTTGAAAATAAAATAAAAAAACTTCTCAGAACCTCCCGCTACGACGGGAAGTTCTGAGATGTCGATTTGGCAACTGTCTTGCTTGAGATCCTGATCAGAAGAAGAGGATAGAAAGCGATTGGGACAAGGCCTATGATTTTTCATCTGAACTTTTTGGTTTGACTGTGCACTGTTTGAGAATATTATGGTGTTTCATGTGAACCTTTTGTTGGATTAGTCTCCTTCTTACTAATTGACTAATCGGTTTTAGTCTTCATCCATTATTTATCTAGTTCCGCGGATTTTTTCGTGTCTTTACACAGTCTGCAGATTTACAAGTGTTTTTACACAGTCTACAGAAATACACAGAGTTTGACAACAATGTCGCATTTTTCGCCTGTCAAAAATCTCGTGGTAAAATGCAGTGTCGTCTTTTTCGCATGTAAGGATTTGCGAGTAAATATGGAGAGTCGCGTTTTTCGCTTTCTCAAAAGTGCCTCAAATGTTAAGAAAATGACTCTGGCAAAGTGTGGGGCTACTCTGAATGAGTTTTAAGGACACTGTCGAGTTTTTCGCAAAAAGCCGACACTGTCGCATTTTTGCGACAGTGTCACCTGTGGTTGTTTTGGTTCATTTCTACAGAAGTGACAATTTAGTTTATTTATGCAAACAGATTGTTTACGGCCAATTTCTACCGCTTATCAACAATCAATGACAATGAAGCGGATGAATGCCAGCGGACACCAGCCAACTAGCAATCACATTTGATGACCTAATTGCTTAGTATATATAGTTGTTCATATTCATACATCTGATGTTTTAGAAGTCAAGAAGTTCTCAAGTTCAGCAAGTATTGTAGTTAGCTCTCTATCAAGCTTTCAAACTTGAACTCTCTTGAGCATTTTACCTCAGTCTTTTAGAGATTTATTTTAGAGTTGCTATTGCGCTATTGCTTATCAACATAGCTGTTTATTATCAGACTTATTCTCAGTTACTCAGAGACAACTTAGAGTGCGCGGTCTCTATCCGCTATTGTTTGCGCTCATTAGCATCTGATTTTGTTTTTTTGAATCAATACTATCTTCTTATTGCGTTCAGTATATGTCAGAATGCATGCATCTCTGTATTGCTTTTGTAACTGATAGAAATTGTCTGAGAATTCAATACTTCATGTTTGGCTACGTAATCACTTAGTATCTAGCGATTTCAAAGTTAGTTACTAAAGATTGAACGTGATTTCCATCACTACTGCTTTGTTCAATTTTTGATAGGCATAGTCATGGATTGGAAGGTCTTTCAAAGAATTCGAGTCATTGGAAAAATTCGAGTCTTTCAAAGAATTCAAGTCATTCAAAGAATTCAAGTCATTCAAAGAATTCAAGTCAATAGAAAATTTGAGTCATTCAAAAATTCGAGTCATTGAAAAATTTCGAGTTGTTCAGAAAATTTGAGTCTTTCCATAAAAAATCGAGTCGTTCCAAAATTTCGAGTCTCAAAAATTCGAGTCGTTTCGAAAATTCGAGTCTTTCTAAAAATTTGAGTCGTCCAAAAAAATCGAGTTTTCGAAAAAATTTGAGTCTTCGAAAAAATTCGCATTCTCATAAAAAATTATTCGTTCCAAAAAAGCCTTTGAATGTAAAGCGTCGGATGTAAACCTTGTCAAAAAATTCAACCCAATGGTGAAAATCTGACCCGATGGTAAAAATCCGACCCAATGGTAAAAATCCGACCTAATCTAACTTGGTAGGCTCAATTTTTGAGCGGCTGCTTTAAAGCTTCATGCATTACATATTAGTGGATCAATTTTAGTTAGTGATTTACATGAGGCAGCTGGTTTTGAGTAATTAGCTCACTATTTTAAGTTTTATTTAGCTATTGATTAACTTGATTTATTTTTGCCGTTCTGCGGTATTATTTCTCTAATCTTTCTGTATGGTCATGGGTTTTCCCAGGGATAATTATTTGTTTTAACAATGCTTTTGTACTTGACTCGTTCTAGATTATAAATAATATGCTTTTGTGCGAGATAGATCTTGTTTTTTGTAATAATATCCCTGCTTTTACTATTAAGAAATGATGGAAAAACCCATGACCATACAGAAAGATTAAAGTATATAAAATAGTACCGCAGAACGTCAAAAATAAATCAAGCTAATCAAAAGCTTAGTAAAACTTAAAATGGTGAGCTAATTACTCAAAACCAACTGCGTGATGTAAATTAATTCACTAATAGGTAGTGCAGGAAGCTTTGCAGCCAGTCTTGCAAACTGTGCCCGTCGAAAAATTGAAAGCACCTATGAACATTGTAATGCAATAAAAATACGCGATATAAATAAACAATGATTCTCTTCTGTGGGATCTTTCAACCTACGATCCATTGCTTTGTGACTCTCGGAAGCGCCAGCGCTTGCCTTAATTCATTACAATGCCAATTTTCTGAAGCAGCTGCAACTATTGATTTACTTCTGTCAATCTCTACATCTTCTCCTGCTGCATGATCTTACAATCCACATGCAGGAGAAGCCGTTTTTTTCACTAGAATCTTCTTATGATTCTCGACTTATGTTCTCATAAACCCTCGGCAAAATCCTTTTTGGCGAAGGGTCGGAAAAATGGAAGAAACATTGCTACATTCTGTGGTGACACCACCTAGTTGTCAAAGTGGAGGATGTAAAGGAAGCTCAAAGGCGAGGATAGCAATTGGGAAGCTGAGGTTCAGCTCAAGTGAGGTTAATTATGAATGTTTTCGTCCTTCTCATTTTCAAGTGAAGTGTTCGAGGGCGCAATCTTTTACGAGTAAGCGTTGTTTCAATCCTTCTTTAGTTTGTACGAGAGATGCATTTATCCTTTCTCTTACTGACTGTACAGTTATCCTTTCTCTAGCTGCATTTCAGAAGAAAGAATTGTCCGTAGGAATGACGACCCTTTTTTTTTTCCTCAAAGGACTTTAATGTTACTGAATTATATAGTGTCCTTTCAGTTAATGTCTTCTGCTTTACGTAGTTGATTTTGTATACTGCTAATGTTTCTGAGGTTAGACTTCTTTTGAACCCTATCAGGAGCTTGTTCTGTGGGAAAGCTTTTGCTTCTGATAGATGAACTCATTACTGATGACATTTTTTATGGAGTAAGAGCTTAGCGGAAGTATGTATTGCAACTACTGAGGTGTTTGCAGGATTAAGTCTCATTTGTTAATATCATCCAGGAGTTTTAAGGCTATTTTGAGCTGCCATAATGCAAGTAGCTGTGGTTTATGGCAGGTCGCCAAATGCATACAGAGCAACTTTGGCGCCAGTTCTTCTCTGATCCTTCTCAGTGGTGGGATCACAGGTCAGACAAGGTAAAGTCTCAGGGAGTAGAAGATCTACCTGTTTTGAAGCTTATGCCTGCATGTGAAGTACGTATAGTGCAGGTCTTTAAAAAGCAAAATTTTTTATCTACTAGGCAAATGCTAGGTACCCTGATTTCAAGCATAAGAAGACTCAGGAGGCCCTTTGGATTGATGGGTGGTTTTCGCCAGAATGGGTGAAAGCAGAACTGTCTGCTATGGCACCTGGTAAAACACAAAGAAGTGTTTTTTACTGGACTACAGAGCTTACTAGACAAGTAAAAGATGGGCAAGACATGAAAGCACTCAAATTATTTCAAGATATGCAAAATGAAGGAGTGAATCCAGACAAGTACATTTTTGTTCCAGTACTCAAAGCCTGTGCTAGATTAATGGCACTCGAGGAGGGCAGGTATGTTCATGGACAGATTATTCAACAGAAATGCCAGTCTGATGTTTTTGTCAGCAGTTGCTTGATTGACATGTATGCAAAATGTCGCAGCATAGAAGACGTCAACAGAGTGTTCAATGGCATGTTTACTTGTGATGTTGTAGTTTGGAGCTCCATGATTTCGGCATATGCTATTTGTGACAAAGGGGAAAAGGCTTTAGAACTTTATAAACAAATGAAGCAAGAAAATGTTGTGCCAAACCATGTTACCATTTTGGGTGTACTAAAGGCATGCACAAGCATAGATGCATTGGAAGAGGGAAGATTTGTACATGCAGAAGTTATTCGAAGAGGGTTGGATTCGAATGTCTCCATTGCCAATTGCTTAATGGACATGTATGCCAAATGTGGGAGCATAGAGGATGCTTGCTCAGTATTCAACGTTATTCAGACACCCGATGTGATATCGTGGAGTGCCATGATTTTGGGCTATGCCAATTGTGGGATGGGCAAGAAGGGTTTGGTGCTGTTCCAACAAATGCAACGAGAAAAAGTTGAGCCAAACAGTGCTTCCTTTGTAGGCACCCTTAAAGCATGCTCTAGCATAGTGGCACTTGAGGAGGGTCGCCACGTTCATGGACAAGCTGTTCTAAAAAGCCAAGACACAAATGTGCTAGTAGCAAGTTGTCTTATTAACTTATATGCTAAATCTGGGAGCATAGAAGATGCATGTCAAGTGTTTAGTGTGATGCCATCACCCAATTCAGTATCTTGGAGTGCCATGGTTGTGGGTTATGTCAGTTGTGGCCAAGGGCTGAAAGCTTTACAGTTGTTTCGACAGATGCTGCTAGAAGGAATTGAAATGGACAAAGTTACTTTTGTGAATATCTTGAATGCATGTGCCAGCTTGAGAGCACTTGAAGATGGTCGTCATGTTCACACCCAAGCTGTTCGAAGTGGGCTGGATTCAGATATCTGTGTGGGAAATTGCCTCATTGACATGTATGCTAAATGTGGAAGCATAGAGGATGCTTGTAGAGTGTTTGCTAATATGCCTACACATAATTTAGTTTCTTGGAGTTCCATGATTCTGGGGTTTGCAAATTGTGGACAGGGAGTGAAAGCTTTGGAGTTATTCCAACTGATGCTGCAAGACGGTATGGAACCTAACATTGTCACTTATGTGGGAGTTTTGAAAGCATGTACTGACATTGCAGCGTTGAAAGAGGGCAGGCATATTCATGCACAGGTTATTAAAAGAGGGTTTGAGTCAGAAGTAATTGTTACGAGCTGTCTGGTGGATATGTATGCCAGATGTGGAAACATTGAGGATGCTTACAGAGTGTTCAACAACAGTCTTATTCATGACATGGCTTTATATAATTCCATGATTGGAGGTTATGCTGTGCACGGACTTGGCAAGGGTGCTTTTGAAATTTTTGAAAGAATGTCTCACACAAACCTAGAGATGGATGATGCCACATTTGTTGGCCTTCTTTCAGCATTCAGCCACGCTGGCATGATAGATGAAGCACTTTACTATCTTGAGTCTATGAGTCCGATCTATGATGGCGTTGCAACAGTTGAACACCACAGCTGCTTGGTGGACCTTCTTGGTCGCTCTGGTTACCTGGATGAGGCAAAAGACATGATAAACAAAATGCCATGTTCTACAGATACTTTTGTATGGACTGCCTTTCTGAGTGCTTGCAGAAAGTATAATAATCTGCAAGTTGGAGAATGGGCTGCAAAGCATGTCTTGAATCTGGACCCAACAAACTCAGCAGCCTATGTATTGTTATCCAACATTTATGCTACAGTTGGCAAGTTCAGCAATTCAGAAGATTTGCAGCAAATGTGGGGATCTACCGGGATTGATGTGAATAAGTAGTTCCATGAACGTAGTGACATTGTCAGGGGTTTGGGCATAAGTGGATGTCAAGCTGTTACCAATTCATCATTCAGACTGCTGGCAGAGATGTTACTGTATACATATCCAAGTAATGAGCGACTGATGATGAAAAAAGAATCCTATCCTTTGCTGTAGCAGCATAAGATTTGGACTTATGCCCCAAGACTAAGTTCTTTTTACATAATGCCACTGTAACAACTCTCTCTCTCTCTCTCTCTCTCTCTCTCTCTCTCTCTCTCTCTCAAAGGCCGGTTATGGACAGCTCCTTGACCCTTGGCCCCCATGTTAATACTAATGCCATGTGTCATGACAAGCAGTAGTGTTACACTAGGGCAGGTGGTCCTATCGATTGTTTAGGGACCCATTTATTGGTCATGGACGTTTTAGAATCTTGTTGAGACTCCCAGACTGCATCGTTGGGTGTGCCCAGGCGTAAATAAACGGATTTGGTAGCATTTTGAAAGGTTTCCTTAAGGGCCTCCAGAACAATATAAGCAGGATCTATCTTGGTCGTTTCACAATTCATAATCCTAATGTCTTAGGTATCTTTGTAGGAGATGCCTAGCAACACTGTAAAACAGAACTTGCACACCAGTGATTTTTTGATTGTATGGTGTTTTTAGATGGAGATTGTAACAATCCTACTAATATTTATGCATATTTTTCTTGTGCAAATGAAAGTATGATGATTGCTCTCCACCCAACCATAGATGCATATAAGATGTAAAACAAGCTATTAAAATCACATGTATGTCCATAATGGCACATGCATTGTTGCATGTAACACCCTCAAGTATCATATGATCAGACAACAACGCAGATGCACACATGTAATACTCATCAAATCTGTCAATCAAGTAATTTGAAAATCTGACATACATGCAATAGGTCCCATCTTAGAATACCGACATCGCTACCTGGCAGTTACTTGATGTCATAGTATAGTCATGAAAGGGTGAAGGTTGTCATCAACCTAGCAATCCAGGCTTTCTCCACTTGAGAAAGGATGGGAGCCACACCCTTGCTTCCTCTAGAGCACCCTCACCGACTAGTCCAAAAAGCAAGATGGAATTGTGCATCTTCCTCGACGCCCTCTTGCGGAGTAGTTTTGAGATTAAATAGAGATTGCACCCTCCTAGGAGGTGCTCCCATTTCCAAATATGTAATTATGGGTGCCCAATTTTTTAGAGATACAATGTCTTTTTCTTGCTAGGTTCATTGCTTGAAAACATGTCATTTGTTTTTGTTTTATTAAATTTTCATCATATGCACGTTCAAATGTACCATCGTCTTCTTTCTATCAAGCTTTATCAAAGTAAGTTGGCTCAATAATAGTTCAATAATGCACGTTGTTGTTGTTGTTATGTTGGGTATTGTTTTAGACATAAGAGATACAAAATCAATAATTTGATCCCAAAGGTGTTAATAACACCCGTACGTATTGTTGTTTGATTTCTTTTGCTCCCCCGAGTCTTATTGTAAAAATTTGAACCATATTAGAAGCAAGAAGACATTGGAAGATTCATGGATGGGTATAGTAGAGTGTAGTACAAGATCGATCCAATGAGAAAAGTGTGTTTGAATTTCAAGTTCACTTGAAATTATCAAGACTGGAAAAGACTTTCACAACTCCTTCCATCAAAGTGATTCTCTACCACATTTTGATAACATGATTATTGGCATGGAAAGGGATGTTAGAAGACTGCTACATATCTATACTCATAAATACAATGTTTGACTAAGCTTTTGAGGGAATAGTACTTTTGAAAGGACTTACTGTCAATTTTGTCATTCTTTTAATATCTTATAGCTCGATGGCCCCCTAGCACGGAGATGAAATTATTCTACCTACTGTGGAGCCCAATGCCCTCTCCACGATGAAGTCAACATTAGAGGCTTAGAACTAAAGAGCTTAGGGTGAGGAAAATAGTTTCGAGGTAATACGTGGGCAAAGTTGATTCAACCATCACTTTGTAACTATTGTATTGTGCTACGTGGCGCAATCTACTTACTTGCAAAACAATGCATCTTTTTGGCACATTTTTGTACAAAACACTCTTATGCGATGACTGACTTATTTATTTACAATTTTGCTTCCATGTGAGGTTTCTACTAAAAGTGTTGCTCAATTTCGACCTTGGCATTTTGCTAGTTTTGCGAGTTTCTTTCTTGCCATGATTCAACAAAAAGGTAGCACACAATGTGCTACTTTTTCATTGGTGCTACTTAAATGTTTATTATTAAGAATTGTGGTTTGATACATAGTTAAAAATCTCACAAAGTAAGAAAAATTTAAAATTAAATTCTATTTTCTGGTAGCGTCCAAAGATAGCATCCTGGCATGCCAAGCGAAACGGCCTGAATTTTTTTTGTTTTTTTTTTTTTTTTTTTTTTCGGGTGATCTTGATTGGCACGTTAGCATGCTATCTTTGGAAGTTGCAAAAAAAATTTCATGTTTCATTTAGCACACTAGCATGCTTTTCTGATTCATCATGAATCTAACCTCCGACGTCTGTTGCCATCTAGTTTTTGGAACATATCTAGAAATTGGATGAAGCCAAATCTTTGAAGGCTGCAAAAAAAAAATTAGTTGATTTACTTAGCACATCGGCGTGCTATGTTTGGAGGCTACAAAAAATATTCTAAAATAGTTTTTTTACTCAAAATTTTGTTTTCAAATGTGTTAAAAAAACTTTTTCTATTTTATAATTGAAAATTTTAAACCTACCAAATCTATAATGTATCTACAAAAATATGATTCAAATATCTTAAAAGCAGATATTGTTCATGACAATGATGGTTTTATACATGAATTGCTACACAACTTGATACATTTGTTTTACATGAGAAAGTTGAATGGTTGGGAATGATTCACATGATACAGTGGCTCAAAGCTATGGCATCCAAGTTTCTTGTGATATTGGAAAATGAAAAGCCAATTTTTGTGTGTGACAAAAAAGAAATAAAAGAAAGTGGACACAATTCCATAGAAAAAAAGATGTGCTAGAGATTGTCATGACATAGAAACTTGTAAAACTCGCAAAAAATTTACTTGGAGATTGTCGAAACCTCTCAATTTTTGTTGTAAGTCTTTCAGCTTTTTTTCAAGAGATGGAAGGTAACTTTTGAAATCTTAATGCCAAGTTACTTTGTTGGTTGTTCTCCTTTAAAAAATTTATATTTAAAATACTAGTTACATAGTTAGAACTTTAGATATTTGTAATATTAAACTTTTATTTTAATTTTTAAGATTATAGAATATTATAAAAAAAGTATTTTTTGAAATTGTACATAATATATAAAATATAATTGTTCAAATAACTCTTATTTTAAAAAAGTAATATTGATATGCATATTGAAAATTTTATTTTGAAATTTCAAGAGCATCATTTGCAAGAGTAGTGTCTTAAATACGGCTACTATTATTTACAAAAATAATACTTAAATATTGTGTGCTATTTTTTGAATCGCTTTACATGAATAAACAAAAATTCGAATTGATGCTTTTAATTTATGCTCAACACATTTTTGATGAATCTAATCATTAAAAATAGAAAACAATAAACATAATAAGCAAAATTTATTATTTTTTCAATACCAACAAAATTAATCGCAAGAAAAAATAACACATTGACAATTATTCCAAATAAATAACAATGAAAAGTAGATCAATTAAAAAAAAATATTGATAATGTATCTCCAAAATTAACAATTTCATTTACATATGTTTCATCAAGTGCATCCCTAACGTGTAGGCCTTGCCTCTATACTTTTGACATTTCTCGTCTCAATATCATAGTCTTGAACTAAGACTTTTGACATTTCTCGTCTCAATATTATAGTCTGGAACTAAGCCATTTGACTAATCTCCCATGTTGCCAACCTTCCCACTAGCAAGAGGTTCTAGCTCTTTCGACAAGGGAATGATATAACATTGTCTAAAGACTTTCTTTACCCCCCCTTTCCAAAAAAAAAAAAAACTCTTTGGGCAAATTTGACAATTTTGGTACAGACAAGCCACTAATGGGCTCTTTTAAAAAAAATTTGTGATTGTTGCCTATGTCTGATTCGCAGTCATCTTGTCGTCAGGTTGACCGTGTTCTTTCGCGCAAGGCGATTCGCACCCTTGGGGATGTTCTTGTTGCTAGTCCTTCACGGTCGGACCAGCTCCTTCGTTGTGCTTCAACTGCCAGCTCTAGATAAAGAGCAGTATTATTCACATTGCACTCTTGGAGAAGACTTTATTCCTTTTGCCTTGGAAACTTATGGGTGCCTACATAAGAAATTCAATGATTTTCTATTAACTTGTGCGGGGTTTGCAGTGAAATTCCAAGGACGCGGTGCATCACCTTTATTTATCATTACGTCCTATTATCATCAATGAGTTTCTACCACTTTACAACGCATTTAGATCAAGTAATTTGGTCATATTGGTCACTTTCGATAGTTTAGACTACCAAAAGAAACCAATATAGGTATATGACACCTAGAGAGAGGAGAGAGATTCATCACTTTGATCTGTAAATAGTAGGTCCCATGTTGGAGGAGTAAATCCTTTGTCCATATTTGGTTTGGAGAAGTTTTTGGAGGAATACTATCATTTCATTTTGGCTTTCTTCTACATTTGTGTAGGAATTGTGTTGTGTGCTTGATTGATGTGCATAGAGGTGATGAATTAAATGTGACCTTGCTATTGTATGGATTGTAAACAAAGGAGGCTTAGCATCAAATTTAAGCATGCTTTGATTATCTTTTGATTCTATTTCCATTTGGTAAGTGTTATTGATTAAGCTAGCAAGCTAGTAATGAGTTGTCTAACATAGATGAATTGATTAGTGCAATCATTTTCGCGTTAGATCTAATGTTTTGGATCATCTTTGAATCTAAACTTTTCACAATGTTCTCATATATTTGTGATTACATATCAATTTTTATCATAATGTAAAGCCATGTTCTCAAAATCATATCTTCCAACTCCTTAACAAAAAAATAAGATGTAGATAAATGAGAATTTCATAATTGGCACCATAGTGTGCATCGTGCATATGTGAATATTAGTCGGAGAATTTACTATAATAGATCTGGATTTAGAATCTTTTGTTCTCTTGTTAATCGATAGAAGTTCTTGTTGACCAAATGAGCACATAATATTGTCAATTGCATGTGCAGCATAGTTTAATGATACATTGAATTCAGACAACATGTTGCTAAACCTAATCGTATTTTCAAATATTATTCTCAATATACAAGATATGCTTTAAGATATTCATAGCTGTGCATAACATCAATATTTTGAGAAATTAATTTATTGAACGAATCTTTCTCTCAAGAAAATTTTCAAGAAAAATCTTTGCTTTTGTGCATATTTTCTTACTCATTAATTGATCTTTTCTATTTGCACTATTTAGAGTCTAGTTTAGCATTGGTTCTTTCCATGTCTTTTTTTTTTTTCATTTGGCATTAGAGCAAGGTTTGGAGTTTTGTTCAATCATTTTTTAAGCACGGTGTAGTAAATTGTGCATGCACGAAGAAATGACAAGTGATGCATGAGTTGTTATTGAGAAATTTAGTTGTCAGAACTTGAAGCTTCGAAAACTCAAATGAAATATATTTTAGTGATATTAAAGAAATTAATCAATCTATCAAGAAAAAAAACCTACAACTATGACTAAAAAAAGACTAACTAATATTAGACAAAAAGATGAGTTTCATCATAAAATTTTTTTTTGGTGTTGTTAATGTTTTCAAATGGATGAGCTAAGGTCTTAGTATCAGACAAAATGTAGAATGACTTGTCACTGGAAATTCGAATGTGTTCAATACCATGGTTAGCTAGCTAGTCTCAGTTGGGACTATATTTTTGAAGACGAAAAGTGTATTAGCATCCTATGTTTTGTAGCAACTTCATGGGCTAATCTCATCATGGCAGTGAGTGTTGGAAAGAGGTGATAAGATGAAAGAAAATAATTCGACAAAGTCGAAGTAGGTAAACGACTTCATCGAGCGTGGTGGAATAAACCTTCTTTCATGTGCATGACTAGGCCTATCAATTTTGAACAAAAAGTAGTGATAGAAATCACGTTCAATCTTTAGCAACTAACTTTGAAATTGCTAGCAACTAAGTGATTACATAGCCAAACATGAAGCATTGAATTATCAGACAAATAATAAGAGCTTATCAGTTACAAAAGAATTACAAAGATGCATACATACTGATAAGATACTGAACGCAATAAAAGATATATTGATTCAGTGAAAGAAACAAATCAGAATGAAATGAGCCCAAAGGAATTGCGGATCAAAGCCTCGTGCTCTAAGCTATCTCCGAGTAACTTTAACTTTGTATGAATTAAACACTTCCGCTAATAAGCAGTAAGCGCAATAGCAAACTCTAAATCAACTCTAAAGAACTAAGCTAGAATGCTCAAGAGTGTTCAAGCTTGAAAGCTTGAGAGATGCTAACTATGCTTCAATCCGTTATGATAACAACGATTATTATGTAGAAGTATGAGCAGCTACTTATACTAAAAATCAGGTTGTCGCCATTTAGTTGGTTGTGATATGCTGGCATTCGTCCAATTAGGACTTCCTGGAGATGTACTTTCTAACAGATAATGCAAGTTGGTGGCTTTAATTCCAAACGGAACGTTAATGGTCACTCTGCAGAAATGAACTGTTTTTTGCATAGTTCACATTTTCTCGAAAAATGTGATAGCTGAAAAATACGAAAAATGCGAAAGTCTTTGAAGTGGCCGAAGCGACAATAACCACCGATTAACCATTTCCGAGTAGTTATGCAGACTGTGTAAAAACATGAAGAAAACTGCAGGTTTGGATAATAACTGGATGAAGATTAAAACTCGACTAGTCGATTAGTAGGAGAATAATCCAACAATGAGTAATAATGCTACAACTATCCATCAGCTTGATGGCGGTTGTAGCTCTGTGTTGTCAAAAGAAATTAAAAGATGGTTATTGTCTAAGAGCTATGCTATCAGTGAGAAGTCATTTATTGTACAAAGAAGTCAATACCATTTTGAAAGCTAGAAGATGATCTAAATCCTTTTATAAAAAATGAAGAAATGCTAAATTTATGACAAACTTGGACATGGCAAAAAGTTGCGTGAATTTTTAAGAGGCCTCCCAAGTTGATTCATCTATAGTTCTTCTTCTATGCAAGCGTTGTTTCTTCTACATAAGCAAATACATCCAATGATGTTGTAGTGGATGTATTTGTGGAATCTTCCACTAAAAGTTTAGATTATAAGTCGTTGTTGATTGACCAGTATTTCATTTCATATGACTCCCCATAATGAGTGATTTTTTTACTACAAAAGTTATGATGGAAGTCAGATCTTATGAGGGTATAGCTATTTATATAAAATCATAAGACGTGAAAGACTAAAGATGATATTTAGATATGAAAAGATCAAACATTTTTTCTAGTATATTTCATATCTTTCTATGAACAAAAAATATATTATCTGATTACATGGGTTCCACAAGACTCGACACTTTCGAAATTCAAGACTTTCAACTATCGCATGGTACCACTCAAAATGGAACTCTTCCTCTGCCAAATCCGAAGCAGACTACGTCACCATTCGAACATGTTGTTATGCACTAACTACCCAGTTTCATGTCTTCATACTGTATAGTTTATACTAAACAATTTAGCCTTATCTTGTAAACTTTACATCGTGCCTAAACCCTCTGGTTAGCCACGATCTTTGTAAACTTGTATATATACAATAAATTAGAATAAGCAGAGATTATCAAAAAATGATACATGAGGTGTAAATTAGAATTCAAACTCCATTGTATCAGATTATATGATTTCTTAGAATCAGAGATCTCAAAAGAGAGTGAGAGTAGTTCAAGAATTCGAGATATCGTTCTAAGCATAGTAGGACCATAGTGCTTAGCGCACCAATACTGTGAACCATTTTCGGGCACAACATTAAGTTTATAGTAGAGGTTTGTTCCAAAGTGTTGGATCTAAACAATGTTTAAAGAGGAGATTTTGATTATGGCAACAAAAAAGTCATTTTATGGATGGGATAGAACCAGAGGATATTCCTCTGAAGGTATTTGCTAATCATCATGTGGCCTTTTGTCTTTCTCTAAAGAAGTTGAATGCTTAGTATTATCCAAGTGAAAGGTGATATAGTGAAGGTTGTTTGAATTTTTTGTTTGTCAATGTCACATTTTAGTGATTTGATGATTTTTTATGTGGTTTTGTTAATTGGTAATGACATAATAATATTTCAATGGAGGCACATGTATTTGTGAAAAATCAGAGATCCAAACACATTAGTTCATCAATGATCTTTAGCCAAATTTGGTTGCACATCTAGAAATAGCTTTTTTGTTTGATTCTTATGTCATTCATTGTTGGCAAACAAATTTCATGTTTGACTTGATTATTGATACTGACTACAAACATGGTTGGAATCTACTGAATTGTGTGTTTCTTTGGTGGAAGGTGTGGTTCAATACAAATAATGTGGGAGTGAAGGTTCTTACATGTTGGACAAAAAACATGTTGTCCATCATTACACAAGAAGTCAACACTCGTGGATGATCAATGTGGGTGTTTCAACAACCATTGGCATGGCCATAAGTGGTCATCAAAATGAAAATTAATACCATCGATATAACCATTGAAACTCATAAAATGGGCTACCATGTCAATAATCAATAAGCTCTTTAGGAATGGAAAGCGTCGCAAATATGAGGTTCAGTTAAAAGAACTGGATGAGAAGATTGTGCAACATGAACTAAGTCAGAGGCATTTATTGAGCTCAAAATTCTCAAATGTTTTTGAAGATTGTCAAGTGATGTCCTTTTGAGATTCATTTATTCCAGTAGTTACTAGCAATGACTCATGCTATAGCATGTAGTTGTGTGTATATTCGATCACGCGAACAATTATTGTTATTTGTTGATTCAATGTTTGACAACCACTTTGACAATGTCTTATCTATAGATTTAGTTACTACACTAATTCATGGCCTTTCGCTACTAGCATTGCAGAAAAGATTATTGCAACAATGTTGAAAGCCGAAGACCTGTGCTTCAAATTGTTTTGTGGACAATCTAGCGGATAATGATGTTCTTGTCGATGTCAATAGAGGGGAATGTAGTACCAATCTTGTAGCTTTCTACAAGTGCACAAAGGCATAATGCAATTGATGCCCATGAATGCTTTGTAAGGATGATGATCTATCTTTCTTGGACATTGATGCTCGTTTTCAATCATGGCCTGAAGGAAAACTTGATGTTGGTTCCAACACATTCATTACAAACATTAGTCAACAATTTGGCATCTTCAATAATTGTACAACCAACATCAACCTAGATGTCAATGCTCTTGAGTCTCAAGTAAATATACTTCCATATTACATGTACATACATCAATGAGAAGTTGAGTGTAAATTTCCATAGTGTAGTAATTTTCATACTGCAGATGTTGTGAGCTCTGTAATTCATTCAAAGATTCGTTTTGTAGTTGTATGTAGTGCATTGAACGCATAAACATCAAAACATTTGTAATTCATGCATGCGACTACATTTGTACTTTCAAAGTCAAAATTGAATCCTAAGAAATTGAGGGTTAACAAATTGGCAAATAATTGTATGTCACTCATTACATCAATTGTTGTGTATCACTCATTACAACAATGAACATTCTTTTTCAAGTACTTGCTACAAAAAGTATTATTTGTGCAAAAATTGTACCATATTTTTTTATATTTCTAAAAAAGTGAATAGCAAAAAAGTAAATTGGCAAACAATCATTTAAAATTAAAATTTTGACAATTATCAAAAAGAATAGAAATTAATAGAGCCTCACTATCTCCCACAAAAATAGCCAATAAACCATATTTTTATATATTTATATATACACATACACATATGTATATAATTCAGGTCTCTTTCATTGTAAATTATTATTTTTATTTAATTTCCCTGGGTTTTTTTTTCTAAATTCTTGTGGTCTTCTTCTCTTCTTTGTCTGCCATTTCTTCTGTCCTGAGAGAAGCTCGAGAGAGAGAGAGAGAGAGAGAGAGAGATCGAGAGATCAGTGAGCTATGGCTGCTTGCGGTTCTACCCTCCTCAACTATTATTCTGCTGCTGCTGCTTCTTGTTCCTCGCAAAGGCTGCCTATTCCCTCCCGATTTCCTCTCCTGCGTTCTTCTTTCTCCGGGACTCAGGTGCGCACGTCCCTCAATCTTGGCCTCGTTCCCGCTGCTGCTGCCAGGTCCCTGATCGTGGTTGCTGAGACTAAGAAAGCGGTGGCTGTGTTGAAGGGAAGCTCTTCTGTGGAGGGCATCGTATATCTGACGCAGGAAGATGATGGTAATATGCCCTATTTATTATGAATGCTTCTGCTTGCTACAATGTCGTTTCATGCTTTTGATGTTAATTAGATCCGATGTTGTCGCTTTTACTTCTTCTCTAATGTGCAGGATGCGCTGCTAAGGATGCCAGCGTCTGCATTTCACTCACTTCAATTCGCAGTTGCCTTAATGTTTGTAGTCTGTGCTAAAATTATGAAAGAAATCAGCTTATGAGCATTAATGTGCACATAATTAACTTGGAATTAAGCATCGGGAATGATAGTCCCTCTTTGCTTGATTGTTGTTTACCTTTAGGAAGGTCAGATTCATGTATGTATTCTCCTGAAACTGATGCATTTCCCATCCTTATGAGAGTTTATCAAAACTCCAGTTCTTTCCTTAAATCTAAGGACAGGAGAATACAGGAAGCTTACTCAGTTATATATCTGTATCATTCTTAATCTTATTGGATTTTTCTTTGAAATTGTTGCACAGATTTTGGTGACGTTTTATCATTCTTATCTAGATTTCGTCTTTTGATCTAACTTGCAACACCTGTTAGTAAATAAGCTGTTGCATGTAAAGCTTGAGTTGCTTGCATGTGTTTTGAATCTTTTATGAGATTACCAATTCCTGAATACAGATTATATATACGGCTGAGTAGAATCCTTATACAGCATGTGGCTCTTTTCTGTACCAATAACCTTTATCAACCCTAAAGTTAACCTGCTTGTACTAGATAAGAAATGCACTCTCTCTCTCTCTCTCTCTCTCTCTCTCTCTCTCTCTCACACACACACACACACACACACACACACACACACAGCCAGTATAAGTTTTATTTGAGAAGAAGCCCTCTGAAATATCCTGTTATGCCACTGAATTGTGAGCAGGTCCAACTACTGTGAAACTTACAATATCTGGTTTGACACCTGGAAAGCACGGTTTCCATTTGGTAAAGTTTATTTTCACCTGGGACTTCTTAAAAGCATTTTGATTTTGTCATTTGACTTCAGCCATCCGAATTTTTTTCCAGTTCCAGTGCATTCTGCCAGGTTCTCCATGTCAAGATTTAAGTACATTGTTGCACTGATACAAAGTGAATCTGGGGTTTAGAAGGGGTACTTTGGTGAAGTCACTTCTAGAGAATGTTGAATGGTGCAACAAGCTTTTTTTAACGTACAGTTAGGTTCACATGTAGGCAGTTTTTGAAGCACTATACTATTTGATTTGGCATGTTTTTGAAATGTGCAGCACGAGTATGGTGACACTACAAATGGATGCATTTCAACTGGTACGTCTTGTTGCTTGGGTTCAGTTGTGAATGTATGATGTATTTTCACTCTCTCACTCTTTGGTCTTGCTATGCAGGAGCACATTTCAATCCCAAGAAACTGACTCACGGAGCTCCAGAAGATGAGATTAGGCATGCTGGTGACCTCGGGAATGTTGTTGCAGGAAGTGATGGTATTGCTACACTGACTTAATGATGCCTGGAAGCTAACCCTTCTACTGTTGTTGAGTCGCACATATTCTTTTCTTAAAATGTTTTACATTTGATTTTGCTAGAACTCTGAAAATTTTCATATTGCAGCTTGCTGATTGTTTTTTGCTTACAATTTTTCTGCCAGGTGTAGCAGAAGCTGTCATTGTTGACAGCCAGGTGATCTGTAATAGCAACTTTGACCAAATTTTTTCAATGATACTTTATCACAATTACACCGCCTCCGTTCTTTACCAATGATGTAGCTGTTTTGTACTCCTTGGGACAGTTTTCTTGATCCTTGCATAGTATCCTCTACTTTCTTCTCCTAATGGATTTGGTCTGGTTATCACTGTCCAGATTCCTTTGAATGGACCTCATTCAGTGGTTGGAAGGGCCTTGGTAGTTCATGAACTGGAAGATGATCTTGGTAAAGGTAAGACCTTTTTATACTTTTCTTGCAAGTCCTTGTTGTGAGACTCTTTGTCAGGCTGTTGAAAGATGTGTTAATTGACTTAGTTAAAATTGTGCTCATTTGACACATGACTGTCTTTTATATGTCTTTGAGGTGTTAAGCATTAAGTCCTTGATTACATCCAGAATGTTTTTTTCTATGAATAGAAAGGCTTTACATGACATCCTTCCTGAGGTTCCCGTCTTCTATGTGCAGGTGGGCATGAGCTTAGTCTTTCAACTGGCAATGCTGGAGGCCGTCTTGCTTGTGGTAAAGGCTAGATCTTGTCTGATGCAATAAATTTTCTTCTGAATTATATTCATAGTGCTTCTCTCATGTTATGGATAACAGGTGTGGTGGGTCTCACACCAACGTGAAGCAGTGCAACAGAAATGCCTATCAGTACACTTGAATTTTGATCAGGGTGAATATGTATTCCAGCATATTTCAGCATTAGATAGTTAATTTCTTCAGCAAGCTTTCTCGTGACATTGGCAGTTATGTTTTGTGGTCTCATGCTTGAAATGGATTGAAAAAGTGAACCTTGCCAGGCTTATCAGAAGCTCTTTCTTAGTTACGAGTTAGCGTGTTTTCTGGCTAGAAAGCTAGTCTTATTTCTTTCTATTGCTACTTTGTTCATTCGAGCTAACTGGCGTGTCAGCTAGCTTGTGCAAGGTGAAGTGGATGCATTATCTTGAAAACAGCACTATTTGGGAATTGACAAAGTTAAGTTTTTGATGATAAACATGTTGCTATACACATGTTTTGGCGTACTATTCAGTGATATCATAACGTTACTGTTTTCATACCTACTTGTTTCATGGACTTTGTTACATAGCCATGATTATTCATAATTCTACTATAATCATTCTTTCACTCGAATTCATCATTTGAATCCTTGTCAATATATGATTGAGATTGGGCATTTTTCGCTTGTTACCTTTGCCTAGACCATGATTGCAATGGCTTCTGAAATGAATGTGTGACTATAAGACCAAATTTGTTGGCTGTGTCATACTCAAGTGGGCCGATACAGAATTTCTGGATCAGATCCATGAGGGTACATTCATATATTTTGAAGGATGAATATTGTAATTATTTCTTGAAAGTCCATTGGTCTTCTTTGAAATATGTTGTTTGATATTTACCAAATATAATTCTTCAAAAAAAAACTATATTTTTCAATCTCTTTGTATTGCATGTTCACAATGAACTCAAGTGTGCATGATATTGTTTGTTGACATGTAATATCTACCAAATTGTACTTGATAACACTAAGACATCTAAGGTCACCAAAACTAGGAGAGATCTAAAGTTAAAAAAGAATCGTTTGAAAGTCAAAACATGGTCTTTCCTCTTAGTTAGTAGGCCAACAATAGAATTATAAAAAAAAATGTGAATGGCTATAATGTTTCCTTGTGTGAAGAATTACCAAAAATTGGCAAATCTAGCTTGATAAAAAACCATGTAGAATAGCGTAAATTGTGTACACAAGTGGGTCTCACACATGTGAGGCCATGATGCCACGTGGGAAACCTATCCTAATGTAGGTTAGGTAAGTCCATAGGGTTGGTCATGTCATTTTGGTAGTGATTCCTAGTTTATAGGACCTAAATCCTAGATTTAAGGTGAAAAATTGACCAACTAGTTATCTACCAAGCATGACTCTAGAAAATAGACTAGGGTTTTATTTTAGGGCAAAAAGGCTGAGTTAACTTTCTTATTACATGCTGGAAATCCACTTAACTTCACAAAGGAAGTCGAATTTGCTATGTATGTCAAGCTCCCAAATTGAGTAGATAGAATATTTTTGGAGCTTATTGGCAATCTCAAGCTAGTTCACTATGTACATTGAGTTTTTGTGATCCAAATGAAACCAAATCAATTTCTACTTATTTTTCAGGTTAAAGGCCGTACTACAGCCTGTAGTACACACGTGTGAGCTTGGATTTCAATGTTGATCAATGCTTTTGATTGTTAATGTTTGTTGTTTGTCAAATTGCCAATCTAGATCAACTTTTTTGTGTTTAGCTTTTTGATAGATTGTTAAGCAAGCATCCAATCACTTTTGTGGATTTTTTGTAGATCCATTTATGTTCCTAAAGTACAGTACTTTCACATGGTATCAGAGCCAAGTATAAGAGCATAAGCCATTAATCTAATGCAAATCCATTTTTAACAAGTTTTGGTGCTAAAAACTAGTATTGAGAGGGCAAGCTAGAATCTTGATTTTGGTGAGGAGGCTTGATCCCAAACTTGGTAGGGGTCCTAATTAGTACTGTCCACATGTGTGGGCACCTTTGAACCTGCACTTAATGCATGGTATTCATTTGATCCAAAGAAATTCAATTTGTGAGCTTTTGATGTAATTTTTGGTGGAAGTTTTAGGATAAGCTACCAAGATTGAGTGCCATTGATTAGATTTGACATAGGGTCATGAAATCTAATTAATCTAGGTTGAAATTAGGTTCTCTGAACTTTGTTTTACAGGTTTTGAAAGTACACCAAAAAGTGTGAGAGAGATTTAGTCATGTTATTGTTCAAAAATAGCCAAAATTGGCAAGATTTGATTGTAAGTAGATTTCACATCATCTTATCTTAATTCCAACTTTGTGAGGGAGTGCTAGAACTAAGATCATAAGTACATTTGTTCGATTAGAAATCTAATTTGAGTGAAACACTACAAGAGAGAGACCTTAGTGAGTTTCTAGAGACAATCAAATCCATTTCTTGGCAAGATTTGTTTGAAAGTAGTTTTCACTTCACCTTATCTTCATTCCAGCTTTCTGAGGGAGTGACGGAATTGGATTAGAAATCAAATTTGAGTGAAACACTACAAGTGTGAGACCTTTGTGAGTTTCAAGTCAATCAAATCTATTTCTTGTTTGTAGAAGTCACTAGTAAGATGAGATTTGTTGGAGCATACCTTCTAGAAGCTAGTGAGAGATTAAATTCTACAAATTATGCTATTTGGAAGGTTAGGATGGAGTCACTTTTGGTGCTCCAAGACCTTTATGAGTTTTTGATTGAGGATGAAGATGAACCTCTAGGTGCACAGGTATTAGTGAGATACAAAAAAAAATCTAGGCTAGCACTTCATTGTGTGAGCAATAATCTTTTGAGAAAAGTATCATCATGTAAAAGTGCTGAAGAGACTTGGGAGTATTTTGACAAAATTTTACAGCAAAATGAATCCCAATCAATCCTAAAAGTGATGGAGGATGCACAAATAAAAGGTCTAGATCCAAAATATGAGCTAGAATCAAGACTAGTTATCAAAATCAGTAAATTTGGCGTTTAACTCCACATTAGGCACATAGATTTGATCAAATGAACCAAAGTAAAGTACAACAAGCTTCTCAGACCTGTAAACAGGTTCAGTACCTTTCAATCCAAGCAATTAATGCATAAAAACACTCACATCCAATAGCTAGAACACACCACCAGAAGACAATGATGATAGAAGTGGAAAAACTCGATTTTTCTTGATAATTTGATGGAGATCCCATCATGTATTTATACATTTCAAGCTCGGATCTGAGCATATTAGGGCACCTCTGAACTTTTCATACCCTAACCCTAATATCTAACCTAATAGGTCACTGGATACACCCTAACTTGGGGTCAAGATCTCGAGATTCAAAAACAATGTAAAACATGTTATTTTTAGATCCTGGAATTTCTTTAGCCTATCCAAACACATTTTTGTCTCATTTCAAAGATCTATCACAATGTAATATGAGGATTGAACTTATTGGAAAGCATCTTATGTGATTTGGCATGTGTGGCATTTATTTACATGGCCATCTTGCCAAGTACAATGCATGTGACAAAAAATGGTCAAGCTAGAATTGTGAAATTTCAATACTCCTCACAATCTAGCTAGATGATAACATAGCTTTACTAATTAATCCAAGGGCTGATCTAAGCTTTAAAAAAACATTCTTTTGAAGAGGCTTTGTCAATATGTCAGCTATGCATTCTTCACTTGAAACATGCTCCAATGAGACCTCCTTAGCTTGGACCTTTTCTCTTACAAAGTGGTGAGCAATCTCTATGTGTTTGCTCCTTGCATGGTAGATTGGATTGGATGCTAGGTGTTGGACTGAGATGTTGTCATTGTAGATGAGTGGAATGACACCTGATCCGATCACTTTGAGCTCCTCAAGCAGGCTCTTGATCCATAGTACTTCCTTGGTTGTGGTTGTTAGAGCCTTGTACTCGGCCTCGGTTGATGAAAGAGATATTGTTTCTTGCTTCTTTGATAGCCAAAAAACCACACCTTCTCCAATGTAAGTTGCAAAGGCACTTGTTGATTTTCTATACTTCTTGTCCCCTGCAAAATCTGAATTACTAAAAGCATGCAAGTTAATGGATTCACCTCTATAAAAGACCCCAAAATCTAGTGTGCCCAAGATGTATCTCAATATTCTTTTGGCACATTTCCAATGGATAACTAATGGATCTTTCATATTTTGACTAAGTTTGCAGACACTATAGCAAATATCAGGTCTTGTTATGGTTATCCACATTAAGGAGCCAATAATTTGCCTATAAAGAGTGATGTCCTTGAAGGATCTTTCATCCTCTTTATTGGTCACTTTTACATCATGTTCATAGGAGTCTCTACATGCTTGCATCCATGCATGTTAAATCTATTGAGTAATGAAATGGCATACTTAGATTGAAAAATGAAGACATAATCTAAAGATCTAAGTACTTCCATACCCAAAATGAAGTGCAAAGCCCGAGATCTACCATCTTGAACTCTTTGGATAGATCTAGCTTAGTTTTCTCAACACCTTCTAAATCATCTACACTAAGTATGATATCATCAACATAAAGTAATAAAAATACAATGCCTTTTGCACTAAATCTTATGTACAAAGTGGGATCATACTCACTAGGAGTAAATCCAATAGAGATAAGAAAAGTATTGAGCCTTGTGTTCCAAGTTCTAGCCAAGGCTCAATACTATACAAGCTCCTCTTGAGATGACACACCTTGTCTTCCATACCTTGTTTGATGAAGCCCTCGGGCTGCTCCATGAATATATCCTCTTCCAAATGACCATTTAAGAAAGCATTTGACACATCCATTTGAAACAATAACCAATCAAAGTGAGAAGCAAGAGCAATGATTAGTCTTATGGTGACCATCTTTGCCACGGGTGCAAAGGTCTCATCATAATCTATGCCCTTTGATTGAGCATACCCCTTGGCTACAAGCCTTGCCTTGCGCTTAGAACCACTCTCATCTTGATTCAACTTGAGCTTAAAAACCCACTTACATCCAATTACATTCCTATCCAAAGGTAAATCAACAAGCATCGAAGTATCATTCTCCATCAATGCATTGTACTCATCACACATAGCTTGAAACCACTAGGAATGAAGAGAACACCATCTATCTTAGTCTTCTTGGAGGATCCTAAGCATAAGGAAATGGATCCCACACCTTCAACTTTACATTCATGATCATTTGCTCTAAAAATGGACTTTATAAGTCACCTTTGACATTTGACGATGAAAAGGTTGACATCATGAGTGAGTCCTCATGATAGCTCTCTTCCTCCTCTTGTCCAATGTTGGATTGGCTTTGATCTTGAAGCATTCCGAGGCATAATGCCCCATCTTGCTACAATAGTAGCACTTTATCTTAGATTTGTCCTTCTTGGGCTTGACTTTTGATGATGAGGATGTGGATCCTCCTTGATCTCCATCCTTTGCTTGCTCCCTTTTGAATGCTCCTCCCTTGGTCTTTGCTTTGCCTTTGCTCTTGAGAAATAAGACTTTGTCATCACCATCATTGATGGAGAGCCTCTCCATCCTTGATATGAAGGTTAGTAAAATCACTACATAAGCCATTCAAAACTATTTGCACAAGCTCACTCTCTTTAGTATGTTCACCAACATAAGTAAGCTCTTTGTTCAAATCTTTTACTCTCAAAACAAATTGATGTCCACTCTCACTCCTCCCTTGGAAGCATTTAAGACCTTGGTTCTTGAGGGAAAGTAACCTTGAGGTATTCTTGGACTCATAGATCTTTTGAAGAGTCTCCCAAGCCTCTTGGGCTGAGGTACATGCTCCTACTTCTTTGAGCAAATCATTTGCAACATTCATCTTCATACAATGAAGTGCAAGCTTGTACCTTCTCTTGTATTTAGTTGCTTCTTGTGGATGGATTGGATCATCTTCCTCTCCATTCACAATATCCATAAAATCTTGCATGATAAGGATGGATTCCATTTTTAACTTCCAAATTGAATAATTTGAAGAGTTCAATCTATCACTAGAATCCAAAAGATAGGCACCTATGGATGCCATCTTCAATGATAAGGAGATAGATTCAAAGAAACAAGATAGATTGTACAAGATATGATCACTACTAGCTATCCCACTCTCTTTGGGACCTGAGATGAATCACTCTCTGATTTTTCAACAAGATCTAAGGTGATCTTGAGCTTGATCTATCTTCAAGATCCAAACTTACTATAGATTTGATCAAACTAGTCTCCTCCTTGATCTCGACTTCACAAGAAGGGTGAATCCACCTATACTGAACCAAAAGCACTTTATAACACACAAATGTCTTACAAATAAAGCCTCTTAAATTCAGGTTGAATCACATTGACATATTCAATCACAAACCTATCCAAAAACGAGTAGAATAGAAACACAATTTTCACTAATTTTGCATTTCTATATTAAAACTCATCAAAACACTTGATCTGAACCTAAAAGGTGTATTTTAGGACTTTAAGAAGCCTAAGAATGACCTAATTAAGCTCTCAAATGGCTGATCCAAACTTCTAAAGAGTGGTGGCATTCAAATCCTTATGAAAATCTCTACCAGGAGACATGTACTCCAAGATTCAACTCATAAGAACTTTCTAATTTGGTTTGGTTGAATGGAAATGGTTCAATCTTGGTTCCTGTAGCTATAACTCAGCAAAACAAGTTTGATTTGATCTATTATCACTCAAATGAAACCAAATTTGAAGGTACAATCACTAGATTAGCAACTAGTAGCAAGAGCAAAGCCAATACTACTCAAATCTAGGATCAAAGCTTGAGAAAATAAAATCTAAAGCTCACTTTTGATTAGGCTCTGATACCATGACAAAATTTTACAGCAAAATGAATCCCAATCAATCCTAAAAGTGATGGAGGATGCACAAATAAAAGATCTATATCCAAAATGAGCTAGAATCAAGACTAGTTACCAAAACTAGCAAATTTGGCATTTAACTCCACATTAGGCACATAGATTTGATCAAATGAACCAAAGTAAAGTACAACAAGCTTATCAGACCTATAAGCAGGTTTAGGACCTTCCAATCCAAGCAATTAATGCATAAAAACACTCACATCCAATAGCTAGAACTCACCACCAAAAGACGATGATGATAGAAGTGGAAAAACTCAATTTTTCTTGATAATTTGATGGAGATTCCATCATGTATTTATACATTTCAAGCTTGGATCTGAGCATATTAGGGCACCTCTAGACTTTTTATACCCTAACCCTAATATCTAGCCTAATAGGTCATTGGATCCACTCTAACTTAGGGTCAAATGCCAAATTTGCTAGTTTTGGTAACTAGTCTGATTCTAGCTCATAGTTTGGATCTAGATCTTTTATTCGTGCATCCTCCATCACTTTTAAGATTGATTGGGATTCATTTTGCTATATTATTATCTAACCTAATAGGTCATTGGATCCACCCTAACTTGGGGTGAAGATCTCGAGATCCAAAAACAATGTAAAACATGCTATTTTTAGATCCTAGAATTTCTCTAGCCTATCCAAAAGCATTTTTGCCTCATTTCAAAGATGATATCACAATGTAATATGAGGAATGAACTTATTAATAAGCATGCTATGTGATTTGGCACGTGTGGCATCTATTTACATGGCCATCTTGCCAAGTACAATGCATGTGACCAAAAATGGTCAAGCTAGAATTGTGAAATTTCAATATCTTTAAAATCAATCTATAAATCTAGTAACACTTCAAGGATTCTCATGCCTAGAAATCAAATTTTGCAACGCATTAAAAGAATTGAGGAGACTACACAGGATTATGTACCCAGAATCAAGTCTCTAAATTAGGGAGCTGGCTTCCATTGGAGAAAAGATTCATGATGGAGAGCTTGTACAGATTGCTCTTAATGGTCTAGGCAATGATTTTGCAAATTTGGTCCAAAGTTTTGCCATCCAAGATACTTTGCCAAATATAGAAAAACTTCACAGTGTATTAGTGGTTGAAGAGTGTAGAATGCTCCATGCAAAATCTAGGATGAGTTCCTTGTCTTTGCAGGATGGTGATGAAAAAGCCCATTTCTCATTCAAGGGCAAAAAGAAGACCAATGGAAAGAAGAAGCATCCAAAGGAATTCAAAGAAGAGGATGATGCATCAAGCTCAAAGGACAAAGCAGAAATGTTTCTTTTGTGGAAAGAAGGGGCATTATGCATCTGAATGTTACAAGAGGCTAAGAGCACAAGTGGAGGAGGACAAACAAGGAAACCTTGCAAAGGAGGAGGAGGAGGATGAAGTAAATTTATTCTTGATGGAATCTACATCCTCACCAACAAGCAATAGCAATTCAAGAGACAATTGGTGGATCGAGTACAGTGGGGCTAGCTCCCACATGTCTTGTGAAAATGATTTTTTCTCAACCTTACACGCATTCAATGATGCTAAAAAGTTTGTCTTTACTGCAAATGATGAAGAGTGTAGGATAGATGGTGTTAGCACCATCTCTTTGTGTCCAGAATCCTCAAAATGCATGGATCTAGAAAATGTCCTTTACGTACCATCAATCACCAAGAATATGCTTAGTGTTGGTCTACTCTTAGAAAGTGATTTGGATGTCCACTTTAAGCATGGTGTTTGTTTCATCTTGAAGAATGATGTTTGCATTGCAAATTGATTTAAATATGGAAAATTGTTTAAGTTGGAAGCTAGTGTTGCTTTTGAAATAATGAGCTTGGCAAAGGAGGAGATCACTCAAGAGGAGATCTTGGCAAAACGGTGATCTTGCTTGCATTGAGGAGGAGCATCAAAAGGAGAAAGATCTTGAGGATCAGCCTCAAAGCATGAGAGTTCCAAGGGAGTTCTCAATGACAATGGCCGAGTCATCAAATTGCATGCAAATTGTCCATTCAACATCTTGCAAGGATGGTGAGCATTGGAGAGTCTGCTATCTTTGAATACTTTTTGGATAGTATTAGTAGACATGGAGTGACTTGTTGCTTATCTTTAACATCTATGATGTTTAGTACTTTGTATGACAAGACAATGAAAATTGATGCTTTCAAATCTCCATTTGTTGTTGATAAAGCAATTTCATTGGATAACTATTTTTGTAATAGTTTGAATAGTGTCATAAAAGATGAAACATCATTTGTATTGAAAATCTTTGGGTCCACATGCTTTGAGCATGATCATTCTAATGTAAGGACCAAAGATTATCCTATTTCAATGATAGGAATAATGACAGTGTTTTGCTCTAAGAGATTGTAGAATCTACTTGTTTTCCATCAAAGAAGTTGTCAATGGTGGAAATGTGATCTTTCAGGAGTGAAAGATATGTAAACTTGAAGAAGCACCTTTGGATCAACACCTTATTCAATTCATTGATGGTTTGGAGTCAAGTCAAGTGGAGGAGCAAGCTCAAGACCCGAGGACTCCAAGAAGAACATGAGTATCAAGATGGAGCCATCAAGGCTCAATCATATGGATCAAGCAAGGCAAGTTGTCTTTGGCAACATTATGTATGCACTTAATAGTTCAATTGATATATTTTTAAGTGCACAAAATGCCTTGGAATCCATGGCTTGGCATGATGTATAGTTTCTGAAGTGTGCTACATGTATATAGACACATTTATGGAACATATTGTAAGGAATCCTTCAAGAGGTGGTGAAAGATCCTTCATGGACATCATTCTCTATTGGAGTCTCAAAAGTTCCTTGTTTGTAGCTGGATTTTTTAGACACTTCTAAAAGCTTTCATTCATCTATAAAGAGAGTTAGTGATCTTGATGCCTTGGAGTAGGCCATCATTGATCTTGCAGCTTCCATGAGAGTCATGTTCTTCCTCTCTACTACACCGTTATGTTGTGGTGTATAGGCTACTGTTTTCCTGTGAAGAATACCTCGACCTTTACAAAAGTCAGTAAAATGGTTGGAGATGTACTCTCCTCCTTTGTCAGTCCTGATCTGCTTGACTTTCTTTTCGGTTCACTTCTCAGCCCAGTTCACATATTCTATAAACTTGATCTTTAGCCAGCAATGTCTGGGTTGTCTGGAAAGATCGCGGTAAGGAGCGTAGCAGGTAACTGAGCTTTTTCTTGCCAAACTACATGTTCTGCTCCAGCGTTGTGTAGTGAAAAATTAGGTTCTTCATCTTCCTGATGAAACTGATGAGATCTTTACCATCCCATCTTAAATAGGTAAGTTGATCTTCTAGATGCATTATCTGATTTTGTGACTTGGTCTAAAATCTGCTGACGAGCGTATCCCACATCTCTCTAGTATTAGAGATTGATGCGAGGTCAAGGGTAATGTTGTCCTCAATGGAAGAGGATATGATAGTCGTTCTTCTCTTTTCACTCCCGAAGATCTTTGCCTGTGCTGGTTGGCATCTCTTCGGTGCCATCCACCCACGGCCATAACACTTCCCCTCTTAGGATGAGTGATGTCTTCACCTTCCAAGCAAGAAAGTTTGATTTATCTGCTTCAAGTACTGTGCATATCTTTGGTTGGATGTTGTGAATGGAAGCCATAGTCTCAGTGACGAGGCTCTATTTAAGCCTTATGGGCTCTGATACCACTGTTGGAATGCCTTTGCCTACGAGGATCCTGACTAAGCTCAGATGGAGCCGATCTGTCGGATAAGGCTATTGCCTCAAGCTGCGATCAATCATCCTCCGAGTAATATATAGCTACTACTAATCTGACAATGAGTTTATGAATAGCAGATAATGTCTAATGGCAGCGGAAATATATCTACTGGTAAACTTTTTGAATATTACGGAACTACCTTTTTCTTTTTTCCAGTTCATTCACTTGGCATCCAATGGACCGATCTTTAACTCTTGTAAGGTTATCATTGCACAAATTATTGCTGCTATGTATAGTTGTAGCGATCAAACTGCTTTTATTAAAGAAATCAATGACATTGTTTTGGCATTCCAAAAAAATGGCTTTATGAAAGAAAAACTCTACAGAATCGTCAACAAGATTTCCCTACACAATACGTTCCCTGGTCTTATGTTCACACTATCTATTAATGCACACTTTCTCTTGGTGAGCAGTTAGCACTCCTTCTCAGGGGTGCTAACTGCCCCCTGAGATACTTTGCTAACTGTGGGTATGGTTGATGGGTTCTCTCTCTCTCTCTCTCTCTCTCTCTCTCTCTCTCTCTCTCTCTCTCTCTCTCTCTCTCTCTCTCTCTCTCTCTCTCTCATGGACTCTACTATACTTATACTACATTTCAATTGGTTTTCAAAACGGCAAAAAACTCTTTTTCCTTATGATACTTTACCAACTAAAAATGTCGTATCTTGCTTAACTTAGAAACATGGCCCTAAATAAGAAAGTTTTTTTTTTAAAAAAACCTACTAAGTCTTCTGGTGGAAAACTTGGTTCTCAACGAACGGTTGTGATCAGTGCACATGATACGGACTCAATCTAACAGTGAGCATCTTCTAACACCTAGTGCCCAAAGGGTGCTGGGTTTTCTATAAAAGGGAAGAATACTACAACCCTAAGTTTCACTCTTCTTGCTCTCTTCTACTCTCTCTCTTGCCTTTGCTCTCTTGGCTGGCTTCTCTACTACTGTCATCCTTGCTTGGAGAGGAGGAAACCTGTGTAAGCTTTGCGAAAGAGTATTCGGATGGAGTTTATTGCAATCAAAAGGTAAGAATGCTATGGTTCTGCTGATTGAATGATCGTTCACATAGGAAAAGCATTATCAGTTTCATTTGTTGGAATGTGAATGAACTCACAATGGTTTGATCATCATAGATACTACGTTCTTGCTTCCGACATACACGCTTGAAAGCAAAAATTTGCGGATGATAGCTCAAAAGGGATAGTACACTCTACTTCAGGTATGAGACCTATCAACTTGTAGTTCTTATTTGATTATGATAGCGAACTGCCACCAAGAGGTGGTGTAGCAACAATGCACACAAAGTTGAATGCATTTTGTAAGTTCTAGGACAGCAGATTCTGTCCCGTTGGACAACCGCTTCAATATCTGCGGATTTGCTCATACAAGTAAGCATTACTACTTCACGTGGATAGCCGCTTTACCTTCTGCGGATTCACTTACATTGTTTTCATGATTACTTCAAGCTGAGCATGATTACTTCACATTGATTGCTCCATCTGGAGAGCGATGGACATTCTACTTTCACTACAGTTCTAATTGAACCATCGCTGCACACAGATTTGTATAATGATGAATGCATTGATAACCACTATGCTTCTCTACGGATACACTTCATAGTAGGCCGCCCTCAATGAGCTTGCTCATACTCTCACATAATGATCGTTACTATAAATGTATGTGCTAACATATATGAAAAATGAGCACGTTATTTGTTGGGGCATGAAAACTTGCTTATATGAAAGCATGAATGGTTTGTTGATTCAAATAGTATGAAAACAGGGTTTTGCTTGAAATATTGGAGGATGGGTAGCTCACAAGAAATCACCTCACCTCGCATTCAGGTATGAAGTTCAATGATTTTATTTGAAAATGCAGTACCACTTCATACTACCATGCAGTTCTTTATGACGTTTGGAACGACACATTTTACATAAAAAGTTTTTTATCAGCCGGAAAAGTTATTACTTTCCAGATTGTAAATCTTTATAATTACGTATTTCATCCTTGAAAAAGTTGTTTTGGTTAAATAGTGAAAGTGTTGCCTATATAAGCAAGCCTTGGATGTTTTCAGATGGAGATTTTGATGGGCTTGAACGACATGGATTTGTCCAAGCCTGCAAGTGCTCGGATTTCCTAACAAGTTACATGGGAAGTCCGTGGGGCTCGCATGGCATGGATCTGCCCTAGTACCCGACACTATGTTCAAAATCATGTCTCTTTGTACTTGTGCATGTATAAATAACATTCTTATGTGAATGTATTGCTATGTATAAGTTGCATGTTTGGGAAGACTGGACGAACGCATTAGAGAAAATTTGGACTTGGAAAGGGTCCTATAAGGATTGCCACGTAGGATGACAATTTTTTGGCAATGTAAAATACTAAAATAAAATCTTTTTTTGCCCGCAGTCCTGCCCACACAGTCTTCGATGATTAGCTATTATGTGGGTAGTATAGTATGTGACTGAAAAAAATCATAACTTTTGAATGGCAACTCGAATTGAGACGATTACGGTGCCATTAGAAAGCCCTTGATGAGAGCTTTTCAATGACATCCAACATGACCCAGTTCTGAGCTACGGTGAAGAAGTTATGGCCAGTCAAAGTTTTGGTCGGTCAACACTTGGTCAACCCGATATCTCTTTCAAGCGCAGTTGACCGGTTTGATCGGGGTCAAAGTTGATCGGTTTGACCGGGGTCAAACTGGTCAACTACGCTTGAAAGAGATATTGGGTTGACCTAGTATTGACCGACCAAAACTTTGACTGGACATAACTTCTTCATTGTAGCTCGGAACTGGATGATGTTGGATGTCATTGAAAAGCTCTCATCGAGGGTTTTCTAATGGCACCATAATCGTCTCAATCCGAGTTGAAAGTTACACTGTTTTTTTGCTGAGTTGCATACTATACTACAAATAAAATGGCTTATTTACGGGCTGCCCCCGACGGAAAATTACATTTTTTTAAAAAAGAAATGAAAATCAGTTTGAAAGAGCTACGTTACGTAGATTTCAAATTTGAGTGCTTTGATGGGACCATGTGGAAGAAAATTTTGAGAAAAAAAAAAAAGTATCTTTCTGAAAGGCTCCTTTTGTGCTCAAATTTTCTCTAATGTTTTAAAGAAATCGTGCTCCACAAAAAACCAAGAAGATCAGCCAAGTACCATGGGGTACAGATATCTAATATGATATGATGACATCAGCAGGAGTATTCTAGATCGTGGCTAATCTGTCGCTCTTGTAATTTGTGATTAGTTGTAGATGTTTAATCGCTCTAATCTACAAGTTACACGACGTGACTATATACTTTCTGGTTGATGCATAATACAGTAAGTCTAATGCTAGTAAGCAAGACAAGAATCAGAAGACGAAAATCATAGAAAACAAGTTCTCCTGCATGCAAGACAATTTCTATAATAGGATCTATTGATCCAGAAGTCCGCTAGCAAGCAAGACTCAAATTCATGAGAAGACTGTATTTCTCTCACGCCAATGCACTACGTGGATTTGTCATGCAGTGCTTGAAGAATCAAAAAAATCAATAGATGATTTTGTAGCTGTTGTGCACATTATTATTCTAAATGACTGTATGAGCTTGTATGTAAATTTGTCTATTACTATTCGTGTGTATGATTCGCTTGTTCATTCTATTCCGCACTTTAGTTTGATCTTGTTGAATGCTACATTAATTTGTTAACGTAGATCAGCAGTGTTTGACTACTCTCTAAAGGATTGTAGAAGTGATATAACCGGCAGTGATCAACAATCACATCTGAATTCTTGACGAACTGATCTTGTTCGCAAATTTCTTTGCTTTGTGATTCGCTTCGCAATCACTTGGCTACAAGGGTAAATCAATTACAAAGCTCACCTAGGTTTCGTTTCGTTTCGTTTTGTTTCGTCTCGTCCATCTCGTTGCGGAGCTTGATTGATCTTGTCGCAAATTCTTTCACTTTGTTTCGTTTCGTTTCGTGATCTATGTGCTTCTAGCATGAATCAATGTCAGAGCTCGTTTATGTTTCGCTTCGCTTCGCTTCATTTCATTTTCGTTTAGAATTCATCTCGTTTCCTCTGGTTGTGTTACAAAGCCTACTATGATCCAACTCGAACAGAAATAATTCGAGTGTCGCAAAAAGTTTTGCGAATCGTTCGTGATTCAATTTTATCAATTTGTCACCAGAGTCTTGGCTAGAATTTGCATTTTCTGAGTGCATTTTGGTTTCATTAAGTCAAGTTTGAGAGAGATTCAAATTTGAACTTTGGGTACATTGAATCTAGTCCCAAAATAGTAGAGTTTTTTTATATTGGAGGGAAAGCCAAGTCGCAAAGTAGGGTTTGGACCTGCTATATATTGTTGTAACTTGTGGAGAAAGGGATCTTCTCTCTTCTCTCTCTCATTTCATCATTATACATGATTTTCTTTGGGTTCTACTACTCATTGGTGATGATGTTATCTTGCAATTCTATGTGTAGAATGATCATTTATTGCTATTTTTGGTTCCACACGTGTGAAATACAGTAGGGTACTATAATTGTATGGAAATCAGCTATATTTTATGTTTTGGTTCATGTTTGATCAGTATCTCTTAGAGTTTGCATCTCATTTTGTATGTAGATGCTGATTTTTCTACATTGGCAGGATTGTTGGTTTGCTCTCTTTGTAACCAAAGATCAGGGACATGGATTTGGATCTAGAATGATCTTAAATCCTTCACATGGTATCAGAACTATTGTGTTTCTGGTTATGAAAGGATCAACCACATTTATCAAGGATTTGGAAGAGTTACCAATGCTAGAGCATGCTAGATTGATTTCTACTCAAAAATCTCCATTTTTGCATATGTAGAATTGATCTTTTGTAGGTCAAGACTCGTCGTGCATCCGACAATAATTTCTGACAAAAATCGGTCCGACGATACCATCTGAACACTACATCTGACGACTGCCAAAAAACAAAACAAAAAACACAAAAAGCCACAAAAAAAAATTCAGACACCTACATCTACTTCCCTTCTCTCATATTTGTATTTTTTTTTTCAAGTTTTGAGGTCATTCCTCTTTTTTTGAGTTTCTGCATCCTTCCTATTTTTTGAGTTTCTAAGATTTTGACCTTTTTTCCATTAGATGAGTTTCAACCCGACGTGCATCCGACAACCACCTCACAAGAAAAATATGTCCGACAGTTGCACCCGCCAAAATTTCACTTTTTGGAAATTTTTCAAGATTTTTCAATGTCTCAAAGTTTTTCGAGTTGTCTCGAGTTTTCTAAAAAAACATTTGAGCTTTCAAAATTTGGGTCCGACGATTCCATCCGACGAACTGCACAACAAGACTTTCTCTGACGATTACATCCGATGACTTATAAAAAAAAATTCTGACATTTCCATCTAACGGGTTTTTGAAATTTGCGACATTTCACTTTTTTCGAGTAACTCGAAATATTTCGAACTGATCAGAATTTTTTGAGTTGTTCAAGATTTTTTGGAGTTTGATTTTTCGACTTGCATTTTTTCAGATTGCATCCGACAACTTTGTGTCCAACGACTTTGCGTCCGATGGTCTGATTTTTCGTGGGATGACTTAGTTGCAAAGGGCAATCAACCTTGTACATGGGATGATTTTTGCAAGCTTTTTCAATATTATTTTCTACCACTTTTAGATGACTATGAACATTTCCAAAAGTTGAGTCATCTAACCATGAATAAATGTTTGGAACAATTTATTCAAGATTTTCATGAGTACCTGAATCCACTTTATAGTGATATTCTGCCTAAGGTACAAATGTCAATGTTCATTGATGGGTCACCAAAAGATTATCAAGTGGATGTTTGTAGGAACCATCCAAAAACCCTAGAAGATGCTATTAGGGCTGCAAAATACTTTGATGACACACCTAAGCCACCTAGGGGTCAACAGCCTAATGAGCAGAAAAAAGGTTTTCAATTTAAGAGGAAGGATAGGAAAGTTGTTAGTGAAACACATCCCAATTTCAACAATCCTAAGAAAATAAAAAAAAAACTTTAAAAACCATCATGGTGGCAATGATAAAGCTGAAGCTCGTAAGAAGAACTTGTGCTTCAAGTGCAATGGCGAGGGTCACCTTGCAAGTGATTGCATTAAAAAACAAGCTTCAACCTCAGGTAATCTATCTCGAAGTAATGAGATGGATGTTTGTTTCCTTAGTTCTTTAGTTTTTGGTCCTAATGACCTTATTTGCATTAAAGGTAAAGTTAATGATCAATAATGTTCTTTTTGACACGGGATCCACTCATAACTTTATTAATGTAAATTTGGTGCAGACGCTAAACCTTCCTACCAGAAAAACTGAGAAAAAATAATGTGTGACAATGGCATCAGGAAGTAATTCCGATTTGATGGATTTTATTGTTCCTGATGTAGAATTGCACATTCAAGATTATTTTGAAAAACTAGAATTCCATGCTATTCAATTAGCTAATGTAGATATTGTGCTTGGGCAACAATGGCATTTTGATAAGAACAAGTCATTGAGAATTGATTTTGTTGAAAAATCTTTATCTTTTATGCATGAAAATTCTTTAATTAAGATCAAGGCTAGTTTAAGTGTTGACACTAGAAATAGTAACCCTTATTCTAAACAGGAACTTAATTCTCTTATGAAGAATTCTGATTTTAAAGTTTATTTATGTTTTCATAATGATATCATTTGTTGCAATGATGATGAACTTAACATAAATGCCATGAATATACCCATTGAGAACACTACAGAATTTGAAGCCTATAATGAACTTAGGCAGGAATTCAATGATGTTTTTTTAGACCTTCATGTAGGTTTACCACTTGAAAGGACAGTTGATCATAAAATTGACCTAATACCTGGAGCAATTCCAATCACACAACGTCCTTATAGGATGAGTGCATCGAAAGAGGCTGAGGTAAATAGGCAATAACATGATTACCTGAAAAAGGGGTGGGTACAACCTACTAAGTCTCCTTGGGCATCACCAATGGTTTTGGTGGCCAAGAAGGATGGGACTATAAGGTTTTGCGTCGACTATAAGAAATTGAACAAGGTAACCATTAAGAATAGATATCCACTGTCGCGGTAGATCTAAGATTGGGCTACCATCAGATACGCATTAAGACAGAAGATGGAACTTCTTTGTGATGAGTCCGTGGGTGGACCACCTGAACCCGAGGCGATTGTTAATAGCCGACAAAGGACTCTATGGAGTAGAGTGCTTCGGGAATTTTTAGTTAGGTGGAGAGGCAAATCAGGAGAGGAGGATACCTGGGAAAAGGAGGCTGATCTCTAGAAGAATTTTTCAAATTTTTCCCTACAAGGAAACATTTAAGTTTAGGGGGAAGGAATGTTACATACCTATGTAACTAGCAGTACTTCAGACCCCTAATAGTCCATTTAGTGTTGGGGGCTAAATAGCAAGGTACCCTTAGGATTAAGGGTGGGCAAGTGACTATTCCTTAGTCGAAGGTAATGGAGTCACGTGACCCTTGGATAAGGGGTACCCTTAGTATTAAGGGTAGGTGTCTTAGATTAAGGTACTAGTGTCCTTGGTTAAGGGCAGGTAGGAAGCCATTGGATGACTATTTTTCTAAACCTTGGGCTTCAACCTTGAACCATATCACTTTATTGGTCTAGGATCAAAGTATACCTGCACAACTTGGGCAATGGGACCTAGTAGGAGGGCGCCCTTGTAAAGTGTCCATTGAGTTTCCAACTCCCACAAGAAAGGCATTCAAAGAGTCATAGGTTATGGAAGAAGTCTCTTCCATAAGCCTATGGAGGCTCTTGGAGATTCTTTAACTCCCCTAGGTCTCTCTCTCATTGGATGAGCATGGAACTCCATAGTGCATTTGAGAGGTCCATGGGCCATCATTATGAGGGTAGTAGGGCGGCCATTGGGGGGGGGGGAGGGATCTCTCTTGTTTGCTTTGCTTATGCTCTAGTGTTGCTACTAGTGTGTAGAGTGCTTCCTTGTGATAGTATGCTTAAGGTTTGGATCTTGCTTATGGTATGGGACATAAGTAGGGTTTGGATCTTGAGAATGCTATGGAGTGTTGTGGTATGCTTGTGAATTGTTTATGGTTAGAAAGGGGGTGCTAGATAGGTCTTGTTTGGAGCTTGGATCTAGCTATGGTTGGGTGGTGAATATTTGAGGCCAGCTTGTTATCTATCTTTGTGTTTATAGAGTAGGGACACAGGTGGAGGAGAGATCCTTGGAGGCTTGCAGATCCTTACTTGTAGGTGGAGGCATCCTAGCTTGGAGTTGGGGAGCATCTTGAAGCTTGCAGGTAGCTTGGAGGACATTTGGAGGCTCTACCTTGGATTTGGAGGACTTCCTCACCTCTACTTGTAAAACGGACATTGTGCCATCATCTACAGTCTCTTCCTTACTCTCTCCTCTATCACAAATTGCCTCGTTTGAATCTAGTTCAATTTCATCTTCAAACATGGTTTCTGATGTGCCTATGGCCAAAAGCCCTCAAAAGAGCTTCTCGACCCATGGGAAGTGTTTCATGATTGTCAAGTAATCAATCTCCATTACTTCGTACACTATTCTTCTATCAATTCCTCTTGATCAATGAGTATCGCAAGAACTTCCAAAGCTCAACTAGGAGTTCTATCATCTTCAGGTATGACGGCTTCATCAGTCCTAACAAGTGTGCCTATGGTATTGAGAATCATAATCAATTCGAAATCTCAACATATCGAAGGGTGTAGAATGTAGGATAGCTTAAGTATGTGGCTCTATGCTATTCCATTTGTGGGATTAGCACACATCACTGTGTGATGCTATCCATGTCAATCTATCTTTCGAAACGATGTATGACATTAGTCAACAACTTGCACTAAAATGTTAGGTGTGCGGCCTAAACAACAAAACTAATGTTAGTGTTTGACGGGTCATATAATGCTCAACAATGGCAAACTTAGGTTGGTTTCATCACATCCTATCAATTCCCTTAGCATGGATCAACTTCAGTAGTTTGTAGCTAACAAGCATTAACAGGTTTTTCTAAATCACTCCCGGTAGACACACCAATGTTCGTTTGACAGGATAAATGACGCTAAACAATGGTTTAGGTGGAATTCAATGCTAATGGATTAGCTTCATCAGAAACGTTCAGAACGGATAAACTCTTCTCCAACTAATGGGTAGATACTTTCCAGCGATATTTCTTTCACAAGTCCTGCACTCCTGGCAGACACACCAATGTTTGGGCAAATTTTGACTAGGGATTGGTCTAGCCAAAACACCTTAGTGAAGAAAGGACCCACACTATCTTTACGCGGATAATCAGATTCTGACGGCTTCTAATCCTGGTGGCCCCATTGATTACCCCGTCCTCCCGAGTCAATGAGAGTTCTCCAGGCTTTCAGATGTATGACCAGATGGTAACTGCCTCTTATTGGGCATTATATCCACTTGTTGGCAAGAATAGGCAGACTTTGGTGGGGGATCTCACATACATTGGGTCAACATTTCAAGTGTGATTTTTTTTGAGATGGTCTTGAACTTTTAGAACATTCCACTCTCTCTAATGTGCACTCTTGTGTCCATCCAATTGTTCGACTCTTAAAATGACGCTCCTATCAATATCCTTCAAAGACAAGTTGTATCTTGTTCTAGATGTGACATAATCTAGATGACTCTAGATTCGCATTCTCTTTTCCGGTGGTAATCACTTTTGGGATCCTATTGCAACCCCTTCTCATGTCAAACTCCCAGAATTGTCTTTCACTTGCTTAGCATATTCCTTAGGCAACTTTTTATTGTTAGTGAAGATAAACATGGTTCTCGATTTTTTTCATAGTCATATATTGGCTGGTTCTTCCCCCATAACCCATGGCTCTCATAAAGGTCTCATGAGGTGCGTGAGGCCTTATGGCTATCAATTCCCAATGATGTTATTCCTTTAGAAGGCTAGTTTATTTCCTTTAAGAGTGAACTGTAACATAGGGTTTTCTGGCATGGGTAATTAAGTTGCCTATAACCTCACCCATTATCCCACTTATTTTTCCTAGACGATTTCCCAAATCTCATAGTACAACTGATCTGATACACTTTCGAATTCCTCATCCCATAGTTGCTTATTGGTACAACTCTCCCTTTTCCGTGTTTGTTACTTTTGGAAGGTGGGCCAAGGACTCCAGTATCGAGTTTTGTCGCTTTACGCAAGGTCTTTCTAGCGAGGTTGTATTTGGGCCAATGCTAATAGATTTTTCAAGTGCCGCCTCAATTCATCTTTTTAGTTTGACATCTAGGCTTGGTTGATTTTTTGCTTCTTCGTTAATCCTTCCCTTATCTCATTATACTAACCAACATAGTTAAGTAAATTTAACTTGAGGTATTGACGTCGGACAGATTAGCACATGTCGGGCAAGAAGAGCAAACCAATGGGATACGTCCAGGCTACCCGGACACAAATTTCAAAGTTTGTTGTAATGTACTTTTATTTCTTAGTGCATTTTGATTGGGCTAGGTGACGATCGAAACTAGAGAAAAAAAAAAGTATCTTGACAAAGGGTCTTTTTTTATTTTGGAACTCCTCTAATGGTTTGCTCACTACTCCATTCAGGAGCCAACCATAGTTGAGGAAGCTATGTCACAGGCTGACTCAGATCTCTAGAAAGAGGCTATGGACAAGGAGTACATACAACTCATTGTTGAGAAAAAATACATGGACTGCCACCAAGCTGCCAGCAGGCAGAAACGTAATTGATTGCAAGTGGATCTTTAAGATAAAGTATAAAGTAGATGGCAACATCAACAAAAGAAAAGCATGACTCATGGCAAGGGAATTTTCACAAGTTCCCAATATTGACAACTTCGAAACCTTTAGCCTAGTGGTCAAGCACACTTCTATCCGACTGCTACTGTCATATGTTGTTGCAACCGATCTTGAGGTACTCCAGATGGATGTACAAATGCCATTCCTCAATGTTGGAAGAAGGGAAGAGTCGATTTGATAAGCCGAAGCCTATGGATGAACTATCAAGCAAAGCGGAATGAGCCTTTTTTCCTAGTGTATGACTACACCTATCAATAATTGAACAAAGCTATAATCACAGAAGTCACGTTCAATCTTTTAGCAACTAACTTTAAAATCATTAGTACTAAAGTGATTTCATAGCCAAACATTTTAGAATGTGAAGTGATGTATAGAATGTTGCAGTGTTGAAGTATTCAACAGATCAAACCAAACAATAAGAGGATTATCAGTTACAAATGACTATAGAGAAGCATACATTTTGACGTGATACTAAATGCAATAAGAAGCTAGACTGATTCAGTAAGTAGCATGTACAAATCTAATGATGAGAACACAAAGCAATAGCGGATGAAACCGCGTACTCTAACCTATCTCAAAGTTATTGAAAACTCTGTCTGATGCACTTCCACTAGTAAGCAATAAGCACTAATAGTCTCTAATAGAGCTTTAAAAAAAATTCTAGAGACTATTGAAGTCTTTAACGATCAACTATTTATACTAAAGCAGTTAAAGCTCATCCGATAATATAGCTAATTAGGTCATAGATCGCAATTGGCAGTTAGCCATAATGCATTGTCATCCATCCAGTTAGGACTTCCCAAACTACTTGCAAAGCAGTTTGAGGGCAAGTCTTTAGCTTCATATCAGGCAGAACAATAATCGTCATCCTTCGACACGTTCAACTCCTTCGACTTTCGTCGAAGTCATCCGATATGTCGGAGGTTGTCTGATATGTCGGAGCCACTTGTTGAGCGAGTATTTCTACAGATTGTGTAGGAACACGAATAAAATTGCAGAATTGAATAATCAATGTAGATTAGAGATCGATTATTTGGATGAATCACTCCCGATAGTAGAGTAATCCAACACTCCCCCTTTATTTGAATCCATGAATGCCTTGACCTTCAAGCTTAGTTTTGCACAAACTTTCTATGTGCATCCAAGCTTAGTGCCTTAGTAAAAACATCAACAGATTGCTTCAAGCCATCAAGTGCTCTATGGAGTTTACATACATGATTATGTTTGCCTTTGATATTGTAACCTTCTGGTTGCGCATCATGTAAATATCCTCTTCAATAACTCCATTATGTTGTTTGTACATCCATTTGATGTAGCTCTAGATCTGTTGCAGTAGCAAATGACAATATAAGTCTGATTGAAGAATGTCTAATTACTGAAAGTATCAGTGTAGTCGACATCATATACCCGAGAGAATCCTCTCACGACAAGTTGAGCTTTTCTTTGATCGATGCTTCCATCTGCCTTGTATTTGATTTTGAATAGCCATTTGCAATCAGCTACATTTTTGCTGGCAGGCAATTTGCGACAATAGTCCAAGTATGGTTCTTGATAAGAGATGAATACTCTTTATCCATAGCTTCTTTCCAAAGATCAGAATCGGGCTGACCAAGTTCCTCTTGGATAGTAGTCAGCTCTTGAAAAAGATAAGTTGTAGACTCGTCGATATACCTTATAGGTGGGCTGCGTTCTCTTGTCGATCTTCTGGGAAATGAACGAAGGTGATTATTTTCATCATGTTGCAGTTGTTGAGCTACAACATCATCTTTTTTGGATTCATTGTTGATAAGATGTTCATGCGAAGTGGATGAGCTAGGACCTCAATAGGAATAGTCGACTTGTGAACATAAGTATTCGATAGTTCGGGAGAGTCCGATAGTTTGACTTATGAACTTTTCCCTTGTCTTTGAGGTTGATAAGCTGATCTTTGATGAAGACGATATCCTGATTGGTGAATATCTTTGACTAGACAAGATCATACAGCTTATAAGCTTTATATTAACTAGGTTTAGGGTTGCCTTGTAATCCGCAAACCCTCCAACAGTATCCCCCACCAAACTCAAAAGCACATGACTATGTGTATGAAAAAAAAAATGTCAAACAAGTCTCTAGATACAATTGTTACAATTCAAAGAGCTCTCCAATTGTGCAAAGAGCTCAAAAAAATTGCAGTGGCACAACAACGTCAAAAGAGGAGATCTCTGTCAACAAAGTATTTTTGGAGACAATAGTTTATCAACTACAGTACATTTGTGTTCGTGAAGCAGACAAATCTACGCCATCCACAACATACCTTTGATATAGTTTGGAGCTTGAAGCAACAAACTCAAGGATGTTAGAGGTTTCCAACAATGATTATGAGCCATGTCTTAAGTCCAAAAAAAAAAAAAATTCAAACAGCTACAAGAAACATCAAATGGGAAACTTCTGCTGACAAAAGTGCTTTCAAAAGACATTAATGAGCAAAGGAATTTTGATCCATCCAGCCCCTTCCATCTATCCACCTGCACCACGTCTAAGATTACAACACCCCCTATCATGCCCACTCCATCTTCATTTCACTGCCGTTTAGTAATCCCTTGTGTGGCATTCACATCATGTCTCAAGAAATACTAAGCTCGTGTACATCATCCGTTGAATCATTTGCGTGAGCAATTGGAAGCAAGTCATCAACGAGCCAACTCCACGTTACTTCAATTCAAATCTTCTGGAGACACTCATACTTCTTCAAAGATTCATCTCCTACGGAGTTCCACATCTATAAACTGCATCGATTTTTTACTCCTCCAGCACCGTAAGGAGTGGGGTCTTAACACTGCACTTGGCATGGGAGTTCTTAATGAAGGGGATAATATAGGCTAATATTCCAAGGAATATTCTAGCCATCATGCGGAACATCTTTAAAAATACAAGCAAGATAGAATTTGCCCATCAAGTTTAGGCTTTTACTTTATCCGTAATGGCTTAAATCATTCAATTTTAAGTTTAAATTGTCATGGGCACTGCACATTGTGATTTCAAGTTATATAAAAGCTAGTCACAAAGGCCTATTGGGGGTTTGTCCCATGGCACCAATGTGATTCAAAGTTAATTTAGTCCCATAATGCCTTTTTGTAAGTGACCACCACTCCAAGTATATATAGGAGTGGAAGAGTCCATTTTCAAGAAGCACCCCAATTGCAATATATGCCTATCTTTTCTCTCTGAGTGTTCTCCCTTGTGTGGTTTCATGTATTGTGTTACTTCACATTGTATTGTACAATATTGATCTTGCAACAAGTTAAATTAATCCAGGCCCTCCATTCTCTAGTAGGGTAAGCCTTAGAGGAGGAGATTTAGATCAGGGTTTTATCCTTTAGGTTAAGCCGTCATTTGTTAATTGCTAAGGAGAGAAAGGAGAGAAGAGTGGATCTTGCCCAAACTACTCACCCACTCGCTTTAGATCTTCTCATACTTCAACCTCTGCATTAGTTGGAAGCCATAGCCATTGGATGGGGAAGCCACAATGTCTAGTTGGAGCCATAACGTGTTCTAGTTGGGAGTCTGCCATAGCACTCAGTTGAAGCCATAGCCGGAGTTGAGGGGTGTGTTGCAGACAACACTGATTGGCCTCTCGTCGTACTTTGATAAGATGGTACTGCACCTTCTCCATTAACTCCAGGCGCGCCATGTTGAAATCTTTCATGTGCGATAGGAAGCACTTATTCGCCTCGTCAATCCATTTTGACGTGGTCCATGCCGTAAATTTTGATTTCCATTGTCCGCCCAGCATCGCAGCATGATAATACAATCTGGCAAGTGGCAATTGATCTTGAACATTGTCGGATGCCATCGGTTTATTTGAATCAAAAGCCAATTGAGGTAGGCAATCACCCCCCACCTTGTTGCTACGGATGCCAACATTGTCAAATCGTTCGCAAAGTGTGCAGATTGCCTAGTAGTCGGATCTGGTGACTGTCTATACTCGGCTGCATAAAATTGGAAGGCCATGTTGAAATCCATTGCTATTTGCCAATTATACACTTGGTGTATGATGGGGCAATTTGGAGTATGGATACTGATTTGATCCAAATCTTTCCATTTATTCCTTCGTGGCATCGACAACTAATACAGATCTACCCGCAATTGGCGAGGGCTGGCAACATAACTCCTAATGGAATCCGGAGTCTTTTCAAATACAATGGTTCTTCATGTCGGCTGCTCTCCCAATGCTGGTAGCTTGTCCAATTCTTTGCCCTCCTCTATCTAAGAGGTCTTGAATTTTACCACCCATCCACCCCTCAAGAACTCATGCAGATGTTGTTGTAGAAATATTCGGATCTGGTCCTCGATGGGGATTGGTTTTTGAAACAAAGGCACAGGCCTCGATGTGGATGGACCTTCTTCAGTGGCCTAGATGTCTGGTATATCTTGGATTTTTGGCCCGTCCAAACTTGTATACATGCCTCCCTGACCTTGGTGCTGAGGCGAGAACTACGACATCACAGGAACTGGAATCTGAGGGCCGGCTTCCAACACTTGAGCGGCTATCTATTCATAATCTTTGATAATCTCTTTTGCATTTGCTAGCTCAGTGGTTGCCGTACGTTTGAGTTTATCAAATTTTTCTCGAAAACCCTACCAATGAAGTACGGTAGGTTTCAACTTTCCTAAAGAGGTATATGATTTTCTCCGGTGAGACTGGATGATCAGTGTTATGGCCATATTCGGTTAAGGACCTGGAATAGTCCTAATATGGTAGACCGGCCCTCCAGTGTTCAAGATTATTGGTCATGCCTAGATTTTATTCCAAGTCCAAGCATGTTGGTGACTAGTAAGCTTGAGAGGACCCAGACACTCTAATTGAGACATATGGAGTAGTGCATGTACGTGTGACTGATATAGAAAGGAGGTATGCATGAAGAGTTGTGACCTATTTATAGTTGACCTGCATGGGAATTGCATGTGCTCATGCACAGGATCCTACTCTCTATATATTGAGGTAGTGATTATTTCGTCGACGACTTGGTCTAGGTTACCTGATGAACTCTTCTCCTCTTGCTGTCACATTGGCATGGCTTGGGGGCTAGATCCAGAAGGATTCTCCAGGAGGGATCTAGAATTGGTTGGGTGGTCTTGCTCCACAGTCTCTTGTGTTTTCTTATCCTCATCTTAGGGGTTTGTCCCTAGTGGTCTTTACATTGGTAGTAGAGCCCGGCTAAGATGCGGTTTTTGGATGGGATGGAGAGAAGTTCTACATCAAATCGGAATTGGAACGCACTTGGATTCACATCCCAGTTGGAGTGCTGTTTTTTCAAGGAAATTTGGGTTTGGATTCACTAATTCTTGCTGGAAGCATGCTTTTCAAACTTGATGGTAGAGTGCTCTTCTCCTTGTTTGATTTTGTTAAAGATGCTATGAATTAGTGTGGAATTTATTCTTATTTTTTGAAGCCTTGAAAAATTTCCGTTTGAAGTAGAATGATCTGCTTGAATAGATCCATTTTCTTGTTTGAATTTGTTTTTCTTAGATGAGTGATGTACATGAGTCCATAATGTTTTGGAAAGTTTTGATTCAGATTAGTAGCAGGCTCTATGTTGATAGATTGATAAGGAATCAATTTATCTAGGACACATAAACTGACTGTTGCTTGGAAATCTTGAAATTATGGTTTGCATGTGAGGAATTATGGTTTCAAACTAATCCTCTTGTGAAGCATGCAAACTATGAACAAGAAAACTGAAAACATTGATTGGAAAATGTAAATTGGTGACTCTCTAAGCTGTGACAGATTTAGACTTTGGATTGTGGATGCATGCTAGATTAATTGTGGATGCAACTGAGTTCTTGGAACTCCTATGATTCTGTAGCTTGTTGACTTGAGGAGCTTTTGAATGACAAACCTATTTACTCTCAGTATTTGTATAATCTGATTTGGTGAGGGAAAGCAAGTGTAGAGAGGGTCGCAACAATGCTTGTTCGCATGGAGTAGAAAAGAAAAAACCCTGCAGAAGAGTTGCATGATTGGAAACTTGTTTGAAACCTCTATACAGAAACGAGGTTTGAGAGAAGAGCGTGGTAAGGCAAGTAAAACAGCTGGAATGATGTGTAACTTGCTATAGTAATTGGACATCTCGTTTGAGCAAGAGGATTGATGTCCTACAAACAAACTGAGTTTGAAACTTGCTTTCTGGAGGTTGGAATGCACCCTCTAATCTGGATTCCCGCTTGTATGTGGATGAAGGAGAGATTAGAAGGCTGATTCGTGTTGTAGAAGGCAGTCGATGGTAGCTATGGTGAATCCGACATGAGTAGAGCGTCTTGGATGAACCTGAAAACGTGCGACCTGCCAGAAAGACCTCTCTCCCTCATCACCTACTTGATGGATCTCTCTCTCTCTCACGCTTGGGCAGCCACCCTTTCATGTGTGATGACGGCTGGAAAAGATCAATACCTAAAAAAATTTAGGTTTTGAAAAGCCTTTTCCCTTTTGTGCTTGGGTTGGGTATTTTGGAGTTGAGAGACCGCAATTCGTAAAATTGCATGTATGTGCATGAGGGTCAACCGATGTTTTAAGTGCTTGACGGGTTGTAATTTCAAAAATGGTTCCAAAAGTGATTATGGGAACTCGGGAAATTTGAGCTACTAGCCTCTAGTGACAGGAATTTTAATTCCTTTCGGCATGTGTGTCAATGCAGTAAACTCGGTTTCGGATATGGTTTTCCGATAAGAGGTAGAAAGAATTTGGTTTTTTTCTTCTTTGTGGACAATATGCATGTATAAAGTCCATATCAACTTGACAATCACCTGTAAACCTGGCATTTTGAGAACTTAATACTGTTGTTTTTCTGTCAAGCTGTAATAATCGGTCAAAATTTTATTAAACCGATCTTGACAAAATAATGGTAGTGGTTTAGTTCTCCAGGGAAGTACCCAGTTAGTGGAATTTTGGATTCCTGGTACTGTGCTTTTTATCGGTTTAACTTTGGAATAGGAATATTCCCAGTAATTGAGTTAAACGATAATTTGTATGGTTCTTCTTTTTCGACTTCGGTGTTACACCGATAGGTTATCCTAAAAGATTTGGAACTTTAGGATTGAGGAAACTAAAGCTTTTCAGATACTTGTTTAAGTGAATAAATGGAATAAAGTCGTAATTATTGGGAGGTAGTTCTATATTCGATTAAAAACAAGTGTATCAAATATCGTAAAGAATATCCGAAACCAAATTTTATTGATTTTCCATTGATTCGAGCAACTTTAACGAAGTAATGAAAATAAACAGGTCTGGTCAAAAAGAAAATAACCTAGCATTTACTTGTGTCAAATGAATTTTTGGGGACCTTCGCTAAAAGAATTTTTGGGTGACCGAAAAATCTAAGGGAGGAAGAAAATTGAGACACCTGAGTAGGTAAATGTAATAGTGTTGTGTAATTTGGATTGTTTAATAATCTCTGTTTGAAAACTGCATAGCACCGCTTTTTTGTATTCATTAAGTGGAATCTATTTTGAATATCTATAGGACCATGAGTTGACCCTATTTGTTATTGGAAATTGTGATATGGAATGAGAATGACACTTTTTTCACATTTGTATTGTAATGAGCCTTATTCCTAAGAGTTGTAACTCTCAGATGCTAGGAATTTGGGATGATAGTACCAACCATAGGAGTTGTTTTATGTGACGGTAATACCATTTGCAAATTCTTGTTAAATCACAATTTTGTAAATGGATTATTGTGATCCATTGGGAACAAATATGGGGGTACTCCAGTATTTGGTGGAATAGATATATGCTTATCTGGTATTGAAAATCTAGATGGAGATTTGAGATCTCTTAATTATCGGATAATGCGGTTAAAGATTTTCAAGAAGGAATTGAATTCCTTGTACCATTTTGGATATAGATACTGGATATCTATTGGTATACTTCAGCTATATTGAATTTTTCCTTTTGAGTTTGAAGAATAAACTTAGGTCATTTGGACTGTATATAAACGAGGTTTCTCGTCCATACTGGGGTCAATGCCTAGTGGTATTCTTAGATGATATGGTCATCTATTGTGAAAACTTAAGAAAATGGAGAATTTAATAGTAGGAGGTATTTTTTAGGAAATGGTTGAAGTTTAGACCCTATACTGGATATAGGATGATCAGTTAATCTTTTTGATTTTCTAATGATCGGATCTAAAAGCAAAGGACTTTCTTGGAGAGAAAACTGGTGGTATGGGACATCAGTGATTTCAAAGAGAAAATTCTTGTGTGAGAATGATCTATACGCCGATGGTTAGTATTTACATTATTTGTAAGTCTAATAGTTGAAACCATTGGTAAAGCCTATTTAGGGTATTTGAAGAGGTTATGAGATATAGATCCGGATCCCTAAATGGTATCTCATAAATTCCAAATCAGAAACCCTTAAAAGCTATTTCTGTTTTATTTTTAAACCTCTGCTTTTTAGAAATTTCTTATATACAAGACAATTGGATTGAGATTCATATAATTCCTTCCATTGTAGAACTAGGTTCTGAAGGACTGTTAAGTTATATGAATTCATGCTTCCATTTCAGGCTTGTGAATATAACTCAGAATCGATTAATGTTTCAATTGACTAAGTGGAATTTAGACTTCCTAAGCCCAAATGGTTATCTCTATTTGATAGTTGATTATTGAGAGTAATGTTTTTATCACTCGGGATAAGATATTTTATGATTTTAAAGAAAAAGTCCGGATTGTAATAGTATTGAATACTCATTACTTCTTTTTCGAATCTTTGATATCTTATACGTTGTCTCCTGGGAACTTTTTGATTGAAATTATGGAATTTCTTTTAAAAGGGGGAGAAGAAAATGATAGGAATAAGACTTTCATGGGATTAACCAATTGCATAGATTTCTTTTGTGGAATCCAGTTTGTGTGCAATGGTGGAACTATCCAGAGGAATAGAAAAAAAAACTCTAGTGATTCTTTTTGAATAATCTGGAACTAGAGGAGATTTGGGGGTTTTTGAGCTATGAGATATTCATGAATATGGGAAGTAGTGGTAAAGATTGAATTAAAGTTCACTGATTGGCTACCAAATACCATTTTGTTATGGATTGGATCAGTGGAATAAAGCGAAACCTTTTGTCCGAATATGTCTGTATAAATCAGCCTAATCTTAGTTTGTGCACTAAGATCTGAAGTAGGTTGATCCATTGAAGGAATTTTGTGGATAAAAGTATGATGGTTGAAAAACTTGTGATGTGGAATTGTTCACTTCAGAGATTTTCCAGATATCTTATTTACTCAAGAGAAATAGAATCTTCTGTAGCTGAGTTACAAGATTCTCAGTGAGTTAGGGAGAAATCTGCCAGTTAATGATATATGTGTTTATGTACTGGTCATAGTGAGATTATTCTCATATGTGCGTTCTTCAGTTCAATTTCAGAATTTGCCTCATGTTGCTTGGCAATCTTGAGCTCGCGATTCAACTGAATGATCTTTTGGCTTATCATGGTATCCTCGGTACCCATCTTTGATATGTGTTTTGTCCATGTCTTTCTTTTCATCTATAATGGTCTGGATCACTCGCACAAGGTTTGAGACTAAACCTAATGCGTCACCAGAATCCACTTGGGTTGTAGCAGCAATAGCGGGAGTAGCACTTGTAGGGATTGTGCTAGTTTGGCTCTGGTATCTAACCGGTTCTTCCTCTTTAAAAACATCTGCTCCTTCAAATCCATCTAACACCATGGCATCAAACTGCTTCGGAGATATGACCACATGATCGACCCTGATGGTGTTTGGTGCTATGTCGGCTTGATCTTGTTGATTGATCTGAAAAGAGTCATAAAAAATAGTAGAATTGTCATGGAACCATTCGAATCCTTTTTCAGGAGATTGGGAATTAAAGGGTCCTAGACTCTTGGGCATTTCAAAAATTTCATCTAGGCCCAATGGATTGGAATCATCGAACATATTCATAAAAGCTTGGGTATTTGGTAAAATCACTCGAGTTTGTGTGGGTGAGACAGCTTGGGCAGCTATGATTGGAATGGTGGATCCAACAGTCACAGACTGACCCTGTGAGGAAGAGGAGACGAGGGATGCATCAATGGATTGGGGAATGGGTAGTTTAGTGCATATTGCAGTAGGAGGTGGAAGCGCAACTGAAGATGTCTGTCTAGTACGGCGTCGTGACGCGGGAGGCAAGTCAGGAATGACGACTTTGTTGCGCACACGATGTCGACTATGAGAACTAGATGTCTGGTGTGAGGACTCAGCATGCGTGTCTTCATACACGGATAAAATGTTGTCAACACAGAATCTATGGACCTTGTTAACTAGTTACAAAATAGCAAGGGAGGAGAGAAGAGAGCCCGCAGCAAACTGTTATTTGGAATTTTCCTTGATGGCTCTCTTCAATTCTCCGAATACCATTTTGTACTACTTATAGGACTCTAAGTCTAGATCCTAATTTATAGTTGGAATCTACAATGCAATGTAGGATCCACGAAGAGATGTGCTCCTTCCTAAGGTTGCCAACCATCAGGAAGTTGTTTAGAAGGTGAACGGCGGCACAGATAGCAAGATCTCGGATGAAATCGACGAGGTAGCCATCATTGGTCTAGTGGAGTTCATCAGAGGTATCAAAATGGTTTGATGGCAATTTTGGCATGCTTATGGTTTGGCGATGGCTGTGTGCTAGAAGTTATGCCAGACGTCATGCGCACCTTGTAGGTTGCCATCTGATAGGTGATATAAAATTTCGATTTGGCCTCTGTCCAGGTGCCAAAGGCATTGTTATAAAATTCATGTTGATCTTTCCATAAAAGATGTGCTCATAGATCCCCATGGCTGTGAGCAAAGGCTCGACAAGGTTCATCCACTGAGCCACCATGCTTGTGCTAGGGAGTACCATGACGTCCGTCTTGGTCAGAACACCACGATAAATCACATAGTGCAGAGACTGACTGATATTAGTGGAAGACATGATGAGGATGCGAGAGTATATCAAATGGCAGTATAGAAAATTTGGAAAGTTTTGGTCGCTGGAAAATTTGCAAGAGCTCCGCTAGCACAAGTGAAAAATAAAATCAAATTTTGCCCTTTTATAGACTGATTTGAAGGGTCCATTAGACAATGTACTAGCTTGACTACTCAATTTTGGACAAAAATTTGTAGACATGTTCAGTACTGTGAAAATAGGTTCTAAAAATCTCAGCCAAGGTTTCTAAGATACTAAACTGATCCGACGAAGGTCTATACTTCGCCTAGAGACATCATTCGCTCAGGTACTATAATACATGCAAATTTTGATGATCTGGCCCTTTTCCCAACCTAATTTTGGCATTCTGAATCCATCTGTCAAGTTGGAGAAGGTTAATAAGTGTTGTAAGGTGCTCGACGAAGGTTTCCAAAATGGTAAGTTTTCGAACATTCGCCTAACTCAAAAACAAATATTAACTCTAGAAAGGAACCTTTGCCCAACTCAGTATAGAGAAATCTGAGGTGGATGTATGATCTGAAATCTCGACGAAGGTTTCTAAGACTGTATGTAGAAAATATGACCCAAAAAGTAATTTTCTAAGTCATTCTTCATCAAAAATTATTTTCTGAAAATATTTTCCTTCACTTTTTTTTTTTCTTTCTGATGACTTTTTTTTTTACTTTTGCTCATCATTTTTTTTTTAAGTCTTTTTCCAAAGAATAGAAAAATCACTCAAGTAATAAAAAATAAGAAAATTGTAAAACAATAAAATTGATAATGAAAAAGTCTTCCAATAGACACTTTATCGTTTCATTCACAAAATGTGTTCAATCACTAACGATCTCGATAGGACGTCCAAATCTAGTAATAACGTTTTCATAGAGAAACTTAGCCGTTGATTTTGCATCTGCAACTCAAACTGCTTTTGCTTCAACCCACTTGGTCATATAATCAGTTGCAACAATGATAAATATGGCCTAAGATCCTCTTGCCGCAAGATGAATAGGACCAACATAGTCGAGGTACCATTTCTCGGACGGTGTTTGCGATAATACTGGATGTAAAGGTTCATAATTTTGTCGAGTAGGATGACGTGCTCGTTGACAAACATCGCATGACTGAATATAATTTTCTGTATCTTTGTGAAGTGTAGATTGACAAAAAAAATAAAACACAATCTCACCTAGGCCAAAAATACACTCTAGTAACAAAATTTTAAAATTCAAGGAGATTGAAAGAAGGGGAGAATTTTGATACTAGAAACCTCAAGAACTTGAGAAATGTTTTCATAGTTCATCAATGTTATTATTTATTAGCTCATATTGTGTGTCTGCTCAAATCTTACATAAATCAACACTCAAGATTGAGTTTGGGGACCACCAATACCTAGGGCACTATATTTGGACCTCATGGATGGAATCTTGAAAATAATTAACCCTCATGGATGAAATCTTGAAAATACATAGGTCTCATGGATAGAATCTTTAAAATACTTAGCCCTCACGGATGTAATCATTGGCAGCCTTGAACATGATGTTGATAAAATTCTTAAAGATCTTTCTGCAACACATTATGTATGCTAATGGATGTTTGTTAGCCCATGGTAAAAATATAATTGCTCGTCCTCTTGTATCGCCATTACTACGGCTGACCAAGAGTACTTGCCATTACATCCTTACAACGGGCCTTCAAACAAAGATTATCTAGTCCATTGTGAATTGTTTTCAAATCAACATGTTATTCAACCAAAATAACAAGAATTCTTTGCAATAATTTTGTTGGAAAATAGTTGGAACACTACCCATGTATGTACAAATCAGAATTTCCCAGCTGAACACCAATATAAGAGTGAGGTCTAAATAAAACACGATCATGACTGGGAAAATATAGTTCTTCTCCCTACACAAAAATAGTTAGAAATCTTGGAATACAGTAGCATGAATCAACTCCAAATTTTATCATAAACGATTCAAAAGCCGGTCATATCTGGTTAGACATATGATGTTCAATTTTCTTCTACGATGTGAAAGAATATTCAAGCTCTTGCAGCATGCTGAGGCAACACTGAACGTTTGTGCTCACTGCTAATTGATCGATCTCGGAAGGAGACATCTCACCGAAGCTAATGGTACTGATGGATGAAGGGGAATCCAGATATGTAGTAGTAGGAGATGAACAATCACTTGAAAGAGGAGATTTTCCATCACTAGCTATAGCAACCATCGATGACCGGATTAGAGAGATGGATGATGAGATCAAGCGTGCCCACGAAGCAACTATGGCCGCTTTTCACTTGGCCTCTTTTGGGTAGCACTTTTCTTCTTCTTTCCAATTCCATTGCTGTTATGCTACTACCAGTAGTGCGATTCCTCATCAAAACTGCCATCTTATTGTGACGTTTTTTGCCAATCCCAAGATTCTGTCCAGCAGCTCCTAGTTTGCTATTTAGCAAAACTGCCCAAAAAAGCGAACATATATCAATGTGTCTTCTTAGGCATCGATCAGAACCGATTTCAACTATATTCATTTGAGAGCACCAAGGACTCCTACTCTGCTCCAGTGATCCTTGATGTAATGAAGAGACAATATTTCTTCCGCTCTGTGTCATACACGAATGTGTGTGGGGGAGTAGATTTCTGCGAGCTGCCACTCTAACTGCTGCAGTTCACTGGCTCTGCAAGAAAATGCGATGATTTCTTTGTGTCAAATCTTCATATACATATGAAGAGAGAGAGAAAGATGCTCTTGAAATATTTAGTCAAAGATTCCTGTATTTTTAGAGGGCTTAAATTCTGCAAAATCCATTATATGTCCATAAAAACAGCTCAGCTATGCTTAAATATTTCATCTTGTTTGACTTTCATAACATCTTCTATAAAGTTTGACCAAGGTCTCAAGTTGTCATTTTGGGTGGCATCAGTTTGACCAAGGTCACAGTTGTCATTTTAGGTAGCATTAATGATCCTTTACATAAGGGAACGAGATAGCATCGGTTTGATCAAGGTCACAGTTGTCATTTTGGGTAGCATCAATGACTCTTTGCATAAGGGAACGAGATTTATCACTAACTTTTTCATTGGGTCATCCTACGATAAAATTGGCTTGGCCTTACGATCTCACTTTTATTATGCCAAGATTCTCCAATTAATAGTGGGGAATTTTTTCTCCCATAGTCCATGCAAGTCATGTGTTTAATATTACACAAATAAGGACATGCAAGATATATACAAGAGAAATGATATATATAAGTGAGGACACATAATGTGTGTTAAAAGGATATATATAAATGAGGACACATAACTTGTGTTAAAAGGATATATGTAAACACAATGAATGAGGACCAATAATGTGTGCTAAAAGGATATATGTAAATGAGGACACCCTGTGCATTATGGCTCAAATCTTAGATGAACCAAGCATGTAAATTGACCTTGGGGACCACCGCTACTTAGAGCATCATAACGAGACCCCTCGTGGGCCTTACATATTCTAGCTCTATCCTTGGAGTATGATGACAATGCATAATATTTCTACAATGTGCCTCCAAACACACATAATCTAGTCCATAACAGAAGCCTAAAATTGTTGTGTGGTTGCATCCTAGCATATAATAGTTTGTGCCATGTCACACATTGGAATCTATAATATTTTGTTCCATGCCACGTGTGGGAGTGCCAAAAGAATCAATCCTTCCTTACAAAACTCCCTTGCAATGGTGAGACCATTTCATTTGTGGTTGGTGGGTGCTTGAGGAATACTACTTGCATCTCTCTAGCACCCACCACCCTTGGATGAGAGAGGGCCTTATTGATAATTGCCTAGATTGATGCCCCCAAACATGTGTGTGTGTGTGCGCGCGCGCGCGCGTGCAAGAGAACCTTTTTTTTTTTCATTTCTACTTTGCCTTTGATAGTTGTCTCTCTTCCCAATTGCTTATTTTTAGTCAATCTTATTTCTCCTTGATGAATGCATCTATACAATCAATTAAAATAATCCACTTGCTATTAAATATATTGTCGCATTAATCAATGATTTTATTGATCTCTCAATTTACAAAAGTTAAAAATCAGAAAATCTCGAGATCTTGTCAAAAAACACTCTAACAGAGCACTTTTTCATGATTTTTTGAGATCTCCTAGGAGATAGCTCTTGAAACTTGGACAATCACCAGATCTAACCCAGATGCATCCATGAAAATCTCTGCGAGAGTTCCTGATGGAGGAATCACCATTTTATAGTGTGTGCGAGGGTTTCCAAAAGCTGAATTTTCAGAACCCTCGCAGAGCATTAAGATCAACTTAACAACCCTCGCAAGGTGCCTAAATGGAATTAGAGCAGTGAAATTAGCCTGCCTACATGGGAAAATCCAATCACAGAAACAAGTTGTGCGAGAGATCACTTCCTGCGAGAGATGAACCCTCGCAGACAGCCTGAACCCTCGCAAACCTTCGCATAGCAGTCAAATCACCTTCTGAACTCTCGCAGACTTTCCTAAGGTCTTAGAATTTTGTGAAAAAGGTGCCTGCCAAAATTTGGGTGGAACTGAGCAAGGGAAAGTGGATTTCACCTAATACGCACTCTAAATTCCGCTATATAAGGGCTGAATTCGAGTCATTTGTCACATTTGCTAGCGAAGCTCTGCCAAAATTTACACTAAAATTACCAAGTTTTCCGTTCGTGACCAAACTTCTTACCAGCTATCATCTGATCATACTGAACACCGATCTGCGCTCTCAACTACACTTCTTGTCATCCAACACTCGTTATTCACGTATTTACTGCCGTTTCCACACCATTTTTCATTTTCCACCGTTTTTTCTACTCATCACTGCTAACATGGCCTCCTCATTCTCTGAAGACTCTGGCACCAAACAGGTGATCCAGCGTGACATCCCCGAGGCCACACAGATTTGGCCTCTACCCTCTGACGCTTTGTGCTACATACCTATGTAACTAGGAGTACTTCAGACCCCTAATAGTCCGTTTAGTACTGGGGGCTAAATGGAAAGGTACCCTTAGGATTAAGGGTATGTGTCCTTGGATAAGGACAGGCAAGTGACTATACCTTAGTCAGAGGTAATGGAGTCACGTGACCATTGGATAAGAGGTACCCTTAGTATAAAGGATAGGTGCCTTATATTAAGGCACTAGTGTCCTTGGTTAAGGACAGGTAGGTATCTATGCCTTGGATGGAGGTATGGAACCTAGAGGGGTGTTAGAAAGTCATTGGATGACTATTTTTCAAAACCTTGGGCCTCAACCTTGAACATTATCACTTTATTGGTCTAGGACCAAAGTATACTTGCACAACTTGGGCAATGGGACCTAGTAGGAGGGCACCCTTCTAAAGTGTCCATTGAGTTCCCAACTCCCACAAGAAAGGCATTCAAAGAGTCATAGGTTATGGAAGGAGCCTCTTGACATTCCATAAGCCTATGGAGGCTCTTAAAGATTCTTTAACTCCCCTAGGCTTCTCTCTCTCTCATTGGATGGGCATGGAACTCCATAGTGCATTGGAGGGGTCCATGGGCCATCTATATGAGGGTAGTAGGGCACCCATTGGGAGAGAGAGATCTCTCTTGTTTGCTTTGGTTATGCTCTAGTGTTGCTACTAGTGTGTAGAGTGCTTTCTTGTGGTAGTATGCTTGAGGTTTGGATCTTGCGTATGGTATGGGACATAAGTATGGTTTGGATCTTGAGTATGCTATGAAGTGTTGTGGTATGCTTGTGATTTGTTTATGGTTAGCAAGGGGGCGCTAGATAGGTCTTGCTTGGAGCTTGGATCTAGCTATGGTTGGGTGGTGAATACTTGAGGCCAGCTTGTTATCTATCTTTGTGTTTGAAGAGTAGGGACACAGGTGGAGGAGAGATCCTTGGAGGCTTGCAGATCCTTACTTGCAGGTGGAGGCATCCTAGCTTGGAGTTGGGGAGCATCTTGAAGCTTGTAGGTTGCTTGGAGGACATTTGAAGGCTCTACCTTGGATTTGGAGGACTTCCTCACCTCTACTTGTAAAAGTGGTATCAGAGCTAGACAAAGGATGGTGACCTTTCTAACCTTCTTCAAGTTCTATTAAGATCACCAACTAAATTTTTTTTGGGAAAGATTATAGGCTTTTCTAGTTGTAGGAAGCTTGTAGTTGATGTACCCAATGAATCTAGTTCTCTTTGGAAGAGAGTAATGATGCCTATACAATTGTTTAGGGGCTGATTTTTTATCATGTTAGAGAAGTTTTAAAGTGGGCTTTGGGTTTTTAAAAGTTCTGAAAAAAGATTTGTGGGATGGGTAGAGGAAGTCTTCCTCTACATACACAAACGTTTTTTGGCAAAAAGATTGATTCTAGCTATGTGTTTTGATCAAAACTAGTGTTTTTTTTGCATAAATGAAGTGTTTGAAGTTTTGATTTTCATTTTGAAAATCTGTTTTTCAGACCTATAAATCTGAAATTCAGATCTGAAAAGTGAAGTTTTCATTCAAACTTCATTAGTTACACCTTTCTATCTCCTAGTTTCATGAAAATGACAATGTAGGAAGGGAATGGTAGTGTAACTTTGTGCATAGAACAAGTTTTGAAATTCTATTTTTTGTCATTTTGAAGTTCTGATTTTCAGACCTGTAAATCTAAAAATCAGATCTAAAAATTGATGGTTTCATAAAGCTTCATTAGTTATCCATTTCTAGACTTTAGTTTCTTGGTTTTGGAAATCTAGAATAGTGAGAAATGTGAAAACTTTGGTTGCTTTTGAAATGACAAATTGAATTGGAATTGGAATGGGAACTTTATGTAAACATTAATAATGGTTGGATTAGTTAATTGAAGTTTACATAAAGATTTGGTTTTCATTTTTGCTTTTGATTAAGGCAAATGTAGCTTGTTGTTGTTTTCCTCTTAAGCTTGGATTAAGCTTGCAAATAGTAGGCTTGGATTGAGCTTACAAACAATAAGATTGAATGTATAGAAGTAAATGCTTTTTATTTGCATTGGATGTAACAATTTAAGCATTTCTATCATTCTAATTTGAGCACTTGTTGTTGTATTTGCATAATAGGAAAACACACAAGCAACCCCAATGGATCGAACCAATGAAAATCCAACATTTGATCTATCAAATCCATCCAATGTGGCACAAGCTCTTGAACTTTGATACCAACAAATTCAAGCCACTAATAAGCAGCTTCTTGAAGCTAATCAAAAAGACCAAGACTTAGAGTCCAGGTTAGCCAATCAGAAGAAGCATGTAGTTCCACCTCCCGTGAAAGTGTTTAAGGGGGAGAAGAAAGATAGGAACTTACAAGTGGTAAGTTCTTGGCTAAATGTTTGGAACAAATACTTTGCCATGAACCAATTCCCTGAATCTGAAAAGTTATCCACTGTCACCATGTTCCTTGAAGGAAGAGACTTAGTTTGGTGGGATGAATTGGTTGCAAAGGGCAATCAATCTTGTACATGGAATGATTTTTGCAAGCTTTTTAGAGATTATTTTCTACCACTTTTAGATGACTATGAACATTTCCAAAAGTTGAGTCATCTAACCATGAATAAAGGTTTGGAACAATTTATTCAAGATTTTCATGAGTACCTGAATCCACTTTATAGTGATATTCCTCCTAAGGTACAAATGTTAATGTTCATTGATGGGTTACCAAAAGATTATCAAGTGGATGTTCGTAGAAACCATCCAAAAACCCTAGAAGATGCTATTAGGGCTGCAAAATACTTTGATGACACACCTAAGCCACCTAGGGGAGCCTAATGAGCGGAAAAAAGGTTTTCAATTTAAGAGGAAGGATAGGGAAGTTGTTAGTGAAACACATCCCAATTCCAAAAAATTTAAGAAAACAAATTTGTTTTTTAAAAATCATCATGGTGGCAATGATAAAGCTGAAGCTCGTAAGAAGAACCTGTGCTTCAAGTGCAATGGCGAGGGTCACCTTGCACGAGATTGCGTCAAATAACCAGCTTTTACCTCAGGTAATCTATCTCGAAGTAATGAGATGGATGTATTGTGTCCTTAGTTCTTTAGTCTTTGGACCTAATGACCTTAAGTGCATTAAAAGTAAAGCAATTGAACAAGGTAACCGTTAAGAATAGATATCCACTGCCACGGATGAATGACCTAATAGATTATCTTGGTGGTGTTGGGTACTTTACCAAGATAGATCTAAGGTCGTGATTCCATCATATATGCATTAAGGCAGAAGATATACCAAAAATCGGATTTTGAACTCACTTTGGTCACTACGAATTTTTGGTGTTGCCTTTTGGTTTGACCAATGCACCGGCAACTTTCCAATAGATGATGAACGATTTGTTCAGGCCATATTTGGAAAGATTCGTAGTGGCATTCTTAGATGATATCCTAGTGTTCAGTAAGACTTTGGCAGAACATAAAGAACACCTTATGTCTGGGACATCCTAAGAAGGGAAAAGCTCTTTGCCAAAGAGTCTATGTATGACTTTTTTTGCGAAGGAATTGTCCTACTTGGGGCATAAAATTTTCAAACGGGGAGTGGAGATTGAGGCCGATCGTAACCAGAGGGTTATTGATTGGCCTATTCTCACGACAGTTCAGGAAATCAAGTCTTTCTTGGGGTTTGCAGGATTTTTCTGTTGGCATATTCTCCAATTTGCTCGATTGGCAATTCCTCTTATCCAGGCCTTGAAAGGCTATAAGAAGCTAAAGCCGGAGGGCTAAGAGTCCACTAGTGGTGTGGACGGAGGATATGAATAATTGTTTTGAGTTGTTTAAGAAAAGTGTCACTTCGACACCAATACTAATCATTGGCGATCCTAATAAGGCTTTTGTGGTTAGGACCAATGCTAGTGATTATGCTATTGGAGCTGTTTTGATGCAGGATGGACATCTTGTGGCTTATGAAAGCAAGAAATTCAATCCTGCTCAGTCTAGGTATTGTACCTATGAGAAGGAACTGTTTGCAATTGTTCATTCATTGAAAATTTGACGACATTATTTGTATGGAGCCAGATTTGAAGTTTTGACGGATCATCAGACTCTTCGATATTTCTGTGATGCTACAGATTTAAAGGGGAGGGTTTAGGGTTGAGCTGATGGGTTGAGCTGATGCAAATCTTTGACTTTTCTATACGTTATTGTAAAGGAGGTCAAAATACTCTAGCGGATGCTTTGAGTCGGTTACCAGTTATTAATCTGTTGTGCTTCATTGTTATGGAACCGGAGTTGTTTCAGTCTCTTCAAGGACTATATGAGTCCGATCCTTTTTTTGGAAAGTATTGGCAACAAGTACTTTCGAGGCTCGATTCAGGTTTGCAAGATTTCTCAAATCAGGGAAAGACTGAAACGGATTTCCTAATTCGAAACATGATTTTGTTTCGTAAAGGAAAGGTGTGTGTACCGGAGAATGACACTGTAAGGGCCCAAATCTTGCATGAGTTTCATGATAGTCCATGCGCAGGACATCCGAGTATACAAAGAACACTTGACTTAGTTCGAAGGCAATTTTGGTGGCCTAAGATGAAATGTCAAGTAGAGGCCTATGTACTTAAATGTACTAAGTGCCAGTTAAATAAAGCAGAGAGGCTAAAAGCTAGTGGCCTATTACATCCTTTAGATATTCCTACCGGAAAGTAAGAAAGTATATTTATGGATTTTGTGGTCGGGCTTCCACATACAGGGAAGGGCCACGATTCGGTTTGGGTCCTTGTTGACAGACTTACGAAGTTTGCTCAATTTATTCCAACGACAACTACCGTTAAAGCTTCAGAACTAGCACAACTATTTGTTGAGAAGCTTTTTCAACTATACGGGCTGCCTTGCGATATTGTCAGTGACCGTGACCCAAAATTCACTGGGAATTTTTGGCAAGCAGTATTTGAAAAGTTGGAAACAACTTTAAGTTTGAGTTCTGTAGATCATCCAGAATCAGACGGTCAAACGGAAAGGACCAATCAGACGATGGAGTTTTTAGGACTTCCACTATTACTTGAGCTACTTGATCTTGATCTTCTACCTTTGTTTCTTGATCAGATTCAGCTTCTCTTATCTCTTTTGTTGTGTCTTTGTGAATGAAATCAGCTGCAATTGTGTCTTTTGCTCGTGTAGCTACATGCAGCTCCCTTTCTCCCTCCCCTAAAACTATTGCATGTGGATGGATGGCCACCACAAAAGCTATAGTTGACTGGACACAAGGGAATGATGTAATAGCTTGAGGTGGTCCCGATGGGGATTGAGATCTGGAACGTGGAACAAGTGATTGCATTGGTAGTTGTTGGGTGTCCATGATTAGGAACTGAGGTGAGGAGGCAGCAGGTGAGATCCGTTGTCGTCTGGTGCACCTTGACTGGAGGCTGCCTTCTTCTTTATCTTCATTGTCTTCATTGCTAGATGAAATATCTTCGTACCCAGCCATGTTCTTCTGCTGTTTCCTCAGAGTCAACTACTTGGTCGTAGATGGTGGTGGGTTATCGGAGTCCATGTCAGATTCAAAAACCAGTTTGCTAGCGGTCATCTTCATCCTCTGCCTCTTCGGTGGTGGTGTGGTATCAGCAAGTTGAGAGGCTGGTGGTGATGACCGGTCATGTCGCTTCTTGGTGCGACGTTCATGAGCTGCAACAACTTGTGGGAAAGATGTAGCTGAAGCTATGGATTGTGTATAGCCTCTGTTAGTAGCAGCATCTCATGGAAACAATGCAAGCCTCAAGTCGATAGAGGATTGACTTTGAGCAAGATAAGAAAAGATGTAGCCCAATGATGTTACTGGGGCCCGAGGCCCTCTTTTGTAATGTATGGATCAACTATCGGGAGATAAATCCTCCCCAATTATATAGGTTGTGGTGGGCTTCATAGGATTCTCCAAGCATAGCAAAAATCTGAAGGGGAATCCGAAACAAACGTGCCTTGCATGTAAATGTGTACCTACTGAGGTAGGCATAGGCAGCTCCTAATTCCTTGGGTTTGATGGCTTTGAGCAGGATGTCATCCTTGTTCTTCCACTTGTCGACTGAGGTGTCAAGGAACTTGGCATAGAATTGCTACATCATGTTGGTCAGCTTCACCGGTTTTTCTTTAGGACCACTTGGGAAGCCAAAGGTAGTAAGACTGCTAGCAACCAAGTAGATATAGAGCTGAAGATTGGGAATATCGACACTAAACATCAACTCTTTGGCTGCAAAATTTTTATAGGCCTAGTACATCAAGTAGAGGCTCTGATGACCCTTCCACTTAGGAATTCTGAAATCAAGCATCTGGAAGAGCATCTCTGCTTGTGTGTGCCACTGCAGCACGATGCGATGTTCACATGGAACCAATTTCAATGTCAGAGACATCTTTGGTACCTCGGCAGTGTGATTGGAATCTGATTCTGCCATTTCTTCTTTGGAGTCTCTGTAGTGATGAGGAATGCAAAGGTATCGAAAAAAAAAATCAGACGTATTGAAAAATTGAGAAGACTCAAAAAAGGTAGTGTATCAGAAAGGTTGAAAAACTCGAAAAAAATGTAGGGTATCGAAAAAATGTTCAGACTCAAAAATTGCACCAAGTCGAAGACAAGTAGACTCGAAAAAAATGAAGAAAAATCGAAAAACAAGCAAACTCAAAAAATTTCAAGTAGGCAGAGAGAGGGTGGCAGATGCAATGAGAAAGAGAAAAGTTGATCGTCGGATCGAGTCAAGAAAAAAAAAAGAGTGGATGCAGTTGGAGATGGAATTGGATGCAAAAAAACACAGGATGGCGGCTATAGATAAGTAGCAGCACGACCCTCCAAATGTAAAGCAGCCAAATGTATCTGCTGAATGTCAGTCTTAGAAAACATAAGGAAGTAGGTCTCAAGCTTAGAATACCAATTCTCGAGTTCATTCCCATCGGATGACCCAGAATACACAGTAAGCTGAACCTTATCCTTAAAGTCTCGTGGCAAAGGACCAGAAGATGAAGGAGTCTCGGGTGGTGGAAATGTACGCTGTGGGGAAACAAGTGAAGATAGTGGAGAAACACTGGACTGGTGGCGCATGTTTTGCCAGACGGCTTCACACCCTGGCCTTGCTAGTTGGACAGAGTTTATGACAACACTCCGCCTAGCGATGATTGATCCTCAGTGGCTTATTCGACAGAGCGACATCTTTCGCAGTTTATCTCACACTGGTGACTTGGCTGCTTATACGACATGGTTTACAGAGCTTTCCTATCTATTCCCAGATATTTCTACATTGGAGCTCATCTCTCGTTATGTTGTTGGTCTACGAGGCGCACTCAGGTATGATGTTTCTTCTTTTTTTCCACTCACTCTTTCTCACGCCATCTCCCTTGCTACCGCACTGCAACACAAGTACTCTCCCATCTCTTCCTCTGTTTCTCGTCCTTCGCGTCCTTTCACACGTCCTATTTTTTTCTCTCCATCCTCTGCTAGTCCCACATCTGTTAGTTCACCTTCGTCCACTCTTCCTTCGGCACCACGTCCTCCTTTTTCTCCTCGTCCTGTTTTTGTTCGTTGCTACTCACAGCCTGAGATGTCTGAGATCCGTGAGAAGCGCCTTATGTTTCGTCCTGATCATATCGTCGGTGATTGTCGACAGCCTGCCACTGCTACTGCCGTCTATTTCCATGATGCTGATACACCTGATGATAGTCCTGATTCTGTCATATATGCCTTCATATTCTTGATGATAACCCACCTATTGATCAGTTTGCCACACCCATTGAGCCTGTTCCTGATCCCCTTGATCTAGCTGTATGCCATGCTCAGCTTGCTTATGCTACTTGGGCCGGTAAGCCGGGTCCACGCCATATCCGTCTTCGCGTACGTATCACTGGTCGTGAGTTTATTGCCCTTGTTGACACGGGTAGCACTCACTCATTTCTCAGCAGTCACTACATCTCATCCCCTGCATGTTGAGGTTGCCAACACACACTCTTTTCCTAGTATCAGCAGCTTTCATATCGGATTGGAGACTTCCTTGGTCAGGAAGATTTTCATATTATTCCACTTACACGGTACGATCTTATCCTCGGTGCTGATTGGTTTGCATCCCTTGGTGCGATTATAGTACACCTCCAGCAGCAGACATGGACATTCTCTCATGATGGTACTCAGCATATATTTTCCGGTATTGATTCTCGGCAGGACTACCAGCTTATTTCCGGGAAGCAGTTCATACGGAGCCTCCCGAAGGCCCACTGTGCGGCTATTCTTTCTGTTCAGCCACTTCAGCCTATTGCGGATGCACCACCTTTGCCACAGGTATTTTTTGAACTGTTGCATGAATTTGAGCATGTTTTTAGAGAGCCGACTCAGTTACCACCTTTACGAGATGTCAACCACCATATAGACCTTGTTTCCTTTGCATCACCTCCTTCTCGTCCTCCTTTTTGTATGTATATTGTTGAGCACAAGGAAGTCCAGCGTCAGGTGTCTGATTTATTACGTCAAGGCCTTATTGTTCCTAGCCATAGTCCTTTTGGTGCTCCTGTTTTACTTGTTGATAAGAAGGATGGTACTAAACGTCTATGTATAGATTATCGTGCTTTAAATAAACTTAATCAGTACCCTATTCCTCATATGGATGACATGTTTGACCAGTTAGGCCAAGCCAAGATCTTTTCTAAACTTGACCTCCGTTCCGGTTATCACCAAATTCGTATGCATCCTCCTGATGAGCACAAGATAGCTTTCCGTACCCACTTTGGTCTGTATGAGTTTCGTGTCCTTCCTTTTGGTGTTACCAATGGCCCGCCCGAATGTCATGAATAACATCTTTCGTCCTCTGCTTGGAAAGTGTATCATTGTTTATTTTGACGATATCTTCATTTATAGCACCACTCTCTCTCTCTTCATGTTCAGCACGTTCGTTCTGTTTTTGTTTTGTTAGTTACTCATCATTTGTATGCTAAACGTTCTAAATGTTCTTTTGTTGTGGTACAAATCGAGTTTTTGGACTTCTTTGTTACTAATGGTATTGTTCGTCTCGACCCTCGTAAGGTCTGTTCTATTCTTTCATGGCCTGTGCCTGCTTATGTTCATGATGTTCGTATGTTTCTTGGTCTTGCTATCCATCTTCGTAAACTAGTTGCTCATTTTGCCACTCTTGCATCTCCTTTGCATGCTCTGTTGAAAAAGGAAACTTCGTTTGCTTGGACTCCTACATGTCTTTCCGTTTGAAAGAACATTTTTATTGGCCTTCCATGAAGCGTGAGCTTTCCCACCTTATTCATACTTGTGATTTTTGTCTTCGTAACAAGTATTTCCGTGAAAAACCTGGCGGTCTCCTTCAAAGTTGGCCTATTCCTTCCCTCCAGTGGACTGATATATCTATGGACTTCATTTTAGGTCTACCCGTACTCAGCGTGGTCACGACTCTTGTTTGGTGGTAGTTGATAGGTTTTCTAAACAAGCTCATTTCATACCAGTCAGACGTACTATTACAGTAGAGCAGTGTGGTCATATATTTATTTCTGAGATTTTCCGCTTACATGGTCTCCCACGATCTATACTTACCGATCGGAATACCAAGTTTACATCAGGTTTTTGGACTGAGCTTATGCGTATCTTGGATGTTAGGATACTTATGGGCACTGCTTATCATTCTTCTGCAGATGGTCAGTCTGAGGTTATTAACCGGGTATTGGAGGATTATTTACGACATTATGTTTCTTCTTCTGGTCGTGATTGGAATCATCATTTATGTTTGGCTGAGTATACTTATAACAACTCTGTTAGTTCCAGCACAGGTGTTTCTCCTTTCTTGCTTGCTGATGGATACTCAACAGTTCTACCCGGTATACCTGCTCCTCCAAATGATGCACCTGTTACTATTTCATCTTATCTTTCGAGTGCTCGGGAGATTATTACTAGAGCTGCTACTCCCTTACAACATATTCAGCAGCGGTACAGGACCATTGTTGATCATCATCGGCGCCATGTTGAGTTTGCAGAGGGAGATACTGTTTTTGTCCGGTTACGCTTTGCTCGCCATCGTTTTGTATAGGGTCTTGTTTCTATTGAGAAGCTTGCACCGCACTATTATGGGCCTTTTCAAATTCTTGAGCGCCTCAGTCCAGTTACATATCGTCTTGAGTTACCTGCTACTACTTGGGCTTGTGATATCTTTCATGTCAGTTTATTACGTGTTGCTATTGAGGATGATGCTCCTCAAGATTCCTCATTTCCTACAGATCCAGAGTTTTTTCCATTCCTGCCAGCTGCTATTTTACAGGTGCGCTTATTGCATAGTCATCGCCATCGGCAGGTTCAGTTTTTGGTCCAGTGGGATGGTCGTCCTATTGAGGAGGCTACTTGGGAGCCCATTGATGTTTTTTATCATACTCCTATCCTGGCTGATCAGGCTCGATCACTTGCAGCTACCATTGCTTCTCGGGATGCTCCGACTTCTCTTGATGTTCCTTTCTCAGATGGGATATCTTGATGCAGTATTTTTCTCTGGCACTGTTTCTTATCTTATTTTGCCTACATTGGGGGCAATGTTCTTTATAGCCAAGGAGAGTTACGGACTATAGAATACAGGCCTACTGGGCTACTCTGCATATATTCCGCAGGCCTCTTTACATTTATTGTTGGTTATGTATATTTTTGGTTACGCATTTTATATTAGTCATGTACAGGCCCCAGGGCCTTTTTATATGCTTATGACCCGGACTTGGTCCTTTTTTATGACATTGACTGGCCTTGGGCCCTTATTATATGGTTATATGTGGAGTGGGGGCCCGTAGGAGGGCGCACTATTTTCCCTCCACATTTTGCCTCCCTTTACTTTTGAATTCCTATTTTAGGGTAATGGGACCTAGTAGGAGGGCGCCTTTTTAAAGTGTCCATTGAGTTGCCAACTCCCACAAGAAAGGCATTCAAAGAGTCATAGGTTATGGAAGGAGTCTCTTCCATAAGCCTATGGAGGCTCTTGGAGATTCTTTAACTCCCCTAGGTCTCTCTCTCATTGGATGAGCATGGAACTCCATAGTGCATTTGAGGGGTCCATGGGCCATCTATATGAGGGTAGTAGGACTGCCATTGGGGAGGGGGGGATTCCTCTTGTTTGCTTTGCTTATGCTCTAGTGTTGCTACTAGTGTGTAGAGTGCTTTCTTGTGGTAGTATGCTTAAGGTTTGGATCTTGCTTATGGTATGGGACATAAGTAGAGTTTGGATCTTGAGAATGCTATGGAGTGTTGTGGTATGCTTGTGATTTGTTTATGGTTAGCAAGGGGGTGCTAGACAGGTCTTGCTTGGAGCTTGGATCTAGCTATGGTTGGGTGGTGAATACTTGAGGCTAGCTTGTTATCTATCTTTGTGTTTAAAGAGTAGGGACACAAGTGGAGGAGAGATCCTTGGAGGCTTTCAGATCCTTACTTGCAGGTGGAGGCATCCTAGCTTGGAGTTGGGGAGCATCTTGAAGCTTGTAGTGGTATCAGAGCTAGACAAAGGATGGTAACCTTTCTAACCTTCTTCAAGTTCTATTAAGATCACCAACTAAATTTTTTTGGGAGAAGATTATAGGCTTTTCTAGTTGTAGGAAGCTTGTAGTTGAAGTACCCAATGAATCTAGTTCTCTTTGGAAGAGAGTAGTGATGCTTATAGAATTGTTTAGGGGCTAATTTTTTATCATGTTAGAGAAGTTTTAAAGTGGGATTTGGGTTTTTTAAAGTTTTGAAAAAAGATTTGTGGGATGGGTAGAGAAAGTTTTCCTCTACATACACAAACTTTTTTTTGGCAAAAAGATTGATTCTAGCTGTGTTTTGATCAAAACTAGTGTTTTTTTTTGCATAAATGAAGTGTTTGAAGTTTTGATTTTCATTTTGAAGTTTTGTTTTTCAGACCTGTATATCTGAAAATCAGATCTGAAAAGTGAAGTTTTCATTCAGACTTCATTAGTTACACTTTTCTATCTCCTAGTTTCATGAAGATGGCAATGTAGGAAGGGAATGGTAGTGTAACTTTGTGCATGAAACAAGTTTTGAAGTTCTATTTTTTGTCATTATAAAGTTTTGATTTTCAGACCTGTAAATCTATAGATCAGATTTGAAAATTGAAGTTTTCATAAAGCTTCATTAGTTATCCATTTCTAGACACTAGTTTCATGGATTTGGAAATCTAGAATAGTGAGAAATGTGAAAACTTTGGCTGCTTTTGAAATGACAAATGGAATTGGAATTGGAATGGGAACTTTATATAAACATTAGGTTGGATTACTTAATTGAAGTTTACATAAAGATTTGGTTTTCATTTTTGCTTTTGATTAAGGCAAATGTAGCTTGTTGTTGTTTTCCTCTTAAGCTTGGATTAAGCTTGCAAATAGTAGGCTTGGATTGAGCTTACAAACAATAAGATTGAATGTATAGAAGTAAATGCTTTTTATTTGCATTGGATGTAACAATTTAAGCATTTCTATCATTCTAATTTGAGCACTTGTTGTCGTATTTGCATAATAGGAAAACACACAAGCAACCCCAATGGATCGAACCAATGAAAATCCAACATTTGATCTATCAAATCCATCCAATGTGACACAAGCTCTTGAACTTTGATACCAACAAATTCAAGCCACTAATAAGCAGCTTCTTGAAGCTAATCAAAAAGACCAAGACTTAGAGTCCAGGTTAGCCAATCAGAAGAAGCATGTAGTTCCACCTCCCGTGAAAGTGTTTAAGGGGGAGAAGAAAGATAGGAACTTACAAGTGGTAAGTTCTTGGCTAAATGTTTGGAACAAATACTTTGCCATGAACCAATTCCCTAAATCTGAAAAGTTATTCACTGTCACCATGTTCCTTGAAGGAAGAGGCTTAGTTTGAGTCTTCGAGTTATTTTTTTAGAATTTCTCGAATTTTAAATTTTTCGAGTTTTTAAACTATCTCCAAATTTTTGAGTTTACTGATAATGCAAAAGTCCAAATTTTTTCGATGACCATGGTAGGCCAAGCACGAGAGTGGTTTTTCAACCTTGATCGTGATTATTGACAAGATTGGTTTGAGTTGAAAGAGTCTTTCATTAAACGCTTCCAACCTCTCAGACTCACAGAGAGCCCCTTTATACGCCTTAGTAATATAAAAATAAAAAAAGATGAATGCGTACGTGACTATATTGAGCACTTTAAGCATCTCAGAAGCCAAGTCCAGGAACAACCAGCTGATAAAATGTTGATCATATGGTTTATAGTTGGTCTACCCAGACGCATCCGTAAAGAGCTAAAATCTAGCGAAGAGTATTTTACTCTTAAATCTACTATGTCCGATGTCATTTGTGAAGAAGATGAAGATTCTGATGATGATGACCAGAAAGAGAAAAAAAACTCACTGTGTATTCCCTAATAATCGTCCCAGTGAGCCCCGAGATTCAGACCCAGTCTGGAAAGACATGGGAAATATCCACATTGGAAAAGCCTAAGTACAAGTTACGTACAGCTAACCAACGAATGACGACACCCGCCGGTCACATAAGCAATTTATCGATCAAAATTGCCGGTTTGATTTTCACTATAGAGTGTGTAGTCCTAGATTTACCTGATGAACCACACACTTATCGATTCCTTCTTGGAACACCTTGGTGATGGTACTGCTAGGGCAATTCTTCTGGCAGGATTTTGGTGGCCAACCTTTATCAAAGACACTTATGCTTATATAAAAGTTTGCGACGTTTGCCAACGCGCAAAGAATACCAAAAAAGCTGATCACAATTTCCTTACTCCAATACTTGAAAGCAAAGCATTTCACAAATGGGGTATTGATTTTGTTGGACCTATTAGTCCAGCAGCACATGGCACACAATCACGTTATATCTTGACTGCCACTAATTATGCAATGAAGTAGATAGAGGCTAGAGCAACATGCAAACTAGACGCAAAGTCTGTAGCACGGTTCCTCTATGATAACAACATCACTAGATTTGGTTGTCCAATAGAGCTTGTCAGTGATCGAGGTTCTCACTTCCTTAGTGAAGTATTTAACAATTTACTGGCTCATTACTTCGTTATCCACCGAAAGAGTACCCCATACTATCCTAGATGCAATGGACCAGCTGAGTCTACGAATAAAACAATCTGTAAAATCTTAACCAAGATAGTAGAAACCAGTCGATCAGACTAAGAAACGGAGTTATTCTCTACTATCTGGGCATATCGCACAACGCCAAAGCAAGCCACGGATTGGAAAACACCATTTGAGTTGGTATATGGCCAAGAGGCTGTTATGCTAGTAGAATTTTTTATTCCATCCTTACGCGTCACTTTAGCTTATGCCAAAGACTTGTGTGACAATAATGTGTGAGAGATTTCAACTAGTTTAGTCTAGTTTAGTCACATTTTGGTAAATTGTCAATAAGAGGCCAAAACTCATTTTAGACTTAGAGATAAACTTTTTGAAGTTATATTAGTTTAAAATACATTCAATAAACACTTTTGGAAAGTGTGGGAAAGCTGGTAGTCGAGTTTGAGAGAGATTCAAATTTGAACTTTGGGTACATTGAATCTAGATTCAAAAATAGTAGGGTTTACATTTTGGGAGGGAAAGCCAAGTGGCCAAATAGGGTTTGAAAACTCTATAAAAGGATGTAACTCATGGAGAGACACATCTTCTCTCTTCTCTCTCTCTCTCATTTCATCATTATACATGGTTCTCTTTGGGTTCTACTACTCATTGGTGCACTATCTTGGTGTTATCTTGCAATTCTATGTGTAGAATGATCATTTATTGCTATTTTTGGTTCCACACGTGTGAAATACAGTAGGGTACTGTAATTGTACGGACAACAAACATATTTTATGTTTTGGTTCATGTTTGATCAATATCTCTTAGAGTTTGCATCTCATTTTTTGTGTAGATGCTGATTTTTCTACATTGGCAGGATTGTTGGTTTGCTCCTTATTGTAACCAAAGATTTGGGACATGGATTGGATCTTGAATGATCTGAAATCCTCACATTATGCTTATTAACACCAAGTTCACAATCAACTTTTCACATTGACAAAACTTTGTGAAACACCTCTTATATCCTACCATGCACAATTAGTCCACAAATGACGACAGAAGGCCTGGCATGATCGTCATGTCTGGACTAAGGATATTGACGATGGTGATAAAGTTTTACTTTACACATCTTCCAAAGTCCATCCAGGAAAATTGAAATTTCGTAGCCAAGGTCCTTATGTTGTCTAGAATTTTTTTACAAATGGTGTCATGCAATTAGAGACACTCGAAGGCATACCCCCTTGACACCTTAGTCAATGGTAGTAGCCTACGGTGATACTATGAAGATATCTTTACCATCGATCCTGTTTAAGAAGGACTTTCGGGTTATTAATTTTTTCTCTCTCTTTGATCAATTTTTTTCCATGTATATTCCTACCTACTTCTTTCGAAAACCATATGAAGGCTCAATTTTTAAGCACGGGCTCAAAAAATATTTTTTTGATCCTTTGTAATTTTTTTGATACTTGTTGTTTTTTTTGTCCCTTGTAAATTTCTACATACTTTAAAAATTTTCGATACTCGGCTCAAATTTTTAAGATTTATTCGAGTCTGGATCAACTCGAAAAACTGACATTTTTTTTTTTGAGTGATTCAAATTTTTTCGATACTTTTCAATTTTTTGAGTCCTTGTAAAATCTTTTCGATATTGTACAACTTTGCAATCCATCAGGTTTTCGACCCATCAGTTTTTCGATCCATCGGTTTTTTGCTCCATCATTTTTTCGATCCCAGAGTTTTTCGATCCTAGAGTTTTTCAAGTCAATGAGAATTTTTTCAAGACCTGAAAATTTTTTTGAGTCATTGAAAATTTTTTGAGTCACTGAAAAAAAATTTCGAGACCTGAAATTTTTTTTGAGTCATTGAAAATTTTTCGCATCACTGATAATTTTTTCGAGACCTGAAATTTTTTCGAGTCATTGAAATTTTTTTGAGTCAATAATAAATTATTTTTCTCAACATTTTTTTGAGTCATTGATTTTTCGATCCATTATCTATTTTTTTTTTTCGATACTTGGGTTTTCTCGAGTCGTTCTCATTGTAGGGTCGAAGATCTTGCGTAGTATAGCCCTCCCGCCTGTCAACAAGGGTTAGATCACTAGATAGGTACCTAACTATGCATAGATGCTAAATTTAGTTAGTTTCCTACTTCCTCCCTAACTCTATTCACCACTAACACCACTTTCCCTTAACTCTACTCCTCTACACTAACATTCATCATGATTTGGGTGAAAGGGATAGAAAATGAGAGGAAGAGAGAAGAGAAGAGAGAAAGAGAGAGAGAGAGAGAGAGAGAGAGAGAGAGAGAGAGATGAGATGGAGGTTAGCTCAAATGCTCAATGTCATTGCTTATGGAAAAATCTTATCTAGCATAACCAAAAAGCATGAGAAATGAAAATAACAAGCAATCACAACAATAGCATAAGCAAGATTGATTAGCAAATGAGGATTTTTGAGCTCTCAAAATGGTAGAGTCTCCTCCTCTCTATTAAGCATCCAAATAGTGTACAAATGGTGTCTTTTTATAAGATGGGGAAGGCCCTTGCCCCTCAATCCTATTGGCTAATATTCACATTGATGATATCCATTCATCTTGGACCCAACTTGATCCTAGGATCCATAAAAAGTACATTGGAAATCACAAGATTCATGTGAGTCCAAAATTGGACCCAACTCTAAAAAGTAAACTCTAAGTTTAGAATTGACTTTGGGCCTCAAGTTTTATTTTAATTACAAACAGCCCAAGTCTATTATTTTATTTACAACTTCACTTGCGTGCTCATTGGGCCATGGGCTTATACACGCAGGATGCCATGCCCTCGCAACACATTTTATTGGATGATTTTATTTATTTACACTTTGTTGGGAATACCCCCAACAGGACCCACGGCCTGAAGTAGTGCCGGTCCCTTGGCACTCTGCCGGTTTAGTATAGCGTTTTCTTCGCCCGCCTTTGCTGGATCAGCTAGGTGGTGACGTCCTCCATAAAGTTGAGGATGTCCAGTTTCTTCAAGTCCTTGGGCGTGTGAAGGAACTTGTGGACTCCTCGTAGCCAATCTTGGTCGACCCATGTTTGGAATCTGCGTGTCCATGGATCGCCCAAAAGCGCAGCTCGGTAATACACATGAGCGATTGGCAGCTGATCTTCACCTTTGTCTGAAGGTAGCGCCTTATTAACGTCAAAGAATATGGATGGGAGAAAATTTTTCCATTTAGTCTCAATCCCCATAAGATGTTCTAAGTTCCGGACGTAAGTGGCTATCGCGCGGACTGTTGGATCAGGACAATTGATATAATGGTTTGCAAATGCGGTGAGAGCCCTTCTGGCATCTACATCCGAAGTCCACCCATATTCTGGCTGTATGATCGGCCAATTAAAATTCTGAAGTGTGATCTTGTCAAAAGGAGTGCCGCATTCCGCCCATTTGGATCTTCGTGTACATGGCAGGAAGTGCGTGTTTACCCGTAATTGTTGTGGACTCGTCACGTAAACCCTGATGGCCGTAGGGTCTCTTTCGAACAACTGTTGACACCACTCTGGTTGTGGTTGGAGGGCGAGTAATGCTTGCAGTTCTTTGTTCTTTATGGTCTGAGCTGAAAACGATATCTGCAGCTGCCTCTTGATGACTCGTGGGGATACTTTGATAGGAATTCGTTGATTTTCTCCTCCACGGACTTGGGTCTTCGGAAGGCCCGACTGGCAGATATCGTGTGCGAACCTCTGGATGATGTGGCTTGGCTTTGGCTGGTATCTGCACCTTGGCCCTGGTCTCGCGTCTCAACAGCCGTATCTGTTTGCCCTTGATCTTGGCCTTCACACCCTTGATCTTGGTTAAATCTCTCTGCTGCCTGCTGGTTTTGGTCTTGGCTGGTACTGGCCTGTGTAGCATCAAAAATAGGTGGTGGTGGAATTACCACGGGGGTGGGCTGGGCCTTCGTGTCCATGAATTTTTGGCATGCCTTGAGGGCTTGCTTGGCCTGGGCGAGCTCGTGAATTGCGCTTGTCCGATATTTGTTGAACTCTATCTGGTAGTTGTTTAAGGTTGGCTATAAACCTGCACCTGATGCCGAAGAATATTCATTTCTGATTGAGAAAGTGCCTTGAGTCTAGTGCAGGTTGAGCTAACCAGGCGATCTTTTCATCTTGTAGGGCTTCGACCTCCGTCCCCAGACGCATATTCTCTACTTCCAAAAGGTTTAGTTGTGCCTGGATGGGAGCAAGCCATTGGGATGCTTCAGATTGAAGCTCCTGCACCTTTGTGGAGGCCTCTGTCAGCGCTTTGGAGAGGCTTTGGATATAATTGTTGAGGCCCTTCTCCTTCTACTGCAGCTTGGCAATCTCCTGGTGCTCTTCTTGTTCATGTTGGTGCGTTAGAATCAATTCGTGCTGCAGCTTGGTGAGGTATGCTTGCAACTGTGTGTTACTCGTCGCCAGGTGTAGTACCCTGCTTTCCATAATGGCTTTGGCCGCTACCGCATCCAGAATGTATTTTTTCAGAGTCTGGTACACCGTCGTTAGGTCTGTGGGAGCAGCCGGTACACTGGCACTGATAGGGGCTTGTGTTGTATCTGCCCCGACGACTTGTGGAATACCGTCGTCATTATCTTCTACCAGGTTCTCATTGGACCTAATGCCATCTGGGGCGGTAGGATCAGTCCGATCTGGCGATGGTCTGAAAACCGTTTGAATAAATGTGTTATCAGGCAATGGTTGGTTGCACTCGGCAACCTTTGGTGGCGAAGCAGGTGGGGTTTGAGAAGCAACTGTGGCAACAGGGGTGAGGACGGTTTGTCCGAACAAGAGAGTGGGAGGAACAGAGGGGAACTGAAGGGTGATGTGGAGTATGGAATAAGGTGAAGATGGAGCAGAAGGGTCTGGTGTGGGGGTGAAACATTGATGACTTGCATCCACGCCAGAGTGTGTGGAGACAATTGAGAATCAGAAGGATTGAATGGAATGGAAGCAACAATGGCGGCAAGAGTGATGGAGGATGCGATGGTGATGGACGGAGTAGTGGATAACGGAACAGAGATAGGAATCGTATCAACAGAGGAAACGGGGGTGGACACAGAAACAAATGTGGATGGAACAAGAAGAGAGGTAGCGACAACAAAGATCGGAGTGGGGGGTTGCACGAAAGAAGAAGTGGCAGTGGTTGATGGGGTGGTTAGTGCAGTAGTGGAGGCGCATCTTCAGGTAGCAGGTGGAGATGTGAATGTAGAGGCAGCGCCACACATTCATTTGCTGGCCGTTGTGTTAATAACTGTAGGTTGGGAGGAGGTGGATGCTTGAAATGGTAGATAAAGGTTAGTGTGCATACTACCACAAGAAAGCACTCTACACACTAGTAGCAACACTAGAGCATAAGCAGAGCCAACAAGAGAGATCTCTCTCTCCCAATGGGTGCCCTACTACCCTCATATAGATGGCCCATGGACCCCTCCAATGCACTATGGAGTTCCATGCTCATCCAATGAGAGAGAGAGAAGCCTAGGGGAGTTAAAGAATCTCCAAGAGCCTCCATAGGCTTATGGAATGTCAAGAGACTCCTTCCATAACCTATGACTCTTTGAATGCCTTTCTTGTGGGAGTTGGGAACTCAATGGACACTTTAGAAGGGCGCCCTCCTACTAGGTCCCATTGCCCAAGTTGTGCAAGAATACTTTGGTCCTAGACCAATAAAGTGATATGGTTCAAGGTTGAGGCCCAAGGCTTTGAAAAATAGTCATCCAATGACTTTCTAACACCTCTCTAGGATCCATACCTCCATCCAAGGCATAGACACCTACCTGTCCTTAACCAATGACACTAGTACCTTGATATAAGACACCTATCCTTAATACTAAGGGTACCCCTTATCCAAGGGTCATGTGACTCCATTACCTCTGACTAAGGTATAGTCACTTGCCTACCCTTATCCAAGGGCACATACCCTTAATCCTAAGGGTACCTTTCCATTTAGCCCCCAATACTAAATGGACTATTAGGGGTCTGAAGTACTGCTAGTTATATAGGTATGTAGCATTCCTTCCCCCTAAACTTAAATTTTTTCTTGTAGGGAAAAATTTGGAAGATTCTTATGGAGATCAACCTCCTTTTCCCAGGTATCCTTCTCTTCTGATTTGCCCCTCCACCTGACTAAAAATTCCCGAAGCACTCTACTCCGTAGAGTCCTCTGCCGGCTATTAACAATCGCCTCGAGTTCAGGTGGTCCACTCGCGGACTCATCACAAAGAAGCTCCACTAGCTCAGAAGTCTCTCGGTGATCTTTTCAGATTTGCATAATGTCGGTCCTTGTCTTGGGCACACTAGACATTTTCACGTGCAATCCATAGCATTTCCTATATATCATGTAGGAAATCCGCTACTTTCTGAAAGTTGATCATCCGAGTCTCTACAACAATGGGTGACCTAGGCTCAAAAACCATATATAAGCATAAGCGGGCTATAACCAGTAGCCGAATGCTTACTACTGTTGTAGGCAAACTCGATCAATGGAAGATACTTCTCCCAATTAGATTATTGTCGGGGAACATATGCCCGAAGCATTTGTTCCATCGTCTGATTTGTTCTTTCCGTCTCAGGATGATCAGAAGAACCCAAGCTCAGAGTCGTCTCTAGTTTAGCAAACACGGCCGACCAAAAGTGATCAGTGAACTTCGAATCGCGATTGCTCACAATATCACTTGGTAATCCATAAAGTATAAACAGACACTCTACAAATGTCTGAGCTAAATCAGAAGCTTTTGTGATGGTCTTTACCGGAATAAACGTAGCCAATTTGGTAAGACGGTTGACCAAAACCCAAATTGCATCACGTTGTTTATTCGTCCGTGGTAACCTGACCACAAAATCCATGAAAATACTATCCCATCTCTTATCCGGGATATCCAATGGTTGCAACAATCTGCCAGCCTTATGGCGTTCAGCTTTATTCAACTAGCATTGGTCACACCTGACCACATAAGATTCTACAAAGAGCTTGAGTTTTGGCCAGTAAAAGTTCCTTTGTACCAAATCTAATGTACGATGTATGCCAGGATGTTCTTCGCATGGTGGATCATGACATTTATAAAGAATTTTTTTCCATAACATCCACACAAATCTTTCCTTTCTTGAACAAAAGTCCATTACGGATAGAGAAGTCATCACACCCTTTTTATCCTTTCCCCCAGACTGATCTCATAAAGGCCTCTCAAGAAGAGATAAAAGTCTACACTATTCACACTGAGATATTTTATGGATGAACAATTCAAGTAGAAGAATGCCCTGAGATATAAGGGGATGAAGTGACAAGAGGGCTAGTCGATAGTAGCAAACAAAACAGTAAAAATGTAAGCCAATGGAGTGAAAATCATGGGAACACGCCTCAAGATAGACGAGTCGAAGCTAGACTCCCGACATGCTTAGTAAGAACACATGTACCCATAGAGGCTAAGGCAAGAACACTGATGATAGCCCAAAGTGAGTTACAAGCAGACCCCCCTAGGAAAGTGTGGACAAAAAAGAGTAATCGCGGCAGGTGAGTCCTAGTAAGGCCACTAAGTCTGAGGAGGTAGTACATTCGATATACAATGATCAACCCAATCAATCCATATCCTTAGATGCAAATAGTGATAGTGACTCAGAGTGGGAAGAAGTAGATGAGCTAGTTTGGACAGCCCTTGCAGACTACCCACCTAAAGGCTTTTTATAGAAAGAAAACAAGAAAAATCATCAAATCACTATACCTTATGCATTTGATGAAGAATCATTTGATATCCAAAACCTATTCGAACATCATGAAACCACAGTAGATGACCACATGACAATAGATTTTGCTACAAAAACCTCCAAAAATCTACTCAAGAAGACAATGAAATGCATGATGATCCGTTCCTTTGGGATCAAGAACTGCCCAACTACATCAGTGATGAAGAATCTGAACATGAGGAGGATATGATGACAAGTTATAATCTAGAAATTTTTGCCACAAATTCTACATATGAATGGCCAGACATGTCAAAAAGGAACAGAGCGGTAGATATTGATTTACAACATAGAATTGAGATTCGGAATGAATATCCAGATAACAAGATTGACGCTGGGTAGATGCTGACATCAAAAGACCACCATTACCTTTGATGTCACCTCGGGGGTAAGGGGTAGTAGGGAAGTTGTCTAAATTTTATTTGTCATTTTTTTATTTCGCTAGCTTTGTTGTTTGGTGACTTTTCTTCATTCTAATATATATATATATATATATATATTTGAACTTATGTACACTTTTGCGCATGTGTATGGGTGCACCCATGCATCCTCCTCCCCTCACCCATGCATGAGCTTTTTTAACCAAAAAACGTGGGGAGGAGGATGCATGTATGGGGAAAGTGCATATCCCCATACATTTGCACATTGTGTGCATTGGGGGGTGGGCCCCAAAAAGATTCTCCACGTCTCCCTCCCAATCACTAAATTCAAATATCTTTCTCCAAATTCAAATATTTGAAGTTTGAAGTTAAGGTTTTATTTTCTTCACACACTTCAATGTGCTTTAAACTTTAGCCAATAATCTTTATTACATGGCTTTCTTATTTATTTTGAATTACCAAAGTTTTACCCATAAATCATGCATAGAAAAAAAAAATTGACTACCTAAAACTGCTTCTTCTTTTTTCAATTCTTCAAATATCTATCTTGGCCCACCATTTTCATGAATGTTTAACCACCAGCCCAAACTCACTATCTTTAACTCCAAAGGATCGAATTTTTCCAAAGGATTGAAGGACCTTTGTATTGTCAAGTCGAATTTTTCAAAAGACTCGAATTTTTTCGATGACTCAAATTTTTCAAAAGACTCGATTTTATTTTCCCAAAGACTAGAATTTTTTCAAAGATTCGAATTTCTCGAATTTTTCCAAGGACGTTAATTTTTTCAAAGACTCAAATGTTTGATATTCGAGATGCGAGATGTGTGAGATCGGCCATCATCCAAATCATCGGCCGCCACCTAGATCGGCCTTCATTGCCCGTCAACGACGGGCACTCTTTACTAGTGTGTGTGTGTGTGTATATATATATATATATATATATATATATATATATATATTGCTTGTTGTGAGTTTTGTTGTATGTGCTAACTTTTGTTGAAATGCAGAGAGAAGCTGATCCAAATGCCAAATTACACCCACCACCACAATGCATCATATAGACACGGTATGTTTGAACCATCTGTTACAAGCTCGAACAATTGCATCCATATCCTTGCATTATGCATCAGCTCTGAAAGAAAATGAGCATTACCTTCGCATTGTCATAAGGGCATGTATGATTGATTAGGAGCATGAGCAGGATGGAGTTGAGAGAAAAAATTGGAGAAAAACAATGCAGTGGGGTGGGGATTGAAACTGGGATTATGTATATGAAAACTCAAGCGAAGAAGGACTTTAGCTCTAATTAGATCTGGTTGTATCTATTGAACAAACAAAAGTGTTGGATCTATCTCACCGAGCCAATGGTCTAGCTGTCTGGATAGATTTGAGATCGATTTGTCACAAGTTATCATACATTGATAGTCTGCATTACTCACTATCAAGAGAGAAAAAAAAAGATAAAAAAGAAAGAAAGGCAGAAGATCCATATGACTTGCCTATAGGAACTTACGATATTGGTTGGATCTCGGAGAAAAAATAGTTGATATTGGTGTTATTCAAAAACCCACCTTGCATCTTCACACACAAGGTTTACTCATATTAGACAGTAACAATAAGCGACTATGGGATGAGAAATTCGAAAGTGTATCAGATCAGTCGTACTATGAGATTTGGAAAATTGTCTAGGAAAAATAAGTGGGATAATGGGTGAGGTTATAAGCAACTTAATTATCCATGCCAGAAAACCCTATGTAGTTCACTCTTAAGAAAAATATACTGGCCTTCTAAAGGAATAACGTCATTGGAAATTGATAGCCATAAGGCCTCACGCACCTCATGACACCTTTATGAGAGCCATGGGTTACGGGGGAAGAACCAGCCAATATATGACTATGAAAGAAATCAAGAACCACGTTTATCTTCACTAACAATAAATAGTTGCCCAAGGAATATGCTAAGCAAGTGAAATAAAATTCTGGGAGTTTGATATGAGAAGGGGTTGCAATAGGATCCCAGAAGTGATTACCACCGAAAAAGGGAATGTGAATCTAGAGTCGTCTAGACTATGTCACATCTAGAACAAGATACAACTTGTCTTTGAAGGATATCGATAGGACCGTCATTCTAAGAGTCGGACAATTGGATGGACACAAGAGTGCACATTAGAGAGAGTGGAATGTTTTAAAAGTTCAAGACCATCTCAGAAAAATCACACTTGAAATGTTGACCCAATGTATGTGAGATCTCCCACCAAAGAGTAGATGGCTGAGCCATGTGTAATTTGGAGTATCTATCCCGCATCCCTGTATAGTAGTTGGAAATCTTTAGGCATAATCGTAACTCACTTGGCATGTATAGCGAGCAAAAACGAATCTTCAAAGAAAAGGCTCTAATTTTTATTATGATGATGAGAATGACCGGTGAAGAATGCTTGATGAAAGCTTTGTCAAATTTTGTTGAGCATGGACGAAGCATACCATCTGATGAGGAATTCATGGCATTTTAACCAAATGGGCTTCTCCTGTCCATCATTAATGCATTTCACAGATGATTCTTCTTCAATAGGTGGTCATAATATTGATCATCTGGATCTAGTTGTTGTTGATGATAAAGAATGTGTAAGTGTTTTAACTTCCTTGCCTAAGAATGTTGTTAGCTGTTGAATTTTTTTTTAAACTTATTTTTTATTGCAAGATGCACTCGTAATTGATGACTTTGCTGCGAGATAAAGTGGTTACAAACAACATGCTTTCTTGTTCCAGAGGGGTAGTGGACTTGGCCACTATCTTAGACATTTTCTAAAGAATGAGATCTGTATTGCTCATTCCAAAGTTGAGCCCAGTTGGGGAGACTCTGATATTGCAAGAGCTTGATCAAATCCCCTATTGCGATGACTCAAGTTCTCTTGACGTTGTTCTTCCTGCAAAAGCAATCCACCTAACTCTTCATAGGTTGGAAGATTTTCCCGTGTGGCTATACTTGCACAAACATTTGATGTGACTCACTCAAACTATTCAATGTCAATTGCACAATCTCACGATCCTGAACTTGCTCTCCAACGTCGACTAATTGATCACGGATCTCCTTTACCTTCAATAGGTGATCGACAATGGTTGCACCATCATCCATTCGTAATGTGTGCAACTTCGTCTTCAGGAATAGCACTTTAAATGTGTTTGTGGTCTCAAACAATGCCTTCAACATATCCCATGTTTCTTTTGGTCCTTTTGAATCTGAAATGTAGGGAATCATTGCATTTCTAACTGATAAGTTGATGACATTTTGTGCTTTCTGTTTTCTCCTATCAAATGCCCATTGATCTTTTTCAATCATTGGCCTTGTCTCTTGACCTGTCATGATCTCTCATAGCTCCTTTTCCATCAAAATATTTTTCAATTTGAATTTCCAAACTGCATAGTTGCCAGCTCCTTCCAATTTGCTTGACTCATTAAGGAAACTCTCGCTTAGAGTTGCCATTACTGGATAGATGAGTCTGGATCACAAAATTTATCACACCACAGAACTGTATATTTTTGGTTGTACACCTGATATCGGTACGACGCGCGAGTGTACGACTGCTCAGGATTCTCTTTAGCTCACGTGTGTGGATCTGATATTGGTACAGATATGTGATATCCATGTGACGCATGGATGTACGACTGCTCTGGGTTTTCTTTACCTTTGGTGCGTCAATTTGATATTGGTACTGATATGCAATATTGGTATGATGCGCAAATGTACGTCTACTCTTGGTTTTCTTTACCCCTGGCACGTCGATCCGATATTGGTATGGACAAGATGAAAAGTAGAGGGAATATAAGAACTTTCAGAGGGAAAATTCTAGATTTTCCACTTTGGCACGGCGGCTATGCCGTCTCCTCTTTGCAAAGATTTTGAAATGTGTGATCGTTCAAAAGACAAAGATAAATAATGTGAAAAGTATGAAGCCTCCTAACTCTGAATGGCAGTACTAGACACTATCTAGTGTGATATGCGATACCCCACAAACAAATGAGAGATTTCTTGGCAAACCTCTCACACAAATGGCACTTTTCACAACAAATAGGAAGTATTGTGAAAATCTCCCCCACTCAACAGATTTTCAATCTGTCTGATGCTGCCCTGGCCTATGATGCCTTTGGGACTGTGCCAACTAGGAAGTATTGTAAAAATATCCACTCAACAGATTTTCAATCTGTTTGATGCTTCCATGGCCTTTCTGATGCCTTCGGGACTGTGTCTTCGTTCTCCACTGATGATTCTGAGCTTCAAAACTACAAAATACACCAAAGAAGGATTTCTTCCAACCATTTTTGTCTCTCCAAGCTTTCACCTCCTGTGAAGGACTTTCTCACTTCATTGCAGAGCTTGTGACAAGCTGTATCCATTGATCAGGCACGTAGGACTATCGCAGCTCTAATACCATGTCAGTAATCAGATATGCAACATCAAGCATTCACCATAAGCAATCACCAAAGGAGGCGGAAGAAGAACATGCACTATCACACTCTATAACACTATAGCATACTGAATGTAAAATGAATGCTAAGGCTTTGAAGTATAGAAACTTATAGTTTCTTCAATCTCTTGATCTTTCACTTGACCATCAAAGTCATTGACCAAGACATCTTTTCCATATCCATTAGTTGCTTCCATTCCATGAAAACCACCATCCACTTGCATAACATCATCTACATAAGAAGATAAACCGAAACATGTGAGTAAAGCAAAGTTTTGTACCTTCAACTTGCTTACCCTTCTCATCATATGTAAGCCTAGATGGCTTTTGTCTTTCACTTGAGGATTTTATTAGTACGTGACTTGGAAAGATATCTCCACCATCACCATCCAAAGACCATCTTCATCACCACCAAAAATGTAAGATTGATCAAAAACATCAAGCTTATCCACAATCTCCTCTTCAAAGACAACATCCTTATAAATGTGAACTTTCTTTGACTTAGGAATGTAAACCCTAAAAGTGTTCCTTACTTCACTATAGCCAGCAAATATTCCCTTCAAGAATCCAAAAGATGAGTTGACGTAGCAAGTACTACCATAGATATTCAAATGCTCCAAGCTTAGCTTCTTACCAAAAAGGACCTCAAATGAACTCTTACCATCCAAGTCTTCATTTGAGTACCTATGGAAAACAAAGTTATCACACATCAAAGCTTCACCCCAAAATGACTTAGGAAGATTTGCATTCACCCACATGAATTTAGCTCTTTCAAAAAGATTGATCTTCCTCTCTTCCACACCATGTAGAACCTTGGAGTTTGAAACTTTCCTCTCGATCCCATGTGCCCCACAAACCTCTTTGAACTAGATGATAGCAAGGCCCTTGATAACACCTTTACCAGCATTGGCCATGTTGATGTCATTTTTCTCTCCTTCATAAAGCACCAAAGAAGTGAAGTACTCTTCGTGACATGTCATATGAAAGCTTACTCCACTATCAATCCACCATGGATCAATATCTCCATCATTGGCTAGAAAACAAGATGACAGAAAAAAAGAATCACTTGAATTTTTTTCATCAACACCATCCTCATCAAAAGTGAAATTTCCTTGCTTCTCACTTTGATCCTTTTTCTTCTTGAAGCACTCACTAGCAAAATGTCCTTTGACTCCACAATAAAAACACTATCTTTCTTCTTGCCAACAAAAGTAGAAGCCTCACTTTTATCTTGCTCTTTAAACCACTTGAACTTGCTCTTTGAGAACATAGCTTTCTCCTCTCCAACTTGAGATATGGAAGTAGATCCTCCTCTTGATATAAGCCTGAACTCCTCATTTGCCAAGATTTCTTGCAATTCCTCCATACTTGGCAATGTCGTTTGACTAGCAAAACTTTAAACAAGATTAGCATGACCATCCAACAAGCCATTAAAACTACTTGAACAAGTTCTATCTCCTTAATGTTTTCATCAATACATGCTAACTCATCATTGAATGCTTTAACCCTCAAAACAAATGCATGAGCACTTTCATCCTTCTTTTGAAAACTTTGAAAGATTTGTCTCCTAAGGATTAGATCCCTTGATGTAGACTTGGACTCATAAACCTTCTTTAGAGATTCCCAAGCCTCACTAGATGTAGTATACTTACCAACTTCCTTGAGAAGTTCATTAGTCACATTCATATTGTTCACATGAAGAGCTTTCTTTTCCCTCCTATCATACCTCAATTGTTCTTGAGGTGCCAAAGGTCTTTCCTCCAGACCTACAACAAGAGTCTATCAACTCATTCATCTCAAAGAGAGACTCCATTCTCACCTTCCAAGCTGAATAGTTGCTTGAGGTAAGCCTATCATTGCTTTCCAACATGAAGCCTCCATTTGTAGCCATGTTGCAATAATTCGATCTTCTCTTTGAAATCATTCAAAATGAATGCACTTAGCACTCTCTTGAAAGTCAAAAAATGAATTAAAGAAGAAATTTCAAAGATATGGAACCTCTCACATCTCTTTCTTGCACACAAAGTAGCAAATCCAACACATAGAATTGATGACAGTTGATCATCAACAAATGATCAACTTACAATATCATGAACTTTTGCACTCTTTAAGATTGAAACATACTTTTGAGAAGTCTAACAAATTCAAACACATCAATTTTAGGGTTTCCACAAAATTACACAAATTGAATCATTCACATTCTATATGCAAAAGCTAGAAACTTGATATAGAATCTTAAAGAATGTTCTAAAACCTTTTTTATGAATGAAAACTCGCCACAATCCAACAATTAGGGAGGGAAATTGGCCTACTAGACGTGTTTTGACCTAAATCGAGTTTTGGATTACAAAATCCCCATTCTACACTTGAAAATGATTGATTTTGACAAGGAGTCGCTCTAGCACACTCTAGAATTGATGACACCTCCAAATCACTCACTAGAAATGGATGCTCTTCCAAATATAGCCTGCAACAAAGCTCTGATACCATGGTAAGAATAGTTTTAGATCCTAATCTCTACATCTTTATGTCATGTTAATGTGATTACTTTGGTTGCTATATGTTGACTTGTGTTGGATTTCTATCCTCTCCATCCCTTATCTGGATCCATTCATTCGCTGTATGTAAATACTTGTACAGTCGCACACTCTGCAAAAATATAAAGGAATCGGTGACAGAATTATGTCGACTCATCCGACTTTGTCAGCTATATCACAACTCATCCGACTTCATCGACTAAATCACTCATCAACTCATTCGACTTCATCGACTAAGTCGCATGCCAACTCTAAAAGTTGACTCAAAGATTTGGCGACTGCTAACAACACATATTGCCTTAATCCTATTTGTAAAGTACATATATTTGAAGTCATCACAAGGTGCCGCAAGAATGTAACTTGCGGTCCAAGGTGGCCTTGGTGCCTGCATACAAGGAGGAAAGTGGTACGAGTTATCTGCCCTTCTCTCCACAATCTCAGACATCGACTGCTCTTACTTACATCTGCCAATGTAGATAATAGATATATACTTCAGATCAGAATAACAACATGATAATGATTATTGATTCATTTTGGTCAGAACATTTGAATGCAATAATTCGTTCTTTCTCTCAGTTTCAGAGTACTGATTTAGGAAGAACGCGACTCTATCTGCATTCAGACTTGTAATCTTAATCATTATATGTTTATTGTTCTAGAAATATGAGTCATGTCGTATAGTTTTGAATGCATCATTTCATTTTGTTCTGATCAGTTGATTCATGTTATGTAGATATCAAAATAAAAATAATAATAATATTGTTTCTTTGCTTGCCCCCACCACTCCCGAGGCCTCCCCAACTCCCAATGATCTAACCATAGTGTCTATAGTCATAGTTAAGAACTCTAAACTGTTCACATTCTAACTTGTCTAAATTCGAAAATACATTTCCTCCATTGGTTATGAAGAGGGAAATCTTCTCATTAGATCTAAAATATGACCGCCATCCCCAAATTTGAATCAGAGAAATAAGCAAACTGTGTGAATATGCATTCCCTCTAGTGGAATGAAAATATGAGCGCCATCTCCAAATATGAATGCCATCTTCACATTGGAATGAAAATATGAGCACCATTTTCAAATATGAGCGCCAACTACCTACTGGAATGAAAATATGAGCGTTGTCTCCAAATTTGAATCAAGTAGAAAAGCATGGAGAATGGATTGATGGTACAGAGTATATAATATAATAAAAGATGAGTATTTCGTTTTGTTTTGAAAAATTTGTTTTTAGTACTTTGATGCATCTGATTACTTTATCATTTTTTCTAATGACGACATTGTATCATCTACATTTGGATATCCCTACTAATTTGGCACCTTTGCAGAGAAGAGGAGGCAAATGAATTCAAATATCTGATGAGGATCGTTCTCGTTATAGGGCAAAAGAAAAGAAGAACTTGGATTTGTGGACAGATGGAACATTATATCCTCAAGATCCAAGCACTTTGACTCATCCCACATTTTCTTCAATAACTCATCTAGTTACATGGATATGCAATGGGCATACTGGATTACTAAGATATTGTGAGAGATTGAAGAACCGTGGAAAGCAGTGTTATATGAAGAAAATTCAACTTTTAGAATGTGAGTTAATATGGATATCCTCTTATTGTCAGAATAAGGATTGTCTTCTCCAAAAGACCTTAGAGGAAAATAAACAACTTAAAAGAAATAATGAATCATTACATAAGATAACAATTGATATCAAATCAAAACTAGAGCAAATACAATCAATCTTACAATCTATTTGAATTGCAAACTTGCAATTACCAAAGGATGTGGAATTGGCTAAGAAGAAGGCTGGAAATAAGAATCAAAAGTGACAAAGTTGCAAGGATATTCAAACGCTTTCAAAAGGAGGTTATCGAAATAGAAGGATTCATGCATTCAAGTAAGCATATTTTGATTTTTGTAACTTAATCAATGACATATGGATTTATTTCAGCTATGGTGATATTCTGCTAACTATTTTTTTTTTTGTAGATATGCATTCGTAGCTCCTCGGAATATCAAAGACAATGCTTCACTTGGAATGTCGTTGGGCTCAATATTGATAGGCAAATCCACTGAGTGTATCATGATGAGAACAATAGGAGTTCAAATGTAAAGTGCAAAATAACAGAGTCTTTGATGGTGGACATTCAACATTTTTTAGATGAGACTATAGTTTAGGGTGCTTGATGCAGGTATTAGCAGGGATGCATATGCAACAATATTTAAACTTATTAGAGAGGCTTTTAAGCAAGTTCGAATTAGAAAGTCCCAATCCCAATGTCATATCACTTGAAGAAAGAGAGGGATACATTAAACATAGGTATGCATAAGATCATTGGTACTCCATTTCATATTGAGGAGGTGTATGAAACTGATGGAAGATAAATATCCTATAATTCCTCAAACAACTTATTTGTTGATCTAAATTACTTGCTGAAACACATCGTCACATTCTATGATATAATCTTTGAAAAGGTGAATGACTAAATAATCATAGTACTTAAGTTAGATGAGCGAGAAATTGTGAGAGGGTTAGTATAACTCTCATAAATGGTGCACTATCATAAACAGTGGACCAAGAAGAATTCAGATTCAATGTCCAGTCTGAAAATGATATATGGTGGTTGGTAGTGTTTTAAGTGATTATTTTCATTATTACATTAGATTCAGTGGATAGTATTAATTCATAGTAAACTAAGTTTGATTAGTTCTTTGGACAAGTGTTGAAGGAGGATCATGATATATTAGCATGAATATTCTCTAGGACATCTTACCCTAGGATCATCAAGGACCATATCGATGGAGGCTTACTCAATGTTCCAGAAGTTGGAGACTTCAATGTTGAATGGCACTTAGCAGGTGATTTGAAAACATTGAAATGCATGTATAATGTCTCTCACGGTGCTACATCTAAACACCCTTCTTTTTACTACATGAGAATGGCAAAAGATGTTACTAGGAGTATAGGAATTACTAGAGAATATGCATATCCAAACTGGAAGTCTGTGCTGTCTATTCCCTTGAAAAATGTGCATATTTGTATTCTTCATGCAAAAGTTAGATTAATAGAAAAGATCATTTATCTTCATATAGTTTTTGCTTGGAATAGCAAGCCAGCATCATCTAGAAAGGAATCTATCTCTCGATTAGAAGATGTAAAACTCATCTTAAAATGACAAGGCATTTCGTGCTCAACAAGCTTCCATTTCTCTTTGTAACAAGTGCTACCATAGAGAGGCATGTCCAACTCTTGGTGGAGTAGAAGATACTAGGGTTGAAGGAATATGATGAGGTTGATAATCTAATAGTTAGCAACTTCTAGTCCACTCTAAGCGTCTTTGAGTTTTTAATGTCCATGAGAACTTGCTCTTACCTTGTAGATTGACGAGTTTAAAAAAAAAAAAAGGCATTTTGACCAAAAAAAACTTGTTACCTTGCAAATTAACATTTTTTTATTACAAGTGGATCTTTGAATGATAAGTTGTGCCATACACGTGCAAATTCAAAGTTAAATAAGCATCCAATTGTTGAAAAAACTAATCTTTTTTCCCTCAAAATTGTATTTCAAAATTTGTTTCGAGGAAAGGAAGCGCATATTTTTGTCAAAGCTAACAAAAGAAACTCATTTAAAATGCTCTTTCAATTGACTTTGTCAAATATTCACAAATCTTGGAAAAGTGATTTTATGCTTTACCTAGAACCTCAAATTTTGGCTTTATAGTCTGTAGAGCACGTTAAAATATCAATGGAAATGTCATTGACATGCAATTCTTTACTTCGGAAAATTTCAGTCAAAGCTAACAAAAGAAACTCATTTAAATTGCTCTTTCAATTGACTTTGTCAAATATTCACAAATCTTGGAAAAGTGATTTTATGCTTTATCCAGAGCCTCAAATGTTGGCTTTATAGTCTATAGAAATGGAAATGTCATTGACATGCAATTCTTTACTTCAGATATTTCAGTCAAACCTAACAAAAGAAACTCATTTAAAATGCTCTTTCAATTGACTTTTTCAAATATTCACAAATCTTGGAAAAGTGATTTTATGCCTCAAATTTTGGCTTTACAGTCTATAGAGAGCACTTTAAAATATCAATGGAAATGTCATTGACATGCAATTCTTTACTTTGGAGAATTTCTTTTCATTTTGACTAAAATTCAAATTTTAGGCTTCATATTACACTTTCATATTCCATTCACATGCAATACTTGGTCAAACTTCAACTTTGACTACCAAACTTTTAGTTTGATGGGCCCTTTTCTCCTATCTATGTCCCTAGCATCTCAAACATCATGCCCATTACCAAGTTGATGTAGATGGAAATATGGTAATTACTAAGAGAGCAACTGCCTTTGTGATTGGTCCATTAGAATTTGTTGTAAATGATTGGCTCATTCATCTTTCATTGTTGGTGGCAAGTAAACTTTCCAACTAATTGGTGTCAAAAAATGTGCTGGAGTTGCCTTTGAGTGGCCAAGAATGCCAATTAGTTTGCCACATAGCAACAATGAAGTGTAGTCTCCAACAACTCTCCATATAGACTATTTTCTAGAAGCTTGTCCTAGCCCACCATCTAAAAATTTAATCATAACTTTAAAATCACTTTGTTACTTTTTATTAAAAAATGGAGCCACCTCCTTGTGTAGAATCCATTTTTATTGTCAGAGGTGCATGTAAACAGACTATGCTTTTTTTTTTATGTGGACCTTCTGCCTAGAAGGTGCATGTAAGAAAAAAATTATGGCAAAAAAAAGTTAAATAAAAGGTAAAAATTGTTTCCACATTAGAGAAGGTCCACCTCCTTGGTTGTTCCACTATCGGAAGGGCCTTCTGCCTTGGGTTACCACCTCGGCCGAACACCTTTCCCCAGTGGAACGACCTTGGAGGGTCCCCCATAGTTGTGTTAATCTTTCATCAAATATCAAAGTTAGGCTCTCTCGAGTTATAACCGCACAACATTTAAAACTTCCATATGGTAATCAACTTTCATAGTCATATCTATTAGTAAAGCCTAAAGCCTTGCCTAGGCAAGTTGCCTGGGTAGGGCATTATGACCAGGCAAGAAATTTAAAAAAAAAACAACAAGCTCTACTAGGTCAAATTGTGAAGATTATTAAAATATTATCTTCCTATCTCGAGTTTGGGGTCATGTCCATGATAATTTCCACTAGATTTCATGTTGTACATATAAGGAGTGTGAATTGAGCACATATCCTTCTAGTGTAGCTCGGATTTGAGTTAGATAGGTTCAATTGTAATGACATGCAGATGTTTTGATAGCATGCAAAGTCTTACTATATGCATGCAAGCCACATGCAATCAGTGCATGCAACATGCAAAGTAGTTTCTGTGATCCACACATGGCTAGGCAATTTTATGAGTTGACATGCAGTACATGCACCATACATGCATGAAATTACACATGTGGATCTTTGGTAGGTGAATTAGTTCACTTAAGTGGACTTTCCATGCAACTCCACTATAGGAATTCGAGTCTCTCTCATGTAGGGAAAGTTGGACATGTTTTGCCATATTGTGAATATTGAGATGTTGGTGTTTTGGACTCATTCTCTTTTTTTCATCAGATGCATGCCATTGTGCTCTTGCCTTAGATTTTTCAAGCATACTGTTCTTTGATCAATCTTGTGCAATCAGAACACCTCAGTAAGATCCTGTAGGGTGTGTGGTGAAGTTCACACATGCTAAAAACTTCACATGGTATCAGAGCTTCATGCTTTGAAGAGGTGAGGGTGTATACATAAGATCATCAGTGTTTTTGCTTGCAGGAACTCGGATTTTGGAGAAGGATTCAAACTCGTTGAAAAACAAGCAATCTGTGGATCATAAGTGGATCAAATCAAGGCTGCTCTGATCCAGCGGAGCTCTATACGGACATAGAACTCACACGTGTGAAATCAGCCCTCATTAATGAGTGCTACTTCTCAAGGAATGATCCAAATTTGATGTTCTATAGCTTGTTGGATAGGTATTGGAGAGTACAATGTGTTGCTCTTGTTTCTAAATCAATTTCATTTGTTTTTAGAAGAGTTTTAGGCAATCAGAGAGTTTGAGAGGGTACTCAACTCATGTGATATGCCAAAGTGAGCACACATCTGTCTTTTTCACCATTTTTCATCAATTTTCACTGTCAATCAAGTAGGATTGGATAGAAGTGAGTGTTTTGAGGTCTTAGACTTTTCATTTCACACAGATTACTGTGTTTGAGTTGAAAGTAAGTTCCTAGAGAGTTTTTCAGTACATTGAAACTCGTGGGAGAGATAGATTTCTTGCTTGCATGTGCTTCTTCTTTTGTGACTGAAGCAAGATCCAAATTCAAGATAGATTGATTTTCTGTATTGAGAATTTGTTCTCACATATGTTGCTAGATTTCATAGGGTGGATCAACATCTGTGTTAGATCCTAGATTGAGATAGCAAGCAACATCCTTCTTCTGCATTCTTTATCATTACTAGAATTTCTCACCAAGAAGATGTCTTCACCTGGTTCACATTTCTTAGAGCATAGTGAGAGATTAACATCTTCCAATTATGCAATGTGGAAGATCAAAATGGAATCATTGTTGAATCTATAGGATGTAATAGATATTGTGAGTGGAGCTGAAGAAGAACCTGCTGCACCTAATGAAGCTACAGTATTTTACAAAAGAACCAGAATTGCCCTTCATTTTATAAAAATGAATGTTACCAATGAAGTGTTAAGAGAGATCAGTACATGCACCACTGCCAAAAAAGCTTGGAATACTCTAAAAGCAATCTATGAAATAAAAAATACTTCTAGATTGCTTACACTTAGAAACCAAATATTTCTAAGTTATCAGAGAGTAGATGAGAGTGCTTCATCATACGTCATGAGAGTTAAGGATCTTCATCAAGAGTTAGCTGGTATTAGTGATGCTCTTAAGAACACTGAACTTGTTCAAGTAGTCCTAAATAGACTTAGAGATGAGTATGACAATATTGTGCAGACTTATGTTGTCAGAGAGGATCTTCCATCCTTGGAGACACTGCAAGGTGTTCTCATTGCTGAAGAAAGCAGGCAAGAGAACAAGATGCTGAGGATCAATAGACTTTCATTGAAAGATGGTGGAGATGACAAAGCACTCTTCATCAGAGACAAGTCAAGAGGCAAGGGCAAAGGACAACAACACTTCAAGAAGGACAAAGCCAAAGAAGGTGGTGAGGATCAATCCTCACAAGGTGCAACATCCAATGGCAAGAAGAAGCTGTCAAAGATCAAGTGTTTTTTCTGTGGAAAGAAAGGACATTATGCATCAAATTGTTTCAAGCAGAAGAACCAATCTAAGCAAGCTAACCTTACTAATGAGAATGAGTGTGAGGGTGTAGAGAGTGAAAGATAGGATTCATTAATGATGTCTACCTTTTCATCTTTTCCTTTTAAGAATGAAGAAGTCTTGTGGATAGATAGTGGGCTAGTTTCCACATGTCTAGTTCTAGGAACTCTTTCACTAATCTCATGCCATATTTAGGTGCAAAAAGGTCAATCTATATTGCTAATGATGTAGAGTGTAGGATTGAAGGAATAGGTAGTATTCCATTACATGCATCGTCATCAAAATCTTTTTGCTTACATGATGTACTGTATGTACCTAAATTGACTAAGATTCTCATTAGTGTAGGACAGTTGTTTGATAGTGGATTGGATGTCAAGTTTCAAGTTGACAAGTGTATAATCTCAAGAGAAAATGAAGTTATTGCTAGAGGATCTAGAATTGGTAAGTTGTACAAACTAGATTCTAGGGAGAGTGCTAACATTTCAGATATTGCTTATGAGACCAAGGTTCTTCAGGAGGATCGGTGGCATAAGAGATTGGGTCATCCCAATTTCAAAGCCATGCAATCTATGGTCAAAGAAGGAAAAGTTGTTGGTCTACCAAAGACACTGTCAAAAGAGCTTCTACCTTGTGAAGCTTGTGTGCTGCCAAAGTCACACAGAAGGCCTTTTCCTAGATCAAGTATCAAGACAAAGCAACCATTTGAACTTGTACACTCAGATGTTCATTTCTCATCAACTAAGAGCAAAGGAGGAGCCAACTGCATTGTCTCTTTTGTAAATGATTATACAAGGCATTCTTGAATCTATATGTTGTCTTCAAAAGCCATGGTTTATGATGTTTTTCTTACTTTTAAAGCTTATGTAGAGAAGCAGTTTCCTTTCAAGATAAAAGCTTTAAGAAGTGATAGTGGAGGGGAATACACTTCCAATAAGTTTAAAGACTTTTGTGAGAGAGAGGGTATTCAAAGAGAGTTTTCTTGTTCATATATTTCTCAGCAAAATGGAGTTGCTGAGAGAAAAAATAGAACTTTGTGTGAATGTGCAAAAGCCATTAGGCTGAAAGCTTCTCTGCCTAAAGAATTTTGGGGAGAGGCAGTTGCATGTGCAAACTATCTTTGTAATAGGCTTCCAAATCTTGCAATAGGAGGAAAGACACCATTTGTGATGTTTTATAAGAAAAAGCCTAAGGTAGATCATCTTAGAATTTTTGGCTATGTATGCTTTGTGCATGTACCTATAGAAACTAGGAAGAAGGAAGATCCTAGTGCAGTAAAAGGAATTTTTGTAGGTTATGCATCTACTAAAAAAGCATACAAGATTTATTTGCCCTCTATTGACAAAAATGTTGTTAGTAGAGATGTGGTCTTCCATGAAGATCAGAAATTTAACTTGGATGATGTTCAGATCAAAGAGACTCATGCAAGATCAATCATCAACCTTGATGCTGTTCAAGAAGAGGTGAGGCCGAGGCTTGAGGAGGAGTAGATTCAAGCTATCACACCAAGAAGATCTACACGAGCAAGATCTGAGCCAAGGAGGCTCACATATGATGAAGAAGGAAGGCAAGTGGAAGGTGAAACTTCCTATCATGCACTTTTTATATGAGATGAAGAGCCTAAGGATGTCCAAGAAGCTTTTCAATCCAAGAAGTGGGTTGAAGCAATGACCCAAAAATTTGAAGCCTTGATGTCAAATAACACATGGGAGCTTGTGGAGCCACCAAACAACATGCATGTGATCGGATGTAAGTGGGTATTCAGAATCAAGTATAATAATGATGGATCTATCAATAAGTATAAAGCAAGACTTTGTGCTAAAGGCCACTCTCAGATTAAAGGTCTTGATTATGAAGATACCTTTGCACCAGTTGCAAAGATGGTAACAATTCAAATACTCATCTCTCTTGCATGTTTTCACAAATGGAGTATGTTTCAATTTGATGTTTCCAATGCATTTCTCAATGGTTACCTTGAGGAGGAGATTTATATGGAGCAACCTCCAGGTTTTGTGAAGGAAGGTGATGAATCAAAAGTTTGTCTTTTGTTCAAAAGTCAGTATGGACTGAAACAGACACCTAGGTCTTGGTATGCAAGGCTCAATTCTTATCTCATATCACTCGGATTTTGTCTAAGTGAATATAACCCTTCTCTGTATTATAAGTTTGTAGATAACTTTGTAATTATTCTTCTCATCTATGTAGATGATATCATTCTTTGTAAAAATAGTGAGAAGTTAGTTGAAGAAACTAAGCATGCACTTGGTATTGAATTTAAAATGCAGGACTTAGGAGTTCTTCACTATATTCTAGGCCTTGAAATAGATTTTTGGAAAGGTCATGCATTTATAAGCCAAAGTAGATATGCACTTTCCATGCTCAGGAAATTTCATATGGAGAATTGTAAAGGCATAGATACACCTATGGAGCACATTGTAAAAGTTCCTATTAAAGATGATGAAAAATCCTTTGAGGACATCACTCTTTATAGGAGTCTTATTGGCTCACTTATTTGGTTAACTAGGCCTGATCTAAGCTTTTGTGTTCATAAGCTAAGTCAACACATGCAGGATCCAAAGTTATATCATTGGAAGTTGGCTAAAAGAGTTTTGAGGTATATATTTTCTACCTTGGATTATGGACTATACTATGAAGGAGAAGATCTGACTTTGATTGCTTTTTCAGATTCAGATTGGATAGGAAATTCACAAGTGCTTACACTATATTTCTTGGAGGAAATTTGGTTTCTTGGATGTCAAAGAAGTAGGCAACTATTTCCTTATCATCCTGTGAAGCTGAATGCAAATCTCTTACAACCACAACAAAGGAGGTTTTATGGATCAAAAGGCTACTTTTGGAGCTTAAGTGTTATGCAGATGAAGATTTACCAATTATAAAAAATGATAACATTTTTGCTCAGGCTCTTGCAAATAATCCAGTCTTTCATGCAAGGAGCAAGCATATTGAAATGGCTCATCATTTTGTAAGAGAAAAAGTCATTGGAGGAGAGATCACATTGGAGCATGTTTCATCTTCAGATTGTGTTGCAGATCTTCTCACCAAGCCTCTACTCAAGAATGTCTTTATGAAGATGAGGTCTAACCTTGGCCTAGTTTCGAAATCTATGTTGATAGGAACATAAATTTTAAGGAGGAGTGTGAAGATTATTAAAATATTATCTTCCTATCTCGAGTTTGGGGTCATGTCCATGATAATTTCCACTAGATTTCATGTTGTACATATAAGGAGTGTGAATTGAGCACATATCCTTCTAGTGTAGCTCGGATTTGAGTTAGATAGGCTCAATTGTAATGACATGCAGATGTTTTGATAGCATGCAAAGTCTTACTATATGCATGCAAGCCACATACAATCAGTGCATGCAACATGCAAAGTAGTTTCTGTGATCTACACATGTCTAGGCAATTTTATGAGTTGACATGCAGTACATGCACCATACATGCATGCAGTTACACATGTGGATCTCTGGTAGGTGAATTAGTCAGTTAAGTGGACTTTCCATGCAACTCCACTGTAGGAATTCGAGTCTCTCTCATGTAGGAAAAGCTGGGCATGTTTTGCCATATTGTGAATATTGAGATTTTGGTGTTTTGGACTCATTCTCTCTCTACCCGAGTTTTCTCTATATGATTTTCTCTCTCTACCCGAGGGCAGCCTCTTTTTCCCATACTGAACACTTAGAATTATTTCTGACATTCATTTCTCATAGTGAAGAGTTAGATTTTTTCATCAGATGTATGCCATTGTGCTCTTGCCTTAGATTTTTCAAGCATACTGTTCTTTGATCAATCTCATGCAATCACAACACCTCAGTAAGATCCTGTAGGGTGTGTGGTGAAGTTCACACGTGCTAAAAACTTCACACAAATCCCCGATAGGCCGTTAGTATTTCCGTAAAATCATTTTTTGCTTTTTCATGAAAAAAAAGGAGGTGCCTTGCAGAACGTATTTTCTGCTCCTTTTCTTTTCCAAAACTTTTTACTTGCACCTTTCGGGATGCAAAATGTGCATGTAAAAAAGTTTATATGACCTTCCGCGCAGAAGGTGCATGTAAAAAGAAATTTATGGCAAAAAAATCGAAGAAAAAATAGTTTTTACACTGTGGAAGATCAATGCCATTCCATTGTGGGAAGTGCCTTTCGCCTCGGGCGGTTCCGCCCTCGGCTGCTGCCCTCGACCGAAGGCACTTCATCGACGGAATGGCCTCGGAAGGTGACCTCCCCCCTCCCCCAAAAGAATTTAATACTTATGCCCCGTTGGATAGGTGTCTTGAGGGGGCATAAAGGCTCCCTGTCGACGAGGGCTCTAGTGGTATAAAAAATGAACATTTATATATAGGCAAATATGATCCCAAACATGAACTTTCTTGCAAAGCATAATAGTTTTATCAGATCTATGGAATAGTCAACTTATTCAGAAAGTTTTACCAATTAATGGAGAGTCCAATGAGGGCCTGCTGTGTGAACCCCAATGTTCATATTTTTTGAGAGGTACCATTTTAAGTGGCCTCTCTTCAAGTACCCCGTCTTCTTCTTCGAGGATGCTCTCCTGCCCCACTGCTGCACGCCTACAGAAAGCTGCACTCCCTTTCCGCCTTCGCTTTCTTTCTTGTCCTCCCATTGCGAGCACTTTTTCTTTCTTTATTTTCTGTCTCGTCCTCCTTTTTAGGCGCTTGCTTTTCTGTTTCAGATATCAATTCACTCGTCTCATCCACGCCACGCCACACACAACACCACCGTGGTACCTGGAATCGCTTCATTCATGTACCGACGACCGTCCCTTTGCAGTGACGCGGGTGGTGGATGATGAATGAGTGCTATCTGAGCGGCCGCACATCCTCATAGTACACTTTTGTCTTCTCGGATCCGTCGCTGTTGTGTCATATACGTGAGAGCCTGAGCCAGACGTTCCTGTTTTATTTGTCTTTGGTCTTTCTTTGCTTGTTAGCCTGCATTTTCGGACATTTGTTTGGGAATTTGCGATTTAGAGCAGAATGCTTCAGTGTGCTAGGGGATGCACTTTGGTGTGAGTTGCAGGGAGCTGCCTGGGATTGCTGAGGTGCTTTTGGTGTAAGATCTCGTGAATAATCCCTTAGCGAGTAAATGTTGCGCTTATTGAATTTATCTAAGACCGATTGGAAAATCACGACAAATTTTCTGCATTTCCTGGATTGACGTGTTTCCCCTACCTGCGGGCGACCTTTACTATTGACAGTGTGCATCTCAGAATCATAATTTCGATAGCTACTTAGCTGTTGCCACAAGCAAGATCCTGCCAACGTCACGCCTTTTTCATCAAGGTTTTCCCAAATCCGCTCCACAGCTTAGTCATATTTATTGTTTTCACGTACTATTCTATGAATTCAACTTTTCTAATGAAAGATTTGTGGATTTTCCTTTTTTTTCCAGCTCTAGTTTGGATATTTTTAGGTTACGGCTCTGCTGAGTATAGTGGACAGCGAAAACAAATTTCACTTGGATGCCTCAACGTCATGTATTCCATTGCAATGTGACGGTCTGCATGTAAAGAAGATGCTTTCACTTAAAGAAAATGCCTATTCAGCACAGTTAAGAATAGCCATTTCCAAATTAGATGCACAGACCCTGGCCTTTATGCATTTTCAATTTGGGGGCCCTTAAATGACGTAGCTCGTGAGTGGCGCCAATGCATACGCTGTGTGGAAATATTGTTGCTCTTGTTTGAAGAGAAGTGCAGTATTTTTATTTGTATATTGTCGGGTTGGCAACTGTTAAACTCTATAGGTACCTGCTTGGTTGTTTGAATGCAGGATCACTTTAATATTTTTGTTTGATGGTTTCATCATTGATAGCCTTGTGTTGTATCCTCATGCTCTTAAGTGGGAGCATAGAACCCACGGTTCTCAGAACCGTGGGGTGAACCGTACCACGGTTCATGAACCGTGGTACTGTTCCTCTAATTAATTAATTAATTTCCATTTTCCCCCCAGAACCCCTCCCAAGGCATTTTTGGTCCTCATTTCACAGATTTCACAAATGGTCCTCAGATTTCACAGATTTTTGGCATTACACGGATTCCACAGATTCAAATGATTTAACAGATTTCACTGATGATTTCACAGATTTCACAGATTTTTTTGGCCTTTTTTTTGCATATTTTTAGGGGTGGAAAACTAAAAAATCAATTAATTGGATGGTTCACCACGGTTCAGCCTTAAATTTTTGGTGAACCGTACGGTTCTAAGAACCGTCCACGGTTCTCAAATTCTATGAGTGGGAGGTATGAGTTCAAATTTAGTGGTTCTATACTGTCTTCAAAAGAGAGAGAGAGAGAGAGAGAGAGAGAGAGAGAGAGAGAGAGAGAGAGAGAGAGAGAGAGAGAGAGAGAGAGCATTTGGCACAAATTTTGTAAATATAAAAAGATTTCAGTTTTTTGAACTGCTTGGGTTATTCGTGTTACTGGTTGGAGAGAAGTATCTATCAATATCAATCCATTGTCAATGCTTAAGCCCTTGAGGTTGTTGCTAAATCACCATTTTCATGAGTTTGCCCTCTTGTTGAAGATGAAGGCGTGCAACATTCATCCAATCCATGAGAGAGATGAGGAGAGATTCTCACAATGCTTTGATCAGATCCTACAAAGTATCTTCCTACCACTTTCCTTAAGTTACTCAATCACATTCGTCCCACCACAAAAACCTTTTAATCACAACATAGGATCACTCACCTCCTTGGTACTTGGAATTTTCGTAGATTCTCCCGTCTGGTTATTTTATCCATTATAACTTGTTTCATTGTTTGGCTCCGTACAGAACTACATGCCATTGGACTATTAGACTCCATTGATTGAAGCTCTTGCTAAAATCTCAACAACCCCTTATTTATTAATTTAGTTTTTACATTTGCAAAAAGAAAACATAACTTTATTAAGAGCTTGTTCCCTTGACTCCCTCGATGTCTGTATTTAAAGATTCAAACTTTCATACTAGTTGGGGTAGGAATCTCCATAAATTCACCAGGGTGGGTGGCATACTTTTCATTGACTTAGCTGCACTCTTTGCCTAGGACCACTTCATTTTTCCCATTTGGACTTGTAAGGCCAACCATGGAGGTCCCTCAATTAGACACCCTTGATGCATTAAGTAACCTAAAAGATCTCTTTGTCACAATAATCGGTATTCACATGATCAAATTAAGAAGTATTTTTGTGAGTAAAATTAGTACTTATTTTTCAGATTGATTGAAATGAAAGGATCAAATCATAAAAACAAGAGAGATTGATTACTCACTCTCCATAGTAGGAAAACAGTCCATAACAGAAATGCTTCTGAACCAGTTCCTAGGCCTGGGGAAGATTCATCCAAGTATATGACAACTTTTGTTGAGGATGAAGAATCCAAGCATATGCCAGCTTGCATTGAGGATTATGAGTCTGTAGATCCCAAGCATACCAGTGTGGTTGAGGGATCCAGTTCTCGACGATTCACATGGAAACAATATTCCTTTAGGATGAGTATCTACTTTAGAAAACAAAATATGTGTTCCTGACTTAGAGGATTGTAGGCGCCAATTACTGTATGAATGTCATGACAGCCCTAGTGCGGGACACCCAGGAATACAGAAGACCTATGAGCTTCTTGAACGGAATTCTTATGGCCCAGCAGTATGTAACCAGTTGCCAGAGTGTCAGATTAATAAAATAGAGCGTCTAAAGGCAGAAGGGTTGTTACAGCCACTAGAAATACGAGCTGATAAATGGGAAAAGTGGAAGGATCAGCCAGTTGAGAATGCTACTTGGGAAAATGGCAGTATACTTCGACAGTTATATCTAGATTTTGTCTTAGAGGACCAAGACAACTCCTAAGGGAGAGGGAGTGTTACGAGACCGTAACATTACTGACCCATCGGAGGCAGAGGACAATGTGAGTCAGAGGCATGCATGCATACCATGCAATAGGTATGAGGGCCAGTAATGCCCATGCAGATACATGCAGACACATGCATGACAGTAGGGGGCCATGCACTCCTCCAGTGATGGACTGGGACCCCGCATGCAACAGTAATCCATACAACATGAACGGTGGGTGTCAGCAACAACTACCACCTACCTCATCCATGCAAACTCACGCTGGGCTAGGAGGGGCATTCTTTAAGAGAGTGCATTGGTTGGGTGGATCAAACTAGCTTTGCATTCGACGTGGTTACGCTGTTCCTAACATATTCCAGATAGGTGAAGTTTAAGCTTTTGCAAGAAATGTTATTGGCCTCCCCACGTGCCTATTACATATAGTTTCCAAAACTTCTACATTCTTCAAGGTCCAAATTAGCAATAGATGCGAAGAACGACCTACTCTTAATAAGGCTATCAAGGCTTATAGAAAGGCAAGCGATTTCCATAATAGTGATTGTGACCATTGTTTGTTGTTGCCCTACATTGTTGTCAAAACCTACTTTCATCCATCATAGGCACGAGCTCCCCTTATGCAAACACTTCATCAAACATCACTTCATATTTAGAGAGAGCACATTTGTTGCTTTTGGGTGACTTCAATACCCAGAAAGCAAATCAACAGGCGGAGATCCACAATATGGAGGCTGACCCTAAACATCTACAGGCACTTGATGGTAAGGAGTTGGATACCACCAAAGTATCTGCTAACAAATGGTCTAGTCACGTCTTGTGGCAAGCACCCCCTCTCCATTTGGGTGAATCTCATGATCTGGTTAATTTTTATGGCCTAGCTAGATGGTCTGATTCAAGGAACTTCACTCAGCATCCACATAGCGGTGGACATAGTGCTTTTGTTTATCTTATGGGGCCACTCTCTCTCATTCTACTTTTGTCAAGTCTCACTATCTTCCCTGCCACTCATCTCTTCATTCCACCTTGGCACTATCTGTAATAGATCCTAACACCACAGTAGGGCAAACACTAACTCATCCACCCAACCTTGCCTACTCCCTGATATAGAGTAAGCCCCTCCTAGCCCAGTGTGAGGACTGGTAGCATGCTACTGCCAAGTGTCGGCCACGTGGCACTGACGTGGCCGACTGCACGTCGGGACCCAACTGGGGGCCCTATCCTGCTGACAGGGTCCCTAGGCTGTGTTAGGCCCGCCATGGCTATGGACCGTGCTGGGGCACACTACTCACACTGTCTTGCCCTGTTGGTCATGTACGCTGGACACGACCCTGACTGTGGTATCTGACCTATCTGTGTTCTCTAGGGTTCGGCACTGGTTACGAGCTCGTAACACTCCCTCCCCCTTAAGAACCGTCTTGGTCCTCTAAGACAAAGTCTGGAAAAATCTTGCGAAGGACGCTGCCTCTTTCCCAAGTGGCATTCTCAACAGGCTGATCATTCCACTTAACCAGATATTCTCGGTATAGAGTATGACGAGTCTGCGTCTCTCTACTATCAAGAATTTCCTCTGGTTCATGTGGAGGTTGTGAGGATCCAATGGGAGAACTAGAACACTGTCCCCTACCAGATTGTCTGATCTGGTTAAGGCTTTTCGTAACTGACTTACATGAAAGACTGGAAAAACCTTACTGCTGTGTGGGAGTTCTAGTTCATAGGTGACCTCGCCTAGTCTCCTACTGATGGTAAAGGGACCACAATACCTTGGAGACAACTTAGCACACACTCCTGATTTGAGGGTTTTAGAGTCAACTGGGACTCTCAAGTAGACTTTCTCACCAGTGGAGAACTGCACATCCCGTCTGTGTGGATCTGCATAATGCCTGGCTCGATCCTGGGATTGTCTAATGCTACGCTTAGCATGTTCTATCATCTGGTTTAGGTCTTCTAAAAAGTTTCTGGCTGCTTCAACTTTTTCTTGTTTAAACCCTACAGCTGTGGGTGAGCGTGGCTGAAAACCGTACATCAGCATAAATGGGCTGTATCCCGTAGCTGAATGTTTGGTACTGTTGTAAGCAAACTCTAATATCGAGAGATACTCCTCCCAATTAGTCTGCCTCTTGCTGACGTATGCACGAAGCATATCCTCCAGCACTTGATTTACCCTTTCTGTTTGACCGTCCGTCTGTGGATGGTCGGTGGTACTCATATTAAGTTTAGTATGGAGATGATGGAATACTGCCCTCCAAAAATTTCCAGTAAACTTACTGTCCCGGTCGCTGACTATGCCGGAAGGTAGACCGTACAATTTAAATAGCCCGTCTACAAACAACCTCGCTAACTCTGGAGCTCTAACGGTTGTTTTGGTCGGAATAAAATGAGCCATTTTGGTCAGACGGTCAACTGTGACCCATATAGCGTCATTACCCTTTTGGGTTTTAGGCAGGCCTACTATAAAATCCATGGAGATACTCTCCCATTTACCAGCTGGTATTTCTAAGGGATGCAACAACCCTCCTGCCTTTAAACGCTCTGCTTTATTTACTTGACATTTCTGGCAACTGGTTACATACTGGTGGACGTCCTTTTTCATACTGGGCCAGAAAAATTGCCTACGAAGAAGCTCATAGGTCTTCTGTATGCCTGGGTGTCCCGCGCTAGGATTGTCATGACATTCATATAGGACCTGCTGCCTATAATCCTCTGAATTGGGGACACATACTCTATCTCTATAGAGCAAGTACTCATCCTGAATGGAATACTGTTTCCATTTGAATCCTTGAGTCAACTGACCCTCAACCACTGGGGTTTGCTTGGGTAATACAGGCTCAGAATCCTCAACGTCATCTGACGACGTATACTCGGACTCATCATCATCCTCAACGGAAGCTGCCGTATTCTTGGATGAACTGGCACCAGCCCCGGGAACTGGTTCTGGAGTCTGTAACTGTCTGTTCTGGACTGAGTTCCAGATAATAGAGAAGAATGCATCATGCTGGCATTTCCCTCTCAAGGACTCGAGTAACTCATTACGAATCTGAGTAAAACTCAGCTCGTTTATCATAGGCATTCTGCTAAGGGCATCTGCTACTGTATTGAATTTTCCACGCCTATATCTGATAGACATGTCAAACTCTTGCATCAACTCTGCCCAACGAGCTTTCCGACCTCTAAGCTCAGGTTGATTGCAAAGGTATCTGAGACTCTCATGGTCTGTCAGGACCTCAAAGTTGGCACCATACAAATAATGCCTCCAAGTCTTAAGGGCATGGACTATAGAAAAGAGTTCCTTTTCATAGGCACTATACCTAGTCTGTGCTGGCTCGAGTTTTTTACTCTCGAACGCAACTGGTCGTCCACCCTGAGTTAGCACAGCACCTACTGCAAAGTCGCTAGCATCTGTTTCGACCACAAATGGCTGATTGGGGTCGACGACTTTTAAAACTGGTGCTGTAGCTAAGGCTGTTTTGAGAGCATCAAAGCTCTCCTGTTGTGCAGACTCCCAAATGAATTCCTTTCCCTTCCCCTTAAGAAGATTTGTCATAGGGACTGCTATCTGAGCATATTCCTTGACAAATCGTCTGTAATATCCCGCCAGACCAAGAAAGATTTGAAGTTCCAAAATATTCTGAGGTCTCAGCCAACTGAGTATGGCTTTAACCTTATTTGGGTCCATCTTAATCCCATCTGAAGAGATAATGTGACCCAAATATGCTACTTCTTCAACGAAGAATTCACACTTGGATTGTTTAGCATAAAGCTTATGCTTTCTGAGCAGTCGAAACACCTTTCTGAGGTGTTTTAGATGCTCCTTCCTCGTTTTGCTGTAGACGAGGATGTCATCTAAAAATACGACTACAAACTTACCCAAGTATGGTCTGAGGACACTGTTCATCAAGGTCATAAAGGTAGCTGGAGCATTTGTGAGCCCAAATGGCATCACCTTAAACTCATAATGACCGTGACGAGTCCTAAAAGCTGTTTTCGAGACATCTTCCGATTTTATACGGACTTGATGATATCCCGATCTGAGATCTATTTTGCTGAAAAACTTAGCCCCGTAGAGTTGATCAAACAACTCGTCTGCCCGAGGCATAGGGTATTTATTCTTAATTGTGACTTTATTGAGGGCTCTGTAATCTACGCAAAGACGCATAGACCCCTCTTTCTTTTTCACCAATAGGACTGGTGAGGCCCATGGTGAACTACTGGTCTGAATTTGGCCTTTCCCAAGATAGTCTGTTAACTGCCTAGTTATTTCTTCATCCTCTGTTCGGCTGACCCGATACGGAGGTTTAGAAACAGGTGTTGTACCTGGTACTAGGTTTATTACATGATCTACCTCTCTGCTAGGTGGTAGACCATGTGGCAAATCTTCAGGAAAAACATCTTTAAATTTAGACAATAAAGTTTCTAATTTACTGATTTTGTGCTGAATAGAACTGGAAATAGAAACTTCAGGAATAAACTGAAAGTCACATAAGAATACCTGATGGTCTTCGTCTCCGATTAGCTGACAGAGTTCTGAACTGCAGACCATAGGGCTGTTGGGGACATGATGCTCCCCATGCAACTGGATCTCTCGGCCTTTATGCTGAAAGCTGAGGGTGTTCTCCTGATAGTTTCTGTGGAGGGAAGGTCCTAAAGTGTAGAGCCAATCTCTCCCGAGAACAATGTCTGTTCGATCCAGGTGCATTATCTGAAAGTTTATTTCATCTTGGTACCCCTGAATACCAAGATTTAACTTACTTACCATAGTTTCCCATATTTTTTTGTCTTCACCCTTAGCTAATGAAACTATGTACCTATGCTGACTAGGTACTTCTGGTAGTTTAAGCTTTTTAACCAGGGTGTGGTTGATGAAATTATGGGTTGCCCCATCATCAACCATGACTCTTACTGACTGGTTACCAACTTTCCCATGCATACGTACTAGGTCATGCGGCCCAAAGCTGAAGGGTCTCGCTAGCATTGCAGAGGTGAGCTGGCAACAGTGTTCATGATCTTCATGATACACTTTGATCTCGGAAGCTGCTGAGTTACTGGGGAAACATACAGTCTGAACAAGATGAACTTGTTTTTTATCTTTTTTAGTGAAAGGCCCCTTGGGACACTGTCTGACTGTGTGTCCCTTGCCCATACACACAAAGCACAAACGTTCTTGTTTGGCTTTCTCAAAATCATCTGGTTTTAAGGGCTGTATGAGTGAAGGGCGTTTCTGAGGAGCTTCACCTTTAAATTTATCTTCTTTTTTTCTTTTTAAAAATTTCTTTTTAAATTGAAAGTCTTTCTGAGGAAGCTGCTCAGAAAGTGGTTGCTGTCTCGCTCTCTTCCTACCCACTGAATCATCATAGATTTGAGCATATCTGAGAGCTTGCTCAAGGGTAGTAGGCGAGTTTCTCTGGACCTCTACTTTATATTCATCTTTGAGGCCACAGACAAATCCCCTGATTTTTTGATAGTCATCCATATTTTTAATCTTTAAAATTGCCTCTCGATACTGCGAGATATATTGGATGAGGGACTTGTCCATTACTGTTCTTTCCCAGGCTTCCCAGGCTCTATCAAGTTCATTCTCTGGTAGAAATTCTCTTAGGAAAGCTTTTTCAAAAGCTTTCCATGACCGGGGAGTCTGCCCAGTCTCCTGGAGATTTAACCACCACTTATAGGCCATAGGCCCTAAAGAAAGACTGGCCTCAATTGCTTGCAAATGGTCAGGGGTCTGTTTAAGAGCATGAATGTTCTTCCATTTGCTGAGGAAGGTTTGTAGAATATCTGCATTTCTATCCTTCTCTTCCCCATTAAAAGTAGGAGGCTTTAAATCTTTAAAAACACTGGGGTGAGACCGTAAAGTCTCACCCGAAACTGATGGAAGTGGAGAAGGGGATAACTGAGAAGTGGAGGGAAGGCTTCCTTTCGCGGAGCTCAAAATCAAGTTTTTGAGTTCAGCGAACGAGTCGTCCACACTGGACTTGAAATTGGCTAATGCCAGCTTCAGTTCATCCACTTCTGTTACCAATTGGAGGAACTGCTCCTTGGTAACCAGTTCGTCGAGTTCTTCGACGAACTGTTCCTGTTCTTCTACTTCCATGGGTTCCTTCCCTTTTCTGTAAGCCAAGGCTTCTGTTTCAAGTTCGTCGAAGCCTCTCTCCTGGGGTTGATCAGGTCCCTGAGGAGTGGTCATCTTCGAAACTGAAAGAGAGCTACCTTAACTTCTGAAGGAAAAAAGTCTAAAAGACTAATTTACAACTGTACAAGGGAAAGGAAAGATGACTTAGCTGTTTCTGAGGACTGTACTTCCAAAGAAAGAATGAAGAGGAACCCTTTCAGCTCTTTTCCCCAAAATTTCAGACCTGCTGTTCCGAAAAATGCCAGTTTGAAGCTTCAAAACGGTGCTAAATTTCCCGGTTTTTTGATGATAGTAGCTCGCTGGTCTGATAGGAATCCTCTTGCTCCAAATCTCTGACGTTGGGGCCCAAAAACTTGTTGAAAAACCAGATTTTCAGAAGTACTGGCAGCGCTGGCCCTGCTCCTCCTTTTTGGCTTCAAACTCGCTGAGAACCAGTAACTTTTTCCCTGGAAATCGGATGTAGGTCTCTGACTGTACAGCGATGGAGGTGCTGGCTTCTTCCTACTCTAATTTCGCTGGGAAAACTATAGAGAATCCTCTCAACTCAGTGGGAAACAGCTGTTTTTTCAGCGAGTTACCTACACTTGGAATCTGACTCCTTGCTACTGTGATTTCTCAGTGGAAATCAGAAGTTTGAAGACTGCTCCTACAGCGATCCTCCTCCTCTATTCCTCTCTGAGAATCTGAGAAACACTTCCTATCTTCTGATAGCTTTCTCTACTACTGTCCTGAACTCCCTAGGATGGAGATGGCTCTGATACCAGTGTAATAGATCCTAACACCACAGTAGGGCAAACACTAACTCATCCACCCAACCTTGCCTACTCCCTGATATAGAGTAAGCCCCTCCTAGCCCAGTGTGAGGACTGGTAGCATGCTACTGCCAAGTGTCGGCCACGTGGCACTGACGTGGCCGACTGCACGTTGGGACCCAACTGGGGGCCCTATCCTGCTGACAGGGTCCCTAGGCTGTGTTAGGCCCGCCATGGCTATGGACCGTGCTGGGGCACACTACTCACACTGTCTTGCCCTGTTGGTCATGTACGCTGGACACGACCCTGACTGTGGTATCTGACCTATCTGTGTTCTCTAGGGTTCGGCACTGGTTACGAGCTCGTAACACTATCACTTACCATGCACCTTCATCCTCCACCCCCATTGCTCATGCCCCTGTTATACTTTTGGCCCTGCATATGCTTCCTTATATCAAGAAGCGTGCCTCTCTTTGCTCCACCACCTTCCACATGAGCTGGAAACCCAAACCACTTTCCTTACTACAACCCACCACAGCTGTCCCCCTTGCCTTCCACTCTAAACCGCATGAACCCAATTTGAACCCTTAATCCCCGCATCAACCTTGGTATGATAACGAGTGCCACCAGCTCCAACTCCAAGACGTTCATGCTTACACCTTCCCCCATCTCTTTTGTGATGCCAAACATCAATACCATAGTATACTCCACAATAAGAACGTTGCACATGGTGAAAGTGAAGGCAAGAGACTCGTTGACCTCCATTTAGCTCTTCTTCAAGTGCCTTCTAGCAAGAGTTTCTCCCTCGTGCCTGACCCCCACTCCTGACAAACCTACAAACTTGGATACTCTCAAGTCCATGATTGCAAAGGTCAAATCTAGGAGAGAGGGTTTATTGTTGTTTTGGTGATTTCAAAAAAGCCTTCAACTTTGTGCCATGTGACATGCCAATCCAAAGACTGCAAGATCTTGGTTTCTCCATAGACATGACATTATTGGTGTAACGAAGGGCTCCTCTCTTTCACCTACGTTGATTGGACTTTACATTGATGAGCTAGACGCCACTTGGACAGTTTGCACTCTTTCTACATTACTTGGGGCTTGGAGGCCGATACCAAGAAGGCCAAAGTTACGGTCTTCAAAACCTCTAGAGTCTATATGCAGCGCCAAGAGTTCACATTAGATGGCCAGCCATTGGGGGTAGTGTCCTCATATACATATTTGAGAGTACGACTCGTGGGACCCATCTCTAGTAGTACTAGCCGACTTGGGAAAGGTCGTGCTTCCCTACTCAACTTGAGAGGTTTTGTTTCAAGCGACACATTCAGGATGCCTAGAGTAACTGTCAACTTTTTGACTAGAGCAAACCTACAGCATAGACTTGGTACAAAAGCATAGCTCATTGGGCTAGCATCATGTGCTTATAGCTTACTACGCTATCACACGTGATACATACCAGGCCCTCTCTCTCTCTCTATAGATGGTAGAGGCACACTCCTTGGTCATCTTGAATGGCCTTTCTAGATTCTTCTGATTTCACATGTCACCCACATGGGGGAGGCCATAGTGTGGTAGACTACTTCATCAGTTCACCGGCCTTGATCCCTCACTTCCATACCTTCCATATTATCTCTCCTACCATTTCCGATCACTCATTATTGCTCCTTACCCTTGGTCACCTCACGCACTCCGATGACATTATTCACCCACCTACTCATCATCCTCGTATCGTTTTTCTTCCCGTGGGCCTCCCTACCTACACCCTTTCCCTCTCCAAGACTTTCCCTTTTATTCCTCCATTGATCAACAAGCCACCTCTCTGTCTCAAACTCTTCTACAATCTGCGGCTTCTGCATATACTACGAAACCTTTCTCCTCTCACAAACCCACGCATAACAGATGGTATGACGCCGATTGGTTCATGTTGACAAACAAGTCGTTTATGCCAGATATCACGCCCCTAATACATTGGCTCAAAAACAAAAGGAGTATGACAAGACGACCCTCAAAAAAAAGATAGCCTATCTACAATCCCTTGCACAAAAACTTGTCAATGCCCTCACCTCATCCTCTTCTTCCTTTTTTTGGCGATTGTTTTCTAAAAATCCTCATAAACCTTCTCCCATTGCCCTTGAGTCATGGTTAGACTATGCCACGAAACTCTACACGGTTGGTGCTTCCCCTATTTCCCTCTCTCCACGACCCTCTGAATTCACCTTATTCACTTCCTCCATGGTCGAAAATGCCATCAAACAAGGCCAAACTAATAAAGCCTCTAATGTAGACCTTTTGAGTATGGATTTCCTAAAACCAGTTGCACACATCGTTGCTCCGTATATTGCTTATATTTTTAACCAGTCAATTATCTTTGGCTTCCCACATCTTGGTGCACTAACCTTTTACACCCCATTTTCAAGGTTGGTGATCCCATGAATGTAGAAAACTACGGCACGATTATGATTAGTCACACTATGGGTAAGATATACGGCTCAGTGTTGCAGTCAGTTGTCAGCGCACATGCAGAGACAGAGGGGTTACATGCTATGGGGCAAGGTTTCCGTCCAGGTTATTCCATAGTTGACCATATCTTCATTTTACGATGTGTTATCGAGGAGGCTAAGTTTAGGAAGTAGAGGGTTTACTACTGCTTTGTGGATTTCCGCAAGGCATTTGATATTGTTCTGAGACATCTCTTACCCCAGTGTCTGATATCATTTGGCTTCTCTCAGGAAGCCATGGCCCACTCTTGGTACACAATGAGTTTACGGATCACTTATGCATTTCCCCCTCAAGAACTCGAGTAACTCATTACAGATTTGGGTAAAACTCAACTCGTTTACCATTGGCATTCTGTTAAGAGCATCTGCCACTGTATTGAACTTTCCTCCTCTATATTTGATAGACAAGTCAAATTCCTACATTAGCTCATCCCACCGAGCTTTCCGACCCCTAAGCTTTGGCTAATTACACAAATATCTAAGGCTTTCATGTTCAGTCAGGATCTCAAAGCTAGCACCATACAAATAGTGTCGCCAAGTCTTAAGGGCATGAATAATAGAAAAGAGTTCTTTTTCATAAGCGTTGTATTTGGTCCGAGCAGGTTCGAGCTTCTTACTTTCGAACGCTACTGGTCGTCCATTTTGGTTCAACACCGCACGTACTGCAAAGTCACTACATCTGTTTCGACCACAAAAGGCTGATTTGGGTCTACGACTTTCAGTATTGGCGCTGTAACCAATGCTGTTTTGAGAGCGTCAAAAGTCTCCTGTTGCTCTGGCCCCTAGACAAACTCCTTTCCCTGCCCCTTGAAAAAACTCACATTTAGGTTACTTTGCGAATAGCTTATGCTTTTTGAGCAAATGGAACACCTTTATGAGGTGAGCCAAATGCTCCGTTTTAGTTTTGCTGTAAATAAGAATATCATCTAGAAAAACTACCACATTTTTCTAAATATGGCCGAAGAACACTATTCATTAGGGTCATAAAAGTTGCCGGAGCATTGATGAGTCCAAACGACATCACCTTAAACTCATAATGACCATGATGAGTTTGAAAGCTGTTTTTGGGACATCTTGCACCTTAATACAGACTTGATGATACCCCGAACGTAGATCTATTTTACTGAAATATCTGCCCCCGTCGAGTTGATCAAACAACCGTCTACCCGAGGCATTGGGTACTGACCTTCATTCTGATTAGATTTATCAAAATTTCCTTTTTTTAAAAAGTTTTCTTTTAAATGAGGATGTTGTATGAGAAGGCCTGCCGCATGTAGCTTCAAAAGATGTGTCCTGTAAAAGGTTAGTTTGATTGCAGAGGAGCCGACAAGATCCGTTGGAGAGAGAGAGAGAGAGAGAGAGCACTTTATTAACGTCTTTTCCATGCCAAAAGGCATATAAGACAAAAAGTACATATCAAGTGCATGGTGCAGATAGGAGCGTGTAAAATGTCTCCGATAACAGTAAAGAAAACATCTGCGAATTGTAGCTTCTAAAAACAGCTACCACATAATAACTACCAATATCTGATAACTGTTAGTAACTGCTATTGATAAAATGTAACTATGATGGTGGTGATGGTGTGCATGTATATGCTCATCATAAAGTCATCAAATCAAATCCTGTTGCCACTGAAGAATGATGTAATGGGGATTGCAGCTGGAGATAATGTGTGCTGAAGACGTCGTCTGGGAGGTTGTTTGTGAAGCATGTGTCTCCTCATGTCAGTTATCCTACGAGTAATAGGATCTGGGTGATACGCCGTCTCACATCGCTGTGTCGAGAATCATCATCAACCTCACTATCCTCCGAGTCTGGATCAAACCGTGACCTCCTGTGGGAGAAAAAGGATGTGATCTGGAGTTGTGTATCAGGGGCTGAGCTGGCTGACATAGATCCTATCGCAAAAGTAACATCTCTTTGATCATGAGCGCAACACAATGTGGATCCTCATATGCTATAGTTGACCGCAGAGTGATCGGTGCATCTCAAAAAAGACAGTGATATCTCCCTCTGATCTCATAGTATGCTAGACATCTGGATTCTGAATAAGAAGTGCTCCTCAGACTCTATTTCAAATAGTGAGCACACCGGGCAAATCCGCTCCTCCCGTGGGATGCTCTAAATACGCCCAGTCTCAATCACAAGTTGATGTGATGAGACTTTGAACTGACCCAATATGAACCTCAGACCATGCGATATCTTGAATCCAAATAATGTAGTAGAACTGGAAACCCTACTGTATCCAACTCCAAAAAGTGAGTCTGATAGTACTCAGGTTTGACCCCAAGGTGGCCCTGCCACGCTCGACTCAAGTATGCTCTCTATAGGAACCGTCTGATGTAGTCGTGGGTGCCCAATGGAAGGTCCATGATAGAAATGCCAAGTGTGTCAAGTAAACGAGAAGCCTGAGAAAATCATGATAGCTGGAAGCCCTGACTATGTAGATGCTGAGATGAGATGAGTGCTTCCTATGTATACCTCTGCTCATCTTGTGGGAATAGTCTAACTCTCTGAATATATGTGATAAGCTGAAAGATGGCATCAAGCTGAATGGGACAAACTCAGCTAGAATGATCTGATGTGGAACGGAAGGCTTAGCCTGTATCATATTGTAATAGATCCTAACACCACAGTAGGGCAAACACTAACTGATCCACCCAATCTTGCCTACTCCCTGATATAGAGTAAGCCCCTCCTAGCCCAGTGTGAGGACTGGTAGCATGCAACTGCCAAGTGTCGGCCACGTGGCACTGATGTGGCCGACTGCACGTCGGGACCCAACTGGGAGCCCTATCCTGCTGACAGGGTCCCTAGGCTGTGTTAGGCTCGCCATGGCTATGGACCGTGCTGGGCACACTACTCACACTGTCTTGCCCTGTTGGTCGTGTACGCTGGACACGACCCTGACTATGGTATCTGACCTATGCACTGGTTACGAGCTCGTAACACATATGTGATAGCATAACGATCTACAAGCACAAGATACTTGCCCAATCAGATGAGGAGAGACCTGTACACCATGCCTCTATTGCACATAGCGTAGAAGGGATACCACGAGTATCAAAAAGCCGACACTTACTCGGGGCGTCCCGAATAAATCTTTGAAAGCAGAACCTCTTGAGCTGTACAAGGGAAGCATGTCCCTTCCCAAGTCTAGCTGTAGCAGCCTATCTCATAGCAAATATAGGACTAGTAAAGAGGACACCTAAGTAACTGTAGGATGATACAACCTGCAGTGGTCCGTCAAAGATAAGCTCCTGACGCTGCATGAATGCCCTGGATGTATTGAAGACCATAGTCTTGGTCTTCGTGATGTTAACCCTCAAACCCATCTGGTACAAAAAGTTCGAAGACTCTCTGACTGTCTCTGTAAGCCCTCTCTGGTCGTAGAAACTAGAGCCACATCATCCACATAAAGTTGGATGGCAATCAAAATGTCACCAAGCTTGCAACCTATACCACCGCACTGCTCAGTGACTCGCTCAAGCTCATCAATATACAATCCAAAGAGTATGGGGGAGAGGGAGCGTGGGGACATAGAGATGGGTGAGTCGGTAGGTATAGTGTATAGTGAGGTGGCATATGTGGTCCAAGTCTGTAAGTCATCGATGAAGGGAGGTGGAGCACGAGGAATGAATGCATGCCAAAAGGCACCTGTGGAAGAACTATGTAGTGCGTCGATAAGACGTCTCCTTTCTCGTTCTTCGAAGGCACACTTTTTGCGGCAAAATGTATGGTGGAGGTTTCTACGAGTAGCACAAAGAGCAAGTGGTTCATATAGACGTGCATGGGCGACACAGAGATGTAAGGAGCGACACTCATCATCAAACCAAGGAGGCCTAATGGGACGAGAGGAGCTGGAAGGATGTTGATGGGGTTTTGATGGGAAGGACGATGAAGCAGCAGTATGAAGTGATGTGGTGAGAAAGTCAGCTTGTGCTTCCATTGGGCTATCATGGGGAAAGTGGCGTAGTAAGGAAACAAGGGCCTCTTGGTACGTCTTAATATATGTATGGGTGAAAGTATATCTAGGTGCACGGTTAATGAAAGAGTCGGAAGGTGGTATCAAGGTTGGTATAGAACCCAGATGGAAAGACAGGAAAGAGTGGTCGGAGATAGTAGTGGGGAGAATCTGGAAGTGTGAGATCAGTGGGATAAGGGATGGTGACCCCATGAGGTAGTCGTTGAAACTTGACACTCTGTCCGCCACTGTGAGGATGGCATGTGTAGCTGCTCGAATCCGGTCAACAAGCTAGGCCATTATAAATGGCTAAATCATGGGCTTCACCAAGCTGCAACAAATACTCTACATAAGCAGTGATAGGTCCTAGTGAGTCGGCTGAGATCCTGATAACTCCCATTTCATCACAATCAATGGCTCGTATACGTAACTGGATGCACCTATGCTCGGGGGCCCCAACTTCCTATTGGCGAGAGTCGCCGGAAGCTCTATCAAGGTAGCAAACTTGACCATCCCGATAAATCACATGTCAACCTGAGGTTTTGGCATCTTGGAAGGCTTGATGACATTCGGCTACATGTATGTAAGTGTCATCCTCCATAAAAATTTGTGTATCTTTCAGTTTCGCTCTTTTCCGTAAAACGTCCCTATGAGTAATAGATGAGGTGAAACAAATGATCATGGCAGTATTGTCTCGTTTTGTACGCCATGTAGTCTCAAGAAAACGTTTGGCTTCCTCTAGCATTTTGAGTATCCACGATGCCTCGAACTCTAATATTAAGTGCTTTACCTTCTCGAAGTCGTTCTTCCGAAAGAGTTGCGGAAATAACTGAGGAGATAGGTGCAATGGGCTTACTACCTCTAGTAAGAGCAGCTGCCCAAGACATGGCCTCTACTTTTTGTTTATCGATTTTGTCTTCCAACTCTTTCAGTCGAGTTGATGACTCCGGCGTGGCGAGAATGGGTTGAGCTTGCCTCAATGTATTTAATGCCATTTGCAATTTGCTGTTGGCTTCCTTGAGCTGGGAAATTTCGAGCTTAATCAAATGTAACTCTGTTTTCAATCCTTGGAAATCTTGTAGTAGAATGCTCATACTGGCTGCAACATACGATTCAACGGCCTTAGTGGGTGTGTAGGGCTCCTCCGAACAAGGGTATGGGATAGTAGGAGTACTTGGGAATGTTAGGACAGTCATGGCGGGTGATGATGATGAGGGTACAGAGGAAGAGGAAGAAGGGATATGTGATGCAAGGGGGGGGGGGGGGGTGAGTAGCTGCTGCGCAGCAGCAGTAACAAAAGCTATTGGCTGCTATTGCTCAGTAGCACCTAGCAGCTGCTGCATCGCAGCAGCATTAGGAAGATGGAGGGGGGTGAGAGGAGGTGTGGGAGAGGGGGTGGAGGAGCGAGGTGGAGAGGAGGAAGAGGGAGGTGGTGAGGGGGAGCGAGGACTCCCCTTGTTTTCTTGGCCATCGCTGGAGGAGGAGAGAGAGAGAGAGAGAGAGAGAGAGAGAGAGAGAGACAGAGAGAGAAAATCGTTCTAATTGTGTTTTATTGTAGTTTGTGAATACAATATAGGTGCCTTAATAGTTTTTTAGGCTACAGTAGCTAGTTAGTTACATATCTTACAATGGTGGAAGCATCTAATACAGTATCGTGGTCATTCCAAGTTTTGTTTTTGGTGCTGAAATCAACAGACTTCTGACTTGATTTTTACGTCATGGTACATGATTATTTAGAATCTCGAACCAAATCTGCTTGATTCAAATCTAGTGCTTAGTACATAACACACTTGAGTAGATGTTGTCTTGTTCATCTAGCTGTTGTTATGAATTGAAGATATCTAGCTCTGGTGGCCAGTTTATTGGAGTTGTAAGTGCAGAAATCTGTTGCTGTTTTTAAATGCAGTCAATGATTTCACATTCACTTTCGGAAGCATTGGAATTTCTCTTTATGCTATTTCAGATTGGGTTTTGTCCAGTTTATCAATGGTAGTCATTGCCATATGCTTGGCTGATGCCACAAAGTTCTATATTTCCAGAATCCAGTATATGTGTATGAGACTTTGTTTCTGTTGGGTCTTGCTGAACCGAAGAACTCAACGAAAGAACTGCAAAGCTGTTCCTTCATTCCGTTGAAGGATGTGGTGAGCCATATGGCATCTCACAGTTACAAGGCCACAGGGGTGGAACTAGGAGGATCGTATGTGTTTTAATACCTGGAAGGAATATTTGTCTCAGAAAAGCTGATTGTATCCAGTGTTTCCTGCGGCAAGTGTCAGCCCTTTCTGAGTCACTGTTTCAAAGGGATTGACTGGGACCTGTGGGTCTTCCAACCTCGTGCATAGTTGTTCACAGCTAATAAATGGCTCTATTTCATGACGATTCATTATCTTGAATGAAAATGCCTTCTCCAGTTGAGGCAGAGATTGACAGAGACACACTCTTAAGAAGGAAGGAAAGCCAAAGTCCTGTGTCAAGAATGCTCCAGGGCTTAAGGTTTGCTTTTGAAACTTCCATCCCTTAGTGATTGATAATTTTTGTTTTTGGATGGTTAATGAAATTAATTTTGATGATGCAAGAGATAATTATTAAAGGGGCATGCATAAATATCTCATAAATTTTCAATATCCATGCTAACTTCTGCCCGACTTCTGATTTGGGCGGGTACTGGAGAATCTAATGAGTAAGATGGCTTAATCTACGAAATGCTGTGTTTTTCACTCTGTTTTGTGCATGTGCGATTTCAGTGCTATTTTTAAGGCAGACGAACTTGGTATAGAAATTGCGGTAATTGCACTGCCTGCCCTCGCAGCACTTGCAGCAGAACCTCTTGCCTCTATGGTGGACACAGCATTCATTGGTCAAATAGGTAAGGGCCCAGTTTATTAACTCTTCGTCTATATCGATTGGGGTTCCCAAATTGTGTTAAGGGTTTCAAAAGATGATGAGACTCTTATGGTCTAAATTCTCTGATGAGGAATGTACTTTTATTGATTTTCTGCAGTTAAGCACATTACTTAACATCTTTGTATGATAAAGGTCATCATCAATAACGGATACATTTCTTTCTCGTCTTTCTGGATACTGAGAAATGGGACATCTATACCCCTCAATGCTGGTTCCGGCTCTTCAGATATCCTCAAGATCCTAAACTCCCTAAGCTAGACCTGTAGTATGCTCTAGAGTCTATTTTCATCTTATATTCTTGTATGCCACCATCAAGGTCATTGGTTTGCTTTCGTTTACAATAGGTGCTGGACGGGAATTTTTGGCCCTTCTAATTAGCTATCAGTATGTCAAATTTTTAAACTGAATCTGACATTCAACTCTTTTTTTCAAGGTCCTGTGGAACTAGCTGCAGTGGGTGTTTCAATTTCCGTTTTCAATCTGGTCTCAAAAGTATTGAACATTCCTCTTTTGAATATCACTACATCATTTGTAGCAGAGGATAATGCAGCTGATGAGGTTGCTTTGAAAGAAGTCTCTTTGGAAAATACCACACTGTCATCTTTGGATAGGGAGGATGAAGCAATGACTCTTTTGATTCCTAGCGAGGGTAAGTGGTTCGGAGATTCACACGCAAGCATGAAAAATTTGATGGAAGCAAAAAAGAACATTTTTTTTGAAGCTTGGCTATGATCTTTTCTTTATTTTGATTGGCAAGTTTCGGTTATTCCTTGATATATTTCAAGGCGTTAGAGCTATGAGATCTACACTGAGAGTTACAAGTTTGACATATTCAGAGGACCACCTCCTTTACAATGTATTTGAATTGTTAACTGGAAGACAGTTATTTTGAAATGCAGTAATTTCAAATGGGCTTGCCTCCAGAATCAGTTGTTTCAGAACTTTCATAGAGGCATTAAACAAATAGCAACATACAAATGTTGCAAGACCAGTGATAGCTGCACCTTTTCTCAGGAACTAAGTACTTGAGTTCACCTTTAAGATTTGTATTGATGTCAGTTGGAAGTGGTCAGAAGAACACCTTATTTGTTTTGTACTTGTAAAGTAGATGAGATATGCATTATTGCAACTTGCATTAGCCTTGATTGTATAGATGTTTGTAGCTTCCACACGGGAGTCTGTTTTGGCTGTGGCTTTGGTGAGGAAGGTTTGTATCTAGCTCAAGTATTAAACTTTTCGTAGCTCTCACTTTAGCTCTTCTTTATTCTCGAGGCTCATTATATGTATTTTAGCCCCTTCTTCTTTGAAGTTGAAACGATCTCTGCCATAAGCCAGGCCATGAACCATCTTGGTTAGAACTTGCTACACAGAGCTTGTTTTGACCTTTCATGTTTGCTATGGTTGACGTGTGCTGTTTTGATAGTCCTATATTGGAGTATTTCAATTTTTTGATTCTCTGCAACTTGTGTGTGCAGGGGATGAAGTCAGAGAAGGAAAATCTTCAATATCGATTCGGCCAGTAGCTGGATTTGAAAAGCGTTTTTTACCTGCTGTTTCATCTGGATTAGTCTTGGGTTCTGCTCTTGGTCTTGCAGAGGCTGCTGTTTTGGCTTTTGCAGCAGGGCCCATTTTAACCGTCATGGGTGTAGGATCGGTGTGTAAATCGTATCATTTGAAGCACTTTGAGACTTATTGTCTATTATTTTCTGATGGGATAATGTTCCTGAGACAGTTTCCAGAGCTTTATAGATAATTGACTTTACCTTCTTGTGATAAGTTGTAAATCAAATAAACTTGACTTGGGCCTTGTAATCAAAATAAAACTAGAGGCCCAATGTCATTTTTTAAACTTAGAGATCACTTTTTAGAGTTGGGTCCAAATTAGGACTCACATGAATCTTGTGATTTCTAATGTACTTTTTGTGGACCCTTGGATCAAGTTGGGTCCAAGATGAATGGTTAGGATTATTGTGAATATTAGCCAATAAGATTGAGGGGCAAGGGCCTTCCCCATTTTATAAAAAGGCACCATTTGTACACTATTTCCATGCTTAATGAGAAGCTTCAGTATAACGTAGAGATTCTTGACTTCTGTTAGTAAGCATGTCCATTGCTTTCAGAACGTGATCCGGATCGCTTTATGGATTGTGGGCTCCAACTAGAGGAGTGGTTTTTACTCAAAAAATAAGTCCTTAGAAAAGGATAATGTCACACATAGTTATCATTTTTGCATAATGGCTCAATGATTGAAATTAAAGGTGATGTTGATATACCTAATGCTCCTTATCTGCTTGGGAAGTCAAAGAATCTATGTGTTTTGAAAGATGTAATTTTTATATATGATCATGTTTTTGAAAGTTGAAATGTTGGATTATTGCAATTGCCTTTGAATTCACCTCTTGATAGCCATTTAGCTGAGGACTCACTTGAGTGTGTACATGAAGGCCCACCTCCTAGGAATGTAGACCATTAGATAGAGATACTCTTTGATTGTGCCCTTGTATTGTTATAGGGTTAGCTTGAAGGAAGAGGATGAAATTTCCAGGCAGCTATAGTATTATTTAAGGATGGGTCACATTTGTCTTGTAGGTCCCCTTAGGGAGCACTTGTCCTTGTGGTTAGCAAAAAGGACGAAGGCGGTCACCTCTGTTTTGACTCTAAAAAGTAAACATAATGACTATCATAATTAGATATCTCTAACTAGGATGGATGATCTAATGGATCGTCTAAAGCGAGCGAGGTATTTCTCCAAGACTGACTTTAGATTAGGTTACTATTAGATAAGGATTAAGGAAGACATTTCAAAAACTCGTTCTTGAACCAACTATGTGTTAGGAACCTGACTTGCTCATACAAGTTACCAAGACAAGATTCCTATTGTTATGAGAAGGAGCTTTTTGCAATCATTCATGGGTTAAAAATCTGGAGGCATCTGCTACCATGTATAAATATTAAATAGCACAACTATTCGATCTTCCTTTTTGTTTCCAGAGTATTGTTTCAGGAAGATCGCGCATCTAAATGCACTCAGACTGTACACATACTTTCGACTTAATCGAATCGTTTCCAGTAAACAGAGTCGTGTTTGTGTCGTGTCGATTACTTTATTTTCAGTTTTGTCTGATACATTGCATGCATATAACATAATTCGTGGGTTGTATTGTTCTTGTGACTTATAGTTATATATATATATATTATATATCATAGATGCACTCACGATTTGCAAATCGCGATTCGCGAATTGTTGTGAAAAAAAAACGGGTTTCGAAGTGAATCGCTGTTTTGTTTTTTTGGTTCAACAAATAGCTGAGGAAATTTTTTTTTTCTTCTATCAACGATAAATAAAAAAAAAAATGGACGCGTCCGACTCCAGACGCCGGACACGGACGCGAATTGCCCGTGTCCGGCCCGGACCCTCATGTCTATATATATATATATATATATATATATATATATATATATCATAGGTCCCGCGGTACTGGGTACCGCAGATTTCAGTACCGCGGGACCATATTGGTACCGCGGGACCATACTGGTGCCGCGGTACCACAATATAATAATATATATATTATTTAATATTTTTGTTTATTTTTTTTAACCTAAACTACCCGCCCCCCTCGCTTCTTCTCTCCTAGATTTTTTTCAGCCCATCGCTGCCCTGCCATCGCTTCTGGTTTTGCTGCCCTGCCTTCGCTCGCCCCTCTTCTGATTTGCGTCGCCCTTCGCCCACAGACCGCCCTGCCTTGCATCTGATTTGCCTCTCCCTGCCTTCGCCCTGCCTTTGCTGCCTTCGCCCATTTTCACCGTCTCTCCAACAGTGAACCTTGTTGTTTTTTTTCCAGCAATCCATCCTTCCAGCTTTAGCTTCATCTACATTTTTTCCCTAGTTTTCTCCATCGCAATGGTGCAATCCGACCTTTCCGGTTTGTGGGACGAGGTAGACATTGTTAGGCGGGTTGCCGACAAGACCAACAAGACCGGTCAGAAGATCGTGCGTTGTCGATACTGCCTCGTCGAATTTGCTGCGTCCCTCACTCGCCTTAAAGGCCACCTGCTTGATGCACGCGCCAAAAATGGTGCCACCTTAAATGCTGCCCCTTGTGGTAGCATGTCCATCCCCGACAGGCAGCAACTACTGGACACCTGCGGGCCGCGGCTCATGGCGGGGGAGAACACCATTTCGGAGGGCGTTTTCCGGTTTTGCACCGTTCCTTATGTGGCTGACCCAGAGTTGCTGCCTGCTTGGCTGGCATGCAGGAGGAGAGGGAGTCCATCCTCATCCTGTCCCATTGGCCCTCATCCCCCTTAGACAGTTCCGCCACACGCACCCCCATCTGCACCCATTCCGGGAGTGCCTATTTATCCCCACGGCCTGATCGGCCATGTGGATCCCCATCATCCCTCCATGTGCCTCTGTACCTGCCCCCATGTGATGCTCCCCCCCTGTGTTGCTCTCCCATTGACCCCATGGTCTGCTCACACATGGTGCCCATGTGCTGTTGCACCAGTCCCCTGCACCATGTACTGTACCCTCTTTTTTTACACCCAGAACCTTTTTTTTTTTCCATTTTTTTAACCTATTTTGGTAGGTAAAAGGCAATAATTAAATATAAAAAATATTAATTTTTTTTTTTAAAAATGGTACCGCCCTGGTACCGTGGATCCCAGGGCGGTACCGTATTTGCGGTACCACTGTTATGGTACCGGCGGTACCATACCAGCGGTACCAGGGGACACTATGATGTATATATATCATAGTTTTAGTAGTGATTCGCTGTCGGCGATTTGGATAGCGAACCAAATCGCAACCCCCGAATCAAAAGGCGGGGGTTTGAATTTGTTTTCAATTTTTTTTTTGGGGGAAAAAATTGCATACATTATGGGTATCAGGAGAGAGAGAAAAAGGAGAGGATCATGATTACATGGGCTTCCAGTCATTTCCGAACCAATGAGAGCAAAAAAAAGCATTATTCTCTCTCATCCACAACACACATGCGTGAAAAAAAGCATCATGTATAATAATATCGGGCCCATGGCACCATACTGGATTACAACGGATGTCTGAAGAACATAATCAAATGTAATGTACAACTAAAACTCGTCATCCTTATGATAACCAGAATCGTCCGAGTTTGTGCCAATATGCGAATCCAAGGTGTAGATGAATCCGAGGGAACCAAATGCGCCCTTTAGTGGTGTGAGCCTTCTCAGGAGTTTTTGCTATTTTTAATTTTTAATAAAGTTTAAACCTACGAAAATTTAGGTTGTCAGAACCAAAGATCAAGAGATAGCTTTGGTGTTAAAAAGTTTGAACATAAAATCTTCTCAACCAATCATGCATGAGATTTGCAACATGTGAAATGGAAAAGTAGCATATTTTACATGTTTTGGTTAAAGACTTGATCTTCAATAACTTATTAACGATAACTAGAACATGTGAACCAAACAAATTTAAGTGCTAGGGATATATTGTTTCATCAAACTATCGTATCAATTGACTTTAACACGTTTTTTAAAATCATATGTTTACTATGCTCATACGATGCTCACCATGTTGACAATGCGACACTATGAAAGAGTTGAAATGGGCAGTAGGTGGAGTGAAACTTTCAATCTTTTTCATGGGCAAAACTAAAGCTTTCTATGTTCTTGTTCGTATATTTGATTTTCCAGCCAACATTAAGGTTACATTTCTTTGAGAATTAAAAATCAGTTCACTACTCATTCCAGTCTCATGCATATGTATCATTCTATTCCCAAATTATATTAGTCAAAACTAAACCATACGCTAGTTTGTTATTTCGAGGGAAGGACTGTTTAAGCATTTCTGAACGGTCTATTCCTTTATTGCATTCCAGACATCATCTATGCGCTTACCAGCTATACAATATCTATCTCTTCGTGCAATTGGGGCGCCTGCAGTTGTTGTTGCTCTTGCTGTTCAAGGCGTATTTCGAGGATTTAAAGACACGAAGACCCCGTTGTATGCTACAGGTTTGCTGCAAAAATGAACTTTTTGGCTGTATGCAGTATAAGAGGAACACATATTTTAATGTTGTTGGCTGTGATAGGATTACTAGTGTTTTGAAGTATTGATTCTTATTGCCAAAAGGCAAATTGTTTTTTTTTTATTGTACTTGTTTATTCTCTTGCATTTGATAAATGTTAAGGATCTTTGAATGACAAGCAAGGATGTGCAAACCAAACCTTTTTTACAGTTTTAAGAGTGAAAGGACTGTTATGGACAATGTTGCCCCCTAGATTCATGAGCCCTATGACATGATTACTATTTTTCTGTGATCAACTAGGAATAGCAATGGTGCTACAAAATGTGCAAGATTAGATCTCTTCGAGTTTTTTATAGAGCACATTTTGGCTGCTTTTTCAACTTATCATTCCAAATATTTCTTCATGGTGAAACTTGAATACTTTAAACGTGTTAGTATGGTGATTGACTTGATACCATTTTTCTGTGGTTAAAGAACATGTAGGCATAATGAGTGGGAACACTTATTTCCATCATTTATTTTCAGATTAAACTTCCTTGCTTTCCCTTGCTCAAAATAAGCTCGTGCATCTTAGATTTAGCAAACTTGACAAAATTTCCATCTGTAGTGGTAGCATCATTGCACTGCTCGATCTGGAACGTGTTCCAAATTTTAGGGTCAGTGTTTTCTGGAATGCCAAAAAAAATTATCATTATTATTAGTTTTTGCTTTTTTCCCCTTTGCCCTAAAATTTTTTGCTTCTCAAATTGTTTTTAGGAGATGTCAAAAAATTAGCTGAACTGTACAATAAGAGTAGACAAAGGTTTGTATGCGGACTTGTTGGAATTGTTCAGAATATTGACCTGAAATCTGCATTATTGGAGTAGCTTGCTATGGAGGCCCTGCTAGAATACATTCGTGTTCGAGTATTTGTTTAAAAAGCAAAAAGAGACTTGCAATTATTGCAAATATAGTTTATTTCAAGAAGAAAGACTATGGCATGCCCTTATGGGACCCAAGTACTCAAGTTGCCCTAATCTTTGGAAGGTTTCACTAAGGGCTCATTAGGTAGCTTATGATCTGTTTAGTGTTTTTTTAGTCATTTGGTAGATTAGTCTCTGATATTGCTTGTAGGCCTTTAGCCATCGATTATCAGATACTCTTGGCCATTTTTATGGGGGATTGATTGATTGTGTCTCTTATAGTCATTTATGCTTCATTGATACAATATTTATAGATTGAATCTACAAGTTGGTAGCCCGTTCCGACCCAAAAGGGTCAGAATGTACTGTACGTTCCGGAATGTGCTGGTTCGGAATGTTTTACTTTTCAAAAATTAAAAAAAACAGGTATTCAAACAGAGCGTATGTTGTGATCGATGAATTGACCAAGAAAGCCTGAAAGGAAGAGTCAGAAACAGAAGAGAACACACTCAATCCTTCCTACGATACTGATTTGTATGGATCCTATTTGATGGTGGTGCAACTAGCCGCTCCTCCACAGACAATTCATGCTCTTGCAGACACGGGTAGCGATCTGGTGTGGGCGCGATGCAAGCCATTTAATGGAACTGGAGGACCTGTGCCAAATCTTAAAACTTCTCTGTCCTACAAGCCCATTCGTTGTCTATCTTCACAATGCAGAGTGCTTGGCTGCGATGCCCATTGCAGTAAGACCAGATGCAGATTTCAATATGGCTACAGCGATGGATCTAATTTGGCAAGAGACTTTTTGTCAGACACTCTCAGTCTCTCACGATGACAGGAACAGATGGAAAGCCTCCAAAGTTCACCAATTTTTCCTTCGGATGTGCGCATCAAGCTTCTGTTAAGATTGGAAGAATAGGAGGCTTTCTTTTTGCTTTAATCATGTGTTAAAAAAATACGTACTTTTTGAAATTTTATTTTGGTTGCATTTCGGAACGGAACATGTTCCAAAACGCGTTCCATTCTGGAACGGGCAACTAAGCTTGGTATTAGAGCACTTACCTTCTTTGGTGGGATTGCTAGTTTTCTTCACGCTTGGTGGAGATCTCCACTGGATATAAGTGATCAACCTGAAAATAGCCTCAACCCGTAGTGGAACGACGACAAACTCAGCAAGTATAACCTGGTGAGGAACAAATGGTTTGGCTCGGATCATGCGTGCAAGCATGTTGATCTGTAGACGAAAAATGCTAGTCCACTCTGACTCAGGAATCCCAGTGCACCAAGCCTCCGCTGCATACATAGCCGTGGGTGCAATGTGCTTCCTGAAGCAACGAAGCATGACCTTACTGTGGCAGCGTGTCTCATACTGAAAGCAGGACCAGTAAAGGAAGTCCATACCACCTCAAGTGGTTGTGCCCCTAGAGTGAACACCTGTTGCTACATAAGGTCCTGGAGGTATTAAAGATCATGATATTGGTTTTCCTGGTATGCACAGTCAAACCAAATAAGTCTCCAAAAACTTGTAATGTGTCCAAGTGCCGTTGCAACCCCTCACCAGACGAAGAAAGCAAGGCCACATCATCAACATAAAGCAAAATGGAAATGAGTATATTAGCAAGCTTGCAGCCAATACCACCATCTTGATTGATGGGAAACCAGACGGATCAATGCCGTCAACTAACAAATTGAAAAAAGATCTAACTAAGAAGAGATTAATAGCCAGGATGGACATCTAGGTACAGCAGGCAGCGCTGCCTTTTCTTCAGGCAGCAGCTCTGCCTGCGTGGCAGGCAGCTCTGCCTCAGGCAATGCTACAGTAGGATGAGTGGGGGGGTCAGGTAGCGCTACAGTAGACCGAGTGGGGGGGGGGCTTTTCTTGGCAGGCAGCGTTAATGCTACATGACTTTTTTTGGGAGCCATCGCTGCCTTAAAAGAGGGGGATGGAGCAGTTAGGTGCCCAGCGGGGCTGCCAGATCAGCGGGACAGGATGCGGATATCAGCGGGACAGAGACAGGCAGTCAACGGACTGCACCATCGCGACCAGCGCCCACCATCGGGCCAGAGAGAGAGAGAGAGAGAGAGAGAGACAGAGAGAAAGAGAGAGAGAGAGAGAGAAAGCTTTATTAATGTCTTTTCCATGCCAAAAGGCATATAAGGCTAAGGAAATACATGTCAAGTATGTGGTAACCGTGGAGCGTATAAACGCCTCCAAAAACGGTAATAAAGAAAAAAAGGAAACATCTAGTACAAGTTAAGATAACTACATAAATGATAATCTCTGTGCATGGTAGTCAAATGTGACCATGTCAAGATGCCAGGTCTGTACTAGTGCTGTAGAAGGATGTAATGAGAGCTGTAGCATGAGGAAGTGCAGGAGCCCGTTGACGTCGTGTGAACAGGAGCATGTATAGTGTGTCTTTGTGTAAGAGGTCTAGTAGGGCTGGGTGATGCGTCGTCTCTGCATCCTAGGTCTGGGAATGTCGTCGCAATCGCTGTCAGTCATGTCTGCATCAGGACGTGATCTCCAGCGAGAGAAGAAGGATGTAATCTGAGACTGTGTGTCTGGATAAGTGTGCTGAGCTGTCTGACATAGGTCCTGACACAGGAGGGACATCTCATGTATCATAAGTGCCACACATCTAATGTCCTCATATGAGATGAGGGACCGTAATGTAACTGGTGTCTCACGAAAAAGGCAATGATATCTCATAGTAAACTGGACATGTGAAAAGGAAATGCTCCTCTGTCTCAACCATAGATAATGAACATAACTAACAAAACCGCTCCTCACGTGGGGTGCCCTGGAAGCGTCTAGTCTCAATCGCCAACTGGTGTGAGGACACTTGGAACTGGCCCAGAATAAATCTGAGCCCATGAGATAGTCCTGAGGTGAGATAGTGTGGCAAAACTGGAAATCCAACTGTGTCTAGCTCCAAAAAGTGTGTCCTGTAATAGTCGGGTTTGACCTCGAGCTGTCCCTGCCATGTCCGGCTCAGGTATGCTCTATAGAGAAAGTGTCTGATATACTCATGGGTGCTCGATGGAAGGTCTGTGATAGAAATCCCAAGTGTATCCAGTATCCGGGAGGCCTGAGAGAACCATGATAGTCGATGCCCCTGACCATAAAGGTCTCGCGAGGAGGCAAGTGCCGTTTGTGTGTATCTCTGCTCATCTGTGGATAACGTCATAATACGCTGAATATATAGAATAAGCTGGAAGACGGCGGATAGCTGAATGGGAGGGATCGCGAACTCTGTCAGGATAATCTGATGTGGGACAGATGGCTTCGCCCGTATCATCCGAGATAATATGAGAACCTGCAGTCGTGAAATACTGGCCCAATCCGAAGATGTAAGACCCACACACCATACCTCTGCTGGATATAGGGCTGTGGGAGTAACGAGAATATCAAAAAGCTGACATTTACTCGGGGCATCCCGAATAAACCGTCTGAAACAGAAGCGCTCTAACTGGACAAGGGAGGTGTGACCCTTCCCAAGTCTGGCGGAGGCTGCCTGTCGCATGCCAAAGATAGGGCCTGTAAAAAGCATGCCAAGGTAAGTGTAAGAAGATACGACCTCCAAGGGTTGCCCATCAAAGATGAGTTCCTGGCGCTGCATAAAAGCTCTCGATGTGTTGAAAACCATAACTTTGGTTTTCAATATGCTAACCCCCAATCCCCATCTACTGCAGAAGGCATGAAGACTGTCTACCTGTCGCTGTAATCCCTCTCTAGAAGAAGATAGGAGGACCACGTCATCTGCATATAAAACTATAGCAATCAAGATGCTCCCAAGCCTGCAACCTGTGCCACCGCATCCCTCAATAACTCTCTCAAGCTCGTCAATATATAGTCCAAACAGGGTTGGGGATAGAGAACAGCCCTGTTTCACGCCAATAGTGCTCCAGATGTGGTTTGAGATGCCGGTATCACTCCGAAAACATCCAAGGACTCTCTCATATAGTGCCATCACTGCCAAGATCATGTCAGTAGAAAAACCAAGATCACGTAGACGCTGAATGAGAAGGGATCGTGGAACAGAGTCGAAGGCTTTCCTGAAGTCAACAAAACAACAGTAGATCCGTTCTCTTTTGTGTCGAGCCTCCTCAATAATGGCCCGAATGGTGAAGATATGATCTGTGGTGGAGTAGTGTGCTCTGAAACCTGCCTGGCCCAATGCATGTAATCTCCTAGACTCTGCCTCAGAACTGACTGTTGACTGTAGGATGGTGCCATATAACTTAGCAATGATGTGTCCAATCATAATGGTGCGATAGTTACCAGGGTCCATGGGGTCACCAGTTTTATGAATGGGGTGGATGATGTTGGTGCACCAGGAGGAAGGGAAGCCGGAGACAACTGCTTGATTAAGCAAAGTGGTTAGGATCGGTGAAAGTGTATCTGCAGCATGGATTAATAGTTCGGATTCAAGGTCGTCAATATCACGGGTGCGACAAGTTTTCAGTCTTTTGATGGCGGTCAAGACCATGTCCCGGGTGAAGAAAGTGAAAGTAGTCGGTCGGGGAGAAATGGAGATGGGTGTGTCCGTGGGTACAGTATATAAGGTAGTGGCATATGTAGTCCAGGTATGGAGGTCAGTGAGGGGAGGAGGTGGGGCACGGGGGATGAATTCTCTCCAGAAGGCACCGGATGAGGAACTGCAAAGGGAATCGACTAAGCTTTTCCCTTTTTGAGTTTCATACATCCGTTTCTTCCGTCGGAGGGCATAATGGAAAGATCGACGAGCTGCAGGAAGAAGGTGTGTATTATGCAATCTAGCTTGGGTAACTTGGAGATGGAGGATACGACACTCGGCGTCAAACCAGGGGGGTCGGATAGGGTGTGACGGAGTGGGTGGGCGTTGATGTGGTTTGGAGGGAAAGGAAAATGCTGCAGCGGTATGTAGTAACGTGGTAAGGAAGATAGCTTGTGTTTCCAACGACGTGTGGTGGGGAAAATGACAAAGAAATGAACTTACGGCCTCCTGGTATGTCTTGATGTGAGAGCGATCAAAGGTGTATTTGGGTGCATGAGAGATGGATGGAGAGAGAGAGAGAGAGAGAGAGAGAGAGAGAGAGAGAGAGAGAGAGAGAGAGAGAGAGAGAGAGAGAGAGAGAGAGAGAGAGAGTTAACGAAATATCACAGTTCCTGTTGACAAAGCAAGACTGAACCCTTTGAAGCCTTTATTCATATTCCAACAAGGTTAAATAAAGCTGAAAAGTATATACAGTACTAAAAAAGCACCATAAAGCATAACCACTTTCAAGACGTCCAGCTGATACCTACCACTATTGCACAACACAAAACCACACGAGTTAGTACAGTGGGTAAAACAGGTGTCATAGCTGAGCGTCAGTTATGCATGTCCAAAAGAAGCTATACTACTTAATAGCATAAAGAGCGTTTATAAATCATAGTCCAGTCTTCCCAAACAGCGTATAGTTACTTAGCGATAGGCCAAGACCTACTATTACCGTATCAGGGCTTATGCCATGCTGATCACTGTATGAGCGATTGATCCATATCATTTCATATCGTATTTAGACAGTGTATGTAAAGTTTTAACCGTATATATTCCAATATGGCTAAAAGGTCTGGTGTAGACATGTGTGCTGGTGTTAGGGCAAATCCATGCCATTCTAACCCATGTGAACATTTGGGTAAGATATAGACAATGGAATCTGCCTCTGATCTCATAGTAAGCTGGACATCTGAAAATAAAGTGGAACTCATCCTCAACCTCCTGTAATGAACAACACTGACAGATCCGTAAGGGACGTGGCGTGTCTGTGTATTGGCCTCTCTCAATACCGAGCTAATGAGAAGAAACCCGAACTTGACCAATGCGGTATCGTAGGCCAAATGACAACACCTGAGAGGGATAATCTGGTCTAACGGGAAGCCCTGATGCATCAAGCCGAAGAAAATGAGTGTAATAGAACTGGAGCTTAGCTCGTGATGGATGAGACCAAACAGTGTGTATGTATGCTCTGTAGATCTGCCTACGGATGAACACATGTGTCCCGTTCAGGAGGTCCAACATAGATAAACCCTAGCTATAAAGAAAATTCGAGGCACATTGAAACCATGATTTGACCTGCTGCCCCGCCAAAGTGCGAGAAGACGTAAAAGCCGCTATCGCGTATCTAGAAGAATCAAGCTCTGAGGCCCTGTGAATAAATGAGATGATCCTGAAAATAGCCTCTACAAGCAGTGGAGGGGAAGCAAACTCTGCTAAAATAATCTCGTGAGCAACTGATTGCTTTGCCCGAATCATCCGGCTGAGCATGAGAATCTGTAAACGTGAGATATCACTCCAAGTGTCTCGGGATAAGCTTGGACACCAAGTCTCTGCAGAATATAGTGCAACTGGAGAAACAGTCGAGGAAAAAAGGCGACAGCACGTATCAAGATCATTCACGTAGTAAGTAGAAGAAAATCTCTCCATTTGAACAAGAGTAGAGCGCCCCTTGCGGAGCCTAGCTAGTGCTGCTGATCTAAAGGAGAGTAAAGGCCCGGAGAAGAGAACACCCACATAAGTGTAAGACGTCACTATCTCTAGTGGCTGTCCATCATAATCGAACACAATGTCTCTCATATGCTGTCTATTGGTGTTAAACACCATAACCTTCGTCTTACCAATGTTCACCATCAACCCCCATATCTGACAGAAGGTATATAGGGCATCCAGATGTCGCTGAAGTCCAGTAGCCGAACTAGATAGTAGAGCCACGTCATCTGCATAGAGAAGAATAGGGATAATAATATCTGCTAGAGGACAGCCGTCTCCACCTTCTTCTCGAATGATCCGCTCAAGGTCGTCAATGTATAGGGCAAAAAGGGTGGGTGATAGAGGACATCCCTGTTTTACTCCGACCGTACTATGAATATATGAGGACCATCCCTCACCATCACGAAAACGTGCCAAAACTCTCTCATATAATGCAGTGATAGCAGCAATAAGCCAAGAGAAACCAAGCGTTGAAGCAACAAATGTCTCGGAACTGAATCAAATGCTTTGCGGAAGTCTACAAAGGAACAATATACTCGCTGTTTCCTGGATTTCGCCTCCTCTATGATACATCTCAGGATGAAAACCTGGTCAGCCGTGGAGTAGCCTGCTCTAAAACCTGCCTGTCCCATAGCATACAATCCCTTTGTCTCAGCCTGGGAGCTGATGATAGACTGCATAACTGAACCATAGAGCTTAGCCATCGTGTTTGATGGCATTTTCAATCATGGATGGAGTGAAAAGGGTGAACTCAGATGGACTCGTTGACAAAGAGATAGAAGGAGAATCAATTGTATAAAGTTTTGCAGCATAGTCAATCCAGGATTCGATGGCATTAGGAGCTGGCTTACATGGGTTTTTGGAGAACATCCTCCAGAATAAGGTGGAAGAAGAGGAGTCAAAGGCATCAATGAGTTTCTGAGCAAGGGACTGAAAGTATGTGGTCTTTTTCCTCAGAGTCACTTTATGGTACTCCTTTTGTTTTAGTGCTAAAGTATCAGGAGAGTGGTATTGAGCGTGGACAACTTGCTTGTGTAGAGAAAGGCACTCTGCATCGTACCATCTATTGTAAGTGCACTTATGAGAGGAGAAAGTTTTCGGTGGAAAAGCAGTATTAGCTAGTGGAGAAGGGACTGAGATTAAAGTGAGTACTATGGATATCCCTGGAAAGACAAGCGACACCACCAGAACCTCGCGTGGTTTGTCCTCACAAGAAAGGCATGTAAGCTGAATGCCATGAGTAGTCCTGAATAATTGGAAGAGGTCGGTACAATGATTCATGGGTCTCTGCCAGTAATAAAATATCACATAACTGCAAAAAAGAATGGAAATCGCCTGCTGAAGAAGAAGAAAGTACACCATTACAGTTCCAAAAACCGATTTGTAATGACTTAGGGGAGCTCGGGCTGCTCCTTTGCCCGGGAGCCCCAAATCCCTATTGTGAAACCCTATCATAAAACTTTGGCTTGTCTTCAATGAAAACAACCCGCTGATTTCGTGAATTTGCCCCTTGAATGATTTGTTTCCTAGCTTGCCATTGCGTGTGTGTGAGGTCTTCATCCATAAAAATGAAAGAGTGGAGAAGGGACTGAGATTAAAGTGAGTACTATGGATATCCCTGGAAAGACAAGCGACACCACCAGAACCTCGCGTGGTTTTTCCTCGCAAGAAAGGCCTGTAAGCTGAATGCCATGAGTAGTCTTGAATAACTGGAAGAGGTCGGTACAATGATTCATGGGTCTCTGTCAGTAATAAAACATCACATAACTGCAAAAAAGAGTGGAAATCGCCCGCTGAAGAAGAAGAAAGTACACCATTACAGTTCCAATAACCAATTTGTAATGACTTAGGGGAGCTCGGGCTGCTCCTTTGCCCGGGAGCCCCAAATCCCTATTGTGAAACCCTATCATAGAAATTTGGCTTGCCTTCAATGAAAACAACCCGCGGATTTCGTGAATTTGCCTCTTGAATAATTTGTTTCCTAGCTTGCCATTGCATGTGTGTGAGGTCTTCATCCATAAAAATGAAAGATCCTTTTAATGTGGATCTAATTCGTAAAGCTGCATTGCGGTAATCCAAGGAGCGGAATTTAATAAACAAGACATTGGAATCAAACTTACTTCTCCAGGCTGTATCAAAACCTTCGGTGCTATGCGCTTTACGAATGTCTTTTACATGCCAAAAGGCATATAAGACAAAAAGTACATATCAAGTGTGTGGTGCAAATAGGAGTGTGTAAAACGTCTCCGATAACAGTAAAGAAAACATCTATGACGTGTAGCTTCTAAAAACAGCTACCACATAATAGCGACCAATATCTGATAATTGCTAGTACCTACTAATGATTAAAATGTAACTATGATGGTGGTGATGGTGTGCATGTATATGCTCATCATAAAATTGTCAAGTCAAATCCTGCTACCACTAAAGAATGATGTAATGGAGACTGCAGCTGGAGCCAATCTCCTCAATTCCATGGTTGTCTTTGGCTTCCCATCATCCTCGTGCACCAACATCATGCACCCTATTCACAAAAATGGTGACCCTGTTATTCCTCGTAACTATCACACTATCGTGATTGGGCATGTTCTCGCGAAGCTATATGGTACCATATTTCAATTTGCAGTGAGCTCAAAGGCGGAATCTAGGAGATTACATGCTTTGGGCCAAGCAAGGTTCCGAGCTCATTACTCTACCACTGACCATATCTTCACTCTCCGAGCTTTGATTGAGGAAGCAAAGCACAAGAAAGATAAGGTTTACTATTGTTTTGTGGACTTCAAGAAAGCTTTTGATTTTGTCCCACACTCCCTGCTCATTCAAAGACTTTGTGACCTTGGCTCCTCCACTGACATCATTCTGGCTTATGAGAGAGTCTTGGGCTGTTTCCCACATGGCAGTGGTATTTCTGAGCACATTTAGAGCACCATTGGGGGTGAAATCTAGATTTTCCAATGTTGTGGCAACAATCTGAGGGTTGTAAAAGAAAATAGCAGGACAAATCTACTCCTTGAAGCAGGACACCCCAGCCACACTGAAATGCTCATTCTTCTCTCAGATTTCCAGCCCCTTCCGAAGTGCGGCCTACTGTAGGCATGATAATCCACAAGTGGCCAGTCTAAATCCCATAGGAAAAGGTGGGAAACAACCTACCTCCAGTACCTGCCTGCTACTTACCTTCTCGGTCAACCACAGTACATTGCAATGGCTCCGTGTAAGCGTGGAGGCAATACCTCCCCCCGTTCTCCACCCCGCCTTGTTGATTCCGCAGCAAACCATAAACAACCATTGCAGGTCATCGACTCTACCGCCTCCACATCCAGTGTAGTACTTCAGTTGCCACCTCACCAAGATGACAGTACCGAAGGACAGCAGAATACCTGGTTTCCAGCCACTGTCTCTGCTCATTTGTCCCACGACTACACCCCTTCCCAACCTATGGAGGGATTTTTGCTCCACGGGTTTGGCTGGCTAAAACAGGAACTACGAGAACTTCAACGACGAGTAAGCTATTTGGAATTGGAAAATGGCAAAATCAAGATGAAAATGGCTTCCATGCAGCATCAAGAGCTTTTTCTAGATGGAGATTGTGTCATCCTACACCTATCTTGGGGTTCTTTTCATTGGTCCTATATTTGGTATGAGACATGTAGCTACAACCAGACTTGGGAAGGGCTTGAGCATGTTTGCTTTCAGAGATTTATTCGGGACGCCCTGAGTAAGTGTCGGGTATTTGATACTTTTGTCTCCCACACTGCATTGTATGTTGCAGAGACATGGTGCACAAGGCTCACCTCTGTTGATTGGGCCAGTATCTCACGCCTCCAGGTCCTTATGCTATCACGGATGATACGGGCTAAGCCCTCTGTCCCGCACCAAGTTATCCTAGCAAAGTTTGCAGTTCCACCTCTATAGCTTGATGCCATCTTCCGTCTCATTATATATATACAGCGTCTCAGGCTGTTTCCCATTGATGCACAAAGATATCTACAGGTAACACCCATATCATCTCAACACCTTCACAGTCTGGGCTATCACTTGTCATGGTTCTCATAGGCATCACGTTTATTGGATACTTTTGGCATGTCTATCACGAACCTTTCATCGGGTACTCACGATTATGTCAGACATTTCCTCTACAGAGCATACCTTCCTCGCACATGGCAGGGCCAATTAGGGGTTAAACTTGACTATTACAGGACTCATTTCTTGGAGATTGATGACGTGGGGACCCCAGTTCTAGCACGCTATTTAGATTCTGGATTATCCCATGGCCTGAGATTCACACTGGGTAAGCTGAGTCTCGTCACATCAACTTGAGATTGAGATTGGACGTTTCCATGGTATCCCACGTGAGGGTGGGTCTGCCAGTTATGTTCTCTGTCTGAGGTGGGGTCAGAGGAGCACTTTTTGTTCAAATGTCCAGTCTACTACGACATCAGAGGGAGATACCATTGCCTTTTTGGAGAGACTCCTGTCACACTGCGGTCCCTTATAGCATATGATGACTCGAGATGTGTCGCACTTATGATCAGAGAGATGTTTTTACTGCGACAGGACCTACACCAACCATCTGTTCACCTTGATGCGCAGCTCCAGATCACATCGTATTTCTCCCGCAGGAGATTGCGGACGGACCCTAGATCGGATGATAGTGGCAACGACAATGACTCTTTACTACATAGAGACCAGAGACGGCGTACTACTCATATTGCCCATAGAGCCACTACTCAGAGACGACCTCCTTGGCAATGTCAGCAGTATCTATCGAGACCACCTCCAGGCGTTATCCCCATCACATCTTTCTTTCATAGCAGCAGTACTTGATGACACGGAGTTACACCATTATTGGCAGCATTAGACTTTTTAGGCCTACTTTATGTTCATTGTATAGTACATTGGCATTTCATTTCTTTTCTGTTACGGAGACGTTTCCTACGCTCCCACTGTACCACACACATGTACTTTTTTTCGTCTTATATGCCTATTGGCATGGACAAGACATTAATAAAATCTCTCTTTCTCTTCTCTCTATGATCCTTCCTAGCCTATGAGGACTCTAGATGCGCCGCACTCATGGTACGAGAGATGTTATTTTACGACAGGACCTATGTCAGACAGCCCAGCGGAGTCATATTTCTCAGCCGTAGATCACTTCTTTCTTCTTCCCCAGGAGAAGAGGACGAGACTTATTATCTGATGAGGATGAGGCTGATGGAGACTTACATGCCCACAGAGATCAGAGACAGTGTCCCACTCATACTCATGTTGCTGCACGAGCTACCTGACCTATCATGAGGAGACCTCATCTTCTTAGACGACATCATCAACCACCAGCAGTCATTCATGCTGCAGCCCGTATTACATCCTTTTATTGCATCAGCGGGACAGGATTGGATGATAGTGTCATACCGTCCGTATTCATGACAGTTAGCAGTATATATGCTCCCACATGTTTCATATATCATTGCATCTTTTTCAGTTTCAGTTTTCAGTTCAGTTCATAGCAGTTAGATTTGTATTTCGGTTATAGTCTTGGAGACGTTTCATACGCTCCTACGGTTACGACATACTTGACGTGTACATTTACTAGTCTTATATGCCTTTTGGCATGGAAAAGACATTAATAAAGCTTTCTTTCTTTCTTTCTTTCTCTCTCTCTCTCTCTCTCTCTCTCTCTCTCTCTCTCTTGGAGGTTGTATCTTCTTACACTTACCTTGGCGTGCTTTTTACAGGCCCTAGTTTTGGCATGCGACAAAACCAGCTTCCGCTAGACTTGGGAAGGGTCACGCGTCCCTTGTCCAGTTAGAGCGTTTCTATGTCCGACGATTTATTCGGGATGTCCCAAGAAAATGTCAGCTTTTTGATACTCTCATTACCCCCACAACCCTATATGCAGCAGAGGTATGGTGTACGGGTCTTACATCATTTGAATGGGCCAATAATTCATGACTATAGGTTCTCATGCTATCTCGGATGATACGGGCTAAGCCGTTTGTCCCACATCAGATTATCCTGATAGAGTTCGCAGTTCCACCCCTACAGCTAGCCGCCATCTTTCAACTTATCCTATATATTCAGCGTATCATGATGCTACCCACAGATGAGCAAAGATACATACAGACGACACTTGCCTCATCACGACACCTTTATGACCAGGGGCATCGACTATCATGGTTTTCTCAGGCCTCCCAGCTATTGGATACACTTGGCATCTCTGTCAAGACCTTCCTTCGGGCACCCATGAGTATATTAGACGCTTTCTCTATAGAGCATATTTGAGCCGGACATGGCAGGGACAGCTCGGGGTCAAACCCGACTATTACAAGACACTTTTTGGAGCTAGACACAATGGGATTCCTAGTTTTGCCACACTATCTTACCTCATGACTATCTCATGGGTTTCGATTCTATTGGGCTAGTTCTGAGTTTCGTCACATCAGTTGGCGATTGAGACCGGACGCTTCCAGGGTGCCCCTTGAGAGGAGCGGCTTTGCCAATTGTGCTCTTTATCTATGGTCGAGTCTGAAGAGCATTTCCTATTCATATGTCTAATTTACAATGAGATCAGAGGGAGATATCACTGCCTTTTTCGTCAGTCACCAGTTACACTGCGGTCCCTTATCTCATACGAGGACCCCCGCTCTATGGCACTGATGATACGTGAGATGTCCCTCCTGCGACAGGACCTATGTCAGACATTTCAACATACTTATCCAGCCACACAGTCTCAGATTACATCCTTCTTCTCTCGACAAAGATCGCCTTCTGATGCAGACATGACTGACAGCGATTACGACTACATTCCCAGACCTAGGATGCAGAGACGATGCACCACCCAGCCTCAGGCGATCACAAGAGTTGCACGTCCCATTATGCGAGGCCCTACTTCCCGACGTCGACACCAGAGACAGCATTCAGCCATCCATGCAGCAGCTATGCCTATCACATCCTTTTTCACGATCTGCATTTGACCTGGGTCTTTCAAACCTTCCCGTTACATTCATATTGTGGTTATAGTTCTCATGTTAGTCATTTACATTCAGAGCACATTAGTTCTCTACATGTACTTTTTATTTCGTATTACTTGGAGTCGTTACACACGCTCCCTCTGTTACCACACTTGACATGTATCTTTTAGTCTTATATGCCTTTTGGTATGGAAAAGACATTAATAAAGCTTTCTTTCTTTCTTTCTTTCTCTCTCCCTCTCCCTCTCCCTTCGTTTTGAAATTTGGTTTTGGTGTATTACTTCACTTAGTTTTCTGTGTAGACAAATGTGATATTCACACTACACGTGCCTGTTTTCCATATGAAATTTGATCTTAAACCCTTGAACGGACATCCAGACTTGCACTTGTGAACATAGGCACATACACATGGTTGACAGTTTTTAACACCATTACACTAAAATGTTCAGATTGTTCAGAGATAGATGATCCTATGGTTAGATTGAGCATTGTTTTGAAATTGTATTTGTGTTGACTAGTACTGATTATCACACCTAAATGACCAGGAACAGAAAATTCTATCATTTGATTGCTTATTTTGGTTTTAACTTTTCGCTGTAAGCAGTAATTTTTTTTGACTATCAATAACTAAAATTCTTGGAAACAGTGGCAGGTAATGTTGCAAATATTGTGCTGGACCCTATTCTAATGTTTGGTTTGGGTTATGGAGTCATTGGTGCTGCTATTGCAAGTGTAATATATCAGTAAGTAGCAAGAGAAGACTTACTGCACACCGATTTGCTATTTCCTGCTTCATTTAATAAAAGTTCTGGATGTTCTATCGTTTCATTTTTGAATCAAATGATTAAGTTTCCTTTTCAAGTACCTACCATGGGTAATAAAGTTGAATTTTTTGCACCAGTGGAAGATTTTGGGTGCAAGATATAAAAATCTTTGCCAGTATCTCCATATTTTGGCTATTTATTTTTCTTGTTCTGGAGCTGATATCATTTTTAAACTTTAAAGTTTAAAACGAAGCCAGGAAATGTTGCTTTCTATCAATTTGATATTATGTGCTCATGCATTAATCATAGTTTTCATTCTGTTTGAAAGGACATTCTTAGTGACTGGTCATTCTAAACGTATTTGCTTCGGCAGGTACCTTGTATTGCTATTACTCCTTTGGAGGTTGAATGAACTAGTCATTATATTACCTTCCAAAGTTGTGGATTTGCGCTTTGATCGGTTTTTGAAGTCTGGTAAGTGATGCTAGATTGTTCAAGGAAAGTCATCAAATAAAACTTCGGTTCTGCTGTATGGGTAACTGTTCAGTAGTATGGATGAAAGTCACTCTTTGGTTGATGAATTTTTTTTTGTGCGCTATTCAATTCTTATTCTCAATAACTATGCTGTATCTTCAGTTCATATTGCCATGTTTGTAAGGATCATAGTTGTGTATATGGCATGCAATATCTTTATTCATGAGACAATGAAGTTTTGAAACTGCATCAACCTTTGTGTTGGGGCAGGTGGATGGCTACTAGGCCGTACCATGGCCATACTACTAAGTATGACATTATCGACATCGATGGCTGCTCGACAAGGAACGATCCCCATGGCTGCTCATCAGATTTGTATGCAAATCTGGTTAGCTGCATCATTGTTGTCAGATTCATTGGCACTCGCAGGACAGGTAACCATTATCTTTCTAGTTGACTTGGCATGCATAAATATGGACATGTATGCTTTTTCAAATTGGACGTTTGCTGCTGATTCTGAACACTTAATCTTCATCACCTAAAAGAACTTTGAATGATAATTTTATGCCTAAATACATTGAGCTACATCGTAGTACATTTACTAGTAGTTTTGAAGACTTCAATCCTTGAATTATGATGCTTATAAAAGAATTTCGTAAATCTGAAAACTCCTCTACTCTAAGCCTTCATTTTGAAATTCAGGATTTTTGTGAATGTACGTATTTTGCACTTCTAAAATTGAAGTCTCTTGCTGGCAAAAGTTTTTTCTATGTTGGAAGTGAAGTAGTTAGATTTTTAGTTCTTTAAGTGGAAAATTGTACCAGGACCATAGCACAGATGTTCTATGACCTGAACCTCCCCTTCATCATGGCATCATCCCACATCTTTTGAGAGCCTGTCTCGAAAGTTGCAGTCTGCGGGCCCGGCTACACACCACCCACAGCCGACGCACTACGAGGCCCTTTGCTCCAGGAGCGGGTTGCATCAGTGAGAGAGAGACTGGCCGCACTACACAAGGCTTGGGATAGATACGGCTGTTCCATCATGGCTGATGGGTGGACTGATCGTCGCAGACGTCCACTCATCAACGTGATTGTTTCCAGTTGTTACGGTTTCATGTTCTTGACGTCTCCGAGGCAGGGAGAGAGTGCATTCGGCCGAGTACATTTACGGCATCATTCGCGTGGCGATAGAGGAGGTCGGGCCACAACGCGTTGTCCAGGTATAATATTCTTTCATTAGTTGCTTGCTCATTTGCTGCTTGATGTTGATACAATAGTTTCGCGTAGTTTTTGAGTGATTGCAATGTGTTTCTCGAGCTGTGAACTGATCGTGTGAACGTATCGCAAAAGGTTGTGACGGACAATGCGTCCAACTGCCGCGATATGGGGGAGCTTCTTATGGCAGACTACCCCTTAATTGTCTGGACTCCATGCGCCGCACACTCACTGGACCTCCTACATTCCATCGGGCGCCTGCCTTGGGTCAGTGACATTCTCACGAGGGCACTTGCGGTCGTGGACTTCGTCACACGCAAGCGCCGCATGATGGCACTTTTCTGCACATTCAGCAGGTAACCTGCCACTTACTTTTTGGCTCGTTCAAGATGCTCTTTTTTTTTTGCTCGTTTCATGTGTGCCTGTCATTCCGTTTGTCAATGCAGGCTTGACTTGAAGAAGCCCGCTCGCACCCGCTTCGCCTACCAGTTCATCATGCTTGAGCGGCTACACAAGCTCAAGGGTGAATTGCGGCACATGGCCACTTCGGCAGAGTTCACCGCCATGGACCTGTCCACGACCCCAGAGGGCTTGGCCTTCCACGAGATCCTCTTCACGGACCTTTCTGGGTGGATATGCAGCAGCTCATGGACGTCATGCGCCCCATCTACTCTGTTTTGAGACTCGTTGATCGCGAAGGGTGCACGATGGGCCTCATTTACGAGTTCATGGACCGCATAGGCGAGTCTCTCCAACGTTCTGAGCTGGACCCTGCCAGGTATAACTTTTTTCCGTCTCACCATCCTTACTTCCAATTCGCACTATGTTTCGTCTTGCTGCCGCAACACGATGGTATGTAACTGTTGCCTCCACGTGGTTTGGTCCACAGGTTGGAGCCTATCAGGCGCTTGTGGCAGCGGCGATGGGATAAGTTTCACCGGCCCATTCACAGTGTGGCCCACATACTGCATCCGCTGTTTCAGAGCGAGAGGCAGTACGACGATGCAGAGCTGCGTGCGGACCGGTTCGCATACATCCGCCTCCTCAGCAGCAACACTGGGTTCCGCAGCAGGCTCGAGGTGCAGAGGCTCGGTTACAGGTAAACTCTTGATCTATCGCACGTTGTCGTTCGTTCAATTTCCCTGCGCGGGCTCAAGTGTACTCAAGCATATCGTTGCTCAACTGTAGGCACTCTCTGGGGCTGTTCGGCGAGGACCTTGCACGTGTTCGAGAGAACAGGTTCTTGCTTGTATCATGGTGGGAGAGCTACGGCGCCGGACAGCCAGACCTGAGGACGCTCGCACTCCGAGTCCTTTCACAGGTACGTTGTCTTGTCTCATTCATCCAACCAGTTTTCGCATTTTCTCTACAAGGTCGGTACTCACTCGAGTTGTTGCCAATTAATGCAGGACTGTTCTGCTTGCGTGTGCGAGCGGAACTGGTCAGCGTTCAGCCTTGTTCACACGAACAGGCGGAACCGTCTGACGACGGAGTGGTGCAATGACCTGGTGTACTTCAACACCAACACCAGAGTGGTTCGACGCATCACGGAGAGCATGAGGGCAGGAGGCGCACACGCCCTACTGCTGCAGGTATATTTTGTTGCTCTGTCGTTTTGCTTTCGTATTGGTTTGAGACATTCAGTTTAATGCCCTCACGGTTGCTTCGGCTATTCTCACGAATGATTGACTTGTGCAGGTCAATCCCGATGAGTGCCTGGTTGCAGCGGCAGATCGCGAGCCAGAGGTTGATCCGGACGATGCTGTTCGGCGTGCTCTGCGGGGTGATCCCGAGGATGATGCTGATGTCGATGAGACCACCACCCTCCCTGCTGACGTTCCATTGCCCTCCTCTGATGATGAGCCCACATATGATTTAGACGAGACGATCGACCTAGCAGGGGATGGTCCACGTGCCCCACCCAGTACCCCTGCATCACGCCCCCTTTCAGATGATGGCTGGTCAGAGTTTGCGAGGGAGACAGAGGCTGCTGCCCAGAGACATATAGCATAGAGACGACTCAGAGCATCACAGGCAGGCAGTTCCTCCCAGAGACCCCCCAGTGGCAGAGGGAGACCCCCAGGCAGGAGTGTACCACAGAGGGTTCCTTCCGGCAGACCCAGAGGCAGGCCAGCCAAGAGGGGACGCACTGATGATTTTTCTAGTCGTCTCTTGGCAGGCGTTGGCCCAAACCTAGAGGAGTTCCAGATGCCTCCAGACTCCGAGCCAGACTTTGTGTTTGACACCCCTGCAGATGCATCTGGCACGCAGAGGGATGATTTGTTTAGCGCAGACTTGTAGATACTGATACACATTTTAGCATCATGTACAGTGGCATCAGATGAGATGTATATATTTTTTTGCAGTCTATTTGTGTCATGGCTAATTTATCGTGGTTGCTTACAAATGGTTAGCTCTGTGAAGTTTGAATGGTTAGTCAACAATGGTTTGCTCCGTGCAAGATGAGAGAGAGAGAGAGTGAGAGAGAGAGAGAGAGAGAGAGAGAGAGAGAGAGAGAGAGAGACCAGCACATCTGCATCTCATTCAAAGCATATGCATCATGTTCAACCATTTAACATAAGACCCTAAACCTGACACCCCAACAAATGGCACAGTTAACACAACACCCCAAACCCTAACAAATCACCCTAAACCCACAACCCCACAGCCATAACCATCAAAACAAGCTACAAGCATAATCATCATCCATTAACATCATTAACCCCACCCACGTCCTCATTGTGTCGTAGGCATTGCACCACAGGTATGTGCAGATTCAACATCAAAGCTGCACTTGTGCAGCATACACTTAAACCTGCATAGAATGTATTAATGGTCCAGGAATACAGGCGCGGGGGTTCGTGGAGCAAGTACTGTAAATTTCGACATCGTATTGTAGCAAGTTGTAGTAGTGCCATGACTAATTAGTAAGCTGTTGAAGTTCATCCGGGAAGAAACCGAACCCCTAAACCGAGTCACAATAGTGTATAGCTTGTCACTCTTCTGGTGAGCCCTAATTTCCCCCAGAGACTTCTGCTCCTGAGAGCTTGTCACTCTTCTGGTGAGCGGTCACCTTTCCCCACTCCTCTGGCGAGCATTCACTTCTAAACCTTGGGGCAGTAATATGTTTGCCATACAAACCTTCACTCGAAACCACTCTCAGATCTTTCTTTGCCGCTTTTTTGGAGCTTAGTTCCCAATGAAGGTTCGTAATAATTTATGAACTGCTCACTGGCCATGGTTGTTTAGTAATACTGAGGTTATGAGAGGCATGGCCCAGTGGTTAGGTCTGTTGCAAATATTTTTGCAAATTTTTTTGGAAATTTTTTCGGTACTGTTTTCCTATTTTTTAACAGGAGGGGGCAGGTGGGTGACAGGCACCCTCTGATAATTAATTCCGGGGGAAAAACAGGGGCCATAAATTGTTTTTATTTTGCTTTTGGGATGGGGGGCAGTGTAGGCAGGTGCTTGTATTTTTTTTTTTTGAAAAAAAAAAATTGGACGCGTCCGGACACGGACGCACCCCTGGCGCGTCCGCGTCCGGACGCGCGTTCGCCATCCGCTTCCTTAGATATATATATATATCATAGTACCCCATGGTACCGCCGGTACCATAATGGTGGTACCGCCATTATGGTGTCGCCCTCAGACCCGCGGTACCAGGGCGGCACCATAATAATAATAGTTATTATTATTATTATTTTTTATTTTCTAATAAAAACCCCTTTTACTAGGGTAAATTAGGGTAAAAAATTAAAAAAAAAAGGGTTAGGGTTTAGAAAAAAGGGGGGACTGCAGGGGACTGTACAGGGGGCACTGTGGGGGAGCAGACCTTGGGGTCAATGGGAGTGCAGCATGTGGGGGAGCAGCAAATCCAGACAGGTACACCGTCACATGGGCACTGTGGGGGAGCAGACCACGGACCCAATCGGAGAGCAGCATGTGGGGGAGCAATACATGGGGCAGGTACAGTAGCACATGGGCACTGTGGGGGAGCAGACCATGGGGCCAATGGAAGTGCAGCACGTGGGGGAGCAACAAATGGGGGCAGGTACAAGGGCACATGGAGGGATCATCAACAACTGCACATGGGGAAACAGGCTGTGGTGTTAAATAGGTACTCACGAGGCTGTGAGAGAGCCAGTGAGAGGCTGTGAGAGAGAGGCATTGTGAGAGGCTGTGTCACAGACCCAGTGAGAGGCTGTGAGAGGGAGGCTGTGAGAGAGCCAGTGAGAGCCATTGAGAGCCTGTGAGAGCTAGTGAGAGAAATAGGGTGTCATGAGATGGCGGAGCGCATACCACCGAGGCCTGAGGGCGAAGCCAGGAGGAAGCTCGAGGAAGATGTCCAAAGGCACAACGAAATGCATCGGAAGCAAGAGGCAGACATTGCAAAGATGATGCGACAAACTCGGCAGAGACACCCAGAGCTGCAAAATATCCACCTAGAAAGGCTCCATGAAGAGGATGTCGTGGAAGGCCAAGCCCTCTGGGGTCGTGGACAGGTCCATGGCGGTGAACTCTGCAGAAGTAGCCATGCGCTGCAAATCACCCTTGAGCTTGTGTAGCCGCTCAAGCATGATGAACTGGTAGGGGAAGCGGGTGCAAGCGGGCTTCTTCAAGTCGAGCCTGCATTGACAAACGGAATGAGAGGCACACATGAAACGAGCCAAAAAAAAGAAGCATCTTGAACGAGCCAAAAAGTAAGTAGCATCTTACCTGCTGAATGTGCGGAAAAGGGCAGTCATGCGGCCCTTGCGTGTGACAAAGTCCACAACCGCAAGTGCCCTCGTGAGAATGTCACTGACCCAAGGCAGGCGCCCGATGGAATGCAGGAGGAGGTCTAGTGAGTGTGCGGCACATGGAGTCCACACAATGGAGGGGTACTCGGCCATAAGAAGCTCCCCCATACCGCGGGAGTTGGACGCATTGTCCGTCACAACCTTTCGCGATACGTTCACACGATCAGGTCACAGCTTGGAAACACATTGCAATCAATCGAAAACTATGCAAAACTTTTGTATCAACATTAAGTAGTAAATGACCAAGCAACTAATGAAAGAAAATTGTACCTGGACAACGCGCTGTGGCCCGACCTCCTCTATCGCTGCGCGGATGATGCCGTAAATGTACTCGGCCGAATGCACTCTCCCTGCCTCGGAGGCGTCGATGCTGCGCAGGAACATGGAACCGTAGCAACTAGAAACAATCACGTTGATGAGTGGACGTCTACGACGATCAGTCCACCCATCAACCATGATGGAACAGCCGTATCTATCCCAAGCCTCATGCAGTGCGGCTAGTCTCTCTCTGACTGATGCAACCCGCTCCTGGAGCAAAGGGCCGCGTAGTGCGTCGGCTGTGGGTGGTGTGTAGCCGGGCCCGCAGACTGCAACTTTCGAGATAGCCTTTCGAAAGATGCGGGATGATGCCATGATAAAGGGGAGGTTCAGGTCATAGAACATATGTGCTATGGTCCTAGTGGCCTCTCTGTGCTACCCCTCTCTGAAAGATCCCGGCATGGACATCTGTCTGGTGCCTCGGGATGGTGCAGTAGTGGAGGCTGTGGATCCATGGGGAGTACTGGCGGAGGGGATGGGGATGGCTGTGGCGGGTGCAGAGGCGGCGGCGGGGGTGGGGGCGGTGGCGGTGGCGGTGGCGGTGGCGGTGTTAGAAAACCGACTTGATCATACAAGTAACCCAAGACAAGATTCCTATTGTTGTTAGACTATAGTCATACACATGAGAGAGAACAACAATGATGAAGAGATGTACTCCAACTATGTCCCATTACAAATGAAGTAGGGCGCCAGCCTACATATATACTTTCTCTAAACTATATGTAAGGTAAAAAGCAAAAAGCAAATAGCAAAAGACAAAAAGCTAATCGCTATAATTACTACCTATATTGGGTAAACACCCAAGATGAGTTTCTAAGTGATTAAAGCAAATCCTATTCTAGTAGTAGTGTGCCCACCTACATGCATGACTAAAAAACGACTTTACTATAAATAGTAATGATCCTAAAATATGATTTACTATAAATAGTAATGGCCCCTATAATAGCACGCAGGCATGGCCAAACTATCACTAATTAATCCTAAATGATAACATTAGGGGTATTAAAGTAAACAATAACTCTAACACTCCCCCTTAATGTTTACATTGTCTGGAACTATGCATAACAAAAGTATGCATGTATCTTCCATGAAGCCCATGTAATGAAGATCCTCAATTTTGATGTAGAATTCATGATCAACTCTGATTTCAATGTCTTCATTACTCGATGTAGAACTTTCTTCGTATGATGATGTAGAATTTCCTTTGAATGTCGATCCTTTTCGTATGAACCTGCTTCATATGACTTCTCAATGTCTTGCTTTGGTCTTCATGTCTCTTTAGTGTATATGTACTACCATGAGTTCAACATATCACCCGATTCCTTGACTTCCTTTGAATCAAAGAACTTTGACTCCCCCCGAATCAAATAATGTAGACATGATAACTTTTGCCTTAACCTTGAGAACTTTGCTTGAAGATTGACTCCCTTGGTCTCTTTGAACATCTTTCAAGCTACCACAAATGTAAGGATCTCCCCAACATTCAGAAAGAAAAAATAATCCTCTTTGTTTACAGTAACACCATCATGATAACCATAAGTAGGAAATAGATCTACAAATGTCAACATCAAATCTCATACATCAACACCTACTTTAGAAACCTGTTCATAAGTAGTCGGCTCCACTTGTGTCGATTCCTTGAATTAAACCCATTTCAATTCTCCTGGTACTCTCATAAGTTACCAATTGTGATGAACTTGATGGACTTTGGTTGAGCTACTCCCCTTGGATGTACACTTCATGTTTGCATTCCAACCACTCTCTCCAAATAGAATAGAATATCATCTTTGAACCAAATCAAATATGCAAGTAAAAGAGCATCCCCAATAGAAAGATAAATGTATACAATACTTCCTCACACAAAGTAACTGATACTCTCCTTCAAATACTCTCACACAAAGTACTTTACATGATCTTTTCCATGGAATCTCCTACCTCTATCTCACGCACAGAGTTACTTGCACCAAACAACTTTCCAACCTAGAAAGCATTTCATCTTGATATCTATTTATTTAGACACTTTGTCATATGCAAACTTGGTGAACGTCCATCTTCAACCATGTTGTTTTTCTTGAAGCTAAACAACAACCTGTACTGTTGATTTTCAACGGCTAATCAACTACCTTGGCTTCCCAATCTTATAACAGAATCTACCACATGACAGAACATGAACTTGGATAGATTCTAGAACTTTTCTCCAACTCAAAATAGAATTGATCTCACTTAGTACCACCACATGAACAATCAACTATGACTTGGATGGTATCCAGGAATTACATGACAACCACAACAAGCAATCACTTCGATTACTCATAAATCTGAAGTGATACTAGTTTAGATAGACAAGAAAGTTTCTACAACATAACCAAGTTACTATGACTTGAATAGAAACCAAACCGATACAACGTAGAATGTTGACCACACGGCTTGCCACACCTGTCACTTGTAACAACGAACTTATCATTTGCCACCATGATAAGAAACTGTGAAAACATCCTCTTGAATATCGATTTATCTATATAGACTCATAGTCTATACTTCTCATGCAACTTCCTCTTAAGAATTTGCACCTTTGTCGATTCCAACCTCGACAAAACTTTGAAAATCTTAGAACGTCTGAAGTTGACCTTCCTTTAGTATGCTTGTTGGTAGCTGCTGTTTTGCAGCTTCTGCATCACCTTGATCGTTGATTGTCTTCCCCTACCATCTCTTTTGTTTCATGTAGAGTTTCCTTTCCCTGTGAGTTAATCCTTCCATTTTGTTTCAATTCTATTTTGTGACGAACCTTGTTCTGATTACTGTTGTGAATCCCTTCTTCACCTTGCACCTGATTGCAAACAACTCCTAGTTGTATTGTTGATCTTTATTCTTGAGACCTCCTTAAGCATGCATCAAGGTTCTTTCTCTTCTTAAACCTTAGTGATCTCCTACTACATGACACAGCCATTGCATCCTAGCAATCTGTGTATTTCCATGCTTCCTTGCATGTAATCCTCCTCAACTTGCATGTGATAAACTCCCACTTGTATGTTGATTGTTTTGCTGTACTTTCACTTGCATGCAAAGAGCTCCAACTGTAACTCAATCTTCATGCTGACCCAAGGATCTACACATGTACATGCTTCCTTGCATGTGTACCAATTACTTCCAACAGTAATTGGCAATCTACAGCGATCTACCAATAGTGTTCTGACCAGTAGTCACCTGTCTCCTACATGTATCGATAGCTCTCCAACACTAGCAATTCCTGGCTAGTGTTCCTTGGATCTTCTATCTTGCTCCAACTAGCGAACGATTTTATAGTTCCAGCAAACTGATTTAGATCAACGAATCAGACAACAATAATGAATAGGTTCCGACTCAATCAGACAATAATCAACATGCAAATAGCCAGTGAACACACCTGCAGCCAACAAACAACGATGTATTGATCTGATTCCAGCGATCAGGCTTGTCTTCCAGTGATCTGACCTGCTGTCTTCCAGCGATCTAACCTATCTTTCAGTGATCTAACCTGCTGTCTTCCAACGATCTGATCTGACTTTCAGCGATCTGACCTGCTGTTTTCCAGCAAACAGCCAGCGAAGAACTCTCCTAATCCAGAATTCAGGTCCAGCGAACAGCCTTCAAACACTTTGCAGTCCAACGAGCTGTCTTAGCTCTCCTCCAGTGAACAGTTCCTTGTGAATTTCCAACAATCTGTCCTCTAGCAACTTGAACCTGCAAATAACACAAACTTCCGAATACAATCTCTTCCTGAGATCTGAGGCAGACTTCGTAGTCTCCACGTAGCTCAGCTCTCCTCCTTATGCACCGGATCTTCTCCCACAACGCTGCCACCGTTGTTGTTGAAGATCAAACTTGAAAGCTGGCTAGGGACACCACCTACACCTGCTCTTCTCCTTGAAGATGATGGCCAAATCAATCCCTTATGAATTGATTCCGTTCATTGAAGTACCTCCTTGTTCTCTCGACTCTTGAACCATGCTTTGATACCATGTTAGAAAACCGACTTGATCATACAAGTAACCCAAGACAAGATTCCTATTGTTGTTAGACAATAGTCATACACATGAGAGAGAACAACAATGATGAAGAGATGTACTCCAACTATGTCCCATTACAAATGAAGTAGGACGCCAGCCTACATATATACTTTTTCTAAACTATGTGTAAGGTAAAAAGCAAATAGCAAAAGACAAAAAGCTAATCGCTATAATTACTACCTATATTGGGTAAACACCCAAGATGAGTTTCTAAGTGATAAAAGCAAATCCTATTCTAGTAGTAGTGCGCCCACCTACATGCATGACTAAAAAACGACTTTACTATAAATAGTAATGACCCTAAAATACGATCTACTATTAATAGTAATGGCCCCTATAATAGCATGCAGGCATGGCCAAACTATCATTACTTAATCTTAAATGATAACATTAGGGGTACTAAAGTAAACATTAACTCTAACAGGCGGTGGGTGTACCAGTGGCAGTTAAAGCCTCCTACTTTTAATGGGGAAGAGAAGGATAGAAATGCAGATATTCTACAAACCTTCCTCAGCAAATGGAAGAACATTCATGCTCTTAAACAGACCCCTGACCATTTGCAAGCAATTGAGGCCAGTCTTTCTTTAGGGCCTATGGCCTATAAGTGGTGGTTAAATCTCCAGGAGACTGGGCAGACTCCCCGGTCATGGAAAGCTTTTGAAGAAGCTTTCCTAAGAGAATTTCTACCAGAGAATGAACTTGATAGAGCCTGGCAAGCCTGGGAAAGAACAGTAATGGACAAGTCCCTCATCCAATATATCTCGCAGTATCGAGAGGCAATTTTAAAGATTAAAAATATGGATGACTATCAAAAAATCAGGGGATTTGTCCGTGGCCTCAAAGATGAATATAAAGTAGAGGTCCAGAGAAACTCGCCTACTACCCTTGAGCAAGCTCTCAGATATGCTCAAATCTATGATGATTCAGTGGGTAGGAAGAGAGCGAGACAGCAACCACTTTCTAAACAGCTTCCTCAGAAAGACTTTCAATTTAAAAAGAAATTTTTAAAAAGAAAGAAAGAAGATAAATTTAAAGGTGAAGCTCCTCAGAAACGCCCTTCACTCATACAGCCCTTAAAACCAGATGATTTTGAGAAAGCCAAACAAGAACGTTTGTGCTTTGCGTGTATGGGCAAGGGACACACAGTCAGACAGTGTCCCAAGGGGCCTTTCACTAAAAAAGATAAGAAAGATAAAAAACAAGTTCATCTTGTTCAGACTGTATGTTTCCCCAGTGACTCGGCAGCTTCCGAGATCAAAGTGTACCATGAAGATCATGAACACTGTTGCCAGCTGACCTCTGCAATGCTAGCGAGACCCTTCAGCTTTGGGCCGCATGACCTAGTACGTATGCATGGGAAAGTTGGTAACCAGTCAGTAAGAGTCATGGTTGATGATGGGGCAACCCATAATTTCATCAACCACACCCTGGTTAAAAAGCTTAAACTACCAGAAGTACCTAGTCAGCATAGGTACATAGTTTCATTAGCTAAGGGTGAAGATAAAAAAATATGGGAAACTATGGTAAGTAAGTTAAATCTTGGTATTCAGGGGTACCAAGATCAAATAAACTTTCAGATAATGCACCTGGATCGAACAGACATTGTTCTCGGGAGAGATTGGCTCTACAGTTTAGGACCTTCCCTCCACAGAAACTATCAGGAGAACACCCTCAGCTTTCAGTATAAAGGCCGAGAGATCCAGTTGCATGGGGAGCATGATGTTCCCAACAGCCCTATGGTCTGCAGTTCAGAGCTCTGTCAGCTAATCGGAGACGAAGACCATCAGGTATTCTTATGTGACTTTCAGTTTATTCCTGAAGTTTCTATTTCCAGTTCTATTCAGCAGAAAATCAGTAAATTAGAAACTTTATTGTCTAAATTTAAAGATGTTTTTCCTGAAGATTTGCCACATGGTTTACCACCTAGCAGAGAGGTAGATCATGTAATAAACCTAGTACCAGGTACAGCACCTGTTTCTAAACCTCCGTATCGGGTCAGCCGAACAGAGGATGAAGAAATAACTAGGCAGTTAACAGACTATCTTGGGAAAGGCCAAATTCAGACCAGTAGTTCACCATGGGCCTCACCAGTCCTATTGGTGAAAAAGAAGGAGGGGTCTAGGCGTCTTTGCGTAGATTACAGAGCCCTCAATAAAGTCACAATTAAGAATAAATACCCTATGCCTCGGGCAGACGAGTTGTTTGATCAACTCGACGGGGCTAAGTTTTTCAGCAAAATAGACCTCAGATCGGGATATCATCAAGTCCGTATAAAATCGGAAGATGTCTCGAAAACAGCTTTTAGGACTCGTCACGGTCATTATGAGTTTAAGGTGATGCCATTTGGGCTCACAAATGCTCCAGCTACCTTTATGACCTTGATGAACAGTGTCCTCAGACCATACTTGGGTAAATTTGTAGTCGTATTTTTAGATGACATCCTCGTTTACAGCAAAACCCGGAAGGAGCATCTAAAACACCTCAGAAAGGTGTTTCGACTGCTCAGAAAGCATAAGCTTTATGCTAAACAATCCAAGTGTGAATTCTTCGTTGAAGAAGTAGCATATTTGGGTCACATTATCTCTTCAGATGGGATTAAGATGGACCCAAATAAGGTTAAAGCCATACTCAGTTGGCTGAGACCTCAGAATATTTTGGAACTTCAAATCTTTCTTGGTCTGGCGGGATATTACAGACGATTTGTCAAGGAATATGCTCAGATAGCAGTCCCCATGACAAATCTTCTTAAGGGGAAGGGAAAGGAGTTCATTTGGGAGTCTGCACAACAGGAGAGCTTTGATGCTCTCAAAACAGCCTTAGCTACAGCACCAGTCTTAAAAGTCGTCGACCCCAATCAGCCATTTGTGGTCGAAACAGATGCTAGCGACTTTGCAGTAGGCGCTGTGCTAACTCAGGGTGGACGACCAGTTGCGTTCGAGAGTAAAAAACTCGAGCCAGCTCAGACTAGGTACAGTGCCTATGAAAAGGAACTCTTTTCTATAGTCCATGCCCTTAAGACTTGGAGGCATTATTTATATGGTGCCAACTTTGAGGTCCTGACAGACCATGAGAGTCTCAGATACCTTTGCAATCAACCTGAGCTTAGAGGTCGGAAAGCTCGTTGGGCAGAGTTGATGCAAGAGTTTGACATGTCTATCAGATATAGGCGTGGAAAATTCAATACAGTAGCAGATGCCCTTAGCAGAATGCCTATAATAAACGAGCTGAGTTTTACTCAGATTCGTAATGAGTTACTCGAGTCCTTGAGAGGGAAATGCCAGCATGATGCATTCTTCTCTATTATCTGGAACTCAGTCCAGAACAGACAGTTACAGACTCCAGAACCAGTTCCCGGGGCTGGTGCCAGTTCATCCAAGAATACGGCAGCTTCCGTTGAGGATGATGATGAGTCCGAGTATACGTCGTCAGATGACGTTGAGGATTCTGAGCCTGTATTACCCAAGCAAACCCCAGTGGTTGAGGGTCAGTTGACTCAAGGATTCAAATGGAAACAGTATTCCATTCAGGATGAGTACTTGCTCTATAGAGATAGAGTATGTGTCCCCAATTCAGAGGATTATAGGCAGCAGGTCCTATATGAATGTCATGACAATCCTAGCGCGGGACACCCAGGCATACAGAAGACCTATGAGCTTCTTCGTAGGCAATTTTTCTGGCCCAGTATGAAAAAGGACGTCCACCAGTATGTAACCAGTTGCCAGAAATGTCAAGTAAATAAAGCAGAGCGTTTAAAGGCAGGAGGGTTGTTGCATCCCTTAGAAATACCAGCTGGTAAATGGGAGAGTATCTCCATGGATTTTATAGTAGGCCTGCCTAAAACCCAAAAGGGTAATGACGCTATATGGGTCACAGTTGACCGTCTGACCAAAATGGCTCATTTTATTCCGACCAAAACAACCGTTAGAGCTCCAGAGTTAGCGAGGTTGTTTGTAGACGGGCTATTTAAATTGTACGGTCTACCTTCCGGCATAGTCAGCGACCGGGACAGTAAGTTTACTGGAAATTTTTGGAGGGCAGTATTCCATCATCTCCATACTAAACTTAATATGAGTACCACCGACCATCCACAGACGGACGGTCAAACAGAAAGGGTAAATCAAGTGCTGGAGGATATGCTTCGTGCATACGTCAGCAAGAGGCAGACTAATTGGGAGGAGTATCTCTCGATATTAGAGTTTGCTTACAACAGTACCAAACATTCAGCTACGGGATACAGCCCATTTATGCTGATGTACGGTTTTCAGCCACGCTCACCCACAGCTGTAGGGTTTAAACAAGAAAAAGTTGAAGCAGCCAGAAACTTTTTAGAAGACCTAAACCAGATGATAGAACATGCTAAGCGTAGCATTAGACAATCCCAGGATCGAGCCAGGCATTATGCAGATCCACACAGACGGGATGTGCAGTTCTCCACTGGTGAGAAAGTCTACTTGAGAGTCCCAGTTGACTCTAAAACCCTCAAATCAGGAGTGTGTGCTAAGTTGTCTCCAAGGTATTGTGGTCCCTTTACCATCAGTAGGAGACTAGGCGAGGTCACCTATGAACTAGAACTCCCACACAGCAGTAAGGTTTTTCCAGTCTTTCATGTAAGTCAGTTACGAAAAGCCTTAACCAGATCAGACAATCTGGTAGGGGACAGTGTTCTAGTTCTCCCATTGGATCCTCACAACCTCCACATGAACCAGAGGAAATTCTTGATAGTAGAGAGACGCAGACTCGTCATACTCTATACCGAGAATATCTGGTTAAGTGGAATGATCAGCCTGTTGAGAATGCCACTTGGGAAAGAGGCAGCGTCCTTCGCAAGATTTTTCCAGACTTTGTCTTAGAGGACCAAGACGGTTCTTAAGGGGGAGGGAGTGTTACGAGCTCGTAACCAGTGCCGAACCCTAGAGAACACAGATAGGTCAGATACCACAGTCAGGGTCGTGTCCAGCGTACATGACCAACAGGGCAAGACAGTGTGAGTAGTGTGCCCCAGCACGGTCCATAGCCATGGCGGGCCTAACACAGCCTAGGGACCCTGTCAGCAGGATAGGGCCCCCAGTTGGGTCCCGACGTGCAGTCGGCCACGTCAGTGCCACGTGGCCGACACTTGGCAGTAGCATGCTACCAGTCCTCACACTGGGCTAGGAGGGGCTTACTCTATATCAGGGAGTAGGCAAGGTTGGGTGGATCAGTTAGTGTTTGCCCTACTGTGGTGTTAGGATCTATTACAACCGGTCCCCTAGCGTGGACACGCTACCCGAGACCAGTCATGGGCATGACAATATTCATCTTGATCCTCGAAAAGTTCAGGCTATTGAGAATTGGCCTGTCCCAACCGACGTTCATTCTGTTCGTATGTTTTTAGGTATGGCAACCCATCTTCGTCGTCCTGTTAAGTATTTTGCCACTGTGGCTGCTCTGCTTCATTCGTTACTAAAGAGGTCTCATGCCTTTGTTTGGACTTCTGAGTGTCAAATTGCTTTTGATGCTTTACGTCATGCCATTGTTTCTGCTACTCTTATGTGTCTTCCCCAGTTTGATCAGCGTTTTATTGTTGAGACTGATGCTAGTGCTATTGGTTTAGGCGCTCTTCTCCGTCAGTCCGAGTGTGTTATTGCTTATGAGTCTCGTCGTTTGCACTCTTATGAGCAACGTTACTCTGTACATGAAAAAGAGCTACTTGTTGTCATCCATGCTCTTAAGAAATGGCGTCATTATTTGTATCGTGTTCCCTTTGATATTATTACTGATCATCAGTCTCTCCGTTATCTTTTTTCTCAGCGTGATCTTAGTGATTGTCAATATCGTTGGTTACAATTTTTACAGTCTTTTCATTTTGATATTTTGTATCGTCCAGGCAAGGCAAACACGGCCGTTGATGCTTAATCTCGTGTTCCTGCATTGTTACATAGTATTGTTGCTTCAGTTCCTTCTTGGTTTGATGATTTATCGGCCGCATATTTGTCTTGTTCTGACTTTTCTGATGTTTATCATACTCGTCCCCTTTCGTCCTCTCGGAAGTTCCAGGTTTATACTATTGTTGATGATCGTTTATACCACTATGGTGCTTTATGTATTCCCAGTTCTCTTTCCATTCGTCCTCAGTTGTTGTCTGATGCTCATGCTTCCCCTATTGGTGGCCATATTGGTTTTCAAAAGTCTTATGCACGTCTTAAGGACAATCTCTATTGGCCATCCATGAAGTCTGAGCTAGCCCATCTTATTCATGATTGTCCTTTTTGTGCCCGTAATAAATACTCCCGTGCTAAGTCTGCTGGTTTGCTCCAGAGTTGGCCCATTCCTCATCGCCAGTGGACAGATATTTCTATGGACTTTATCCTTGGTCTTCTTCATACCCGCCGTGGTCATGACTCTTGTATGGTGGTGGTAGATCGGTTCTCGAAACAGGCACACTTTATACCGGTCCGCAGTACTATTACAGCTGAGCAGTGTGCACGTCTTTTTCTATCAGATATTTTTCGCCTGCATGGTATGCCACGTACTATCCTATCTGATCGGGATAGTAAGTTTACATCTACGTTCTGGACATAGCTTATGCGTATTTTGGATGTACAGCTTCTAATGGGTACTGCTTATCATTCTATTGCTGATGGGCAGACTGAGGTCCTTAATCGGATCCTTGAGGATTACCTTCGACATTTTGTTTCTCCTTCCGGGAAGGATTGGGACCAACATTTATGTTTGGAAGAGTATAGCTATAATAGCTCTGTTAGTACCAGCACTGGAGTTTCACCTTTCTTATTGGCTCATGGGTATGCTCCACTTTTGCCAGGGGTGCCTCTTCCTCCTGATGATACACCAGTTACCATTGCTTCTTTTTTATCCGGTGCTCGTGAGCTTATTGCTAGGGCTACTACTCACTTACAGCATGTTCAGCAATGCTACCAGACTTCTGTTGATCGTCATCGTCGTCATGTTGAGTTTTAGGTTGGTGATACCTCCGGTTACGCTTTGCACGTCATCACTTTGTTCAGGGTCACGCTTCTACTGAGAAGCTTGCACCACGCTATTATGGGCCTTACTGTATCTTGGATCGCCTCAGCCTATGATGCTCCTCGCGATCTCACATTTCCTACAGAGCCAGAGCTGTTCCCTTTTTTGCCAGCCGCCATCCATCAGGTTCGCCTTCAATACAATCGACGTCGTAGGCAGGTTCAGTTTTTAGTACAGTGGGATGGTCGTCCTCTTGAGGAGGCCACTTGGGAGCCTATTGATGTGTTTTATCATACACCATTATTGGCAGATCAGGCTCGAGCCCTCATGGCTTTAGTTCTCTCCTCTACTACAGATGTCATTGTAGATGTTCCCTCTGCTTCATGATTCGGCTAGCTATGACTATTCTTTATTGTCGTATTTGCTTAGTACTTGCTTTACACGGTTAGGATGCTTTTGGGGTATCTGTTGTGACGACTTATGTCCTCTCCATCATTATTTCCATTAGTTCGTGATTTTTCAGTATTTAGCATGCTTACGTTATTGTTTTAGATAGTCATTATGCTTGCTAGCCGGTGGAGGGCTTTGGTTTTCTGCAGGGGGAGAGTTATGGACTTGGCTCATTACATTCGCCGCGTCCATTCTTTTATTGTTATTATGCATAAGCATGCCTAAGGGCCCTTTTTATTCATATACTGGCCTTGGGCCCTATTTGGTTATATTTCTAGGACTTGGTCACATTGATTTGGAGTGGGGGTCCTCCTATTGGGAGGGCGCACTATTTTCCCTCCAAATCCTTTTCCCTCCCTTTTTTGAATCCTCCATTTGATTCAGGGAGAGGGTATAAGTAAAGCAGCATTGTATTCCTTTATGCAGTTTATGATGATTGCTCCTCTTTAGCCTCCTTAAGCATTCTCTTCCTGCTTTCTAGCTTAAGTCCTGCTCTCTAGCATAGCTAGTGAATCTTAGCTTGTAACTGGTGAGGTCGAAACAGAGGAGGATTTTCTTCTTAGGTGTCCTCTATATTATGAGTTCCAAGAGAGGTACATTCACTTTTGTGAAGTTGATTATGTTTGCTCATTGACATTCTATGTTGATCATAGACGTGTAGCATTGATGGTATGAGAGCTATACAACATCGAGAGCTACATGACGAGCTTCACGGACTCACACACGCCTCTACGACCTATGGCAGCAACATGATCCACCATCATAGACCTCTTCAAACGTCTGTCTCAGAGTATGGCATGATGGTTTTCATTTAGATTGACTGGTTAATACTCTTAACTATTTGGGTTATAGAAACGCGTGGTATGAGTGCTCTTATGTAGCTTTTTATTTAGCGATGATCACCTTTGTAACTTTCATACTCAGTCTATTGTTAGATGTTACAACCTTTTCCTTGGAGATAGTTTATACTCCCTAAGTTAGACGCATAGATACCTGTTTTGAACCATAACGGAACGGGTCCCACATGTATGGAACATAATTACAAAAAACAAAAGAAAAAAATTCCTTCGAAAAAAATCCCCCAATTTTTTATTCATTTAAATCACATCTTTTGAAGTAGAATGTCCCTATTTTATTTCTTTCGCAGAATTTTAACATGATTGGACGGACTTCAAGCATTTTGCACTTACAAAATCTTCTACTTGCATGCTGATTGTATGTACACGTCTATCTATCAGTATTCTTTTAAATGCTACAATGATTGAGCCCCTTGAAAATGCAGTGTATAAATGGTTTTTTGATTTCTAGACAATCTACTCTCGCTGGATTAATATCTTACTGAATCAATAGCTACCATCACTGCTGAGATGTGACCAGCCTCCTCCGTTGCTGCAGATCCAAGTTTTGCAGAATCCCTGACCATCAGGACTGCACCTAAGGTTCAACTGGCCTTCATTGCTGGCTTGCAGAGGAGCCACGGGGGATCTGCTAAGACACTAAGCTGTGAGCAATGTCAGGAACCATTTACTCCTAAGCCATCTTGCATTTCCAGCATTGCTTCAATGTCTTCCTCACAGCCAACTCCCCCTTCCGCTTCTATGCTTGTTGTAGCTCCTATCTCCCCATTAAATCCTATTCTTGGTAATAGTGAACTTTCTGTAGCTCTTCCGTTGACTCCGAATACGCCAAAAGCATCTTTGCCTCCATCCTTTATGATCTTTGTTATTAGGCCAAGAACGGTCATTCCAAAATCTTAACAACCACCGAGAAAGACCACAAATTCATGATCCTAGCTGTGCAAATGCACCTCCATATGCTAGATACCTCCATTGAAGAACTCAAGAAAGAACAACATATGGCTATCCAATCATGGGCAGATTTACTTAAAGGTTCAAATAATGCTATTCTTCCACCTCCTCCTTCACTTTCATTTATCTCAGCCATGTTGATTAAGAGCCGTCTGCGAGAGCATAAGGCTCTTAAAGCTCGAGTTAGAGGTATTATGAATTCTCAAGATGCTGTTGGAGGGGTTAAGAAGTTTTTGAAGAGAATCTTTAGTTTCACAACAGAGGTATGGAAACTGCTTGGCGACCTAAGAAGGATCCCGATACTCTTGTCAGAGTGCTTCACCTCAGTGTCCCACCGTTGTGAAGTGTTGGGGCAGAGATCGAAGCTGCGGGATAACAAAAGTTATTTGGACGAAGACCTTACTTGCAAGAATGTAAAAAGGCAAGACAAAGAGCTATAACAACTGGAAAGTGGCTTATCTATCGTGATGGCATTATCAGCTTTGTAGATTGTAAACCTACTGCCATTAACAAGAGTTTGAATTTTGAGATAGAATTAGAGTTAGAGAAATGAAGAGATGTCTAGCTGAACTTGTTGGTGGTCTTTGTACCATATATTCCTGGCTATAAAATTAACTTCTTAGTTTAGCTGTTGTTTTACTTAAGTTGCTTGATGGCATTGATTCATTTGGGTTCCATCTTATTTGATGTACGGTTTGGTCTTATATGCCTTGTGGCATGGAAAAGACGTTATTAAATCTTTATTTCTTTCTTTCTTTTTTCTCTCTCTGCCTTGTATATATAACTTTATACATATTTTTACATCAGTTTTCCAAAATGTTCCTGGGGATGGTCTAGTAAGGTGCTCATTGAGGAGCTATTGCACAAAGTATGTGGGCATGAGAAGATTCAGTTGTGGTGGTGGATAATATTGATTTGATTTACAGGCTATAATTGCTGATGGTTTGGCCAGGGAAGAATTTGACCGTGCCAAGCAAGCAGCTATTCGAGTTCTACAAGTAGGCACTCTGAATCTCTTGTGATCAAATATGCTTTTTTTTTGTTTTTATATTGCAATGATCTTGTAAATGTATGTTAAGGTTCCTGTTATTTGAAAGGAGAAATACAGTATCCAAAAGGCTGTTGACGTGGTTAACGAGCTTGGTGGCACGTAACCTTGAGATCAATGAACGGTTTGATGATGGAAAGAATGAATTTTATTGGAAAACAGTGGCTCGTCAATAATTTAAACCTCAAGGCTGATTTTTTGCCCAATAGGCTTCAGATATATGTGCAGTGCAATGAGCTCAACACTTCTTGTCAAATGAGTTTCGATTACAGTCCACAGCTGCCATAGATATACATTTTGATTCATGGCAAGCTTTCTAGGCCATCACATTTGGCCCAATCATTTTCTAAAGATCTTCAGAAGCTGTGTTACCAATGCATTATCTGCAGGGTCAAGGTTTTCGGCTCAAGGCCCTAGGGTCTAGAGTTTAGGCCTTTCAACTAAGGGTTTGGTTAAGTGTCTTGCTTGAGATTTTTGTCAAGTACCTGCTGCCAAGGCGTTGTCCTTCAACTGGAGGCATAGTTGCTCTCGTCTCTTCTTCCCATGATAAATCACCAGGCTTACTTATGACCATTTGATACTTTGAAGGCTTTTGTAATTGCAGAATGGAGATGGTTTCTGCTTTTGAAGGCCCTAAACCTTGTATCATGTTTCTTTGGATAATGCAAAGTGAAGTTATTGCATTAAGGTTTGGTAGCTCTTCACATTGATCTGTTGAGACTAGCAGTTTATGATGATATTCATCTTATTGATTTGTCGAGACTTATTACAAGAACGCCTGCAAATGTGACTTTGAAGTCCTAAATCTAATTGTGTCCCTCAAGCCAGATGAAGACCGCAGAAAACCAATGATCTTTACCCAAGCTGGTTTGTAGAAAATCTAGAAAAGCATGTTGATCTAGTGGGACAAGAAAGTTCTCAACAATATTCAACTCACTGAATTGTTGTGACTTACTTCAAGGACACTCTATTTTCTCTTTCAAAACTCTATTCTTGTTTCAAAAAGTGAGCATCTTGTCGTTTTGTATCTGATTCTGTCCCTCAAGCCAGGTAAAGCCCAAACAAAAAACGACAAACAATGGTCTTTCCCACGCTTGTCTCTGAAAAGTATTCAAAAACAAAAGAAGCATCTCTGCACATTGATCTAAAAGCTCTTGATGTTATCAGCTCACTGATTTATTGGGACTTACTTCAAGAAGACTATTTTTTCTCAACAGAAACTCTTATCCTCATTCCAATATTGAGCCTACCAGGACCCTGTCTCTTTTTTATACTTCTGCTGAAAAACCTTTTCGTCACTCTTACGAATTTAAGGGTATGTTCATGTCCTGGGCCTAGCAAAGACCTGATTTTGTGAAAGGTAGAATCAGGGTATCACAACCAACTAAGCTTGACCATTCTAGGTTAGTTTACTGTAGCTAGTCGTTTGGGACCAGCTAAGTTCAAAGGCATTAACATGTAGTTGGATGGAGTATTGTTTTGGTTGTTGGGTCATTTTTGTCTATGGTGAGTTTGCAGTGTTTCTGTTTCTTTTTCCGAGGCTATTGATTGGTTTGTAATATGTATGTTGCTTGGATGCTTTCTGTGCCCTCAATCCTGGTGCTGCAAATTGTTTGCTAGCTTGCTTCACTTGCTAAGCATTTCAGTGAAGAGCAATGCTTTCAGATGCCAATGCTCCATCCATCCATCCATGACAAGAGGTGTGGTGTAGTACCTATAGCTGGTCAGTTATAGTGTTAAGTTGTTTAATTTATCTGGAATGCCTTCTTCCGGCTGAGTGGAATCGAAATCCAGACCTAGAGGAGAGGAAAGGAGGTGTTAGCCAACATGCCACTTGCTGGAGCATTGTAGAGTTTTAATCGAGCACCCATGCTGAACCAAGAGGGGGAAACTGTCGTCAGAGAATTAGGATTATCCTACGAGGTGTTTCTCCTTTCAATCAAGGAGGTGGTTTGACCAAAGGGAACGATATTCTAGAACTTATGTGGTATTGCTAGTCTGGGTAGTATGCAAGACCCGGGCACTGACCAACTTAGTTTGTAGCGTGGACGTTGGATCCATTTTGGAGCCTCTAGACCATTTGCCTTATGCAATCTTTATTTCTTGGTTTGGTAGACCACAAAGTAGGTGGTCCACTTCAATGACTTATGGATCATATTAGCGAGTCATATCCAATATCTGTTTGGAAAATAGATAAATATTAAGCTTTTCATTTAAGGATATCAATCTCCCTTTGTCCAGTCACAGCAAATTTGAGTATGTGATAAACACCTATGTCTAACCATATATGACTTACTATATCAACTAAAAATGTATTGATAGGAAAGCAGTCGATTAAATTTTTTCTGTATAGCTATAAAGAACTCTGAGATGTTAGAATATTTTGTGGAGGGTGCCATAGCTCTGCACATGGTGTTCCTAGTGGAATGGATTTCATTGAATGATCTACTTCACGGTTATCCCTGCGTCCACTTTTTTCTGAGGCTGCTAGTAATGTTAGCTGTCATAGCACATAGTCCACATTTTGTATACTTTTAATGATTCAACTCGTTACTCTCTTTGGTGCACCGAGTAGCAATATCATTGATTTGCTGCTACATAACTGCAAGAATCTAGAATTGATATGTATCAATGCAATTATTCTTGTCGGATTTTTCACGACAAATGTCATAGCTGTAAGAAACTCCATTCTCCATGTCCTGTATGTAATATGTAGAGAACTGAGAGGTAAAAATCTTGAGTCACCAAAAAGTGTGAACTTTTTATTTTGACAGAGATGAGTTTTGATCACCAAGACGTATATATTTCCGCATTTGAACTTGAATTTATCTACATGACTTGACTTGTTTGTTTTGATGGTTTGTACAGATTGGCCTTGGTTTTGGATTAGTTATGGCAGTTATTCTTGCATTAGTTGGTGGTACATTCACTAAACTATTCACAAAGGATGCAGGCGTGTTAGCATTGATAGCAAGCATCATTCCGGTACTCTTAGGCTATTTTTGAAAATCAAGTAATTCAAGTAGCCTCAGTGGCTCAGTTTGAATGACGTTAATTCACTTTAGGAAAACTTTATTCTACATAGATTGTGAAACCTGAAGTAAGGTAGTTGAATCGTTCTTGACAATTCATGTTATGTGGTCCGCAGTTTGTTGCTGCTACACAGCCTATCAATTCTCTTGCATTTGTCTTTGATGGGGTTTTTTATGGAGCATCAGATTTTGCGTACTCAGCGTACTCAATGGTTAGTAATTTTGGATTATGATCATTCTATCGCTAGCCAGAACCATAGTTGGGATACAGATTTTGTGTTTCGGCTATCTATTTGTGGCATGAACACTATTTTCTATTTTTAATATGGTTAAAAGTTAAGTCTAAGACAGTACTGTTTTTCTGCAGATCATAATTGCAATCATATCCTCTGTTTGTTTACTGTGGGCTCCAACTTTCTTGGGGCTTCTAGGAGTTTGGATAGGTCTTACTGTGCTCATGATTCTACGCATGTCAGCTGGATTTATCAGGTAATGTTTGCAAAAATCAGATTGGATGGTCCACCTTACAATTACTCTACATGCAGTTTATTGAACGAGTTCTTTTAGAATTCTTTTAGATGGAGAACTTTTTCAGCAGTTTAAACTATATCTAGTGCTGTAATCAGGCTGTGTAAATTATAGAGTCTATTATTAACCAGTCCTGATTGTTAGGTCGACATCACAGTATGAGGCTTCATGTTCCGTAAATTTTATTTAGGGTTTTCCTGGAGCTCAGATAATTTGTTTTTTTTCCCCCAATAAAAACAGATTTAGAGTTTTTTTTTTTGTTTCCTCACATTGTAAACTTTTTTAGTTCGTCTGAAATGTTTTTTCAGCTCTTTTTTTAGGTTTTTTTCAATTTTACTAGCTGTTTTTGTTGATTTTTTAGCAAAAAAAACTTTTAAAAATAAATATCGTTCCTGACAGCAGAAATCTGTCTGGAATGTTCTCGAACACTTGGTCCGGAATGTTCTGGAGTGCTCGTTCCGGAACGCATGGTATGAGCTGTTGTACAAAGTACAAACCAATCCAGTAAATAAGCCATATAAGTGCCACGTGTTTTTGTTTTGCAAATTATGGTAGAAGTTACTAAGGTACATATGATTACTCTCAATGCAACCAGAGATACATGCAAGCCTTCTTAATCACAGGAATGGCCAATTTAGTGACATGCATGGCTAATCTAAGTGCATGCATGAATTATTTGAACACTTGCCCACAAATGCATGAACATGCATACTGTGATCATGAGAGAATAATGCACTTGCAAGAAGAATCAGACCTACAGATCAAGCTATGAATAAGTCTACAACATGTATCCTACCAATGTCAACACAGCTCCATCCTAGTGGAGCATGTGAGAATTCGTACTTCGAATTGGTTCTATTCAAGACCAATATGACTCACCTTCAGAAGGACAGTCAACCCTGGATAAATGTTACCTCTATATATATTAACCCTATCTAATAGTTAGTTTTTTGTTACTCCCAGGGATTTTACACAGCAGAAGTGTTTTTTGTTATTTGTTAACATAATTTACTCTCACCTTAAAGAACCTGACCTGGATAAATGTTATTAACACAAATATGGGGGCTGCAACATTTTAGGATTTAGGTATTCACAAAAAATGATTTCAAACCTGTCAATAGGGCTTTCAACACACACATCATTATTCTCTTTTAGGGCATTTTGCTAGCCCAGCCCTCATCACCACCCCTTAGGTCCAGCATAAAATCATCAATTTTCCAGCAGTTGCGCAATGCAACAACAGATGAATATTGTGTCCAATGTCCTTCATGATGTGTGAATGTCAATAGCTTTCACGCGTTTGTCACTTGTATTCTCTATTTCTCATAAAAGTGTATGCATAGGTAAAGCTATGGTTCCACTAAGTACACCTCTATAATATTTTATACCCCTGTTTTACTCCGATTTTCTTCCATATGTTGAAGTTCATACATGCATGCCCATTTTTGAACAATTTAGGAGATCACCTTTCGGATCATCAATTTTTCAACTGCAAATCGTAATCCCTCTATATGTGTTAACCCTCTCTATTAGTTAATTTTCTGCTATTCCCAAGGCCTAACATTTATCCAGGGTTGACTGTACAAGGTCATGGTCTTCCAAGCGTTCCTGGAACCTTAGAAATGATAGAGCTGCTAGCATAGCATACCTAACATACCTTTTGCATGCACAAAGTAGCAGCAACATCACAAGCAAGGATCCACTGTGGAAAATCCTTACGAAAATTTTAATAAGGATGCTAGAAGAGAAAGGAGTAATGAGCAAGATCAACGCTGAGACACCACTATCGATCAGGAGGATTCAAATCCAGGAGAAAGGATACCTATCGACAGTTTTTTGCAACAGATAGATGATCATGAACCTTCAAGCCTCATCCCGATATTGGGGCATGTATATTGCTAGCACAACATACCCTCTGCATGCATACAGGAAAAGTAACACTACAAGCATGGATCCACAATACAAGATCTTCGTATAAATTGTTAGAAGCAAAGAAAGAAGATAAAGGTATTCAAGGAAAAAAAATGCTGTCATGCATTGATGGCCAGGAAGATCCGTATCTAGGAGAGGAAGAGAGTCCCCTTGAATCTTGATCCAATCTCCAAGATAGGTTCCAAGATCCATGCTTGTTCTTCACAAGCTTGCTATTCCCATGTTGGAGCCAAGGTCTTTACAAAGATCATAAAACTTAATACGAGAGAAAGAGAGAGCAAACAAACTAGTGGCCCTTAGAAGTAGCACCCCCTAGTACTTATTTACAAGCACTAATTTGTGCTTGCTCATGACGGAGTTCATAGAGAATGGTAACTTAGCCTTCATCCTCTTTAGCGACCTATTTTCATGTCTTCCTATGCCAAAAAGCTTTGAAGAACAATATCTCCCTCCTCTTTGCCTGCCTGCGTTATGTATGAAAATGGGAGGAATGAAGCATGGGAATTATTCTGGGACTAAGGAAGCCTAGGCCCCTCTTGAGGAGTTGTGCCCCTTACTCTATAATGGCGAATCCATGGTTACTCTTGGGCAATAAGGCCCCGAGAGACTATTTGGTCTCCTTTCTTGTTTTGAGGTCTTCAATGGCATGTTTTACCTACTGACACTACTCATTTCCTCTCGTTTGTTCTTTAGTCAAGTGTTCTAACAGTTTCGCAATTGAACCTGTAAGCTCAAAATGGTACTACTTTTTCTAGTACTATCATCTATGGTAGCTAACCACATTGTGTAAGTAGCTACCATGCTCGAAAAGCGAATCTCACCACTAATAGTCCATGATTAGTCTGCCTTTCGACTAATCAGAGTGGTCCATCAAGAACCAATGCATTCATCTACTTGGAACAGCCAGTCTTTCCACCTTTCTAAAGTGAGCCTTTCAATGGTTCTAGGCCATTCATCGAGTAAACAGTCTGTCCACTACAAGAACTTAGAAGTCAATCCAGCGACTGCTTGCCAATTAAAATTTAAAGTTATTATACATATCGTATCATAATTCATGTGTGTAGTTGATATTGCCCTCAGAAAGAAACGGCCAACATCAGAGTCTGCATGCTTGAAGTGTTGAATGACAAATAATAATAACAAAAAATCTGTGGTGTTACAGCTGTTATGCATCTTGGTTTCCAAGGGGGGTTTGAACATGGGAGTCGGGACCCAAGAAACTTTGGATGCCAAGCTAACCAACTAAGCCAACAATATTGGATGCTACAGCTGTAATGAAGTGATGGGATTTGAAAGCCCTTACCTATGGCCCTTCAGTTGCTTACATATGAGCTCGAGAGGCTAGTCATATTCCTAGCGGTTAATTTAGTTCAATACTGACCATAGATAACTGCTCTGAACCTTTTGATTCGGAAGGGAATGTGTTCCATACGTACGGATACGGAACGAACGTTTAAAAATATAAACAAAAAATTCTTGGAAAAGAATCCCATCCCTAATTTTTCTGTTCTCAATTCACAATTTTCAAAGTAGACTGTACCGATTTTTTTCACTATATCGTTGACAGAATTCTATTATAATTCAATTTTATTGGATTGACTTAAAGCATTTTACACTTACAAAATCTTATTGGATGGACTTAAAGCATTTTACACTTACAAAGTCTTCTACCTGGACCTGATTAGTTCAGTACAGCTTATAAAACATGTATTCTAGTGATACTTTGCTTTGACTAGCATCTCTAAAAAAAACTGTTCTTTTTCATCATTACCCCTCTCTGAAGAGGCTAAATTATCCTCATTCTGCTCACATTCATTTGAAGTAATTGGATTAGGCCGTGATAACATAATTCAGGGAGGTGAAATGTTAACAATGTATTCAAGGCAGATCAAAGTCATTCCATATATTTCACTAATTTAAGAACAACTTACGTTGTTTTTTTATTTAAGGAAATGCGTTTTCATATATATATATATATATATATATATATATATATATATATATATATTTTCATGTCACGTTCCGAAATAGAATGCATTCAGAAGTCGTTCCAAAATGCATTCCATTTCGGAATGGGTAACTATGATACCGACAATGTTGTCTCTAGGTACAAAGTTCAGGACTGATTTTAATTCATCAAAGTTTATTTTTAAGTGTGCTGTTTACGTGTGAATTGTCATAATTTTTTTTTCCTTGATGAATGCTTTCAACACTGGCCATGGATTTGGTACTTAAGCTTGAAACTTTTCTGTTTTCCTTGGATTTGGGTTTGAAGTATGAAGTTTGTAGCTTTTGTGAATCGTACTTTTTAAAAAATGCATTTGTACTGTATCAGAGAATAACATGTCTGCCTTTCTACAGATTAGGAACTGCCAGTGGGCCTTGGTTCTTTCTCAAGGAAGGATTCGAGGACACTCAGTCAAGAACTTAACTTGTCTAGGCACAATTCCAAGCTTCGTTTCAGCAATAGCTTTTTGGTCCATTTACGCTGGGAATCGTAGTCCAATCCATTTCAAGTGCTGCTGAATCTTTTGTGCACTATTGTGGCTTAGCTTCTTTGAGAATGGTTCTCAGATATGCATGGGTCAATACTGACATGACTCGTCCCAATTGCCAAATTCTTTTCCAAGATTTGTAATTCAATTTTTTTATTATCAATAAGTTTCAGTATTATGACTCCTATATTATTTTGAGTGAACCAATGTATTCAGCACTGCCATGCCATGCTCGCATGTCAAGTTTGTTGTTTTATATATCACAATGTATTGTATGTAAAGCTCCATGTGGAGAGGGGGGTCTCTGGAGGGCTAGGCCATCAAGCCAATATGTTACATGAGTTCCTAGCTTTCTTTTCATGCACCGAGAAATATGTACTGCAGATGGGTTGTCCACACATCGATAAGTACAGTAGAACCTCAATGTCATACATAAAGCAACACAGAGGATGAATGCACACTTTCATGAAAATCCCCATATTTCTTGTGTTTCCAAGAACTATTGCTCACGAGCAAAACCCATGGAAACTGTTTTTGTTCCCCTTGTAGGTAAACCTGTCAAGAGGCCAAGCTTATTGATTATCAATGATATTTTAGAAGTTACCGTTTATATGCAATTTTGATAGTGCCGGCATTAAAAGCAGTTGCTCTTTTTGCCTTCATTCCAAGTACCAAGCTGATCATGCATCAAACCATGTGGAGCGGTAAGCAAATAAGAGAGAGCAAGTGGGGAATGTGTTGTATGGCTAGTGTGCAAGAAAAGAAAGTTTGAAGCTACGCGATTACATAAATAAGGGGAACAAAGATTATGAACTCATTGAGAGAGAGAGAGAGAGAGAGAGAGAGAGAGAGAGAGAGAGAGGTGCATGTGTGTGCACACACATGCACACCTGATTCTAAAGTCGAACTTTGAATTGTTTTTGGTAAGTACATGCTTGCAAAGGTTTGGATAAGTAGTTGAGGAGACAATTCTCATATTGTTGTGAGGTGCATTGGCGTGCATTTTACATCTTCTTGGACAATTGTGCAGCAAGCACACTGTTTTATTCTTTTAGAGCCTCTAGAATGTCTTGCGTTTTGATCTCAAAGTCATTATGTTTATGTTTTCATTCAACTAGTATAGTCTTTTATAGCGCGCTCTATGCTATTTAATGTTTGTTTGTCCATCTGGAACCATGATTTGCACTTTTGCGAGGATTGGGAAGGGGTTTATTTTGTAGCATTTGCAAATGTGCTTGGGCTTTTGATACCTTGGCCTTCTCTTCAACCTAATTACAACGACTATTTAGAGCCTAGTAAACTTGCTCATGCTTCTTCAATGGAGCATTTCATTCTTCATAAACATTGTTATATTTTATTTTATATTTCTTAACTTGTTTCAGAAAAGTGTAAGACTTGCACTTGTGTAAAAGTTGTAGCTTTTGGCAAAATTGGGTGTATAGATGCCCAAGTGGCCTCTTGGTTGCCAAATTATTTTGCTTAGTGGTGAGCTAATCTACCTAAACTTTTAATGCTTCAAGTTGGTCAGACATGATGTTGAATTGTGCAGTTGTGCCCATTTCATGGGCCTTTGCTTGTCTCTTATGCCGCTTCTACTATGGTGACTCTGATGTATAAGATACATGTCATGTTACAAAAAGTGTCATTGATAGCCCATTTGAGGAAAATGATTTATTTCCCTAGTTGCAACTTGATCTAGTTGTGGGTGGTGTAGAATGATGTGCAAGTGGAGCTCTAATGAAGAGGGAGGTGTTAGTGGATTAAAAAAAGTGGGCTTCTAATTGAACCTTATTGGATGATGAGGAACTATCAATTGTTTGTCATGTGGTGTCGATACTTTGAGTAGAAGCATATGCAAGTAAAGCAGTGGTGACAATGGTGGAACTGGTTACTTCCAAAAGAGAAGAGACTTTAGCAATGTAGCAAGGATGGGGGACGTTAATGAGGGTGGAGCATAGGATGTGATTGGAGTGGATGGAGAGACTAGGTGAATTCATTCTGGTAGCCTCACTCATTTTTGTTGGGGCTGGTGTTGAAGGTGTCTTCAACATTGTTGGCCTCTAAGGCTATATTTTCTATGAGCTCTTATTCCAATTCCTTTGCCTTAAAAAACCTAAAGACATGTGCCTATTTCTTTACCTCTCGCTAGAAGTATCTAGAAAGACATTTCATGGACATAAAGCGTGTATATGTTGTTGCAAATTGCTTATTAATTATTAGAATTATTTTCTACAGTGTGTAGACTATCATTTCAAGCTTTAATAAATTGTATATTGGTATGGTTATTTATCATATAGCACACGGTGACTTGAACATAATCGCCACAATCAATTCACAGCTTTCAACTATGTAAGGAAGTTGTCAAGGGTGTCATGTTATGGGATGTAACTATACATACACGTCACCTCGACTGAGGTTTGAAAAATTTATCAACACAAAGATCATAGGAAAATGACATAGAAAATTTGTTTAAAGATCCTAAACATTGTCGAAACATTGCTAATTCTCTATAGAAAAGTAAGCATTGCAAAGGCTCACTTTAGCCATTGGGGTTGTGTTTTTTGATAGCCAAAATGCCATTTTTTCCAACATAGAGAAGGTGGCAAGAAAGCCCTCAATAATTTTTTCAAGGGCTTCTCCTTGATGGGTAATATATGTGCCATTGGCCAAAGCGAAGCTCCCCCTTTCCAATAGTGCGGCACTCAATTCTATATACAAAACACTATCGTTTTTTTTTTTGGAATGAGGGAGCACAACCCCCTAGGATTGAGGAACGTCACTTACTTACTCTAGCCATTAGGGATGTGTTTTTTGCTAGCCAAGGTGCCAAGTATTCCAACATAGATAAGGTGGCAAGGAAGCCCTTAGAAATTTACTTGGGGATTCTCCTTGGCTAGCTATTATGTGTAAAGATGTCATTGGCCAAAGTGGAGCTTCCCCAGTAGTGCGGCACCAAATTTTATATACAAATACTATTGTTTTTTTTTTTTCACATAGTTACAAGGGAAACCATTCCCACCCCCTAGGAATGAGGACCACCGCTCCGCCCCTGATATGAAAGTGTTGGGGGATTGGGGGATTTGGAACATACAATACTTTTGGAATGAGTTTGGACTGTCCATTCTGAAAATTCAGCTTCACAATACCTTCACCTTCGATCATGTGCGAGCTGTTGTCTCCTAGGTGAATGAATTTCTTCATATTGTAAGCCAAATATCCGTGGAACCATTCTTGATGGCTTGTCATGTGTTGTGTCACTCCAGAATCGAGGAACCATTCCTTCTGTTGATTGACATGGTGATGATTCATCATGAACGCATTATGCTCATCATCATCTTCGAGGTTTTGTTGCGTTCCTGTTACTGCATTGGCTTGTTGGTCCAACTGCTTCTTTTTCTTCTTGTTGTTGAACTTGAGTATTCGGCAGTCCTGGATTTCATGATTCGTTCTTTTGTTGTATTTATAGAACATATTCTTCTTCTTCTAAGCAGGTTGCTGATTTTGATTTGGGCTTGGCTTCTACGACTGCTTTAGATTTGGGTCGAATTGTTTGACCATCTTCTTCCTCTTCAGTTGCTTCTTCGAGCCTTTCTTGGAGTAGAGAGTTTGGAAGTCTTTGATGGAGGACGAGGATGCATTAGGAGATATTAGAATTCAAAATGGGCCCTTTGTCAAGATGCCTTTTTTTTTTACTTCGCAAGCTTTCAATGCTTATGTGTCCCAATCAATGGTGTCCATCTGTGACAAACTGTAACAGTGACGGACGGAAATTGTTTTTGCCTTTTTCGGCCAAATTTTGTGATTTTCAAAATCCTGTCGGGCAGAACAAACAATTGTGGTTGGACCACAGTTACTGCCCGAATACTCTTTTGTTGCGTACACTCAAGGTTGATTTGACGTCAATAGTGGTAAACTGTAGTTAACTAATCCTTGTAGTTTAGGAACTTTTTGTTATTCTTAGATATACCTCTCATTCTCTTCATTTACTCTGTTCTTAGCTTCCATAGACATATTTTGGATTGTCATTAATAGGTATACCTCTCATTCTCTTCGTTCTCTCCGTTCTCAGCTTGCGTAGACATATTTTGGACTAATGGCTACACATAATCGGAGACCAAGAGGAACCATTGATGCAATCAATATTTGCAATGAAAAAAATGCAGAAGATCAATGGATACCAAGAATATATCGTAAATATCAATGGATCTTGATGCATCCTTCCTCAAAAGGCTCTTTCTAAAAAAGAAAAAAAAATGGATAACATATATAGAAGCTCTTGGAAAGGCATGATAATGGATTTCAAACTATCAGCTGCCGGTCAATTTATCACGGAAGTTTTAGTTCAGCATGTTTATCTTCACAAAGAGCTCAACATTCAGGATTTGAATCCAAATGATAGATGAAAATGCAATTGTGAATATACGATTAGTATGTACATATTCAGACTAAATTTCTTTAGTATTAGCATTTTCTTTATATTACATTTTTCTTGCGATATTTTTGTTGGTTTTGCAGATTTGTATCCATCAAATTTCGTTGAATGGCAATCAGTTCAATCGATTGCAGGAATTATTGATGTCATACATTCTGATATCGGTATTTTAAAGTATAAAGCTTGTTCTCCAAAATCCCTTTTAGAGTGATCACACCTATATTCTTGATAAGAATGTTTTAGTGGATAGATTAGAGCCATATCCTCTACCAGATTTTTTGAGTGAGGAATGGTTTCTCCTAATTCAACAATTTCAAAATGTTTTTGATCTAGAATTTCTATGGATATTCAGAGTACTATATTAAAATGTAGCGCTAGTTCAAAGAATAATAGATTAAGTTGGTATCTATTTTTTACTACTTTTGTTGATTTTTTTCCAAATCCAATGTTATGCGAACGAAAACAATGTTTATTTGTAAGGACTTTCGTGGAGCAAGAAGCATTTTGTGTTGTGAAACAATTTTGTGTCGTGTGTCGCAAAATTGTTCATGAACAATTTTGTTTCTTGTGTCTTTTCTGTCAAAATCTGTGGAGAGCTAGCATGGCTTTGGCACTAGAAACATCTTGTCTCTTTAGCCAATTTTGGCTATTTTTGGACAATAACATGACTAAATCTCCCTCACACTTTTTGACGTACTTTCAAGACCTGTACAACTAGTTTATAGGACCTGATTTCATCCTAGATTAATTAGATATCATGACCCTATGTCAAATCTAATCAATGGCACTCAATCTTGGTAGTTATCCTAAGATTTTCACCAAAAATTACATCAAAAGCTCACAAATTGAATTTCTTTGGATCAAATGATTACCATGCATTAAATGCAGGTTCAGAGGTGCCCACACATGTGGACTGTACAGATTTGGACCCCTACCAAGTTTGGGATCAAAGCTCCTCACCAAAATCAAGATTCTAGCTTGCCCTCTCAATACTAGTTTTAAGCACCAAAACTTGCTAAAAATGGATTTGCATTAGATCAATGGCCTATGCTCTTGTACTTGGCTCTAATACCTTGTGAAAGTATTGTACTTTAGGACCATACATGGATCTACAAAAGATCCACAAGAGTGATTGGATGCTTGCTTAACAATTTATCAAAAAACTAGACACAAAAGAGTTGATCTAGATTGGAAATTTGACAAACAACAAGCATTAACAATCAAAACCATTAATGAACATTGAAATCCAAGCCCACACATGTGTAATACAGGCTGTAGTACGGCCTTCAAGCTGAGAAACAAGTATAAATTGATTTGGTTGCATTTGGATCACAAAAACTCAATGTACATAGTGAACTAGCTTGAGATTGCCAACAAGTATAAATTGATTTGGTTGCATTTGGATCACAAAAATTCAATGTACATAGTGAACTAGCTTGAGATTGCCAATGAGCTCCAAAAATATTCTATCTTCTTACTATGGGAGCTTGGAATACATAGCAATTCAACTTTCTTCTTGAAGTTAGGTGATATTTCCAGCATGTAATAAGGAAGTTAACTCACTCTTCTTGCCTTAAAATGACACCCTAGTCTATTTCCTAGAGTTATGCTTGGTAGGTAGCTAGTTGGTCAAATTTTCACCTTAAACTTAGGTGTAGGTCCTATAAAGTAGGGATGACCACCAAATAGACATGACCAACTCTCTTGACTTGACCTAACCTACATTAGGAGTGGTTTCCACGTGGCATTTTGGCCATACATGTGTGGAACCTAATTATGTACAAAATTTACACCATTCTTCATGGTTTTTGATCAAGCTAGATTTGCCAATTTTTGGCAATTCTTCACACAATGCAGCCAACATCACAAAGCAGAATGTCAAAGACGATGAGGAGCAGGAAGCCTTCATGGTGAATCATCACCATGTCGAACAATCGGAGGAATGGTTCCTTGATTATGGAGCGATGCGACACATGACAAGCCATGCTTGGCCATTTTAATCATATATCGATTGCTCACATGTCTAAGCGTTCTTCAGTTCTTGCTTTAGACTATCGAATTGTCGACCCTCCTGTCTGTCATAGTTGCATCATAGGAAAACAGGCAAGAAGGCCATTTAAGTCAAATAAGAACACATATCTTGATATTTTACAAACTGATATATGTGGCCCGATGTAGACACCATCACTGCTTTGTGCAAAATCCTTTTTTGCATTTTATTGATGACTACTTTAAAAGGACTGTTGTATATTTTATGAAGCACAACTATGAAGCCTTCCTGTTTTTCAAACAATACAAGGAGCATGCTAAGTTTTATATAGACAAAAGAATCGAAGCTCTCAGGAGCGACGACGGTCTTGACTACATATCAAACGAGTTCAAAGACTTTTGTTCAACTACTGGCCTCGAACAACAGTTTACAGCTTCTTATTCTCCACAATCGAATGGACTAGCCAAAAGGAAGAACAAAACCTTAGTCGAGTCTACCAAATGCATGATCCCTCATGATTCATTTCCCAAATCGTTCTGGAAACATACTGTATCAACAATAGCTTACATGTAGAATCTATGTATTACTAAAGGCCTACCTAACAACAAAACCCCTCATGAAGTTTGGACATGATCCAAACCTTTATTGAAATATTTGAGAGTATTCGGATGCACTGCCTATGATCATGTCCCAAAGGACAACAGAAAGAAACTTGATGGGCATTCATTCAAAACTATTCTTGTTGGCTATTGTTCTTCTAACAGAATGTATTGACTGTACAATATTGAAACTTGTAAAGTTTTTCCTAACATAGATGTGACTTTCATTGAAAATTAGTTCATTGATTTGAAGGGCAAGGAACAATCACTAGATTGGCAAGTAATAGCAAGGACAAATCCAATACTACTCAAATCTAGGATGTAAGCTTGAATAAATTAAATCTAATGCTCACTTTTGATTAGGTTTTGATACCATGACAAGATTTTACAGCAAAATGAATCCTAATCAATCCCAAAAGTGATGGAGAATGCACCTATCAATGACCTAGATCCAAACTATGAGCTAGAATCAAGACTAGTTACCAAAACTAGCTAATCTTGGCATTTAACTCCACAAAAGGCACATAGATTTCTCAAAAGAAAAGTACAGCAAGCATCCTAGACCTATAATCAACTTCAGTACCTTCCAAACAATGTAATTAATTCCCTCGCGAGCTACCATCGAATTATCGAAGATAGCTCGAATCCGATAAACATAGCTCATGCACCGAGGAGTCATTCCATTCGACATGGTATCAGAGCAACTATATGATATTAGAACAATAATTTGATATCAGAGCACTCAGTATCAGAACATTTCTTGTTCCGATACAAAGTAGACATTCACTAAATTGTCTAGAAGACATACAATCTACTGTCTACATAAAGCTCTCTTGAGTTGACACATGGATTCTCAATCAAAATCTGGTCTAATGGTAGATAAGCTCAATGGATCAAATTATCATATGTAGAAATTCAAGATGAAAGTCTTGCTAATGGCCAAAGAACTTTGGGAAATAGTATCAGGTGCCAAACTAATTCCCAATGTTGATGAGCAAGCCATTTCTTAATGGATGCTCAGGGATGGTAAGGCTTCGGTCTTAATCACCCTTGATATATCAGACACACAGATTGGCCACATCAGACAAGCCCAGTATTTGAAAAAAGCTTGGGACATCTATGAGCACATACTATGAAGTGAGGGACATCACTTCAAAATTGCATATGAGGAAGAAACTTTTTTCTCTCAAAATGTCAAAAGGTGACTACATTCATAATCACATCAATCAATTTAAGACTCTGCTTGAGAAGATGGCAACAATAGGTTCAGTCATTGAGAATTCGGATGATGTCATGACCTTATTGTCTAGCCTACCATCCTCATATGAAAGCTAGGTGATGGTCATTTGACCCACTCAGAACTTTTCTTGTCTAGGGTCATAACTATGCTACTACAAGAGGATATGCGAAGGAATGGTGCATCCTCGTCCTCCATCAATCGTAGAGGCCAAGCCCAAATCAAATTACCAACCTGCTTAGAACAAGAAGAAGATGTTCTATAAATACAACAAAAGGATGAATCATGAGATCCAAGACTGCCAAATACTCAAGAACAACAACAAGAAGAAGAAACAGTTGGACCAACAAGCCAATGCAATAACAGAAATGCAACAGAACCTTGAAGATGATGATGAACATAATGCATTCATGGTGAATCATCACCATGTTGATCAGCAAGAGGAATGGTTCCTCGATTTTGGAGTGACACAGCACATGATGCTCTCCTACTAAGTAATCATGTTGACCTATTACACAAGACCAAGACTCAAATGTCAAGCGACTTTGATATGGCAACAAATCTTGGGCCTATCCACTACCTTCTTGAGATAGATCTTGAAAGTCAAAACAAAGAATGTTGGAATCTAATTACACTCATTTACTCTCTTGTCACAATTGTTGGATTTATTTTAGAATAATCGATGGTGGAGTTGGATTTATCCAAATAATTGATTTTTAATTTACATACATTCATCCATCTACTTCTGTAGTTTTATTCATATTTTTACACTATCTGTAGAAATACAAGAGAACAACTAACAGTCGGGTTCAATAAATTGACGGTTTTGAACTATCAAATGTTAACAGAACTTGTTTTCTCTTGTTGTGAAGCTAACGACTTGCCTAACGGTTTATGCAAGTCATTTTAGGGAAGCCTACCTGGATAAGTGACAACGCAATATGGCTAACCTCCAATTGTGATTGGTGAACAAACAATTGTCCTCAACTATCATTTGGATAAGCCTAAATGACATTCATAAACTAGTACAAATAGTTGATCACTTTCTAGGTTAACTTTGTAATGAGATCTTCAAATATTGATCCTGGAGATTAATATACTTGTACCATTGTCGAGCTGACTATTTCAGATCGTAGATACTTCTATGCATTCTGCATGCATAATCGAGAAGTGAATTTGAGATTTATCCTGGGAGCTGATCCATATAGACCTCTTCATCTAGCTCACCATGCAAGAAGGCTGTCTTCTCATCCACAATGTGGATCCTGAGGTCATAAGCTGCTGCAAATAACAATCATAGGGACGAATGTTTGACGATAGGAGAGAAGGTTTTAGAGTAGTCAATACCATATCTCTGAGAAAATCCCTTCGCTACCAGTCTTGCCTTGTACTTCGAGACATTCCCATCTGGTCCATACTTGAGCTTGAAAATCCATTTGCATTTGACAGTCTTGCGCTTATGTGATAATGGCTGCAACGTCCATACCTGGTTTTCCCTCATGGACTCCATCTCTTCGTTCATGGCCTGGATCCATTTGTCCTTCTCTGGACATTCAATCGCTTCCTCAAAAGTCTGTGGTTCGTCACTGAATCCACAGAACTCTTCTGATGTGGAAGCTGAACTGCTTGTCTGCACATATCTTGTTGGCGCTCTTCGTGGTCTTGTCGACCTTCTAGGAGATCCTCCTAGGACAGCGATACCCTTGCCTTTGTCTGCTCTGCTAGGTCCGGAACCATCTTGGTTTACAGGAACTGTAGCAGTAGGCTGCCTCTCGAATCTTTCGTCTTCAGATTCGTCACTTGAACTGGAAGCGACTCAAAAATCTTTGTTTTTGTGTTCATCTTCTGCTCACTCAGTCACTAGCGGCAGGTCATAGTACTGTTTCTCCACTTTATAGCTAACAGGATCGTCATTGGCCATTGTCCTGCTCTCATCAAATCTGACGTCTCTCACTGTTTTCGTAGTGTTCGTGTCTGGCATGTAGACTCTGTAGTATGACGAGTTGTTGTCATAACCTACTAGAAATTCCTGCTCGGCTTTCTCATCAAGCTTCTTTCAAAACTTATCAAAAATATGTGCATAAGCTGCACAGCCAAAGATTCTGACGTGAGACAGGTTGGGCTTTCTACCCACCATAACTTGTGTGGTGTCATGTGAGGGACACCAGATTTTCCTGTCCTATTTTGGATGTATGCGGCTGTAGCTACTGCTTCAGTCCACAGTACCCTTGGAGCTTTCGAGTAGGCCATCATGCATCTGGTAGCTTCCATCAGGGTCCATTCTTCCTCTCTACAACATCGTTGTGTTGCGGTGTGTAGGCTGCAGTCCTTCTGTGAATGATTTCACGATCATTGCAGAAGTCAGTGAAGCGATTCGAGATGTATTCGCCACCTCGATCTATCCTGATCTGCTTCACTTTATTGCCTGTACATCTCTTAGCCCAATTCACGTATTTTGTGAATTTATCAAGTGCTTCAGATTTAGTCTAAATAAAGTACACTCTGGAAAATTTACTATTATCATCAATGAAGGTTATATAATATTTTGAACCTCCTACTGAGATCACATTGAAAGGCCCATAGATGTCAGAATGCACTAACTCTAGAATCTTGGTCGTTCTGTAGGAGTCTTTGATGAATGGAGTGCATGACATCTTATCCTTCAAACATGCATCGCAGGTGGTTGAACTGGTTGCATTCGAGATGCTGACTCCTGTTACCGCTCCATGATGGCTTGCTTGGTAAAGTGCCATTGAGTTCATGTGGCATAATCTTCTCTGCCGCAGAGTGTCTGGCGAGTCATCATGAGTCTGATGCACCTGATTTGCAGGTAGGCGTACCTTCAGGTGATATAGATTTGATGGATGAAGATAGAAAGGCTACTGCCTTGTCATTTTTCTCCCTCCACTCATGTAGCTCTTTGTCTAATGTCGTAGGCATCTCTTCTGTGCCATCCACCCAGGGGAATAAACCTTCACCCTTGAGTATCAGTGATGTCTTAACTTTCTAGGCTAGAAAGTTAGATCCTGAAGAATCAAGAATTGTACAAATCTTGCTCTATATGCTGCTGATTGAAGCCATTGCTTCTGAAGTTTGTTCTCTTGTTGATGGTTGTTCGTCTGAATGCATCTAATAGCTTCTTGGCTATGTCAGATTATGACAAGGTAGGTAGGCTCTGATACCACTGATGAGAATAATAATAGTCATTGGAATTGCAGTCGCGAAAGCAATCCAATTCGGATGGAGTTCAAAACTGCTCGTTTACCCTAAATATAACCAATGGATTGCATTGTTAGTATGGTCGTTACAGTAATCACTAACCATCAGTCTACAAATTACTCTAGCACAAGAAATCTCCTTTAGAATCACTGATGTCCCATACCACCAACTTTTCCTCCAAGCATTCTCTGCTTCTGCAATCTATTTAACCAAAAAGTCAAAAAGACTATTTGGCAATCCTATACTCAAATATAGGATCATAATCACAACCAATATCAGGAGATACTTCTAATCATTGAAATCCCTTCTGCCCCTTAAGCGTTACTCAAAGAATACCACTCCACATTGTACCCCGGCATGGATGAGATGAAATGTATCGTTCAAGCATAGCCGAAATGCCACAAGTGTATTCACTAATCTAAAAGGAACATGGATCTCAACAAAAACTGAATACCATACTGTCCTAGATATCTAATATCTATTTCAAAATCGGTAAAAAGAACTTAATTCTTTCACAGGCTAGAATTTCTCTTGGTTGTCTGTATGGAACATCGTTCATCTGCTTTCACTTGCAAGATTCAAATCCATTTGCAAAACAAAGATGGTTCTATTATGGATTATCTGACTTGCCACACACTTTTCCCTTAGAATCATTGATTCCTCGAAATTCTAATTAAGACTGGGAAAAAAAATCCAAATTTTGAGAGGCAGTTTTCTTAACTGATTCCCAATTATTATTATCACTTGCTATCTGTTATACTACATAAATTGAAAGTACTTTAACAAAACTGATCAACTCGGTCAACCAATCAACTACCCCTCAAGCTTCATCTCTTTCCTCCCTTCCAAAAGTGGTTCAAGCTGAAAGCCCCAAATTTGTACTAGGAAAAAGATCAATTTGGTATCAGTAGTGCCAAGCTTAGACCAGGTCATGTAAAAAGCCTTTACTTGTAATGCTATCATGGAGGTTTGTTCCATGAATAGAGTATACTCTAAAATAAGGAGTGACGTTGATCATCGAGGGAGAGAGTTAAAATAGCAATGATCGACTTATACAGTGCTTTCTTATTTCGACGGCACCACGTGTGCTTAGTTCTAGAGTTATCGGGCCATCTTTCTTTTACGAGCCCTTTGAGTGTTTTTAAGGAACTCATCTTTGTACTTACGAATAAGTTGAATATACAGTTTGAGGAGAGCAATTCTGTGTTCTTGTTGCACTTGACGTTGTGCTGTGGTGATTGATCCGATCGGGTGTTTTCAATTGTGTTTTCTTACCTTATCATACATTGTCATTTATTGGAGGTAAGGTGAAGCCTCCTCCCAAGCTAAAGTATACAGTCAATGCTTGAAAGCAATACATGGATTTCATCATTGGTTCTAATTCCAATATTGTGAATTGTGCAATTATAGTATGAAAGTATTGTGCTAAACTCCAGTTTGGTAGGTTGAGAAATCAAATCTACCCATGACAAATCGACCATCGACATCAAAATAATGTTGGGAGACTTCAAAGTCTATCAAAGTTTGGACAACTTTGATTTCTTTGACACTAAATAGTGCTTGTAGACTTCAAATTTTATTGAAAGGCCAATTTAAACTTTCGTTGATCACGAGTAGTGTCGGTTGACTTCAAATCTTATTGAAAATTGGCTAGCTTCTAGCATTGAGACTTAGTTTTCTATATAGCGAAGGATGCTTATTGTAGTATTATCGCTAGATAACTTAGAAGGATAAGCTAGATCTAGAAAGGGCATGAACTCTTTTTGAAAAGTTTCTCTTATGAGTGAGTAAATAGTCAAATTCCGAATTGTTAAGATTAATATTTTCGGCCTCCCTGCATGGTGTGCCCTTATTCTCAAATTCAATTAACTCATTCTTTTCATTGCTTGTTAAGCTAATGAATAATGTTTATGGCCAATGGTTGCTCACACTTGTGATTTATCTTTTGTATGTTTTCAGTAACTCTTTAAGGACTGTTGAAAAAAAAAGTTGTTCAAATTATGCATATTGACAATGTTAATACAAAGCATGAGCAAGATATATTGATTATTGTACATGATACTTTATGTATGACACACTACCAAGGCTTCCATTGTTGATATTCAAAACTTGCAATAAACAAAATTGGATATATCTCTTTCATATGCTATAGCCCTACCTTGACCAATGCTTTTAGTTTATCTACTTGTGGTCCTACAAAGATACCTTTTCTTCTTCCCACGAAAGGGACTTTTTTAGTTTGAAGAATATAGGTGTACAAAGAGTAATCCATGTGCTCATGTTCAAAGGAAAGAAAAGGAAGATTTGTTGTAACATCAAAGTGCATAAGCACCAATATTTAATAGCATTATGACAATAAATACAATAGTGAATACAAGTTACTGAATCGCATGTGGAACTCTTTTATCTTCATGAACCATCGTACATTTTTGTCCAGCGTCCTTGAATGGTATATACAATTTGAGTGAGACTATAAATAAACATTTTGTATACTATAAGATGAAATTTATATAACGCATATCTCTTTGGTATCCACATGGGACATCTATGTGTCAATTACCATAAAAAAATGTATAGTATTTTTAAATCTATAGATCTACTAATATGTACATTTCATTTTCTTTATTTATTTTTATTCCTTTGCACTATGATATTGTGAACCTTTTTCTTTTTTCAAGCACGAACACTCCCTGTACACCACTAAATATTTTGAAATTCAAACCTTGGACCCAACAAGTGGCATGAAATGTTAATCTCCAATCTAAACTTTGGTCAATCTTTTATGATTTGTTTTTCAATCCTTTTATGCTATTGGCCCATTAGACCTCTCACCTTTGTTACCAAACAAAAAGTATAAACATTTGTTCACTTTAACTTCTATGTAGTATTGTCTTGTGAGACACTTTATGCATTTTAAAGGACTCTTGTTGTCAAATGAGATACTTATTCATGAAGTGCACTAGAATGAGACTCATCCTACACTTGAAGACTCAATGACAATTAGTTCATTTTTGGGCATTAAATGTCATAGTGTCCAACTTTTTTGCTTGTGTGGTGTAAAGAGGATATGAGATTAAGCACTAACCAACATAACACTTATGGGAGCACTCTTTTCTTGTACATTTGAGATTGAACCTTATTATCATCAAAATAAAATCATTATCAAATGAGATGCCCTTGAGAAGCGAGGCTTTAAAGAACCTTATGAGTTATCCTATGAACTTTATTGGTTCCATGACTACATATAGGAATCTTTAGGTGGGCATCTGCTTTTTGAAGCCAGATCAAAAGGGTGGATACTTTACATCTTTTTTAGATGAGTCCAAACTTTCATTTTGTCTCTAAACTGCTTGTGCTCACAAATTGCAATGCACAAATGCTCATTCCTTTCCTAGATCCAACTACCCATTTCTGTTTTTGATCCTTGATTTCAGTTTTCAAATTCTTCCAGTTTGAGGGATCAGCTACAGCACATTTTTGGGTTGTGGGTTCTAAGTTGGTGGGTGTGATTGAAAGCCAGCCGCCTCAGTGATCAATCCCTGATCAAAGTTGTCTCAAGACCTTCAAATTTTGGATCTTCAGTGATCCATTTCTATGAAAATTTCTTGTTTTGTGAACACTTCATAAAGAGTATCACACACCATCCTTCTGTGCTGACTGTCCATATACCAAGTCAGTAACATCAAGGATTTTTGTCCACCTCTCCTCCTCTGCATATCTTACACACTCCAAGTGTTGCTGTAATCTAAGCTCTCCCTCAGCATCTCACACAGTCAACAATTTCTTTGTTCTCAAATTTTATTTAATTTCTCTCATCTTCGGTCTGAGACAGTAGCATAATATTTGTTCTGCTTGTTCTTTCTGTGCATCAGATTGAATAATTGCAGTCTGTGATAGTCATCCAAAGGATGGATTTTCCGGAGCCGCAAGCTGTTGATCCATTTCCGACTCAAGTATTAGATCCCGATAGTCTTGCCAAGGCATTTGTGGAGCACTATTACAGCACTTTTGATACAAACCGAACTAATCTCCTTAGCTTGTACGAAGACTCCTCAATGCTTACTTTTGAAGGGGAAAAGCTGCAAGGGGCGCAAAACATCTCTGCAAAGCTGAACGGCTTGCCCTTCACGCACTGCAGTCATCATATTTCAACAGTGGACTGCCAGCCCTCTGGTGTTCCTGGTGGCATGCTTGTTTTTGTGAGCGGAAACCTGCAACTGCCCGGGGAGGAGCATCAGCTCAGATTTAGCCAGGTTTTTCCCGATTCTACGTCACAACAGCTTCTAAAACTTAAGTTTTCTGTTTGCAAATTTGTCCTGCTTTCTTGCAATGTTTCTCTAGCTTACCCAAAGACTTTGCACAATCTTCACTGATAGGCGCTATAGAGTACTAAACAATTATGTAGTTCAGATGGATTGCTTTCCTCCAGAAAGCTCCAAACTTTTCATATTCTTTCAGATTTCCAAACCTCTGAATTATTAGTCATCAATATGCTCTCTGCTCCTTTTGTATTGTAGAATAGTTTGTCAACAAGGTCTTGTGAGCTTTATCTGTGCCTTCCTATATTAAATTAAGCGACTATATCATATTAAATTTGCTAGAAAAGCAATTTTTTAACTGTCAAAGGTTGATTCTTTTTTCCAGATCTGTATGATGCACATACAGATACAATCAATATGCTTTTCTTGGGCTTTCTTGGGCCCGCGCATCAACACAAGAAGCTACATAAGAACTCTAAATTTATTATATCTATTGATGCTCTCCTGGTCAATTAGTAGTGAAGTATGAAAACGCGCACGTAAATCTGAGAACTCACAAGATCTTTTTACAGTTTCATGTATTTCATAGCTGAAATTTGGCTGTCCACTCATGGCTATGAGCTCGTGGAATCATGCTCTCTGATGATCGATTTTCTACTTTGCAGATGTTTCACCTGATACCCACACCACAGGGAAGCTTTTACATCTATAACGACATATTTCGGTTGAACTATGCTTGATCAGAGCAAGCACTACATATTTTCTTCGTAGACAAAAAAAAAAATTCTGACAGTATCTATGCCAGCAATGCTAGACATTTTGACAGTGATAAAGTACATAGAGATTAGCAATGGTAGTTGATTGTTATAGATGACAGAAGGTTCTACCAATTTGCACATTGGTGACCCTAAAAATAATATCACTTGGCATTTGGCAGCTGAATGCCAGGGATGGTTATAAAAAATGCAGATTCAGGTATAATTTCTGAATATCCCTGACGCAACAGTTTTTGTGTTGCTGTCTGTATTCATAGCAAAAAGGTTCCTTCACACATCCTTCAGGATGTTATGAGCATACATATAAGTTTTAATTAACTTACAGCTTCTTTGAGGTCAAAACTATACACATTACATTTGGTGTGCTCCCTATATTCATTCTAAAAACTCCAACATTTTGCTGCTGCTTACTTGAGTTTTAAAACGGCTCAGATCATTAAAGGCCTGCTTTTCAACGATGAGAAAGATGTGAAAGATCTTCTATAGTAAAAGATTAGGTGGTTAAGAATGTTTGTGATGCTTGACCTTACATCATTGGTTGAGAGGGTCATTATGTTTCATAGTGGAGGCTCCAAACAGATTTAGATATTAATCGTCTATCTCTCTCCTGCCATGTCAAGTATCGTTAATCCGACGGTGGGTTACAACTTGTAGCAGTATTCGGCGCCCTCGCGGCTCAGCCTGCTACACGCAGTAGCCCACCTCCGGATGAACGATACCTGGTCCATAATCGACATTTAGAAATTTTCACTGAAGTAACACACTCTCATTTGTTGAGAGCACAACGGCTATTCAGGTTAGCATGAGCCCTTCTTATAAGAGATGACGTGCCAACTCTCCATTCGTCAATTATACTACATATTGGCTCGAGCAGGTCTCATCATTGTATTTGGCCTGCTACGAGGCAATACCTATTTACCTATGTATCAGTCACACTATCTACGTAGCAATGAAGAACATAACACCTTCTCATAGCTACTTTTATTTCATTTCTTTCTTGTCCCCTCGCTTTTCTCGTTGACCAGTATATGAATTAAACGATTAGCTCAACATCTGGCCAGATGTGAAAGAGATCAAGCATCACCAACATGTGCCCAGATGTGGTAATGCCACATGTCCGCTATCATTGCTCATGACTGCTACGGTTAAGACGTTGCCAGACATTTAATAACATCAAGTCTATATTGGCGTATTTGTGAGCAAGTGAGGGAGATTAATTCATTTACTTTTTTACCTAAATTTTTTGTACTTATGTAAGTGGGTGGCGCACTTGCCAAGACTTTTGGCAGCCATTAACTGAAATGCACTAGTGCTAAGCAAAGATTAAGGCCCCTTAACAAAAAAAATTCCACCAGTTAACAGTGAGTTGCTTGTTCTGTTCCATTACTTTACCAATTTCATTTAAAAAAATATATGTATTTCTTTAGCAAAGGAACGCGATACTAAGAATATTGTTGTTCCTGCCACTAATTCACCCCTTTTCTGAAAGCATCCAGGCCTGCGTATGCTTATCTTTATCTTCATGCCGCTTGTCCGAGTGACTTGTCTCTGATTATATGAATAGAGAGGCATCTATTCATGCTAATAGTGTGTTGTGTCATCAGTGAGCTTTTCACTATATAAGCAACCATCTATTTCTCCATTCATTGACATGACATTCCTGGCATAACACTGAAGTCTCATGCTGCACTCCTTGAACCTCTCACCCTTGACCGAGAGGTTTTTTCGCTCTCTATCTGGAGGAAGCCTTAAATGGCATAATATTACACTTGAAATTATTATTGAAAAAATATGTGAGTAATAAATACCTTACAAGTTGTAAGTAACAACTAGTAATTTGGAAAGTCACATAAGCACTTCACAATTTGTAAGCTATAGGTACTACTTTGGAAAGTTGCATAAAGCATTCATTGCTATTTTTAAAAAATTAAACATGAGCGTAAATTTGAGATTTACTACTTTTAGAAAGGCAATGAGTTGCATATTTACATTATGATTCGTTATCAAATTGAGCGCTCTGGAATACAATCACTACTGAATTGAGTTTATTTCTCAACTGAGAAATACTCATCCAAGAATTTTGTATATTCTATGCACACAATTTTCCCTGATGAATCCAAATGAATCATAAATCATGTGTCTTACAAGCAATACACACAAAACAAACAGTTTTTGGTGAATTCTCTTCACACTGTCCATTTTACCAATTAACTTTCACAGGAGTAAACCAACTACTCAAGTTAATTGCCAATGATTTAGAAATCTCAAATGTCTAGGTGCAGACATTTATAACACCACATTTAGACCCTTATCCGAAGATTCAATTTTAAGTTAACCAATAAGTCTTTCATAGAAAAATTCGTTAACTTTGCAAGTATCTTTTTCAACAATACTTGAGCATATGTCTATGTTTACCGACTAGGTTAAGTGCACCAAATAACCCTAGCAACCAAGAATACATAGTAGATCCATACAAGATTAATCGTGCACATATAAGAATAATCTCACTATGATCCAGTATGTGAAAAAAGTGGGTCCTGAATGGATCCAAACTCCCAAAATAATTGGCTAAGGTCTTTGCACAACAAGCTACAAAAGCTAGAAATGGCAAAGCATCCTAATGCTACCTTTGATACACATGAACTTGACAAAGCATTCAAGAGACAAAAGAAACTAATAAAAGGTACTAATGGCAGCCAAAAATAGCAGCAAACAGGGCTCCCAACAGCAGCCTACCACTTTTGAAAACCTCTTAGGATCATACACAAAAGCTTGAAGACAATACACAAAGCAATGCTCTCAATGGAGGAAGAAACTGTGACAATGATCTATTGATCTCTCTCAACAATACAATAAGTTTCTCCAACCTGATCTCCACAAATTTCAGCCTACTATAGGTGAGAGAGATGACTCTCTCTCCTCTCTCTAGAACTTAGGACCCAATTTTAGGGCACCAATAGCCTAAAATAGCCAATTTTGGCCTATATGTTCAAATAACATGATTTTGGTGTCAGTTCGAAGGTCCTGAGGTTTGAGACTTCTTTAATATGAAATATGTACTAAAATAAAAGTATCTAGGCCTCTTTCACACGTGTGAAAGTTTAGATCCAAAACTATGTACAAAAATTGCCAATTTAGACCTCAAACTAGCTAGGAAATGTTGACAATTTTCACACTCCCTCTTCAACTTAACTTACTAGTTTTACAACACTACTTTGCTCCAACCTAAGAATGATCTCCATCATGATAATAGATCTCTTCTCAAGTGTTCTAATATGTACAATATGAAGTACAACATAATTGATATAGATAATAGTATCCATATAAGATGCTTCACTATTTCTTACATCAATTTTACATAGAATGGTGAACAAGATACATGTAAAAGAACATAGAATCATAATGAAAGGATTCCTCCATGTATCCACCTTTGAATTCTCTGTAAAACAGCAACAAACAAGTTGTAAGTGAAATTAACCAACAAGTCTTTTCATGCCTCCTCCACATTCCACTATGCCCATAGTGAATGCACCATGTATCTCCACGAATGAACCTCCATCACCACCTTGTCTTTGTAGATCTCCAATCCATGAAATCCCTTGAGTGAATGAATGCCAAAATGACGTAATCTCTGCTCCATTTGAATGAGCAAAACCTAAACTTGAAATACTTGAAGTGTCTCCACAAGATTTGCATACAACCCTTGATCCTACATTGTCAACAATTTGCCAATTTGCCAACACTAGGATGCTAGATCTTGAACTTTGCTCAAAAGTAAACATATTGACCACTTCAATATCTTTCAAGATTTGAATGAATGCATGTACTTGATCATAAAAACCAACAATGAGAACTATTCCATCTCCAAGATCCAAAGGATGCAAAACTATGGAGCTAGTTTCATTGAATTTTGACAATTTCAACACATTGACATGACAATGTTCATACATGAGACTAAACAAGTAAGGTAGAGTAAAAGGACACTTTCTTGTTGCTCCAAGAACCTTACTTGAACCTTCAAGAACCTATAAAAACATATCCAAAATGCTTTGCCCATGTGGCTCCCCTTTGATGCTTTTGACTAGCTTCCAATTGCTACTTGCCTCTTGGTGTTGATGAAGCAATTCAAGATCAACATCTTGATCTTCCATTAAAACATCAAGGACTTTGCATTTATAAACATCTTCAAATCTAAACCTTTGAAGATACTCCCTCTCAAACACATGATTAACATCCCACAAGATCTCATCATTGCTTGATTTCAACCTTTCACTATAGTTAGTGAAAACAATGTCACCATCATAAACCAAAAGATAGATTTCTACAATTCTATCCAACATGAAATAGAGTAGATGAAGTTGAGTATCAAACCTAATCAAGTCAACCCATTTGAGTTCAAACCAAACCTTAATGAGCTCACCAATGAGATCTTCCTTGCCTTGAAGAAATTGCCACTTGAGTTGCTCCATGTAGTCTTCTTCATCCAACCTTTTGCCATCTTGATCATGCATGAACACTCTACCACAATCATAGCATCCTTTGAGTTGATGAATAGATGTAAGATTCAAGCCTTGGATCTTCCCAAGAGTCACTCTTCCTTTTCCCTTTCCTTCACAAGACTCCCTCTTAATGATCACACCACAAAGTTAGCAATCTCCCCCTTGATAGTTGCATCATAAAAAATGGAAGAATCTCAAATATTAGAAGCCATGAAAAGAATACACAGTACCTTCAACGTAAGAATGATTGAGGTACTTTTTCTTGTCAAACTTGGAATCGCAAAGCCATTGCCAGATTACGATCTGACCGAAGGGAACCGTTAAATCAACGTTTACAAAGAAGCACGACTCAAACCGCAAACCGCAAGAAACCGCAAACCACGGGGAGTCGTTAAAACCCGTAGGTTACTATCTACGGGCACTTGCGAAATCTTCAATGGCAACAGAACGTAAAATCTCGCCGACCACCGCAAGTGACCTTCTTACGATCTCCTACGATGGAAGCCATGACCAGAGTCAACTCTCCTCAACCGTTTGAAAATGTAAGCAACCTACTTACGGTTATCAACGAAGTCGACCAGTGACAATGATTTATGAGTTCCTACAAAGTCAACTAACAACTGTTGACCCATCTCATCGTTTAGCTCCGTAAGTTATCACTTACGGTTATCAACGAAGGAAGCAAACGACCACTTACAAAGCAAACGATCAACAGTTGAACAAACGACTAGCGGTTGTTCAAACGATTGTGGACAGACTACGACCATCACGGCCTACATCCTTGCACTACGACGCATATGGAGGATACGTTACTCTGTACTTCTCCTCCTTCACGATTCTCCAATAACGGATCTACGGAACTTGTTTAAACGGTTGTTAATCATCTTGTAAACTGTAATTACAATAAATTAAAAGACTTTGATAGCTATAAATATGTATCTGAGTGAAGAGAAGGTGGTGATAGGTGTTGTTGAGTGAACAATGTGTAGATACACAGAGTGATCAAACGACCAGAAGGTCTTAAGTAACTAGCTCCTTAGAGTTAGTGATTTAGAGAGAGAGAGAGAGAGAGAGAGAGAGAGAACTGAAGCTATTGTTTTGAGTCTGTAATTAGGAGCACGCGCTTATCAACACTATTGTATTGTGTTCCAATTTCTTATATATATCTATATATAAATTTAAACTTATGTACACTTTTGCGCATGTGTATGGGTGCACCCATGCATCCTCCTCCCCTCACCCATGCATGAGCTTTTTCTAACTAAAAAACTTGGAGAGGAGGATGCATGTATGGGGAAAAGCATGCATGGCCCCCTCCTCCCCATATGGATATATATTTGTGTAGATATGTATGGGGAGAGTAGTATGTATGTATGGTGGAAGAGGATGTATGATTACAGATTTAATTTAGACTAAATTGTGTATGTATGATGTATGTGAAAAAAAAATGATGTATGTATGTGACACACCTGCTATTTGAATTTTGTGATTCCCTTCTCTTTTCTCTTTTCTCTTTTCTCTTTTCTCTTTTCTCTCTCTCTCTCTCTCTCTCTCTCTCTCTCTCTCTCTCTCTCTCTCTCACACACACACACACACAACAAAGCCAATGGGCATAGCTGGCCCGTTAGCACTGGCTAGGGATAAGCTTGTGGATGTATCTGGCGAATGAAGAATTCTTCTTCATTCTCAAAAATCCTTCTTCGTTCTCAAAGTGAGGTCGTAATCGAGTACCCATTGAAGCAAATGATAGATTTCCACAAACACCATGGCGGAGAGGCCTCAATCATGGTGACAAAGGTGGAAGAGCCATCAAAATATGCTATAGTGGTCATGGAAGAGTGCAGAGAATGTTGAAAAGCCCCAGATCTTCGTGGGCAACAAGATCAACGCAGGCATCCATCTCCTTAACCTCGCCACTCTGGATCGGATCCAGCTGCGACCGGAAAATCTTCATAATAATGCTCCCTTTAGTCAATGCTACCTTCCAGAATCGATCTCTAATGGCGCAAACCGCCGACCCAGGTCAAGCAGTTCTAAACTGATAATTAGGGCGACATTGGCCAGCTTTCTGGCCTGCAACAGATTGATTGATGCATCTTTCATCATTGCATCATTGCAGCTATTCCAGCCCAATCATTGTGTGTAAATTCGTTTCACACTATGCTATTCGATCCAGAGCGTAGAACTAATCCTAGCAAACAATGCAATCAACGGGACCCTACCTTTGGTGCATAACATGACGATCCTGAGTAGCCGCCAATTGTCAGCCCATATCTAAAATCGATCCCAGGCGCACCTGCAGAACTCATCAATTTCCTTCTACAATTAATAGACCCTGTAGTTGTCACAGCCAAACATTTTACTTGCGTCCAGAGTGGCAGACTGCAGTGCGGTCCCAGGGTTTTGGATGGACGTCGGGCAGCCACAGGACTACATCACAGGCCTGTGTCTATGCTCGACTCTCTGCGCCGGATCGCATCGAGCAATCTCTCAAAGGGGACGCCTTCCGCTGAAGCCAGCTAGCTACACAACAGCTATAAGCAGTCTTTTTTCTGTTAAAGATAACTGGCTACACAAAATACCTCCTAATTTTTGTCTTTCTGAAATATGTACTTATTTGTCAAAAGTTTTTAAACGAATTGACTTCTTCTAGATTTTCTCCTGACACATGTGGTAGGGAATGTGATCATAGATGCGAGTGCACAGATCGGAGAGGGATGCCTAATCGGACCAGACGTATCGATCGGGTAGGGGTGTGTGATCGAGGATAGAGTGAGGCTGTCGTGCTGCACGATCATGCACGGTGTTCAGATCAAACGCCATTCTTGCATTTCAGGGAGCATAATCAGGTGACATAGCACAGTAGGGCAGTGAGCGAGAGTGGAGAATATGACTGTTCTAGGAGAGGACGTCCATGTGTCTGATGAGGTTTACAACAATGTTGGCGTTGTGCTGCCACAAAAGGAGATCAAGACTAGCATTCTCAACCCACAGATTGTCATGGGAGCCCAAGTCAGCATTCCCAACCGCCATGTCATCATGTGAGAGAGCTAGGCTATCACAACAACCTGGACCTGCATTATGTTCACTAAGCTCTATTTGGCCCAAACATTTCAATGTTCATCCCAAAGCTGCAAATCTATTTCTGTATGATTTGATCCTTGCTTTGTTACTTATACTCTTCAATTGGATCTTTGGTTTCTTAAAATACTTGCCACCAATCTGTAGTGATCCAGACAACTGTGGCCTATGAAAATTTGATTTTAGGTGTTTGATTTCTTCTTCTTTTGATCTTATGATTTTCTCTTTTTTGTTGCAGATACAGTTTTTTTCTCTTTTATGATGAGGATACTTTTAGGAATGTGCACCTAATCAGTACACCTTTTAGGAATGATTCATTTCAGGGGTGTGGATCCAGGCTAGCATACCATTGGAGCATGTGCAGAACCTTTGTTGCACAAATCATCTGTAAAATCTTTCTGTTCTTGGGATTGAGAAATTCAGATCAATGGTTGCCTATGTGGCAAGTTACGGAAGCCGTAAAGAATTTTCATGACTTTCCATATACATCGAGAGATCCTTTGTTCTAAGTTGTGAATAGTATAGGAGATTCATGGAGCATGTGTAGAAATAACTTTCGCAAGATCTATTATATAGGTAAATATTTAGAGATTGAAACATCATTTCTAGGTTCTTAGTTCTTAAAGACCCAAATACAGTCTCTTATTTTCATTCAGATTGTAAATTGAATTTATAGGTGAGAAGCTAAGTGTATGAAAGTGATTTCTTATTTTTTCAAATGAAAATGCATTGCTTTTGTATATATATAAAAAAAATTTATGGATATATTTACATGCTCCTTTCAGTATCTATCACACTTGAGATGTATTTATTGGGTCTTATATGCCATTTAGAGAGAGAGAGAGAGAGAGAGAGAGAGAGAGAGAGAGAAAGCTCTCTCGCGCGCTCTCTCTCTCTCTCTCTCTCTCTCTCTCCCTCCCCCCCGATACAAGGTCAAATCAGGTTCGAGGTCGAACAAGAGAGAGCAAGAGTGGTGCTAGCAGAAACAAGCAATTCCTTGGATTTTTGCATTGTGCATGTCGTAGCTTGCTTGTGCTTGCTCATCAGCTGGCTTAGCACGCACCTCTGGACTCTGGAGGCGATGGTGGACAGTCCACACAACATTTCTTGCAAAGAAGTTGTCTCAGGGCTGAGGATCTGAAACTAATGGAGGTTGAACAGGGAAAGAATGGCTCCACAGAAGGCAGTGTGAGGGACCCCATGCCCATGGCCTCCAGACCACAACTCACTCTGCCCCCCAAGCCATCCCCTGAGGCCCTTCTCAGAACCTCAGACATGTTTTCCAGCCCCATGCCTCTCACCCCTAGCTTCATGTCGGAGCTCGATTCTGAGGGCAAGATGTACTAATCCATACCTAAATGAAATTTGCCCATAATGCGAACAATTCTACGGCCTGCTCTATCACATCCTTCCACTCTTAAAACCTGCAATCCCTCTAGATCCTTGAAGTCGTCATTATCTTCCATACTTGTTGTTGTTGTCTAGGCACTTTGTGTTCTCTCAAAAGCAGAAAGAATCAGCATCCATTACAAGATCGGAGGCTAGAACTAGCAATGACGAGTCCTGACACGTAGAATTGGAAGCTTTTGCTGGAGGGTTAAGTCAACTACATAGACACAATGTATTGGGAGGGGATAGAAGTAGGGAATTACAGTTAGCTGGGGTATGCCTTCGACTGCTCGCTTCAAGGCCACCCCCCCCCAAATCTCGGCTTCCGATTCTATAGTTGAGCTACGTGACTATTCCCCTTGCCGATGACATTGCTAGATCCTCCCATTCTCTTTGCTACCCATCAAGTAGCTAAATGCTTTCATGAATTCTTTTGCTACTTATTTTTTTGTTTTCATATGCTCAAAAAGGCTCAGAATTGCTGTCTTCGAATGCGAGTGTTTGGTGGATCATCCCCCCCATGTTCTTCATCAGGGACACATCTTCTCCTACCTCACGCTCCTACAACGTGTCTTCGATCACGTCTCTAGCCTGCCTCCTACGCAACTATTGCCCGATTTCTCTTACTCTCCACCCTCAATGGCTTTCACGAGTATGCTTATCTTCCTCGTTTAATCTTTCCAAATTTTAGTTTTGTGTATCCAGGTAGACACTCCTGTATTATAACTGAATTGATATGTGGCCCTTTTCACTCTTTGCAACTGCGCAACTGAGAGCTAGGTATATGTAGTTTGCTTCAGAGCACTATGAAGAAACGTGTGTACTGAAAATGTGCTTCAAATCTTAGTGATTGCAACAAAATCATTTTTCAAAAATGAAAGGAAAAAAAAAACCTTCGTTTGTGATGAGCTACTTGGCATGACACCCAAAGGTTTTTAGACTCATTTGGCCTATCACAACACAATTGGGGGAGACACTTGGATATCTTCCTTATAGAAAAATGGTAATTTTAATAAGAGGAAGGCATGGATGAGTTATTCATGTATCACTAGCAATAGCTCAACAATTTGGAGAGAGGCCACTCTATCAACATAGAGTACATGAGCATTTTGAAGGTCAGTACAAGCAGGGTGTCTACAAGACAAAGAGGAACATAAGAACATTCTAGCTTGCTGAGATCATGAGAGCAGATTGTTGCACAACCTTCGTAAGAGGATATGCAGATGTTTTGGGCAATGAGTTATGAATAGTGGTACTTGATCATCTTGAGGAGAATGTTTTGCTTATTAATGCTTTGCTTATGAATGCTCTTCTTATGAAGGAAAATAGATGTATTGTTGTATCTTGAGAGAGTTGAAACTCTACATTATCAAAGCATTATTTTTTTGGTCATAGGAAAAACTTGGCTATTGTTTTTTTATTTTTTTTGGATCGTAGCAAGATTACTCTTGAACTAGTACTTACAACCATTGTATGCACAAATGAATATGATCAAACAAACCAAACTACAAGACAATCCTTCGTTATGTCTTCAAGCCACTTTCCTTGAAACAAGTTTGGCCTATTTTAGAACCATATCTTGGCTATTTATACAAAAGGTTTCCAAGGGGGTTGGATTCTAGATTACATGTTTGGGAAAAGGGTTAGCCTTATAACATTATTCCAATAACAGATTCATCTTGATCGTCTTGAGCAGAATGTTTTGCTTATGAATGCTCTTCTTATGAAGGAAAAAGAAGTGTTGTATTGTTGTATCTACCTAAGAGTGGGAAGGGACAATGATATGGTAGGCAAACATGACGTGGTAGGCAAACATGTTGGCCATCCCATTTTCTTTTGCCTTCGACCTTTGTCTTGCTTATGCCCACACATTCCTTGCCACCTTTAACCTTAGCCCCCCCCCCCCCCATCTCCAAAACCATTTGCCTGTTGGCTACGTAAACCATTGGTCATTTGCTTTGACCCCATTGTTCACCTGCTTTGATTTTGATCGACAGTATCAAGTTATACAATGGGTCGGATTTTTGACTGACAGTATCGGATTTCACAATGGGTCGGAACCCAAATTGTCAGCCGACACATCATCGGTCATCCATTGCCTTCCCATTGTATCTCTAAACCTTAAAGACACTCAAATTGCTAATGTATCCAACTGCACGACTTCCAAAGAAGCATGGGATACACTCACTAGCATCTACGAGACCTCAGATGTCTTGACTCGCCTCTTCTTGAGGAAGAAGGTACTAACACTCAGAATGAGTGAAAGCACCTTAGTCAACGACCATCTAAACGAGTTCAAACAATTGCTGAACCAACTGGCTGCAATAGGTTCCCCTATATCAGAAGAAGACTCTACCATGTCTCTTCTTGCCACTCTTCCATCCTCCTATGATAATTTTGTGTTGCTTCTGAGCAATACCCCTGCACTGTCTCTCCAAAAGTTGACAACAAGCTTGTTGTAGGAAGAAGTCAGGAGAAAAAGCTTGTCCACATCTACGAGTACAAAATCCATGACACTCTATTCAAACAAGCAGCAATCCAAGAAGCAGAAAGGCTTCAAGGATAAGAAGACAAAGGCAAGCAGCATCACAACCACAACAACAACGATATACTCACTCATCGTCCAAGACCAAGCTATTTTGCGGATATTGCAAAAGGACCAGCCACGAACTGTCACATCCTCAAGCACAATGAAGCAAAGAAGAAGATGCAGCAGCACCAAGAAGGCAACCCTGACACAGTCAAAGGATCTCAAGATGAAGAGAAGGCGCTGATGGTACAAGATCAATTCAGTAGAGATGCCCATCATTGGTATCTCGATTCAGGTGCTTCTCAGCACATGACGCCATGCAAGGACCTCTTCTCTACACTCACAGCTATAGAATCAAAGTACATTTTATTTGGTTACTCCAGTTTACACCAAGTTGAAGGCCAAGGGTCTATTCAACTGCAGTTCTCTGATGGCATCACTTGGCAACTTAATGGAGTACTTTATGTACCCAAATTAACAAAGAACCTTTTATCTATTAGCAAGATCACTAATCAGGGCTATAGAGCTTTGTTCACTGCCAACCGATGTACTATTCTAGATTGGAACTCAAAGAAAATCCTCTCTGCTTACAGATTAGGAAATTTGTACATACTGAGTCATGATGTTGCACTTTCTGTGAGTTGTTCAGATGCAAATTTATGGCATCAAAGATTAGGTCATTTAAACATGCATTCAATCTTGTATATGCATCACAATAAAATGGTCAAGGACATTAATATAATTGTTGTCACCACAACTAATCAGACTATCTGTGAATATTGTCTACTAGGAAAACAACCTAGAACGAGATTTCCCAGAGGACAAGCCAAAAGGGCGAAGTCCATCTTGTCACTGATACATAGTGACTTGTGTGGCCCTATGAGCATACCTTCATTAGGTCAATCTCTGTATTTTATCACATTCATTGATGATTACTCCCGATTTGCTAGTGTAATATTCATTAAGAACAAGTCAAAAGCATTTCGTTGCTTCAAAGACTTCAAGCAATACGCTGAGAATCAAACTGGTCAGAGGATCAAGGCCCTACGGTCTGATTCAGGTAGAAAGTTCTTGTCAAATGAGATGAAGGACTACTATGTTCATGTGGCGTGCACCACTAGTTTACTACGAGCTACACTCCACAACAGAACGGAGTAGCAGAGCGGAAGAACCGCACACTGTTGGAAGCTGCACGATCCAGTAAATTCGCATTTGCCTCAAACCTTTTGGGCGGAAGCTATCTCTATGGTTTACTATCTGCAAAATTACTCTAGCACTAAAGCAGTTGATTGCAAGACACCGTTTGAAGCCTACTACGGTTACAAACCAAGTTTGAAACACCTTCGTGTTTTCGGATGTCTCTGCTATGCACAAGTGCCATCTGATCTGAGGAAGAAGCTGGACCCAGTAAGCTGCAAAAGCATCTTCACCGGCTATTCAACATCACACAAGGCATATCGTGTTTACGATGTGGTTATGGGCCAGATCTCAGTCAGTCGCGATGATGTCTTTCTTGAAGACAACTTTTATGATTTCAAACAGAAGCAACCAATACAAGAGACTGCCATAGCAAATCCACCTTCCATCGATAGGCTACTCTATTTAAAGTAATTTACTATTTTTGAGTTCAGCGAACATTCATCCTATCCAGATCATAGAAAATCATTCAAGCCTCAAAGCACTGTGTCTTGAGTTACAACAGAAATACAGAAGCTGCACTCTCTTTGATCACCTATTCTGATTCAGACTGGGCATGAGACATAGATACCAGAAATCCACCTTTGGCTCCATTTGCTTTCTTGCAGGAGGACCCATTTCATGGAATAGCCGGAAGCAGAAATGCATTTCATTATCCTCTACGGAATCAGAATATGTCGCAGCTACGTCAACAGTGAAGGAGATTTTATGGCTTAGAAGACTACTACAGGATCTGAGATTCCCACAGTTTGGTCCAACTATACTCCAGTGCGACAATCAGAGTTGTATAGCTTTGTCGTTGAACTGATGAACTCACACAAGGACCAAACATATAGAGGTTCAACTTCATTTTCTCAGAGAGAAGGTTCAGAACGAAGACGTTGCACTAAGTTACTGTCACACAAACAGTATGTTGGCTGACATTCTGACAAAACCATTGTCAAGGGACAAACATTCTACTCTAGAGATTACTATCTACGAGCACTTGCGGAATCTTCAATGGCAACGAAACGTAAAATCCCGTCGACCACCGCAAGTGACCTTTTTACGATCTCCTACGATGGAAGCCATGACCAGAGTCAACTCTCCTCAACCGTTTGAAAACGTAAGCAACCTACTTACGGTTATCAACGAAGTCGACCAGCGACAACGATTTACGAGTTCCTATGAAGTCAACTAACAACTGTTGACCCAACTCATCGTTTAGCTCCGTAAGTTATCACTTACGGTTATCAACAAAGGAAGCAAACGATCACTTACAAAGCAAACGATCAACAACTGAACAAACGACCAGTGGTTGTTCAAACGATTGCGGACAGACTACAACCATCACGGCCTACATCCTTGCACTACAGCGCATATGGAGGATACGTTACTCTGTACTTCTCCTCCATGACGCTCCAATAACGGATCTATGGATCTTGTTTAAACGACTATTAATCATCTTATAAACTATAATTACAATAAATCAAAAGACTCTGACAACTATAAATATGTATCTAAACGAAGAGAAGGTGGTGATAAGTGTTGTTGAGTTGAACAATCTGTAGATACACAGAGTGATCAAACGACCAAAAGCTCTTAAGTAGCTAGCTCCTTAGGGTTAGTGATTTATACAGGAGAGAGAGAGAGAGATCTAGAACTTTAGCTATTGTTTTGAGTCTGTAATTAGGAGCACGCGCTTATCGGCGCTATTGTATTGTGTTCCTATTCCTTATATATATATATATATATATATATATATATATATATATATATACAGATTCGCTACTGTTCAATTTTTACGTTCTTGTTGAATGCAATTCTCTCTCTCTCTCTCTCTCTCTCTCTCTCTCTCTCTCTCTCTCTCTCTCTCTCTCTCTCTCTCTCTCTCTCTCTCTCTCTCTCTCTCTCTCTCTCTCTCTCTCTCTCTCTCTCTCTCTCTTGCACACAAACACGGTTATCAGAGACACAGGATCGCATGGCTGTCCAAGATGCCTAATGCTTCGCAATCCTACTGTTACGGCAGTCTCAGACTCCTACTCTGATAACCCAAAAGGATAACAAGCTTTTGATTCCGTTCCATAGTCAATCCACATTTATGAATTCGCAGTTATTACTGTGTTCATAGTCTTCATTGTTTTTCTTACTGTTGGTAGAGACATCGTTTACATCATAATCGCCTCTCGTGTTTTGCTTCTGTCACGGCTCTGCTTCAGTCGCAATCAATCGTAGACCAAGTAGACCACCATGATACACCAACATGAACCATCTACCTGAAGCACTGTGCAAATCTTCGATTGAATGCTGTTTATAGATGCCATTGTTGTATACAACGTTTCAGCTTAGCGCTCTCTGCTCAGAAAAAGCACTGTTGGAATTCCTGATATGCGACGACGAGACGCTTTTGAACCTCACGGTCTAATATTGTACTCTCTGATCTGATTCCTATGATTAAGCTGGATTGAGTTGAACTCTCAGCCGCAGGCACTGCTGCTAACCGAGATCTATCCTCCTCCAAGCCTTTAGACGGACACTGCCTATATATCTCTGATTTATAATCATTCAACAAAAACAAGCCTATGTGCGAAAAAAAGAAAAACTTAATGACAACTGAATGTGCAATGAACAATGAACAACCATAAAGACACTCAAGATTATACAATGGAGCGAGATTTGCAAATAGTAGATGTATACTCAATGATCTTTTTTGAGCGCTGCTTGGCATACCGCACAACGCGTTGACGCAAGAGAGTCTCCGTCTCTTACGAATTCTAACACATTCACTGGTCTCGCTTACTAGCAGACGCTTACTACTCAATGACAACTCATGAAGTGGTCTCACTTACTAGCGGACACTTACATCAACAACAACTACACAACCTTCTCTCTCGCGTTCATCTTGTTTATATAGGAATAGAGAGAATGGGCTTAAGCTAATCATCAGGTTATAAGAACTGGTTTAAGCAAGTTCTAATGGCTTTCAGTTTGGTGTCTCCTTTGTCCGTGGAGTTCGTTCTGCATCCTTGGATCGTGAAGATCCGCCATTTTGTGTAGCCGTCTTTCATCGCAATTGTCAGTTTGTGGTTCCTCGCGGTCGTGAGCCGTATCACAAACTGGCCACAATTGTTCCCATTGCGATGGCCTTTGGTCAGCTGCTTCATGAACTGAGGTGCGGTTGTGGTTCCTTCGGTCTTCGCTAGCAGACCGCAATCTTTGACATTGTGACTTCCTTTGGTTTGGTTCATAATGGACCATATGTTGAAGCCTTGCGGTTCCCCGACGGTTTCCCTTGGCTTCGCTTCATATGTGAGGCCTTGCGGTTCTTCCCTGGCGGTATTGCCTTTGCTTCGTTGTAACCCGTATGTGAGACCTTGTAGTTCTTCCCTGGTGGTTTTCCTTCGCTTCGTAATGAACAATAAGTGAGGCCTAGCAGTTCTTCCCTAGCAGTTTGCCTTCGCTTCGTTGGTCTTCGCTTGTGGCCTTTGTGTTGACCTTGCAGTTTGCTTGAAGGTGCGATGGTTTACTTCGACTTAGTAATGGACTGTATGCAGGACTCTACGGTTGCCTGCGGTGCCTTCGTCAAAGACGTGTACATTGCGGTTGTATTTGTTTGCGGTTTTTGCCTATGGGCAGTTCCGGTGCATTTCTGCAGGTAAGGCCCTGTTGGCTCTTTATGTGTATTTATGCAGGTAAGGGATCATAAGCTATAAATGCTTTATAGGTAGAAACTTGATGTTTCTTCACCAACGGTGACATAGTTTGTTTTGAATTCGGTAGAAAATGAGCCTTTTTTGAATGGGACGTTCTACAATGTCAATACTAGGATAGTGCCGATAGTGGACAGTCGATAGCCATTTTTTTATCTTGAATTTTTCTCCTCATAGGATGAAATTGAATTTGAATATGCTTTGTCCTTGAATGATATATTGGGTTCAAGGACAAGTTTGTGTTCTTGATGGCCTTGAAGGAACCATATTAAAGTGTGATAAGTATCATGTTGTTGTTTGGAACCTTGTGCATACTTAATCTCAAAGGTACTATCATGGTGATGGTATATAATCTCTCACAATAGTAGCCTATGTCTTGAGTAGATCTTAGGTAAGCTATTGGTGACAAAAGATGGACTCATTGAATGCTAGATTTATTGGAATATTATCCATCTATATGAAGCTCACTTCTCACTTACTTCTCATATTATACTCATAAATCTCTTCTAGTAGTCTTTGAGATGATGGGTAGATCCTTGTGAGAGTATTTAGATCAGTTTAATATATCTAGTTAATGCTGCATTTACTAATCTACAAGTCATTACCTCTTGTCAGAGTTTTTTGGTAGCGGAAAGCGACAACAATCCGGTCCAGTAAACGATGTCACACATTGTGCTCACTTGCGAGCTACACATGGGATTCCATTACCACCCGTATTTTTTCCCACTTGACCCCAAAAGGGCTGGTACCAAGGGACACCGATATGATGTCTACTATGAGCTTATATGTGAATGATGTTTTAGTCTCCATTTACTTATGGGACAAATGCACTCTTTTTGGTGCCTTTATGAAAACAACCGCTCTATGCGTGGCTTGCATCCTCCAACACCCCCACTCAAGTGAGCATAGGGCAAATGACACCTCCACTTGCCCTTACAGGACCCCCAACCATGTCAGAGTTTGTCGGTAGCGGAAAGCGGCAACAATCTGGTCTAGTAGATGATGTCGCGCATTGTGCGCACTTGTGGGCCGCGCATGGGATTTGTTGGATTTATCTAAATAACCGATCTTTAATCTACATCCATTCATCTCTCCAGTTCTGTAGTTTTACTCATGTTTCACACAGTCTGACCGGGAAGTCGAGTTCGACAATGATAAAGAGTATCGAAGGTGTTCGAACTATCAAATGTTAACAGAACTTGTTTCCATTTGTTTTGAAGCTAACGACTTGCCCTAACGATTTTGTAAGTAGTTTTTGGAAAGCCTAACTGGATAAGTGACAACACAATATGGCTAAGCTCCAATTGCAATCTGCAACCAAACAACTGTCTTCAACTATCATTTGGATAAGCCTAAACGACATTCATAACTAGTTTAAATAGTTGATCACTTTCTAGGTTAACTCTTCTTCTTCTTCTCACATGTGGCTATGTAGCACACAATATGGCATTTCACTTCGCCAATTAGGAGCAACTCAAGTCCATTTTATGGGCCCAACTACATTGCCTACCAAGTTGACTTGGCAATGTCAGACGAATGGGCCTATCACGTACAAGAAATTCCAATTTACCAATCATAAAATGTGGTTTAGTACTTACGAGGCATCAATTTGGTAATGGTCATGATGTTTGAGTTGTTAGGGCACTCAAAATAGTCGGTAGGATGGCCATGCAAAGGGACATGGTAGTAGTAACACTTGAATGTTATTGAGTTTTGTATGTAAATGTAATTTTAAAGCCAAAAAATTTAATCCTAGTCAAAGTAGAAAGAACTTTTCCAAAGTAAATTATTACATGCCAATGCCATCTTGAATTGTATTATAAAGCAAAATCTGAGGTTTTTGTTTTATATTGATATTTGGTGGGTATATCAAATTGCCACTACTTGACCAAAATCCAATGTAAAACCTGACCTACACCCACCAATGATGTGCCCCAAAATCTATAATTGGATGCATAATCTAAACTTAAAATTTTGCTATCTTAGAAAAACCTATCATTGCAGGTGATGCATCCACTAGTACCCAGCCTGTCGCGTCATCATCCATTCCCGTCATGTTTGGTGCACCGTGCTGGAGGTCCGCTACCTGTCGCCCAGTTGGGAGAGTTCTTAGACAGCAGAGAATTCACGACGCACATCAGCCGCACATGGATAGAGAGGCCACACAGGTCGTGGCCAGTCTGATTTATGAGCTGAACCTTCCATTTGCCATCACCGACTCTGAGCCCTTCAGAAGGGCCTTCCACCTTGCACAGTCTGTCAGCTCTAGCTGGAGAGTCCCTAGTTCAGAGGTTGTCCGCACACACATGCTGAGAGATAGGGTCGAGTCCTTGTCTAGAGAGATGGAGCCTCTACGTCATCACTAGGCCACTTACGGTTGCAGCATCATGTCCGACGGCTGGACTGATGTCAGGAGGAGGCCGATCCTCAACATATTGGTCTCTAGCTGCATGGGCACACAGTTTTTGAGGGCAGTGGATTGCAGCAGGGAGGGGAGAGTCATATCTGTAGAGTTCATGTTTGATGTCATCAGGTCTTCCATCCTAAAAATGTTTACACACCTTGCTATCTAGAGGGTATCACAAATAGTTAATACCCACTTAGAAATGGTCTAAACCCACCTCAATGCTCATGCTCTTTACTGTTTGGAACCAGTTGTGCTCTCATTTTTTTTCCCCAACATTCAACTTGCATCAATCTCCTCTTAAAATTCTTTATGAAAAGAGAAACCCTCCTGCAATTTTTAAGAGTCGATTTCTTGCTACTTGCTAAACTGCCCAATCAACTAGTTCATTATTGGACTTTGCAAATTCTCCGTGTAAACTTACCCACTCTGATGTTTTTTCAAAAGTAAGATTCCACTTGGTAGTTCCATTAGTTGGGACCACCAAGTACACCAACAACGTCATGACCCCAATGATGCCATTGTTGATGGTATTTCGAGCCTCCCCTTGGAAACCAAGAAGCATTGTTGATGGTATCATATATCTAGCTAGTACTAAGTACTGACAGGCATGCATGTGTTTTGAAGGGCAAGTGTATATGCTCTTTTTGGGATGAGCGTGTTCCACACCACCAATGTTGTGATAGTGGTGGTGTCCCACAGATCTAGGGGTGGGAAAGATACTACCATCTTAGTGGTATCACCCACCATCTCCCATTGCACCACCACTATCACTATAGTGGTGGTGCAAAATACACTCATGATATTGTATATCTAGTACTGAGGTACTCAAGCATGTGTGTGTTTTGAAGGCACGTGTACACTCTTTTCTTGAAAAGTAGAAGACAAAAAAAGACTTTCATGACAACATCTTTTCCTTAGTTTGTAGCTTAATGTATTGGAAGAATTTGTAATTTTGCCGCTCAACGTCTTAAGGGCAAGTTGGAGCTCATAGTTCACATAGGAATCTCAAGATTTGTGACATCTATTGCTCTTCAACAATGTGCTACTAATATAAGAATATGTGGAGTAGATGTTTTGAGTTGATTTGAAGTTGAATGAAGGGGAGTATTTTTATCACCAATCAATTCTCCTTGAGATGAAGAAAGTTGAAGAGTGAAAATGCATAGAAAGAGGCTTGGAAAGACTTGAGAAGGCTTCAAAACACATTTCCTGAGAGTCATAAGAATAATTTGACCTCAAGGCTCTCAGTCGCCCACGCTCACTGCTCAGTGCTGGCTGGCTGGCTATGGCGTCCGCGACGAGGTACTCCCTCCCCACGTCCACCCTCTCGTTTTCGAAGCTGCTGCCATGTATCTCCTGCACCTGCACATCACCCTGAGCCTCATCAGGCAGCCTTCGTGTTTCTCGCACCACTCGTACTGTACTTTCTTTCCTTGACGTATGTTTGTTGTTGTCGTTTTTATCACAATCGCTGTCATCTCAATGCTCATGCACCCTGTCCTTGACTGGGCTTGCTCATCCATCGGCCACGCACGCAGGTAGTGACCATGGAACGGGCGTTTGGAATTGCGTTGGTGCGTGTGGACGATGAATCTCATCATGATACAGGTTCTTCTTCTTCTTCTGGGATCCTTTGCCCTTGAGGCTTTTGTGATACGAGTGACCTTCATGGTCCTGTTTTATTGGTCGATGCTTTCTCCTTTGTTGTATGTTTCTTTTGGAATTTCCTGTGTTTTGCGAAATGCATTCATTAGTGTGCTTGCGAGGGAAGGGGGAGGGGGCGTTTGGTGGGCAAGGAAGGTTGTGTGAAACTTGAGCATCGTTTTTTCACAAATTGCGTTGCCGAAGAGCTCTAAATTCTTTGTAAAAACTGAGACTTTGGTTTTATGCATGAGATTCGGTGTGAGTTGCAGGGAGCTGAGTGGGATTGCTAAGTTGCTTTGGTGTAAGATTTCATAAGCAATTTCTAAGGGATCAAATGTTGTTCTCAGAAAAATGTAGTTAAGACCGACATGACTGGAAAAATCACGACAATTTCTCTGGATTTTCTGATTCAAACTGTCTTTCCTAATATCGCCTGAGATGTATCCTAGATAGAGTGAGCTACCTGGCTACTTTCACTAGCCAAAAACTGCCCATGTCGTACCATTTTCATCAAATTTTCTCGTAATTCCGCTCCACAGCTTAGTGATGATATCTAGTGTTTTTCTAACTGTGATACTAAACGAAGTTTAATTTTTCAAATAAAAGATTTGTCGAATTTGACTCTTCCAGTTGATTTCTTCTAACTCAAGTCTCCATGTCTCTGCCCAAGAACGGTTTCTGCTGAATCCACAGATTCCTAACCAGGGCAGCTTGCTCTACGCCAACCAAGCTCAATCACCGCCATTTATTTTAGGTTTTGAGCCCTCAAGCAATTTATGCAAATTTGCACTTCTACCTTTCTTCTCCATACACCATCATGGAAGCCCGAATGATTGAGAAGTTTGATGGTGACAACTTTCATTTGTCGAAGTTGAGATGCAAATGCTTCTCCTTGACAGAGATCTGTGGGAGATAGCAAATGGTGATGAAGAAAAGGCTGCAGGAAGCAAGGGAGTGGATTTGAAGAAACAAAGCAAAAGTCTTGATTTTCTTGAGTCTAACGACAATCAACTTCTTCGTGTTAGCAAAGCCAAGACCGCAGTAGAAGTATGGAAGGCGATGAAAGCAATGTATGAGATGAAGACAATAGAAAACCAACTACATTTATGCAAGGAGCTCATGATGCTCAGGATGGTTGAAGGTATATCAATGGCTGCTCATTTTATGAAGCTAACTGTTACAATCGGATGTGAAGTGAAAGTTGAAGCATTAGTAAATTTGGCAAATAGCCTGTTAGAATCCGACAATGATTTTGTTTCCATTTATGGAAGCATAGCTCAAACAAAGGGCATGGCTAGCATCAATGCAAAGAAGACTCCTTAAGATGTTGCTTCTAATGTTGCAAGTCAAAGAAACCCCATCAGGAGCAAGGGAGAGAAATGGAAGGAAGAGAAAGCTAAATGTAATTATTGTGAGATAGTATACATAATGATAGATTTCGATTGCTAGCGAAAAAGAGGATCTCCACAGAACGTGCCCAAATAGCACCTTACAAACACATCCACAAATAAAGTAGCACATATAGTTGAAAAGGCAACAAATGTTGACCATAAAGCAATCTTCAACTAAGAATACTATAAGGTTGACATCCATAGCCATTAGTAGCCATAGATCTCTTTCACAACACTAGTGTTCAGCCTCCTGTAAGGGACTCAAGGGTAAATATCAATCGTGACCTTCTCTTAGAGAAGAAGGAAGTAATCAGAGGCTGAGGAATAATATGCTGAGATGTCTGACATAGATCCAGCCGCAGTAGGAACATCTCTCGTAACATAAGTGCAACACATTGGGAATCCTCATATGCTATGAGAGATCGAAGAGTGGTGGGCATGTCGCAAAACAGAAAATAGTACCTTCTCTTGATCTCATAATAGAGAGGGCATCTAAAGATAAAATGCTCCTCAGACTCCACCTCGCCCAAAGAGCATAACCGGCAAATCCGCTCCTCCATAGGAATACCATGGAACCTCCTAGTCTCAATAGCTATAGCTGATGCGATGTCACATGGAGCTGGCCCAATGTAAATATGAGGCTGTGGTTCAAACCTGAATCCAAATAATGTGGCAAGACTGGACCCCTGATATGTCTAGATCAATGAAGTGAGTCCGATAGCTTAACCCCTAATTGTCAGCTCCAAGTACGATCAAGATATGCTCAATATAAAAAGCGTATGATATACTGATGAGTACCCGAGGAGAGCTTTGTAGTGGAGATACCGAAGGACTCAAGGAGGAGGTAAGATACCTGAGAAAACCATGACAATCTATAGCCCTGATCATGAAGACCATGTGAGGAAGCAAGTGCTATCTGTGTATATCTCCTATCTGCATTTGGAAGTGCTTGGACTCTTTGAATATATGTAATAAGCTGGAGAGTTGCATCTATCTGTATAGGTGGAACAACAAAGTCGGCAAGAAGGATCTCATGCGGAACAGAAGGCTTCACCCAAATCATATGAGGTAGCATGGTGGTCTGTAATCTCGAGATATTGGCCCAGTGTGAGGAAGAAAGACTGGTACACCATGCCTCTGCTGCATATAAAGCTGCGGGGGTGACAATGGTATCAAAGAGTCGACACTGAAGCCAAGATCACGAAGTCTCTGAATGAGCAAGGAGCGAGGAACAGAATCAAAGGCTTTCCTGAAGTCCACGAAACAACATCAAACCTTCTCTTTCTTGTGCTTGGCTTCCTCAATAGCGTGAGGATATGATCAGTAGTAGAATAGGACTCGGAACCTTACCTGACCCAAAGCATGTAATCTCCTGGCTTCCACCTTTGAACTCACAACAAACTGAAGTATAGTACCATATAGCTTCGCGAGAACATGCCCAATCATGATAGTGCGATAGTTACCAATAACACCATGGGGTCACCATTTTTATGGATAGGGTGGATAATGTTGGTGCACCAGGATAATGGGAAGCTAGAGACAACTGCGGAATTGAGAAGAGAGGTTAGTGTGGGAGTAAGTAGGTCAGCAGCATGGAATTCTGCCTGTCGTGAGGATGTCCGGGCATTAAAATCCCCAAATATGCCCCCACTCTGCAAAGTTGATGATATCCAATGAGAGATCTTGGTAGGGTGAGCCAATGCCCTCAGTAAAAGATGAACACTTTTGGAGGAAAGTAACATGCCATGACCATTTTCTGTCCAAACCAATATCTTGGCCCACAATACGGATTCACATGTAACGTGCCTGCTCATCATGCCAGATGAACTCGATGCTCGAGTGAAGAGACTCTCTGTATAAGCACGAAATTCCTCTAGATCCACGACCACTAGCTGATCTGTACACAACATCTCATCCGTATCCTAGAAAAGTGGGAAGTCCTCGCTCCGGGCTCCCATGAGTCTCCATAAAAATCAATACATCTCGGCCAATGATAAAGTCAATCAAGTCACCAGCAGTGGAAGATGAGTGTATTCCATCACAGTTCCATACTCCAATATGGAGATAGTGTGGATGGGGCCCCGGGATACTCCCAAACCCGGGGACCCAAATCCCTATCTCTGAGAACCGTCAGGAGCGCTATTATAAAAGCGTACTCGTCCATCCCGATATATACCTCGTCTACCTGACTCTTGGGTTTCCTGGAAGGCCTCACGCCTTTCTTCACCTGGATACATGTGAGGCCATCGTTCACAAAAATAGTGGAACCACGTAGCTTAGCTCTGCATCGTAAAGCCTCTCAGCGACTCTCCAAGGAAGTGAAATGGATAATCAGTGTGGCTGCATCTCTGGTAGTCCTCCATGCCGTATCTAACCCATCCGTCTTGTGCCCTACTTGTTGAAATAAATGCCTATTTTGCCCCTTAAGGCTTGTATACTTGTAACTTGTAAGTTGTGCATAAGACATGGGGGTAAAACATTTATGTACATAGTACACCCCACTTGTGCTAATTAGGCAAGTAATAACAAGTAGGTTGAGGACCCATGTGGGTTCTAGAGCTAGAATTAGCAAGACACCACCTCTATACATTACATGCTAAATGTAGTCCAAAGTTTGGAGGGGTTTCCATGCCCTACTACTCTTTGAATAATCATTCAAGTTGTGTGAGCTTTGAAGTCCTCTCTCTCTTGCTTTTGTGTTCTACTCCATAGCTGGTTTTTTCAAGCTTTCATAGTGTGCTTACTATGTCTAGGCCTTGGAATTTGTCATGGTATCAGAGCAGGTTATGTTGCCTGTGGTGTGGTGAAAGCTTGGACCTGTTTTGATCAGATTCCTGCCATTCCTGGAGTGCATCTCACCTTTGAGGAGGGAGCACTTTTTGTAGGGGCATCTGATCTCTGTGCTATCTGCATTGTTGGAGTACTGTTGGCAAGGGGAGTACAGGGAGCCAAAAAGTTTCTAATTTGGGACAAATTTTTTTGAGTCTTTTTGGACAGCCAGGACTGTAGGAGGGCGCTTTCTACAGTGGGGACTTCAGTGAAAGTTCTGAGTGGATCTTGGACAAGGGCTAGGACAGCCATACAGGGGGATAGTTTCAAATCCAGAAGCTGAGGGTTATTGAGCAAGTGGGCTGCGTACCCTAGTTTGGTGAAAACCCCAGTTTGCCTTTTGTGTTTTATTTCTATCCAGCTATGTCTAGTCTTGCAGAGAGCATGCTGAGTGAAGCCAGGCGGCTTGATGGCACTAACTTTAGCATATGGAAATTCAAGATCAAGAACATTCTCGAAGACAAGAATGTTGGAAGTTTGTGACAGGTGAGGAGCCTGTTCCAACATCTGAACTTGAACTCAAGGACTATATCAAGAGAGGGGAAAAGGCACACAGGATCATCAACATGTCAGTGAGGGATAATGTGATTCCTCTAATCAGGTCAGCCAAAGGGCCTGTGGATGCATGGCACATTCTTTGTGCATTGTATGAGACAACAAGTACAACTAGGTTTCTCTACTTGAAGAACAAGTTGTATACTCTCAGAATGGAGACAGGGGAGACAGTTACTGATCATCTTACTAAGATTCAGGATATTCGATATCAGCTTCCTTTACTTGGAGAGTCTATTGCTGACAAAGACTTGGTGCCAATAGTTCTGAATAGCTTGTCATATGCTTATCAGAACTTTGTGATGATGATATCTGTGAGAGAGAAGATCCCTACCTATGAAGAAGTCTATGGTCTCTTGTTACAGGAGGAGATGAGGAGAGTTAATCTCATCAAGAGGGAAGATTTCCAAGAGCATGCCTTTGCTTCTAAGAAGAAGCAAGATCCAGCCAAGGATAAGAAGAAAGGTAAAGGCAAGATCAAAGGAGCACCACAAACACTTGAGCAAGGAATGGAGAACTTGCAGATGTCAGAAGCACAATCTTCCTCGAATACTTCTTCCACACCTCGAAGGAAGGGGAATTGCAATTATTGTGGTAAATATGGACACTTTGCTTTTGAGTGCAGGAAGAAGCTTGCAGAGCAAAAGAAGGGCACAAAGAAGCAGGGAGGAAATGTTGTTGAGAGTGTTGCAAGAGAGGAGCAGAGTGACATAAGGCAAGCTGAGTTATTCTCTGTTGCATTGGCCTCACAAGCCACAACAAGTGGTTGGTACATTGACTCAAGTGCTTCAAAGCAAGGACCCCTCATAGGGATTGGTTTGATACCTTTGTGGGGATTTGTGATGGACAAGAGGTGTGCCTAGGTGACAACTCAACACACAAGGTCAAGGGAAAGGGCACAGTACCTGTAAAGCTTCCATCAGGAGAAGTCAAAGTCATTAAGAATGTCTTATATGTACCAGGACTTGCTAAAAATCTTCTTTCAGTAGGAGCTATCACTCAACAAAATATGAAAGTAGAATTTGATGCTACTTCTTGTCTTGTGTTGGACTTGAGTGATAATATGAAGGTTGTGGCCAAAGGATTGCAGGAAGATAATCTATACAGGTTGTACACTTCTATCCCTAGTCAGCATGCTTATACAACAAAAGGAAGTGATGAGGATAGGTTGTGGCATGAGAGGTATGGACATCTTGGCTACCAAAGCATGTAGGTGTTGAACCAGCATCATATGGTGGAGGGGCTTCCAGTTGTTAAGCCAAGCTCTTCAGTTTGCGAGGCTTGCGCTATGGGAAAACAGCAAAGACATACGTTTCCCAAGGAGAGCACCACCAGGGCAGCAGGCATACTTGACTTGGTACATTCAGATTTGTGGGGGCCAACCCAAACTAAATCTGCAGGGGGGGCATATTACTTTATGACCTTTATTGATGACTTCTCACACAAGATTTGGATTTATTTCTTGAAGTTAGAATCTGAAGCATTCAAGTACTTCCTGCATTTCAAAGCTTTGGTAGAAGAACATTCAGGAAAGAAGATAAAGATGCTCAGGTCAGACGGTGGTGGAGAGTTCATTAAGACAGAATTTGTGGAATTCTGCAAGGTCAATGGGATCAAAAGGCAGCTTATAGCTCCTCATACCCCTCAGCAAAACGGTGTAGCAGAAGAACCGAACTATTGTGGAGTGTGCAAGGTGCATGCTCAAGGCAAAGGGGTTGCCCAACTCTTTTTGGGGCGAGGCAATGCACACAACAGTGTTTTTGTTGAATAGAACTCCAACAAAGCTGTGGAAAGCAAGACTCCAGAAGAGGCATTTAGCGGCATTAAGCCCAAGGTGGGCGCTTTGCGAGTGTTTGGTTGTATGGCCTATGCCCATATTTCCAAGGATAACAGGAAGAAGCTAGATGCAAAATCAGCAAAGTGTATTTTCTTGGGATACAGTGAAGAAAGCAAAGCTTACCGACTTTACGATCTTACTAGCAAGAAGAGGATCATAAGTCGAGATGTGATCTTTGAAGAAGATCAAACGCCTCCTATAGAGGAACTTGAGATGGAGGATGGTACAAGTGAATTTGTGCCAATACTTGATGATCCACATCCATATATTGGGGAGCCTCAGGATGATCATATGAGTGATCAAGAGGAGGAATCTGAGGAGGCTAGGAAGCGGAAGGAAAGGGGCAAATCTGTTGAGTCCTATTCACCGTCTTCATCACCAACTGCAAGGAAGAAGTTTCCCAAGTGGTATTGGCAAACTGTGTAGGATGGTTTGATATGGGATGAGGGAGAGAGCAGCAATCCAGGGGCTAGGAGGTCTCAAAGGCAAGCCCAGCAGCATGAACACCAGGAGACAAACTATGCACTTATGACTACTATTTTGGATTCACAAGATCCGCATACATTTGTTGAGGCAGCAGATGAGAAGGTATGGCAACATGCTATGCAAGAGGAGTACGACTCCATTCTCAAGAATGATACATGGGATTTGGTGAAGTTACCAAAAGGGAAGCGTCCTATTGGCTATAAGTGGGTCTACAGGACCAAATACAATTCGGATGGGAGCATCGAAAAGCATAAGGCAAGGCTGGTTGCTAAAGGCTATGCACAGAAGGAGGGCTTGGACTATGATGAGACGTTTGCACCGGTAGCTAAGATGACGTCTATCAGGTTGGTTTTAGCATTGGCTGCAGTTTTTGGTTGGGAGATTTGAGGCTAAGGGCAAGGAAACTATGGTATGCAGGCTTAAGAAGGCCTTATATGGTTTGAAGCAGGCACCCAGGGCCTGGTATAGTCGTATTGATGACTATTTTGCCAAGGAGCAATTCATAAAGAGTCAGTCGGATTGCAACCTGTTCGTGAAGGAGGAAGATGGGAACATTGTTTTGATAGTTCTCTATGTGGATGACTTTGTCATCACGGGTAACAATGGGCAGCTTATTGAAAAGGTGAAGGCTCATTTATCAAATGAGTTCGAGATGAAGGATTTGGGTTTAATCCACTATTGTCTTGGCCTAGAAGTTTGGAAAAAGGAAAACTGTGTGTTTATCTCGGATCCTTCTGACCCTTCTCTTCCTGAATGATGGCTGAAATGACCGAGGATATGGGAGCACTTGGCTTGGTTCCTTTCTTCAGTACCGATGCCCAGGATAGGAACTCGTCATTTTGTTTCTTGATCTTTTGTTCCAATTCCTTTATCATTTTGGTGGTAGATTCGGAAGCTGCAACCTGCTTGCTTCCAATCGCTTGTTCTAGATACACAATCTTGGATTGCATCACACTTTTTCTTTGATCAGGGTTGATATCATTTCTTCAACTGTTAATCTATCCTTTCGAATCATAAAAATACAAGAAGAGAATAGATAGAATTTTTTGTAAGAGACAGAGAGAGACGTAGCGACTAGAGCAGAATAGAAAAATACTAGAAACAAAAGAACTGTGCATGAAAGTCTGCCAACGAGCAGAACACAGCGAAAGAGCAGAGTGTCATTCTGCCAACGAGCGAGACACTGACGATCTCGCTCTAAAAATTAAACTCATAATACAGTTGCTCTATTTTCGTGCATCTCCTTGTCTTGCGTCGCTTGTCTTGATTGCTAGAATAGCATGTGTTCTGTGATGTGCAGTCGCGTGTCTAGGTTCCTCTGAAGCTTCCGCGCAAAAGAAAATTCAAAGACACAATCGTTTTCGCGAATACGAGAAAGAAATAGTTTCGCTTCCGTGACATGGTATCAGAACACACAGGTTATCACTACTGATATCCGAGCAATGATTTCTCTAGACAACACAATATGGCTACAACAATCCAGACAAGAGTAGCAATCAGTCTTGATGGCACAAATTACAGAATCTGGAAATTTAAATTCAAAACACTTCTGAAGGGCGAAGGCATCTGGTCGGGAACCGAACTCTCAGAGGTGCAGCCTCCAGAGGGAGACCTGAGGAGAGCTGAATGGATCAGAAAAGATGAGCGCGCAATGGCGATCATCGTTTCGTCCATAAATGAAGATCTACTCATGCAGATTGAAGACTGCGAAAGCAACCATGCAGCGTGGGAAAGATTAAAACAGAAGTATGAAGTGAGGACTGCAGCTTCAGTCATGCACCTTCACAATCAGCTGCAATCCATACGATGGGATGGCAACCAGTTGGATCAGCACGTTGAGAAGAGCAGAACGATCTTCGCTCAGCTCGCTGCATCAAGACAGGAGCACCAGGTCCCAGCACCACAACAGCTGATGTACTTCATGAAATCTCTACCGACGTCCTATCAGCCGCTGAGAATGCTCATACTGAGTCTACCAGATATGACATTCGACAAAGCAGTCAGTCTTGTCGTTGATGAGAGACTGATGAGAGACGAAGGAGAGGGAAGCAGTGATCAAGAGAAGGCTCTCTTTACGAAAGGAAAGAAGAAGAACAAGAACAAGTCAAGGTTCCAGAAGACGAAGTCCTCGAATCAACAATCTTCTTCCTGCGATCACTGCCACAAACCAGGCCATACGGCCAACAAATGCTGGTTCAATCCAACAATACCTTGCATGCACTGCAAGAAGAAAGGGCATTCTGCATACGATTGGAGATTCAACCCAAAAACAAAAGAACAAAGCTGAAAAAGTTCATGTTGCAGAGTCATCCAAGGATGCTGATAGAGGTGACGAAGCCTTCACGATACTCGATGAAGCTTCAACCAGCTACACTGAACACGACTACGATGTAGTCATTGATTCAGGAACAACATCTCACATAACCTGCAACAAGAAAATCTTGATCGACTTCAGAGAGCTCGAAAACAACAGAGCAATGATTCTAGGTGATGGGAGCAGACACGATGTCATAGGCATCGACAGTCTACAACTACGAACACTGTCAGGCCAAGCAGAGCTGCCAGGAGCACTCTATGTGCTCTCACTCAGAAAAGATCTACTATCTATCTCCAAGATGGCAGATCTTGGCATTTGAGTTTTGTTCGACGGCAACACATGCCGCATGATCGAGAAAACGACAAACAAGTTGCGGGCGGTCGGATGTAGAGAAGGAAACCTCTACCAGGCCAAGATAATCAGCAACTCTGATAGCATATTAAATGCATCAGATAATGAAGATAAGCTCTGGAGAATGTATCATCTGAACATGCGAAGCCTGCACGACATGAGCAGAAAAGACATAGTCACAGGTCTCAAGATTTCAAGGCCCGAAACTGAGTTCTGCGAAGCCTGCCAGAAAGGCAAGCAACATCGGAATCCATTCACACATGAGAGAAGAAGAGCCAAGGAAGTTCTTGAGCTCGTCCACTTTGATGTCTGTGGACCGATGAAGATGGATTCGCTCTCACGTTCGAGGTATTTTCTGACGTTCATGACCACGATCTACTACTTAAAGAAGAAATCCGAAGTGTTTGATTCCTTCAAGAAGTTCGTGGCATTTGCAGAGCGACACACCTCGAAAAAGATTTAGATCCTTAGATCTGACAACGGAGGTGAATACAAAAGCAAAGAATTCTCAAAATTCTGCGAAGAACCGGGGATCGAACACCAGTTCACTCTTGCATACACACCAGAATACAACGGTGTTGCAGAAAGAAGAAACAGAACGCTAGTCGAAGGAGCCAGATGCATGATGGCACAAGCTCAGTTGCCAAGTCAATTCTGGGCTGAGGCAATAGCTGCAGCTATACACCTGCAGAACAGATCAACAACGACAACGCTAGATAACAAGACACCATACGAAATGTGGACAGGTAGAAAGCCTGATCTATCATACGTACGTGTGTTCGGATGTGCAGCATATAAGCACATTCCAAAAGAGAACAGAAGCAAGCTCGATGACAAATCAGAGCAAACAATCATGGTCGGCTACTCGAACGGAACACAAGTGTACAGGCTCTACGATCCAACCACGAAAAAGGTTGTTTCAAGCAGAGATGTGAAGTTCGATGAGTCCACATTCCCTGGACTAAAAGAAGAAAGAGGCCATGAGATCTTCACACTACTGCCTATTCAAGAGGGAGATCGAGGACAGACATCAAATCAGAATGCAGAGCCCCATACTCCAGAGCAGCAGGAAGAAGAAGATCAACCCCACGAACAAGGAACGTTTGAGCAGCGACGAAACGAACCTAGAAGGTCAACAAGACAAAGAAGACCTTTAGACCGCTACTCTGACAATCTTCAATGGAGCGAAGACACGCAGTTTGAGTACTGCAGCTTCACTGAAGAGCCAACAACATACCAAGAAGCTATCCAGAGTCCAGAGGGAGAATTCTGGAAGCAGGCAATGTCAGAGGAGATTGAGTCGATGAGGCGCAACGAGGTATGGACATTAGAGCCACTGCCAGAAAACAGAAAAATAGTCGACTGCAAGTGGGTATACAAGAAAAAGATGAAATCAGATGGCACCATTGGCCGCTACAAAGCAAGGCTTGTCACGAAGGGCTATACGCAGAGATATGGTGTTGATTATTTCGACACATATTCTCCGATGGTCAAGATGACAAGCATACGACTCCTTGCATACGCCGCACAACACAATCTGGAAATTCACCAGATTGACGTGAAAACAGCCTTTCTCCACGGAGATCTAGAGGAGGAAATCTTCATGAAGTAGCCTGAAGGTTTTGAAGAATATGTCTGTCGGTTGCAGAGATGCATCTATGGTCTAAAACAGGCATCACGAGCTTGGTACAAGAAGCTCGATGGTCTTCTGAAGTCTCTAGACTTCAATCATACACAACCAGACTGTAATGTCTACATAAAAAGAGTAAGAAAAGATTTTGTGATATGGACAATCTTCGTGGATGATTCCCTAATGATAGGAAATTCCTTGATGCTGATCAAAGACACGAAGAGTCAGATTTCTGAAAGTTATGAAATCACAGATCTTGGAGAAGCAACGAAATGCCTCGAGCTGGAGATCAGAAGAGATCGAACAAAGGGCGAAATGCACTTGAGTCAGTCAGAATACGCCAGAAAGATGCTCAAGAAGTATCACATGATGGACTGCAAAGAAAAAGCCACACCAATGATAGCTGGAGCCAAGCTCACGAAGCAGGTTTGCCCAAAAACGGAAGAGGAAGAACAGAAGATGGCAGGCATACCCTATCAAAACTTAATCGGTAGTCTGATGTACTTCACAATTTGTACCAGACCCGATCTAGCTTTCTCTGTTTACGCCTTGAGCCAATTCTCTTCCAATCCTGGCCTGGCACATTGGCCAATGGCAAAACGAATCCTACAGTATCTGAAGGGTACCCAGAATATGGGATTAACCTACAGAGCTGAAAACGAAGAAAAAGGATTCGAGCTGCACCACTACAGTGATGCAAGCTGGGCGAGCTGCAAAGATGACAGCAAGTCCATAACTGGAGGATGTACCATAGCGTGCGGAGCTGCAGTCAGCTGGATATGCAAAAAGCAAACCTTGATGGCTCAATCTTCTTGCGAAGCTGAATACGTCGCAGCTTCAAAGGTGGCGAATGAGGTAGTGTGGCTGCAGATGATGCTAGAGGCAATCGGGATACCATAAGAAGGGCCAAGCACGATGATGATGGACTCTCAGAGTGCCATCTATCTGTCCCAGGATCCTGTCTTCCATTCAAAGACAAAACACATACCTCTGAAGTACCATCACATTCGAGATTTAATCTCAAAAGGAGAGCTCCAAGTCCAGTATATAAAATCAGAAGACATGATTACAGATTTGCTCACGAAGCCGCTCGACAAGCCACTCTTTGCCAAGCAAAGAAAGGCAATTGGATTAAACGTGCAAAGCTGCAAGGTTCAAGAGGGAGTGTCAGAAATGGTGAAATCCTGCAACTTTGCCGCAACACGAACACGAAGCGAAGGTCGAACGAGAACAACTTGCGAAAGTCAACGTGCCTTGACTCGAAGGACGAACGATTCGCGAATCATTCGTGAATCGTAAACATACCTCCAGGACCGCAAACCGCAAAGGGACGCAAAACGAAAAGATACAAAAAGAACGAAAGCAAACGAAGGAAACGAAACAAACGAAGGGGAATCTTTCGTGCTGCCAGCTGGCAGCTCAATGGGCTTGGAGTCGTAGACTTCACGCCCAGCTGAAACGAGTGGCAACGACGGAGAGTAACTGACTAGTTGATTAGCGTTAACTAGTCTTGTGATTCTGCGTTTAGCTATCTTGTAAACTCCACACAGTGGAGATATAATCTATCCTTTCTGGATCATAAAAATACAAGAAGAGAATAGACAAAATTTTCTGTAATAGACAGAGAGAGAGTAGCGACTAGAGCAGAAAAGAAAAATACTAGAAACAAAAGAGCTGTGCATGAAAGTCTGCCAATGAGCAGAACACAGTGAAAGAGCAGAGTGTCATTCCGCCAACGAGCGAGACACTGACGATCTCACCCTAAAAACCTCATAATACAGTTGCTCTATTTTCGTGCATCTCCTTGTCTTGTGTCGTCTGTCTTGATTGCTAGAATAGAACGTGTTCTGTGATGTACAGTCACATGTCTAGGTTCCTCTGAAGCTTCCACGCAAAAGAAAATTCAAAGACACAAAATCGTTTTCGCGAATACGAAAACGAAAACGAAAAAGAAACAGTTTCGCTTTCGCGACAATGGCCTATGGAATCCAATTTTCTAAACAATGTCAATGTTTTACAAAATTCGATAAAAAATTAGATAAAGCTATTCTAACATCAGTCAGAAGAGTCCAGATTTTGTGTGTCCTGTGTAAGCTCTAATAGCAAAGTTACCAAGCATACTAAGATTGTCATGATTAAAACTTGCTATCAATAATTGCCCTTAAGGACTCGTTCAAAAGTCTGTCAAAGTCGTCAGGATACGTTGTAGGCAGCCACATTTGGAGAAGTGGTTATTTACATTTCAATGTAGTCTCTAAGCTACAATAGCTAGTTGTATATGTTACTTGTCGAAAGGCGGAAGCATTTAATATGGTGTTGTCTTTATTCCAAGTGCTGTTTTTGGTGTTGAAGGTCACAGGTTTCTGACTTGATTTTGTGTCATGGCACAGGGTTTTGAATCAAAAATTGTCCACTACTGCTTTGACTATAGTTGGAGTAATAGTCTTGTTTGTCCAGGTATAATACACACCATAAGTACAGCGAATTTTGATTTGGAAATTGTTTTAGTCAATGCAAGGTTTACCATTTTTTGAAGCCAGGGAGTGTGAGAGAGTTAATAGTACGGTGCCTTATGGAAATTCCATGCCAAAGCACAAAATTCCTATTATTTTTACATGAATTTTAGTTTTTGATACTTTGCTTGATTCAAATCTTCCAAACAAATTTCGAAAGCAAATCTGCTCAATCAAAATCTAGTGGTAAGTATGTTACAAACTATAGTATTTGTTATCTTTTTCATCTAGCAGTTGTATAGAATGAAGACACCTAATTCTGATAGCTAGTGCACTGGAGTTGCAAACATGTGTCTCTGTCGTTAGTAGCAGTGATTCAAGTAGTTATGAGCATATTCTTGGCTGATGCCAAATGGGCTTGTATAATTTCCAGTATCTGGTATGAGGCTTTGTTTCAACTGGGTCTTGCAGAACCGAAAAACTTAATAAAAGTATTTCTGGGAAGCTGTTATTTACATTCCATTGAAGGATTTGTTGAGCCACATAGCATCTCACTTTTAGTGAGGCGACATATTTGTCTCAGAAAAGCTGGAAGATCATACTTTCCTGCCACAAGTGGCAGCCATAAGAAAATTTTCATAGTCACTGATCTAAAAGGATTTACTGGGACATGTGGCCGTTCTAATTCACGGCCAATAGATGGATTTACCTCATGGCGATGCAGAAATCGCAATTTAAGACGAGGAAAAATGCCTTCTCCAGTTGAGGCAGAGAGTGACAGAGACACGCTCTTAGGAAGGAAGGAAAGCCAGAGTCCTCTGTCGAGAATTTTCAGGGCCTTAAGGTTTGATATTGAACTTGCATTTCTTGGTGGTTGATAAATTGGGTTTTTGGACTAACCCATGTCTAATTGCTGTTCACATGGAACCTTTCTCCAGTCGTCAAAGTTCTCATTTGATAATTGAAGATAATTTCAATTTGGGTGGGCACTGGAAATTCTGCCAAGCAACATGGCTTAATTTACAAATTAGTGTGTTTTTGATTCTGTTGTTTTGTATGTGCAATTTCAGTGCTATTTTTAAGGCAGATGAACTCGGTATTCAAATTGCAGTAATCGCACTGCCTGCAATCTTAGCGCTTGCAGCAGACCCTCTTGCATCTTTGGTGGACACAGCATTCATTGGTCAAATAGGTAAAGGCCTAACTCTTCCTCTCTGTCATTTGGTCTTCACACATATTGTGAAGGATGCCAAAAGAGGATGACACTTTGATGGTCTAAATTCTTTGAAGTTGCATAATTCTGTGCAGTTCTGAAATGTGCTTGTCCTGATTTTGTGCAGTTGCGACCAATGCTATGTCTTTGTGCGATAAAGATGATTGTCATTGTTTTTTATCACTTACTGATCCGTATCTTTTTATTGTCCATTCGGATACTGAAAAATGGGACCATTATATGCCTCAATCTTGTTTCTGGCCCTTGATCCTAAACTGACTAAACTAGGCCTGTAGTTATAAATTCTTGTATGCCACCATCAAAATCATTGATTTGCCTTGGTTCACAATAGTTGCTAGAAGAGAAAGTTTGGTCATGCTAACAAGCTATCAGTATATTGAATTAGGGAACAAATTATTAAACTGATCTAACATTCAACCCTCTTTGTCAAGGTCCCGTGGAGCTAGCTGCAGTGGGTGTCTCCATTTCTGTTTTCAATTTGGTCTCAAAAGTATTGAACATTCCTCTTTTAAATATCACGACATCATTTGTAGCAGAGGATAATGCAGCTGACGAGGTTGCTTTGAAAGAAGTTCCTTTGGAAAATACTATGCAGTTATCTTTGGATGGGGAGGATGAAGCATCAACTCTTTTGATTCCTAGTGAGGGTAAGTGCTTTGATGTCAAAAAAATCCCCACAAGCATGAAAAATTCGGATTGAAGTGAAAACACTTGCATTTTTCTGAAACTTGGCTATAATCTTTTCTTCGTTTTGAGTGGCAGATTTCCTTTATTCCTGCTACATGTTTTTTGAAACTTATAAACTTATATGCTGTTGATATAGTGGGTTGATTTCAAATTTTCATGCTTAAAAACAACTCACTGTGTATGCAGGACTCGATTAGCTGAGATAATATGTAGGACTTAATCAATTTTTACATAACAATAAAGCCTTTACAGGTGTTTGTCAGTGTTTTAGAGACCTCTGTTAGTCAAGAAAAAGGACCATGCCGCATGACAATCCTTGACTTTTTCTTCTTTGTATGCTTGCTAGTTTAGGTCCTATCTAGTTCAGAATGTATCTGATTCATTTATTGGAGAACAGTTACTTGAAAATGCAATAACGTTGAATAAACTTGCAATCACTTGCCTCCAGAATCAGTTAATCTAGCAGTTTTATACTGACATTTAAGTATTTGGGAGTAGATTCAAAGGGTATCAGATTGAACTTCCAATGACAGTGTTATCTGTGCTTGTTGGCTTATAACATACAAATGCTGTATGACCAGTGACAGCTGCATCTTTTTCTTAACAGTCATTCACCTGCAAAATTTCTATTGATGTCAGCCTGAAGTTGTCACCAGATAACTTAATCTGTTTTGTACTTTCAAAGTAGATGCGGTAGGTGTCACAGGAGCCCTGATTGTATAATGTCAGTTTAGGAGTTTGTAGCTTCCACACAGGAGTCTGTTTTGGCTGTGGCTTTAGTGAAATAGACGTTTCAATGAAGCCCAAGTACCACCTTGGTTAGAACTTGCTACACACAGCTCGTTTTCACCTTTCATGTTTGCTATGGTTGATCCGTGCTGTTTGAATAGGAGTGTGCTGATTTGTTTATTTTCTGCAACTTGTACTCAGGTGATGAAGTCAGAGAAGGGAAATCGTCAATATCAATTTTGCCTGTAGCTGGATTTGAAAAACGACTTTTACCAGCCGTTTCATCTGCATTGGTCCTGGGTTCTGCTCTTGGTCTTGCAGAGGCTGCTGTTTTGGCCTTTGGAGCGGGGCCCATTTTAACCGTGATGGGTCTAGGATCAGTGCGTATATCATATCATCCGAAGCACCTTGAATCTTATTATCTGTTTGATGGGATAGCAATCCTGAGGCAGTTTTCAGAGATTTATAGCTAGATGACTTCACCTGCTTGCAATGATTCATTTCACAGGAAAACCTATAAACTTCTGACTCTTAATGTCAGTAAGCATTTCTAATGAAGAATAGCATTATGTTATGGATTAGATTGATTTTGGGTTGAACTTATGATGCTATCTTATGGCTTATAAAAAAGGCTGATTCTACAAAACATCTTACTGCTACTAAAAGTTTTTGGAGGCATAATATGAAAAATATGGGCTTTTAGATGTGGCTATTTTGAAGCTACACAATTAAATGCTTGCCAGGTGGCACAATATGATTGCTAGCTATTTTTCTCAGTAGCTGCTGATATGTTTGCTTTGGGGGTTTCACCGGGCATTTCCTCTCAATCTTTGATCATTGTGATCATTTAAGGTGTTCACAGGATGAAATAGAAGCTATTCTCATATTAAGCTTATTCTTAAGACTTTTAACAATTTAATTGCATGGTGAACTAGATTGGAGTCAATTTTTTTCATTTATCAATGAATCATAAATGATCATACATGAAACAAATGATAGTCCCCCCTAGAAAGAATGACCAAGAGCATGACTTGTGATCAATATCTAGATCCCTACAAACATTAGCTAAAGAGTACACCAGTCAATAATCCACCCAAATGGGCCACAGATGCTCCTACTTACACTAGACTAGGTAGCTTTTGCCACAAGTTAGGTCAAAGGTGCCCTAATTGTATCATAAACCTAGAGTAACCCTAAGAATGGCCCCAGGCTATTAATAGCCGTGGTATTAACCAGTCTATAACTCATGGGAACTTGGAAAGCTAAACAACAATGTTGGAATCGGAAAGCCAAACACTTGGAACTCAAGTGTCATGCGACTGAAGTGCTGTGAAGGATATTGAAGAGTGAAGGGCTCAGGCCCCATGTTGAAACTCGCAAAACCAGTGAGCCCCATGTAGACACTCATAGCACCTCCTAAGCCCACATGTTATTCCAATTTGTAGAGAGAATAAAAAGGACCCAACTCCCTTAAAATTAGGAAGAGGCCTCGAAACTTGTTTGGATATCAGGAAATGAATATAAAATCATCTCAACCAAATATGCAAAAGAGTCATGACATATGAAATGGAATAGTTGCATATTTACATTTTTTGGTTGAAGACTTGATTGCTCAGTTAGTTATCAAGAATAAATGCTGCATGTGAAATGAAATAACTTCAATACAATCTCATGTGAAGAGCTAATGATCAATTTGTTCGTCAGATTGTGTTATCAGTTGACTTCTACATGTATTGTATACTTGTATGTTTGTGCTCATAAGATGCTTGCTAAGTTGACCATACATGCGATGTTCGCTGTTATGAAAGAATTGAGATGGGCAGGATAGGATGGAGTGAAACTTCTTTGGTGAACTTGAAGTTCTGTTGTTATCTTTGTGTCCATCTGTAAATTCTATGTTCCTGTTCATACGTATGATTTTCTAGTTAGCATCAAGTCTCAGTCAATTTTAAACCATACACTATTTTATTGAGGGAAGGACGCTTTCTAGTTATTTCTAAACAGCCTACTCTTCTGTGGCTTTCCAGACGTCATCTATGCGCTTACCAGCTATACAATATTTGTGTGTTCGTGCAATTGGGGCACCTGCGGTTGTTGTCGCTTTGGCCGTTCAAGGTGTATTTCGAGGCTTCAAAGACACAAAGACCCCATTGTATGCAACAGGTTTGTTGCAAGAATGAACTCTTTAGCAGCGAGGATATGCTGAAACATTGGTGTTAATAGAAGAAAAACACATATAGAAATGTTGTGGGCTGTCATATGATTCATGAATTCGTTGAAGGATTGATTTCTACAGTAGAAGAAAAACACATATATAAATGTTGTTGGCTGTCATGTGATTCATGAATTCATTGAAGGATTGATTCTTATTTCTAAAAGGCAAATTGTTTGCTGAAGTCATTGTACTTGTTTATTCTCTTACTTGCATTTAATACACTATGGATTATTTACTAACATTCAAGGAGATGCAAATAACACCTTTCGTATGGCTTTTAGAATGGAAGGCGCTTTAAGGTAACCCCCTAAATTCATGAGCCCTATGACATGGCTAGTCTTTCTTGGTGATTAAGTAGGAATAGCCTTTGTGCTTCATAATGTACAATATTATATCTTTTACTGGAGCCTGTTTTGGTTTTTCTCAACTTATTATTTCAAATATTTCTTCATGGTGAAACTTTACTACTTAAAGTGTATTAAGTATTGTGTGACTTCCCACCATCTTTTATCATCATGTATTGGGCCCATTTATCCTTTTTAAGGTCCTAGAGCTTATTTGGGTGCATCTCCACCTTAATATTTATTTGAATTGCAGTGTTCCATAATAATTGAACCATGCTTGTTTCAAACCACCAATAGTTGGAATATTTTTTGAAAAAGACACACCTTTTTTTTTCCACACGATGTTTTGCAAGGGAGACAACAAGCCACAAAGGAGGATTTAGGCATGAAGAGGACGAAGCCAAAGGGAGGAGAAGAGGAAGGAAAGAGGAGGAGAAAGGAGGTGAAAGAAGAAAGAAGGCTGAGGACGAAAAAAGAGAAGAAGAAGGACAAGGAGAAGAGAAAGGGGGAAGAAGGAGAATAAGAAGAGAAAGCGTCTTAGAGGAGGAATTGGAATTTTTAGGTTTCATCTTAATTTGATGTATTTAGTGTTTAGTGTTGAGTTTTGATTACAATAAGCTATAGCCTGTTAGTTTGGACCATAATTGCATAATGCATTCTAGAACACGCTTTGGAATTCTATCCCACAAGTTATAACCATAGAACCCACGGTTCCCTTTGTAGAGAGAGAAAATTAGGGTTTAGTTTTAGGTGTGTTTTTTTGGGTCAAAAAGCGGGTTTTTTAACATTTTCTCATGCAAATAGGTCTATTTTAAGGTTTAGAGATTTCGGATCATAGAGAGAGATTGGGACAGTCTAGAGAGAGACTGTACCAGCCTATCTAGAGAGAGAAGGTTAGGGTTTTCATTTCACTTTACTTTTTAGAGCAAAAAAGAAGATCGAGGAGAGATGGAGTTGGGTGTATCAGTGGGTATAGTGTAAAGCTGGGTAGCATAGTTGGTCCATATATGTAAATCGTCTAGAAGAGGGGATGGGGTGCGAGGGATAAACTCACGCCAAAAGGCACCAGAGGAGGAGCTGAAAAGGAGGTTCGCAAGATGGTTTCCTTCAGAGTCATCATAGGCACGCTTTTTGCGACGGAGTATGCGGTTGTACAATTGCTGTGAAGAGCGGAGGAGATGGCGGGCGTGGAAATGAGCATGTGTGACAGAGTGGTGAAGGGATCGGCATTCCGCATCATACCACGGTGGATGGAAAGGTCGAGATGATCGTGGATGGACTGGTTTTTGGTCATGAGGTTTAGAGGGAAAATCCAAAGTGGCAGCAGTGTGGAGAGAGGTGGTGAGGAAGGCGGCTTGTGACTCCAGCGGTTTTGTGGAAAAGAGTGAAGTTGAGGCGAGGGATCCTGGTAGAGTGGTATATAGATGGGGTGGAAGGTGTATTTGGGGGCACGGGGAAGTATGGACTGGTGTTGAGGTTGTGGTGGTGGAAGGTGGCCAATAGCGAAGTATAGGAATGAATGATCAGAGAGAGTGGTAGGGGAGATATGGAAGCTGTGAATGAGAGGGATGGATGACGATGACCCCATGAGGTAATCAACCACACTATGACCGCCACTATGAGGGTGACAAGTATAGCTGCCAAAATTAGGCCAATGAGGTAGGCCATTATAAATGGCTAACTCATGTGCCTCACCAAACTGTAACAGATACTCACCATATGATGTAATAGGTCTCGGTCCATCTTCAGAAATCTTGGTGATCCCCAAGCTGTCACTATCAAGGGCATGAACTCGCATCTGATCTGTAGCATCATGGAACTCTGTCTGTTGTGAAGCTGTCCGGGCATTAAAATCCCCAGTGAAGAGGAGATGCCCCCGCCTTGCAAATCTGATGATATCCACTGAAAGGTCCAAATAAGGTGAGCCAACACCCTCAACAAAAGAGGACTCTGGAGGAAAATAGCAGGTAGCAATGAAGATGTCCCTGTCCAAACCAATCGCTCGTCTTGTGATACGAAGCCAAATATACCGTGCATGCTCATCATGCCTGACGAACTCAAACATCTGATGAAGGGACTCTCTGTAGAGACAAGCCACTCCTCCCAAACCATGGCCACTGGCTGATCTAGTCTCAGATCTGTATACTGAATCCCATTTGTATCCCGGGAAGGTGGGTAAACTACGCATATGGCTCTTGTGAGTCTCCATGAAAAACAATAGGTCTTGTCCAAACATAAAGTCAATCAGATCACTTGCTGTAGAGGATGAGTGGATGCCATAACAATTCCATACCCCAATCTGAAGATGGTATGGATGGGGCCCCGGGATGCTCCCAATCCTGGGGGCCCCAAATTCCTAGCTGGGAACTGCTAGGGGTGCCAGCAACAAATCGTATTTGACCATCTCGATATATGACCCGTCTACCAGTCTCTCGAGCCACCTGGAAGCCTTTACGCCTCTCCTCAACCTGAATGTAGGTAAGATCGTCATCTACATATATGGTAGTGCCACGTAACTTGGCTCTACAACGTAAAGCCTCTCTACGACTGTCTAGGGATGTGAAGCGAATGATCAGTGTAGCTGCATCTCTGGTGGTCCTCCAAGTATGGGCAATCCGATGTTTAGAAGGGGCCAACGATCTTTGTTGCGAAATGCTACAAGACCAAGAGTGTTCCAAATGAGAAAGTTTTCTTTCGTCACTTGGTAGGATGCATGTGGAAGGAATGTTCACGGAATCCAATGCAGACTTCATGCAATTTGCTAGTGAAGCAGGCGCGAGCACCTATGGCTATTGAAGAGTTGGAGTAGGATGAACTCTAGGGAAGTTGTTAGAATCCCCATCGTCGTGCCGGTCATTGCTAAAGCACAAACAGGTGACGAACGCTACGTTACCACCCAACCATAGAGGTACTGCCACCTCACCCTCGTGCACTGGAGCTACAGACCACCATCAAGCAAGCTCGGATCTCATGTAAGCCATGGTGTCCCATACCACCATGCCTTACCCTCGACCCTCGCCTACCTACATCTTGAGGCCTAGATACTCATCCTGACCTGACCACCAGTGGAAGAGCTCTTCATTCTCCAGGAGAGAATGAATGCCAAGCTCATGGAGATCCACCTCTATATACATAGTCCAGGCGGGTCATCTCCGTCCATAGGAGTCACGCATGACCAACGACACGCGGCAGTTGTGCACACTGACGCGGGTCCATAATAGCGAGTCACCACACGCCAATAAGACATTGACACGTGGCACCCAAAAGACCTATAGCTCCAGATCAGCGTTCCTTCCCATTACTGAGATTGTCACCTCAAGTTTCCTGTTGCGTGCCCGTATGGGTACGTAACATTCCCTCCCCCTTTAAGAGTCTCCTCCTAATGGGAGCAAGCCAGGGAAGTTCAGTCTTAAATAATCCTCTCTCTCCCAAGTGTCCGTCATCTGTCTTGCCTTTCCAACGTACGAGAAACGCAAAAATCAAATGGTTTCTCAATTGGTGACGACGAACTTTAACAACTTTTTCAGGTACATTAGGAATTAAGGTAGACAGATCCTCGAGCTCAACTAGTTCACCTTCCGGAATTAGAGAATCCTTCCTACTAAGTCGTTCCTTTAGACGACTTACATGGAAAACAGGATGAACCCCAACCCCAATCGGAAGATCTAGCTGATAAGCAACCGGGTTGATTTTCTTTACAACCTTATAAGGTCTGCTATATCGAGGAGATAGCTTATGGCATTTTCCCATCCGAAGTGCCTTCGAATCCTTAGGGATTTTAAGATACACCCAAGTTCCGACCTCAATATCCCGAGGTGAGCGACCGCGGTTAGCATAAAACTGAGTTCTATCCTGAGCGGTTTTCATGCTTTCTTTGGCCACTAGCAGCATTTCTTGCATATCTTGTAGGAAATCTACTGCAGTTTGCACCTTGAGACCTTTGAGTCCGACCAAAACTGGAGAACGCGGCTGAAAGCCATACATCAACATAAAAGGACTGAATCCGGTGGCAGAATGCTTAGCACTATCGCGAACTCAACCAAAGGGAGATACTTTTCCCAATCAGACTGTCGGTGAGAAACATATGCTCTAAGCATATCTTCCAACGTCTAGTTGACACGTTCTGTCTGCCCATCAGATTCTGGGTGATCCGAAGAACTAAGACTAAGGGTTGTTTCAAGTTTTTCAAAAACTGCTTGCCAGAACTTGCCAGTGAACTTGGAGTCACGATCACTAACAATATCATTCGGCAAACCATACAACCTGAACAACTTTTCAACGAAAAGCTGGGCTAGTTCAGATGCCTTGATAGTTAATTTAGTTGGTATAAATTGCGCCATCTTGGTTAGCCTGTCAACCACCACCCAAATGGCATCGTGATCACTCTGGGTTTTAGGGAGTCCAACCACAAAATCCATTGACATACTTTCCCATTTCTTACTGGGAATTCCCAAGGGATGTGGAAGACCGCAACTTTGAGTCTTTTTGCTTTGTTTTGTTGGCATTGTTCACAACTTTGAACGTATGCCTCCACATGACCTTTCATCTTAGGCCAGAAGAAATTTTGCCTAACAAGGTCAAGTGTCCTCTCTGTATGCCTGGGTGACCAGCACAGACACTGTTGCAGGATTTGGGCCCGCAAGTCCTCCCTATCTGGCACACAAACCTTTCCCTTTCGGAAAAGCAGGCCATTCCTTATGGAATAGTCTTCAAGTATCTTATCATTACAGGATTGCTTGGGATGCTGCATCCCAAGGTCATCACTAGATCTAGAATTTCCCGTCAGGACATCTAGCCAGATACGACCAAAAAACCTATCGGTTCGACAAAGATCCCGTAGACAAATCAGATTGGATCTCAGCAAAGCATAACTGATTAATCTCTCCAATCCGACTCAAGGCATCGGCAACACAGTTCGACGTACCTTTATGATACTTAATGTCAAAGACAAACTCCTGAATGAGTTCCGACCATCTAGCCTTACGGCTACGAAGGTCCTTAGCATCACAAATATACTTAAGGGATTGGTGATCAGTCATTATCGTAAATCTAGCACCATAAAGATAATGTCTCCAGATTTTTAACGCGTGAATGACTGCAAAAAGCTCCTTCTCATAGGTAGAATACCTAGTTTGAGCAGGATCCAGCTTCTTGCTTTCAAAAGCAACTGGTCTACCATCCTGATAAAGGACCGCTCCAACAGCAAAGTCGCTAGCATCCGTATCAACCACAAAGGGCCGGTTAGGATGGCCTGCCTGCGGCTGCAGAGCGCCTGGCCCAAATTCTGCCTGTCAGCCATATGGATCCGCGCGCTGGCGCGCAGGTGCCCGGCGAAATTTATTTTTATTTTTTATTTTTTGCCAAAAACTTTTGGCATAAGGAAAAAAAAACTTAGAAGTAATTTTCGACTTCCATGTCCCAAAACAAGGCCAGAAAACGAAATCGGCTCTGAAGTTTTTAAAACCGCAAAAAATTCAAAAAAAAATCGACTACTACCACCATAGCTAGCAAAGGTGGTTCGTTTTCAATCAAAACAACCTCGGATTGAGACGAACCAAAAAGCAAAGTTGTTCAGTTCGATTCAACAAAATCAACTAAGCCTTCAAAAACATCAGCTAAAAGCTCAAACCAACCAAGAACGTAAGTTAGAGCGATTGCACCTTATTCACAATGATCGGTGGCTCTGATACCAACTGTTAGAATCTCCATCGTCGTGCCGGTCATTGCTAAAGCACAAACAGGTGACGAACGCTACGTTACCACCCAACCATAGAGGTACTACTACCTCACCCCCGTACGCTGGAGCTACAGACCACCATCAAGCAAGCTCGGATCTCATGTAAGCCATGGTGTCCCATACCGCCATGCCTTACCCTCGACCCTCGCCTACCTACATCCTGAGGCCTACATACTCGTCCTGACCTGACCACCAGTGGAAGAGCTCTTCATTCTCCAGGAGAGAATGAATGCCAAGCTCATGGAGATCCACCTCTATATACATAGTCCAGGCGGGTCATCTCCGTCCATAGGAGTCACGCATGACCAATGACACGCGACAGTTGTGCACACTGACGCGGGTCCATAACAGCGAGTCACCACGTGCCAATAAGACATTGACATGTGACACCCAAAAGACCTATAGCTCCAGATCAGCGTTCCGTCCCATTATTGAGACCGTCACTTCAAGTTTCCTGTTGCGTGCCCTTATGGGTACATAACAAAAGTACTCTTCATGAACCTTATGAAAGTGTCGATGATCAAGTAAGGTTGATGTTATTTCTTTTGCCACAATTGCTGAAAACGATGCAACACATGTATCAATTTCCAAGTACTTCTTGATTGTTATGACTGGACAGTTGTGTGGGAAGAATGTGTGTGTTTTATTTGACACTAGGTCCTCCCGTAACGCACTTGACTTTGATTGAAAGGTTGATTGTGAGCACACAACCATCCTTGTACTAGTACACAGTCATGGAAAGTGTGTGGTTGGGGGAGATTTCATGGTTGTGGGTATGCCCTGAACCATTCAGAGTTAGGCTAAGAAATTGGATATTACGATAATGCATTTGGCGTGTTTTGATGTGGTACTGGGAATATGTTGGCACGTAGCACGGAAGCTCTACATCGCTTGGGGTACTCATGTGTGCGAGTTCCACCATGATGGTAGAATCCATTCACTTTGAGCTGAGCCCGATGTGCCTCCAGGACCTTTGATCATGGCAGCTTAGTATGTGGGGGTTCGCTATAAGCATATGTGTTTTGTTTTTGTTTGATATGTTTACTGATGGTTGCAAAAGTAACATATGGCAAGAACAAGTTGACTTACTTAGGAACCTAGACTAACAGACGGGTCATGGCATATGTGTGTGGGCTTATCGATGCTTGAACTCCCTAGGGGCACAGGACGGTATGGGACGCCCAATGTTCAAGGAGGTTGTCAAGCATCGATATCCTATTTCGCATATTGTTCAGAACTTGCATCGGTCACTTTGTCTTTCTGTTATGATGCCCCAACATGTATGATGTTGATGAATGATGTACTTTGACTGTTTATGGATGATGTTTTGGTTTACAGTTGCACATAACTTACCTTAGAATTGTGTTGTCAACTGTGAGATATAACATCTTGTTTGCGAAGAAATAGCGTATTTGAGTCTTATTGTGTTAGCTGAAGGCATAAAACCGAGACCAAGAAAGTCGTTATTCTCCTTCCGTGGCCTGTACCTACAGACCTGACGGTATTGAAAGGCTCTCTTGGACTGTCTGGGTTTTATTGCAAGGCGTGAAGGGTTGTTCACACATGGCTGCACCTTTGACCGATATGCTATAGAATTATAAGTGGACGGAAGGTCAGCAGCGAAGTTTGAATGCTTTGAAACAAGCTATGGCTGACTTTGTCATGTTATGGATTGTAGACCCTTAGAAACTATTTGTCATAGAAACAGATGCGAGTGATGTCGTTGTTGGGACAATACGGATGCAAGAGGGTAGGCTAGTGGCCTTTGAGAGCGAGAAGCGCAACCCTCTCAGAAGAGTTGTATGCCATTGTCCATGCTATGAAAGTATGGAGGCATTATTTGTGTGATGTGGGTTTGTATACACCGACCATAACATTTTTGTGTATTTCTGCAATTAGCCAGGTGGGCTGGATTGATGTAGGAATTTCACATGGAAATTTGGTATAGGAAAGGTATCGAAAATCGTGTGCCTGATGCATTATTTCGTATATTATATTAGATGTCTTTTGTGGTCATAGAGAATGACCTAATTGCTGAGATCGGATAGATTTAGCAAGAGGATCCTCATTGTTTATTGGAAGAGGTTGTGAGAGAGGTAAATCTTGGCCAAGTAGAGTCTCAGAAGGAGACCTCTAATCTCTTTGCTCACACTTGCCTGAAGTATACCATGGCAGATGGTATAGTTAAAGGAAATGGAAAACTCCCCATTCCAGTTAGTAACGGGCTGTGTAGGGAGATTTTGCATTCATGTCATGATAGTACTAGTGCTAGTCATCTTGGTATGGATTGGACCTATGAGATGATCCTATGTAGCTTTTGGTGGCCCAATATGGTTTTAGGCCTACTAGTCTTGTTATTGTGGAAATTCCTCAAAGTGCCTACCTAGTACAACTGATTTCACAATGGATGAAATGCTTGAGTTAGTTGAAAAAAAACTTAAGACAAGCAATCGTGGTGCTAGTGAGAGCCGAGTGCGATTGCCAGCAGTATGGGATGCTGGTTATCGTAGGAGGCTTGATTAGGCCAATTGTTGTCGACAACTCCGATATACGGAGATGAGTCAATTGTGAATCTATTTAGGAGCATGTAGAGGAGATCCATGAGCCAACAAGTATATTGGATAGGCGGGAGAAACGTCTGTGTAGCCGCTTGATCTTTGATATAATTAGTTGCTTGGCATGGAAGACCTCTTGCAGATGTTGCTTGGGAGACCGCGCACAGTTTGCGTGCAAAGTACCCTAGTGTGGTCATCGCGGACAATGTCTTTTTTGAGTGGGAAGGGATGTTAGAGCCTTTACTCCCTGTCCCGGTTATTTACAGTTTTTAGAGACACATGTACGCTTTGTAATTATTGTAATTACTGAAATGGCTAAGTCATCGGCCTATGGTGACCTTTTGTTTGTACATGCAGGAAAATCGATAGGGATCAAGATTGCTGATTGCTGCGCTGTGGAGTCTGACAAATGGTATGAGAGATGGTGACCCAATGAAATTATCCACCACACTATGATCACCACTATAAGGGTGGAATGTGGCCATCTCGATAAGCCATTCAAAATGGCAAGCTCATGTGCCTCTCCTAGTTGACGAAAGTATTGACCATAGATAGTGGTCGGGCATCAACATTTGTAGAAATCTTGGTAATACCAATATCATCACTATCTAATATGTGTCCTCAGGGGATCCATATCAACATCATGAAACTTAATTTGCCTGAAGGATGTCCTGGCATTAAAATCTCCTGCTAAAAGAACATGACCACACTTAGAAAATAGAAGAACATTTGGAAGATAAATCAGTATAAGGAGAACCCACATTATCTGAAAAGATCGATGTCTCAGGAGGAAAATAACAAGCTACAATGTAAATATCTCAGTCCAATCCAATATGTCTGCCCAATAATCGGATCCAAAGATAACATGCCTGCTCATCATGTCTAACCACCCCCAGTTTAAATTGTAGTGAATCTCTATATAAGCATGCAATCCCACCTAATCCTCTACCACCAACAGATCTAGTCTCTGACCAAAACATCGATTCCCAAACAAATCCCTAGAAATGTGGTAATCCTCTAAACTGATTCTCATGTGTCTTTGTAAAGTACTTAATGTCCCCTTGCGATATAAAGTCTCTTGCAAAATGGATAGATACCATTACAGTTCCATAAACCAATATGAAGCTAATGTGGCCTCGGGTTGCTCTAGTACTCGGGGACTCCAAATCCCTAGCTACCAGAAACTGTACCATTGGTAGATCCGTCAAAATATCGAACTTGTCCACACTCCATCTTTATAAACCACGTACTTGCCTGTAGCCTTAGCCTCATGGATAGATTTGCAGCGTTGTGCCACCTGAATATAAGGTAGGTCTTCTTCCATAAAGATTTTTGTCTTATGTTGCTTAGCTCTTTGGCCTAATGCCATTTTTTGTTCCTCTAATGATGTGAATCGAATAACCAAAGTAGCATTGTCTTTTTTAGTCCGCCAAGCAAACCTTTGCTATGATGACCCAGGTTGGTTTCAAAAAATTGCTTGGCCTCATTTTCAACATTTTGTGTCCGGAAAACCATGAACTCGAATATTATGTACTTTTTGCTCGTGGTGTGCTGAAGTAAATGATGACATATATGTCGATGGCTTATCCTTTTTATTAACTGCTGCCCATGATAACGCTTCTTCTTAGTGCTTCTTGAATTTGTTCTCTGATTCTTGGAGCTTCGTGGTGGTGACAAGGACTGGTTCCCCTCCAAACCCGTTCGCGACATGGTATCAGAGCCTACAGGTTATCATTACTGATATCTGAGCAGTGATTTTCTAGACAACACAATATGGCCACAACGATCCAGACAAGAGTAGCAATCAGTCTTGATGGCGCAAACTACAGGATATGGAAATTCAAAATCAAGACACTTCTGAAGGGCGAAGGCATCTGGTCGGTGACCGAACTCTCAGAGGTGCAGCCTCCAGAGGGAGACCCGAGGAGAGCTGAATGGATTAGAAAGGATGAGCGTGCAATGGCGATCATCATTTTGTTCATTAACGAAGATCTACTCATGCAGATTGAAGACTGCGAAAGCAGCCATGCAGCATGGGAAAGATTAAAACAGAAGTATGAAGTGAGGACTGCAGCTTCAGTGATGCATCTTCACAATCAGCTACAATCCATACGATGGGATGGCAACCAGTTGGACCAGCACGTTGAGAAGATCAGAACGATCTTCACTCAACTCGCTGCATCAGGACAGGAGCACCAGGTCCCAGCACCACAACAGCTGATGTACTTCATGAAGTCTCTACCTACGTCCTATCAGCCATTGAGAATGCTCATACTGAGTCTACCAGATATGACATTCGACAAAGCAATCAGTCTTGTCGCTGATGAGAGACTGATGAGGGACGAAGGAGAAGGAAGCAGTGATAAAGAGAAAGCTCTCTTCACGAAAGGAAGGAAGAAAAACAGGAACAAACCCAGATTCGACAAGACGAAGTCCTCGAATCAACAATCTTCTTCTTGTGATCACTTTCACAAACTAGGCCATACAGCCAACAAATGCTAGTTCAATCCAACAATACCTTGCATGCACTGCAAGAAGAAGGGGCACTCTGCATACGATTGCAGATTCAACCCAAAAAGAAAGAACAAGGTTGAGAAAGCAAATGTTGCAGAGTCATCCAAGGATGCAGATAGAGGTGATGAAGCTTCACAATACTTGATGAAGCTTCGACGAGCTACACTGAACAAGATTACGATGTAGTCATTGATTCAGGAGCAACATCACACATCACCTGCAACAAGAAAATCTTGATCGACTTCAGAGAACTCGAAAATAATAGAGCAGTGATTCTAGGTGATGGGAGCAGACATGATGTCAAAGGCATTGGGACTCTATAGCTGCGAACACTGTCAGGTCAAGCAGAGCTGCCAGGAGCACTCTACGTGCCTTCACTGAGAAAAGATTTGCTATCAGTCTCCAAGATGGCCGATCTTGGAATTCGAGTTTTGTTCGATGGCAATACATGCTGCATGATCGAGAAAACTACAAACAAATTGCTGACGGCTGGATGCAGAGAAGGAAATCTCTACCAAGCCAAGATAATCAGCAACTCTGATAGCATATTAAATGCATCAGAGAATGAAGATCAGCTCTGGCACAGGAGAATGTATCATCATCTGAACATGAGGAGCTTGTATGACATGTGTAAGAAAGACATAGTCACAGGTCTAAAGATATCAAGACCCGATGTTGAGTTCTGCGAAGCCTGTCAGAAAGGCAAACAACATCGGAATCCATTCACACATGAGGGAAGAAGAGCCAAGGAAGTTCTTGAGCTCGTCCACTCAGATGTCTGTGGACCGATGAAAATGGATTCGCTCTCAGGATCGAGGTATTTCCTGACGTTCATAGATGACAACAGCCGGATGACTACGATCTACTACCTAAAGAAGAAATCTGAAGTGTTTGATTCCTTCAAGAAGTTCGTGGCATTTGCAGAGGGACACACCTCAAAGAAAATTCAGATCATCAGATCTGACAATGGAGGTGAGTACAAGAGCAAAGAATTTTCAAAATTCTACCAAGAACAAGGGATCGAGCATCAGTTCACTCCTGCGTACACACCAGAATATAATGGTGTCGCGGAAAGAAGAAACAAGACGCTAGTCGAAGGAGCCAGATGCATGATGACACAGGCTCAATTGCCAAGTCAATTCTGGGCTGAGGCAATAGCTGCAGTTGTACACCTGCAGAACAGATCAACAACGACAGCGCTGGAAAATAAGACACCGTACGAGATGTGGACAGGTAGAAAGCCTGATCTATCATATGTACGTGTGTTTGGATGTGCAGCATACAAGCACATTCCAAAAGAAAAGAGAAGCAAGATCGATGATAAATCAGAGCAAACGATCATGGTCGGGTACTCGAACAGATCACAAGTGTATAGGTTCTACAACCCAACCACGAAAAAGCTTGTTTCGAGTAGACATGTGAAGTTCGATGAGTCCACATTCCCTGGACTAAAAGATGAAAGAGGCCATGAGATCTTCACACTGCTGCCAATTCAAGAGGGAGATCGAGGACAGACGTCAAATCAGAATGTTGAGCCACAGACTCCGGAGCGGCAGGGAGCAGAAGATCAACCCCACGAACAAGAAACGTTCGAGCAGCGACGAAGCGAACCCAGAAGGTCAACAAGACAAAGAAGACCTCCAGACCGTTACGCTGACAATCTTCAGTGGAGCGAAGACACGCAATTCGAGTACTGCAGTTTCACTGAAGAGCCAAGACGCTGTCCTGAGTCCAGAGGGAGAATTTTGGAAGTAGGCAATGTCAGAGGAGATCAAGTCGATGAGGCGAAACGAGGCATGGACACTAGAGCCACTGCCAGAAAACAGAAAGATCGTCGACTGCAAATGGGTGTACAAGAAGAAAATGAAATCATATGGCACCATTGGCCGTTACAAGGCAAGGCTTGTCGCGAAGGGCTACACACAAAGATATGGTGTTGATTATTTCGACACATATTCGCCGATGGTCGAGATGACAAGCATACAACTACTCCTTGCATATGCCACACAGCACAATTTGGAAATTCACCAGATTGATGTGAAGACAGCCTTTCTCCACGGAGATTTAGAGGAAGAAATCTTCATGAAGCAACCTGAAGGATTTGAAGACTCCGACAATCGACAATATGTCTGTCGGTTGCAGAGATGCATTTTTGGTCTAAAATAGGCATCACAAGCTTGGTACAAGAAGCTCGATAGTCTTCTAAAGTCTCTAGACTTCAATCCTACACAACCGGACTGTAATGTCTACATAAAAAGAGTAGGAAAAGATTTTGTGATATTTTCTATTTTCATGGATGATTCCCTTATGATAGGAAATTCCTTCATGCTGATCAAAGACACGAAGAGTCAGATTTCTGAAAATTATGAAATCACAGATCTAGGAGAAGCAACAAAATGCCTCAGGCTGGAGATCAGAAGAGATCGAATAAAAGGCGAAATGCACTTGAGTCAGTCTGAATATAAAAGTGCTCAAGCAGTATCACATGATGGACTGCAAAGAAAAGGCCACACCAATGATAGCTGGAGCCAAGCTGACGAGGCAAGATTGCCGAAAAACAGAAGAAGAAGAACAGAAGATGGTAGGTATACCCTACCAAAACCTAATCGGTAGTCTGATGTACCTTACAATTTGTACCAGACCCGATCTAGCTTTCTCTGTTTACGCCTTAAGCCAATTCTCTTCCCATCCTGGCATCGCACATTGGCAAATGGCAAAACGAATCCTACAATATCTGAAGGGAACCCAAAATATGGGATTAACCTACAGAGCAAAAAACGAAAGAAAAGGATTCGAGCTGCACCACTACAGTGACGCAAGCTGGGCGAGCTGCAAAGATGACAGCAAGTCCATAACTGGAGGATGTACAATAGCGTGCGGAGCTGCAATCAGCTGGATATGCAAAAAGCAAACCTTGGTAGCCCAATCTTCTTGCGAAGGTGAATACGTTGCAGCTTCAAAGGTGTCGAACAAGGTACTAAGGTTGCAGATGATGCTGGAGGCAATTGGGATACCACAAGGAGGACCATGCACGATGATGATGGACTCTCAGAGTGCCATTTATCTGTCCCAGGATCCAGTCTTCCATTCAAAGACAAAACACATACCTCTGAAGTACCATCACATTCGAGATTTGATCTCGAAAGTAGAGCTCCAGGTCCAGTACATAAAGTCTAAAGACATGATTACACAAAGCGAAGGTCGAATGGCGAACAATTCGCGAAAGTCAACGGACCTTGAAAACCCTAAGACACGAAGCGAAGCGAAACTCGAAGGTCGAATGATTCGCGAAAGTCAAACATGCCTCCAGGACTAGAAAGACACGAAACGGCTAGCAATAACGGAGAGTAACTGATTAGTTGATTAGCGTTAACTACTCTTGTAATTCTCTGTTTAGCTATCTTGTAAACTCCACACAGTGGAGATATAAAAACTATTTTTTCTGGATCAAAATATACACAGAGAATGTGTGTGAATAGAGCAAAAAAGAAAAAGAATAGAAACGAAATAGCTGTGCATGAAAGTCTGCCAACGAGCAGAACACAGCGAAAGAGCAGAGCGTCAGGCCGCCAACGAGCGAGACACTAACCATCTCGCTCTAAAAATTAAAGCGATAATATAGTTGCTCCATCTCGTGCATCCCCTTGTCTTCCGCTGTCTTGATTGCTAGAATGAAATCTTTTCTGTGATCTGTAGTCGGGTGTCTAGGCTCCTGTAAGCTTCCGCAAAAGAAAATACAAAGAAACAAATACGTTCGCGATACAATCCAAACCCGTTCGTGACATCATGTTCAGATGTCTTACTTATTATGAGATGCGTGAGAGATATTATTGCTTATGTAGAGACTCACACACTACTTTACCTTCTCTTTGTGTGTTTCCCTGATGATACATGAGATGTCCTTGATGCGGAGACATCCCCAAATCATAGTGTTGTTCTCTAGAAGAAGAACTCGGATGGACTGAGAGTCAGATGATGAGTATATAGCTATTCTTTTGAAAGACCACCATCGAGATCAAAGACAATGTACAACACCTCACCTTCCTAATACTAGAGCCTCCAGACGTAAGATGAGCGGCCATTTTCGGAGATCCCGCACCAGCCAAAGTTAGAGTCACATCGGCTCCCCCTGCTGTGATTCGTTCGATAGCTCATTCGACAACTTTTTTCAGCCATCTCAGCTGAGAGCATATCTACACTATTGTCACACTTGGTTCTTGCACTAATTTGTATTTATATAGAGTTGCTATTTTCACTTCATATTAGCTTAACACTCTATGTATTTCTGCTTTTCATTATTCGGAGATGTTCATACTGTTACGTCCATGTCTTGTGTAAAGGATTCAGAAAGTCCTTGACATGGATATCCGGTACTCTAGGGTACGTAATTATGAGTTATGCCACGTCATTCCGGGCCTAGATGCTCTAATTGGACCTGTGGAGCTAGTGCATGGGGATTGACAGCTTTTTGTGCAAGAATAGGAGATCAAGTTGCTTTTGCAAGGTCTTGGAAGATCTAGAGGGAATAGTCCTTTGCTTTTGAGGTCTATATCTTTGTAGGAACTCGCCCATCTCCTCATTCATTTTTCTATTTTCAAGAGCCAGAACCCTCTCCTCTCTTGCACTCAGTCACCGTGGCTCGGGCTTGAAGCGGTTAGGGATTTGACTTTCCATTTCCTGTTGGTTGGGCGGTTTGGCTCCACAGGTTTCCTTTTGGTTGCATGCGACATGATCTTGAGAGATCTTCACTTGGCGATCGTAATAGTGGTATCATCAATCAGAAGGTGCAGTCGAGATTCTTGCTTTTTGCAGCTTTTTGGTAGGATCTCCTTGCTTTTTACTTTCAGGTGGTGGAATTGACTTCCAAGTAAGTGGTTTCTCGAATTTTGATTTGCTTTCAGCCTAATGGTCATTATTACCTTGGTTAAAATTGAAAACTTATAATTTTAGATTCTTCTCCCTCTCCTACGTGAGAGATGTTTGAGTTACAGTCGTTTATTTCCTCTCCTGTGTGAGAGATGAGCTTAATTACAGAGCGAATTACGTTTTAATTTAGTTTTCTGTTGACGGCATTGTTTCGTCCGAGTTTCATTCCTTATGATGTAGTCCTTTGGTCTTATGTGCCTTAGGGCATGGAAAAGACGTTAATGAAGAGATGTTCGAGTTACAGTCATTTATTTCCTCTCCTGCGTGAGAGATGAGCTTTTCACAGAGCAAATTACGTTTTAATTTAGTTTTTTGTTGACGGCATTGTTCCGTCCGAGTTCCGTTTCTTATGATGTACTCCTTTGGTCTTATATGCCTTGGGGCATGGAAAAGACGTTAATGAATTTCTTTCTCTCTCTCTCTCTCTCTCTCTCTCTCTCTCCCCTTCTGCTATTGGAGTAGCAATTTGTTTTGGTGTTTTACTTTACTTGGTTTTTGGTGTAGAAAATTTTGATATTCACATTACATGTGACTGTTTTCCATATGAAGTATTATTCCAAGCTCTTAAAGGTACACCTGCACACGTGGACAGCGGCACCTACAGCACCATCGTTGATAGTTTTCCCATGCCATTACACTAAGATGACCAGAAATAGATAATTGTATGGTTAGATTGAGCATCATTATTAAATTGTGTGTGTTGACTATTGCTGATTGTCACACTAAGATGACTAAGAGTAGAGAAGTCTATTAATGATCATGTATTGTTCCAAGTCTTCGTTTTTTTAGTGGTGACTTATGTTGATTATTAATAACTGAGATTCTTGGCAACAGTCGCAGGCAATATTGCAAATATTGTGCTGGATCCTATTCTAATGTTTGGTGTAGGCTATGGAGTCACTGGTGCTGCTGTTGCAACTGTAATATCTCAGTAAGTAGCAAGAGAAGAATTACCAACACTGAACCAACATTTGCTGCTTTATTTGCTATAAGTTCTGTATGGTTTTATTTTCAACAAATAATCTATTTCACCTTCTGAGTACCTAGCTTGGCTAGTGAAATACTGTCAAACCTTCAGATCTTGTGAAGCTGAATTACATGCATTAGTGAAAGATTTGGAGTGCAACATATAAAAAGCTTCATGCGGGTTTTTATGTGAAAAGACAGTCTTTGTAACTGGTTTTCCTACCTATTTGTTTTGGCAGGTACCTTATAGTACTGTTACTCCTTTGGAGGTTGAATGAACTAGTCATTCTATTACCTCCCAAAATTGCTGATTTGCGCTTTGATCGGTATTTAAAGTCTGGTAAGTGATGCCAGTTTTTCAAGGAAATTATAAACCAGTTTTGTGAAAAAATTACTTCAAAGTTCTGCTTAATGAGTAACTGCTCAGTAGTCTGGGTGAGAATCACTCTTTGGTTCATGAAATTTTTTCATGTACCATTCAATTGTTATTCTAAGAAACATGCTACACCTTTAATTCATATCACGATGTTTGTAGGGATCAGAGTTTGTATATATGGAATGCGATAACTTTATTTGCCAGACAATGAAGTGCTAAAACTGCGTGAACTTTGTGTTGGGGCAGGTGGATTGCTACTGGGCCGTACCGCGGCCATACTACTAACCATGACCTTATCGACATCAATGGCTGCCCGACAAGGAACAATCCCCATGGCTGCTCATCAGATTTGTATGCAAATCTGGTTAGCTGCGTCTTTGCTGTCAGATTCATTGGCACTGGCAGGACAGGTAACTGTTGTCTTTGTAATTGAGTTTGTATGCATACATATGGACGGGAATATGTTATCAAGTTGCAAGTTTGCTGCTGATCCTGACTTAACCTTCATCACCCGATATCTTTGAGAAAATAATTTTGTCTAAATGCACCGAGATACATGTAATGCATTTACTAAGAGTTTCTGAGACTCCAATTTTCCAATTCTGATGCTTACAGAAAGATTCCTGTAGATTTCAATATTTCTCTTTGCTAAAACTTCATTTCAAATATTCAGGATTTTTGTCAACATATTTGTTTTGCACTTTTGAATGAAAATATCTTGCTGGGAATAGTTTTCTTTGCATTTAATAATGGAAATAGTTAAATTTTTAGTTCTTAAAGTGAAATAGTGTAGTGAAAATTGTCCAACTTACCTCTCTCCTTTTGAAGGCATTTGAAAGATTTTAGTTCATGATCAGGCCTTTTGTCCATGAAAATCAGAGGCAGTGAACACCACTAGAGGACTTTATCTTTTGAAGTAATAGTGCATTGACAAAGTATCAGCATGTAGCTGAATATGATGAGCTTTTGTGTTCTTTTCTTGCAATGAATCATTGTCTGATGTGATGTATAGCTGCCAGTGTCATTGGCAGCTACAGTTTGTGTCCCAATAGATTATGGCAAACTGCATATGTACAGTCTCTGAGGTTGCTAGTTCTTCCTGGCATGCTCCTTTTGATGCTTTTGTCAACTTTGTGAACTATTTACATATAGAATCTCTACTTCACGATATCATGCATCTGCTCATTCTCTCTTTGCTTGTATTCTAACATTTACTTCATTTGAGTTTTGTCCTAGCCAGCTCTCTCTCTCTCTCTCTCTCTCTCTCTCTCTCTCTCTCTCTCTCTCTCTCTCTCTCTCTCTCTCTCTCTCTCTCTCTCTCTCTCTCTCTCTCTCTCTCTCTCTCTCTCTCTCTCTCTCTCTCTCTCTCTCTCTCTCTCTCTCTCTCTCTCTCTCTCTCTCTCTCTCTCTCTCTCTCTCTCTCTCTCTCTCTCTCTCTCTCTCTCTCTCTCTCTCTCTCTCTCTCTCTCTCTCTCTCTCTCTCTCTCTCTCTCTCTCTCTCTCTCTCTCTACTTTTTTGATAGTATATTTTCACATCAGTATCTGGAAATCTTTCAGGGAATGCCATAGCAACAAAATCAGTGAGTTGCTATTACACAATTCAAGCTCATGCAATACATGAAAGTATTCTGTAGTGGTAGTGGATAATATCAAGTTGAGTGGCTTGTTTAATGTATGCAGATAGTTTATTCACGACTAAATTTCAAGTTACAATATACAAGGATATGATATCTTGTGCTTCACTATGGACTTCACCATTTTGACTCCATTTGTATCTCACAGATAGATATTTATCATGCTTCAGTCTGCAAAAAGAATGGCGTACAAGGAAAGCATTTGTTGTGAGCATATCATTTGATTAGTTCTGCAGAATGTGCACTAGCTGTATCCTTCATATGATAATGAAAATGGTTACTGTGTTGATTATGTTACAGGCTATAATTGCTGATGGTTTGGCTAGGGAAGAATTTTCTCTTGCCAAGCAGGCAACTATTCGAGTTCTACAAGTAGGCACTCTTAATCTCTCGTGATCAGAATTTTTTTTGGTGCTTAAATAGCCATGATTTTGTACATTTATGTCAAGGCTCCTGTTCTTCAAATGGAAAAATATATGTCAGAAGGCTATTGACGTGCTTAACTAGCTTGATGGCACATCACCTTGTTGTCAATGAAGGCTAGAGAAAATGGATTTTGTTCGAAAGCAGGGGCTTGTTGATGAATAAAACATGAAGCCCTGACTTCTGCACGACAACCTTCATGTATTATGTGCAGTGCACTCATTTGAATACTTCTTTTCAAACGAGTGTCGATTACAGCCCATGGCTGCCATACTAGTAGCTCTTGATACAAGCCAGGTGTTCTGGGCTCAAGGCCCTAGGGTCTAGGGTTTAGGGCTTTCAACAAAGGGTTTGGGGAATCTTCTCGAGTACCTGCTACTCTGGCACTTTTCTTTTACATGTAACGTGGATGCAGAGTTGTTCTCTTATCTCTTCTTCCCATAAACCGTCAGGCTGGCTTATGACCTTTTGATACTTTGAGAGTTTGTGTTATCGCAGACTGGAAAGGCCCTCAGCCTTGTATCATATTTCTTTGGATAAGACAAAGTTAAGTTATTGCGTTACTGGTTGGTAGCTCTTTACATTGATCTATTGAGACTGGCAAGCTCTCGATAATATTTAACTCACTGAGGAAGACTGCCAGAACACTAACAAATGTTGCTGTGACATCTTGAATATGGCCATGTCCCTCAAACCAGATGAAGACCACAGAAAAATTCAGAAACAATGATTCTTTTCCAAGCTGGTTTTTAGAGCTCTTTGAAACAAAAGAGGCAACTGTGGACATTGATCTATTGGGACTGGAAAGCTCTTGACACTATTCAACTCACGGATTTGTTGCAAGTACCTCAAGAATGTTGTATTTTATGAATAAAATTTCTATCATCCACAAACTGAGTTCCTCCTTTTTCTGCTGCTACTGATAGATCTTTTCCTCACTCTCACGAATTTGAGTTATTTTCATGCTCAAGTCTCCTGGGACTAGCTAACAATTGATCTTTTAAAGGGTAGAGCTAGGTTATAACAATCAAGAGAACTTGACCAGTCCACGCTAGTTTATTGTAGCTGGTCATTTGAAGTTTTAAGGCTCTAACGTGCAGTTGGATGAAGTATTTGTATTGCTGTTTGGTCATTTTTTTCTCTGGTGAGTTTGCTGTGTTTCTTTTTAAGGTGTTCTTTCTGTGCGTCTTTTTCCAGCATCATTGATTGGCTGATATATTGCTTGGATCCTTTCTGTGCTCTCAAACCCGATGCTTAGAATTCTTTGCTAGTTGCATGACTATTAAGCATATTAGGTTTCAGTCTGTTCCTTGAATTGTTTCACCTTAACTTGCTACCTATGGGCATCAACCATTTAGGCAAAGCTCTTACGCAATTACAGTATATCTAGTGCATTTTCCTGCTTAGGCATTTGTTCTCCTTTTGTTGGGGTTTTGATTATGTTTTGTAGGGCCCCATACCTACTGTAACTGGAGGATTTGGATGGAGCGAATCATTTTCAATGGCACTTGATTTTGAAGTTTTACATTTTTTGTGACAAGGTTCAATCAAGTGACCAGCCCTTGTGAGGGCATAGGTGAAGTTTTCAGTGTATCAATCCGTTTCGGTTTTCAGGATGACAACCATCGAGGGATAGATATACGCGATTGAGACAACCAAGCAGTAGACAACCATCCAGACATGCGCGATTGAGACAACCATCCAGTTCCGTGCTTTCTTTGTTGTAGAATTATCAATATATTGGCACTTATTGCTACTTTCAGATGTTCTTTCAGATGTGCAACAAGCAGCCAGCGGCAATTCTTCTACTTGCTGCCTCTTTCTTTATATTTAAAAAAAAAAAGTGTTCCGATCCAGTACGTTTCAGAACGTACTACGTTCTGACCCAAAAGGGTCGGAACTGGTTTCTAAGCTCCAGATATCAAAGAGAGGAAAGGTGGTGCTAGCGAACATGCCACTTGCTGGAGGATGGTAAGAGTGTTAATCAGGCATTCATTTGAACCAAAAAGGAGTACAGCAAATTGGAATCATACTAAGAGGCATTTCTCCTTTCAATCAGGCGGGTGGTTCAAATAAGTGGAACGAGGTTCTCGAACAATGTCGTATAGCTAGTCTGGGTATTATGCAAGACTGGCACTGACCAACTTGGTGTGTAGCATGGATGTTGGCTCCATTATGGAGCCTCCAGATCATTTCCCTTATTATGCAATGTGTTATGTTTTGTCTTGGAAGGCTGCAAACTAGGTGGTCCTCTTCAATGGCTTATGGATGATATAGTGAATCATCCCCAACATCTCTTTAATAATCTGATAATAATAACCTTTTCATTAAGGACATGTATCTCCCCATATCTTTTGGCCAGGTCATAGCTTATGTGATAAATTCTATGTGAAACTGGCTATGAGCTATGTATGTATGACACAAAAGTAGTTGATGAAATTTTGTCTGTATCGCTATAGAGAACTCTGAGATATAATCTTCTTTTATCAAGGGTGCCATAGCTCTGCAAATGGTGTTGCTAGTGGAATGGATTTTATCAGCTGATCCACTTCATGCTTATCCTTGCGTCTACATATTTTTTCAGCTGTACATAAGTGGAACAATTTAGATTTGATACATAGGTAGAGAAAATGAAGATTCTTGTCAAGCTCTTTTTGCAAAATGGTATAAATGCAAGAAATTATTGATTCCATAACATAAATGTATTATTTCAAGAATTAGATGATGATTTTTTGAGTCATCAGAAGTGTAAATTTCTTATTTTGAATGAGAAATGAGTTTTTCCTTACCAAGGACTATATTTTTCCTCATATGAACTTGGACATGATGAGATATATACTTGAATATATTTACTTCACTTGACTTGTTTGTTTTGATGTCTTGTACAGATTGGCGTTGGTTTTGGCATAGTTATGGCCATTATCCTTGCATTAGTTGGTGATACATTCACTAAACTATTCACAAAGGATGCAGGAGTGTTAGCAATGATACCAAGCATCATTCCGGTACTTTTATGCTTTGTTTGATGTTTGAGTATTTTAGATAGCTTCAGTGGGTCATTTTGAATGAGAGGTTCACTTAAGGAAAACTTTATTCTACATAGATTGTGATACCTGAAGTAACGTAGTCAAATTGCTCTTGGCACTTCATGTTATGTGGTCCACAGTTCATTGCTGCTACACAGCCTATCAATTCTCTTGCATTTGTCTTTGATGGGGTTTTCTATGGAGCTTCAGATTTTGGGTACTCAGCGTACTCAATGGTTAGTATTATGCATTCTGCTCAGTGCTAGCCAGACTTATAGTAGGTTACAGATTTTGCTTTTTGACTATCTTTTTGTGACATGATCAGTATTTTTGTTTTTTAATATCGTTAAAATTTGAGTCTAAGGCCATACTGTTTTGCTGCAGATTGTAATTGCAATCATATCTTCTGTTTGTTTACTGTGGCTTCCATCTCTCTTGGGGCTTCCTGGAGTTTGGATAGGTCTTAGTCTGCTCATGATTCTACGCATGTCAGCTGGACTTATCAGGTAATGTTCACGAGAATCAGGTTTGCATGTCCGACATTGCAGTTGCTTAATATGCTGTATATCAAAAGAGTTTTTATTCTATGTTTTCTGGAGGGAAACCTTTATTGGCAGTTTACACAATATCTAGTGCTCTAATCAGTCGTATATGCTAGAGTCACCTTTAGCTCTTTCTCCTGTACACATTTTTCAAAAAGAATTGGGACACTTTAAAGTTAAAAGGTTATCATAAAGTGTTTGACAAAATTAGCACAAATCACATCTATGTACCTGAGAGATCTGTGTGCCATTCAAATAATGGCGTCTGTTACGCTAACTAGTCGTGATTGTTAGGTCACCAGCATAGGCTGCTACATAGCACAAGCTGTTGTACAAACCACTTCAAGATATAAGTCATAAAATGCCACATGTTTTCTTAAGCAAATTACGTAAGAAAGTAGTAAGGTACTTATAAAGGATCTTGACTCAGCCATATATACAATCAAACTATCTTAGACACGGGAGTGGCCAATTCAGCCACATGCATGGCTATTCTAATTTCATGCCTGACTTATTTGGACACATGCATGGACGTGCACACACCCGCACGAACATGCACAGCGGTGTGGGCACATGCGTCAACCCTCAGCTACAATTAGGGCTTATAATATGGAAAAGTTTGTGACGTTGCTATGCCAAGAACCACTTTGACGAAACAAAATCAGTTTTGAGAGTTGTCTATTCCGGCTAAGAGACAACTCTCATGAGGGGGCCAAGTTATCATAGGATCAGGCATTGTTTAGAGGATGGCCCAGCGTATTTTCACTACATCACCACAGAGTATTTTTGAGATAAGTCTCGATCTGAGTTTTACGAAAACAAACAAAATAAGATGGTACCTACTGTGAAAAAAAAATGTCGGGGTCTGTTCTGGAACGGAAGACGTTCAGGAATGTGTTCCATTCTGGAACAGACAACTATGCTTCTGGGCAATAAGGGCTCTTTCCATGCTCACCCCCTCACCCGCGCGCTGCATTACCTTCCGTCATCTTTCCACCTGAGAGAACCCACCAGTTCTCTCCAAGAGCTGATTTCTGAAAAAATTGCAAACCCTCAGCAACCCGTGCTGTTGCCTTACTTCACTCTGCCCGGGTGAGGGGGTGAGCATGGAAAGGCACTTATGCCTAAAATAGCATGACAACCAGAAATGGCCATTGCATCTGCCTGCTTCGAAATTCCAAGTACTTCCTAGTAACTAAATAGACTACCTGGTCTCCTTGCTCATTTGAGGCCTTCACTAGCATGTCTGACCTACTGACACTACTCTCTTGTTGCCTTTACTAGCATGTTTGAGCCACTAAGAGTTTGGCAATTTGATTCAGAAGCTCAAAAAGTACTAGCACTATCATTTGTGGTACTTCATCACATTGTCTAAGTAGCCTTTCACTAAATACGCACGGGCAGAACAGGGCTTGTGCGCATCCCATGGCCCACAGCAGGTGAGAGAGTGTCAGGGACACTCTCTCACCTGCTGTGGGCCGTTAGATGCGCACCTGGCATTTATTGCCTGTGCGTTTTTCATCCTCAGGCGTCTAAGTTGCCGTCATGCTGAATAAGGAAACATTGCCACTAGTCATGCATGACTAGTCAGCCCTTTGAAAAATCCAAGTGGTCCACCAACTACACACATTCATCTACTTGGAACCACCAGTCCTTTCACTGTTCTAGGTACAGTCTTTCGACAGCTCTAAGCAATCCATGGAGTAAATAAATAGTCCATCTAAGCAATCCATGGATTAAATAAAGACATTCAAGGGGGCAAAATAATCATCGCAGATCCAGGATGTGGGTCGCCACAACACACATATACGACATACCCTGATGGAGCCGATCCCCCAGATGTCTATGACAAATGGCCTTCTCTCGACACAACAGCCCAAGAGCAATCCACACGGCCAGATACCCCTCGGGCTCTTCATCATCGGGCATTCCAGTAGTGCCAGATTTTGGCAAGGCCCTGGAGGAATACCATGATCTGACAAATCTCTGGCCTTTTGACAGATAAATACGGAACCAACATCAGAATACGAATAACTAAGTGTCGAACGACCAATAACAGTAAGGAATAACCTTTGGTGTTACAGCCGTGATGAAGTCATGGGATTTGAGAGTCCTTAGATATGGGCTCACAAGAGGCTAGCTGATCCCTAATGATTATCTTTCAGCACTGGACTCAACGTTTTTGTTTGCCTTCCTTTCTAAAAGTGTGGCTCTCTGGGTATTGGTGTACATGAGTTAGAGCTTTTGTAAGTTGTACTTCCTAAAAATATGCATCTGTACCCTTCTGGAGAATGAAGTGTCTGCATTTCTACAGATTAGGAACTGCTAGTGGGCCTTGGTTCTTTCTGAAGGAAGGATTTGAGGAGACTCGGTCAAGGACATAGCTTTTCTGCCACAATATTAAGCATCTTCTATCAGACTTGGCTCTTGGCGATAGCTTTTTGGTCATTGCAGCTGGGAAACATGATCTAACACATTTCAAGCCCTGTCTGCTGTTCCGTGCACTATTGTGGTTTAGCTTCCTTAAGAATGGCTCGCAGAAGTGCACGGCAAGATTGGAAAGGTCAAGAATTGGCTCATACAAAATGTACATGTTATCACAAATCACTTAATTAGGTTATTCTTTTGGACAATGGACTGATCATGGGCTTTCTAATGTCTTATTGAAAGTGTCTCCATCAATGTGGGGAGTTAGGCTTATTACTCGATGTAACTCTTACTCTGTCAGACATGATGGTACAACCTAATGGTGGCTGTCAATACTGTCATGATTCTTCCCATTTGCCAAATTCTTTTTCGAACTTCATAAGCCATCAAAAAGTGTCAGAATTTTAGTTGGCCTACTATATCTATTAAGTATACCAATATGGCCACATATCAAGTTTGTGAGGTTTTTCATATCACGATGTATTGTATGTAAAGCTCCATGTACGGGGGATATGAATTCAAGCCTGTACGTTAGTGGGCTCTGGAGGGCTAACATATGAAGCTAATATGTACACAACAAAATTGTGAATTAATCTCTCTCTCTCTCTCTCTCTCTCTCTCTCTCTCTCTCTCTCTCTCTCTCTCTCTCTCTCTCTCTCACTCTCTCTCTGATGTATGCATTTGCACAATTAACAATGCCTGCGTCTTCTTTGTGTAATTGTTTTCTAATGAACCTTTGTTTTTTCATCATTTTCTTTAATCCATCATAGAATTATTGATTGAGGAATGTGCAGCGACTCTCACAAGATAAAAATCAGCAATGCTTAAATGCATGATTGGTGTTAGTATAGATAGTAAATAGCACTTCGCAATGGTAAGCTGGAGATTCCGAAAAGATGTCTGTCATGTTGCTGATAGCATGTTTTTGGGTGTGAGCACCATGCACATATGCCGAAATTGGTGTCTTTTTAAGTTTTTTATACTTACAGTTTTAACAAAGAACTTTAAATTTTAGTAATTTTAGCTGATGAATTCTTTGCTTTATTTGAGTGAGTGAACAAGCTTAATATAACAAGTTATGCATTATCTCGACTGATTTTCTTGTAGACACTTGCTTTGCTGTTGCATTAGTAGTAGTATGTGAAGTTCTTAATAGGCCTACTGATAAATTGGTATGTTATGTATTTGGAAGAATGATCCAAAGAAAATTGCTTAAGAAACCCATTAATTTCAAAAAGTAACTTGCCTCTATCAACAGATTGCTCAAAAGAAAAAAAAATTGGAGATCTATACATCTTATCATTACACAAGAATCATGTATCGAGATTGATTTTAAGCAAGGAGCTCCATGTCACCATAAGAATGACTTTTGTTATAATATAAAAACTTGTATTGTTTCTCAAACATATAGAAAGGTTGAGTTCATTGGTTCTTGCTGCATTTTGTTGGGTGTGCACTTATTGTTTACTTCAAGCATATTAGAAAAAGTCATTATAAAGCTTTGATTGAGATAAGAACTTTTGATGATTTTACCTCACTAACCCACTGGTAGAAAAAGGAATTGAGGGAAAAGTCGAAACAAGCAATGAATAAATTGTATTTATCAAAAACATAGCAACATCGCTTAACAAATTTTCATGTCAAGCTCAACCTTGATATTGTGTTGAAAGCACAATTCTCTAATGCGGCCTATTAGTTATTAGCACAAGCAAAGCCCATAGAAGGGAGGACATATCATGCAAGGAGGCCATCTTATTGACTATCAAATATGTATAGCAAGCTAATACACAACTTTTATGGGTATAGAGCAAGTAGCTACATAAACACAAGGCCCAAAGTGATCCCATGTAGCATGAACATCACATATGATTTTATGCACACAACAAAATAGTACTAGTGGCATCCAATCAACAAGGATAGGTGGCTTTAAAACAACTTCAATACATTGTTTCTTTTGTATCAACACATTGCATTGCTTTACCTTATGAACTTGAACCCCATGTGCTCCAGCATATCGACGTTCTCAAAATTACAAATGCAAAAATTAGTCAAACAAGTATTTTGTCAATAGTGGAAGGCAAGAGTAGGTGCGGTAGGAACAAAGCTGAGATTTTGTGCAATATTGCCATTAAGTTGAAACTTGTACTTGCTGGTTTCACACGTGTGAAGACCTGTCAGAGTACGGACTACCAGCAAATAATAAAGTACACTAAGCTTAGAAACCATTAGAAGCATAAAATCACAAGACAAATGGAGAGATTACTCAAGAAATGCATCAAAACCAAGATTTAGCTTTCTTGTCAATTATGGCCAAATGAGCCACCATATATACACAAGAGCTGATGCTTACTCAGCTGATTTGGCACGTGTGAGAGTGCTTACTCATCAAAGGATCCATCAATAATCATCAATATGGCACATGGACCAAGTTTCCTAACTTATAGCCACCTCCCTTGATTTTAGGCAATTTTCCTAATTTATAGGGACTTGCACAAATATCTACTACAAGTTGGACCTCACCTACTACTGACGTTTTCACACATGTGAGCAATCCTTGGCACGTGTAATATCACTCCTATCCATGTGAAATAGCTTTTCCTACCAATAAAATGATGCCAAGTGGCATATAGCTAGAAAACTACACTAGATCTCATATGAAATGGTATGTACAACCTATATGACTCATCTAAATGATAAATGCATTTATTTCACACATGGGAACATGCTCCATACATGTCTTATGATGATATGCACTACTCATAATGGTATTCACAAGATATGTTCAAGTTAGCTTTTGCCAATTTTAACAAAAATGTCAACTCATCAACCAATAAATAAGAATTGTACAAACTAGGAGAAAGGAAAAAAAAAAAGCTAAGAGGGCAAATTTATCGACCTAGAAGAAAATAACAAAAAGCTCGACCTAGTGAACGAAATGAATGCACAACAGTGATGTATTGTGATAGGAAAATATATTTGAAAAGGGTGTGGGCGTTCAACTAACAAGTACATATCAAGTACACGTGAAAAAAAAAGTGTCATCATTAGCCTCAACCCAAAAGTTGAATACAAAAGATTCTAGAGAGAGAGAGAAAAGACACTCGGGTTTCTACTACAAGCAATTTTGACCTCCAATGATTCAAAATCTCTCTCTCTCTCTGCAATCAAACTTGACATCACATCCATTGTCAAACTCAACCTAGATATTATGGAGTACTAGGAGATGATCGTGGGGGAGGCAGAGGACATGGATGCCATAAGTCACTTCTTTTCATAGAAGAAATCTCCCTCTTGGTTGCTGAACTCACTCACTTCTCTTCTTGCTTTTCTACATCACTTTTCATCTTGTAGCACTTCAAGGCAAAATGCCCCTTCCTGCCACAATAATAGCACTTGACAGAGCATGGGTTGTGTTCGGGTCCTAAGTAACAACCTTCCTTAGCATAGGAAGTCGGCATGATGTTTCTCTTGTCTTTGATCAGCATCAAGGAATTTCCTATCATCAGTGAATCATCCACGAAAATGGTCAGTATCACAAAATCCTTTCCTAATCTTTTGATGTAGACATTCCAGTCTGGTTGAGTAGGGTTGAAGTCTAGAGACTTCAGAAGTGCTTTTTGTACCAAGCTCGTGATGTCTGTTTTAGACCGTAGATGCATCTCTGCAATCGACAAACATATTATCTGTTGCCGGGGTCTTCATAGCCTTCAGGTTGCTTCATGAAGATTTCCTCCTCTAGATCTCCGTGGAGAAAGGCTGTTTTCACGTCAATCTAGTTGAATTTCCAGATTTATTGTGTGGCGTATGCAAGGAGTAGCCTTATGCTTGTCATCTTCACCATGGGCGAATATGTGTCGAAATAGTTGACACCATATCTTTGCGTGTAGCCCTTTGCGACAAGCCTTGCCTTGTAGCAGCCAATAGTGCCATCTGATTTTAGCTTTGTCTTGTACACCCACTTTTAGTCGACTATTTTTCTGTTTTCTGGCAGTGACTCTAATGTCCATGCCTCGTTTTGCCTCATCGACTCGATCTCCTCTGACATTGTCTACTTCCAGAATTCTCCCTCTAGACTCTGGATAGCTTCTTGGTATGTTGCTAGCTCTTCTGTAGGATTCACTCAAGTCCAAGGAGTGGATCATCAAGATATTTTTAGTCCTATTGTCCAAATGCAGTCAATCAAGACTCTGATTGCGTTAGCAGCCGCAAAAGACCTCGAGATGCATCATCAAATGGATAGGCCGCAAGGGCTTGGTTCGAAAGAATCAACTCTTATCTTATTCAATTGGGTTTTGTTAGCAATTCAGCTGACTGCAATATTTATTCCAAGCATATAGGTGCCAGTTCAGTTCACATAGTTCTTTACGTAGATGATACATTTATTTTGTCTAACGACACAATCCTACTACACACTACTAAGATTGATCTGTCAAAGAAATTTGACATGACTGATCTAGGCACTATTCATTCTTTATTAGGAATTCACATTACTAGAAATAGACTTTAAAAGAAGATCTATCTTAGCTAGCAGAAATATCTAGAAATTGTTCTAAAAAGTTTCATATGTCTGATTGCAAACCAATTGATACACCAATGGATCCAAGTATTTTATTGACTAAACCTTCTTGTGCAGACACCAAAAGTGAAGTACTCGACTTAGCGAAGTACCCTTTTCATTCATTGATCGGATCTTTGATGTATGCCATGCTATGCACTAGACCAGATCTAGCATACACTATTAGCACGTTAAGTCAATTCATGTTTAATCCTAGGATCTCTCATTGGAAAGCATTAAATAGAGTGATAAAATATATTCAAGAAAGTTTAGATCACATTTTATGTCATGATGGACATGTTATCAACCCACTCATCCTGCGAGGCTACTCGACATCTACTTCTTGAAGAAGAAATTGGATGCATTTGAAAATTTCAAGAGCTTCAAAGCATTGGTCAAAAATCAGACATGTAGGAAGATCAAAGTCCGAAGATCAGATAGTGGAGGTGAGTACAAGTCTAATGACTTCAATGATCTTTGTGATCAATGTGGGATCAAAAGACAATTTACGCAAGCTCATACTCCTACTCTCAATGGTGTAGCTGAGCGCAAGAATCGTACGATTGAGGAAAGTGCCAGATTTATGCTAGTTGAGATGAAACTAACAAAATATTTTTGGTTAGGAGCATGCAGTACGACAGTCTATCTTCAAAATAGAAGTACTACCATTGCCATACCAGAGATAACACCTGAGGAAGCATTCACAAAGAAGAAGCCAAAGGTGAACCACTTGCAAATCTTTGGATGTAAGGCCTTGTACACATTCCTAAGGAAGAGAGACATAAACTTGATGTAAAAGCTGTCAAGTGTATATTTCTAGGATATGATGATCATGTGAAGGGCTATAGATGTTTTGATCCAGTGGAAAACAAAATCCATGTAGGCCGTGATGTTATCTTTGATGAATCCAAGACTTATGAAGACGAGGATGCTGAGAAGATAGATACATCCAGTGGGAAAGATGGTATAGTAAGGATACCTCCTGATGATGATCCATTCATTGACCTTCCAAGTGATGAATACGAGGATACATCTCAAGATACTACTACTCAACCTCAAGAGACAAGTTGGAGAGGTAGAGACAAACCTTTTGGTGCAAGAAGGATTGAAGTCGCAGGTAACAAACGCAAGAAAAAGGATGTACCGTGGGATACATTTCACCAGGAAGCCGATCACCTAATAGGAAGCTCCCTAAGTGGTTTGAGAGATTGTTGGAGAGCCACGACATGGATGACTTTCCAGGATCATCTAGCCAGGGAGAGCTACGAAGATCAACAAGAGAGAAGACACAACCTAAAAGGTATGAAGCAAATTATGCTCTCTTATCTAGCATTATTCAAAGCAAAGAACCTTCGACTTATGGTGAAGTGAAGGATGATGACATTTGGGTCAAGGCCATGGGAGAGGAGATGGAGTCAATTGCTAAGCATAGCACATGGGACTTAGTAGAACCACTGGTTGGTAGGAAACCCATTGGTTGCAAATGGGTATACAGGACTAAGTACCATGCAGATGGAAGTATAGCAAAGCACAAGGCAAGATTGGTGATCACAGGGTATGCTCAAAGTAAAGGCATTGACTATGAGGAGACCTTTGCGCCAGTATGTAAGTGGAATACTCTATGCCTACTTGTTGCTTTAGCTTCACATTTTGGTTGGCCTTTGCATCAGATGGATGTGAAATCTACTTTTCTAAATGGTGAGTTAGAAGAAGAAGTGTTCATGGATCAACCTGAAGGCTTTGTAGCAAAGGGACAGGAAAATAAAGTATGTCGCTTGAAGAAAGCGCTTTATGGTCTTAAACAGGCACCACGTGCGTGGTATAGCAGGATTGATGCCTACTTTCGTTCAAAGGGGATGGTGAGAACACATTCTGATCCAAATCTATATGTCTTATGCTTTGATGGTATGGTTGCTTTGATTTCTCTTTATGTTGATGACTTGATTATTGTGGGAAATAATCAAGAGATGATAGACATGATCAAGAAAGACTTCATGGAACAATTCGAGATGACAGATCTCAGCCTGATGCATTATTGCCTTGGAGTAGAGGTGTGGCAAAAAGGACACGAAGTGGGTTCAACACACGTAAAGTATGCCAAAGAGTTGCTACACAGGTTTAGGTTGCAGGATTGCAAACCAGTGAATACTCCTATTGAACCAGGTAAAAAGCTTTCTAAGCTTGATAAGTCACAGTCATTTGACGCTACGCTATATAGGCAGTTAGTAGGGAGCTTGATTTACCTTATCACAACTAGACCAGATATATGCTATGTTGTTGGCATTGTAAGTCAGTTTATGGCAGCACCTACGAAAACACATTAGAAGGCAACTAAACACATTTTGTGTTATGTGAAAGACACTTCAGATTATGGCTTGATTTATAGGAAGCATGAGGGTTTACCTGAGTTGTGTGGCTATGTGGATGTGGATTGGGGAGGTGACTATGATGATCGTAGATCCACCACAGGGTATGTATTCCAGCTTTGTGGTAGTTGCTTTTTCTGGTCTAGTGAGAAGCAGAGTACAATTGCTCTTTCCACCAAAGAAGCAGAGTATAACGCAATGTGTAGAGCAGCACAGGAAGCTATGTGGTTGAGACAAATCTTGGAAGAAGTTGGCATGAAGCAGAAAAATCCCACAACTTACATAGCGATAGTCAGAGTGGCATTCAGCTAGCAAAGAATCCAGTGTTCCATGCAAGAACTAAACACATTGAGATTCAGTATCACTTTATATGTGAGAGGCTGTTGAGTTGTGAAATTCATGTTTTTCACTATAGTACAGAAGAGCAACTTGCTGATATTTTCACTAAGCCACTTGTTGGAGAAAAGTTTGATAAGTTTAGATCAAAGCTTTCTGTACTTAAAGTTTTTTTGACTTTAAAGCTATGTATATGACTTTATAAAAAGTAGACTCTACTTTAAGGGAGAGAGTTAGAACTAAAGTAGAATCACTGTGCTACTGTATTGTGGGTCCTATCAGTTGATAAGGATCAGTTGGCCTCGCCATGAGGCAAGTCGACTGGACATGCGTCCCTCCAACGGCAACCTGGGTCATGCATGGGTTGCCTGAGTGAACAACTATATGTACAATGTAATTTCATTTTGAGAAATACAGTTGCTATGCAAGCTTGCTGCGGAGAGTGTTTTCTATCTGTGTTACCGTGTGTAGCATGATCTGTGCTCCTGTTCGAAGCAAATTCTAAGTGCTCATACTTTAAAGCATATTCCATAGTTTTCCTTAATCGAAACTTAGGCTGGAGAGAAGTAGTTTGTAGATAGTTCTCTACAATGCTCCGATATTGAGGTTGTAAGCCATATATATAACATTGTCCAAGATATACTTATCCATAATCAAATACTAGGACCATTTGTTGGAATTCTCAATTGTACTCAACAACTGTAGTTATCTGGTTCAAAGAACAGCATTGGATGAAGTCAGATCGATTGAAGATCTGTCTACAAACTATTTTGAAATTTAACCAATTCTCAGGAAGAAAGTCGTGAACGATGTTCCACCATGACTGAACATGTCCTTGGAAACTCGATGACGCAAAGAAAACCATACTACTGTCACCAATACCTCCACTATAGTAGAGGTTATATTCCAATTCTTCTAGCCAATTGTCTACATTAATGGAGTGGATGCTTCCATCAAAGGTAGGACTAACGTATTCAAACAGCCGTTGGTTGTAACAACAAGGTTTCCGTTGAGCAGTGACTTTCCACCATTCATTGATATGGTTTGCAGATAAGTGCTCTAGAGCAAGTGCCCACGATCCATCATACCGCATAACTCCATAAAACTAGTGGCATAAATGGATTTGGAAAGAGTTGGTTGAAGCACATTTCTGATAGGCGTTTGAAGAGAATTTAAAGAGTGGTCCAAACATTTTTTATACTCAAATCTTGTCTTTGGAACCAATGCCAAAAATTGTTGATTGAATTGATGTACAGATCCAGTTTGCTTGAACAATTCAAGTGATTTCATGTAGAATATTATAAAACTATCAATGCTGCAATTTTGAATATACTCCAAAGCTTTCTGATTGGATGTGCTTGAGTATCCCACCATGCTCGAACTTGTCCTTGAAAGCACAATGAAGCAAAATAAATTTTATCCTCTTCAGAATAATGGCGATAACAGAAATAAGCTTTCAATTTAGTCAACCAATCATCAATGCTGATTGAACTTGGTTATCCATCAAATGCAAGGCTGTAACATACAATTTCAGATTGTATTTTATCAATAGATGGAAGTTGAATGGTTTTTGATCAAGCTAGATTTGCCAGTTTTTGGCAATTCTTCACAAAGGGTACATTCACCTTAAAGAACTGACCAGTTTCATCACATCAAGATCATTCACTTTATAAATCATTTCTATTTGATCAATAACCAATAAATTTGAACAAATCAAATCCACTTTGAAGAAGCAGCTTACGAGTGGTGGAAGCGGAGGGAGAATAGGCTATCAATAGAGGAATGTAACGCACGAACTAATTGGCCATTATTTAAGAATGCTTGTATTGAGACTTTCAGAAGACCATTCTAGGATGATGACAACTTTAAAAGATGGACGAAGATACGTCAGAAGAGTTCAACACAAGAGTATAACTTTGATTTTTGGAGTCTAACTCTTAAGCTACCCATAGTATTGGATGCAGATCACTTACGAAGGTATATACAGGGACTGCAAACAAATATTGGAGCTGATGTTTTGCACTGATTTGGACCAAGCAATGCGGGTGGCTCTTAAAATCGAGCCTAAATATGTTGGTAAGTGGTCGCCTAGATTGGGAGCACCCAGATATGAAGTTAATGGGTGGGAAGCTAAGCGAAATTTTGATATTTGTCGACATGACAAGGGAAGGAGCACAATCCTCCAATATCCGACAGTTAAAGAAGCTGATAGGAGGAATAGTGGTAAGAAACAAGTGAGCAACATGGAGGCCAAACCGAAGGTGAAAATTGTCAGATCAAAGACAGAGATAGATCGACTGCGGCAACAAGGCTTACGTTTCACTTGCAAGCAAAAATGGAAACTAGGGCATAAGTGTGATAAAGCTAAGTTTGCAGGGATTTCCTTGATTGTCGAAGATGACGAAGACGATATTAACACTTTTTCAGAGAATGTCATTGACACTGAGTCATCACAAAGTAATGAAGGAAAGGAAGACACCTCATCCAACGATGAATCACCACATCATCAATCAGACCATGGATAGCATGAAAGAGCCATTAGGAGGGATCAAAAAGTTGAACTATTGAGCATATCTCTAAATGCTTTCAATGGATCCCATTCTAACAAAACCTTCCGTGTGCAAGCATTAATTAATGGAAGGAAAGTATTTTGTTTAATAGATAGTGGTAGTATGCATAACTTCTTTAATAGTAGGTCATTACGAAGCTGCGATTTAGTATCTTTGGATCATTGTGATAAGATGAGAGTACAGATTGCCAATGGAGTAACCATTCCTTGTAATAACATCACCCCAGTGGTGAACTTGCAAATCAAGAATTATACTCTTAAAACGAGTTTCCATATTGTGGAGCTGGACCCAATTGATGTTATACTAGGGGTGGAATGGCCTAACACCTTGGAAAATATGACAATCAACTTCAATCAAGGACTGATGAGCTTTAGACAAGGAGAACGCCAATTTGATATACACAGTGTTCAATCTCCTCAACAACGCTAAACTTTGCGGCTGATTTCTGTGGAGAAGGCTCAAAGGCTGTCTAGATCAAATGTGGAAACATTTGTGCTCAGGATCGAAGAAGTTGAGGGATATGATGGTATATATGTGGTGGTGGATCGGCTTACAAAATATGCACATTTCCTACCTTATAAAACTAGTGAGTGCAGCCCAAGTAGCACAAATATTATTGAAGAATGTCTTGAAGTTACATGGAATACCAAAGGAGATAGTGAGTGACAGAGATGGCAGGTTTATTTCCACTTTTTGGAAGGTCTTGATGGACAAGTTGGGCATTGAACTGTGCTTAAGTACATCATTTCATCCAGAAACTGATGGACAAACGAAAAAGGTCCACCAGAGGTTGGAGTGTTATTTGCGACATTTGTTTCGGATTACCAGACAAAGTGGGCTGATTCGTTGTATCTCGTCGAATTTTGCTATACTAGCACTCCACATGTGTCAATTGGTATGATACCTTTCTTTGCATTATATGGCCATGAACCATTACAACCCATTAGTGTAGATTTCTTAGAGGTTGTAGTTCCAGTAGTTGTGGACCACGTTCAAAGTAGCACATATACGAATGAAGCAATATGCTGATCAATAACGGCTTTTCATGATTTTGTTGAAGGGGATTTTGTGTATTTAAGGTTACAACCTTATAGATACACTAAGCTGAAGAAAACTCAAAGCTAAAAGTTGGCTTCTAGATTTTATGGACCCTTCAAGATTGTGAAGAAGATCGGGGAGTTAAATTACAAACTGGTTCTAGCATCAACAACCCGTATGCATCGTGTGTTCCATGTATCTCTTCTAAAGAAGAGTTTGGGAGAACACTCAACGACAACTGCTACTCTACCACCAATGGATCATGAGGGCAATATGGTTCTGGAACCAGCCAAAATTGCTGGATATCGGGACAAGGTATTGCGAAATGGGAAGCTAATCAAAGAATATCTAATTCATTGGAAGAACCTTCATGATGAAGACAATTCTTGGGTCAACAACTTGTTTCTTTAAAAGTGGCCATGTCTATTACCATGAAGCTGTTGGAAACGACATTCTCCATCGATAGATCTTCAATCGATTCGACTTCATTTAATGGTGTTCTTTGAACCAGATGACTACAATTGCTCGTACAATCGAGAATTCCAACAAATGGTCCCAATATTCAATTCCGAGAGAAGTATATCTTGTACAATGCTATATATATGGCTTACAACCTCAATATCAGAGCATTGTAAACAACTATCTACAAACTACTTCTCTCCAACCTGGGTTTCGATTAAGGGAAACTATGGAATATGCTTTAAAGTACGAGCAACAAGAAAAAAGGCTTAAACTGGAAGCTAAAAGGAAATAAGGACAATCCAGGTGGTTTGAGAAAATGAAGATGAGAATTCAGAAAGTGAGTATATACACTAAAGCATCAGTGGATTGACAACCACATGTGAATGACAGAGAAGAAACTTATGAAGATGAAGATGATCCCATAAATGAGTCTGATGAGCAAAGTGATAACGATGAAGTGGATGAGCGAAACAAGGACAATGAGTCAGATGAGCAAAGCGAGAAACGAAAGTCAAGTGCAGACAACAAAAATCCAATTCAAGATTCGGATCAAGTTGCAACAACACATGGCGAAAATCAAAATTCAGACGAAAGTAAAGATTTAGATCAGGATGTGAAGATAATTGAACATCCTTTTGAGTTTCACTTCAACCATCAAAGTCCGGAACTTGACCTACATCAATGCCTTAATCTGGTCAATGAACAAGCAACTATGGATCGTCAGATTGAGAATATTGCTATGCTCGAAGAAAGTCGATAAAACCATTCACCAAACTTTTAGGTTGAGGACTATATGACACCGACATTCCATGGCTTGGAATTGAGTGGCTATTTAAAGGATCCGATCTACGAAGCAATTCATTTTGATTTGGAAGCTTTTAAAAATATTTTTATTTTTGACAATGATCTAATGGAGTATGAGATATTCAACATGGATACTGGTAGAAATGAAGAGATTTCATTAATCCATGAAAATCCTACTTGTATCAATACTTTGGATTATTGTTCACACCTCATGGATCCATTTTACAAGAGCTTAAAGTGGCTTCTGTTGGAGAATCTTATTTCTATGGATTCTCTAGAACTCAACTCCCAACAACTAATTCATGTGTATATTTGGAAAATATGTTCTTGAATAATGATTGGGAATGTTCTCTCAATCAATCAACACTCTATTGGAAACTGATTTTTAAATATGCCAGCAATCTATATCAATTTCTTTGGAAAAATTTGCATTGCTTGGTGGGTTTTAAGAAGATAAATATTCGATTGAGTAATGTCAACAATAGTTTTCTACAGTGGGAGAATCACAATGGCAGAATTGTTATTTCCATGGTTTGATCTTGGAATACATATACGTTTGTTTGTATCAATGCTTCAGGCCTTGGGAGATATTTTTTTTGGAATTCCGAAAATTCCTCCTCTGTAGGCAAAGTTTTTTCATAGGCTTTAGATTTTTCAGTCATGGCCTCCAAGGCCTCATTGCCAGATTTCCAATTGCCATATTTATTATAATCTATCTCACTTTCAAGGTCATCATATGTGTAATCAACAATGTCAGAAAATTTTGATAAATTTTGGGCAAAAATTGAGAGGATTTCATCATCTCTCAAATTCAAAACGTCTTCTATATCATTAAATGAAATATAACTGTCATTATTTGTAAAATATAAGGGAACATCGAGTAGAGTTAATTGATTAATAGGAGATGCAGATGAAAGAGAATCAGAGAGGATTATAGAACGAGGGAGAGTTTTTTTATAATCTGAAGCCATAGATGCTTCAGCTTCAACCCCTATATCAGTATCTGCATCATCTAGATCAACTAGAGCAGGTGCAGATGCTTCAATCAATGGAACAGTTGAAGATTCAACAAACTCATCATCTGGAATTTCAGTAGATATGTAAAAGACAAAAGCCATTCTTTTTATTATAAGGTGGCATATTCTTTTGTGGATATCACAATATATATTTCTTTTGAAATGGTCAAGTAGGTTAGAGTACTTTCTATTGTGTTTATGCTTAGAGAATGGTTGGGAATGCACAAGGTCCTGAAAATGAACGAAACAAAAACTATTTATATCTAAAACAGGAGTACTAATAATCTGAAAAAAAAAATTTATCAAGATAAGAAATTAAATTATAACGATTTTCATAAACGAGCTTATCGATATCGAAGGGAGCAAAAAAAATACTCGCAAAATACTCTAATTTCTCAGATGGAATGTCATTGGCATTCAAAAAAATCCAGAAGTTTGTTATCTGAGGACATGGAGGGACTAGCCATATTGAACCTGATATCGGTTCAACGCGACAAAATGATATCGGTAGAGGAATGAAAAATAGTGCACGCATTGATCCGATATCATTAGGACGAGACTGAAATTTTCCGCAAGCACACGTCAGAAGAGGCTGATATCGATTTAGCGCGCCTGAATGAATCCGACCGTGCACTGTATGGGAAGGCGTGCGTCGATTCGATATCGCGAGAAAGAAAGAAAACAGAATGAATAGTGAGTTTAGAATGAAAGATCACGGAATCGAAATATGGAAAATGGTGCCCATATTTATAGCCAATTCCTATTGATCACAACCATACATTTGTCAAATAATGAATTGTGAAACACATCTTATATTTATCCACCAATCAAAGTGAGACAAATTTGTACCTACGCCGAAATACATTAAATAGTCTATTACTAGATGCTACGAATCATCATTAGCCTTGATCCTAAAATTTGTACCTACGCCGGATTACATTAAATAGTCTATCACTAGCCTCACCGAGTCATCATTAAACAAATAATAAACAAATATTAAATGGACAACATTGAAAAACGTGTACGAGAAGAATTATTATAGACTCTCGCCCTATTTAAGCACCGTAAAGACAAGATTTTTCCTTTTGAGATAATGTTCATTCAAAACATTTTCATAAGGCATTCATAATGCATTCCAATATATCTTCAGTGCGTCTCAGATATCGGATCAGCGCGCCTTTGGAGACGATAGTGATTTTTCGCTTCGACTGCGTGCGTTTTAATTAATTGTGGTCGTTATTATCGACTAATCCTTTTGATGAAAGATGGATATTTAATTCGATTTGATTGACAAGCCTCTGAATATCTCAAAGTAATCATCAGCGTAATCCGAGCCTCAGACATTCAAACCACCACGTTTGCAATCATTTCGAATTTTCTCTATATATACAAACATACGACACTGAAATTTTTTTGCTTAAAATTCTTATCGTTCTCTACATGCATGCGATATCGATTTAGCGCTCTTGAAACAACCTTCCCACGATCCGCTATTACTCGCGCTCGTCCATCCACTAGCAGCTATCGGTTAGGTTTCGTTCAGGTATCGGTTCGACGTGCTCGACCTGACTTCTGAACCTGAGATATCCTTCATCGCGCGCTGAACCGATATTGGATACTAATGGTGCGGACTAAGCAGACACCATGCGTCCACCTTGGTGGAATCCCAATCACAGAAGAGAATCAGGGAAATGCACCACCACCTCCTCCTGGGCCGAGGGGCAGAAGAAGAGACCCACCCTGGCTCAAAGATATTCGGAAGCTACAGAAGACCAATAATCTTCTGATTCCGAAAGCTCACATACAGAGATCCATCAGACAGGTTACAAAAAGTCTATCTGCAGTTGTGAGATGGATTGTTATGGCAACAGAGAATTTTCAAATGAATTTTTTTTCAGATACTGTTGTTGCAGCTGTCCATGCCAAGAGGGTGACCATCATGCCCAAGGATTTCAACATTGTGTTCATGCTCTGGGACACATATAACAAATTTGCAGAGTACTTTAGACCTGCTGCTTCCTCTCCTCCAAAACAAGATTCAGAGAGGAGAAAACGAAAGCAATCTCAACCATCATGGCTTTTTTTTCGTATACAAAGCGGGAGTATTTCAAAGAAGATGAGGTCTCATGACCCTCCTAATAAAGCGAGGGACTTTACAAAGCCATCTCCTTTGCATGAGAATATATCTGCTAGGCAATCTCCTCTCAAGTCTCCTCCTAAGTCTCCTTCTTCTCCTCCCAGAACTCCATTATTAGCTTCTCCTGCTAGATCTTCCTCTCCTAATAAATCTCCTCCTCCTTCAAAATCTATGTCTCCTCCTATTCCCATAAATATTAGTTCCCCACCTCCTGTTCTAGGAAATGATTTAGATGATTTTGTAAATGTAAAGGTAGAATCAATTTTGAATGACAATTCTTTTTGTGGTTTATCTGTATTACTTCCTTCACCCCCTGCACTTGTGTACAGTATGACCAATTGTTAAACACATATCTTAAAGCTTTAGGTCCTAGATACAGTTTTAAGATGTTGAAGACCAATGTGGTCTTCTCCTTTCTAAATTAGATACATGTGAACTAGAAAGTAGGGATAAAATGCTAGGTGACAATGTAGGAGGTGGGGCAATTCAGTATTGGATGGAGTTTTTCCAGATCCCATTGTTTATAGATGTAGCATTGTTTCTCCTTCAATTCATGGCTGCATTTGATTTCCCTGATTTCAAAAGTCTGCACGATGATATACTCCAGTACGTGGGACTCGGGACTCCAATTCTCGTGCGCCCATACATAACAAAGTAAGTGTATTTTTTTCAGATTTTATTAAGTTGAATTTTTCATATGAATTTTGATTTCACATTGATTCTCATAAATTTTTTGTTTTCTGATTGCAATGATCATTGGAGCTTATATGTGTTGTCCTTATACGTCAATGATGAGGGTGTGCGTAATTCAGTTTTTTTTTAAAGATGAACTCTATTACACACACACACACACACACACACACACACACACACACACACACACAATTGCTAGGAGCCATATCCTAAAAATATTGGAACTCTTTCCAGTACCAAATGCAATAGCATATACGAAGCTGAAAATTGTTGATGCAGAGGTAAAAATTTATCAATATCGGTTATTGTTTGGTTTCTTTTCAAATCGTGCGTGCTGATCCGATATTCAAACAATATTTTTTGGATATCAGTTCAACGCGTGCTTATTTCCGTTGTAGATTTTATTATAAGTGTTACTTCGAGATGAGGGAAGAAATCCTGTTAGGACATAAAATTTCGAAGGACAGTATACAAGCTTACATCGGAAAAGTAAAAATGATTTTAGAGTTATTAGAACCAGCCAATCTAAGAGAGCTTAGAGGTTTTCTAGGACACATAGGTTATCGTAGGATAATTAAGGATTATGCCATAATAGTAACTCCTTTAGCAAGTTTATTAAAAAGTTTGTTGAGTACCATTGGTCACAGGACCATCAGCAAGCTTTTGATCAATTGAAACAGTCATTAGCAGAAGCCACTAGAGTCAGACCTCCAAATTGGGCTAAAAAGTTCCATGTATATGTAAACACATCATCGTTTGCAATAGGTGTAGTGCTTAGTCAGAAAGATGACCAAAATATAGATTACCCAATTTATTATGCGGGTAGGCAACTCGTGCATCATAAAAGAATTATTCCACTACAGACCAAGAAGCACTAGGGATGATTTATTCTGCAAAGAAATTAAGACATTATCTTTTAGGATACTTTTTTGTTTTTCACGTAGATCACTACGCATTGAAACATTTAGTGAATAAACCTGATCTTTTGGGTAGAGTAGCTAGATGGGTATTATTATTAGATGAGTTTAATTATGAAGTAGAATTAAGAAGAGGCAAGGATCATCAAAATGCTGATTATATATCCGCCTCCAAACGAAAAATCAGTTTGAACCCATTTCTGATGAATTTCCGGATGAACATACAATGCGTATCCAATCGGAAACATCAATTTATATGGACATTATTAATTTTTTACAGCTTGAACATTTTAATGGAAAACAAAAAACTGTTTTTCTTTCAAAGGTAGGACCTTATACGATTGTAAATAGAATATTGTATAAATTAGGAGCTGACGATAGTCTCCGCCGATGTTTAGAACCAACCGAGACGACCGCTGTAATAAGTACATTACATGAGGAAGATTTGGGGGGTCACTATGATCTTAAAACACTGCAAAAAATATTTTCAATGCTAAATATTGGTGGCCTACCGTCTATAGAGATGTTAAATTATTCATTCAAAGATGTGATGCATGTCAGAGGATGGGGAAACCCAGCTTCGTGACACATTGGCCGCTTACTCCAATTATTCCCTTAGCACCTTTTGAGAAGTGGGGATAGATTTTGTAGGGCCTATCAAACCGATTATGTGTAAAACTCATCGTTATTACATTCTCGTTGCCACGGACTATGCTACCAAGGTGGTAGAGGCCGAAGCCACAATTAAGAACGATGCTAAGACTGTAGCAAAGTTTTTATTCCAAAACATTATCATGCGATATGGATGTCCCTTAGAACTCGTTAGCGATAGAGAAACCCATTTTCTTAATCAAACCATCGAGGCCATGTTGTCATATTTTTCTATTACACATCGCCAAACCACTCCATATAATCCAAAAGCAAATGGGCTTATGGAACAGGCAAACAGAATTCTGTGTAAAATCTTGAATAAAGTAACGAAAACACATTCTTCTGATTGGGATCAGAAGTTACCGTCTGTCTTATGGGCATACAGAATTGCTTAAAAGATTACAACTAGGCAAACTCCATACTATGTGTATGGAATGCATCCCATACTACCAATAGAATTCGAAGTTCCGACGTTTCGCATTAGTAATGAAGAGCGAATGGATGAACATGATAGTCTCCAAGAGCGGATGATATCTTTGACGCAACTGGAAGAGAATCGTCGTCTTTCATTAATCGAGACTAAACGAATTCAGAATAAAAGAAAAAAAAATTTTGACCAATCCATTAAGAAAATAAAAATTAAACGAGGGGACTACGTGCTTCTGTATGATAACAGACACCTGTTGTTATCTAGGAAATTACATACCAGATGGATGGGACCGTATAAAGTCATAGAAGTTTTTAACAATGGATCACTTCAGTTAGCTGGGCTTAAAGGACATTTACTTGATACTCGAGTAAATGGCTCAAGGGTGAAGCGCTACTATGACTGAATTTGCGATGCTTCTTATATTTTATTCAGTTTCTAAAGGCTGTCATTTTTGGTTCAATCGTTTTCACCGAAGTTTGTGAAAAACCCGACACCTTCGCATTCTTCGCCCATATATGTTGTAGCAAAATTTCTGACACCTTCGTTACATTTCTATTTTTGTTACATTTTTTGCAAAAATGCCGAAACCCTCGCTTCATTGTTTGTCACTTTATTTTTGCAAAAAATCCGACACCATATTGGAATATGGTATATTAAGTAAATTTACCATTGTTAGAAACACAAAAATTGCAACACTTCTACCTTCACATTTTTTGGAATTTTCCTTCATTCCATTTTTTACGTTCGGGATTTTTCAAAAAAATATAACATTTCGCCAAAATGTTGCACATCATTTTGCACATACCTTTTTCATCATATCACCAGTACAGCGAAAATATGCAAAAAATCCGACACCTTTGCATTTTTCGCTGATACATTGTTCGCCAATACATTTTTTCATACATTTTAACGAAGAAACCGACAGTCTTCACTTTCAATTTCACGCATTGTTACATAGATTGTGTATATTATTATTTTCGCAGTTCAAAACTCACAAATATTGAGCTGAACTTTTGTGAACTGAGCGAAGCATTTGTGTATTTTGCTTATTTATTTATTTATTTATTGTTTTGTTTTTTGGACTAGACACTTTATTATTGAGTATGTACCTTCAAAACGAAGGACACACTTTCATTTAATATTAGTCTGAACTGCCGAAATATCATCAATATGCCAAAAACCTCAAACACTTCTGTTTTTTTGCTACCACTTTCCATCACTCTTGCTCTCTGATTGTTGCGATCAAGCTCTTTTCCGCCATCGCTCGTTTACAATTGCAAGCACCACCATAATCGTATTCAAAACGCACCCAAAGCCAGTGTTACCAGTGTTACAACCATTGGCTATACGAGCGCGACTTGAAGGACTTCTTCAGTTTGATCCATCAATAATTTTTAGTGACTTGTGCCATGAGCTGATCCGCAATTTGAGTGAAACCACTGTCCGCAATCAAGAAATTATTATTACAGAAGAGTTTTACTATCGTGCCTTAGGTTTGCCTATCGATGGCAGTATGCCAGTTACAAAGCCAGATTTCATCACAAAGAGCGGCGTTTTTCAAGAAGAAGCTTACCTTGAGAAACGAGGATATAAACTCTCTTACATCAGAGATCCCCCAAGGAAGCTCGGTGAGGATGTCTTCACCGTCATCCCAGTATACGCCATCGTCCAGTGCAGAGAAGAACAGGGAAGCGGAAGAAGAAGTAGAGGATGTTGTTGAGCAGGAGCAAAATTAAGCTGATATGCCACAGGAGCCAGCACCACAAGAAGAGGAACAGATTCCTGATATTCAGCAGGAAAGCGAAAGTGACGTCGAGGCACCAATCCTCGATGCTGAATTGTATAAAAATATTTTTGGTACAGTGCTGCCAGATACACAGGCTACTATTCAGCATCTTGCCAGCTTAGAGAAAGTCTCCAGGAAGCTTGGCTCGAGGTATGATTCCCTCCGAGCATACCTAATTCAGAAGGATACAGAACTGGAGTAAATCAAGGCTGAGCTGTCCTATAAGAGCAAAGAGCTTGAAGCAGCCCAAGTAGAGCTGAGCAGGAAGGATGTAGCTCTTGAAGAAGCAAGAGGAAGGCAGGACACTACTCTAGAAGTATTGGAAGAGATGCAAGAGCAGTCCCATGCTTTCGAAAGCGAAAATCTATTGCTCAAACAATAGATTCAAACCCTGCAGGCTTCTTTGCAAGAGGAGAGACACATTCGAGCTACTCTCCAGAGTAGTAATGAGGAGCTGAGCGACAAACTCAGCAGTGCCCAGGACTCAGTTGCCCAACATTCTTTCTTCCACCCTTTTGTAGTCCAGAACTCCAATGGAAAATGGATTACCTTTTTTTACCTAAACTTTTTGGGTATACAAGAGAACAATGGGAAAGCCCTTGGACTTTTTCTAACCTAAATTTTCTTTGGGCCAAATTAACAGTGCACCAAAAAGGAATCCTTGCTCTTGCCATTGTTTAGAATAAGTTCAATGTGCAAACTAACTATATCCATGTGATCGCAAGATCCTTGTATATATATATTTCAGAATACCTAAAAACATTTGAAAATAGAAATTTTCCAGCTCTAGATGAGTATCTGAATAAGTTAGATTCAATTAACATTCTTGATGTTAAGAAAGTTGTTTCTAGCCTTAAACCAGTTCCTTCTTGAGTTTTCCATCAGCTATTATTCCCTGATCTATGGGAAATCTACACAGCTTGGGAAGCTAACTATTCTCGTTATTTGGAGGAAGTCAAAACAAATAGTATACTTCGCTCTACTAATCCAATAACTAGACCATACCATACTTACAGTTATGTAAATATTGCTTCTCTTATTTCATATGCCCTTTTATCTGTTCAACAACTATACATTAAAGAAAAATTCCCAGAATATACATATGCTGCCCTTTCACTAATTGTCCCTTCTGTCGAGATGTCTGAAATCCTGTCTGAGGATAGTTGGTACATGCATCTTGTAAATAACACATTGATCGATAACCCACTCGCACCATTGGGGAATCAAGGAATGGGGGGATATCCAAATCTGTCATTCCAAGAAGATTATAATCAGAAGAATAATTATTTCCTCGCTACAAAAGGAATGACCTTGGAGCAAGTAAATGAAGAGAACGAAGCCCAAGCTAAGGCTATTTTTCACAGCAAGCCAGCCAGCAGAAAGCGACAGAGAAGGATGTAAATAAGTTGTTTGCGAGCCGTTGCATAGCTGAGAAAGGGGATATGTGGAGCCTCATGATCCCACATTATCCAAGTTTTTGTTATATATTGTAAAAAAATTCAACTTTTATATATGTAAATGTGCTATAGTGCCTAAATTCATGTAAGGGCCTATTGGCACTTTGTAAACTCACATTTTAGGGTAGAATTTGCAACGTTCTATAGAGACGCAATAGCGGATCTCAACTGACATTTTGACAGTTGGTAAACGACATAGAGGCTGGTAATCGTTCCTATAAGGTCGACACTTCGTACCATTGTACTTACGCATTTTGCACAGAGCTGAGTATCAATAGAGAGAGCCTTCGTAGTGGCTGGCAGATATCCTTCTCTGCCAAAGATATCAAAGGCAATGAGATCGCAAATTTCTATAGCTTGAGCATACTTTCCCTCTGCTATCTTTTATAGTATTACTTCTTATCATTGGAGCAAATACACTCTGTATGATCTGTAATTGATTGTGATATTGTTTTGTTTGCATCAACATAGCAAAACACGAAAAAGCTGAAAAACCCGAAGGTGCCCTTAGACTGAAGGTTTGCAGCTCCTGAAGGTGCCCTTACACTAAAGGTATGTAGATTCCTAAGGCGCCCTTAGATTCAAGGCAGTGAAAAAGACGAAGGTGTCTTAAAAATGGTTTCTAAGGCATTCTAGCTACTGTGTCTCCTTTTTCGCGAAGGGCAACAAAGGCGCAAAAGGTGAAAAAGGTGAAGGTGTCTTTAAAATGGTCTCTAAGGCATTCTGGCCATTGTATCGCTTTTCGCGAAGGTGCAGAAAAGGGCGAAGGTGTCTAAAAATGGTTAAGGCAAAAAAAAATCTCAAAGGAAAAAATGTGAAGGTTCGAAAACATGTAGTTGGCCTTCGATTTTCAGGATGCTCATTACTTGGGCGAAGCTCATTTCTGCCTTGGTATACAAATCCAGAGAGACAGAAAACAAAAGTTGGTCTATATTACACAATAGAGATACATCTACAACATGTTAGTCAGATATAATCTGATCAATTGCAAGTTAGCTCTCCCACCAATGGAACCAAGACTCAAATTGTCAAAGGACCAGTGTCCCCAAACAATTCATAAGAAGTAGCAGATGCGTGAGTATCCTTACCATTCTATTATAGGATCTCTTATGTACGCCATGATCTGTACCAGGCCAGACATAGCTTTTGCAGTCAGCTTTCTCAGTCAGTTTATGACTAATCCTAGTATAACACATTGGAAGGCTCTTATCAGAGTCATGAGATATCTTCGAGCTACTATGGAATTTTGCATTTGTTATGGAGCAGTCGGCAACGACAAATTCAATTTCCTCAATGGTTACACAGATGCGAGTTGGGCAGGAGATGTAGACAGTCGTAAATCTACTTTCAGATTTACATTCTTCCTCAACAATGGTCCAATTTCCTAGAACAGTCGCAAGCAATCTTTGATAGCTATATCTTCCACTGAATCAGAGTATATTGCAGCCTCTCAAGCTACAAAGGAAGCAATTTGGTTGAGGAACTTACTCTCAGATATCGGTCTGAATCAATATGCCTTAATGACATTATTTTGTGATAATCAAAGTGCCATCGCTTTATTAGCCAATCCTAGATCTCATTCTAGGATTAAGCACATTGAACTGAAGTATCATTTCATCAGAAGCAAAGTTCTCAACAAAGAGGTCAGATTGCAGTACTATAGAACGCAAGATATGACAGTTGATATTTTTACCAAAGCATTAAGTTTGGAGTCACACAGAATATTTTGTGTAGAACTAAGTTTGAAGGTCAAGGCATTCAAGGATTCAGATTAAGGGGGAGTGTTGGATTATTCTCCTTCTTACTGATCAAATAATCGGTTTTAATCTTCATCCGTTGTTTATCCAGTTCTGCGGATTTTCCCGTGTGTCTACACAGTCTACAGAATTACAAGTGTTTTTACAAAGTCTACAGAACACGGAGTTTACGACAGTGTCTACTTTTTCGCCTGTCAGGAATCTCGTTGAAAAATGCAGTGTCGCTTTTTTCACATTTTTCGCCTGACAGAAATCTCGTGTAAAATCACAGTGTCACATTTTTCGCTTTTTCCAAAGAGCCTCAAATGTTAAGGAAATGAGTCTGGCAGCCAAACTTTCAATAGAGAACTTGTAAGCAACCTCACCACTTCTCTTCAAATTTATATATCGACATGATTACCTTGGAAGTAACTTGGCACACTTACCAATCATTAGCTTTCTAAAAACGTAGGCATCTCAGATATCTTCATTGCGTATCAAGTTGGTCTGCTTTGCAAGTGGAAGATCTAGGAGCATGAAAGAAAATTATATAATAAGCACCGACAGATGCATGGTAGACACTGGCTCGCTTATATATAATCCCTAACACTATAATTATTAAACACTATAATGTTTAGGACAAGCCTGGGCACTATGTTTATCATTTAGTGGATTTCATCCAAGAGCCCACATTTCAGTGCGCGCATTGACCACTCCTATCTAACTCACTTGGTATTTTGTGTTAAAATTGTAACACATCAACCACTCTTATTCAAATCACTTGGCACTATGTATATGGTAATCATCAAGAGGGATGGGTACTTGAAGTAGTTGGTCATATGCATAACTATTAACAAGATGACATTTGTTTTGGGACTTTGACCTAAAAAAGAGTAATCTTTTTTAGTGTTTTTTAATGGTCCTAGTTCTAGGCCAAAATCATGGATTTCTTTAATAAATCTCTAAATTTTGTTTTTAAAAAAAGACAAAAAATACATATTTTAAATAAAGAACCACAAGTTTTTTGTTGCAAACTTCATAAAACCATCATAATTACAAATGAAATAATAATTCAAGAGAATAAATGATTTTTGAAACTCGAAATCCCATTGAAATACAAAACAACTTAGATTATATTTGCACATTCTTTTTTTTAAAGTACATTTTCTAAGGAATTTTCACTGATGTCTCTCAATTCAGAACTTGACATATTATCAACACTCGTTTTCAGCTGATGAAGTGGAAGACCCGTCTTCTTCATCAGAGTCAACTGGCATATCTTCCTCAGAATTTGCGTCTAATGTTGACAAAAAACCTTGTAAATCAGCTTTTCTCTGTTGATAACGAGTGGAGGATGATGGTTTTTTCAGTAATTTGTTTAAGGTTGAGCATAAGAAATCTAACAACACAGCCAACAAATGCTGGTTTAACCCGACAATACCTTGCATGCACTACAAGAAGAAGGGAAACTTTGCATACGATTGCAGATTCAACCCGAAACGAAAAAACAAGACTGAGAAAGCGAATGTTACAGAATCGCCGAGGGATGCTGACAGGAGCGACAAAGCCTTCACAATATTTGATGAGGCTTCAACAAGCTATACAAAGCAAGACTACGACGTAGTCATTGACTTAGGAGCAACCTCACACATTACCTGCAACAAGAAAATACTGATCAACTATAGAGAACTCGACAACAACAGAGCAGTGATCCTTGTTGGTGGGAGCAAACACAATGTAAAAGGCATCGGGACTCTATAGCTACGAACACTGTCGGGACAAGCTGAGTTGCCAGGAGCACTCTATGTACCCTCATTGAGAAGAGACTTGCTATCAGTCTCAAAGATGTCAGATCTCGGAATTCGAGTCATGTTTGATGGCAATACATGCCGGATGATTGAACAAAGTTCAAACAAGCTACTGACTATCGGATCCAGAGAAGGTAACCTGTATCAAGCCAAGATTGTCAGCAGTTCTAATAGCATATTGAATGCATCAGAAAATGAAGATCAACTCTGGCACAAAAGAATGTATCATCTGAACATGAGAAGGCTCTACGAGATGAGCAGAAAAGACATTGTGATAGGTCTAAAGATATCCAAGACCAGACACCGACTTCTATGAAGCCTGCCAAAAGAGCAAACCCATCGAAGTCCATTTATACATGAAGGAAAGATAGCCAAAGAAGTTTTTGAGCTCGTCCATTCAGATGTCTATGGGCCGATGAAAGTCGATTTGCTCTCGGGATCTAGGTACTTCTTGACATTCATTGATGATTACAGTCGGATGACGATGATCTATTATTTAAAAAAAAAATCTGAAGTGTTTGACTCTTTCAAGAAGTTCATGGCATTCACAGATAGACACACCTTGCAGAAAGTGCGGACCATCAAATCTGACAATGGAGGTGAGTACAACAGCAAGGAATTTTCAAACTTCTGCCAAGAACAAGGTATATAGCATCAACTCACTCCTGTGTACACACTTGAATATAACGGTGTCATAGAAAAAAGAAATAGGACACTAGTCGAAGGAGCCAGATGCATGATGACACAAGCTCAATTGTCGGGTCAATTTTGGGATGAGGCAATAGTGGTACACCTACAAAACAGATCAACCAAGACACCGTATGAGATGTGGACAGGCAAGACACCCGGTTTGTCATATGTGCGTGTGTTCGGATGTGCAGCATACAAGCACATACCAAAGGAGCAAAGAAACAAGCTCGACGAAAAGTTGGAGTAGACAGTCATGGTCGGATACTCGAATGGATCACAGGTCTACAAACTCTATCACCCAAACACGAAGAAAGTTGTGTCGAGTCGAGATGTGAAGTTCGACGAATCCAAATTTCCAGGATTGAAGGAGGACGAAGGCCATGAGATTTTCACACTACTGCCAATTCAAGAGGGAGATCGAGACCAAACATCATATCGGACATTGAGCCCCAGACTCCTGAGCAGCAGGAAGCTGAAGATCAACCTGACAAAGAAGAAACAATCGAACAGTGATGAACAAGACCTAGATGGTCAACGAGACAAATAAGACCTCCAAAACGATACACTGACAATTTTCAATGGAGCAAAGATATAGAGTTCGAATTCTATAACTTCACTGAAGAACCGAATACATATCAAGAAGCTATCCAGAGTCCAGAAAGAGAATTTTGGAAGCAGACAATGTCAGAAGAAATCGAGTCTTGGAAAAAAGATGAAGAATTGGAATGTTCACTAGAACATTCCAATTGAAAGCATCTTGAACATGAAAAAAGCCATGCTCAAACAATAATAAAAGAAAAGACTGCAATATTGGAAAAAAGATGAACAAATTGCACAGCACATAGGTAGTTGGTTCAATAGAACATTCTAGTTGAAAGCATCTTGAATGTGTGAAATAGACATATCAAGTCTATCATACACTGATTACAAACGGAACCAAAAACAGAGGTGTGGGCTGAATACTTTAGACAAAATGTTACAATCAATGTTTAGACAACTAGCTTCAGGATATTCTAAGTCAAACCCTTTCAAAGCAAAGCAAATATATGAAAAAAAATTTGTAAGCCTAGGATGGGTTGGTGCATGAACATATTTTCATTCACATCCAGCCACTTGACATGCAAATAGACAGAGTACATATGCTTCAAAGTACTTTCTCAATCATGTTCATACATGTGCATGATGGCTCATTGGCAATTGTGACTTGATAAGTTACACCTGTCCGGACTGCTATCAAAACTCTCAAAGATATATAACTCCTTATGTTCAGAAGGGACTTTGATCACCTTCCATTCATGCCCTTTTAGTGACAGTCCCTTTGCCATTCTATCCTTAGTAGATTTTGATACACCCGATCTATGTCTCATCTGTCCTTGCTTTGATGGTGGATTAGTTGTAAAATTCAACTCTGAATTATTGCAACCCACATTGAAAGGTGCTTGGACACCTCCAGTCGTTTTGCTCTGTTGTGAAACATCATGGGAGGTCGAACAAGATGTCTCCAACATATATTCCCCTTGGTTCAATTCGTCCACTTCAAATTGCAAAAGACGTGTTCCTTGCTGCACGTACCAAACCCCATTGCCAATTGGAGGTGACATAGTGACATTAGGATTGACTTTCCAAGTACAAGTTATATCGCTCACGAAAAACCACATGAATTGATTTGGTTACAATAAGGCATTATTTTGGCATTATAAATTAGGACACTTGAATCATACATCTGTGTTCGTGAGCAAATCTGCAACCATGTCCTTTGACTTTATGTGTTGAACACTCAGCTCTCCTTCTGAGATCAAGTCTCGAATGTGGTGGTACTTCAGGGGAATGTGTTTGGTCTTCGAATGGAAGACTGGATCCTGTGATAGATATATGGCACTCTGAGAATCCATCATCATGGTGCATGGTTCTCTTTGTCAATTGCATCTAGCATAATCTGCAACCACACCACCTCATTTGCCACCTTCGATGCTGCCACGTATTCGGCGTCGCACGAGGATTGAGCTACAAAGCGTTTGCTTCTTACATAGCCAACTGAATGCTGCTCCGCACACTATCAAACATCCTCTTGTTACTAATTTGTTATCATCTTTGCAGCTTGCCCAGCTTGCATCACGGTAGTGTTGCAACTCGGAACACTTTTTCTTCTTTGTCTGCTTTGTAGCTCAATCCCATATTTCGGATGCCCTTCAGATATTGCAGAATTCGTTTCGCCATTTGCCAATGTACCATGCTAAGATTCGAAGAGAATTGGCTCAATGCATAAACAGAGAAGGCCAAGTCAGGTCTGGTACAGATTGTGAGATACATCAAACTACCGATCAGGTTTTGGTATGGAATATCTTCCATCCTCTATCTCTCCTCATCTATGTTCGGGCAATCCTGCTTTGTCAATCTGGCTCTAGCTATTATTGTTGTGGCCTTTTTTTTGCAGTCCATCATTCGATACTGCTTCAACACCTTTTCAGCGTATTCAGATTGACTCAGATGCAATACTTCTCTGATTCGATTCCTTCTGATCTCCAACCCAAGGCATTTAGTTGCTTCTCCCAAATTTGTGATGTCATAGCTTGCAGATATCTGTCTTTTCCTTTTCTTAATTAGTATCAAGGAGTTTCCTATCATCAAAGAGTCATCCACAAAAATAGTCAGAATCACAAAACTTCTACCTACTCGTTTTATATATACATTGCACTCTGGTTGAGTAGGAACGAAGTCTAGAGACTTTAGAAGATTGTCGAGCATTTTGTACCAAGCTCATGATGTCTGCTTCAGACCATAAATACATCGTTGTAACCGACAAACATAGTGTCGATTGTCGGGGTCTTCGAATCCTTTAGACTGCTTCATGAAATTTTTTTTCTCTAGATCTCTATGGAGAAAGATTGTCTTCACATCAATCTGGTGTATTTCCAGATTGTATTATGTAGCATATGCGAGGAGTAGTTGAATACTGGCCATTTTGATCGTTGGTGAGTACGTATCACAATAGTCGATGTCATACCTTTGCGCGTAGCCCTTGGACACAAGTTTGGCCTTGTAGTGTCCGACAGTGCCATCTAATTTGACTTTCCTTTTGTATACCCATTTGCAGTCGACAATCTTTTTTCTTTTATTATTGTTTGAGCATGGCCTTTCACATGTTCAAAATGCTTTCAATTGGAATGTTCTAGTGAACCAACTACTAGAGCATGGCTACCTAAAAATCCAATTAAAAAATAATCGCAAAACTTGCAAAAATTTACTCGCAATTTGTCAATCCCCAGTTTCTATTACTTCTTTGAAGGTGAAGAGCAAACTGAATAATGATACATTTTAGCTCCAAAGAGCAAAGCCAAGCAAAAACAAACATTATTAACCACATTTTTTGCCCTAAAATCTTGTTGTAAACCTTTTGTTAGCCCTACTCATATGAGAGTCTAAATATCCACATTTCTTAATTTGAAAGCAATTGAAAATAACATGTTCACGTCCAAGTGCAACAACATCATGACCTCACAGAAGTAGATGACACTGTCTCATCAATAAATATTTGAGCTATTACAATTTAGTAATTATCCAATGATTAGTTACTTTGTCTTGTTTATATCAATTATTAGGTGTACTCACAAATCACTACATGCAAATGCAAAGTACTAAATAATACTAAATCACTGAATGATCAAAGTGTGTCATAGGATATGATTTTATAATACTCCAATCCTCCTAAGTGCAAAAGGACTCCAATGCCAATGAACCTAGGAAGTACAATTGTATGCTCCAAAACGACTGGAATCTTGTTTTTAGACAGCTGAATAAATAGTCCACAAATGAAGTATGTTACAACCATGCAAAGCATGTCCCAAAGGGATTGAGGAATATTGCAACATACTAAGGAATTTATCACCATCTTCACAAACAATGCCACATACCACAAAGATACAATCAAATATGCAAGAAATATTATTGAATTAAGACATGCTGACAACAATACTACTGATTAAGTTCAGGTATGCAGAAAAAGCCCAAATGCTGGATAAATTTGCCCAAGCATAGAGCACTCAATATGAAGATGAGAGTTATAAAGGCCTCAGAAAAAAATTGGAAACTGGGCATGTATGCTTTCAAGAGCTCTTTCAAACTATACATCTTTGACTTGAGAGACTGGGTTCCTTGACAACTTTTCTGGCTGTATACAAGGACTAGAACGTCCCTTACTGGGTCAAAACCAGTACGCAAAAGATCCCATCCAGGTTATTTGGATCTTGAAAAAAAAAACTTCATCACGTTTCGATTTGGATATGGAAACACTGATGATTCATCTGATCTCAATCAGATCAGAATTTAAAAATTCCAAGGAAAAGGTTGCCGACTAAGTAGCTCCATTTGAACCATATATTGATTTATATGGACTTTCAAAAACATTTTCAGGACCATCATCTGTGCCAAAATAGCGATCACCAAATTCACCCATACCAGGGATAACTCGAAATTCTTCATTCAACGCAGCATCAATTTCGGAAGTGACAATCTTCAAAGTTGGAAATCGTTTACAGACAGCATGAATTCCTTCAGGAGCCTTGGATATTGTGCATATGCAGCCAGAAAAATGCGCAGCATTCAATAAGAACCTTGTTATACACTATTCCCAATCATGTAGGCCTAAAGAAAGGTTCGATTATCTCAAGCAAAGAACAGTGCAGTAACGTACACTACACTGCTGACTATGATACCAAAAAAATGTCCTGAATTGCGTTTGACACAGACAGTTCTACAATTAAATGTGGCTATTATAGGTAGCATGAACAACGAATTCCTCTAACAGAAGTTGAATTATTACATAGTGCAAAGACTGATCAAGAAAGGATATGATTATGGAAGAACTAGTAGTATCAGGGATGGCCAGTAACATAGAAATTACCGAAATCAGGTTCAAAAATATGATGTGGTCTTCTGGAACGCCCTTTCGAAGAAGCAGCTCTATAGCCTGTACAGCTGAGTTCCCTGTCATTGACAGATATTATTAGGCTTAACAATCACAAACTTTAAGCAGCAAGCTACAAAGAGCAACTTCTTGGTGCTAGACCAAAAAACACGTTGGATTTGGAAACGACAGAAGCTGAAGCTTTCAAAACCACAAGTTGGCTAAGCACAATAAAAAGCTTCTGAAAATCACAAACTATTGGATGATATAACGAAACTGGGCAACCTGTAAACTTATCCTGGATATTCGTTGTTCTATGGACAAGAAATGTCTGAGGATATGAATGGATTTCCATACCATTTTGCATCCAAGATGGTGACCATGACCCAAACTACAATCCTGCAAAGAGGATCAGTTACCGCCTTTCAAGTTCTCTAGTTCAAGTTTTGAAAAAACATCATGGTTATGAACAGTAGCTTTTACAAGCTCAAAAATTTCAGATTGAATTTGGGCACTTCTCGTGACACAGAGTATACTAGACCTGAGTTCCATCAAAAGAGGTATAATGTGTCCCAAAATTTCCAATCCTTTAATTAACACAACTTACTTTTTCTCCTTGGTGTTTAATCCCAAGTCCTCAATAAAACCCACAGTATCCCCCTCTTGGAAGCTCAATTTAAGTTGACTTACATGGAATACAAGATGAGCTGGTTCCTTCAGGAAGGTCTAACTGGCAAGCTAAAGACCCAATTCTCTATTTTAGAAGGTCCACAAAACCTAGTTAATAGTTTGTAACGCTTGTCAATACATATTGCCTTAGAACAATTAGGTGTACAAAAATACCAACTTGAAATTCTGGAGGAGTTCGTTGCAAATGAACGTGATGTCATGCACGATCATGCGCACTCCGGACATTTTCCTGGAGCATTTCTTGCATATCACACAAAAAATGACAACCTTTTGGAACTTAATCCCTGAGATTTCAACAGCAATAGGTGACCTTCGCTGGAATCCATACATAAGCATGAACAAGCTATAACCAGTAGCCAAATGCTTGTAATTTTTATAGACAAACTCTATCAAAGCAAGGTACCTTTCCCACTGAGACTATGCGAGACATATGCACAAAGCATACCCTCCATAGTCTAATTTGTTCTTTCCATCTGACCATCAGATTCCAGATATCTAAGTAAAGTTTCAAGTTTCTACGACACTCCCGACATAACAAATTAGATTTAGGCCTAACTTGTATCTTTCAACTAATGGCCTATAAGTAGTGTTTTATGGTTTTTAAGAGCCAATTGATAGTTCCCATCAACATAATAAGTGCTCGTAAACTAAAACAAACAATACTCTGTGAAATAGGCCAAGGTGCTTTGATATGGTGTAATAAAACTGGTCCTCGTGGTGTGATAAGGAGACGTGGATTGGAAGAGTTGAGGAGGCAGGTCCCCTCCTTCCCACACAAACACACACTCATTTTCTTGTGAATTTTGGATCGCGATCACTTTGTCACTAGGCAGCCTATAGAGCCTAAACAGACACTCCACAAAAACCTGGGCTAGTTCATAAGTCGTGACTATTGCCTTAGTTGGAACGAATGAAGCTAGCTCAGTAACGACTACCCAAATAGCGTCATTTCATGTCTGCATTCATGGCCATCCAAGTACAAAATCCATTGAGATGTTATTCTGCCTCTTATCAGGGATTTCCAAAGGATGTGATAGTCTCACAGCTCTTAGCTGTTCAGATTTCATAAGCTGACATGGCTTACATTTAGAAACATAGGATTCCACAAAAGGTTTCATCTTTAGCCACTAATAATCCTTTCAAACTCAATTCAATGTTCTCTATACCCCCGGATGTCCTATACATGGCATGTCATGGCATTCATACAAAATTTTGTTCTTTCCCATTTTTGAGTGAGAGTCTCGTTTCTAACTTTTCATTCCACTCAATAGCACGATTGGTCTTGCCTTTCTTACTTTTGTTCATCTTTTAAGACGCCAGGTAACTCTAGCATATCTAATATAGATCTTTCCTTTGCTGGTAATTCTGTGTGTGAGCATTGTTGTTTTGATACGGCTGTTTTTGGCCCTCATGACCAAAGCACAATTGAGGTGTGGGTGCAGCAATCTGAGCATAATCTTCAATAGGCTTACAAAGTCATACCATAGTCTTACAGTTTTAGGTTGTGGCCATTCCAGTACAGTCTTTATCTTATCATGATCAATCTCAATTCCTCAAGAGGTGATACATTGTCCAAGATAAAGTAATTCTTTACAGAAAAATTCACGCTAAATAACTTTGCATAAAGCTTCTCGTGCCTAAAGAAGTTTCATAACAGTTCAAAGATGCTTAATATGCTCATCAAGTGCATAGTATATCATTTAAGAATACTGCCAACCCACGGCAGGTTGGCAGAAAACAAGTCTACCACTTGATAAAAGTTCAATCCTCTGGTCAACTAACCGAGACGGAGGCAGTCCATGGGGTAACTCTTATGGGAAAACATCATATAATTCTTCTAGAAAAATTTGCAATCACAGTTTCTCTTTATCAACAATTTCAAAGTTCACAACATCTAAATAATCCATGTCAACAATATCAGAGACTAAACCATGCAAACTAGGCTTAAGTACAAGCTAAGAAAAGTCATAATGAAAACTTGAAAAGTCTTTTATTACTCCTATGCTTGAAGCTACAGGTTCTGAAGGAAGTCACATCAACAGATAAATAAGCTACTTTATTCCCATCAAAACATTGTAACGGATGAGTTTTTAATCAAACTCTGAAGTGTCCACCTTACTATAGAACCATTCGTAACCAAAAATGATGTAGGTATGGTCCAAATTTCATAATTGATTTCAACATAAGAGATTTTACCTCCTGGAATCTCCATATAACATCACCATTGCCAAGTTTTTCTTTTGATTCGGGCATTTCCTTATGGTGTGACCTGGCTTTTGACAGAGAAAACATAAATTTTCTTTTTTTCCATTTCTCTTTCTTCCCCTTCAAAGTGACGTACTGGTTCTAAAAGGCGCCAACTGTGGTTTCAAAATTTGGTGCAATCCAGATCACTTCCTTAAGCGTAGCAAGTTCCGCCAATGTCCATTCTAATAGTCCCACATGAGCCCCATGATCAATTCCCACTTTTCCAACGTTATATCAAAAATCGAAATCTTGCTTAGAAGATCCATAAACTCTTGAACATAACTTTCAAAACCTTACAACCCCATCAGACATGACATTGAATTCTAGTAGTTTACAGAGTCATCTTAGGCCCATCTAAAACCACAAAAGCTTTATGGAACACCTCCTAAAATTCAAGTCAAGTGCTCGGCTTAGTCTGGAGATCTCACCGCCATGAAAAAACCTTGCCCTTCAAGAAAAGAACCCGTGTCACAATCTTGCAGTCATCCAATGTCCCATGGAAATCAAAATGGCGTGCCCACCCATTCAACCAGTCGTCGACCACATCAGGCTTGAGATGCTTTTTCTCTCCAGAAAAATAAGGCTGATATGCAAAGTTATTAATAGCAATAGCTTTAGTACAACTATTGCATCTGAGTGTCACAACGATGATTTTGAGTATCAAGCTGCATAACACCCCGCTGTAGCTGTTGGGAATAGTTGCGGATAGTTCAAAACGGCCTCATTAACTTGTATGTCTTCCATTAAAACAAAAAAGGTGTACATAACAAAAAACTGTATTAAAATTTTCACTTTTCATAACTACCTTTCCTATGCAACGTATTAACAACACGAAATTCCCTAAATATACAATAAGTTAATAACACACGCATATCTAAAGTTATGAATTCCAAAAGTTCTAATCAATAACAATGAACTTTCACCAAGCAAAATATCTCATTGTTACTGATAACACAAAAAGGATACCAATCACAAGGTAAAATTTCCTTAAAAAATAGTTAACGAAAACTAGTTTAGCTCAAACACAGTAACCCAACATCATCTAAGATTTGTCCAAAACCATAAGGTATATGCCTCCAAAAAGTGCATGGAAAATTGAAAGTACTGCATGCAATTGAATAACTGTAAGTTGAAATATAGTTTTGCAAAAACTAGGAAATTCAAGGCTTTTATCACTTGATTTACATTACTTGCATGCATGTGAACTTTTCTTAACCAATAAGAAAAGGAAAACAATCACTAGATACTGTGTTTATTGTAATCTGTCTTCAATTGCACAAAAAAAAAGCAAAATTTTAAGTATAAACCAAAACGATCAGAACTGAACAAAGCAACGTCAAAACTCAATGAAACTTCACATGCAGCGTTGCCCATATACAATTGGCTTGGCTTGTACTCAAAATTTGATGGCCAACAATTGAGTATTCAAAGAGAATAAATCCAGCAACTTCCCTAAGCAAATTAGAGCAAAAATAATGTCAGAAACTTGGTATGATTTGTTGTCACAAACTACTTAACCAATTGCTACGAAAATTGGCATACATGCGGGTCCTACAGTATAGCAACTACTTTCAAAATCTGAACCTGATCCAGTAAGCCTACAGAGAGCCAGTCGGTCGACCAAAGCTGAAAATGTTCTCTGAAAGAGTTTACGAAGCCAAATGAATGAGCATCTATTACTAAAACCTAGCAGATAATTCTGATCCATAAAGTCAAGTGTGTCTAGCAGGAGCATTTTTCATGGACAGAGGGAGGCATGTAGCCAAAAGATTGGAAACTTACAATAATGGCTCTTATGGCAGCTTCACCTACTATTGGCTCAAAGAACAATGCTCAAAATCTCACAATGAAGAAATTTGGAAATGGTAAAGGACATTCTTGCACCTGTTGCCAGCACCGGATCAAGAAGTAGCACATGTCGTTCCGCAATATCCTTTGGCAGCTTTTCATATATGAGCTGCATAAGAAGAGAGACTACGCTCAACTTCACTTAGTCATACATAAGCAAATTGAAACTCCTGAATAGTGTGTAACCAAATTTCTCTTTGTAACTCTTGAACTTGATCCATATAGCAAGTATACAAAAATAAATTAGTAAATAAATAACATAAGACATCACAAACAAATTTATGAGATAGCTGCAAAACATGGTTGAGAGGGCAGCACAATGGAAATATATTGCATGGTGTTCAGGGCCAGGATAAGGATACTACCATTCCAACAGAAATCAGCTCCAAGAAATAAGTCTTCAAAACTGAAGTCTATTAGGAATGTTAGAGGAATCTAACAAAGTGCATGTACTAGAAAATATCTCACACACAAATCCAAGGCTGTCTAGAGTCATCAAGCCACAACAGTTCCAGAAATGTGCAAATATAGCATCATAGTTTGGTACTATTGATTTTCTAGACAAACCAAAATCTATAGGTGGAGTGTTGACCATACCTGTTTACCATTATCCCCCTCACGATGAATCAGGATTTTTCCAATTTTTATTCCTTTGCAGCATGCACGCAATGCATTCTCCATGCTTTCACCACTGCAGGAACAGCAATCATTCACTTCAAAAAACCTAATCAAGCAAGCTTTCTACGCAATCAAATCATCCAGAATATTTCGGCTTTGCATCCAAGTTCATGTAAACAAGAAACTAGGTCCCCTTACTGTGTACACAAGAAAAGACACCCTTGAGGGATATAAATAAATGAGACAGGGAAGATACAAGCATAATGCCTAAAAAATTTGTCAGCAGTGGGCACTGATACCTATGTCATACATTATTGCGTGTACGTTCCGTTCTGTATGTATGTAATAAATTTCGATTTAATTTTCTTGAAAATGTCATTATTATAAAATCACATTCCACACAATTTGGAAAATTTCCATTCGTTCCGTAGATGTTATGACCTCAACTAACAGTAGTTAGTCAATGTCTAGCATTGGGTTAGGAGAATCCCTATGAGTTTAGGCTCTAATTGGTGGTTAACACTCGGGATCAGTCAATGTTAGCTATAACTGGAGAGGTAACCCAAGTTAAATTAGGGGACACCCAGACTGGACGAGTGGAAGTAGCTTTACAATAGGTACATGGGACATGTGCCCTTGGGCTATGGCTATATAAGAGGTACTAGGAACATCAGGTGAGGCAATCGAAAAAGTTGGGGTCTGAATTGATGAAGACCTTTTAGTCATCTTCAAGAAGGCGGACTTGGCGCTGGGGAGAAGAAGAGGTAGAGCAGAGACCGGGGTAGAGATGGTGAAGGATGCCAGGCGGGGCAATAAAGCAGGAGATGCAATGAAATAGTCCACTATGTTGTGACCGCCACCAAATGGGTGGCATGTATATGCAAAGGAGGATGGCCACTAAAGAAGACCGTTAAGGATAATGAGACCGTGTGCTTGAGCCAACCTCAGAAGCTGTTCCCCAAAAAGCGTAACCGTCGCTGATGCGTCCTGAGAATAACGGGCATAAGAGGTATCCAATGGATGAAGCGAGAGTGTGTTAGCATAGAACTTAGTCTGGCGAGCGGCTGTGCGTGCGTTTAAGTCCCCTGCAAGCTATATGTACCCCTGTAGAGAGAGTCTAGCAACGTCGTCAAAAAGGGCCTGAAAAGGATCACCTCCCAAATCCATAAACATTGAAATGTGGCGAGCAAAGTAGCACACTACAACAAACAAGTCCTGGTCCAACCCCAAGAAGGATGCAGTAATCTGAATCCACAAGTAACGGCCATAAGTATCCTGAGATACCAACCGAATAGGAGTATACAGCGACCTGTACAAACATGCAACTCCACCAAAGGCCCGAAGTATCCTGCCCTGTAGCATAGGTCGTGGAGCATAAATTCACTGGAAACCAGAAATGTGCGGAAGTGGGTGCGTGGAAGACTCATATGTCTCTGCAAAAAGTAGAAAATCAGTCGAACACAGATAGGTGTCAAGATCAACCGTCGTAGAAGAGGTGGAGAGGCCGCCGCAGTTCCAAAAACCGAATGTGACGCTAGTCGGGGCTATCGGGCTGCTCCCATGTCCGAGTACCCCAACTTCCTATTGACGCTTGGAGAAAAAGCGCAGGCTGCCATTTGTGAATACCACCCGCTGTTGTTTTGTCCTTGTCTCCTGAAGTGCCCAACAAATCTATAGATAAAACATCGTTTTTTAAGGATTTTTTATGTTTTTGCAATATACACGAAACGCATAGAGAATATTGTTCTGCACATGTCCGCTCAGTATGCTATGGAATTATGGAGTAGAAGATAACAAATCATATCATACAACTCATTTGCTAATATACATTTTACTTAAGTGAATAGATATTTTCTTCCAGAAACTTTTGACTACATGATGAGAGAGGTATGCATGATACAACCACATACTAGTAAATTTAACCTTTGAAGATATTATGCAGCTTGTGAATCTATGTTTGATGCTTCAAGTGACGGAAAAAATTAAGAATATAGACCTGCGTATGATGGAAACGCCACAAAGTTGCTTGCAGAAATCCACACCAATATATATAGAGCCTGCACCAAATTTAATTTGCTCTCGTCAACAAATGTGTGTTGTCTTCTATTTTCCATGACATACTTCAGAGTGAAAAGGGAGGGAGCATTTCTTACATGTAAAAGTTAATATAAAAGCTCCTATCCAACAAATAGCAAAATAATATCTATAAAATGCAACAACACAACCCAAAAAATTAACTTAATATCAAGAATCATTCTTGGATTGAAAATGCAATAGATTGGCCCACATGTGATTGTAATGTTTCTTAACCAAGGCTACAATAAATGGTACACGAATTTTTTGTAATCTTTCTTGCGGCCTATGTATGCACATAGTTAGCAACTCATAACTTTTGTATGAAATTGCGTGATGAATAAATCATAAGGTTGTGCTTTGGTGTTCAAGTTACGTTTTAAGGTTGGTGATTGTATGGCATTGTTTGTGTATGTTTCCACATCTTAGGCTTTTCAGCATATAGTCATGCCTCCTACATAGTAAGGGATTTGGTTGCAGGTTGAATTGTTGGACTTCCAAAGTCTACATATGCTACTTAAGGGCACACACATGTTGGTCTTTGTTTTGTGAAGAGCCTTTTCTAGCACGGTCGGGGGCAAAGGTCCATCTTTTGGGCCTCACAGGACATTACAACAAGACGATGGGCAATTTTACACACCATTCAATAGACGAGGATACACACTCTAGACTAAGAGCCTAAGCAGAAGAGCACAACCAATGCTAGGAATTTCTCATACATCCACAGTTGTAGGACCTACGCCATTTTGTCAACTTAATGTAGCAATTGGGTATCAACAAATCATGGATATGTTGCATATGCACATACCCCAAGTATAGGGCCCTAGAAGCTCCTTTTAGTGTAGTAGCAAGGACTTCCAAGATCCAACCTTCACATATTGACCCCACTAGGCCACTTCAAACCCACCCCCACATGGAATTGGGGCCTAACAGGCCTACCTACACGTACAACAAAAGGGCCTTGTAAGTTGATATATGTCGGAGTAGAGGCCTTCGGTTCACCCTTTCTGAGAGAGAGACCTCATCGCATCTCGAAGCAAATGGAGGTAGACACACAAACCATGCATGATCGTTGGAAATGTGATGTCTATTCTATGCACAATGTTATCGATTACCCAATGGCTAAATATCTATGTAATCATTGAGCATTGCTTATTTGGTCAAGTTGTAACCCAAATATAAAATCAATCTTACATTGTGTTAGAATACTAACCTTTATAATTTAGTTGAGTTACTACAACTCACTAAGTGAGATAGAGTGGTGACTATGTCAATAGGTGTGAGGCCTAGCACCTAAGAGGAGATGGGGTAAGGATATAAATACTCCCCACAATAGCTAGTTGGTAACTTGTGCAAGGTGGCATTGGCATCAATGAGGTGCTTGGAGACGCTCAATAGGTGTGAGACTACCAACTTGGTAAGCATTGTTGTTGTTTTCAATTGTGAGGAATTTAGTTCTATGATAGAGTTATGTGACTTGGAGCTAGAAAACCCTACTTCCATATTTGTAACAATCTTGAAGTAGACAACACTTCCAGTTAGAGCATCAAATCACGGTAAGACTTGAACAAAACATTTGCTAAAGTCAGGTAAGCATAAGGAAAAATCAATAATCAGCAACGTTTTGAGTCTATCAAAGGACTTTTGGCACAAACTAAGAACAAGCCCTTTTTAGGGTGAAGTGGTAAGAGGGAATACAAGTATGGCAAATTGGAATTTAAATTTTTATGAACTTGTTGCTAGCCCTAGGCACAAAGATATTTCATGCATACTAGTTAAGGTAGGGTCATACAAAAATGATTGTTATATGGACGGATCTAAGAAAATGGCATCATTACAAACAAGAAAGACTAGAAATTTAACTTTTTGGGCAATGGAGTATTTTGAGCATTGAGCAAAAAACTAGTTGTCAAATAGGAGTTGGAGGGTGGACTTGATATGGGCAATACGAGTTGTGAATGTGGAATTGAGCACAAGTATGTCATCAAAGTATACAACAACACATTTTCCAAGTAGAGGTTCTACAACAATACTCGCAACTTCAAAAGACATAACAAAAAACTTATACAAACCTAATGAGGTGCAAAACGAGGAATTGGATTTGCCTCTTGCATGAATGAGTATATGATGATAAACAAATTCGAGGCCAATCTTGAAGAAATGATAGCTTTAGATGGAGGTATGGAACCTTGTGAGGTGTTAGGGGGCCTTTACCATGGGTATTGGACCATACCCCTAAACCTTGGGCCTCAACCTTGAGCCATGTTCACATATTTGGCCTTGGGCCAAAGATTACCATCACTTATTAGTCATTGGGCCCTACTTGGAGTGCACACCTAATGGGGACCCTTGACATATATGGCATTTCAAGAAGCATAAGTTATGTTTCAAGAAGCATAAGTTATGGTTCAAAAAGCAAAAGTTATGGAAGGAGTCTCTTGACCTTTCACTTGCCTTCTCTCTTCCCACTGGCTCTCTCTAGTGTTTAGAGGGGTAGATTTCCCCATCTATAAGAGAAGAGAAGGACGCCCATAGAAAGGGGAAAATTTCTTGTTATGCTAGCTTCTACTCTCTTGTGTCGAGTCTTGGCCCCCTGATAGTAGAGAGCACTCTTGTTGTGAGCATTCTCCTGAGAGGATCACTATTTTTGGTATGGGACTTAGATGGTGGTAGGATCTTGGGCATGCTTAGTATGTGATGGTGATTATGTGAATGTGAATGGTGTAGCAAGGCGGTGCGAGATTAGCATGTATGCTTGCTTGCATTTGCTTGAGTCTAGCTATGGTTGGGTGGTGAATTCTTGAGGCCACTTGTGTGTCTACTTTTGTTGGATCTTTGGAGCACAAGAGGAGAGGAGGGCATTGAAAGCTTGGAGCTTGGGCAACCATCTAAAAGAGGAGCTTGAAGACACCTACAATGCTTGGATCAAGGAGGAGCACCTTTGTTTGGAACTTGGAGATTGAAGGCACCTTGGAGCAAGGAGGTTCATTGGAGGGCACTTGGAAGATCTTGGTGGGCATCATCCCCAAGCTTGGAGGGTGGCCTCAAACTTCTTGTAAAAGTGTCTGTTGTGGTTGCAACTCGATGTACAATGTGGACATTGTGCATGATCTTGCTAGTGCACTTGAGTTGATCGTTGCAACATGAAAGTGTAGTTAGACTCATTGTTTTGAGTTGTTTTGAGACAATGCCTTCGAAGCACAACGTCCATGGTCCATCATGGCATTGAAAAAAAATTTGGATCCAATGTAAGCAAACAATAACCTTCTCGTGCACATGCAATCAGCTTTGCCACCACATGTAGCAACATGAAATGCAACGCAATGTTCTTGCTTAATTACGCTTTCCCCTAGAGCTCCAATAATTCATTCCAACCATAGTCACAATCAAGTCATCTTGAAATTCAATATTGCTAAAATTTGTGAACTACAATGCCCAAGTACTTCTAGATTTCATGTTATTTTGATCCAATTTTGACCATAAGTTGCAAATCTAGGTGTCCTCCAAGGTGGCAAACCTCTACAATAAATTATGTGCACCAAATACCTCCCATGTGTTTTAATTACTCGGTAAGGGAGAAAGGGCAACATGAGAACAATTTCGCCAAAATCACATAGAAAATCTTTAGAGCAATTTGAGTAGCCAATGTAAAATAAAGTTTACAACTCAGCTTTACTTCTCAAGTCTCCACAAAAAAACTACTCATTGTTGCTAAATTACAGCCTAAAATAAGGAATCTAGTTCTTCTCGTAACAAATCATAAAATACTTACAATCAATTCCTTGTGTTCCTATCTTTTGTAAGATACACAAAAACACTTCTGACAAGGGTACTACTAAAAATTTGTCTAATCCATTATGTTATTTACCTGTAGGCGTGACCACTTGCTTCTCTTTAAAAGGTAAGTGTCCAAGACCATGCTCAACTACCTGTGACACAAAACCAATTACAATACGATTTCAACAACCATAGGAATGCGGGGTGAAGAAAAAACTCTTTTTGGATTATGCACAACCTTGCATTTGTCACATGTGGAAGCATGGAAGATACTCTTGAAAGCAAAATATGTAATTTCAAATCGTTGGAAATGATTAAAACCAAAACAAAGCAATACTACATAGCTAAGTTGCAAATTCATAACACTTTCGTTCGAAATGCCTACAAAAAGAGCATTTCATAAAGCTTCAAATTTTCTTAGAACTTTTCGTCAGAACAAATACAGACGATGATTTAATACAAGCTCCAAATATGTGTAAAATGCATTGTGTGAAGAAAGCAAGCCAACTCCACATATTTTTTAATGAAAGTGGGCCAAAATCTTACAACAATATTGAATGTGAAACAATGAAAAGTACAACATCAGATGCCACATATGGTTGTAGATTATGTCCATGATGAATAGCCAACAAACCTTTGAACTACAATTTTGTGATTCTATATACACCAAAAGAGTGTAGAGAACTAGTAGCTATATTCAGAAATAAACTCGTGTTAGAGATGACCAACTTGACAAGAAAAGGCTCCCAAATGTAGAACTTGTAATCTGAATGTTCAAAAACCAAATTTTGGGAGATTGGCTAGATATGATTTGTGATGCTCTTGATAAACTCAAACAAGCTATATTTCTGAGTAGATAAAACGTCAACAAAGATGCAAAACACAATTCTAGGATTTGAGACCCTTGTTGGGAAAATGAGGAGGTGCAAAAGATCACAACAACTCGAATTGTCGAGAGACACTGTCGGACTATCACCATTCACACATTATACACCGATTTGAAGAACAGGGTATATTAAAGATGCGCGACTGTACTTAAGATTGTTGTAAAGAAATCTATTTATCAGTATACAAGCCTAGAAGAACAATTTAGATGATACTGCTAGGCTACAAGAGCAAGAGTATCGTTGAGGCTTCTTTAGTTGCTTGTGTTGTTGCTACATATTCGGCTTCAATCAAGGACAATGAGATTGACTTCTGTTTTCTACTCTTCCAGGAAACTGGTGCAGACGATAGGTAGAAACAATATCCGGAAGTAGACTTCCTAGTGTTTAAGTCTCCTCCCCAATTCATATCAGAAATCTCAGTAGGTGTCGAAGGACAAATATCTTTACTGAGTTAAAGTCCTGGATCCATTGGTGAATCAATTGGTTTTAAGTCGAGCATTCCGAATTTCTCCATAATGTTTTGCAAATACCTTTGTTGGCTTAGAAAGAATGTCTTCTTGGTTCGATCATGAAAGATCTGAATGCCAAGTAAATAATGAACTGGTCCTAGATCTGTCATGTCGAATTCGTTAGAAAGATTTGGCTTAGTAATTAGATTTGCTTAAAAGCAGACAGTCATCGGAGTTGTACTTCCGTTAAAAGATTCGTTTGCAATCGATGATCTTCTTTTTGGTTGGTGGTTCGACTAGAGTCCAAGTCTGGTTCTTGATTAGTGAATTGTATTCACTACCCATCATGCTCTCCACATGTCAGAATATGCATTCGATAGTACATCATGAACAGTGAGTGGCTCATCTACTGCTGTCCAGAAAGCTTGAGGATTATACCTTTCTGGTGGATGTGTCATTCGCGCAGATCTTCGAACATTCGGTTGTTCTAACTCAGAAGAGGAATGACAAGGTTATCTTCGATATTGGCAGTCGATAGTTCGAAAATCATGAAATTTGTCTTCTAGGAAGACTACATCTCTGCTAATAAGTGCCCTACCAGATTCTAGATCGAAGGCCTTGTAAGCCTTATGATCTGATGGATATCCAAGCAATATAGCCTTGGTACTGGTTCAGTCGAATTTCTTCCTTAGATCCAATGGGATTTGAGCATAGCATACACATACGAAGACTCGTAGGTGATCTACGAAACTGGATATTTGAAATTATTGAGTAACTTGTTGTACTTGGTCACTTGGTAGGAATTAAGGACCACCGACTGCCAGGAAACCAACTTAAAGTGGCTACCATAAGGATAACAAGGGCAATCTCCACTCAAAGACTCCTTAAACCTGGAGTGATTCTTTGCATTAGGTGTATCTACTTGAACTTTGTTCAGCAGATTTGAAGGCTGGCTTTGGGGGAGGGAATCAGTTGTGCAGCAAGAGCTGTATAACCTCTAAAGCAGGTTCGACAAATTGTCTTGTTTTTGACAAGAGTGCCTTTGGTACTTTTACCTCTTTGAAGAGAGTTTTTTAAAAGACACAAAACATTCAGTCAATCTATATGCACAAATTTCCAGCCTACACTCTTGATATTTCATCATCATCAATATTATTGGGTAGTTGAATCCCAAATCAAATGTAAATAAAGAGATTATGAGAAAATGAAGCCTGGCAGGTTTATTTGGAGAGATAACCTTGCATAAAAGAATTTCGGGCCCCCAATCTTAGTGATAAAGAAAATGACAGATGGAAGGGATATTTTGTGGATAAACCGCCCTCCAAACCTGTATGTTTCTTTATCACCAGATTATTTTTCTTGCATTGATTGTATGTTCTAATTAAGATTAAGCTTTCCATACGACAGACAGTTCCTGCACTGGTTCCCCAAAACAGTTGCAGAGTTGAAAAACAAAAACCCTGAAATATTTTTTAAATAAATTCCATAATTTCCAATATCAGAGAATCCTGATCTTCCTGTCCATTCAATTGTGAATCACTCACGGGACAACGATGTCGTTCTCTTTGCTTTTGTTCAAGCTGAATTATGCAATACTGAAGCAAAAAAGATGGAGGCATAAAAAAGCTTTGTTGTACAACTCTTAAATGAGCTAAAAAGTACGAGAACTCCACAGACTACATCAAGTATCGCAACTTGCTGAGACTTTCTGGTTCATAATAGTCTTACTTTAAAAGATCCGAAACTAATATCACTTACGAGACGTATGAGCCGATCAGCATAAAATACAAAATCGTGCTTTGTGGTTTCTTGATCACGAATGAGTGTATGCATCCCTCGGATCTGCCATGTTCACAAAGAGTAGTTACTCAATTTTTGCATGCTGAGATTGCAACTAACAATCAAACCCATGAATGACTGGGTCATCACATTGCAGCGTCACCACAACTCATAGCTGAAGATTGATTTGATAAAATTGCAAGGGAATTACATGCTGAAGGTACCCATCCATATTTGTACAGGAAGGAGAACAATGTTATTGCATTACTCAAATCTAGTCCAACCATGATTCTACTAATTCAGCCATAATTGAAGATCTGGACGGACGACTACTTGAAGAGAGCTGATGCATCTAGGCGACTTTAGCTCTTTTTTGAGATGCAAAGTTCTCAATTCTTTCCTCATTTTTCCATTTTGAGCTGATTGTTTTTTAGCTTTTTGAAGCTGCAGTAACAGCAACTGTTTGAAGGAAAAATCACCTGGAAAGTGGACTGTATAACATACACATTGGCATAAATTTTACTGAGATCGTGTTGGCCAAGCTTTGTTCGTATATGCTGTACTATCAAGTCAATGGCGACATGGTTGTCTCCTCCACGAGGAATGATCACATCCGCATATTTTTTGGTCGGCAAAACAAAGTCGTCAAAAGCCGGTTTGACAAACTTTGCATACTGTGCATGAGCAATGGAGACAAAATTCAGGAAATATCATTATATATACTAATCATTATAAAGGACATAAGTTCTAAGAACACAAATGAATGGTACAAAGTCAAACAATATCTCACTAAAAAACATTGCAAGCACCTACCTCATGTTTTAAGATTTTTTAAAAATGGATCACAAAGGACATCAAATTGACATCATCTCTCTCTCTCTCTCTCTCTCTCTCTCTCTCTCTCTCTCTCATCAGCACATTACTCCCAGTTGCAGTCACCATTATTTCATTCTTCAGTGACAGCAGGATTTGATGGTTTGAGGATTTTATGATGAGCATATACATGCAACCATCACTACCACCATAGTTACATTTTGTCCTTAGCAGTTATCGGTTATTGATAGCTGCAGTTGGTAGCTGTTTTTTAGTAGCATATATGTTTTCTTTATTGTTATCGGAGACGTTTTTTACATGCTCCTATTGCAACACATACTTGACATGTACTCTTTTGTCTTATATGCCTTTTGGCATGGAAAAAACGTTAATAAAGCTTTCTTCTTCTTGAAGTTCTTCTCTCTCTCTCTCTCTCTCTCTCTCTCTCTCTCTCTCTCTCTCTCTGCCATGGCTGCCTGAGCTGTCTCCATCGACCTCCTCCATTGCTCTCCTCCACCTAAGCCAGCGTGACATCTCCCTCCTCTCTCTCCCCCGCTGCCATGGCCCCTAGAAAAAAGCTCCCCCCATTCCCTGCATGATACAAAACTGCCTCAGGCAGCTCTCCTCCACCTAAGCCAGTATGACCTCTCCCTCCTCTCTCCCCCCGCTGCCATGGCCCCTAGAAAAAGGGGGCAGCTCTCCCCGCTCCTTGCAAAACACCAATGATCTTAGGAACCAGCTAGAATGGGTGGGTTGGTTGTGTTATCCTCGTTCCTACATTGGTAGCTAGCTAGTTGTTCAATGATTTCCAACTGAAGTTCCACGTAGATCTCTTCTTATATGCAATTAGGTCCTTAGAATTGGACATACAAAATAATGAACGTTCTACCTCCAAGTATGCACTTAAGGATCTTGGTTCGTAGCTATAAAGACAATTATTGTACTTCCTTAGGTACATGCAATTATGTTGCATGTGCACTCCAGTGCTACTTTGAAATTGCACTTGTATGGCTAAAGGGTACGCTGAATAGCCTCTAGTATACGTAGAGCTAGCGCCTCATGCAATAGCCTCCAAAAAATACTTTAAATCAGTGATATACTTGCCTCCTCAATAGTTTGTTGGAATATTGTCACTGGAAGCATGCTAGGAATACTTCAAAAGTATGCTAAGATACTTCATTGTAGCACAGCTCCACAAATCGTCGTTTTCAAAAGTAGTGCTTTCAAATTATATATTGTTGACTTTGCTATTGAACAGATCTAACAAATAGACGTTTCTACTATTTACACATAGCCTTCCGAGATAACTCCTTGACATGCACTTCTGGCTCCTTGACTTGTGCACTGGTCCTAATGTAAATCTTGGGTTGATTGCCTTGTTAAAAATATTCCAGCAACGATGACTTTCTTCATGGACTACCTTTATATGCACAGACTTCATAAGATGCATTGCCTTTTTCGTCCTTTGAGATTTGAGGTCCACACCTATTATTTTTAGGTAGGGGGTATGCCCCATATCGTATTTTGGCCTCCCATTAGCTAGTTTATGTGCTAAAGCTCCTGAGTCTTATGTAAACTCCTATGATGTTGCTGTGTGTTAATTCATGCTAAGATAGCTTCCTAGCTAATTAATCATGATCTTTATAATAGCTTGTCGTCAGCTTGTGTTGATCTCCACCAACCAAGATTCATCTGACTGTGCTGACTGACCACTAGGACAACAATTCAAGCTACAGTAGCCACTCTCCAACAAACTTTGCATGAAGCACTATTTTTCAACAAGCTTCTGACTCAACAAGTCTCCACAAAAGTCTCTTTAGAAGATGCGGTCTCCAAGTTTTTCTATCCCATTATAGTCTAGTTTTGCTCCCCTACTAGCTGATGCACTGACCTGTGCTAGACCTTTCTCCTCTTCAACGAATTTGAAAACTGCCTTGAAGTTCTATGTAGATGCACTCCTCTTCAAAAGATCTACAACTATGGCTTTGATACATGATGAAGTAAAGGATTAGGTGTAGACTAGTCATACTAGTACCTACTGACAACACTAACAAACCATAAGCCACACAACAAAAGTGAACTCTAAAATATGAAAGTGTCTCCACAACTTATTTAGTGTGGAGAGGACTACCAATATTTATATTCAAAACCGACTTACAATAAATTCCCTTGATTGACTATCAATGAACAATATTACAAATTGTATTGAAGTCCTATTTATTCCAACTTTTGACTTAGAATAATCTAAATAACCATTTATACTACTTTGACGTTGACTTTGACTTTCGTCATGCGACCCTACAACATAAAATAATGTCTTTAACTTTAAGTCTTATCTCTAACAAGAAAGCCTATTTTAATATTAAGGGTAAGATACAAAATAAACATTACCTCTAACATTGTCATGAACTTGTTTGCTAACAATCCCATAATCATTGGAGACAATGAGGAACTTATTTCAAGCTTGAGTATGATGCATCACGTGTCTTTGAAATGAGAGATTTAAGTCCTCAACACTTGTAAGAGACTTGGACACCATAACAGGGCAAACACTAACTGATCCACCCAGCCTTGCCAACTCCCTATATGGAGTAAGCCCCTCCTAGCCCAATGTGAGGGCTGGTAGCATGCATGCTGCAAAGTGTCAGCCTTGTGGCTCTGACGTGGTTGACTGCATGTCGATGCCCGATGGGGCCCCGTGACAGGGTCCCGAAGCTGTGTTAGGCCCTCTATGCCTGTGGTACAGCCCACCTAATATGTGCTGGTTTGAGTTTCTTACTTTCGAACGGAGCTGGTCGTCCATTCTGAGTTAGTACAGCACCAACTGCAAAGTCGCTGGCATCTGTTTTGACCACAAATGGCTGATTGGGGTCGACGATTGTTAAAACTGGTGTGGTAGCTAAGGCCGTTTTCAGAGCATCAAAGCTCTCCTGCTATGCAGAACCCCATATGAACTCCTTCCTCTTCCCCTTAAGAACTGCTATCTAAGCTTAATTGGCAACAGAGTTCATGGTCTTCATGAAACACTTCTATCTCGGTAGCTGCCGATTCATTTGGGACACTCATGGTCTATACAAGGTGAACTTGTTTTTTATCTTTTTTACTAAACGGTCCCTTGGGACACTGCCTGACTGTGTCCCTTTCCCATGCACACAAAGCACAAACGTTCTTGTTTGGCTTTCTCGAAATCTAGTTTCAAAGACTGAATGAGTGATGGGCGTTTCTGAAGAGCATTATGTTTAGGTTTTTCTTCTTTCTTTTTTCTCAAAAATTTCTTTTTAAATTGAAAACCCTTCTGAGAAAGCTGCTCAAAAGAGGGTTGTTGTTTCGCCTTCTTCCGGCCCACTAAATCATCATAGATTTGGGCAAATCTTATAGCTTGCTCTAAGGAAGTCGGTGAATTTCTCTGAACCTCTACTTTATACTTATCTCGAAGCTCACAGACTTTCTGATAGTCATCCATATTTTTAATCTTTAATATGGCTACTCGATACTGCAAGATGTACTAGGTTAAGGATTTGTCCATGGCTGTTTTCTCCTAGGCTTCCCAGGCTCTATCAAGCTCATTTTCCGGTAGGAACTCTCGTAGGAAGGCCTCTTCAAAAGCCTTCCATGACCGGGGGGTCTGCCCCCGGTCTCCTGGAGGTTCAACCACCACTTGTAGGCCATGGGCCCTAGGGAAAGGCTGGCTTCAATTGCTTGCAAATGGTCAGGGGTCTGTTTAGCTGAGGAAGGTGTGTAAAATATATGCATTTGTCCTTCTCTTCCCCATTAAAAGTAGGAGGTTTTAAATCTTTGAAAAGACTGGGATTAGACCGAATGGGCTCACCCTCTGCTGATGAAAGTAGAGGAGAGGGCTGCTGAGAAGTGGAAGGAAGACTACCTGTTGTAAAACTACTTTTACAAGCTTTACTTCCGGCGCCACTGGCGCCAGCATTGCCCCCCGCGCCAGCAGCGCCATTGCTGCTCCCGGCGCCACTGTGACCAGAATCCAGCCGACGCCAAGTTCCTATGGCTGAAAATCTTTGATCGGTTCTAGCGAAGTCCAGAGAGCTCGGATCGATGTGCAATCACCTCACACGATCTAGGCATGATTAAAGGAAGCCTGGCGATCAATAAATTCTAGAGAGAGAAAATGACTTTCTACAGAGAGAGAACGTGCTTTACCAGCCTGGGCTGAGCACTTGGTATGAGGGGAGGTGGCGAATCCCACCAATACTATAGGGAAATGTGGGTTGTGACTCATGAAAGGGTAGAATACTTAGACAACTCAATTTTTCGCCAAAAAAGGTGAAAAAAACAGCTTATAAACAGCGGTGAATAGCCCGATTTTCGATTTGGAAGCGGGCTGGAGCTACAACTGAAGTAGGTCAACCTAGTCTAAGGATACTTCGTGCCAAATTTCAGGTCAAACGAACAAAAACCCATAAAGTGGCAACAATGCATGTATGCGAAGTCGCATGGACTACTTGTAAATATTACAAAACCTCTAAGGAAAATCGACAACAATCCTGTGCAAAAACCAAAGTCGTGTTGCTCTTGCTAGGAACCATGTGTTCCATGCAAAGAGAAATTGAACTTGTCTGTCATGTTCATAGTTGCAGCGCGATTCCCGAATCGCGATTCAGAATCACGATCAAAATCGCGATTCCGATTCGCGATTCGGGATTTTCCCAGAATCGTGTAGAATCGATTTTTTTTTTTTTTGAAATTTTTTTAGGCAATATGGGTATCAAATGAAAGCTCTGATCGAGGGGATTATGATTGTGTAGTTTGCCGACTGTTTCGGGTGCGAAACACCAAAAAGTGTGTTTTCACTCGGGGAGTTGGAAGGCCAAATCATGAAGAGGCCTTACCGTCGGGGGCCGTTGGGGGGCGTTGCCCCCCAAACCCCCCACCAGGGGGCTACCGCCCCCCGAACCCCCCGTTTCCCGGGGGGCTACTGTCCCCCGAACCCCCTAGAGCTTCTTGCTATATAGACATTGTAGATAAAAATGCCACCCCCCCCCTGTAGATAAAAATGGGGTCCAAATGCGTGCCGAGAAGGGCCCAATATTTATGCCCCCAACTGTATGTACATTGCACTCACATCTCCAGTGAACCAATTGCAAAAGTGTTCATCATCCATACAGTTGATAGTCCAAACTGTAGCATTAACATTTACTGAAAACCAGAGCAAATGACAACCGGATAGCTACTGAAAAAAAGATCTGTTTGTGCCTCATCTACTGCACTTATGAGAGGCAAAACGCTGGTTTGACCATTGATCCCCTAAAAAAATTTCAACAATAAGCTATTTTTCCAAAAAAAAAAAAAAAAAAAAAAATTTCTGCGATTCTGGGTCACGAATCGCGATTCGCAGAATCGCGACCCGCGAATCGCAGACCCAACGAATCGAGATTCGCTGCAACTATGGTCATGTTACATATGACAACACTGCAAATATTTTCCAAAAGTGTCTACATAGGAAGAGATATAAAAAACATAGAAAAACATTATCTAGTATTATATCTATTTCCAAAATTAGAATATATCCAATCTCACAAATTTATATAGAGAAGTCAGTGATGTCATAAGTGCACAAAATGAAATAAGCCTTAATGGGGTGTTTGAACGTTTTATTTATTCCATTTCCATTTCTAAACATAAATTGTTTGGTAAGGCCTTGCATGCTTACAAAGCAGATAATATGTATGTATTGTAGATATCAGTGACTTCACTGCATGAAGAGCCATGAACAAGAGGAGTGAAACTGTGATTGAAAGGCTTAGTAGACGAATCAAGAATAAATCTATATATGTGGGAAGCCTCCTTCAATAGATCATTGTGAGAGAGTGATGGTGCACTCATGAAGAGTTTGAGATTCTCTTGTAGAACACATTTGTGTAAAAAAAGAATTCATTGAATGCAATATTTTTTTAAGGCTATTCATGTAATGTTTCATGCATGTTTCTAAACAAGATCGGGATTATTAATCTACAAAAATGGAGCTGAAACTATGAGATTTTTCAAAGCTCGAAATATCTCATTTGAAGATTCACTCCACTATTGGAGGGTTACACCTTCTTGCTTATCTTCCCTCTCAAAACATCATTAAGAGGAACTACGATCTCGCACTATCTTGATTCTCTAATATACTTTTGGAAACGTACATATAACACCCAACAACGACTTTGATTGACGGACTATTTTAGGAACTGGCCATTCCACAATACTCTTATTTTTTACATTCAATCTTCAACCGTTCAAAGGTAATCCAAGGACCCAAATAGATATCTACCTATAAGAATAGCTCAAATCGAACAAAAAATGAGCATGCAATGGTGTCTTGAATCAAGAATAAGTCTATAGACGTGGGAAGCCATCTTCAATAGATCATTGTGAAAGAGTGATGGTGGAGGACTCGTGGAGAGTCTAAGGTTCTATTGTAGAGCACATTTGTGTAGAAAAATTCTTACGTTTTCACTTGTTTTAAAAAAAGGTATTAAATGTGTGTTGATCTTACGTAGATAAATATCTACCAATAAGAATAGTTCAAATCGAACAAAAAATGAGGATAAATGAAGTCCTAGTGACTCTTTAAACCAGCACAAGGGCCTAGTTATAGGCTGAGATTGGATGAAAGTGCAAGGGTCTAGTGTTACTGCAAAGGCTCCTTGAAGAAGTTCAAGGGCCTGGTGACTAGGTAAGATACTGTAAAAAACTGAAATGAAGTTCGTTCTTGAACTATTTCAGAGGCCTGGAGATGGAGTAAGATGCAAAGATCTTGAATATCTCTTTTGAGCTGCCAAAATAAGTCCGTCGAGCGATTCATTGGACCATTTAAAATACTATTCGAACCTATTTAAAGTTTGGACTTTGGATGTATCAAGAGTGAAAATTCTGCTTGCATGATTTCTAAGAAGGCGATAAATTTCAAAAATCATGTTTTATGGACTTAGAAGAAGATTATCAGAGAATATTAAGTTTAAAGATCAGTCTTGGCAAGAAAATGAGATCATTTTGCAACTTGGAATTGTTCAAGATTTACCTCCTGGGACACGACATAAATATATTACAAGTCAATTAGAACGAAAACCATTATAACATGCAGGCAAGAGGAAAACCTTCTACACTTGGAGACGGCACATAGAGGAGCACACTCATGGGGATGGGAGAAAGGAATCTACAATAGCAGGCTACTAAAAAGTTCCAACTTTCCCCAGCAGCCCTCACTAACTCTGCTTTAGTACCCCTCTGATTATAATTCACCAAGTTACTTATCAGTAAATGATCTGTCCCTTGAACACTGACTGAAGCAGCAGACAAAGAGCACACGAAGTATAAACCACTAAAGAGCAGATAACAAGTAGAGATTCCATCAAAGTCCAGTGTAAGAAAATTCAACTTAGTCTTACAAATGTAGGTGAAGTATATATTATTTGTGTTCCCCCAAAAACCTATGTATGAAATCTCTCTTTTTAGTCGCATATATGGAACCTTACCTGTTCAATGACACCATTAACATCCCTCCCCCTCTCAAGAGTGTCACGTCTTATACGTCTTGCAAGTCTAACATCCGCATCTGCACTGACAAGAGACAAAGAGACAAATAGACAAAAAAAGTACACTTAAGAACATATCATGTGACTACAGTTCTTCATTGATCTTCCAGTTCAAGGATAAAAACAGAGTTAAATGGCTGAACTTGGAGAAATGGCTAAGATGATACAAAAAAAACTACAATTAAGCACATATCACGTAAATACGGTTTTTCACTCTTCTTGCAGTTCAAGGAAAGAGACAAAGTTAAATAGTCGGACTTGGTAAAATGGCTCAGAACAGAGTAAACAGTTACTAGAGCCAACTTTTCTTTCCCAAAAACAGGGGATGATACCCTAGTTGGAGAAAGACAGGAACATGATTGCGTATCAATTTTACTATCTTGGTGTAACATCACAATGACGGCAAAGCAGAGTGAGACTTGAGATCTCTATCACCAAAGTTTCATTAAGTTCTTATCTACAAGGATCAATCAATGAGTACGTCTCTGCGTAGAGGGGGAGCAAGGAATGAACTCACGCCAAAAAGCGCCCGAAGAAGAACTAAAGAGAAGGTCAATAAGACGTCTCCCTTCAGTATCATCGTAGGAACGCTTCTTACGATGGAGAACACGGTGGTAGGAGCGTCGGGAAGATCGAAGCAGATGTGGAGCATGGATACGTGAATAAGTAACTGACTGGTGAAGGGAACGACACTCGGCATCATACCAAGGAGGATGCAATGGTCGAGGTGTGCGTCGAGTCTTTTGGGAATGGGGTTTCGTGAGAAGAGTTAGTGAGGCAGCTGTGTGGAGAGAGGTGGTGAGAAAAGCAACCTGGGTGTCAACTAGACCGTCATGAGGAAAGGAGTGTAAAAGTGAAGCCAAGGACTGCCAGTACAGTGGCATGTAAATGGGATCAAATGTGTACGTGGGTGCTCGGGTAATCATGGGTAGTGTAGATAAATGAGTGGGTGGGAGGTGGCCGATATCGAAGGAGAGAAATGAGTGATCAGAAAGGTGGTGGGAGAAACGCGGAAGTCAGAGACTATGGGTACAATGGATGGTGACCCCGGTGCATAAGCGAATAATAATCAATCAATCTTGAACTATGAAGCCTAAAACCATCAATGTTGTCTGGGATAATACCAGAACATAACAGAACAGAGATGCATTTCTTTGACCATCAAAACTGTTATATTTGGATGGACGGCATTCAAGAACTCCAATGTGTAGTTGTTTAAAAGATATGAAATCTAGAAGTTGCGTCAAGACCTGTCTTCCTTTCTCACTAACAACTGTGGCATAAGAAGTTTTAAGACAACACCAATAAGAGTATTGCACATATGTCGAAAGGTATTTATTTTAAGATCTACAGATTAGAGACTAGGGTACAGAGGACCTTACAGCAAAAATCTAAAAAACATTACATGATCTAGATCTACATTTGGAGTTAAGGCACCTTGTATAAGCAGACCCACAAAGCAGAAGGCAGCAGGAAGCAAGACATGCAAGAAAAAGACTAGAATTATAATGATCCTAATAAACTACAATAACACTTATGTCACAAAAGAGATTCAACCTTTCTTCAGGATTTATGATAGGTTAAGGGGGAAACAAAATTACCCCAAAAAAAACATGCAGCAAACTACATATAGAAGAAACCTGTAAGTAAAGAAAGACGAAATAAACCTGTGTCAACAAATATCTTCATGTTCATTAACTCGCGAACACGAGCATCATGGAAAACCAAAATTCCCTCCATTATGATGACATCTGCAGCATTGACCTAAGTCAAAAAAAAATCTCAGCAATTCAAAACGTGCCAAAATCATAAGCTTCAATAAGCATTGAGCTGATTTGTTGTCAACAGTATCACAGTAAACCTAAGCATTCTGTCTTATGTAAAAAAAATCATATCTTTCGGTTATCAGATTTGAAATGACAAAAGAATCATTCTTTGATTTCTAGTATATGAAAACTGAACATCAACATATACCCACTCAAAATGGCTTCATACATATAGAGGATTTCAAATGTTATACAGCAATAAAGATTTTATAGCATCTTCATACAATTCTACAAGAACTTGCAGTTCACGTCACTGTGTCACAAAGACACAATATTCTAAAATGTTCTGCATTCTACCAGTCACGTGTGAATCAGGCCAAGAAAGGTGTCTTTAACTTCATAAGGCAACCTTGACTTCTCAACTCAAAGGACTTTTAGATACGTAGCAAACGCCTAAGCACATCATATGTTTTAGAAACATCGATACATACACTAACTTTTGAGTGCCAACAAATTTGCAGGTGTTTTTCTGACCTGGCGAAAGCGTTCGGTGGATCGCTGATGTTTCTTGAAATCATAGACAGGAATCTGTATTCGTTCAGATTGTTTCATTTTTTGAAGACATTCCAAAAGTTGCTCGGTATCAAATGCATCTGCAACATAGCGGTTATAAGCATTCAGCATGACAGGACATATCAGGAACTAACCTAAAGCATCCACTAGATTCAATAAAATTAAACTGGATGACCCAGATTTGACACTTATCAGGGTTGAGTGAAATTTCAAACCTACGAAAGCAAATGAAGATTTTTTCTAATGCTTCAAGGTGCTTGTCAGCTGAAGAATGTACACCCAAATCATCGAGATAAATCTCGACGATCTGGTGTAACAAGTCTTGAAATGTCATTTGCATAACGCGTTGAAATGTCAAAGGGATGTTACATAAGCCAAAAGACATGACGTTATTCAGTATAGCTGAAGCAGTAAAATTATGTTCTTTGCTTTTCATTAAGATTCTGTAAGCCTAAAGAACATCTTGACTATTGACAAAAATCCCAAAAGGAAGTAGCAAGGAAAAGAAGATGAACGACCATGAGTCTCCAACTTTTGATTAATGAATCGGTCACAAAAAAAATGATTTCCAAGGGCCGCTGCCCTTGTCTAAAGTTTAACAGATTGCTCAATACAAAAACTTCTGCAGTAGACTTGTATCTTTCATGGAAGTTGCTATAATAGCTTCTACCAGCATTCACCCAATCCACTTTTCTATCAGCCACTATCATAAGTTTAAAAATTACAAAGTGCTGATGAAGGTGATATATAATATTTAACAGAAAATTATCTCAGCTTAAGACCATAGATTGGCAGCATAAAGAACAGGGGTTGATCGGCACGAGTTTTGTACAAAACGTGCCACGTTACATGCATACCTTAGGAACCGTTCCTAAAAAAAATTAAATAATCAATCAAAACATTGAAGTGGGTAAATCTTTTTGTGGACTAAAACAGATTTTTGCACATACAAAAAAGGTTTATGTTCTTTTTTCTATCCGTGTTCCTAAGTTGAAATCTAAGTTTCAGATGCTCTTAGAATCAGGAACAGGAACAAAAATAAATACAAAGCTTAGGAATAGGAACATGATCCTATTCGTGTTCTTAAGTTGAAATCTAAGTTAAATTTGCTCTTAGAAACAAAAATTAGGAACGAACAGGAACTTCAACTTAGGAACAGGAACTTAGGACGAGGAAAAGGAACAGGAACGTAGGAAAAGGAATAGGAAGTTAGGAAGAGAAACATGAACTCAGAAACAATAACAGAAATTCATAGATAGTCGTGTCAGATCATAAAAGAATCTTCGAACAAGATTTCAGGTTGAGTCTCCAAATGGAAAATCACTTTAAAAGAGTAGTTACCATTTACTATCGGCAGTCCCATTATGATTTTCAGCAAAACATAACAGAAATATGCACTGAGAATTTCTCGATTTTTTTTGGGGGTTCAGTCACTGAACTTCAGTGAAAGATGAAGAACTTATAGTTTTTGGCCAGATGCGGATTGTCTTTTCATTATGATTAGAACGGTACAGATGGCCATGATGTCTCAGACGGCCATAAACACAGCATAACAACCTCAGGCATCTTAGATATAGCTTGCATAGATAGATAGTATGCAATCATGATAACAGTCTAATGACAGATTCCAGAACATTTCTGAAGTAGTGCACACGAAAACCTCTATCAGAGTATATATTAGGATCAATGGAAGAGGAACCAACACGGAAGAAGAGTGACTCTGGATCTCCACCCACAATCCTCTACATTCACAGGCCACCATATAGGACCAGCGCCCAGCCTCTAGGAGGCCATGCACTCCTCTCACATGCACAGTTGCCACTGTGCATGTGGATGTCCCTCATGCAATCTGAGCATGTGGCACACAGGTCCTACATAACTTGAGGGACCCACCCTTAGCATCTAAGGGTGCCCTCCACTTAGTGGCACTCCCTATGAATATAGACCAAGCCCTCTAGATTCTAGTCCCTAAGGGTTATTATCCCGAACTACGGGGCTGAGTGTCACCCCGCCGGGACCCCTTAGGGTCTAACGAGTCACTAGTATCCCTGTGTTTGCCAATGGCCATAACATCTCCTCCCCCTAAAAGGAGCTTTCGTCCTCGAAAGCGATATCTTCAAAGACGAAATCAGGATACCTCTTGCGAAGCTTGCTTACAGACTCCCAGGTTGCCTCTTCTTGGGACTCATCCTTCCAGTTGACTAAAACTTCTCGAAAGACCGCATGACGAGCCTTGCGATTTCGGATATTCAGAATTTTCTCTGGTTGATGTGGCAAGGAATTGGGTTCCTCGAAGGCTATTAGGGTGTGTTCTGGGACAACCTGTTGTCTTCTTCTCGCAACACCCGCTTCAGTCGACTGACACGAAAGACCGGATGTACCTTTGCGGATTCTGGCAAAGCCAGCTGGTAAGCAGAACTTCCAATTCTCTTAAGTATTGTGAAGGGACCACAATACCTTGGGGATAACTTAGGACACTTGCCTGTGCTTAGACTGCTAGAGTCTTCAGGAACTTTCAGAAACACCTGATCACCTTCTTGAAAGGTCACATCCCTACGGGTTTTATCCGCATAATGCTTAGCTCGCGCTTGTGCTTGCTTCACATTAGCTTTAGCTATCTTGATCATAGCTTCCATATCCTCAAGAAACTCTCTAACACTCTGTACTTTTTCCTTCCTAAGCCCTGCGGCCATAGGGGCTCTAGGCTGAAATCCATACATTAGCATGAATGGACTATACCCTGTAGTGGTATGTTTAGTGCTATTATAAGCAAATTCCAAAAGCGGAAGATATTCTTCCCAATTGGTTTGCTTTTTACTGACATATGCTCGTAGAATATCTTCTAGAACCTGATTGACCCTTTCCGTTTGACCATCCGTTTCGGGATGATCAGTGGAGCTCATAGACAACTTAGTTTCTAACCTGCTAAACAGTGCTCTCCAAAAGTTACCTGTAAACTTTGGATCTCGATCGCTAATTATATTAGCGGGAAGTCCATATAGCTTATAGATGTTTTCTATAAAAAGCCTGGCGACTTCTGGAGCTGTAACAGTTTTCTTGGTCGGTACAAACCGCACCATCTTGGTCAATCGGTCTACAACTACCCATATCGAGTCATGGGACCTGTGGGGTTATGGGCCCACCACGCTTCTGAGCATGTGGCACACAGGTCCTACCTAACTTGAGGGACCCACCCTTAGCATCTATGGGTGCCCTCCACTTAGTGGCACTCCCTATGAATATAGACCAAGCCCTCTAGATCCTAGTCCCTAAGGGTTATTATCCCAAACTACGGGGCTGAGTGTCACCCCGCCGGGACCCCTTAGGGTCTAACAAGTCACTAGTATCCCTGTGTTTGCCAATGGCCATAGCAGTATAAGTTTGATGATCTATTCAGTGTCCCTAAGATGTAATGCAATGATTGCAAGAAACAACCCAATGATCCCTTGGTTGCAATTTTCAGAAACTGCATAAACTGTAGACCCCCATGATCATCCCAAATCTCCTGTACCGTTTCCCTTTTCTAATGCATGCAGGTCAGAAAAGACTTGAGCATAATATCTACCTGATCACTTCCACAAGCTCTATGTGTAGGCCACAATTGAAGCTGAAGAGGTAGTTCTGTACTTGCTGAGAATATTTAAGATGGGCATTGAAACAGAGAGAGAACAATCTTATGTACGAACAACTATTGATTTGTATGTACAGAACAGCGTGTGGCCACCGCCCTCAAAACAACCAAAACAGGATTCTATGCTCAAGACTTGATTCTCATGAACAGATAAAGAATTTTTTGGCACTTTTTATGAATCTGTAAATATGCTCTATATGAAAACAATATACCTGGATGGTCAAAATTGTATTCACTGACGTACTCCATTTCTTCTTGGGTCAATCCACGGTAGAATGAGTCCTGCAAACATGAAAGATGGTGCATCTGATGGAACTTTGGCTAACAACGAAAAGTTACAAAATTTTCATTTACAATAGAAAGAAACCAAGTGACATGGAGCTTGGAAGTACAAAGAAATAGCATCATAGCCAATAAGCGGAAGAAAAAGACAAAAAATTTCAAAGAGAAGCCAATACATTATCTCATACATAACCAATGCATTTAACAGATGAGACATCTGGAGCCGAAAATGTCATTACGATTGCCCAGTCGAATATAGTTCTAAACAGAAATCGTCTCTCAGCTGGCAAACATTTAGCTCGAAAATTTTGAGCAAAATTTCTATTGGGCCCCAAGTTTGAAGCTGAAGATTTTGGTCCAGGTACAAACTTAGACATGTTTTTGCATGAACTCAATCAGCCTTTGAACCACCAGATTTGATTTTGAATAAAGCTAGTATAAATACCAATCCTGAAATGATTTTACGCTGATATCTAGTAAAATATCGAACTGTCACTCTCTTTGCAACTGTAATGCTTTGAAAGTTCCAAAAGCGAAGCTGATAAGCATTTAGAACCAAAATCATAATATAAAAATATCACTGAGCATAATGTGCACTCTAAAAGAATCCCAATGCTAACGATGAAGTTCGCATACGTACAACCTTGATGGCCTAGATAACACAAAGGCCCTTAGAACTGTCCACAATGCCTGGGTGAAACATATACCTTCAGTCGCTGGTATAAACTGTAAGCTAACAAAAATTTATCCACGTTTAGCAACCTTATTACAACATAGTGATTAGAGCCATAAGTTGTGAAGATGCTCATCAAAGTCGCACATAAATACACGAGGTCAACAGCTCATAAGTTTCAAGAAATCACTGTAATCAGCAAGTCACATCCCAAAAAAAGCAAACAGTAGTTTGGCTGGATAGGGAATGCACTAGATGAATAGCCAATAATTTCCAAATCTGTAAGGCATAGCAGTTACTAATACCTGTAGGTCAACAGCTTGTAAACTCAAGGCTACATCCACCAGGCCAAGTTAGATCCACAAACAAACAAAAAAATTGGCTACCTGCAGTCTGTGTTCCATGAATAGGCATTGATATTTATTCAAAGCATATTCGCTAGGGTCCCAACACGGTACTACAGCTATGCAATATGAGGTTGAACTAATGTCCTGGGTGTAAAAGTGAGCGAGGATGCATATGTCGTTCGGATGAATGAGCACTGAAAGATTTGATACCTTAGCATTACAACTACAATTAAGAAGCACAAAAGTGTTCCAGCTGGCAGCCTCTATAAGGGCAAATCTTCATACTGGGAAGGTGCCAAATTAGCAAGAACGGATCTCTTTCTGTAATACTTGTCCCATTCAAGCAACCTAGCTGCTGTTCTTGCATCCATCTTCACCACCTAAACTATCAACAAAAAGAAAAAAAAGCCACCTGATTAACAAGGACCACTCTGTGGTCATGGAGCTGTTGAATAATCATATTACAAACTGTAGTCTTTCCAGATGCCGTACCACCAGCAACACCTGCAATTCATAAAAAACAAAACAGCATCCTGTCAGATTACAGGGCAACAGTGAAATTTTAAAGCATTTGGAAGTGATTTAATTTTCAAAATTCTAGCCAAAGCAGGTTTTGAGGCTCTCTAAACGCTGGAAAAGCCACTTGGCATACAGGATCTCATGCAACCACTGAGAAAGAAAGAAAAAAAGAAAGCTTTATTAATATCTCGTTCCATGTCAAAGGTATATAAGACGAATAGGTACATATCAAGTGTGGAGCATTTAGGAGCGTATGAAAACATCTCCAAACCTATGAAAGAAAAATCTTCTAATGTGAATCTAAGTACAAATACCACTAATAAAGAAATAGGATATGTATGAACCATGAAATAGCTATGTATGTAAAACCTCAAAATCATGTCCTAGAAATGGTGGTGATGCTGATGCTGCCGCTACTGAAAAGGGATGTAATACAAGCTGCACTAGGAAGTAAGGCTGGGGTGAGCTACCGACGTCAAATGTGGAAGGGACCTCTCCTCATGCTAGGATAGATAGGTCTAGCTGTAGGGTAACGCTGGGAGGTGCATTGTCTCTGAGCACTGCGAGAGGTCATAGCATCATCATCCCCATCGTCCTCTGGATCTGATTTGGTCGTGGTTGCCGTCTGGAGAAAGAGGAGGTGATATGAAGCTATGTGTCTAGAGTACTCCAATGAGAAGATTTGAGATCTTGTCATAGTAGATCTCTCGTATCATAAGTGCAACACAGCATGGATCCTCATAGGTAACAAGTGAGCGCAATGTGAGTTGTGTATCTCTTAACAAACAATATTATCTCCCTTGAATTTCATAATAGGCTGAGCATGTGCAGATGAAGTGCTCCTCAGTCTCGACCTCGCCAATGGAACATCACTGGCAGATTCTATCCTCTCGCGGGGCACTCTAAAACCGTCCCGTCTTAACCTCAAGCTGGTGTGAAGAGACACGGAACTAACCCAATATGAATATGAGACCATGTCTTAACCTAGAACACAGGTAGTATGGTACAAGTGGGATTCCAGATATATGTGTCTCTAGAAAGTGGAGTCGATAAAAGTCGGATTTGGCCCCCAACTAACCATGCCAAGCTCGATCAAGATAAGCTCTGTAGATGACACATCTGATGTAATCATGAGTACCTAAGAGAAGGGCAATGATGGAGATGCCAAGTGTGTCAAGGAGGCGAGAAGCGTGAGAGAACCAAGCCAACTAACAGCCCTGACTAATGTAAACGTTGGGATAAGATGAGAGTCGCCTGCATGAATCCCTACTCAGAACTCTAAAGCTCACTAACTCGTTGGATATTTGTGATGAGCTGGAGTATGCCATCAAGGTACGTAGGTGGGACCACAAACTCTGCAAGGATGATTTGGTGTGAGACTGAGGGTAACCCATATCATACGTGAGACCATAGTAATCTGTAGTTGCAAGATACTGGCCCAAAATGAGGCAAGACCAGTGCACCATGTCGTTGTTGCATAGAAAGTTGTAGGGGAAACAGTGACATCAAAAAGCCGACACTTACTCGTAGCATCTCGTATAAACTTACAAAAACAGAATCTCTCAAGCTAGGCAAGGGAAGTATGACCCTTCCCAAGTCTGATAAAAGTTGCCTATTCCATACTAAAGATAAGACCAGTAAGAGTATGCCTAAGTAAGCGTAGAATGAAACAATCTCCAATGACTGACTGTCAAGAAGAAGTTTTTGTCTCAACATAAAGCTCCTAGATGTGTTGAAGATCATCACTTTTGTGTTCCCAATTGTAATGCCTAGGTCCTATCTAAAATAGAAGGCATGAAGGTAATCAAGTTGTCTCTGTAGGCCCTCTCTAGTAGGAGAAACGAGACCACATCATCTGCATAAAGAAGAATGGTGATCAAGATGTCTCCAAGTCTGCATCCAGACCCACCACACTACTCAATGACCCTCTCCAGCTCGTCAACATATAGCCCAAAAGGTGTGGGAAAGAGGGAGCACCCCTGCTTCACCCCACCAGTGATCTCCTCAGAAATACCTCTCACTCCAAAAACATCCTAATACTCTCTCATAGCCATCACTGCAAGGACTGTGTCATCAGAAAAACCAAGGTCTCGTATCCCAAGGAGCATGGAACAAAATCAAAGGCTTTCCTGAAGTCAACGAAACAACAACAAACTCGCTCTCTATGATGTCGAGCTTCCTCAATGATGGCCCTTAGAGTAAAGCTATGATCTGTGGTGGAATAATGGGTTCTAAACCTAGCCTGGCCCATGCGTGCAATCTCTTAGTCTTTTTCTCAGTGCCCACATCTAACTGAAGAATAGTGCCATATTGCTTCGCAATGACATGTCCAATCATAAGAGTCCAATAATTACTAGGATTCCTGGGATCACCATTTTTGTGTATAGGATGGATGATGTTAGTGCACCAAGAGGAGGGAAAACTAGAGACAATGACCTGATTGAGTAAGGTGGCTAAGAAAGGTGACAACAAATCAGTTGCATGGATCAATAGCTCAGATTCAAAATCATCAATGTCTCTTGTTTTACAGGTGTTCAATTTCTTGATGGCGTTAAAGACCACATTAGCAGTGAAGAAAGTTAACTAAAAAGGTCTAGCGAAATGAGTGTATCGGTATGGATGGCATATAAGGTGGTGCCATAATCAGTCCAGATGCGCAAGTCATCAAGGAGTGGAGGCGGAGCACAATGGAGAGAGAGAGAGAGAGAGAGAGAGAGAGAGAGAGAGAGAGAGAGAGAGCTTCATTAATGTTTTTTTTTGGATGCCAAAAGGCATATAAGACTAGTAAATATACATGTCAAGTGTGTGGTATCAATGGGAGCGTGTGAAAACGTCTCCAAAATCATAGCGAAAGAAAACACAATAACTAATTACTATGAACTAAAATGAGTATAATGCTGCTAGATATACAAAATGAGGTATAACAATATCATTTTCAATATCATCATGATCTGCTATTGAGGAAGAAGGATGTGATGCGAGCTGCAACACGAGGTAACTCTGGTGGTCACTAATGTCGTCCAAGATGATGAGAACTATGTCTCCTCATGAAAGGACGGGTAGCTCGAGTTGCGTCATGACTATGAATGGTGTGTTGTCTCTAATCTCTATGAATATGTGTATCACCGTCCATCTCATCATTAACCCAACGTGATCTTCTCCTAGAGAACAAAGAGGTAATCTGCCAGACCAATCTCTCTGAGTACATAAGTGATACATATTGTCAATATTGAGTCCCCCTCGAAAAGTGAGAAATGAATATGCCAAATGAATTCAATAAACGTGATACCTGGGAGAATGAGGACAAATGATGCCCCTACTCATAGATCATGTGATGATGTGAGTGCTCGGCATGGATATCTTTGTCCTCATGTCCATAGCACCGAACTCCAACGCTCTCTAGATGTAGATGATCAATTTGAAGACAACCTCCAGGCATGCGAACTCGGCTAGGACAATAAAATGTGGAACAAAAGGCTTGGCCCATATCAAACGTGAAAGCATAACAGCCTAAAATTGCGTGAGGCTAGCCCGAACTGAGGATGTAAGCCCAATGCATCATATCTCTCTTGCACACATGATTGTAGGGGTGTACCAAAGTGTCAAGCAAGCGACACTTACTTGGAGCCTTCCGTAGTCTCATTAATTAAACTACTCCAAAATGACTTCAAAAGATTGCCCTTTCCTAAGTTGACTAGTGGCAACCCATTTCATACTAAAGATGGGGACCATGAAGAGAACACCCAGAAGTGTGTCAGAAGAAACTCGCCAGTGGTACATGGATAAACATCTACCCTTAGCCTTTGTAGACCCCTTCAAATCTAAGACCGTATTTGAAGGCAGATTCCAAAACATGGCACCATTCTTTGTCCATCCCTTATTACATAAGAGGCAAGCCCTTTCTTTCCATCTCGAATTAGGTTAGTTCCATCTACCTATCTTGAATTGTAGCTCATGCATGTTTGTGCATAACCTTCAAATGCGTTGTTTTTGCCTCTTTGGATTATATGCCTGGATAATATGTTGCACATAATCCTCTTTGAATGGATTTATTTGATTCTTGTAGTATTTGATTTTTTCTTTTAGGTGTTACTTCCAAAGTCCTTTATAAAATTCTCAAGAAAATTTCAATTCTTGAATGCTTCGGACCACTCATTTGGGTTTACCTAAAAGCAAAACATTGTGATTTTAAGTTCTCAGAAATGAAATGTACACTACCTATATATGGCATCATGTGCTCATGTTCAGCCTAAACTTCAATAAAACTTTTAAAAAATCGCACAAAAAGTATGACTATGGCACATTTTGAGGTTGAGTCTCTACCTTGAGACAGATTTCCCATTACCCGACTCCCACAAGCCTGAATCTGAGCATGATTCTGCCGTCAAATGCAAAAGACACGTCTATAGAATTCCTTGATTCTGCAATTCATGTCTGGAGCACTAACTATCAATGCAGTCTGTCTACTTTTGGAAGAGGCATTAAATCAAGCTCAAGTTTGATTTTAACCCTATAAACAAGAAGGTAGGCATACTCCAGGCGCCTTAAGGTCGAACTCAATCTTTAAAATTGTTATATTCCAGACACGAATCTTATGGATCTTATTCATCTGGAGAGCCATTAGCTAACCTCCGGTCCAAAAACACCAGATACTAAAGGAATACTTACAAGCATGCCATCCCAAATTATCCTCATCATTCCGTACCTGCGGTAGCAACGACATGATGCAGCTAGATTGGGTAACTCCATCCTCATCAAAAGTTCAGAATTAGTATTCATCAATCTCAAATGAAGGGAACTGCATTGGGTACAGCTAGTGCCATTGGTGGCGAGGAAAAGCAAGTAAACTGAAACCTACCGAAATTCATTATAAAGGAAGGGGGAATTTTCAATGAGGATCCTGATAGAACGGTAGCAACAGAAGAGTGTGGAGAACTACCACGCCTGTAATATTGCTATCTGTGAAGCACACCCAAACCTGTGTGTAGCAAACACACTCTCCAATGGCAAAAAGTAATGAAGCTATTCAAAGGACATTATTGATAAGGTGGTGAGGATAGTCAGAAAATTGCAAAATTCTCAGAAATTAAAGTGAAGAAAGGTGTAAAGGGAACGCACCGATGACAAAAGGCTGCTTGTTTTTGTTGGCGGCTTTGGATCTAGGAGTGAGCATGCCGTCCTCATCAACATGACGCGTAAAGAAATGGACGCTAGGAGCGGGATCCATTACTATTTCACCACCACCACTACCCTCACTGGCTCAATTATATTCGATCGCAATGATAACAAAGCAAGTGAGATAAACTACCACTCGTGCCTCAAGCTCTGGAGCTTCTCAAAAAGGGGATCGATCATGGATCGCAATACTGATGCAGAAGAAGCATTTAAGCAGGCATCACACCACATCACTGCGAAAGCGCCACTACGGAAAGCGCCACCAGATAGATAGATAGATGCCACTGCCCAAAGCGCCACATCACACCTCTGCCCAAAGCGCCATCACACAGACAGATAGATCCATTCAAACTATAAAATTATATACATATATATATACTATCTCCACAGGAGACGAGAGAGAGAGAGAGAGAGAGAGAGAGAGAGCTAGAGCTAAAGGATGAGGACTACATGCGAACAGCTAAACCCTTTGTAAAGCTTAAAAGAAAAGAAGAAGAAGAAGAAAGGAAGAGAGACAAGAGCCACAGCTGGCGACGACTACTGCTAGTTCACACTGCGAATAAAAGTTTAAAGGTCCCACACTTTGGGTCATTGTGATAGGTGAGAGGTTATTCACATGCGAATCAAATTCTTTGATTCCAATTAAAGTTTAAAGGTCTCAATGTCACGGTTTTGGGTCATTGTCATAGGTGAGACATTATTTAGTACCCAATTCAATTAAAGTGGTTATTCGAGTTCTCCTCGGGCACAACGTATGTCTCTTGGACAATGAGCTTCTGACACATCGTACTACGAAAATAATCCCCTCTTGAGTAGCCTATTAGCATGGAAACATGTTTTCTAGCCAAAGAGCTTGCTTTAAAATATTCAATTATGAATCCTCTAATGAAGGTTTCATGAGATTAGGTTATGTGTTTTTTTCTCCTTATAAAAGCGCAAGGCTCACTTATTTACCCACATGTGAGATTCTAACTTGATTGGCAAGCCCACACCAAGGGATGAGTGTTTGCAACAATGGTGGTGCAACGATCGTCTAGTGGAGATGGTGAGTGATATCACCATCTTGCACCATCTTTCCAAGATGGTGGTGTCTCTCCTCGTCCTTAGATTTGTGGGACACCACCATTATCACTAGAGTGGTGATGCAAAATATGCTCATCCCACACCAAGCACAATGCACCACCACAACACCACGCACATGGGCCCATAGTATGCTAATCATAATTGCATGACGGTTTATTTTGCTTTGTATAATACACAAATACAATTATTAGCCACAATATGAAGAGATGTTTTTTGCTTTGTATATACAACATCACTTACTAGCCACAACATCAAGAGATATTTTGGACAAACCTTGTCTACATAATATGCTCATCATAGCTGCCTAATGTTAGTTTTTCTATTTTGCTTTTCAAGCAATATCACTTGCCAATCCCAAACTCATAGTCATTGTCCAAAACGTTTGCGCTTATTCAATATACACAAGGTGATCTATATATACATCACAAAAAACTTTGCCTTCCATAGGGCATTGGAATTGTTGAAAACAAAAAATCAAAGATAGATTGCACTTTAGAAGAATCAAAAAAAAAAAAAAAAATCATTTGAATGCTCAAACTCACCTCGGAGTGGCACATGTTAGTAAATCATCACAATAGCTTATCGCTATAGTAGCAAAGCTAAAGATATATTGCTCTCAAAATACTTATTGCGTACTTTTGTGTGTTGTTTTCTGAACTTATCATTACTTTTTGTTACGTTATTCTAGCCTTTTTGCAAAGTATATTTTTTAGCTTTGTCACGATAGTAGTAAGCTTTAGTGATGATCCTCTTGATGTTGTTGTGTCATTATACGGTGAGTTTAGACTTCAAAATGCATTTTCTTGAATCAAGCCAAAAATCTTAAGATTCTTAACTTCTGTGTTCTCATTTGTCATACTCCTAAAATCAAGGGGAAAAAATGAAGTTTTGACCAACTCACCACCTAGGAAAGTCTAGATAGCTCCTAGTAAGAACAAATGGTAGAAATTGAGAACATCACAATGACAATAATTTTTGGAAGTAAATTTGGTTTACACGATGGCTAGATCTACTCACGATGTGATGTAATATAGAGAGGATCGTCCACCCTTTAAGATTCTACCAAAAGCTTCAAACGAAAATAGATAACAAGGATGAAAGCACTAAGGCTTACCCAACTAGTGCCCAGAATTGTAATGCAACTAACTAAAACAACAAACAATAAATCCATACTAAGGCTTACCCACCTAGCAAGGTTACTAAACTAGATCCTAAATTAACATCCAAAAGGGAATGAAAATAAATTGCGGCTAACTAATAATCAACAAATAAAGCATGCCACAAATAAACCAATGAGAAGGAGGCAAGAGGAGGCTCGAGCACCTTCCCTCAAGCTATGCACCTTCCCAAAGGCAACACAATGAAAATGCAAGATAATAACAAGAGCAATTTGCCATAATCTCAAAGTTTTGTTTACAAGGAAAATGCCTCTCTTCTTATAGCAAAAAGGGTCTTCCATAAGTATCCACTAACTCATGGGATTAGTTTAAAACTAGCCTCATCATCTGAATCTTCATGCTCCTCCCGAATTGCATCGTCCATAGCATTTTGCAAGAGTGCATACACATTATGGCGTTTCAACTCACGTCTGATTCGTTTAGGTAAACCTGACAAAAACCACATAATCATGGCATTTTCGTTAATCAGCTCAGGTTCGCACTCAGATCTAAGGCGTTTCACCCGTTCAATATAATCTCGAACCATTTCTTGCTTTCCCATTTTAATTTTACTTAAAAGTAGGAAAGGGTCTTCCATAAACGTCCGTGGTTTGAATCGTGTGATAAGGGCTTTTTTAACAACCTCCCAATATGTACACTCAGCTTTATCTTGAATATAGTACCAATCTTGTGCTGCGCCTGTTAAGGTCATAGGAAATAGCTTAAGTTTATCTTGAGGGAATTTTCGTCATAGACTTCACAGAATTCAGCATAGATATGAAGAAATCTAACTGGACCTGTTATTCCATTGTATAACAATAATAGGATTGACTTCCTGAGGAGCAACTCCAGGGACAGCCATCTTTACAAATTCAAATCAAGCAGACAATGAGATTGGATCTAGATTTTTCAATAGAAAACTATCTTAGATCAGATCTGCTAAATCTATTCCACTTTTCAAGAATCTGATTTTATATGGTGAAAAAGATTTTGAAATTCAATCAATTGATACTTCTCAAAAATGACAAATTTCTCATAATTCAAATTAGAATATATCAGATTTGACACAAATTTTGATAGAGACTTGATCTGGAAAATCAGAATCTAAAAATAGTACTGGCGAAGGTTCCCTAGGCGAAGGTTGGCTCGGCGAAGGTTCAATAGTGTTATTTTGAAAAAAAAAACACTCTGATCAACTTTTCTGACAATTTCTAGGGAAATAACCTTCGTCAACCTCTTAGATGCAAGATCTGACACAGTTAAAACTAGGGTAAACTTGACGAAGGTTTCTGACACAAGAAAATACAGTTTTTGTAGTTTGGCGAGGGTAAAAATCAAGATTTTTATGATCTGGACAAAAAGAATCTTCGTCGAACTCAAAAATAGTAGTTTACTATAAATAAAATATTTTGGAAACTCGGCGAAGGTTTTGGCAAAGGATCAAGAGTAATACTAGTATTTTTGCAAAGAGGTGACTTTTTTGGCAAAAATATGGCAATATGACAACTGATCTTCTGAAAACCCTTCTATTTTTGATATTATTCTTCGCCGACCTGACAATAGATAGATCTGAATCACACCTATGCACAGTGAATCGGGCGAAGGTTCTTTTTCTATATTTTGAGGGTTTTGATGACTTTTTTGGTGTTTTTTGACGGTTTTTTTGATGTTTCTAGAAATTTGCTGGGAATTAATCTTCGCCCTTCACACTGAAGGTTCTGTGATCAAAACTAAAGGTATCTGCAACTCGGTGAAGGTTTCCTAAAAGAGGACAAAAATTATCAACTCCGATGATGATTAGTTCTTGGTTCCTGGATTCCGGAGCCACTCAGCACATGACCAGTCTCATTGGCTGTTTCGAGTCCTATACAGCTTACAATACCTAGAAATATGTTCACCTTGGCGACAATAGCACACAAGCTATTAAAGGTGAAGGTACTGTAAGATTAAGCTTTGCAAATGATCAGTCTAGGCTATTCTCTAAAGTCCTTTATGTACCAAATTTATCTACAAATCTGCTCTCTGTAAGCATAATCACAGATCTAGGACAGAGAGTAGAATTCGAATGTGATCAATGCAAAGTAGTTGATAGGACAGGCAAGATCCTAGCACTCAGAAAGAGGCATGGATATGTGTATAAATTAAGTCATTGTTTTTCTGCCTCTAGTCAGGCGCTCAGTACTTCTATTCATACAAATAAAAGTTTACTTTGGCACTATAGACTTGGTCACTTGAATCATGCTGTTGTACAACAAATGTCTAGACAATCTATTATTCTTGATCTCGACTATCCTCATGATAAAGTCGAGTTACATGTCTGTCAAGACTGTCTAGTTGGTAAACAGACTAGGAAACCATTTAAATCAAGCCATCAACAGATTGCTAGAGGATTGTTAGACATTGTGCATTCAGACATTTGTGGCCCGATGAAAAATCCTTTGTTGAAGGATGCAAAGTACTTTATAACTTTTGTTGATGAATTTTCCAGAAGGACTATGGTGTACTTCATAAAGAAGAAATCAGAAGCCTTCAACTGCTTCAGAATCTTCAAGGAGCATGCAGAAAAGAGACTGGATGGACAATCAAGGCTCTAAGATCAGACAATGGTGGAGAATATATGTCTATCGAGTTTAAGGAGTACTACCAAAGCCAAGGCATTGAGCAGCAATCCATCACTCCTTACAGTCCTCAGTCTAATGGCTTAGCCGAGAGGAAGAACCGTACCTTGGTTGAATCAACCAAATGTATGCTAGCGCATGCATCGCTGCCCAAGAGATTCTGGACTGAAGCTGTCTCCACTGCAGCTTACATCCAAAACAGATGTTCGACCAAGGCCCTCTCAGGCAAGACACCCCACGAGGTGTGGACAGGCTCTAAGCCTTCTGTGAAAAACCTAAGAGTGTTTGGGTGCATTGCCTACGCGCAGATCCCAAAAGACACGAGGAATAAATTAGACTTCCAAGGTCTCAAGACCATCCTAATTGGATATGCTTCATCTGATAATACATACAAGCTATATGATCCTGATACCTAGCAAATCTTGTAGCCAGGATACAGTCTTTATCGAGGATCAGTTCGTCGACATCAAAGACAAGGATATTGCTCCAGAAGAACCTTCATCACTTGCCATTGATATGACTATCCGAGCCTCTGGCTCAGGCGTGTCTATTGTCGACCCACTTCGTGACAGTGAATTAGACAAAGATGTTGCTACTACCAAGCAACAAGTCTCAAGAGTGGTTCATCAGTCGAATCCTCCCAAAAGATCAAGCCAAGTGTGCACACAGCCCACAAGGTATACTCCTGAGTCTGTCTGTCTCTTGATACAGGAATCAACGACAGTTGAAGAGGCACTCAGCCAACTAGACTCTGATCTTTGGAGAGAAGCTATGGACAGAGAGTATTCCTCTTTGATCGGAACCAGACGTGGTCACTAGTCGAAGCTCCTATTGGCTGCAATATCATTGATTGCAAATGGATTTTCAAGATCAAATACAATGCCAATGAAACAATTGATCGAAGGAAGGCAAGACTGGTAGCATGAGGATTCACTCAGATCCCGAACGTCGACTTCAGCAATACTTTCAGTCTAGTAGTCAAACATTCGTCGATCTGAATGCTCTTGTCTTATGCTGCAGCTGTCGACCTCGAAGTACATCAACTTGATGTACAAACATCTGAATGGAGTTATACAAGAAGATATCTACATGATCCAGCCTGAAGGATACGTTTTGGAAGTTATTAAGAATCATGTCTGTAAACTCCACAAAGTACTTTACGACTTGAAACGGTCTGCCAGAGCTTGGTTTCAGAGGATCAACACATTCCTCATCGAACAAGGATTCAAACCAAGCATTGCTGATTGCAACATCTATTCCAAGTCAGTGCAGCAATCCTGCATTATCATCACCTTATACGTGGATAATACGTTGCTCTTCAGCAACAATACCAATTTGGTCAAGGATTCTAAGCAGATGCTGTTTTCAGAATTCAACATGACTGATCTGGACAAAGCTCACTTCTGTCTGGGCATTCAAATCCACAGAGACAGAGCGAAACGATTGATTTACATCACTCAACAAATATATCTTCATAATGTTCTTAACGGATACAATCTAATGAATTGTAAATTAGCTTACTCACTAATGGATCTCAGCCTGTATTTATCAAAGGACCAATGTCCCCAGACCAAGCAGGAAGAGGAGCAGATGAGAGAGTATCCTTATCGATCGATACTTGGATCTCTCATGTATGCAATGGTCTGTACAAGACCAGATATCTCTTTTGCAGTAAGCTCACTCAGTCAATATATGGCTAATCCTGGCATTACCCATTGGAAGGCTCTCATAAGAGTCATGAGATATATTCGAGCTACCATGGACCAGTGCATCTGCTATGGAGATGTCAACAATGACAATCTTCATCAGCTCAATGGATATTCTGATGCAAGCTGGGAAGGAGATGTAGACAATCATAAATCCACATCTGGATTTACATTCTTCTTCAATGGCGGTCTTCTTTCATGGAACAGTCGTAAGCAAACCTCTATCACACTTTCTTCTACAAAAGCAGAATACATTGCTGCTTCTCAATCTATTAAGGAAGCATTTTGGTTGAGAAATTTACTTTCGAACGTTACTCTGTATCAGTACAGCCCTACAATTTTATTGATAATTAGAGTGCTATTGCCTTATCGGCCAACCCTAGATTTCGCTCTAGGAGTAAGCACATTGAAATCAGATATCACTACATCAAGGGCAAGGTTCTCAACAAGGAGGTGAGCTTAACGTACTATAGAACGCAGGACATGGTTGCATACATATTCACAAAAACATTAAGTGTAAATGCACACAACAAATTTTGTGCATTGCTTAGTTTGAAGATCAAGACATTCACGGATCAAGATTAAAGGGGGGTGTTGGATTTATCTCCTCTACTCTCCTAAATCCCATTTTAATCTGCCTCCATTCATGTTGCATTTTTACTCACATTGTCGCACAGTCTGTATATTTACATGCAAAATAAGACAAACAAATAAAACGCGACTGTGTGCAAAAATAGAAGTAAATTCTCACAGGCGATGAAAAGGAAAAATCCTCACCAACGTTCATCTCAGCAAAGGCTGACGTCACAGCCCTTTCACGCTCACCCCATGCAACTGTGCTAACAGACTTGACAACGACACCCCCACGATCTCCTACAGACAGCACATCCACTTTGTACTTTCTTCACCTGCACACATGTAACATTGTGTACACCATTTGCGTATTTAGACAACAAGGGATTGAGAGATCAAGAGAACAAGTGTGTGTAAATATAGCATCAGAAGCTTATCAGAGACATAGACAAAGTAGATGCCTTGCGCATTGATTCTTTATTTGTCAGTAATAGTTCATTCCTCTTACAGATTGAATTAGCTTTGTAGAGCACGCAGTTTCATCCGCTATTGTCCTATGCCCTACTGCATTATTGACATGTATATTTGTTATACTTAATCTGATAACAACTCTTTGTTCTGCATTCAGATTTGTGTCAACATTGCTATGCTTATTCTTCATTTTGTCTGACTTTTCTTGTTGCTCAATCTGATAATATGTTTTAACGAGTTATTATTAGTCTAGTTGTTGATGACAAGGACATATCATTTCAAAAAATGGCATTGCAACTGACCCAGACAAGATCCTGATCATTCAAAAGCTACCCGAATCTTGTACCATCCACGAAGTGTATTCCTTCCTTGGCCAAACGAACTACTATCGGTGCTTTATTCTAGACTTCGCTAATAAAGCACGATTAATCTATAAAGCACTGATGAACCACGCGTCGCATTCAATCAGCTAAAAGAAGCTCTTACCAATGCACCTATCCTCCGGGCTCCAGATTATTCCAAAGAATTTGTTTACAGAAAACTCTGCTCCAAAGGATCTGTTTACTACTGATTCTCTTTCCTTGCTACTTCTTTAGAATCGTTTCTGCCTGTTACCAGGCTTAAAGGCATTCATTAGTCTTCTTGATTTAACAATGCCAACCTAGGCAGAAGGGACAGAGTGTCGTTGTAGTATGTTTCTTTGTCCTGCCTGTCAGAGGACTACTCAGGGTCGTCACTCTTGAACGCACTTACATTCTACATAAAAATGCAAGCCTAGAACGCTCATTCACAGATCAGCATGCAAACCAATGAACGTTCGATGGATTTCTACAGCTACCTACACTTAAAACAGACTGAAATCAGAGCCTACACTACATTAACACTGAGCTACCTTGTATAACTTGACAAAAACAAGAAACAAAACTAATCTACAGCATGTTAGAAGTCCAAGAATTAAGAAACTAACCAGCCTTTTGATTCTTGGACATCCCAAGAACATCAAGAACTGGACTGTCAGAGAATATGTAAGAATCACACCACAGATCCAACCTATTTAGTTTACTTGAATGCTGGTTTCTACATTAATCCACAAGAAAACATGAAATCTAATCCACTCTACAAAAGTAGCAAATCTAATCCACTCTACAGTTCACAACCACACACAAAAGGAGAGAAGGGCAAGATCATAAATGCATCACTCAAGAAACATGCATGATCAAGGAGCTCAAGGACTGCACCAAACTCGTGAAGGCTCTTCTCATTTCAGCATGGAGTTGATACAATTCACAAAAAGCTCCTCTTCACAAAGAGGGAGTCTCTTAAATAAGCAAGAGAGCTCCTTAGGTGGCATCCTAGTGGAATTTCCACAGTTCACAAATTACAAGTGGAATAATGCTCTCCACTAGAAGTCACCATCAAAAGGTGGCTCACTCTACTTTCTTTAAGAGGGGTCTACTTGCATTTATTACATTCCTTAGATATAGTAGTTCCCACATGGTCATTCCATCTTTCGGGATTCACCATGAGGCTTACACAGTTCTTGCTTGTCATTTCTAACTAGCATTTCTCGGCTCTCATACTCGGCTCTTAGTCTTCATTCATCTCGTTTTCTCATAGACCTCCTTGGTCTAAGGTGAGAGGTGCTCTTGAGTTGCTCTGTTCGAGTATCTTGGGGATTCATCAGAATTAGCCAACATCATCCCACCCCTAATGTATTGCGGGACCCATTGCAACTCATATTGGACGATGTTGCTCCACTTTGCATTGGCATCTTTGACTGTCACTTGGAAAAGCGTGGATCCTCGTTCGCTTACATAAAACCAAGTGCTTATTGTCGCCAGTCTTTATCATAGAAACTATTTTTCACAAATTGCCGCAGTTGGATTTAGAATGTCTTATTGCTGTAATGGGTTGACATTCTCAAAATTTGGAGAGTTCTCAACAGTTTCACAACTTGCATGCTTGAGTGCTTTCCATGTGTCTCTTTGTTTAGTCACTTGTATCTACCATTGACGGTTTCATCTTTGGTTTCTTGGTAGATTCTAACTTCTGGGAGGTCTGTATCCTCCATTTTCTTCTGGGTATTTCCGTGGTTCTTCTCTCAATTGAAGTTCCAGTCTTGTCGATGCTCTTTTCTGATAGGTAGCACAAATATTGGTTATCAATCTCAAGGGGATGGACTCATCATCAAAAATTTGGTGGTAGAAACAGTTTTGGATGGACGGTTTGGTAACGGTGAGGAAACATGATGAAGGCTTGGTGACAAGGTGAAGGAACTGATAGTTATACAATTGCAACCTTGGACCCTTGCAATGTCGAGCTTCGACCACCACTTGCTGGGTGAGGAGCTTGCTAGGTTCATGGATGTCTTCATCTTTCATTTTCTGCAGCTCTTTCTTTTGATCCTTTACTTTTAAATCTCTTTGGGCTTCATAAGAGGGGATTCAACTATCATTACTCCGGAGAGTTTCTTTTAATCAAGATCGATTTGACTCATCTGTTGTTTAAGTTTTGTCCTTTTCTCCTCAGCTTCCTAAATCTTTCTTTTTATTTCTTCTAGTTGTTTCGCCTGCTTTTGTAGGTCTTTTTCAGCTGAACAACCAATATAGGTGGTAGTTGGTCTCCATAAGACACTTGCAATGATCTATCAGCTGCTTCGGTAAGACTATCAAAAAATGGAAATTTCTCAGAAGAACAGTAAACTGATGATAAACAAACAAATGGAAGGGAGGGTGGTGGTGACAACCGTAGATGGTGTGGACGATAGACATGAGAATGGATGTAGATGTATGACAAGAGGTTGGTTGAAGAAGGAGACTGATTTCCCAATGCTTGTGTTTCCCTTTCTGAAGGATCTTCGTCATGACTGGGATACTTTTTCTGATTGAGTCGCTTTGGATTGCCCATCTGTCTTCTTAGTCTTGTCGTTGTCGACTTTGGGTTTGTGACCTTGGCTGTCGATCTTGTTGGTGTTGTTGCTGGTAACGTAATTGCTCGAGTGGATCCAAGCAAATCCACTCTCCCCCCCCCCAAAAAAAAAAAAAAATCTGTTGGTGGGGATGTTGTTGCTGGTGACTGTTCATGCTCAGGATTGGATCGACATGTGGAACACATAGTTGAAACTCGTTGAACATGTGACTGGACTAAAGATTGAACAAATTTTAACTAAATTTGTTTTGATCTTGCTGTAGTTGACTCAAAGAATAATATGGCAATAAGGTGCAAGAATCAACTCTAACTTGTCATGGATTTCTCATAGTTTTCAAAAATTTGAAATTGCTATACATGGTCATTTGAAGATGGATAGATGAATGAAAATGTGTTCTGGAGATGCTCTACAGAAGAGTCTCGTGCAGTAGCTATTCCTCATGCAAAAATCAGTCATACAAAATAGGTGAAGAGAAACAAGAAAATAAACAAACGTTACAGATAGTGAGAACTGTATAGCACTTGTCGAACAAAATGTGCATTCTTCAACATTGATAATGTACCTTGATAGTTGCAATATTTCAGTTGTTTTGTAGAGTAATGTGACTTACTCTGACATGCCCTTGTCAAAACAAGACAGGGTTGGTGACACTAAAATCTATCATCATGGATAACAGATGTTGTAAGATATAGTGTGAGATGCAGATATGGGTGAGGTACTATGTCCCGAGGACCTCTTTGAACAAGAGATTCAGAACCGAATCTCTAAATGGATTTCCAAATCCTAGATGTATTGTGTATTGGCACATTGGAAATCTTATCAGCATGTAAAAAGACAAATAGATTTGAGGTTGTAGAAGGAGAGAAAAACTGTCAATTCCCTGTGGAGGTTACTCATAGTCGGACATGGCAGCAGGTAACGGAATACCGGTTTGACTTTCTTTCGACAAGGACTCATTGCACATTGTCTTTTTGCATTATGGAGCTGGTGTATTGGACGGTGATGCATAAGTTTACAAGAAACTTCTTGATTGAGCAGCAGATTTAACTGTTGGTTGCTATGGTGCTCATGTTGTTGTCGTGTAGATCCTATTGTGATTCATAACTGACGTGACGGGCAGGTAGCGTGTTGCTTTGGATAGTCTTTGAAACTGTGTTTTCTTATACAGTCGGGGCACTCAGGATGGTACTTGGTCTTGACTGACAATCAACCATGAAGTGGCCAGTTTCACCACAGATGAAGCATCTGGTGTGCAGTGGCCCTTGTATAATTGCATAGCCATCTTGTATGGCTAGTGGGTCTGGACTTTCTGATGGATAGTCAGGATAAGGCAAGGCATTTCCAGATTGGGATGGGTGTTCTTCATATTTTGAACTGTATGTGCTTGGATAGGTCGATATGAAGAACAAGCATCAACAGGATGCGTAGCCCGGCAGTGTGGGTACCATATTGTTTTTTGTCTATAAGGTACCTGTGCAGGGTTTGACTGACCATGCATACTGCTTTGGATAGACTTCAGGGTAGCTTGAAACCCATTGGTGAGTTTCTCCATCTGAAGTTGATGTTGCTTATTAAGCAACTCCAACTGGGATTTCCAAAGCTGATCTCGGGTGTCCTCGATCGGCTTTGACTCATGGACAGGAGCACGTGGTGCTCGCCTTTCCCTGGATTCGTCAACATCTGATCCTTCGTCTTCTTCCTTGATGGCATTAGACATAGCTAACTTTAGGCTCGTATATTCATCATTGGATTTAAGCTTGCATCTAATCCATCTTGGAAGACCGACTAAGAACCAGATGATGAGCATGTGTTCAGAGGGCTGTTCTTGTACTTGAATTTTGAGGCATTTGAAATGCTCAATATAGTCTCGTACTCGTTCGTCTTTTGTCATTTTGATATTACTTAGCTTGACAAAAGGGCATTCTATCAAGCAAAATGGCTTGAAGTGTTTGATAAAGGCCTCCTTCAAGAGTGACCAGTCATGTTTATCTTCACGATCAAGGTTAAAAAACCATTCTCATGCTCGATCAATCATGGTCATCGAGAAGAGTTGAATCATGGTGTCGGGTGATGTCTCGCCATATACATCACATGCATTCTCAAAGATTTGCAAAAATCTTTGAGGGTCCGTACTACCGTCAAAATCTTGGGTGTACATCTTTCAAGATGAGCTCCGTGGGTAGAAGAGACTCCATTAAGTTTGGTTCTGGCCTGTGAGGGGTCAGCACCATAAAAATGGGGTCGTGCGCGTGAAGACTCGGCTCTATCAGGTTCTTGTCCATTGAACGGGTTTGTGGATGGCTCTTCGAGTTCGGCTCTCATTCGGTAGAACCTATGACGTCTGATCTGTTCAGCTTCAGGGGACCTGATCTCGTATGGATAATCGTCTGGGACTTGAGGATCATTTTGTTGGTCCATTGGGTACTGGTTAATTTTTTTTATTGTTGTTTGGATTTTCTGAGTCTTTTGTGTTTTTGGAAGTTTTTTTTTTTTGTTTTTTTTGCGGTTCCTACGGTTACAGTTTACTGTTACGGTGGATTGCGGTTTGCGGTTGTAATGTGCGGTTTCAACGGATGTGGTTGTGGTGGCGACTATAGATGACGGTGTTAGCGGTGTCAGCGGAGGTGGTGTAAATGTGGTCCGTTACAGGTTTAGTGAACAACCAGGATCCGTGCGATTAGTGCGGTCAGTTACGGGTTGTGGCGGTCTGTTGCGATCAGGGGCGGACGAATGTAGTCGTAGGGCGGTGTAAATGTGGTTGGATGCGGCTGTGACAAGTGCAAAGCTGTTGTGGCAGTGGGGAAACGGTCAGCTGCGGTGGTAATGGTTTTTGGTGCAGTGCGAATGCGGTGGTAAGTGTGAGTTGCGATGAATGTCGGTTACAACGGGGTAACGATGGGGGAGATTGGAATATGGGTGAAGAAAGGATGGGCCTGGATTGCGGTCCTGACGGTGTCTCGTGATTTTGCAATCAACGATTGATGATGCATCAAGGTTCGCTCTGGCCTCTGAAAAAGTGGCAAGTAAAGAAAATGACAGAAAAGTGGAAAAACCATAGTAAGAGGGTAATAAACCCGTCAAAAAGAGAGAAAAGAACAGAAAAATACAAACTAAAAAACCACTTCTAGGACTATTTAGCACCGTCTTGATAGCAAGAAAAATGCAACGCAAATTGCAAATATCAATCAGGCTCTGAAATGAAATGAAACGAAACGAAGTGAAACTAGACGAAACGAAGCGAAGTGAAACGAAGAGAAACTTGAACGAGATCTGATATTGACATTGTTGTAGTGAAATCAGATTAACCACGAACAAAAACAATTCGGATGGATTTCAGATATGATTGTTGGTCACTGCTTGTTATATCATTCCTACAATCCTCCAAAAAGTAGATAGACATTGCTGATCCGTTATAGATTAATACAACATTCAACAAAACTAAACTAGTGTGTGAAATCGATAAAACAAGTGAATGAGATACACAAGTGATAGCAGACAGTAATTCATTCAAGATCAGACAAAAATTGAGAGTAATATGTGCGTAATAGCTACAGTATCATCTATTGAACCTCTTGATTTTGAGTGTTGTATGACAGACCCACACAGCGCATTGGCGTGAGAGAAAACAATGTTCTCTCATGACTAGCGTCTTGCTTACTAGCGGACTTCTTGGATCTCTGTAGATCCTGCTTACAAAATTGTCTCGCTCACAGGTGGACTTCTATTCTATATATTTTCTATCTGTTATTGTATGTATTTTATAGATCTAGTAATTACATACATTCAGAGTAGCATATATGATTAGATAGACTAAACAATCTATAACTAATCATGGATTACAAGAGTGGTGGGCTAGGCACGTCCTTACACTCTTCCGTTAACGTCATCATATTAGATCAGGGTTTTTGTACTTCATGATACTTGTATGATCTTCCTGATCCTTTGGAACGTGAAGGTCAAAAAAGTGTCATGAAGATTTTCATGTCGCTTCGAGTCGTTTGACTTTCGCGTCGTCTGACTTTTTTCTGTTGTATCACAAACATTTTTCTTTCGCGAACATTTCACGTTCATGTCTTTTCGTCAGGATGTTTTGCGAACGTTTTCGCTTCATGTCTTTTCATCAAACTGAGAGTTGAAAGCTAGCAAAGCTTCGGTAATAGAAACATTTTGTTTCTTTAGCTCCCTCTCAAAGCATGGTAGCTTGATGACTTCAAGACTGCTCCTCTGTTTCTCAAACAGACCTTTGTCTAAGGCCTTTGTGAAAATGTCAGCCACCATCTCCTTTGTTCCAATGAAAATAGTCTGCAGCATTTTCTTCTCGATCAGATCCCTTATCAAGTGATACTTGATTGCGATGTGTTTCATCCTTGAGTGAAACACATGATCTTTTGTTAGATGTATTGCAGATGTATTGTCCATTTGCAAAATCAGAGGCTCATTTCTTGTTTTGCCCAGTTCATCAAGGAACTGTTTGAGCCAAATGATTTCATTAGCCATCTTTGTTGCTGCTACGTACTCTGCTTCGCATGATGACTGAGCCACAATGGTCTGCTTCTTGCTGACCCAAAGAATTGCTGCTCCTGACGCGATGGTGCATCCTCCTGAGACACTTTTGCAGTCGTCCTTGAGAGATATCCAGCAAATCATCTGAAACCCTGCATTACGAGAATAAGACAAACCAAAATCCTTCGTTAATTGAAGATATTGCAAAATTCATTTTGCAATCTTCCAATGAGTTGAGTCTGGATTCGTATAGAATTGGCTCATCTTGAACACGACATAAGCAATGTCAAGACATGTGTTATCTGTGAGGTACATAAGTGATCCGTTCAGCTTCCTGTATGGTGTATGCTACATCAATTCTCTTTCTTCTTCATTCTTCGAATAGTCTTCATTCGTCAGGACTGTTCCTGCAAGCATTGGAGTATTTGCTCCTTTGCAACTCAACATGCCAAAATCTTCTAAGATGTTCTAGGTATATCTGGACTGATGAAGGTACAATTTACCTCCCTCATAGTCCCTGTGAATCTGTAAGCCAAGATAGTATCTGGCTTCTCTCAGGTCTACAATTTCGAAATGTTTCGAGATGTCATACTTCACCTCATCAATAAGCTCTTCACTTTTGCAAAGTATCAAAGTGTCGTCCACATATACAGCTACAATGATGATCTTCCCATCTGTAATTCTTACATAAACATTGGAATCAGCTATTAGTGGGTTGAATCCTAAGGATATCCAGGCTTGATCTTTCTTCTTATACCATTGTCGCACTGATTGCTTCAGACCGTAGATATTCCTATGCATTCTGCATGCATAAGTAGGAAGTGAATTCGAGATGTAGCCTGGAGGTTGATCCATGTAGACTTCTTCGTCTAGCTTGCCATGCAAGAATGCTGTCTTTTCGTCCACAATGTGAATTCTGAGATCATAAGCAACTGCATATGCAAACAATAAACGTAGGGACGAATGTTTCACGATAGGAGAGAAGGTCTTAGCATAGTCAATACCATATCTCTGAGAAAACCCCTCTGCTACAAGTCTTGCTTTATACTTAGAAATATCTCCATTCGGTCCATACTTTAGCTTGTATGTCCACTTGTATTTTACAGTCTTTTGCTTATCTGGTAATGGCTGCAACGTCCATACCTGATTCTTCCTCATGGATTCCATCTCTTCATTTATGGCTTGGATCCATTTGTCCTTCTCTGGACATTCAATTGCTTCCTCGAATGTTTGTGGTTCTCCACTGAATCCACAAAACTCTTCTGATGTAGAAGCTGAGCTGCCAGGCACAAATCTTGCAAGCACTCTTTGTTCTCTTGTCGAGCTTCTAGGAGATCCTTCTGGGACTACAATGCTCTTGCCTTTATCTGATCTACTAGGTCCAAAACCATTTTGATTTACAGGTATTGTAGCAGTAGGCTGGCTTGAAAATCTTTCTTCGTCTGATTCATCACTCGAATGAGGTGTGACTCGAACATAGTATAGCTACACGGAAAAATCTTCCAACCTATGAAGAGTTAGGTGGATTGCTTTTGCAGAAAGAACAACGTCAAGAGAACTTGAGTCATCGCAATAGGGGATTTGATCAAGCTCTTGTAGTAACGGAACGTGGTGGTAGATTTGGTCGTGGAAGACACCAATCAAGAGGTGGAAACTCAAATCGTGGATCATTCCAACAATTTCAAGAACAATCCAATGATGGCCCAAATCAAGGCAATTGGAATCAAGGACGAAGTAAAGGACGTGGCTATTCCAGGCAAAATAAACTTGGAAATTATAGGTATTGCAACAAACCTGGCCACTGCGAGCGTGAATGCTTCAAGAAACAGAAGGAGATGGAACAAAGAAAAGACAAAGGGCAATTGGGAAATTATGCTGATCAACATCAATTTGATGATTATTATTATGAAAACAATTATACTGATCAACATCAATACGATGATGATCAATATGAAAATGATACAGGTGAGAGCTCAAAATTGTTCATTACAGCATTAATGACAAGTGATGAAACCAAGGATACTTGGTACATTGATAGTGGTGCATCCAAGCACATGACTTCAAGGAAAGAGTGGTTTTCAGAACTCAAGAAAACTCACAATGGTGATGAATTTGGACAAGTCGATGGCAAATTGCTATCTGTTAAAGGAGTTGGAGTGGTACCAATGAAGTTAGCCAGCGGGAAGATAAAAGAGATAAGCAATGTGCAATATGTACCTGGCTTAGCTAACAATCTACAATCTGTTGGGACGATGGCTGATCAACAACTCAAGGTTGAGTTTGACAGCGACAAACGTCTTGTCAAAGACATCAAGAATCACTACAAAGTGATTGATACAGGAGCTAGAGTCAGCGGGAATCGACTCTACAAATTGAATGCGAGATCTTTTGCTCAAGCTATGGTAAGCACGGTTGATAGTCGAAGTGACCTTTGGCATCAATGATTCAATCATATTAGTGCTCAAAGTTTACAGATTCTCAAAAGAGGTAATCTAGTCATAGGATTTCTTGATATTTCTTCTGAAGGAAAAATTTGTGAAGGTTGCATTTTGGGAAAACAACACAGAGAGAGGTTTCCCAAAAGTGGAGCATGGAGAGCCAGTGGCATCCTAGATCTTGTCCACAGTGATCTATGTGGACCTATGCAGACTAGATCTCTTAGTGGCTACTATTACTTTATCACCTTCATTGATTATTATAGCAGATGCATTTGGATTTATTTCATAAGCAAGAAATCAGATGTTTTTTCATAGTTCAAGGGATTCAAGTCATTAGTTGAAAAGCAAACAGGATGTTGCATCAAAACTTTGAGATCTGATGGAGGTGGTGAATATTTTTCGACAGAATTTATTGATTTCTGCAAAGATGAAGGGATCAAGAGGCAAACTACAACACCTTATTCACCACAGCAAAATGGAGTTGCAGAATGAAAGAACAGATCTATTGTTGAGATGGCTAGGGCAATCTCAAAAGCAAGGGTCTTCCAAACACCTTTCGGACAGAAGCTTGTAGCACAGCTATGCACATCCTGAATCGGTGTCCTACAAAATCCGTTGAAGGTAAGACACCTCATGAAGCTGTTACTGGAAAGAAACCTAATATTTCTCATTTGAGAGTATTTGGTTGTGATGCTTATGCTCATATTCCTGATGAGAAACAAAGGAAATTGGATGCAAAAGCTATTTTCCTTGGATATGATGAGAAGGCCAAGGCATACAGGATGTATGACACAAATGCACAGAAGCTTGTAATTTTTAGAGATGCTACGTTTGATGAAATGGGCCAAGGTGAACAATCTGAAGTAATCACTGAACCTTTTGATGAGGGAGCAAGAAACAAACAAGATCAAGGCATACAGGAGAACAATAATAATTCGTCCTATGTCGAGGAGCCAGAGAGCTCAAAAATGGGCAAAAAAAGATTAAATCATGAAAATTTGACTGCCTACATTTGTGCAAACATGTGTGCAGTATCAACACCTAACATGCAAGAGGTAATCCTTGATTCAAGAGCTACCTTGCACTTTGTCACATCAAGACGAATCATGCCTGATTTTCGAAATGAAGATCCATCAAGATTAATCGTTCTTGGATATGGATCAAAGCATCAAGTGAATGGTATTGGTTCACTATGGCTCAACACAAACGGTAGAGGCAGACGACTCAAAGATGTTCTGTTTGTGCCTACACTATAGCAAGACTTGCTATCAGTGGCAAGAATAGTTGATGCAGGGATGCGTGTAACGTTCTCAAACAAAGCATGCAACGTTGTTGATGCAAGTACCAATACACTGATCACTCAAGGTAGAAGAAAAGGAAACCTGTATCACTTGAAGATATGCCTATCTACAGATCAAGTGCATCAGACTCGTGATGATTCGCCATATACTCTATGGCATAGGAGACTCTGCCATATGAATTCAATGGCACTATATCAAGCAAGCCATCATGGAACAATCACAGAGGTGAGCATCTCAAATGTAACCAGTTCAATGACCTGTGATGCATGTATGAAGGGTAACATGTCACGCACTCCTTTTGTCAAAGACTCCTACAAAACTACAAAGACTTTGGAGCTTGTACATTCAGACATATGTGGACCTTTCAACATGATCTCAGTAGGAGGCTCAAAATATTATATCACCTTTATTGATAATTACAGTAAGTTTTCCAGAGTCTACTTCATTCACAATAAATCAGAAACATTTGGCAAGTTCATAGAGTATGTGAATTGGACAGAAAGATGCATTAGAAATAAAGTGAAGTAGATCAAAAAAGATCGAGGTGGAGAATACCTCTCAAACCGATTCACTGATTTTTGCAATGATCGTGGAATCATTCACATAAGAACTACATCTTACACACCGCAGCACAACGGTGTTGCAGAAAGAAAGAACGAGACTCTAATGGAAGTTGACAGGTGCATGATGGCCTATGCAAAGGCTCCAAGAGTGCTGTGGGCTGAAGCAATAGCTACAGCTGCTTACATTCAGAACAGGACAAGAAAATTTGGTGTTCCTCACACAACACCACATGAATTATGGTGGGGTAGAAAACCCAATCTGACTCATATTCGAATCTTTGGATGTGCAGCATATGCACATGTTCCTGACAAGCTTTGAAAAAAGCTTGATGAGAAAGCAGAACAATGATATCTTGTAGGATATGACAATCATTCGTCATACTATAGAATCTATATGCCAGAGACAAACACAGTGATAACAATCAAAGATGTCAAATTTGATGAGAGCAGAACAATGGCCAATGATGATATGAAGTCCTTGGAAGACAGTACTTTGATCTACCAATTTTGACAAAGGGAGTAGAGGACGAACACCTTGTGCGCTTGGATCCGACATTGGAGCATGCGATCTCGGACTAAAGCGCGGATGCACAACTGCTCAAATTTTTTTTTAGCTTGTACGCTTGGATCCGATATTGGTATGGACATGCGATATCGGACTGGAACGCGGATGTATGACTGCTCAGGTGTCTCTTCAGCTGGCGCACTTGGATCCGATATCGGTACAGAAAAAGAGAGAATATAAGAACTTTCAGAGGGAATATTCCAGATTCTCTACTTCGGCACAGCGGCTACGCCACCTCCTCTTTGCAAAGATTCTGAAACAAGTGATCGTTCAAACAGACATATATCAGTAATGTGAAAAATATGAAGCTTCCTAACTCTGAATGACAGTACTAGATACCATCTAGTGTGATTTGTGGTACTCCAAATAGACAAATGAGAGATTTCTTGGCAAACCTCTCACACAAATAGCACTTTCCACAACAACTAGGAAGTATTGTAAGAATCTCTCCCACTCAACATATTTTCAATCTGTCTGATGCTGCCCTGGCCTTTTGGATGTCTCTGAGACTGTGCTTTTCACAACAACTAGGAAGTATTGTAAAAATCTCCCCACTCAACAGATTTTCAACTTGTTTGATGCTGCTCTGGCCTTTCTGATGCCTTCAGAACTGTGTCTTCATTCCCCACTGACGATTCTGAGCTCCAAACCTGCAAAATACACCAAAGAAGGATTTCTTCCAGCCGTCTTTATCTCTCCAAGCTTTCACCTCTCATGAAGGATTTTCTCACTTCGTTGTGGAGCCTGTGACAAGCTATATCCACTGATCAAGCATGCAGGACTATTGTCGCTCTGATACCATGTCAACAATCAGAAATGGAACATCAAGCATTTACCATAAGCAATCACCAAAGAAGCCGGAAGAAGAACACTCACTATCAATCTATCACACTACAACATACTGAATGTAGAATGTACATATAGACCCTGAACCCTGATAGAGAGGGATACCTAGGAGTAGACTACTAGACTAGCCAACGGCTGGTTACAACTAGTAATAAAGTACATCGTAAACAGTACCTAAGAAGTGTAACAATGAAGTTTATCATTGATTTCTAAAAATAGCTTGAAATAATAACTTCAGCTTGTTGAGCGTGATAACGCTGGCTATAGAAAACTCTGATTGAAAGAGAATTTCAATTAACTCAATTAACACTTACATAGCTTGATTTAGCTAGTATATATATTTACAAGTGTCGAGAGAAAAATATCTTATGCCTTAACCGCCATTTACTCCAGTTTTGCATCTGTACAAAGTTGGTAATCGTCCTTAGGATATTTGTTCCTCTAGCTACTTTAGGGTTGATGATAAGTTGGTGACGTCGGTCTGCCAATGTAGCAAAAACGCGAAAAACCCGAAAAACCTGAAGGTGCCCTTAGACTTAAGATGTGTAAATCCCTAAGGCGCCTGTAGACTGAAGGCAGCGAAAAAGACGAAGGTGCCTTAAGAATGGCTTCCAAGGCATTCTGACCAGCCTTACACTGAAGGCAGTGAAGAAGGCGAAGGTGCCTTAGATTAAAGGCAAAAAAAGACAAAAAAGGCAAAGGTGCCTTAAAAATGATTTTTAAGGCATTTTGGCCACTTGGCCACTGTGTCGCATTTTTTGCGAGTGCGAAAAGACGAAGGAGGCTGAAAAAGCAAAGGTGCCTTAAGAATGGTTTCTAAGGCATTCTGGCCACTTGGCCACTGTGTCGCTTTTTCACGAAGGTCCAGTGGAAAAAGGCGACAAAGGAGAAGGTGCTTTAAAAATGTTTAAGGCACAAGAAATCTCAAAGGAAAAATGTGAAGGTAATGATTTCTAAGGCATTCTGGCCACTTAGCCACTGTGTCGCATTTTTCGCGAGGTTGCAAAAAAGGCAAAAAAGGAGAAGGTGCCTTAAAAACATTTAAGGCACAAGAAATCTCAAAGGAAAAATGTGAAGGCCCAAAAACATGTAGTCGGCCTTTGGTTTTCAAGATGCTCATTACTTGAACAATTTGTTTAAGGCTGAGCATAAGAAAGCTAACAAAATAAGCATGAACGGGCTATAACTAGTAGTCAAATGCTTACTACTTTTTAATCTCCATCAAGGATGAGATTGCCATCAAAATATAAATGCAAATACCATCTGATCTTTTGATCACACAAGTAATTCTTCTCTTAAATGATCAAGTATAACTAGAATCTAAACTATGATTCGTGAATCATAATTTATCGGATTCTTGTCCTATACTCAATTAGAGAACATGATACCCTTTCATAGGCAAGTTAATCAAAGGAAGTTACTTCTCCCAATCAGATTGTTGTCGTGAAACATATGCTCATAGCATTTGTTCCCAATGTCTGATTTGTTCTCTCTGTTTGACCATCCGTCTTCAGATGATCCGAAGAACCAATGCTCAGAGTTGTCTCTAGTTTTAACAAACACGACCGACCAAAAGTGACCAGTAAACCTTGGATCGCGATCACTCACAATGTCACTTGGTAGTTCGTAAAGCCTAAACAGACGCTCTACAACTACTTGAGCAAAATCAGATGCATTTTTAGCGGTCTTTACCCAAATAAACATAGCTGATTTGGTAAGATGGCCAGTCATTACCAAAATTCCACTATCATGTTTATTCATTTGGGGTAATCTTACCAAGATCACAGTCCTCTCTTATTGATCAGGTATAACCTAGAGTTTGAGTTATGATTCTTCAATCACAACTCTCCAAATTCCAAAGTTAGGGTCCTATCTAGAATGCAACTAGATTTAATTATTCTTAGTTATCTATAATAACTCAAGATTCACCGGAACTTCACTACGTGAAGTTCTAACTTCTGGCTATCCAACTCTCCTGAGTCTTCCGGGATAGCATTCCATCCTTTCCAGTCGAGAAAAGATAAGGCCAAAAGTTCACATGTATTCTATGTACATAGACCTTTAAATGACTCCAAAATTGAACCATAAAGGTTGCGACTTATAAGAAATACATTTAAATAATAATATCCATAAGAAATTATTTTGTTGATTCAAACAACTAACTCAAAAGTAGCACTCCTGACTCAGTTAGTTGTATCAAATTTAGAAAATATTTAAATGCCCAAAACACCACATTTAATCCGATTCTAAATCTATTCTAGGTCAATAGCAATTCTCAATGAGAAATTGCTATAACCTAGCGAAAAATTGTCTCAATACAGTTCTCATCAATATGCCTATGTTTTAACAACTAGTTTATGCATGCAAATAAACTTAGTCCAAGGAATTCTTTGTAGATCCACATGATTAAAAGTTTGTACAAAAGGTTTATGATCACACAAAGATTCACTACATAGCATATCTCTACAGAAATCACCTGATTTGTACACAATACTTTCTTAACCGAGAATTTTGTAACTTGGTTATCCTCTAAGAGAGAATATTTCTCAAAGAGTGCTATTTCACAAGCAAAATCTCACCCGGAGATTACCTCAAAAGAATATATTGTTAGCGTGAATTTCACTCCTTGCATCAGCTCACAGATCCCAGTCCTCACTAAGATCAAGTTGATTGCTTCCAGCAAGGAACAAGTTTCAACAAACCACCATCTTGCAATAGAATTCCCTAGTTCTGACACAAATCAATCGGACTTGTAATCAACAACTCTTCTACTACAAGAGTATTTTCTAACTGTCTTCTCTTACTTCTTCTAACTAGATATCAACTATAATCCTTATAAGGATTTTTTTAATATCAAAATATCATATCGTTCCTAATTTTAGAAACAGGTCTGTCGTCTATTCATGTAACATATTCCTCCTGGAATCTATGATAGATGTTTCTCCTTGGTAACTTTCTTTTCTTCCTACTCTTCCCCCTTTTAATAGGAAACCATATGAGTTTCCAAGGGGTGCATATCAGTCTAGATATGACCTAGGAGAAGTTTCAAAGAAGAAAACCGAGAAAACTTGAAAGTCAAGAAAGTTGTTGCATCAAATATTGATAATGTCCCAACACATTTCGTGAATGATTTATCAAAAGATCTTCTTCGTTACCAACATAGAGAATTGACATGTAAATAAAAAAAGGACTTATTGAATGTTCATGTAAGGAAAACAATTTAGAAAACGATTCCATTAACCATTCTTATGTAAAAAAACAAGAATCCACAAGAGAGAAATCCAGCATAGCTTCAAATTGAAATCGTTGCTTTCACAAAAGTGCTCATAGCCAAGTAATCGGCAACATAAAGAAATTAAAAATGGAATTACTTCCAGAAACCAATTTGAAGTGCCTAAACATCGAACCGATTGTATACCTGGTAGTGCACCTACCACACAACCGATAACACTTCGAAAAAGGAAATCAACGGAAAAGGCAATCCAAAATCTCCTCTCTTTGTTGCTTACTTCACCAAAATGTCGAGATTCCACTTGAGCACAATCAATGGCAAAACCTGCTTAGAATTGGCTTTGATACCAATATAAAGTCCTAAACCAAGGATCCTATTCTAAGCATGCCAAAATAAGCAACCACAAAGGGAACAGATGATGGACAAACCAACCCAACCAAACAACCATTAATTATGATCTTATGCACATAAGGGCCCCAATTCTCTTATAGTCACAATTAACTTACGGGTTCTTGGTCTACTAATCCCTAGTGTGGACACGCTACCCGAGACCAGTTGTGGGCATGACACACCCTCTCCAAGTGGGGCGGTCTGTGTCTCCTAGCTCTCACCGCATCTAGTTTGTTAAAAGACAATGCTACATAAGGTCATTTGTTTAATCTTAGCTCTCACCGCATCTAGTTTGTTAAGGGAAAATGCTCCATAAGGTCATTTGTTTAATCTAGAGCTTCGAATTCATCATTTGTCATTATTGTCAATACTATTATGAAATATGATCCATTTCTTAGGCCACGTGTAGACTTTGAAGACCATAACCTCCTTTCCATAGGAAAGATTGATCACACGAGAGAAATAAGGTGATATGCAATATCACAACAAGCTTTATTGTGTGGGCTCAAGGTAAATTCGAATTATAGTTCAGATTAAAACAATGATTGCAAAAGAATAAAAAATCAAAACAAAAACTCATTCTAAAGCTCAAAGTCACCTAAGAGCGACAACTCAGCTTTTAGCAAATCGTCACAAGAGCTTACCGCTATGAAGTCAAAGCTAAACGAAGAATTGATTGCTCATAACATTCAATCTGACATAAAATTTCTCTTTCCCTTGATTTACAATGTCCATAAAAATTTCAACCTTCTAAGCTTTACTTGAAGATAGGAATACATATGAAGCTTGTAGATAAAGTCAAGAGTCCCTAATAATGGAAGCTCACTCATGTATGCTCCTATCTTGAAGTAAAAGTGTGGTCCTTTTTGGGAAGCTTGAAATTTTGCCTCATCTCAAATGCAAGAGAGAGTCCTAACTTGTAGCTCAAAGCTAATATTTTATGTTATACAAATTTTCTTCAAAACTATCTCATATTGTTTTGTGAACACTCCAGTGTTAGCACTCACTCCTCCCTCTATTATAAATCATTTGCATTCTCGGCAGAGAGCGAGAGCGAGAGAGAGCGAGAGCGAGAGAGAGCGAGCGAGCGCGATGACTCTCCCAGTGACCTCTACTTCATCTTGGATTAGAGTTATAGTGATCTGGTTGTTTTTATCCACTGCCCAATCATGTCGAAAGATCTACACCATGCAATTTGGTGATAGATGCTCTGATTTGCTGCCTGCGCTTGGCCTCAGCAGGGAAGCATTTCTAGCTCTTAACAATAGAGTAGACTGTTACCATTTCAAAGCAGGCCAAAGGGCTTGTGTTGAATCCTCAGCAAGCACCTGCAGCAGAATGTATGAAGTGAAGAAGGGTGATAGTTGCCAGTCGATTATTGCAGCAGCGAAGATCTCTCAGTCTAAGTTTTTGTACATAAATCCAGGCATCAACTGTAGCAATCTGCAAGTAGGAGATCAGGTCTGCATTGCATCATGCAGGAAGCATTATCATCAAAGAAAACTTCTGTCTCCTTTGGATTTAAATTCAAGCAATAGCTTGAAAGGAAGGAACAATGGTCGGAAAATTCTGTTGGATTATATAGGCGGAACAGGATTGCCCATTCAATTCAAAGAAGTGCCTATACTATCCAACACGATCGAGGTCTACTTTGTTCTGGCTTTTGCAATTGATGCAAATAGGTTAGGAGCAGTTCAGGATGGGAATTTTAGCAACTACTGGATCTCTGCCTTAACACCTAGCTCCATCTGCGCTCTGAAGGCCCACCATTGCAACGTCAGAGTTCTGCTCAGCCTTTCTGGCTACAGTCAGTACATCAGTGCTACCGGTGCAACGCGCATAATCGAGTGGTACGATCCAAAGAACACTACAACGTGGATCAACAACGCTTTCAGGTCCATCTCATCCTCGGTTAAGGCATACCACTTAGATGGAATCGACATTGACTATGAAACATTTCCACAAAGTAAAACTTTTGTTTTCTGCATCGGAACACTCATTCAAAAGCTGAAAAGGGCAAAGATAATTGACAAAGCCACTATAGCTCCATATAATCAAACATATAGTCTCTATGAACAGCTTTATAACCAGTACGGACACTGCATTGACTACGTAAATTATCAGTTCTATGCCGATGATCTGCAGAAGGTTTCCGATTATGTGGATCTGTATAACAGAATTGCTAAGGTGTTTCCAAGACGCAAGCTATTGTCAAGCATAGAGGTGATGGGCAGAGGATTACAAGGCAATGATTTCTTTTCCGCCTTGAAGATACTCAAGAGGGAAATCGGTGGCGTGCCGGGAATGTTTCTGTGGACGGCTGATCGTTCCAAAGAAAATGGTTTTCTAGTTGAAAAAGTCGCCCAGTGTTTACTGTAAGATAAATCATGTAGTTCAGCTCAGTTCGCCATCTCTGACACAATTGCTATTTAATTACTATATAAGCAACAAAAATATCTCAAGTAGTTGATGTTGTTGTCGATTGCTTTGAATACTGTGAGTTTAAAACCATATATTTGACTGTTGATTCTATTCTCTAAATACATTGTTCTACATTTTTATTGCTCAACTCTCTATAGATCAAGATCTAGGCCCGTTATTGTATATTTGTCCATTTGACTATGCCTTTCTCTATTCTGCAGTGATCAAATTTTGACAGCACTGCAACATGATCTGTCACCACAGAATCAAATTTCTGCACACTAAAATTGTAACAAAAACTGACTTGCTTTAGAATGATCTATTAGCTTGGCCACTAAAATCTTCGGATCCACATTTTTATTGAAATTTTTTCTCCGTGATGAGTTTGATTCATGTTAGCAAGAACATCATCAACAAATGGAAAAATTTCCGTTTATATTCTTCATCCATTAAAATGTTGAAGGCTGACACTAATGGATGATGAGTACTTCATGTTTTGGTCATACATGCAAGTAACAATCCACGCAAGTGGGCATGAGGCCAAATAATGAAATACGAGTTTTAAAATGAGCATAAAAGCATTAATATTAGCATACATTGTTTACAAAAGACAATCCTTATGGCAACGCCTTTATAGTATATCACAACTTTCTTGACTAATTTTTTGTGCATTCATTTTTTCTTGTAATCCCAATAAGCCCAAAAATTTGTACTAGCATTTTTATGCACAAATGTACACTATGCAACAAGTAATGGGCCAAGCCTAAATGTGGAGCACTTTCAAGTGTAAGCAAAATGCCTTGTTTAGGATATTATTTTCAACATTTTCCCTTTCATTTACTCATTTGGTACAGAAAAATAAGTGTTCACCAACACGCCACGTATTGGAGGACCCTACACGAATGTCTCTTTCCTGTATCCTTGTATTTGTTTATTTGGTAGAGGAAGTATTCACTAAGACATGACTTATTGGAGGACCTAAAGTACTATCTTCCTCCTTTTCCCTTCTATAGCCTCCTTTTGTAGAGGCAATAATATTGGAGGGGATTTCTTTTTCAACTGTTATTCGATATAGTCTACAATTTTACATGCATATTTGAACAATCTACAAAAATACACGGATATTCGAAGCAGAGCAACAATCGACTTTGATACTCCATATTCAAGCACGACATCAAATCGACATTGTTGTCACTATCGATTATTGACATTGTCAATTGTTCCACTATTGGTACTATCGGACTATCGACTGTCGAATGGTACCACTCGAAATGGAGCTTTTCCTGTATTGAGATCCAATACATACTATGTTGCCATTCAAACATGCCACTGTATACATTAATTGCTAGGCGTCATGCCTACCATACACACATAGTTCAGACTCATCTTGTAAACTTACAACTGCCTAACACAAGAATGAGTTAGACACTAAACTCTTTCATCCTTGTCTATATACAATAGATCAAAATAAGGCAGAGACATCACTCAAAAATCAATCATCGAATCATTTTCAGAATCTAAATATGAACTCAATTGTATCAAACTATTTGAGTTCTTAGAACGAGATATTCGAGAGAGTGAGAGTAATTTGAGACAATAGAGAAATTGTTTTATGTGTCAGTTGTTTCGATCAACCGTTTAAGCATAGCAGGATCACAACACTCAGTGCACTACTATTGTGAACCATTTTCAAATACAAGATTCCTATTTGTGATCTAATCGTTGTACCACAATAAGCTTAATTTACAGATTCTCTATTGTCGCTGTAAAACAAAGGATTCAAAAGGTTTGGCCTTGCTTTGTCAAGGGAGACTATGTGAAATGTTTTACACTCTCTGTGCCCCTTGTCCAAGAAGACTCTCTCAAATATTCTATCCAAGAATATTTCCAAGAAAATTCTCTTTTGTCGTGCAACCCACAGCCCATGCTTGTTAAAAAAATGTATTTTACAGTTTAAATTTTTTTTACGAGCACGTGGGAGCTTCATCTAAGTAACCAAGCAAAAACAAATTACAATCAAATTATAATATTTTTTACGGTTTTTTAATTCTCTTACAAGCACTCCAACGTTTCAAACAAATAATTGTAAAAAAAATTCAACAGTCTCCAAGTTTCTTAACAGTTCTTTAATCTTTGGTGAGCAAATGTTTTTGTGGACTTCAAAACCTACTCAATTCAATTGATAAATTTTCTTAAAGGCCCTCTTTTTAAGTTTATCCAATTTTCATTTCCTTTGCCAATTTTTAAACTCTTCTATCTCCTTTGCTTTAATTCAAATCTTGGATTAAATTTCACCTCCCTTTTTTCTAAGGTATTGCATTTATATTTTATAATCTATTTCTTTGAAATCATGTATTTTTTTCATATGAGCTTGGATTTCAGTGTGTTAAGAAGCAAAATTCATCAGCTCAACAAGTTTGATATTGTAGAGGTCTTATTTATACCAAAATTTGACCTCTTGGAAAGTTTCTTGTATTTTCTCTAACTGTTTTCATTGACATTGAACCATCTTAAGTTTGATTTTCATATCATTTCAGATTTCATCTCAAGCCTACAACTCGGTTCTTCCTAAAATCGATTGAGATTATGAATCGGGAGATAATCATTTATTTTGTGATCATAGTTTTGAAAATGACATGAATTTCAATCACAATGAAGATGATAACGTTGACTCTGAGGCATATGAAAATGCTTATGAGAGTCAAGAAATTGATGAGAACGAAGAATGTTCTCTATATCTCACCATAGGCATTATTGGTCTCCTCTCAGGTGGATAAGTCATTTTCTAATGCAAGTGATTTATAACGTGGCAAGTGAAGCGACATATTTTAGTCCCTATGCCAATTTTGTGGGAAGTCTTACAACATCAACTTAATAACAACAGGTCAACCTTTATGTAAGATCAAACAATACTATAGACCTTACTGCCAATAAGGTGCACTTTGGAATGGAAAAAATACTATATAAATTATAACTATCATATAGGATAATATTGAACAAAGAAAACAAGCATGGCAACAATAACAACAAGGTTAGAATAGAGATAAAAAAAAAAGTACAAGAAGATGGTCACTTGTTTTGACTCTATCTTGACTAGTATCCCGCAACAGCCAACTACTATTCAAACTACCAATCTTGGACTATGTACCATTGTTGATGTTTACACAACAATGCTCCTTTTAATCTAAGGGCAGTCTTTAAAGCCAAGACATGATATCAATCGAGATATCTTGAACAAGCAAGATCTTGAATCTTTTGATGAAGCTAATGGTTTCAAGAATGGAGACAAATCAATATCAACAAAGCACCAATGGACAAGTTGATGAACATCAGTTTGAAAATCAAGATCAAGTTGTGTCCGAGAGTCTTAATGATCAAAATAAAGGTCAAAATAAAAAGGTTATTTATGAACAGTACAAACCTCTACAATTGTAGTTCAAACATTGGAATACAATCCAATTTTTCACAAAAGATGGCTATCGACAAGGATAATATATGCCAAAGATCATTTCTACCTTAAGATGGCCAGAGCTTTTTTTTACTGTTGTCAAAAGATTTCACGATCTTTATTTTTTAGGAAAAAAATGATTAAGTAGGGGGAGTGTCATGTGCTACATGTGATTAGCCCATGAATTTATCAATTACAATGCTGAATATAGCCATGGAGCTAAATTAAATTAGAATTAGTCAATAGGATAGTTAATAAAGTGGCTTGAACAACCGCGCTATATTTGTCAATAGTGGGACTGTAGTATGGTTGTAAGGCCCAATATAGCCAAAGAAGCCCCCAAACTCATACCAGAGGCACAATGGCCATAAATAGTTGAGGTCGTGCTAAATTTAAAGGGTATTCTACATTTGTGATTTTTGAACTTTGAGTGTTTTAGAAACTTCTTTTGGAGATCGTTCTTGATGGAATTTTTGGTTTGAAATTGCATGAGAGATTCGATCATGCTCTTACATAGTCAATCTTCTTATGAATTTGTGATAGACTTTTGGATATCTTTTACCATGTAGTAAAAGGTTGTGTCTCCAAGAATTGGTTGTAAATTAAGCTCTATATCATTTTTAGGGTAGTTAGTTGAATCATTATGAATCTTTGGAAATATATCTAGAAACAAAGAATTTTCTAGGAGGAGAGCTAGTGGTATGGGACACAAAAATTGCCAAAGAGAACTTTGGGTGTGCGGACATAAAATTTAGCCAAACTAAGAATGGCTCACATCATGCCCTATCTTACCATACAGTAGCAAACGTACTATTTAAATCAACCCTAAGATCATGCAAAACAAGCTACTAACATTAACACCACACCAATGTACAAAACAGAGAAGAATAGAAGTGAAAACTCCACCAAATTTGACCAAAGCATAATAAAATGACAAAGGCAAAGTCTAAGCATGAATGAATGAAATAATAATGCTTCATCTACTCCATTTACATCACTGGAAACCTGAAAAAAAACACTTGTCCATCTTTAAGATCCCAAAGATGCAAAACTATAACTTGCCTAGTTTAATCATATCTTGACAATTTTCACATATTGACATGACAATGCTTTCAAACATGAAGTAAGATAAGGTAGGTTAGAAACACACGTCCTTGTTTTTTCTTTTACCTTACTTGAGTCTTCAATAACTTGCAGAAACTTATCTTAAACTTCCACATGTGAAATCATCATCGTTGAACTTATTGATCAACTAGATCTCTGAGGTTGAATCTTTCATGATTAAAGAACAATCTTGGAATGATAAAAATCATAAATTCAACTGATAATTCGAACCTACTTTGATACCACTTTGTTGGCGAATCTAGCTTGAAACCTCTCTGTTGGGTGCATGCTCAAACTCGATAGTCCTTGTAGGATGTAAGAGTTTTCACCAAACAAAGAAAAACATACTTTGGATGATGTTGTGATTATGTTACCAAAAGCTCATTGTGAACCAGAAGAAAAAGAATCAGAAATGAAAGAGGTTTACGATGGACCTGCTAGGTAATGAATCTTGCTTGAGAACCAGAAAAGATTGTTCCAGTTGGAGCGCAACTTATTCCTGAACAATTTGAAGCGTTCAAGAAGTTATTGATCAAATACCAAGATTGTTTTGCCTGGACATACAAGGAAGCTTTAGCTTCTGCACTGATACTACGAGCTTCAATTTGCCAAATTGAGTTTTATTCTCATACTGATGCATCAAAATATGCTATTGGATCAGTTTTGATGCAGCTAGGTGAATATAAGAAAGATTATCCCATCAGATTTGCAAACATATAGCTTACAGATCCGGATAAGAATTATTCGACAACAAAACGAGAAGCGTTAGCCATGGTTTTTTTTGTTAAGAAGTTTTGACATTATCTATTGGCAACGCATTTTGCATTCTATACTGATCACTAGCCGTTACCTCATAGTGAACAAGACATGTAATACAGGGCATATTGCAAGATGGCTACTTTTATTGACCAAATTTGATTTTCGAGTTGTGGTTCAAAAAGGTAAACAACAATATATGGCCGACCATGTATCCAAAATCGAATTAGCACCAATTAATACTGAAGTGGATGATGAACTACCAGATGTCGCACTATTCTGTGTTGAAGCAGTATCTGAGTGGGCAGTCGATATTGTTGAATATTTGATGCTAGGCCAACCCAATGACTCCTTGACAAAAGTACAAAAGAGGCAATTGATTTATAAGGCACAACCTTATCAATTGATTGCAGGCCAATCATATCGCCGAGGAATGGATGATATTTTGAGAAGATGTGTTTTGTCGCATGAAGTACCTGAAATTATCATGTTTTCCCATGATGGAATGGGTGGAGGACATTTTTCAATAGATATTACTATTCACAAACTTTTGCAATCGGGATCTTTGTGGCCTACACTTCATAAAAATATAGAAAATTATATTCAGTCATGTGATGTTTGTCAACGAGCATGGCGTCCTACAAAGCAGAATTATGAACCTTTGCATGCGATTTTATCGCAAGCACCATCCGAGAAATGGGGCCTTGACTATGTTGGTACTATTCATCCTACGGCAAGAGGGTCTCAAGCCAGATACATCATCGTCGCAACTGATTATATGACCAAGTGGGTTGAAGCAAAAGCAGTTCGAGTTGCAGATGTGAAATCTATGGCTAAGTTCCTTTATGAACACATTATTATTAGGTTTGGATGTCCTATCGAGATCGTAAGTGATCGCGGAACACACTTTGTAAATGAAAAGATAAAGTGTATGTTGGAAGACTTTTTTGTTATTCATCGGTTTAGTACTCCATATTCTCCGAGGGGTAATGGCCAAGCTGAATCTTCCAATAAGATTCTCTGCAACATTATGACAAAAATGGTGGAAGCAAGTCGTTATGATTGGGAACATAAACTGCATGCAACATTATGGGCATTCAGAACAGCTTACAAAGGTAGTATGAATCAAATACCATTCCAGCTTGTCTATGGTCAAGATGCAGTCATGCCGATTGAATTCTTGATACCATATTTACACATAGCAACAACGGAACGGTTGGATGATGCGAAATTCTTACAACTTCATCATGAGGCTTTACAAAAACTTTGTGAGACTAAATTGATGGCAGTTCATGCATTAGCAATAGAGAAAGCTCGCCGTAAGGCATGGCACGATCATTGATTACACAAAAAGGAGATCTAGCATTGATGTACAAGATGAAATTGATCAAAGGCAAATTGGAATTTACAGGTGAAGGACCGTACAAGGTCAAAGAAATATTGAACTATGGAGCAGTTATTTTAGAACACTTGGATGGAAAACAATTTGATACTCTGATGACTATACTCTGATGACTATGCAAATTTTGGCAGCCAATTCAGCCAGTTCAACCAGCTTGATCCAACACCTTGTCAATTTTACTTTTGTTGTTTTACAATTTTTTGTTTTTCACTACTTGATTGATTATTCATTTTGGAAAAAGATAGTTAAAAGAAAAAACAAAAAACAAGGAAAAAGAATAATGAGCAAAAGTCAAAAAAGTCATCAGATAAAAAAAAGTTGAAGTCAGAAATCAATTTCTTTTATGGGAAATGACTTAGAAAGACACTTTTTGAGTCATTTCTTGTACATACAGTAATAAAAACCTTCGTCGAGTTGCCAGATCACACATCCACTCAGATTTACTTTTATTGAGTTGAGCGAAGGTTCCCTAGTAGAGTTACTACCTTTTTTGAAGTCAGACGAAGGTTCAGTAGTTTGCCATTGTGAGAACCTTCGCCAAGAATCTTACAATCATTATTAACCTTCGTCGACCTGATAGATGGACTCTGAATGTCAAAATTAGATTGGACACAGGTTCAGATCCTGAAATTTTTTATTATCTATAGAACCTAGGCGAAGGATGTTCTTAGGCGAATGTTTAACCTTCACCGGATCTTCAGAACCTTCGTCGGATCAGTTTAGATGTTCAAAAACTTTTGCTAAGATTTTTGAAAACTATTTTCACAGTACTGAGCATTTATTTTTGTCCAGAACTGGGCAGCCAAACTAGTACTTTGTCTAATGGACCTTCCAAATTCACCTATAAAAGAGCTGAATTCGATTTCATGTCTCACTTGTGCTAGCGAAGCTCTTGCCAAATTTTCCAATGACCAAAACTTTTCAAAACGTCCTTCTAGCCTTATGATACACTCTTGCACTCTTATTCTCAGTACTTGTCTACTGTCATCATGTCTTCTACCGATACTTCTCAGTCTCCTTAATATATCATTGACTGTGATGTTCCGACCAAGACGGACATCATGATACTTCCTAGCACAAGTATGGTGGCTCAATGGATGAGCCTTGCCGAGCCTCTGCTCACCGCAATGGGGATCCATGAGCGCACCTTTTCTGGAAAAATAAATATGGAGTTTATAACTTTTGCCTTTAGCACCTGGATCGAGAAAAAATCCAAGTTCTTGCCAACTTCCCTTTTGACTTGTTGAAGCACTTTGAGATCAACCTCTTGATCATCAAAGTCACTGAGAAAACTTTGTTTTCCAGATCCATTACTTGCTTTTACAACATGATAACATCCATCTACTTGCATAGCATCATCTACACAAGAAGATTCACCAGAAGATGTTTCATTCTTCATAAGAGTTTGATACTCAAGATCCATTGCTTGGATCCACTCTCTTCTTTCCTTGCCTCACCTACACTTGTAGGTTCATTAAAAGAGGTTAGGAAAGCAACATAATTTCCAAAAACTACTTGCTTACCCTTTTCATTATATGTGATCCTTGAAGGTATTTGTCTTTCTCTTGATGTTCTCCTTGGCTTTTGACTTGATGAAGGTCCATCATCATCACTATCTAAAGTTAGATCCTTTACATCAACATCAAGGATGTTAGATCCATCAAGATCACCATTAATAATGCTTGAAGACACTTTTGAAATGTTCCCCTCATAAAAAATGACATCTCTACTAGCAATCACTTTGTTAGTAGTAGGAATGTAAACCTTGTAGGCTTTACTCACCTCACTATATCCAACAAAAATACCTCTCCTTGAAGATCCTCCTTGGTCCTATCATCAAGAGTAATGTTGACATAGCATGTGCATCTAAAAGTTCTTATAAAGTTGACACTCGGCCTCCTCTTGAATATCATCTCAAAAGATGTCCTTCCATCCAAAATAGCACTCGGCCACCTATTGCACAAGAAATTGGCACACATCAAAGCTTGATCCCAAAATGGTTTATCAAGATTAGCACTTAACCTCATGGCTTTAGCACTTTCACATAGAGTCATGTTCTTCCTTTCAGCCACTCCATTTTGTTGTGGGGTCCTTGATGTTGTATACTCCCTCTTGATCCCATGCTCAACAAAAGGCCTTGAACTTCGTAGATATGTACTCACCAACATTGTCACTCCTTAAGCACTTGATCCTTGTGGAAAATTGGTTCTCTCTTGGATTTTTGAACTTAACAAAGACATCATACACTTCATCTTTGCTCTTTAGTAGATAGATCCAACAAAATCTACTAAAATCATCAATGAAAGTTACATACATCTTAGCTCCACTATTGCTAATTGTAGTAAATCCATGAATATCTGAATGTACAAGTTGAAAAGGCTTTGTAGATGTATGCTAATTCTATTCTAGAAAGATTTCATATGGTAGATGCAAAAGCTAGTGATGCACCTAATGTAAAGCTAACTATAAGAGGTAGTGAAAGATCCTTCAAGGACATTACTCTCTATAAGAACCTAGTTGGTTCACTCATCCATCTAGCCATTACTAGACTTGATTTAAGCTAATGTGTTGGAAGATTGAGTCATGCAAGATCCTAGTGAGGAGCATTGGAAGCTAGAAAAATGAGTTTTGAGGTACATCATTGGAACTCGAGATTTTGGCATATTGTATGAGGGATCATCATCTAATATTTTTGTATTTTTAGATTCAGACTATGCTGGAGATGTAATTGATAGAAAATTCATTAGTGCTCATTGTATTTTCATAGGTGATGGAGCTATATCATTGATGTCGAAGAAACAAGCCACTATCTCATTGTCGTCTAGTGAGGCCGAGTGCAAAGCTCTTATAGATTGCACAAAGGAGATGGTATGGATCAAGAGAATGATCAAGGATCTTCACTTGATGAATTTTTCAGAGGGCCCAATCATCTTTTGTGACAATCAATCATCCGAAAGGTTGGTAGCCAATCCTATCTTTCATACTAGGAGCAAGCATATTGAGGTGCAATATCACTTTGTGAGAGAGCAAGTCATTGCAAAGGAGGTGGAGCTTCAACATGTGTCCTCAATATTGTATATGTAAATGAGATGATTCCGGGAATGTGTAGCTGATATCTTCACCAAAGCATTGGGAAAGGACTTGTTCATGAAGCACTAGACATCACTTGAGTGTTATCAAAGTCCATGCTAAAACTAGTTGAAGAGGGAGTGTGAAAGATTCAACTAGTTTGATCATATTTGCTACATTTCCATATTGGCAAATTGAGGCCAACTTTATATTAGACTTAGAGTTTGACTTTTAAAAGTTCATTAGTCTAAATTTCATTTGAATAAACACTTTTTGAAAGTGTGGGAAGTTTGAGTAGATTCAAGTTTAAATGTTGGGTACATTGAATTTTGACCCAAAAATAGTAGGGTTTACATTTTGGAGGGAAAGACAAGTGGCCAAATAGGGTTTGGACCTGTTATAAAAAGATGTAACTCATGAGAGACATATCTTCTCTCTTCTCTATCTCATTTCATGCTTATACATGGTTCACTTGGGTTCTACTATCCATTGGTGCACTATACTTGTGATGGCTTGCAATTCTATGTGTAGAATCATCTATACTTGTTATTTTTGGATCCACACATGTAAAATAAAGTAGCTTGTTGGTTTTGTACGGACAACAACAATACTTTATATTTTGATTCATGTTTGATCAAGTTCTATTGGAGTTTGCATCTCATTTTGTGTATAGGATGCTGATTTTGTTACATTGGTGAGATTGGTAGAGTAGCTTCTTTTGTAATCAAAGGTCCTTCATGGATTTGGATCATTTATGATCTGAATTATTTCACATAGTTCACAAACTATTGAAGGTGTTGGAGATATCCAAGTTTAACTTGCATAAAAAAGAGAAGAAAATATTCAAAAAGCATTATTGGTTCCCAATTTGACAAAGAATCTACTTTCAGTTGGTTGTTTAACTGATCAAAATTGTAAAGTTGAGTTCTATAAAATCAAATTTTTATCAAAGATTTGAAGAATCACTTCATGATTGTTGCATAAGAAACATGAGCGGATAAAAAAACTCTATGTTATGGAAATTGCTTTGGAGCAATGTGCAAATGCAAGTAGCAGTGATGATCAAAGTTCTTTATGACACAAGAGGTTTGATCATCTCAACTATGGGATCTTAAAGCAATTTCATGAGAAAGTAATGGTCAAAGGAATACCTAAGATCATCGTCAACTCAGGTGTGTGGGAGGAATGTGCATTGGATAAGCAATCATGCCAATCTTTTGGCACCAGTTCATATATAGTGAAAGATATCTTGAAGTTGATTCATAGTGGGATCATCCCAAATGAAATCCGTTGGTAATGCTTTGTACTTTATATCATCTGTTGATGATTTCTCTCATAAAGTTTGGATTTAGCTATGCAGCATTTCATGAAGAAGAACTTGGCTGGGTAATTTGTTTGTGACTCTGAAGGAATAACATCGCTTCTCGCCTACGTCTTGAACATCAAGTCAAATGCATTCAACTATTATGTTGATTTCAAAAACTTTGTGGGGAATAAAATTGCAAAAGGATAAAAGTACTAAAAATTAACAGCGGTGGAGAGTTCAATTCCACCAAGTTTGATTCATTTTTTCAAGAGCATGGAATTCGATGACAACTTACAAAAGCAACTACTATTGGGCTGAAGCCGTCCAAACAATATCTTATCTCCAAAATCGGTCTCCAACCAAAGCATTTGAAGGCATTACTCTCGAAAAATCCTACAATAGTCATAAACCTAGTGTTGCTCATCTCAAAGTCTTTTGATGCACAACTGATATGCACATACTAGATGAGAGATGTAGAAAGCCTGACACTAAGTCATTGAAATGTGTATTTGTGGACCATTCTATCAAATCAAAGATTTATAAGCTAGTTGTGCCTAGCTAATGATGGGGTGCATCAAGAAAAGTGTGGTAATCGATTGCTTACGTAAAACCTAAGGCTTTATTCGATGATGAGCCTATCTTGATGTAGTGGATATTTCCTATCCACCTTCAACCCTAGATCCAAGCACATCAAGCATCAAAGGAGATGAAGAGGATTAACATTGTTGTCACACGAAGATTCATTTTCATGAGAGCGATAGCATAGTTCATAATCAAGCACATGCTTATGATCCACATCTAACACTAACCATTAACACTACGATTCCTTAACACTAGCAACTAACACTCCTCAAGCAATGGTAGATCTTACTCTTCACGCTCTCACACAAAAAGTATAATAAAGATAAACTCCAACAAGCATCAAATCCAACAATTAGCAAATCGAAAGAAAACATGAGAGATGGAGAAAGAAAGAAGAAGAGCAAGGAAATTTCATATCCATTTGAAAGAGGTTCCACCTGCTTTATTGAAATGAAAGTGAATGTACAAAATAACTCGAATCCACCACTCTATATAGTGGATTTTAGGTTTTGGCCTCAAATCTTATTGGCCAATCTCCACCTCCCTTATTAGTTGAAATTGAAATTTTGGGGGGAGCTCTTTTTATTCACTAACTTGACTATTAGGCCTTGTGACATTTAATTCTCACAAAAAGACCTAAAGTCCTTTTATTAACTTCTAACTAATCAAATAACTATGTGATCATTGGATTGGACTAAAACAGGCAGAGTGCTAGATTCCTCTCACCTATTAACTAGAATTAGGATTGCCTTGGGATCCGCAAACCCTCCCACATTATCTCCCATCTCCATGAACTCCAGACGCGGTTGATTTAAATCAATGTTGTGTGGAAAAAAACACTTATTAACTCTTGACAACCACTTAGATATTGTCCAAGAGATGAATTTTTTCTCCCATGAACCACCCAGCATCACCGCACGGTAGTAGAGCCTGGCTATCGGCAATTGATCTTGAATTTTTTCAGACGCCATTGGAAGATTCGGATCGAAACAAAGGACTGGTAAACAATCATCCCATCATGCTTGAACAGACGCCAACATATCCAAATATTTCGCATATAAGTCTAACTGCCTAACTGTCAGATCTGGTGAATTCATATACTCCCTGGAGTATGCTTGCAGGGACCGATTAAAATAAACTAAAATATTCCAGTTGTATGGCTTCACCTTCAAATCCTTCTGGACTTGTGCATCAACAAACTGCTTTGGGGATCTGACCGTGTAAGAGATTTTGATGGTGGCATGTACCGTGAATGCTGGTGCTGCTTTTTGGACTTGTTGAGATGATGGTGCAATATCCAGATTTTTGAAAGTGTCTTGGAACTCGAATCCTATTCCTGGACAGTTGGGATTAAAAGGCTCGAGGCTTAGAGGCATGACGAATTATTCATCAAGCTATAAGAGATCGAATCATCGAACAGTTCCATAAACTTATGGGTGGAAGGAGACATGGTTGTAGAATATGGGAGAGAGGTGACCTGTGCTTCGACAACTTGGATGGTGGATCCTATAGTTACATAAGGCACTGTGAAGGATCAAAAGCAAGGGTAGTAGCAGAGCATGGAGGGATGGATAGTTATGAGTGAGAAGTAGCAAGAAGTATTGGCGAAGCTAAAAATGGTTGTTGAGTACGATGACGAGACGTGGGAGGCGAGTGGGGTGAAATAATCTCGTTGTGAACCCACTGATGACTCTGGGATGTGGTTCTATGGTGGGAAGATTCGATTGGTGCTAGATCATTATTATGTAGTACGGATTCAGCACAAAGCCTGTGAACCTTATTTTCTAAATACGTGGTGGCTAAGGATGACAAAAGACAGCCCGCAACAAACTGATGTTTGTAATACCTCTTGGTGGCTCTCTTAAGTTCTCCTTTGTACTAGTTGTAAGGTTGTACGGTTCCGTTGTCTAAGTCATAATCAGACTCGACCAGACGATGCAAGATCGACAAGATCCGCTCCTTCCTCAGGTTCTCAACCATCAGGAAGTTGTTCAGTAGGTGGGTGGCGGCAAGCAGTGTAGGATCACAGATGGCTTCAAACAAATAGTTGTCATTCATATGGTACATTCATCTGCATGTCTACGAAAGGTTTGATGATAGATTTGGCTTGTTTATGGGAAGGTACATGATGAGGGCCTGAAATAATGCATATGGCAGTAAGGGCGCCTCAAAGACCCACACCTTGTGCACTACTCCTTGAAAGGTGATATAAAATTCAGCCTTGGCCTTGTTTCAGGTATCGAAGTCCATGCTAATGAACTCCATACCGATTTTATTTGAGAAGGCCTTATCATGAATCCCCATTGCCTTGAGCAGAGGCTCGATGAGGTCCATCCATTCAACCACCTTTCTTGTGCTAGGAAGCACCATGATGTCCGTTGAGGTTGGGACATCACGGAGAACAACAGAACGCAGTGAAACAGAGGTATCCGACTCAGTAGAAGACATGATGGCAAGTACAAAATGGTAAAAATTGAAAGTAGTAGGTTGGAAAGTATAAATGAGAGATGTATGGAAGACGAGAGAAAGTATGGTCGTGGGAAAATTTCGCAAGAGCTTTGCAGCACAAGTGAGAAACGAATTTGAAGTCAGCCCTTTTATAGGCTAATTTGGAGGGTCTATTAGACAAAGTACTAGTTTGGCTCATCAGTTCTAGACAAAAATTTTCAGGCATGTTCAGTACTGTGAAAACAGCTTCCAGAATTTTTGACAAAAATTCCTGACCAATAGGGTAGCTCGGCGAAGGTTCTGTAGGCAATTCTAGCCTAAGTGCATATTTCGCCTAGGTACTGCATTCTAAGGTTTTAACCTTCGTCCAATCTAATTTTGGTATTCTGAATCCATCTGTCAGGTCGACAAAGGTTCATAATGAGTGCAACATGCTCTGACGCAGGTTCCCAATGTGGCATATCTCTAAACTCTCGCCTAGCTTCAAAATAGGTACTTTCTCTACAAAGCAACCTTCGCCCAACTCAATATAGGTAGATCTGAGCTGGATGTATCATCTGACTACTCGATGAAGGTTTGTAGGACTGTTTGAATATAGATTTGACTAAAATAGTGATTTTTTATTCATTTTCCATCAAATTGATTTCTAAATTTTTTTTTTTGGGTTTGATAACTTTCCTGACTTTTGCTCATCATTTTTTTTTAATACTGTCTTTTCCAAAAAAAGAATCAACAAATAATGAAAAACAACAAAATTGTAAAACAACAAAAGTAAAAATGAGTAGATCTTCAATCACACTGGTAGAGTGGCTACCAAAACTTGCGTAATCGACTGCCATTCACTGGGGTATCAAATCTTCTACCATCTAGGTGCTCCAAGATAATTGCTTCGTACAATTATATCTCTTTAACTCTATATGGTCCTTCACCTGTAGATTTCAATTTTTCTTTAAATTTTGTTTTGTACATCAAAGCTAGATCTCCTTCCTTCAGATCTTTATTATGTAAATGATGATCATGCCATGCCTCGCGATGAGCTTTCTCTACTGCTAGTGCATGAACTACTAGCAATCTGGTTTCACAAAGTTTATGCAAAGCTTCATGACACAGTTGTAAGGATTTGGAATCATCCAACCATTTAGTTGCTTCTATGCGTAAATATGGTATTAAAAATTCGATCAGCATAATGACATCTTGACCACAAACAAGTTGAAATGGTGTATGGTTCATACTAGTTTTATAAGCTGTTCTGAATGCCCATAATGTTGCATGAAGTTTATGTTCCCAATCAGAACAACTTGCTTCCACTGTCTTTGTCATAGTACTACAAAGAATCTTATTGGAAGATTATGCTTGTCCATTACCTCTTGGATAATACGGAGTACTAAACCGATGAATAACAAAAAGGTCCTCCAACAGACACTTTATTGTTTCATTGACAAAATGCGTTCCACGATCACTCACGATCTCGACTGGACACCCAAATCTGACAATGATATTCTCATATAAAATCTTAGTCATAGTCTTTGCATTAGCAACACTAACTACTCTTGCTTCGAACCATCTGGTCATATAATCTGTCACTACGATAATGTATCTGGCTTGAGTACCTCTTGTTGTAGGATAAATAGGACCAACATAATCAAGTCCCCATTTTTTAAATGGTACTTGTGCAAAAACAGGATGTAAAGACTCATAATTCTGCTTCGTAGGGCGACGTACTCGTTGACATACATCACATGACTGAATATATTTCTCTGTATCTTTATAAAGTATCGGCCACCAACATTTCGATTGCAAAAAATTTCAAACAGTAATATTGGATGAAAAATGTCCTCCTCCCATCCCACCATGTGAAAACATGATTAGATGAGGTACTTCATATGGAAAAACACATCTTCTCATAATATCATCGACTCCACAACAATACAATTTTCCTACAATCAATTGATAAGGTTGTGTCCTAACAAACAATCGCTTTTGTTGATCTTTGGACAGAGATTCATTAGGTTGGCCTAACATCAGATATTCAACAATATCAGCTACCCACTCATATATGGCTTCAACAAAAAAATAATGTCGCATCTAACAGTTCATCATCCACTTCAGTATTAACTAGTGTTGTCTGTATTCTTGAGACATGATCCGCAAGATAATGTTGTTTACCTTCCGAACCACAACTCAGAAATTAGATTCAGTCAATAATAGTAACCATATTGAAAAGTGTCCCATATCGCATGTCTTGTTTACTAAATATAGTAAAGGCTGATGGTCAGTGTAAAATGCAAAATGTGTCACCGTCAAAATTTCTTTACTGAAATTACCATAGCCAACACTTCTCGTTCCCTAGTGGAATAATTTTTTTCAGAATCACTAAGTTGTCGACTGGCAAATCTGATAGGGTAATCCTTCTTGTATTCTCCTAGTTGCGTCAAAACTGATCCAATGGCATATTTTGATGCATCAGTATGCACATGAAATTCAATTGTCCAGTTTGGAGCTTGTAGGATTGTTGTCTTTTAGGGTTCATACTCCTACTATGGCTTCCCAACTAGTAGGGTTAGGGTTCCTAAAAGACATTGAAGTATAGTGGCAGTGCGGTTTAATCCACTCCATTCTTATGTTCTCTTGCATAACAAGGTGCTAACATTATCCCCCTCATTTATAGCATTGGCGGTCCCACGCCAATGAGGTCGCAATATAAGGTGCGGCAGGCTTTTTAAGTAGTTGCATGCTTTGCTAGATGTTGTCTGCACAATGCCCTGAGGGTACGCTTCCAAAATTGTTGAACATCTCGGTTTGGAGCTAGTTTGTCGAGATGGTTTTCAATTGCTTGCTTGGATCATCCATTAGATAGTTTGCACGAGCTCGATTTTCTTAGGTGGAAATGAAATGGGAGGGAAGGGAAAGTACTGGGTTGAAGTGTTGCACGTGCTATTACTTTGATTTATAGTTGGTAGTGGTCTTCTGAGATCTCCTGCTGCACCATTACTTCTGTGAGCTGGTTGCCTTGAAGATTTTGCCTTCTTGTTGGAGCTCGGCTTCTGAATTATGTTGCAGATGAATTTGCAGGATCGATGATAATTTTATTGTAGAACCAACTGCTTCCCTAGCACTTCACATGATCAAATCAAAGCACGTTTAGCGCATCCATTGGTGATGACAAACACTTGAAGCATGGGTGTGAGAATGGAAGAAGGTAAGGCTTCAAGCTTATTTATGTACGGAAAGGTGGAGGAGGTGAAACGTGGTAGGGATAGGAGGTGTACTGTATTGCTTCCAAATTTTGTCATAGGATAATCGTTGCTCATAGTGCATGTCTCTAATGAAATAACTTTTGCTTGCATTTGAAATATTATCTCACAATTGACAATATGGTTGTTTGGCCCTTAATTGCCTAATGTAGATATTCCTCTGCATGTTGTGATGCGGATTCCAAGCTTTTATTGCTTCAGTGGTGGTTGTCCAATTGAAAAAGCATGGATTTTGTATCGCTTACATAAAACCAATTGCTTATTCTAGTAATATGGGTGGGATGAGAACCTTTCCATCTTGTTGGGAAGATGGATCTTAGTCTTGGAACCTTCTGTCATCTAGTAAAATATTTGCATAAAGGTCCTTGACCATTTCGGATCTAGGTTGAATGTTAAAGTTATTTGCATGAGCTAGAGAAATGTGTACAAATGACAACATTGTGAACATAATTTCCATTAGAATTTCAATTTTCTTGGGAGTTCTTCTTACAATTTACCTCTGAGAAAGAACTTGTCTACCCTCCTATCTAATGAATATACTTGTAAAACTTGAAGATAGATAGGGCAAGTTTTGTTAATCAATGGATTGTGATAACTTTTGCAGTCCAATAGAGAATCCGTCGTGGAAGAAGATCATAGACTGCTTCTGATCTTGGTTGACTATGTTGCATTTATGTGCATGAGCTTAGTAAGGAGGAAGCCCATAATTACTTGACTGGCATCGAGAATGCCTCCGAACTAATGTGACCCATGTTTATTGTTTGGTGGTGGAGTGGTGATTGTTCACTTGGAAAAGCATTGATCTAGAATTTCTTTTGTAAGCTCAACTGTTTACCCACTATTTTCCTTGTGCAATCATTTTAGACCTGCCATCTTCAAGGTCTCTTGGTGCTCCTTTTCTTTCTGATCCTTGAGGTCCATCCTTTTTCTAGCTAGCTAGCTCCCAATTGATTCGAACGCTAGCCATCTTATTTTACAGCCATAAGTTGTGGGTCCAAGTGCTTTCTCATGTCCTGAATGAGCCTGTTTTGTTCTCAAGACTTAATCAATAGGGCATATTTTGTCGATGTGATTGTCCCTCTATGGTATAGCCTTGCCATTGGTAGATGATCTTCTTTCATTCGCAATGGTTGGTTCACATTCAGCTCCCATGAGGGCATCTCTTGATTCCAATAGCCATCACGATCCAATAGATAAGTTGTGCACACAAGATCTGATTGTTGGATTGGCTGATTCCCATGAGTGGACCTACATATATTCTTACAGCATGTCTTGGTTGGCCATTAAGCATAGCTCTCTCCACTTGGTTGTGGGCTTAGCGCTTGGACTAGCTGCTTTCTCTTTCTATACTGTGATGGATCTATTCATTGTTATTTGGCTTTTGGGCAACCAATCTGGTCTCTTTATGTATGCTTCGAAGCTTTTGTTCTCCTTGCCCTAGTCTCCTTTTCTTGGCTTGTGCTTTAGCTCAAAGTCGGATAGCAATCCTTCCTCTCCCTGTACACCATGTGGCTTCACTTCTTGTCGGCTTCAAGAGTTGATGTCTTCCCTTGAGGCTTTGGAGTTGCTGCCTTTGAATATTTTGGGATTGTGGAAGCTTCTGGTGATGTAGTGGCAAGATCTTATGTGAAGGGCTTGGGCTTGAATATGGTGGGCCCAACCCCTTATTCCCTTTCCCTAGCATTATGGGCGCCAATGGTGTGGAGAGATCCTTCTTTGTTGGGAAGTCGGAACCCTCCTCTGGTGGATGGTTGCAGTCTGTTTGTCAGCTTCACTAGTACTGGTGGAAGGCTTTGTTGGCGTTGATGTCTCGAGACTGCTTCTGGCCCGATGGAATGGATGGTGAAGTCATCTGCTTAAAAAGTAACATTGTTTGCAAACAACTTTTGCTAATACTTCAATGTAAAGATTTGAGAAGAAACATTAAGAGATCCTACTCATAATAATGCTACATAAAGAAACACACTAAAATCAAACGACATTGCATGAACAAACAGGCAAGCAACAAACAACATAGTGGACAGTACAAGAAGGAATAAAAAGGTGTAGCCATACACATAGAGGATTTATAATATTTCTAGATGTTTTCTTTACAAAAGTAGTGTGCAATGGCACAAGGCCATGTCAACATGAATGCAAGGACATAAAACAAGAATGCAAGTGTCCACCATGAACATATACTACCATCTACATACAAGCCTATTGATTCATTAGTCGGTAGCGCAGGATTGGCTCCAGGGTATGAGATATCACTACATAGGGTCATATTGAAGGTACAGATCTGAGGTGGAACCTCATTGATCTTATTTATAGTGGGTATTGAGATAGACCTTACATGGTCACTAAATACGATGTGACTCTATTCTGATCAGAAGCAACTATGTATCAGGGAGTCAAGAAGTTATTAGTAATACTAGAGAAGCCTAGGTAGTTCTAATAATACCAATATTTATGATGTCACTTTGAAAAGCAGACATGTTGGTTTCATTTAGCATAATACACTGTGTATGATTTCTCATAGAACCAGAGGGCCTAAGTGGATGATGCACATTGCTTACTAGCCATATTCTTAGTGATATCATCATCATTGCATTTGATCATGATATGCTTGAAACGCTCAATAGTCTTGCACTAACTCATCCCCATGTTTAATACGTGTGAGCTGGAGGCTGGAAATTTGTGCATATAGATTGACTGAATGTTTTGTGTCTTTTAAAAAACTCTTTTCAAAGAGGTAAAAGTATCAAAGGCACTTTTGTCAAAAACAAGACAATTTGTCGAACCTACTTTAGAGGTTATACAGCTCTTGCTGCACAACTTATTCCCTCTCCCAAAGCCAGCCTTCAAATCTACTGAACAAAGTTCAAGTAGATACACCTAATTGATATGCAAAGAATCACTCCAGGTTAAGGAGTCTTTAAGTGGAGATCGCCCTTGTTATGCTTATGGTAGCCACTTTAAGTTGGTGTCCCGGCAGTCGGTGGTCCTTAATCCTACCAAGTGACCAAGTACAACAAGTTACTCAATAATTGCAAATATCCAGTTTCGTTGATCATCTACAAGTCTTTGTATGTGTATGCTATGCTCAAATTCCATCGGATCTAAAGAAGAAATTCGACTGAATCAATACCAAGGCTATATTTCTTGGATATCCATTAGATCATAAGGCTTACGAGGCCTTCGATCTAGAATCTGGTAAGGCACTTATTAGTAGAGATGTAGTCTTCCTAGAAGACAAATTTCATGATTTCAAGCTGAAGAAACATGAATTTATTTTTGGTTCCAATGACGAACTATCGACTGTCAATATTGAAGATATCCCAATTTCGATTCCTTCCACTTTTGCACCTTGTCATTTGCATCAGGTATCAAAGGAATGGTATAAAGATCGCCTAGTGAAGATCCGACGAGATCTTGTTGCATGCAACCAAAAGGATACTTGTGGAGCAAAACCACCCAACCAATAGAAAATGGCTAGTCAGTACCCTAACCACTTCACCCCCATGCCATGGTGAATGAATGCGAGAGAGGAGAGGCTCCTGGCTACAAGGACCAGAAAATCCAATAGGGAGATGGGCAAGTTTCCACTAGTATATATTCTCTCCCAAAAGGAGAGAATATTCATCTGAGGATCCCCATGCAACCTGAATTAGCAATTGACCTCCTATTCTTGCATAACACCATGCAAGTGCTCCTATGTCCAAATATAGGCTTGGGACCTCATTTTATTGTTGATTACTTTACCGACCAAGTCCGGAATGACGAGGCATAACCAATAACCACATACGCTGGAGTGATCGGTAATCCATGTCAGGAATTAATCCGAATCCCACATACTAGACATAAACGTAACATTCTCTCCCTCTTAAATCAGTTCTGTCCTTAGAACGAGTAACTAGGGAAGATCCAATTTGTATGCTTTTAACTCTTTCCCATGAATCATTATCCTCAATTTGACCAACCAACCTAAGCAAGCACTTAGAGATAGAACGATTTCTCATCTGTTTATCTCTGATTTGGAGTACTCTTTCAGATTTCAAAGGTACATTTAGCAATAGTCCTTTAAATGGGTAAAATCCTTAATATATCTAACTGTCATCATCATATGAACTAAGTTCACATGAACCACTGAATGAGCAGTCAACCAATCATGAAGATCAAGTTCAAAAGCTAACATATCAATCTTTTAACTTTCATATCTATCCTGAAAATCAATCCTTAGTCTGATTTCAATATCAAATAAGTACTTAGAGATGGAATAATTCTCAAATTATCTATCTCTGCACTGAAGTACTATATTGAACTTTAGAAGTACACTAAGAGATAAATTTTTCTATTGGTTCTAATTTTCTCTAGGTATCAAATTCATATATTCTAGAATAATACCACATTTAGATCCTCATCCAAACCATCAATAAAGTGATGAGTTATCCTTTCCATAGAAAGATCCATTAACCTGCAAGTAATTGTTCTGAATATTACTTGTTCATATGTCTATGCACTCTGACTAGTTTAAGTATATGATATAAACTCAGTACATAGGAAACACATAGCAGTTCTCTGAAGTGAATAATTCCACATCATAAGTTTTCCAACCATCTAACTCTTACTAACAAAATTTCTTTAACCAATCAGCCTACCACAGATCCTAGTATTCAAACCAAGATTAGGCCTACTTATATAGACATCTTTGGACATAAGGTTAAGATTAAAGCTTTATTCCTCAGATCCAATCCATAACAAAATGGTACTTGCTAATAATCAGTGAACCTTAATTTAATCTTTACCACTACTTCTCATATTCATGAAAATGTCACAACTCAACATCACCAAAACTCCTCTAGTTCCAGATTTTTCAAAATAATCACTTGGAGAGTTCCTCTGTTTCAAACTAGAAAGTTCTACCTTTGCACATATACTAGAATTTTTTTTTCAAAAATCTATGCAACTGGCTGATCCATCGAAAGTCTTATTCCTATCCTTTCTTCTCTCCCTTTTAAAATAAATTCCATAATTTTGATTAAAACGTTCTCAAGAGACAACGTATAAGATATCAAAGATTTGAAAAAGTCAATAATTAGTTCCAATACTATTACACACCGGACTTGTTCCTCAAAATCATAGAATATCTTATCCTGATTGATAGAAATATTACATCTCAATAATCAACTATCAAATAGAGATCAACATTTGGGTCTAGGAAGTCCAAACTCCAATGAATCAGTTGAAAACATCAATAGATTCTGAGGGATATTCACAAATCATATATGGAAGTATAATTTCATATAACCGTTTAGTCCTTCAGAACCAAGTTCTACACTGGAAGGAATTATATGAATCTCAATCCAATTGTCTCGTATTTAAGAAATTTCTAAAAATCAGAGGTCTAATGTAATAGAAAAATAGATTTCAAGGCTTCCAGATTTTGTAAATAATGAGATACCATTTGGGATCGATCTATATCTCATAATTTTCTAAAATGCCAAAACAAAAATCAATGGATTTCACTGTTAGTATGGCCATTACAATAATTACTAACTGATAAAAATGCAGCAAAATAATCCCATTTCATCCTAGAAATGATGGAAAAAGGCCTACTTAAGATCCAAACAAGATCTAAAGCTAGGTTACTAATCAATGCATTGATTCCTAGCTTATCTTGGCTTGAACTCCATGAATTAGTTTCAAAACTCTTCACACGTGTGAAAGTACGGCCTGTTGCTGCATGTGTACTGTACCTGCAACTCCAAACTCATTCAATCATCACAAAAAATCCTATGCCAATAGCATTCATCAATCAAATCATAGACTCAAACTAGTCAAGAAGGAAAATCTCGATTTTGCTCATAATTGGATGGAAATCCATCACATATTTATACATGTAGAGCTCGGATCTAAGCATATTAGGGCTTCTATGTATTCATCATAACCTAACCCTAACATCTAACCTAAAGATCCACTTGATCCACCTATTTAGGATCAATGCCTCGAGATCCAAAAACAATGAGAAAAATGCTATTTTTAGCTCCTACTTTTTCTCTACCCTATCTATGCACTCTTTGGACATATCCCAAAGGTACCATTCCAAAGGTAGGTTAATGATTTGACTTAGAATAAGGTATCCTATGCTTTTGGCATGTGTGACATCCCACAACATGGCCTCAAGGTCATTTACAAGTGGTAATTGTGCAAACTAGCTTGTGTAAAATTAACACTCCTCCTCACAACTAGTTTGAAGATAACATAGACTTGATTATCAACCCTAGGGCTGATCTTAACTTGACAAATGCAGCTCTTTGAAGTGGTTTAGTGAGTATATCAGCAATACATTCACCATGCTCCAAAGATATCTCCTTTGATTGCACCTTCTCTCTCACAAAATGATGAGAGATCTCAATGTGTTTTGACATTGCATGGAAGATTGGAATGGTTGCAAGATGTTGGGATGAAATGTTGTCATTGTAGAGAGTTGGAACAACATCTAAACTCATGACTTTCAGCTCCATAAGTAGCATGTTGATCCATAATAGCTCCTTTGTTGTAGTGGTGAGAGCTTTATACTCGGCTTCGGTTGAAGAAAGTGAGATGGTTTCTTGTTTCTTTGACAACCAAGAAACTACTCCTCCACCAATGAATGTTGCATAGGCACTTGTGGACTTCCTATCCCTTTTGTCACCTTCCATCTCGAGCTTGATGAAGCCTTGGGGTTGCTCCATGAAGTGTCTTCTTCCAAATAACCATCTAAGAATGCATTAGAAACATCCATTTGAAAAAGCATCGAACCAAAATGTGAAGCAAGTGCAAGAAGTAACCTTATTGTGACCATCTTGGCCACGAGTGCAAAAGTTTCTTCAAAATCTATATGCCTGAGCATATCCTTTGGCAACTAACCTTGCCTTGTGTTTGCTTACACTTCCATCCATATTGAATTTTAGCTTAAAAACCCATTTACATCCAATCACATTCTTAAGAGGTCTATCAACAAGGATCCATGTGCCATTCTCCATCAAAGCATTATATTCATCTATCATAGCTTGAAACCATTCCTTTGAACTCAATGCATCTTTTACACATGAAGGTTCTTCAAAACTTGAAATGAGTGCAAAGGATGAAGATGGATTACCCTCGACTTGCTTCCCCTTGGCCTCAATGGCTCCATTCTTACTCTTGATGATCTTCTTGGAGTGATTGGTTCACTTGGCTCTAGCTCCTCCTCAAGATCTAAGACATCTTGATCCTCCACCACCTCCCTCTTGATAGGTGATTTGATTGAGCCATCAACAAGTTTATGCATATTATCCTCATCAAAAATGATATCTCTAGAAACCACAAACCTGCTGGAAGATGGAATGTATACCTTATATCCCTTGCTTGCTTTGCGATACCCGAGTATAATACCTTTGATTGATGATGGATCTTCCTTGGTCCTTTTCTCCAAAGGTGTATGCACACAGCAAATGCATCCAAACACCTTTAAGTCCTTGAAAATTGGGTTCCTCCCATACAAGACTTCGAAGGGTGTTTTGCCTTCAATAGAGCTACATGGAACTCTATTCATCAAATGGTTAGCACAAGTGAGAGCTTCTCCCCAAAAAGCTTTTGGTAAATATGCATCAATCCTTAAGGCTTTAGAACATTCACACAATTTCCTATTCCTCCTCTCGGCTACCCCATTTTGTTGAGGGGTGTAGGGACAAGATAACTCTTTATTAACTCCTTCTTGATCACAAAAATCTTTAATAGCATTGAAGATATATTCTCCACCATTATCACTTCTAAAAGTTTTGATCTTGTGATCAAGATGCTTCTCAACAAATGCTTTGAACTTAAGAAAGCTTTCAAATACTTGTTCTTTAGATGAAAGTAAGAATACCCAACAAAACCTTGAGTAATCATCTATGAATGTAACAAACATGGTGGCACCTCCGTTGACATTGTACTTGCAAAGTGTATATCCGATTGGATCAACTCAAGTTGATGAGTTGTCTTTGTGATTGAACTTGAGTTTGGACTTCTTATGTGCTTTTGAGAGAGCACATGCTTCACATACTTTCTCCTCTTTTGCCAAGGATCTTGGAAGTCCTAAGGCAAGCTCCTCCTTGCACATGACCTCCATGGACTTTGAGTTGATGTGACCAAGACTATGGTTGGATAGTTTGGTCTCCTCGGCTAGCATCACAATATTAGCATCCACATAGGCATCTAATTTGAATAATCTTCCAAATCTTATGCCTCTAGCAATGATCTTGCCATCCTTCTTGATGTTACATGCATTTGTGGTGAACTCCACAATCAAACCATTGTCAAGCAATTGTCCTACACTAAGCAAGTTCTTAGTGATACTAGGAATGTAAAGTACTCCATCAATCTTGATCTTCCTTGAATATCCCAAGCATAAAGGTATGGATCCTATGCCTTCTACCTTACAAGCATAATCATTTGCTATAAAAATTGACTTGATAGGTCCATCATAGGTAGATAAGTTTGAGAGATACTCCCTCTTACTTGTCATGTGGGAGCTAGCGCCACTATCTATCCACCAACAGTCTTCACCTCTTATGCTTGAAGATGAGAAACTTGACATCATGAGTGAATCTTCATGAGAGCTCTCCTCTTGCTCTTGGACTAGGTTTGCTTGACTTTGAGATTGCTTCTTCTTGAAGCACTCCGAGGCATAGTGCCCCATCTTGCCACAAAAGTACCAGTTGATCTTCGATTTATCCTTCTTTGGCTTGCTCGAGCTTGGACTTGAAGATCCTTCTTGATCTTCACCTTTGACTTGATTATTCTTGAATGCAGTACCCTTGCCTTTGGATTCGCTCTTGATCTTGGTGAAAAGAGCCTTGTCATCTCCATCATTGAGAGAGAGCTTCTCCATCCTTGACTTGATGTGAGTTCTCCTACTCACCTCTAGCTTTGGAATGATACCTTTGGGATATGTCCAAAGAGTGCATAGATAGGGTAGAGAGAAAGTAGGAGCTAAAAATAACATTCTTCTCATTGTTTTTGGATCTCGAGGCATTGACCCTAAGTAGGGTGGATCAAGTGGATTTTTAGGTTATATGTTAGGGTTAGGTTATGATGAATACATAGAATCCCTAATATGTTCAAATCCGAGCTCTACATGTATAAATATGTGATGGGATTTCCATCCAATTATGAGCAAAATCGAGATTTTCCTTCTTGACTAGTTTGAGTCTATGATTTGATTGATGAATACTATTGGCATAGGATTTTTTGTGATGATTGAATGATTTTGGAGTTGCAGGTACAGTACACAGGCAGCAGCAGGTCGTACTTTCACATGTGTGAAGAGTTTTGGAGCTAATTCATGGAGTTCAAGCCAAGATAAGCTAGGAATCAATGCATTGATTAGTAATCTAGCTTCTAGATCTTGTTTGGATCTTAAGTAGGTGCTTTCTCCATCATTTCTAGGATCAAGTGGGATTATTTTGCTACATTTGTATCATGGTATCAGAGCCATTCCAAGAAATGAGCTTCACTTCATGCTAGAATCATAGATTTTGACGCAATTCAAGCATTGATTGCTATCTAGACATAATCTATGAGTAGTACCTTCAATTCTTGATCAATTTGAGTGAAGAGGGATCTAATGGTTTTTTATTTACAGGTTTTATAACTTCAAAATCCAAGTTATGGTCATCTCTTATCAATTGTATCAAAATAGCAAGTATTTTGCACTTTCATCATATTAATGCTACTCAATTTGTGGAGTCTATCACAAGGAATATTTTCAATCAATCAAAAAGAAGGTAGATCCTTATCTTTGGTACTGTAATAGGTCGTTCTTAGACTTATTGAGGTCTTAGAAATTCAATTTTGGGGTCAGCCCAAAGACTTTGATAAGTGCTCATCAAGGAATGCAATTCTAGTCAAGATTGTGCTCAATTTTTGCTTGATTTGTGAGATAGTTTGGATTGAATATTGCATGATGATTTAACCTGATCTTGTAGGAATGATTTGAAGATGCACTTATGTGCATATGATTCCTTTTGGTTCAGGTTAGGTGAATCTTATATCCTTGTGAAGTTGAGATCAAGGAGGAGGCAATTCTAGATCCAATTTTTTATGCAAATTCAAGCTAGTTTCCATTCTTGTTGACATTCATAGATTTGATTTGGCTTAAGATCAGGTAGGGTCTTATTGAGAGGTCAAGTTTTGAGCTTTCTCAAGTCCCTAGGTAGTGGGATAGCTAGTCTTTCAATCATTTCTATTTTGCATCTATTCTTGTGATCAAGATCTTGTTTAAAGATAGATGGCTTCAATGAATGCATATCTTTTGGATTCACATGATAGATTGAATGCTTCTAATTATTCAATTTGGAAGCTAAGAATGGAATCAATTCTTATTTTACAAGATCTAATGGATATAGTGAGTGGTGAAGAGGATGAGCCATTCACCCTCAAGAAGCTACAAAATACAAAAGGAGGTGCAACGTTGGTCATTATTGTATAAAAATGAATGTAGCTAATGAGCTTCTTAAGGAGGTAGGTGCTTGCACCTCAGCTCAAGAAGCATGGTAAACTCTTCAAAAGATATATGAATCCAAGAATACTTCAAGGTTGCTATCCTTGAAAAATCAAATCCTTCAATGTTTTGAAGCTAAAGGAGAGAGTGGACATTCATATGTGTTGAGAGTTAAGGACTTAAACAAGGAGCTTTCTTACATAGGAGATTCCATTAAGGAAAGTGAACTTGTTCAACTAATCTTGAATGGTTTGAGTGTCGATTTTGCTAACCTAGTGCAAGGCTATGCAATTATGGGCAAGTTTCTCTCACTTGAAGATCTCCAAGGAGTCCTCATGGCCGAGGTTAATGATTTGACTTAGAGTAAGGTATCCTATGATTTTGGCACGTACTGACAAATCCCCTTATGGATCAACATGAAAACTGTTCCAATAAGATTTGAGTTATTCTTGGCCTTAGGTTTTATGTGGTGCAGGTTCATCTGAAGGTGGCAGCAGCAACCAGACAGACAGTACTCTGATTCCAAAAAACAAGAAATTCCCCAATTAGTTGACAGATTCCAAAATAGTGATAGAAATTGTGACCTTAAAAACTAATCGATTTCAACTCAGTAAGATCATTCACTTTACAAACAATTTCTGTTTGATCAATAACCAACGAATTTAAACAAATCCAAAACATCCATGGTTACTTCATATTTTACGCAAACTGGAATTTTCAAATTTCGTCCGATATGGACCTAAACTGTGCAAATCGTTCTAAAGCATCAACTTGGTAGTTTCACAATTACCATCACATTCTGAAAGGATTCCAAACCATCCAGCATACATCAGATATGACATGCAGTGATTTTTAAAAAAATCAAAATTTTTACGTAAATTGCCTAGGAACTAGGAAATCAGCTTTTTGAACTAGAATTGCTAAACGTAGCTTCATGCATTAAATTTTCTCTAATCAATCTATTGAACACCAATGTACCATGCATACAGGTCTATCCATACATTTTCATCAACAAAAAATCACTACATTGAGTTACATGCATGCATGCATCACAACATTAAGGAAAATTTGCAAATTTTAGTTCAAAAATTGCCAAACTTTTGATAGCCATAACTTTCTCTACAGGACACGAAATTGGTCGCTGTAAAGAATAGTACGGAGGGAGAGTAGGTCTAAAAGACACTTGCCACATCACCCTGCCTCCTAGGCTTCACATGTGCGATCTGTAACTGACCAAACAACACGTAGGAGGGCACACTTTTTCAATGTAGTATTTTCAAAAATCCATCTCCAGCCCAACATGCATCCAATCAGAGGTTACAAGCACTATTATAAGGCTAGTTAGAGGCATAGAGGCTTCTATCAGGTCCAGCAAGCAATGATAGGCTCGGAATGATGCAAAAAATGCATTTTTGGACTCCAAACTTCAACATAATGGTGCCTAAGCCTCACACAAACAAATTGGATGCATGATGGATCAAATCAGAGGAAATCCATCATATATTTAAGCTTGTAATGAGATCCAACAGGTTCAGACCACCATTGATAGGTATTCATGCTCAAAAGTCCTCAAAAGTACACTATTTTTTGACATTTTGAGACCCTTAATGGTGTCCAATCCTGAACAAAATTCATGAAAGCCTTAGGACAACTTCATTACACCTCTAAAAACGTGCAGGCAAAATACCCCAATATTTTTGCTAAAAATCACTCTTTAAGCACCATTTTGACTTTTCAACCGACATGCAATCATTAGATCTAATCAATAATGACTGTAAAACAGCAAGTATAGTTTGAAAAACGTACTAGATCAGTAGCAATGATAAATTCCAAGCCAAAAATTTCAATTCTAGGTGAAAAATCACAAAAAACCGTAAAAAATCCATTGATTTTTTTTAAGGGTTTTTTTTTTTCACTTTTTTTTTGGTGGTTTTTGTTCAGTTTCTGAAAATTGGCTAGGAAGTAACCTTTGCCCTTCAAACTATTGCTTCACTACATCATGGCAGTATTGTTTGACAGAACATAAAGTTATCAGTGACTGATGAAGATTTTGTCCCTTTTGTCACCAAAATAGCAGAAATGAACGATTTTTTTAAATTTCTCTGATTTTTTCATATCCAAATGGTAAGACTGGAGCTGAGACAATTAGAAGCTTGAGTTCTCATAAACTCTCATCTAACTTCTGATTCCACTTTATAGGAGCACTTGGCCTACCTTTGCGACTTTTTACTCCTTTCAACAACTTGTTGAGAGGCGTAGCATTCTTTAAATAATCTTCTACAAATCTACGGAAAAACATAGTGAAACCCAAAAATGACTTAAGTTCATGGACCATTTGAGGAACTGGCCATTCCACCGTCTTCACCTTTTCCTCTTATGACTAAAGTAAAGAAGTTCCTTTTTAAAGAATTTACACTTTGATTCCTTTGCGTAAAGCTTCTTTTGTCTTAAGATACGTAAGACATTACAGAGATGCTTAGCATGCTCTTTGAGTGTTTTACTGTAGATCAAAATATCATCCAGAAACATAAATACAAACTTTCTAAAATATGGATGAAATAAATCGTTCATCATTAGCTGGAAAGTTGCGGGAGCATTCGTTGAACCAAAGGGAATAACTAAAAACTCGTAGTGGCCAAACCTGGTCCTAAAACCGATCTTAGATACATCTTTCAAATGTATCCTGATCTGATGGTATCCCATGCGTAGATCAATCTTCGTGAAGTATTTAGCTCCATTTAAACGATCTATGAGATCATCCATCCTGGGTAACGGGTATTTATTTTTTACAGTAAGTTTGTTCAGACCCTTGAATTCCATTTAAGAAGGACGGGTGCTCCCCATGGAGACTTATTTGGTCTGATGTGCCCCATCCTAAGATATTCTTCGACTTGCCTAGCGACTTCCTCCTCTTCCTTTTGACTAAACCTGTAAGGTTGTCCGAAGATAGGATGACTATCCAGCAATAGATCTATCTTATGGTCCACCGACCGAGCGGGTGGTAGTTCGTAAGGTAATTGTTTCGGAAAAACTTCACCAAATTCTTATTTTAACTCTTGTAGTAACTGTTGTTCCTGATGTGAATTTTTGGTGTTAAAATAGGAAAACACATTCACATCACCAACATCACAATGCAGATGATATTTAAAATCAAATGAAAAAGTTCACAATCAGAATCTTGAAGTTTTTCTATTAACTCAATTGAGGAATTCATTGGCGATGCATTACATCAGTCTCTCTAGAAATAGAGACTATTTGATAAAAGTTATTTTTAAATACCAACGTATGGTTTTTGAAATCTATTGCTAATGAATCAGATTCATCATAACCCAAGATTACATCAGTTCTATCTAGATTTATGACGTGGAAGTCGAGCGGCTCAACATGATCCTGCATCAGAAGCTCTAAATTTGAAACTTTTACATCCCAAATTTCCGTGTTCGACCCCGAGGCAAGATGGACCACATATCGATGATTGCTAGCCATGGTGGGGACCCGAAGCTTCTGCACAAGTCGAGCATTCAAAAAATTGTGAGTACTTCCGGAATCTAATAGTACATTTACGTCTTTCCCTAAAATTTTGCCTCTCACATGAAAAATTGATTAGGCTTAAAAAAAAGCGTACTAAAATTACAAGTACAATTACAATCATTCAATAAATTGACTTCCAATTTACCTGCCGATAAATCCACTGCCATGAAACTTGACAACTTAGTTTTTCATTCGGGGCATTGCTTAGCATGGTGCCCGGGTTTATTGCAAAGAAAACACAAATTTTCTTTAATTGCTACCAACCGTGCTTTGTCTTTTACCACTAACTTCCTTTTGTTCTTTTTCTTCTTAGACTGTTGGTACGCCTCAGCTTCCAGCTCGTCAAAAAACTGCTTCTTCCGCTTGTTTTTTGATTTTTTTCATTTAAAGTTTCGGGGCCATTTGGTTGTGCGTGCTTTTTCTCGAGCCAATGACAGTGCTATCATAGGCCTTATTGGTTGAGAATTTTTAAGACCGTGTAATTGAAAACATTTATTTATAAAAAAATCTCTTTTATTCGAAAGATTACTGTATTTTTTGTACAAAATATTCATTTCTTAGATGTTTTTTATTTTCTTTCTGGTAAATGATTTTGTTGTTAAATAATATTTGTTATAAATGTAGCATATTTTTTCGGATACTATATTTGTTTAGTTTACTTGCTTGAAAACTTACAAATATCAAATTTTAAACAGGTTGTCCCTGTTGTCAAATTCATGTCAAAGTATTTTTTGTTGGCTTTTTAGTAAAAAAATTAATTTTAAAAATGTTACAATCACTTGCTTAGTTTAACAACTATTTTTCATAATAACAAATTGCAAATTAATGATATTTTTATTTTTTGAGCCATTTTAGTGTAAAATTTTAGAAATATTTTGCAATACTTCTTTCCAATTTTAAATATTTGCTAAATATACAATTTTGCAAAATAATGAAATCATTTATAAATTTAGGGTTAAAAAACTACTTAAATTTCAAAAAATTATAAATTCACACAAAAAATTGGGGCTTGTGCCATTTCTCATTTCATAAGATTTCTTGTTGATATTATACTGTATTATATTAACTATCTATTGTATAATTTCCATATGGTTTCCTTTAAATATATTGCAAAAAATAAATGATACTACATAAGTTGTATTACTCTTTGTGTAAAATAGTTAGAAATAGTTTATAATGTTGACTTTAGGGGTTACATAAAGATTGCTAGTCAAGCATCTTGATGTCACTAGGTGATAGGGCCAATTTTGGCTTTAGAGGTCAAATGGTCAACTACACGTGTTTTGTCATGATTAGGCCAAAATTCAATTGTGATGTAACTCAAGCTAGTTAGGTTGCTTACACATGTCAAGTTTAGGTTTGATGAATGATGCACCCTATGTGGTGGCAATGTCAAAGGGTCCAATCATAAGAGAGAGATGTGTTGGAAATCAAAGGGATGTTGCATCACATATCCAATAGGATTAGAGAGGCTATGTTTAAAAGGGGTCCAATAAGAATCAAGCATGGATCTCCACAAGTTCCTATATGTACTTTCATTCCCTTCATTAATGTACGAGAAATCTATGAGTTTTTGAGTCAATATGGAGATTTGCCGATTTTGCTTGTATTGCCATATCTCTCTAGATGAGCCCAAAAGTGGTGTTTTTTCTCTCTACCCGAGGAGAGGAGCTTTTTGGGACTTAGTTTATTTCATGAAGTCTTCCACATGTGTGAAACATGTTTTTACATGGTTTGAGGCATTTTGTAAACTTCTCTTAAGATTAAGTGAAGCATCCAAAAAGGACACTTACATCCTTGAGCAAGTGTTTAGCCTCAAGAAGATCAAGATTGCATTTGATTTCAAGATTAGATCCATCATGGATAAAGTTCATAGTATGTGGACTAGTCAAGCTAGTATGCTTAATCTTGACAATAAACACTTTTGCTCATCTTATGATCTTGATCTCTATGATCTTTGTGATCTTTATGAGGCATGGAAGCCTCTGATTTTCATCATGGTGCAGCCATATTCGTTCAAATGGTACTTCCAAATCAAAGATCATCATCAAGCATGGAGGAGGCACATTGAAATAGTGGCAAATTGCTGGAGTACTCTTCAAAGGTATTGGCAAGAGATTTCTACTGGTGAGGTGCTGCCATGATGGATCCTTTTGCTGGTTTTTTTACTTCATATGCATACCAAAGGATCCGCTCAAAAAGTTTCACAAACTCCTTGATCTTACCAAGCTAGTTTTTTGAGGAGTGTGAAAATTTGTCAAAAATCTATCTTGGTTATTTTATGATTTTATATTTGTGAGTACATTTCACATGTGTGGAGCATGTTCCCACATGTGTAAAATAGTTAGAAATAGTTTATAATGTTGACTTTAGGGGTATCATAAAGATTGCTAGTCAAGCATCTTGGTGTCACTAGGTGATAGGGCCAATTTTGGCTTTAGAGGTCAAATGGTCAACTTCACGTGTTTTGTCATGATTAGGCCAAAATTCAATTGTGATGTAACTCAAGCTAGTTAGGTTGCTTACACATGTCAAGTTTAGGGTTGATGAGTGATGCACCCTATGTGGTGGCAAAAGTCAAAGGGTCCAATCATAAGAGATCTAGAGAGATGTGTTAGAAGGGTCCAATCAAAAGTGAGGGATGTTGCATCACACATCCAATAGGATTAGAGAGGCTATGTTTAAGGGGTCCAATAAGAATCAAGCATGGATCTCCACAAGTTCCTATATGTACTTTCATTCCCTTCATTAATGTATGAGAGATCTATGAGTTTTTGAGTCAATTTGGAGATTTGCCAATTTTGCTTGTATTGCCTTCTCTCTCTAGATGAGCCCAAAAGTGCTATTTTCTCTCTCTACCCGAGGAGATGAGCTTTTTGGGACTTAGTTTATTTCATGAAGTCTTCCACATGTGTGAAACACCTTTTGGTAATGAATGAATGCATGTAGAATGGTCTTTTTGCCTTAGATCTTGTCATTGATCTTGGATTTCAATCAATAGGTGATCTATAGTGCATGAGCCAAGCTTAGGAGATCAATTTCACACATTAGGACATTCCCACATGTGTGAATTTTCACATTTATGTCTCTTGATTATTATTTAAGCCTCCACTATTTGATGTAAACTACATTATTGTAGATCTTATCAACTATTAAAGAAAATGGTCTGTCTAGTTTCTAAAGCTAACTGTTGTTCTAAAGCTAACCATCTACTTTTAACTGTAAGCCACTGTTGATAATTTGTGCCCTACTTTTGTTCTATTTTTAGTCAATCTAGCTTGATTGAGTTTTAGTTACATTGTACTTACTAGAAACTACTAGCAAAAAAAGTGAATGACTTTCATAAATTGTAGGCCTAGCTTCATGACCGCAACTTCCATGTTTTTAACTTCTTGATTGTAGTGAATAGTTCACAATAGCTCTTTACAGGTTTTTTTTTAACAAAAGTGACGAAAAAAAATGCTTGGCACCAATACGCCTCCATTTAATTTCAGTACAATCACCTCTTTATTCTGCCAGCAGGCTCCCATGTGGGAACTAATAAAATAAGTCTGTCCAATCACAAGCTTATGTTTTTAATCCTTCCCAACCCTTCTCACCCGATCATCCTTTCACAACAATTCATTTTCATTTTAGCCTTTCCATAAACTTGCTGATTAATGGCATTTAGCACCCTTCAAAATGCTAAGTGACGAAAGCCATTTTTATTTCATACCTTTTACCAAAAGGTGTATGCCTACCCTAAAAAACATAGGCCTTAGTCCACTCCCATTAGAATATGTAGAGTTTCAAATTCAATATATATATATATATATATATATATATATATATATATATATATATATATATATATGTATGTATGTATGTATGTATGTATATTAGATGATGAAGAGTACAATACATTATTATTATTATTTTCAGAGTAACCCTAAACACTAAATTCTAAAGTAGCCAGCAATGGCATAGTTCATTTCTCTTTATCATTTCTCATTTCAATGAAGGATCTTGGGAGAGCTGAAGCCTATATTCAAGCTTATTGTCGGATCGTAAGAGAGCTAAAGGAGGAGGATCACGTAAGAGCCACACCTTCCATTGAAAATTTCGTAAGTCATATACCATCATTCATTTCCCCCCCTTACTTTGTTGCAAATAATCATGTCTTCATGATAGACAGTCTGATGATCAAAACCAAGTAAACAACTCTCTAAATGATCATGTTCTAACGCCACAAAGGTGTCCGGCTTCGGACCAAGGAGGATCAAACTCGGCCATCTACTGCCAGCGATGGCCCATAGACCACAGGTAGGATCATACATCGCAACCACAAGTTTTGAAAACCCATAGTCTTCAGTAGGAGGATCATACACCGCAGACTTTGTTTGTTGTTTTCAATTAGTGCAGGCCATGTAGGCCTCCTCGACGTCGAGGAGGCATTTGATGATGCCCAAGCAATCACAAGTTTTGAAAATCCATAGTCTTCCGTAGGAGGATCATACATCGCAGACTTTGTTTGTTGTTTTCAATTAGTGCATGCCATGTAGGCCTCCTCGGCGCCGAGGAGGAATTTGATGATGCCCACAGGTGCGCCCTCAGTCAGATTTCCAAAAAAGTTTTTCGAGGGTTAGCGTTTTGTGATAAAAAAAAGACCAACTCAATGAAGAAAGCATATCACTACTGTGTTGGCATCCATTGGGAATATCTTCAAATCATAACATCTCACTTAATTTCCCATTGATATCCTACTATCATACACAAAATGTCACTCCCTTGTAAGACATTTTTATTTTCTCAGATTTTATTTGTCAAAAGTTCCCACAAGCTCAATTTTCTTGTGCTTATTGAGTTTGCTTGTTCTTCCTTTGAATGCTCCTCGATGCATGGCCTCACATGGGTTATGTGAGTAGCCCAAATTAGTCACTATGCCCCTCACATCTACCCTTGTGCATGACAATGTGAAGCTCTTGCTCATGTGGCTTATTATTCTAGACATATGCATACTTTTATAGAACTACCCATGGTAGACAAACTTCCATTTTACTAATATTTATCATTTTGAAAGTATGTTTGTTTTCAAATTTTCTCACATCTACTCTTCACTGGTCAAAAATTTCTTACATTGATTGAAAACCACATGCTCTATTCCTCTTTCGAACTTTTCTATTGCGATATAATGTGTTGAAGAATGTTTCCTAATTTCATGTCCATCGCATGAAACATAGAAAGATGGTCAAAGAAAAATACTGGCATCGAATATTATCTAACCCTCGTATAATTTAATTTGATTGATGAAATTCACAAAATACAATGGAAAGGTTTATGGAACCAAGGTTTTCTTCTTACAGCTTGCAAAAGCATCATCACATATGTAATATACATCTCAGTTTAACCAAAAAAAGGCTTAGCCAAGATTTGAGCCCAAAGGCTTCAAAATGACTTTTCCCATGACAGTTGGTGGACTTGAGCTATGACTTCACAAAAAAAGTTGCAAAATGGTATAGTTGGTTACTACAAAGAATAAAATAAGGTTTTAACACAAATTCAAGATACAATGAAAATAAGGTCTAATAGGTATTAGGTACATAATATGCATCTCTTCAATATGACATATTTTTTTTAATTACCTATTGGGTTATTAAGTTAGGAACTAATTTGCTACCAATCATCTTGCCCACTATTTTAGATATATTACTAGTCAAAAGTGTAATAAAAACTCTAATCTCCTTTATATATTTTGATAGAGACTTGTCGGCACTTCATTTGATGAGTCCATAATTAGCAAGGAGTTTAGGGAATGGAAGATAGGACAAAGCTAGCCATGTCGATGAGACATTGTCTTATATAAAGATATGTGGTTTAAGCCTTTCCACTTTCCTCCAAAACTAGGTGTTTTTTATTGATCTATAAAGTTAAGGGCTTCATTATACAAGACTAAGAGGAGCGTCTTCAAGAGGATAGTTTTTTAAAATTTGAATTGCATCATAAATTTTCCAAAATACAACTTATTCTCTATCAAAGTTACATGCATTAATATTGGAAATGAAAGCTACAATATTAATTTTCTCAACCTCTACAAAAAAAAAGTTAATCTAAAAATCCTTCAAATAAAATGGCCGATCCTCTAGTGAAATGAAACTGTCAAAGGAAGCTCAAAACAAATGAAATGAGCTGAAAAACTTGAGATAAAGTTTACAAAAGGGCCTACCATATAATATTTTAACAATAATAGTTACAAAAGAGCCTATCACTTTGCTCTTAAACCACCTTCTCAAGAACGTTCATGGTCCAAACTAGTTGAATGAGATTACAGAGCCATCCAGGTTTATTTGGAATAGCTTAGCTGTTTCAATGTGGCTCATAAGCATAATCCCATCATCAAAGATAAATCACTTTAACGTTTGCTCACTCTTTAAGCTTATCTTATATACTTTTATAACACTACACAATCCCCCCAGTCCAAAATTTTCACCAATTGCATAACTACCCCTGCACGTAGTGCCCACTATGAAGTTGGTTCAGAACATTCATGCAGCTTGGCGAAAAGGACCAGGCAATTGAATTTGTATTGTGTAATAGAATAGGTTCATTTACTCCATGAATGGAATTTCTCCACCAGCAGCAAGAATCTGTTGCTCCAACTGAAGAGAACACATGAAACCAGCAAGTTGATTGAGAATTTAATTCATAAACCATCCCTGAAATATAACTTGTTATTTTACCACCTTGGGAGAAATCTGGGAGAAATCCTCCATTCAGCAAGTTGGTGTATGGCACTGTGTGCAACACTTGCATATGCTTGAACAAAAGAACACAAGGCAGCATATCCTCAAAATAATCTGCTGGATATTATGGTAATGCATATGAGAAACAATGCTCTTTGATGAAAGGATAAAGAAAGTACAACAGCAGTTAGAAAGGGGCGATTCTCATGGATAAGACCACTAATCTGAAAAAGAGAAGGAATGATGTTACATGAACAGAAAACTAAGCCTAAGTGCAGAGATTTTCTGAACCTAATGGACATGAGATAAAAGGCTAAAACTTCTCTTATTGGCTCAAAATCTACCTGAAGAAGAACTTCAAGCCTACTCTTGATTAGGATAAATTCATGTTTCACTTGCTGCAGAGCCTGCCAGCACCTGTCAGTTGAATAGCAAATATCAGTGGCATCCCTATGCTTGTAATCACTAGGACTACCAAGTCAACAAAGGAATTGCTATGCAAGGACTTTCATAAGAAAGTTCTATCTCATTATCAATGAGAATCCACTAACTTGATGTACACTCAGAGCAGATTATAAATCCTGATCAAAGGATGGAATCAGTACAAACCTGTCCTTACTTACCCTTGTCTGTTCCCCTCGTCACAACATGTTCGGAAGGTAATGCAAACAACTTTCACTCTATGAGCCCCAATGCTGATCATGACAAAGGCAAAGAATGCACGCACATTACCTAAACTTGGCATGGATGAAAGTTATGTTTAACACAGAAAGATCAAACTTAAATTCATGCACACATGTACATGAAAATTTTAAGGAAATGTGAATTTAAGGATACTTGTGCAATTAACTTACAATTTCATGATAACAGTAAATCAGAGGGAATAAAAAGGGTATCAACAATCAGTATCTAGCTCATGCTTTAGTAGGCAGCAGCAGGTTAGGAGCTGGAGAGTTTGAGAAAATGCTATGTTCTTTCAATTTCCTCGTGAGCATAACACACGTCTCAAGTTCTTCCTTTCAGCAAGAGCACTCTGTTTAAATAGCAACCAACTCTGTAGTTTCAAAGATGTTTTGAAATTGATCTGAAATTATTGCTGCTTGAAGCCAAGAAGCATAAATCCAATAAGACTCAACTGGTGCACAGATTCTTGAGCCCTGCTTTATTGTACTTTTTCTAGTGACAACTTCATCTGATCCCCAGAACAAGGTGAACAAGGCTATCAGAATTTTTCCATCAGTCAATTTCAAGTTCAGATCGTCCAGGAGATGAAAAAAATTGACTTCATACAGCTGGGTGTGAAACCTTCATATTCAAAAAGCAGCTGAGCTATGGATGCTCAAGAAGTGCTTACCTTATATTTTCATGTATCTTCCACTTGTTCTAAAAAGCTTCTACTCAAACTGAAGCCAACTTCAAGCCAGAAAGAAACAACTAACTGTTGTTTTACATGCACCATGTGCATTACTGTACGCTTAAACTTTCAAAACCTAACCTTGGATATTTTCTTAGAACAAGAAACCATTGATTAGTTCAGGACAATATTTCCACCTTACCTTGAACTGCTGCCTTTGAATTGGTGTACATAAGCATCAACTTTTTTATAGTCAACAGGATCTTGCTCACTGTCACACAAAATTCCTCATGTAAGTGTTACAAAAGCATTTGATAATTCAGCAGTAAGGAGCAGATGTCATTGAAAAGAAGAACATTTTACTTTCTAAATTCACAGTCAGACTAAGATAGGAAGTCTGAAATAGTTAGTGTCTATCCCTCACAGATTGCTCACAACCAGCAAAACCCTCACACAGAAAGTCTTAGGCTTAAAGCCTTGTAGTATCAAGATCATCATCGGAGTTTATGAACTGTTACCATTCCTGCCACTAATTTATAATGATGAAAGGGACTTGATAGACTTAGCAACACTACAAGCCTTCAAATAGTTGAGAACCAAGAACAGACATATTCTCCACTAAGAGTACGTTACAATCTCTTATAAGCAAACGAAACTGGAAGTGAAATTACTTCCGTTTAGTATGAAAAATCCAGGGAGCAGGAGCCCTTTCGAAAATCTAGGTGGCTCCAATAAGTATTTCTGCTTTACAATGAATTTCCAATGGCTTCTCATAAGCAGCTTAATTTCTCGGAATATTTACAATCTCAAATCCTAAACTTCTCAAATTGCTTGTAGGACTTAGACAACGACCATAATCCGTTTCTAACTCTCAATATGCAAACGATCATGAAAGCAACGAAAGTAGATAAAAAATTAAGGTGTTGAGAGCATTAGATGGCACTTACAGGGCTCTTGTTAACTCTGACAGGAGCCTGTCCGTGTCCTCAAAGAAAAGAGCCACTACTTCAGCTACAAAATCTGGATTAGTAGAATCTTGCAACTGCTGCAGCTGCGTAAATTGATCATCCAAAAACCCCTGCATTGAAGCCCCTCATATACCCACAATCAATAAGTACAGCAGATCGATTATACTACAAGCAACAAACGGATTATACTACAAGCAACAAACGGATTGCTACCGATCCAGTCGACAACGGCCATAGTACCTCCTTGAACAAAGCATGGGTGAGGTCCACGTGCTGCCGCTGCAGCTTGGCTACGTCCATTTCTGATAAACCCCTGAGCAATTGTAGCCTCAGATCCCAATACCCCCTCCGCTAATAGCTCACAAACAACCCAAATTGAAGGATGGGCAGGGAATTCCACACCATTACTCCTCAGATCAGATCAAAGATTTGATTTTCCCGATGAATTTCCACGCGATCGAGGCTGACAGCAGAGTAGAAATGGCTGAAATTTCTTTGCCCCTTCTTCTCTGCTGCGCTTCTGCTGATATAGTGCTATTGCTCCAGGCTAGATGTGGGGAGCAAAGAGCAGCCAATGGAAGCGAGCCACGTGTCCAGGAAGAAATGCAAGGAAAATGTGAAGGGGGGCTTTAAATCGACAATGTGTCGTCCAAGCATTTGTGATGTCTTTTTGGTAGGTGACGGGTCCACATTGCGCCATCACCACTCACATTGAAAAAACCCCTTTTGGAATTTCTTCAACTTTTTGATACCATGTTGAACCAAGGAGGAGGAGGGTTGTCTCTAGTGGAAAAAGGAATGTTTTCTCATGTGAAGTCAAGCAAGCGCGGCCCCGACATGTGGTATTTCCCAAGGACTGTGCCTCTCAGAAGGAAAATCTATTTTGGATGAGATGCCTTCATCCACCAAATGTTGTTGAACATGTACATTTCATCTAGTTGAATATCAAGTTGCAAAAAGGAGCATACAAAAGTATTAAAAAAAAAAAACACCCAAAGAAGTGCAATGGGAGTGGAGGAACCATAGTGGTGTCACAAGATATTCATTATCTTCCATCAAAAGAAGGATACCAAATTACGATGGTTCAATGCTTCAATAACATTAACAATCAACAACTTCATTTGTGTTTTTGAATTTGTTCAACTTTTTTAAGTAGAGTTTTTAAAGAGTATTGAATACTAAGTTTCAATCTGACTATAATTCAAACTTAGTTTGTGCATCTCTCTCTCTCTCTCTCTCTCTCTCTCTCTCTCTCTCTCTCTCTCTCTCTCTCTCTCTCTCTCTCTCTCTCTCTCTCTCTCTCTCTCTCTCATGCATTATGGCCTTTTGGGTTTAGGATTAAAAAAAAAACCCATATGTATTGAGTATGTGTTATGGTGGTAGGGTATTCACAAAAAGCCTAAGCAATACGAACTTGAAACTAGATCAAGAAAATTCACAAAATGTTTAGCAATGATGTGCATAAAAAAAAATTCAGGCCTAAAAACTATGGGTAGTTGCACATATAGTTATTGAACTTTTCTTCAAATTAAAAAATAAAGTGGTCATAATACCATGACTGAAAGTTTTACTAGGAAGGTGATTTATATTGATCCATTGCGAAATTGAAGTCTTAAAACCATTGTGGCTAACTTAGAAAGTGCACTAAAAAAAATGACTCCAAACAGGATGCACTCACTCACTCACATGGATATGTGCAGCATGTTTAGTATAAAATCTAGAGAGGTTCACTCTTCCTGAATCGAGGTCAATTGTTGTTCATGCCTAGCCCTAACATACATTATGAGAATTTACTAGACTAACTACATATATTTGTATGCAATGTAAAATTTTCCACTTCTATTTTGCCATCGAAAATCTTGACATGAACAAGAAGGATGCTTAGAGATATGCAGCCACATGAATCATTCCTTTTGACCAACACTCAGTTGGCGCATTCCAAAAATAGAAGGAAAAAGGATACCTTTGGAATTATTCTTAATTTTTGGCACTTGCTGGTTGGAGCTCCAAGACATTTGATAATGAGAAATTCTGGTGTTATTGTCTTCTTTTCTACATGTAAACACCTTTTCCTAGGAGGTTAGATAGTTAGAGGTTAGATAAGCAAAGTACAAGTTACCTTCCTCTTAAAGCCTATGGACGACACCTTAAAGAGAGAAGAATATATTTTTCCAATTGGGACCGAAATAACCCAGCCAAGAGATTTGAGGTTTAGACATGGGGACAGAGAAAAATTCACCTATGTAATACCACCAATAGAATAACTTACACAAATCTAAAGATTACACCCTCTGATTTAGATCAACACAGAGAGTTACCATCAACAGGCTCTTTGGGTAGTGCATCATCATTACCTAAAGAGCCCACAAAATATGTAGCAATTTAGTAGGATTTCCCTAGACAAGACAAATAACAATTAGGATAGTTAACCATTTCTGGAAGGGGGGAGGGTGTCCTTAATAATGGCTGGAGGCAAACTTGTAGCCCATGCCAAGAGTCCCCAATATGTTGTATATGTCTGAACTCCAAAGATATTACCAATAATGAGGATCATTAGTTGGGTATCCCTAGAGTTAGTAGGCCTAGACACGAGCTTCAAAGATGGGCTAGGTGTCACTTAAACTAGCACATAGGAGATGACCCCTAGTCTCAATCAAAATTGGTCAACTGTTATTGTTGGTCAAATATGATATCAACAAGAAAAAAATAGAATGAAAGAATCTAGAAAAATATTCCATCTTACAGATTTTTCTTCATCAATGCATACCCTAGTTATGATATCACATACCATCCCCTGTCTTTTGAGACATTGAAGGACAAAACTTATGATGCCAATTTGTACCTCAAAATCATGTAAGTTGAGGAATACTCTATAGAATAAATGGCCTTCAAACTTTGACTAGGTGAATCTAGGTGAAGCATAGGACTTCACTTGGAGTATTCTCAAAGTCTATGCTAAAACTAGTTGAAGAGGGGGTGTGAGAGATTTCAACTAGTTTAGTCAAATTTGGTCATATTTGTTTATTTGGCAATTGAGGCCAATTTACACTTTAGACTTAGAGATAGTCATTTCAAAGTTATTTAAGTTCAAATGTTTTTGAATTACCACTTTTAAAAAGTGAGGGAAATGTAGGAGGTCAAGTTTGGTATATTCAAATTTGAATGTTGGAGACATTGAATCTAGTACACATTATTGGTAGGGTTTTTGATATGGAGGGAAACCAAGATCATTAATGAGACATGGATATGATATATATAGTTGTACACATGTGGAAAGAGAAGCATTCTCTCTCTCTCTCTCTCTCTCTCATCTCATTTCATGCTTATGCATGAGCTCTCTTGGGTTAATATCCGTTGGCGATATCTTGCAATCTTGTGTGTAGAATGCTCATATTATGCTATATTCGGATTTGCAGGTGTGAAATACAGTAGCTTACTGGTTTTGTATGGACAACAAATTCATTTCATCTTATGGTTGATGTTTGATCAAGTTCTTATTGAGTTTGTATCTCTTTCATTAAGTAGATGCTGATTTTTCCTATGATGCAAATGGTGTAGATTGTGTTGACTTTCATACCAAAGATCAAGAGGATGAATTTGGATCTTAGTGATTCATATTTCTTCACAAATACTAGTAGCATTACTAAGCTTAAACACAAATGATAGACAATCTCCTTCCCATAGGCATGATACATAGATATATCCATCCCATGCAAAGCATACTAACGACATGTACCTTATAGCAGCTATCAAAGATCCAATCGTTAAAGCCACTAGCCACCTTCTCAACCAATTTTTAGCGATTGAAAATTTGCGAAAAGTGTACATAGCATCTTTTTTGCTGCACAAGATTGTGGTTTTGCATTAAGAGTTGGCTACAAATATAGTGATTCCATACAAATGGCATGAAATAGTGGTTGCAGAGCTGAAGAAGGTGATAAAATCCAACGTTCATCAAAATTTTGTCGTTGGACCATTACTACTAGCATCGACCATTACACTGCTCAGGGACCATTTTTTACAAATGAAGTCAGGAAGTCCTCCTAATCCAAAGGTAGTTCCTCCAAAGGTCCTCCAAATAACCTGCAATCTCCAAGATGCTCCCCAACTCCAAGCTAGGATGCCTCCACCTGCAAGTAAGGATCTTCAAGCCTCCGTGGATCTCTCCTCCACCTGTGTCCCTAATCTTAATCACAAAGATAGATAACAAGTGGCCTCAAGAAATCACCACCCAACCATAGCTAGCACATGCAATCCTAGCTAACCAATAACTAATCACAAGCATACCACCACAAACCATAGCATACTCAAGATTCAAACCCTACTTATGTCCCATACCATAGGCAAGATCCAAACCCTAAGCATACTACACACAAGAAAACACTCTATACACTAGTAGCCACACTAGAGCATAAGCATAGCAAACAAAAGAGATCTCTCCCCCCTCCCTATGGGCACCCTCCTCCCCTCATATAGATGGCAAATGGCACCCTCCAATACACTATGGAGTTCCATGCACAACCAATGAGAAAGAGAGAGGCCTAGGGGAGTTAAAGAACCTTCATAGGCTTATGGAAGGTCAAGAGACTTCTTCCATAACCTATGACTCTTTGAATGCCTTTCTTGTGGGAGTTGGGAACTCAATGGACACCTTGGAAGTGCGCCCTCCTACTAGGTCCCATTGCCCAAGTTGTGCTTGTATACTTTGGTCCAAGACCAATAAAGTGATATGGTTCAAGGTTGAGGCCCAAGGTTTAGAAAAATAGCCAAAACACCCATGGTAATGACTTTCTAACCCTTACTAGGTTCCATACCTCCGTCCAAGGCATAGACACCTACTTGCCCTTATCCAAGGACAACAGTCCCTTAATATAAAGGCACATACCCTTAATTCTAAGGGTACACCTTATCCAAGGGTAACTTGATTCCATACCTTCGACCAAGGTATAGTCACTTGTCTGCCCTTATCCAAAGGCACCTACTCTTAATTCCTAAAGGTACCCCTTATCCAAGGGTAACTTGCCATTTAGCCCCAAACACAAAATGGACATATAGGGGTCATTAAAGGACTGCTAGTTACATAGTTATGTAACACCAAATAGTTAAGGGCTTCTGACACGAAACATTTCTAACAATAGCTAGTTCTTTACATAGCTAACAATGCATGCACAATGAGATTGTTTCTCTTCCTTGCCACCCACTTCTCATTGTCATGCTACTCTTTCTACCACTTATGTTCTCATGTCTCTCCTTGTTACTACTCTACCCACCACCACCATAGTTCAACTCATAGTTTCTTTACCTATTCCTATTACCGCTTCTTTAGATGCTACCCCATCTATGGTTATTGCCTCAGTTATCTCTCTAGTGGAACAAACAATAGTTTAGACATGATAGGATAATACCATTCACAATTATCTATAGGGTCTATCAGCTTGACATTTTTCAGTCTCTCTAATTCAATGTACACTCTTGCTCTTAGATGGTAATGTAATTTCTGATGGGAATGGGGTGGAAGGTGGAAGAGAAGAAGCTAGGCTATCAGCTCTAACACCACTTGTTCGAAACAAGACGAGAGGAAGAAATGGTGCGAAACAGCTCCCAAATCAGTTTGTAGGACCAGTTAAAATGAATCCACCAAAGAGTGTTTGGAGATAATGTCAATCAGTTTGAATGAGAAGATTCAATACGGAACAAAGGACAATGGTGCAGAACAATTGCGCTTGTTCCTCATGCGTCAGACTGAGTGAACGAGCGAAGCAAGCAAATCGAAAGATGTATTCAAATCACAACACATAGACATCTATATTAAACATAGATGATGATGAAGTGTTGCTTGTATATTACATCAGAATGCTTGTAATGGAGCAAGAGCAACAATGTAAGTTACACCCTTAAGTGGGACGTAACATGGATGCTAAATAACTTCCATTCAGATGACTTAGTTTGCATCACACAGCATCTCTCTCTGTTGATGTGAGTTGTAGCTGTATTTATACAAATCGTCTTGGTAATTACAAGAAATGTAATTAATTAATCTATATTTACAAGACTAAGTAGTTTAGTTCTAAGTATGTACTTGGTCATGAGATAGTGCACAATGATGTTTGTACAATCATTTATCACTTTGATTTGAACTCTGCTTTGGGAGCATGAAAGAGCAGTGCCTATCACAACCATATGCACTGCAATCACATTATTGAGATTTCCTTTCGGTGAATGGTCTTTGTTTATAACCGCAACGTTGACCCCTACGGCGCCTGGGCGGTTCCTGATGGTAGCTTAGACAGTTCGTTGGTCTTCGTTGATAGCCGCAGTGTTGACTTCTACAATGTCTTGGCGATTTTGGATGGTCAGTCCCTAAGACGGTTCCTTGTGGTGCCTTGGTGGTAGCTTTGGTCATCATTTATAACCGTAACATTGATGTGGTAGTTCCGGCGGTCCTTGCCTGCTAAACTTTCGTTTGTATTTCTACAGACTCTACAGAAATAGTTCATTTCTATAGACTGCTAGAAATGACAGATTTTGTTGAAGTTATTGAAGATGGCCAGGTCTTCAATGCCTTCAGATAATGTAGATTTGACATTCAAATGTAAAGAAAATGAGATTGGTTGCCCTTTATGCTTTGATCCATGGATGAAGATCAGCCAGAAGCCCGATGCAATCGTTCTTCAAATGATTTGGCTGTCTAAGTTCAAGGAGGAAATTGTGAGCTTATTTTTCAATAGTCCCCCTTAAGGTCACAGTTGGTGCCTTGTGATCTTTGTCAGGTTTAACATGTTGGAGAATTTTTTATGCTTGATCCTGGGAAGAGATTTAGTGAAGATATTTGCTACCATTTCGGGTGTGGAGTAGTATTGTATAATCACTTGTCTTGAGAAAACCTTTTCCCTAATGAGATAATATTGGATTTTGATGTGCTTTGACTGGCTATGAAAGCTGGGATTCAGAGATAGTGAAATGCAACTCATGTTGTCACATAAAATGGTAGTAGCATTGTGTTGAGTGTGATGTAAATGATAAAGTAAAAATCTGATCCATATAGCTTCTTTTGAAGCATGGCATGCTGCAATGTACTCTGCTTCCGTTGAAGAAAGTGGAGCTGATTTATGCTTTCTCGAGTTCCATGAAATTGGTCCCCCTGTCAGATAAAAACAAAACCCATAAGTGGATTTTCTAGTTGAGGCATTTCCTCCACAATCTGAGTCGGAGTAGCCTTGAAGAACCAGTGAATTAAGAGCATTTCCATCATAGCATAAAATGTGATCTAAAATTTCTTGAATGTACTTCATCACTCTCTTTCATGCTTTCCAATGTGAGATCCTAGGATTAGACATGTATTGACTTAGTGTGCTGACAATGTATGCTAAATCAAGTCTGGTGCAGAGCATTGCATACATTAAAGATATGAGTGAATGATAAGGGTACTTCGCTAAGTTGAGTACTTCACTTTTAGAATCCGCATAGGAAGGAAGGTCTGGTCAATACCATAGATGGATCCATTGGTGTATCAATCGGTTTGCGATCAAACATATGAAACTTTTCTAGAATGTTTTCTAGATATTTCTGTTGACCGAGATATATTTTCTTATGTGATCTATCTCTGGTGATGTGTATTCCTAATAGAGAATGAATGGTGCCTAGATCAGTCATGTCAAATTCTTTTGACAGATCACTCTTGCTATTGTGCAGTAGGAAAGTGTCGCTAGACAAAATAAATGCATCATCTACGTACAGAGCCATGTGAACTAATTTGACACCCATGTATTTGGAATAAACGTTACAGTCGTTAAAATAAAAAGACTCTCAGCTTATTTGACTCCAATTGATGAGAATGTGAAATAACGGTGTCTATTGCAACCGTATGCAGACCACAATCACAATATTGCGATTTCCTTGCGGTGAGTGGTCTTCGTTTATAACCACAATGTTGACCCCTACGGTGCCTAGGCAATTTCTGATGGTAGCTTAGACGGTTCGTTGGTCTTTACTGATAGCCGCGATGTTGACTTTTGCGGTGCCTTGGCAGCTCTAGATGGTCAGTCCCTAAGAAAGTTCCTTGCAGTGCCTTGGCGGTAGCTTTGGCCATCGTTTATAACCGATAGTTTGGCTGTCCTTGCTTGCTAAACTTTCCTTTGTGTCTGTAGAAATAGTTCATTTATGCAGACTACTAGAAACTATGGATTTTGTTGAAGTTGTTGAAGATGGCCAGGTCTTCAATGTCTTTCAGATAATGTGGATTGGACATTCGAATGTAAACAAGATGGGATTGGTAACCCTTTATGCTTTGATCCATGGATGAAGATCAGCCAGAAGTCTAATGCAATCTTTCTTCAAATGATTCGACCGTCTAAGTTCAAGGAGGAAACTATGAGCTTAATTTCCAACAATTTCTTCTACTTATGTTGCACATGTTTGGCATTAAGTTTAAGGGCTATGAAGTGCATTACTAGTCTAGGGGGTATTTCTATCAGATTGATATAATCCCATAGAAAGACACGTTGGTATTTTTGACAAAGTTTTTCAAAAATACGCTCTTTTTGCTTTGCTAAGATGGGGATATCTGCATCATGTACTTTTGAGAGTTATTCTTCAAGGGTATTCCATCTCACCCCAATGATATCCTTGGGATTTGACTCACTTTTTACTAGTCTTAGAATCTGACTCACTAGAGGACATTTTTCTTATTAAAAGGAGGATGAGTCTCTCTTCCCAAAGATCAGTACACTAGTTACTGTAGGGGTATCCCCCATGGAATGACCTAATCTAAATTGTTGTCATCCTAACAAAAGGGGGTAGCTCTTATTTTCTACAAACATGCTTATGATTAAAAATATTTGTAGATGGTTTTTCTAGCTACTGTGATAGAAAATCACTTTAATGCACCTTCAAATCCAATGACAGAATTGCTTGCTAATTTGAGGGTAGCTAGAGTTGTAGGATGTAGTGTAAGTCCTATTTAAGATCTAACAGCTTGTTCTTCAAATATTCAATAGATTATTTGTGATTTTTTGATATGCATCTTGATTTTCAAGGAGGGCTCCAATCCATAAACTTTAAACCCTAAATTTTGTATGGATAGATGGCGGACTATGGATGGCTCCCCACTAAAGATGAGTGGGCTTTGCATTCAGGGAATCATAAGATGCAACGTTTAATCAAACCTTAAACCATGAATGTTGCTCCACTAGCTCCAAAATACAACTTGCTATGAAAATAGCACAATGTTTTTAATGCATTTTATTTTATTTTTACATATGATTTGAGCCATTGAATTTTGACAAACAAATATTCATTACATTTTCATAGATATTTGTCCATTGGGCATTTGTCGATGATCTGTTATGATTTTGGCCAATTTTATGTTCGTCAAAAATTTTAGCAGACGTTGGAATCCAACACTAGTATTATCCATCACATTCCGGTGTCCATGTAACCAAAAAGATGTCAGACGATGTATTCCACATGGAAAAACACATAAGCTTTTGGACATTGCATTCCGATGTCCAAGTGGAAATCGAAATTCAACATCCACATGGACAATCTCGGCCGGTTTTCTTTTGATGCCTCTAGCGTAGATATTGAACCTAACTTAAATTTTGACCATAACATTCTATGTCCCTCCGTCATTGGAATGGTTTAGAATTTGCTTCTCATATTCACCCACATAGGTTAGATATTCCTCTATAGTTTCAATTAATGCCTACATCCTATATAGGCCATATTCTTGACAATGCATCAACAACTACGTCTAGTTAGAATTTATGTAGAATCACTGTGCTAATGTACTGTGGGTCCTATCAGTGGATAAGGATCAGTTGGCCTCGGCACGAGGCAAGTCGACGGGTCACGTGTCCCGCCAACGGCAACCTAGGTCATGCATGGGTTGCCTGAGTGAACCACTATATGTACAGTGTAATTTCATTTTGAGAAATATAGTTGCTATGTGAGCTTGCAGTGGAGAGTGTTTTCTGTCTGTGTTACTGTGTAGCATGATCTATGTTCCTGTGCGAAGCAAATTCTAAGTTGGTATCAGAGTCATACAGGGAGTGTACACAGTATAGCATTGTCGTCGAAGAGAGCTTTAGGAGAAGAGAAGTCTTCTGAGAGTTCGGGGTTTACGGCGGGCTGAAGACAGAAAGAAAAGTCACTATATAGACAGTCGTTAGGCGTAAAGGGATTTGCAGAGGAGCTGCAAAGAGCAGTGATAGTGGCCATAGCAATTGACAGGGCAGGATTTGGTGAAAAACTGAGAAAAATGTGAATTTCTCAGCTTCGGTGGGGTTTTGAAGCTTTCTCTGCAAAGTTGAATCGTGTGTGGTGAAATCCTTACCAAATCGTATGTCGTCAGTCCAATCAGATTGGTAGGACTAGGACAACCTCAAGGAGGTTGAATTTGTAAGAAAAAAAAAACTCAGAGTAAAGCTGAGAATTGCTTGGAAAAGAGCTGAAGAAGGGTTTCTTGGTAAAAATCAGAAAACTGTTGGAAAACCCAGCTGTTCTCAGTCGTTCCAAGGCCAAATACATATCTGAAAAGTTCCTCCAGGGCGCAGAGATAGGGCGCAGCCAGCTACAGATTCAGATTGGATAAAAAATGCCCCAAAAACAAGAACAAGCTGATTTGGCTTGAAAAGAAGCAAGAAATCAGGAAAGAGGAGGAGAGGTCGTGAAGGCCGTGACGACTGGTCGCACGCTTCAAAACCAAAGAACACATAGTGTTCCAAAGTGAGACGTGTCTGCAAGCGCGTGGATCAGCGCACAAAAGCGCCAAGATCGTCGGATCTCCAGTCACATAGATCTGTGGTAAAGATCGAGCCTCCAAGAACAGTTGTGGGCCATTGGATCCAAGGTAGCCATTGGATTGAGGTGAAAGGGGCTTTGAAAGGACTTGAAGGCCATTGAAGGAAGATTGGCCATTCAACTTCATTAAAAATTTTCAAACTGAAATTGGACTTGGGTCCCTTCACATGTGAAAGGTGAAAAGGTGAAGAAATAGTTCAAAAGTTCAAAAAGCCCTTATTTTTTTAGTCCTTTAGCCTATTTTGACCAAACGAAAGTCTATAATCCCAAGGGAAGGGCACCCGAACTGTACTTGCAAGTAAGCTACCACAAAATACAGTGATTGCAGCGGAGAAGTGATCAGAATGCACCAGAAGTGATTTCACCATTTCATTGGGCACGAACTTGGGAGTTGACGACTGAGTGCATTTTGGAAGGCGACGCCGATTTGGCTTTCAAATTGGTGGAAAAGCGATGAGTGGCATGGTAAAGAAAAAAGTGCAAGTCATTATTTCCAACTTCTGACATCACTGTTGGCCTCGGCATACTGTTTTTAGCCTACGGCATAAGTTTCAAGCAGTTTTGCGATGGCAAACATGGGAGAGTCCATTTTGAGTGAAAGTAGCAAATTGGACGGGATTTCCAACTATGCAGTGTGGAAATTCAAAATGAAAAACATACTAATGGAGAAAGGCGTGTGGGAAGTCGTCACATGTGGGAGAAGGCCACCAAATGAAGTGGATATCAAAGTGTTCGACAAAAAGATGAGGAAAGCTTTGACCTTCATTAACTTGTCAGTGAAGGATCACATCATTACCCACATTTGTGATGTTGTTACATCCAGACAGGCATGGGATGTGCTAAAGGAGCAGTTCGAGACGTCAAATCCGTCAAGATTCATGTTTCTGAAGTCAAAGCTGAATAGTGCCCGAATGGAGCAAGGAGAGCACATTTAGACATACATGACCAGAATCAAGACAATGAGGGATGAACTGCATTCTATTGGTGAGTGCATACGTGATGTGGAGCTGGTGCACAATGCATTGTGTGGCATTGCAGAACCCTATCAGATGTTTGTGAGTGGAATAGCATCAAGAGAAAGATTGCCAACCTTTGACGAGCTCACATGAATCTTGATGCAAGAAGAGCAACGACGAGAAATGGTGAAAGCTAGACGTCAAAATACTGACGATCAGGCACTTGCGACACGCCAAAAACAAGGCAAGGGCAAGGGCAAGAAGAAGTCTAAGCAGCAATTTGTCAAGTCTCAGGAGGATGAGGGATCTTCCAGTAAGACCAACAAGAAAGGCAAGTGCTTCCATTGTGGTAAAAAGGGCCATTGGAAGAGTGAATGTCGCAAATTCCTGGTGGAACAAGGCAAGGGGAAACCAAAACAAGCAGGTAACCTTGTCGATGAGGGTGAGATTGAAGACTCTAGCATCTTCATATATGCATTGTCATCTAATCAAGATGATCAAGCGTGGTATATTGACTCGGAAGCCACAAGACACATGACAAGTAACAAGAATTGGTTCAGTAGCATGAAAGTGTTGGATAATGGAACGCCCATTTCACAAGCAAATGGTGAGGTGTTCAAGATCAAGGGGATAGGCACCGTTTCAATCCAACTACCTGATGGCAAAAGCAGGATAATCAGGGAGGTACTTTATGTACCAGGTTTGAAGAAAAATCTACTTTCTGTTGGAGTCATTACTGATCAAAAGTTGAAAGTAGAATTCTCCCATGATCGTTGCTTTGTGAAGGATGTGAACCAAAATTTCAAAGTTATTGCAGATGGAGTAAGAGAGCCCAATACAAAACTGTACAGGTTGAATGCTACAATCAAGGGAAAACATGGACTTGTATCGTCCATTCCATCACAAACTGAGTTGTGGCAAAAGAGGCTTGGTCACTTGAACTTGGGAAGCCTCAGTTTGCTGAGAAAATTGGAGATGGTAACAGGATCGCCTACCATAGAAGATCACTTGAAATCGATGTGCGAATCTTGTGTATATGGGAAGCAGCATCGAGAGAAGTTCAATAAAGGGGGTGTTGCAAGAGCAAAGAACATCCTGGATTTAATCCACACAGATTTATGCGGGCCTATGAGGACCATGTCCTTAGTTAAAGTCTTCTATTTCATGACCATCATTGATAATATGTCACGTAAGACGTGGATCTACTTCTTGAAGAAGAAATCAGATGCATTTGACAACTTCAAAAGCCTCAAAGCATTGGTCGAAAATTAGACAGGTAGGAAGATCAAAGTCCTAAGATCAGATAGTGGAGGTGAGTACAAGTCTAGTGACTTCAATGATCTTTGTGATCAATGTGGGATTAAAAGACAATTTACGCAATCTCATACTCCTGCTCTCACTGGTGTAGCTGAGCACAAGAATCGGACGATTGTGGAAAGTGCCAGATCTATGCTAGCTAAGATGAAACTACCAAAAGATTTTGGGTCAGAAGCATGCAACACGACAATCTATCTTCAAAATAGAAGTCCTACCATTGCCATACCAAAGATAACACCTGAGGAAGCATTCACGAAGAAGAAGCCAAAGGTGAACCACTTGCGAATCTTTGGATGTAAGGCCTTTGTACACATTCCTAAGAAAGAGAAACGTAAACTTGATGTAAAAGCTATCAAGTGTATATTCCTGGGATATGATGACCGTGTGAAGGGCTATAGATGTTTTGATCCAGTGGAAAACAAAGTCCATATAAGCCGTGATGTTATCTTTGATGAATTCAAGATGTATGAAGACGAGGATGCTGAGAAGATAGAGACACACAGTGGGGAATATGGTATAGTGAGGATACCACCTGATGATGATCCATTCATTGACCTTCCAAGTGATGAAAAAGAGGATACATCTCAAGATACTACTACTCAACCTCAAGAGATAGGTTGGAGAGGTAGGGACAAACCTTTTGGTGCAAGAAGGATTGAAGTTGCAGGTGACAAACGCAAGGAGAAGGATGTACCGTGGGATACATTTTCACCAAGAAGCCGATCACCTGACAGGAAGCTCCCTAAGTGGTTTGAGAGATTGTTGGAGAGCCGCGACATGGATGACTTTCCAGGATCATCTAGCTAGAGAGAGCTACGAAGATCAACAAGAGAGAAGACACAACCTAAAAGGTATGAAGCAAATTATGCTCTCTTATCTAGCATTATTCAAAGCAAAGAACCTTCGACTTATGGTGAAGCGAAGGATGATGACATTTGGGTCAAGGCCATGGGAGAGGAGATGGAGTCAATTGCTAAACATAGCACATGGGACTTAGTAGAACCACCAGTTGGCAAGAAACCCATTGGTTGCAAATGGGTATACAGGACTAAGTACCATGCAGATGGAAGTATAGCCAAGCACAAGGCAAGATTGGTGATCAAAGGGTATGCACAAAGTAAAGGCATCGACTATGAGGAGACCTTTGCGTCGGTTTGTAGGTGGAATACTCTACGTCTACTTGTTGCTTTAGCTTCACATTTTGGTTGGCCTTTGCATCAGATGGATGTGAAATCTACTTTTCTAAGTGGTGATTTAGAAGAAGAAGTGTTCATGGATCAACCTGAAGGCTTTGTAGTGAAGGGACAAGAAAATAAAGTATGTCGCTTGAAGAAAGCGCTTTATGGTCTTAAACAGGCACCACGTGCGTGGTATACCAAGATTGATGCCTACTTTCGTTCAAAGGGGATGGTGAGAACACATTCTGATTCAAATCTATACGTCTTATGCTTTGATGGTATGGTTGCTTTGATTGCTCTTTATGTTGATGACTTGATTATTACGGGAAATAATCAAGAGATGATAGACATGATCAAGAAAGACCTCATGGAACAATTCGAGATGAAAGATCTTAGCCTGATGCATTATTGCCTTGGAGTAGAGGTGTGGAGAAAGGACACGAAGTGGGTTTAACATAGGTGAAGTATGTCAAAGAGTTGCTGCACAGGTTTAGGTTGCAAGATTGCAAACCAGTAAATACTCCTATTGAACCAGGTAAAAAGCTTTCTAAGCTTGATGAGTCACAGTCATTTGATGCTACATTGTATATACAGTTAGTAGGGAGCTTGATTTACCTTACCATGACTAGACCAGATATATGCTATGTTGTTGGCATCATAAGTCAGTTTATGGCAGCACCTACGGAAACGCATTGAAAGGCAGCTAAACGCATTTTGCGTTATGTGAAAGGCACTTCAGATTATGGCTTGATTTACAGGAAGCATGAGGGTTTACCTGAGTTGTGTGGCTATGTGGATGGGGATTGGGGAGGTGACTATGATGATCGTAGATCCACCACAGGGTATGTATTCCAGCTTTGTGGTAGTTGCTTTTTCTGGTCTAGTGAGAAGCAGAGTACAATTGCTCTTTCCACCAAAGAAGCAGAGTATAAGGCAATGTGTAGAGCAGCACAAGAAGCTATGTGGTTGAGACAAATCTTGGAAGAAGTTGGCATGAAGCAGAAAAATCCCACGACATTACATAGCGACAGTCAGAGTGGCATTCAGCTAGCAAGAATCTAGTGTTCAATGCGATTGAGATTCAGTATCACTTTATACGTGAGAGGCTGCTGAGTCATGAAATTCATGTTGTTCATTGTAGCATAGAAGAACAACTAGCTGATATTTTCACTAAGCCACTTGTTGGAGAAAAGTTTGATAAGTTTAGATCAAAGTTTTCTGTACTTAAAGTTTATTGACTTTAAAGCTATGTATATGACTGTATAAAAAGTAGACTCTACTTTAAGGGAGAGAGTTAGAATTAAAGTAGAACCATTGTGCTACTGTACTATGGGTCCTATCAGTGGATAAGGATCAGTTGGCCTAGCCACGAGGCAAGTCGATGGGACATGCGTCCCGCCAACGGCAACCTGGGTCATGCATGGGTTGCCTGAGTGAGCAACTATATATACAGTGTAATTTCATTTTGAGAAACACAGTTGCTATGTGAGCTTGCAGTGGAGAGTGTTTTCTGTCTGTGTTACTGTGTAGCATGATCTGTGTTTTTGTGCGAAGCAAATTCTAAGTCGTCTATCTTTCGGTTAAGATATTCAATATAAAAATCATAGGACTGAACTTGTGACAACCATCTCTTTTGCTTGCCATTCAATTGCTTCTAGCTCAAGAAATATTTCAAACTATGGTCATCACTTTTAATCAAGAATTCGGAATCATATAAGGAATGTTGTCATTTCTTAATTGCATGCACAATTGTCATCATTTTCTTATCATGAATAGGATAGGATGCCTCAGAATTGATGATTTTCCTATTCTCATAAGCGATGACTCCATCTAACTGACTTAAAACAGCCCCTAATTTAGACCCACTAGCATTCATAGTAGCCATGAAAGGTAAGCTAAAATTTGGTTGAACCAAGAGGAGAGCTATTATTAGAACTTTTTTCAAAGCTTCAAAACTCATTTGAGCTTCTTTATTCCACTCAAACGTATCCTTCCTCAAAATATGAGTAAGGGGTGCTACAACTTTTGAGAAGTTTTGGATGAATCTTCTGTAATAAGATGCCAAATCTAGAAAGTCTCTCAGTTCTCTTACATTGTTGAGTGACTTTCAATTCTTGATTACTTCAATCTTCTTTTGATCCACTTTGATTTTCCTTAGAAACAATGTGTCCCAAGTATTCCACCTCATCCTGGGAAAACTATCATTTGGGCAGTTTGCAAATAATTGATAATTTCTCATACTCAAAATCAATTCCAAATATTTTGCATGCTCCTCCATGTTTCTGCTATATATTAAGATGATATCCAAAAGCACCAATACAAACAAGTATAGACAAGCTGGTTTAAAGATCCTATTCATAAGGGCTTGAAACATGGCAAGAGCATTAGTTAAGCCAAATGGCATAACCTTGAATTCATAATGTTTCATGTTAGTTCGAAAAGTGGTTTCTTCCCTTGAAAAAGATCAACAAGATCCCAAGTATGATTTTCCATGAGAGCATCATACTCCACTTGCATAAAGCATCCAATAAATTATCTACCCTTGGAATAAGATATCTGTTTTTAAAAGTGACCTTGTTAAGAGCCAAATAATTAATACACACCTAAAACATTCCATTCTTTTTTTTAACAAGTAACATTGAAGAGGCAAAAGGTGACTTATTTCAAACAAAAAATTCCTAAGTAGCTCTTGGACTTGTTTGTGCACTTTTCTCCTTTTTCTCTGTTGACAATCTGTAAGGTGATAAGTTGATTGATTTAGATCCTGGCCCAAATTCAATGGTATGATCCATGAATCGAGTTGATGGGTCTCCCTTAGGCAATTGCCCCACAAATATGTCTAAGAATTTACCCAAGATTTTTCAAATCCTTGGATCTTTCACCTGCTTTTTGACCCTGGATAGTGTTCTACAAAAATCAGCTACAAAGCTGAATTATGATGCATGGATTGAATACTATATATATAGGCTTTTGTATTATTTCTTTTCTTGCTTGAAGCTCATTAATCCTTGTGCAAAGTTCATTGTCACATTACCAAAGCCTTAAGCCATTCCACTTCTAGAATAATATCAATAGGACCCATTTCAACTATATGTGAAATTGTGTCTTGAGAGTGTAATTGTCAATCTGCAACTTCAATATTGTAATTTTGTTGTAGGGAATAGTTGATTTATTCGCTATTTGGGTTTTCATCTCATTTGAAGACCCTTATAGATACAAATCACAACTTTTAAGAGATCGACTATTAAAGAAATTATATGTACTACTACTATCTACTAGGCAAAACACTTTTCTTATGTTGTGACCAACACTACAATACAAAATGTTTGATTCGAATGGGATCCATTGAAAGCATTTAGAGATAGATATGCCTAATAACTTCGCTTCCTTATCTCTTCTAATAGAAAACTCCCCTTATCCATTATTGTATGGGAGACTTGGTTGTGACACTTATGCCCAAGTAAGTTATACTTCTGTTTGTATGTGAAACATTAACCCACTTGTTGAAGATGAACAATCTCAGATTTAGATCTAATTATCCTTACTTCAGGCTTTGCCTCCATCATAACAAACTGTCTCCTAGTAGAATTCTTTTTGTCGGCTTCTTTTACTATGGAAAACTGAACATATTTGAGTCTATCTCCATCATCCCTATATGTAGACTTGGCATAATTACTTCTATCATAATCATGTCTTGTAGACTCATACTTAGACGATCCCCACTTAGTTGAATGTTTTTCAGCATATTGGAAGCAAAGGTATAATGACACTATGACCCCTTTATAGAGCATTTTACTCTCATATGGGCAAAACATATCTCTTCTCTTTGAAGTTCTTTTCTTGGATTGGAAACCTAACTAAAATTTCTTGTTAGACTAATCTTCCTTGGACGATTTGGAGTCACCATTTCATGTCATTGATCTATCATTGAATCTATGGTGGTCATTAATTGAAGCAAAAGCTCCATTGCTTGATTGAGAGTTTTGGGCTTTCACTTATGAACCTCACACATAATAATGAGTATTTGCACAACAAAAAAACATATTTCAATTTTCCTTTTTTGTAATTGGCATAATAAAATCATGATAATTATTTGCATATTATGTACTAAGAATAAGCCTTGCATTGAATGATTTCTTACCATGAAACAAGCCTCAACCCTAAGTATTCAACATATCTTTTATTTCATGTGCTCTCACCATATCTTGTTTAGGTCTGATCTTAAACTCATTTAAGATATTAGTCAGCAAAGAATTTGGCCAAGTTTTATGTAGGAGAATGGTTTCTAGTCACCTTGATCGATGAGTTGTGACTTTGAGAAGGAAGTACTCAACCACTAGTAAGGGTCACTAGATAGACCACTCTCTCTACATAAATGGTTGTTGAAATTATGGGATAGCTCAGGAGCATATGCAATTTTCTTTTGTCGTTAACAATATTTTAAATAGGGAGTGGATATTTTGTTTTTTTCTTGCATTGGTGCATGACATTTGTATAATTATATTTGTGATGTGCACTACATGAATGTCGACATACGTCAAACTGATTTGCAAGTCAATCATAGACAACGTGACCAAAAGTGAACGAAAAACAAGGGTTGATAAGGAATAACGTGCAAGTATATATAGGAAAGGTCATGATGACAGAATAAAATCGAAATTGTAGAGTGGGCCAATGGAAAGATTCTAAAGGGAGTGATGGTGGCTTTTACCCTTTATCCTCCTACGAGAAATCATTTGAGCAGCATGCGAGGAGTCTGTGCTTGGAAGCGAAACTGCAGCTGCACCAGTAAATTAATTTGGCAAATTCGTGCCAGCAGTGAGCACTGCCGTCTCCAATGCCAATATCTTTCACGCTTTTTTAAGGAGATATCTCTCCTTGTAGTGACAAACTACAATGGTAGCGTTGGTTCTTTCGTGGGCGAGTAGAATTCGTGGACCACGGTTGTGGCCCATCATCCTTAGCAAAAATGATTTCTAAGTCCCGACGCTTCTGCAGCAGCTGCTCCGTGTGTTTGCAGCGAAGAGCAAACAGGGAAGGAGCAATTGGTCTTATTTTTCTACCAATTTTGGGTTCAACGGCACGGTGTACGGTGTGATTGAGTGTTATCGATGAAAATCTTACGTGATATTGTACCGTCCTCTGTATCAGTAGCAGCTGACTGCAGGGCGGGACCGCGTTTCTATTTAGTATAATTTGTACTGTATTGTAATCACATAGCAACTTAGATGCTTGACTGGTAGATAGCGAATTAGCCAAGTCACAAGTGGTCATAAGATGTATGTGTCACAGAAGCAGCAAGCATCGACTTCGCTCCTCCTTATCAACATCTCGTGAGGAAGACCACACTGTACATGAAACGATTAGCTATATGTATATTAATTAGAATGAAGTATCTAACCTGATTATATTATCAGATTCCAGCAATGAAAAGGATCGTAGAGCATAGCCACTAATGATTATGATCCTTTTCAAGGCCAGCAGTGGGTTGATTTGAACAAGAAGAAAATTTCTGCAACAATTCCTGTCACAATTTCCAAGGCTTGAGTGCACAATTCCTGTCACGGTGACCCAAGCTTGAACGTCGCCTGTCACCGCCCCACCCCGCTGCGAGACTGACATGCCTGAGCATTGTGCTGCTTGTTGAGGCTGAGTCTTATACTCCTATATACATTGTATATCTGTGCATAACAGATGCTAGAAGTATCAGTCTCAAATAAAGAGCTACAAACATAAAAAGATATGAGCAACGGAGCAGACAATAGCGCAGCAACCTCAAACTATAAAGTGTGAATGTAGCAAAGGTCACGGATTAGTCTAGCTAGGTATCACTCAATGTGCATGTCAAATTCACCTGTATATGTGATAACACTGTGATTTTTGTTTATGACGGAAAATTTGAGTTTTCTATTGAGAATTTGATACTTAGCTAGACTTATCCAATAACCAATTTTACAATGGCCAGGCACTAGGCTGAGTACAACTTCCCCAAAGTCCAGGCAGTAACTTGTAAGATTTTCACGGTCCCAAAGAAGCAATATGTTTTCCAAGGGTATCTTTCACATCATCAAGAACGTCATGATTCATGACACACACATACATATGGGTTAGCAAACCCACAAGCCAAGTTCCTATACAAATCCTTGAATATAGGCTTTCGGATATATTGTGTCAGTCAAGGCCACTCGGATGAGTTTCAACGTAAGAGAGAAAAATAGGTTGCTACATAGCTGCAAGCTTGAACCTTGCCAACCACACCATGGACATATTAGTAGCTTGTGTGCTCTGAAGTTAGGTTCGGCCTTAACATTGTACATTTAAATATTGCAGTAAATAGCTTTAGAAATTCTATGTATTTTACATGGTGAATAGTAGAGTTAACATCACCGATACCATTAGTTTCTCACTCCAATCATGATAACGATGATCAGCTTATTATTATTCTATTATGGTTGATATTATCGTCCTAATTTTCACTCTTTTTGAAGAATTGGTTTGACAAGTTCTATATTAGGCAATATTTCATTTTTAATATTATTCTTTTCTTGGTGAATAAGTAACTTCTAGGGTCCTGAATATATGTCACAAGCTACACATTGTTTCTTTGCAATACAAGATAAACGTAGATATTGGGTATGTGGGTAGGCTCAAACTCTAATCAACCCATAGGAGATCAACTTTGTTAACTACATGAGCCAACTCTCCTAGCAAAATGAAACTACATATGGTTAACCATCAAGACAATTACTAGCATGTTTTGTAAGCACGTAATGCCTTGTGCTCAGTTGTCCTTTGTATTTTGGGACCACCTCCTGTCCATCCAATTTTTTCTCTCCTAGGAATCTGTCATTCTCTCTCTACGGAATGCATGTTCTCTCCCCTCTCTCCGGTGGAATGCACGTTCTCTCTCTACAGAATGCATGTTCTCTCCGGTGGAATGCACGTTCTCTCTCCTCTCTCCGGTGGAATGTGCATGTGCTATGTGGCAACCCGTCATTGGATGTCCACATCCACATTCCACCACAAATGTAAAAAAATTTGTCGTACGGCCCGAAAATACCGAAAAAAAAAAACTGGACCTCGCGTACGGCCGTACAACCAGAAAAAAATAAAAATCAACCTTCGCACAATGACATTATGTAGGGGAAGGCTCGAAGCCCTCGGGCCTTCCTTGCTGGTCGGGGCCTGCCCTCGGGCTCCCGCCCTCGGGCAAGGGCCCTCCCAGCAAGGAAGGCCCTCAGACAGGGCCTTCCCCCCACTAAAAGATATGCTAATTTGATGTTTAAGATTAGAATATGTTTGGATGCTAATATTGGAATATGACATATACCATGTGCTTTGAATGAAATTTTGAGGCACAACTAATAATCTTAACAACTCAAGGCCTTGTTTCCCTTTTTAAGATTATTCCAAATCCTCAATAACTAGACATGGATGTAACACATCTCCTTTTAGGTGCAACCATGAATAGTGAGGAAATTAAATGATGAGAAAAGTTTCATTTCCCATTTAAAATATGTTTCACATTTTTTTTTCCTTCCCATGAGGCCCTTCATGTTTCAGGCCCATTGGGATCATTGTTGAGCATGTCTAGGTATTCCTGTATTGACTGTTGGTGGCCTGCAATTGAGGCTCTCCCCAATGCAAGAGGACAATGTTTTTCTTAAAACAATTGGCTTTTTAACTAGCTATAAAATATTGAGTAGATGCAATATGTACTTAGTTATGTCAAGAGATACAATAATTTAAAAGTTAAGTGGCCAATTCTAAGGCCTAGTAATTATTTATTTCTAGCTCCTTTCTAAGTAGGCTAGGACCCCTAGCTATTTAAAGGCACTTTATGTCATTTGATTATCATAATGTTTGGTCTTTTACATGCCAGTTTTAAAATTTTGTTAACAGAATTTATCCATTCCTATCCCAATTTTGAGTGTCGAAAGATCAGGTAACATAGAACTTATGATAGGTCTCGCCCTAAGTGTCATCTACATAATATAATGAAAGGCTACTTTCTCTATGCTCATGTATCAATCTACAACCTTTAGTTTGAGTTTGAAAATGGTTAGATTGCTTGAGATGATTTTTAGATTCATTTGAGGCCCTAGGTGCCTCATTATTTAGGTTGTACATAGCACCTTGGGGATAGGAAGGGATAATAGCTATTGGTGGCTATGCTTTAACTTTCGTCAATTATATCCAATTGTTTGTTGACTCTATTGTTTTGATTGCCACTAGTAATTAGGTGAAATAATCACTTATGGGTTATATGCACAATTGATAGTATTATTGTTGGTGGTACTACATAGACTATATCTCTTTTGGGTTTTTGTAATGTTTTGACATAGTTTTGGACACAATATCATATTGGAAGCACATAGGACTATGATTCATCCCATTCAAAAAATTTCAAGGCATTTTTGGTGTATTCATCATGACTATTTTATCTAGTTGGTCCTACACAACAAGATGCCGTGGTTGGGTCATTAAGTTATAAGTCTAGTTAAAAGTTAAGAATTAAAAAAAAAACTTATATCAACCGGCCTCATGAATATTCCTTTAGTTATATTAGTAGAGAATCTACCAACATGCACATTGTATTTTCATAGGTGATGGAGCTATATCATGGATGTCAATAAAACAAGCCACTATCTCATCGTCATCTAGTGAGGCACTAGTTTAATCTTTTGTATTTGGCAATTGAGGCCAATTTGCATTTTAAACTTAGAGATAGACATATCAAAGTTATTTTCGTCTAAATATTTTTGAATTACCACTTTTAGAAAGTGAGGGAAATGTAGTAGGTTGAGTTTGGACACATTCAAATTTGAATGATAGATACATTGAATCTGGTCATATTGTTGATAGGGTTTTTGATTTCAAAGTTTCTATGGAGGAAAACTAAGATTCAAAATAAGGCATGGACTTGTTATAAATAGTGTACAAGCATGGGAGAATGAATCTTCTCTTTCTCTTATCTCATTTCATGCTCATACATGAGTTCTCTTGGGTTCATCTATCCATGGGTGCATTATAGTAATGATATCTTGCAATCTTGTGTGTAGAATGCTCATATTGTTGTGATTCGGATCCACACATGTGAAATACAGTACCTTACCATTATGGTATGGACAACAACTTCATTTTATCAAACATGATGTTTGATCAATATCTTGTTGAGTTTCCATCTCCTTCATTAAGTAGATGTTTATTTTCTAAATTGTCAATGGTGCTAGTTGTGTTGTCATTCATAACCAAAGATCAAGAGATAGTTTTGGATCTTAGTGATTCATAAAATCTTCAGAATCTATGTGAACCAACTTAGAGGTACATGATTTAGAGCTCCCATTAAATGTTATAGATGTGAAAAAACCATAGGATTGCCGAGTGCCCCAACAAGCCACAAGGCAATTTTGTACCACTATGCCATGATTGCGGGTACAGACACCCATACCTATGTGTCCAATGAGAAAGAGAAGCAAGGAGAGGTCTATGCCCTGCTGCACTTAATGAGTGTGGTACAAGAACCCAGAAAACTATGATGTCGATATTCATCCAGATTAGAGCCCGGAAACGAAAAAGGAAAGAACCAACCAAATCCACCACTATCGATCCTGCTAGTGGATCATTCGGCTCTCTTTACGTAGGTGAATACCGCGACTATCTTGCTTGGAATTACGCTGAGCTGAAGGGCATATCACCAGATGTTGTGGTTCACACCATTCCACTGGTTGATGGAGTGAAACCCGTCGTTAGTAGGCCTCACAGGTCTAATCCGCACTACACCCAGCTAATCCAAAAAGAATTGAAAAAGCTTCTAGATGTAGGATTCATCTACGTGATATAACACACTGACTGGGTATCACCTATCATGGTAGTACCTAAGAAAAACGGAAAACTTAGAATCTGTGTGGACTACAAGAAGCTGAATTCAGTAACCAACAAGGACCATTTTGCCCTACCATTCACAGAAAATGTGTTAGAGATGATAGTCGGAACAAAAGCCTATAGCGTTCTAGATGGGTTTAGTGGCTACAACCAGGTGTAGATAGCCCCAAAAGAGCAGTACAAAACCGATTTCTCCACGGAGTGAAGAACGTACACCTATAGAGTGATGCCATTTGGATTGTGCAACGCTCCCAGCACCTTCCAATGAGTGATGAGTTATGCCTTCAAATATTTTCTTTGGAAATTCCTTGAAATTTTCATGGACGACTTGTGTGTCCACTCCTCTAGAGCCCAACACCTAGCTTGCTTAGAGAAAGTATTCATCCAGTGTCGATTATCCTAAACCCAACCAAATGCCATTTTTTGGTCATGCGTGGTATAGTGCTAGGTCATGTAGTTTCGAGGCATGGTATCGCTACCAATGTCGACAAGATCCACATAATACTTGTTTTTCCTGAGCCAAAAACTGTACGTGAAGTATATAACTTTATGGGACATTGCAACTGTTATCAGAGATTTGTTTTGAACTTTGCTAAGCTGGCCCATTTGATCTACCAAATGACCATCCAACTAGACTGGACAATTGAAGCCATTGAGGCTTTTCATAAACTCAAGAAGGCCTTAGTCACTACACCAATACTTCGACCCCCCCCCCCCCCTATATGGACTATAGAATTTCATATCCATACATACGCTTCTAATTATGCCATAGGGAGTGTTCTGACATAGCCTAGGGAGATAAGGCTGGAGAGTACAAGAAGGATTACCCGATATATTTTGCCAGTAGGCAGTTGATTCAACAAAGATGAACTATACAACCACTGAGTGAGAAACACTAGCCATGGTATATAGCATGAAGAAATTTTGCCATTACCTGCTAGATTCATCTTCTTTGTAGATCACCAAGCCCTACTGTGTCTAGTAAATAGGCCATGCACAACTGGATAGATCACCCGATGGCTGCTGCTTCTCCAAGAGTTCGACTTTAAATAGTTGTTCGCAAGGAGAAACAACACTATCTGGCCAATCACCTCTCACGGATCCGCAATGTTTCTGAGAGTAGAAGGTTGATGACAAACTCCCTGACACAATCCTATTCCACGTTGATGCCATCCCTGAGTGGGCTACCAACATCGTTGGATATCTTATGTTAGGACATCCTCCCCCTGAGATGAACAAGATCGAACATGACGCAGGTTGATCATCAAATCTTCCTCTTTTACATTGATAGTAGGAATATTTTATCGCATCTGTAATGATGGAATCATACGCCATTGTGTCTTATCGCATGAAGTGTCTCAAGTAGTGAGTATCGCCCACAAAGGAATAGGAGGGAGGCATTTTGCTGCCGAAGCTACCACTAGAAAAGTACTACAACATGGCCTATGGTGGCCCACAATGTTCAAGAATATTCACTATTAGATAAAAAGGTGTGACATGTGCCAACGGTTCAACCGAACCCAAGAAAATGATAGAATGCCGTTACGACCTATCTTGGATGAGATGCCATTTGAGAAATGGGGCATTGACTATGTCGGCCCTATTTGTCCAGCTGCCTGTGGCTCCCATGCTCGATATATCATGACTACTTGACCAAATGGGTAGAAGCCAAAGCAGTGAGAAAATCTGACGCCAACTCCATTGCTACATTCTTGTATGAGAACATCTTAGTACGTTTTGGGTGCCCACTAGAACTCGTGAGTGATCGCGGAACACATTTTCTAAATGAGGCTATCACTCACCTATTATCCTTTTATCTGGTTCTCCGTAGGAAGATCACACCCTATTACCCACGTTGCAACGGACAAGCATAATCATCGAACAAGATCCTCTACAGAATTATCACGAAGATGGTTAAAGCTTCGCGATTGGATTGGGAACACAAGCTTTATGCAGCTAGATCTAGTTAGCTAGGTTATGGAAGGTGCGTAGAAAATCCCACCTTGTACGAACTGCCTTTGCCCTTGTAAAAATTCCATGTAAAAATCCCGACCTAACTTTCTTTTTTCTTTTTCCTTGTAAAAATACCCCAGAAACACCCCGAATGGCCTGAAAGGAGCACTATTGCTAAATTTAGCAGTCTCTACTCGTCCTATCTTTTCATCAGAATCATTGTTCGGCCCTAAGATGGAAAGCAGAATGAAATAGCTCTCTCTATTGCATGAAAGACAAGGTGTGTTTGCCTTTGATGCCATCACCGACTCTTCATCTCCTTAATTTGTACACGAGTTATAATAACTCATTGGCCTTTGCATCTCTTGAGGTGATCTAGATAGATTCACTGCCAACTCCGTAGGCGGCGCGTATACATTTAGAGTGTTTGGGCGGTTGTATCATCATATTGGTGGTTTGTTGCCTTTAGATAGACCTTCATTTTCGAAAAACTACATCATGGATGGTGATTATTTGCAATTAGATCAGAGATTCTCTCTGAATCTCGATCTTAGGCGTGACGTTCTTTCCCTTTTGCAAAGCATGATAATGGATGTGAATGCCTTTGCGCAACGTTTTAAGAATGTTGCTCGAATCATGCGAGAGAACTTCACAAAGGATATTTGACTTCGCATAGTGTTTGGTTGTTCACAGAGTAGAGCGAATAGACAGTTCAATGCTCCTACGAGCAATGAGATTGCAGTGCTTATGCCTATAGATGATGCCCCAAGCGACGGAATGTGTGACATCATATTGCACTCCATTCAGGATGGTTTGCAACATATCACAGAGAGTCATTCATCGTATGATGCCTTGCATTTTGTCCTCCTCTTTCCTTACAGTACTGATGGGTGGTATCAGGGGATTCCACATATGTGTATGAGAGATGTTGCACGTGGTGGTGTTGCGTGATGGTATACATTCAGATGCTCCTGAAGAGCAATTAGAAGGCAGACACAAAGTTGTCACCATTCGACACTTTTACAGCTACCATTTACAGGTACGAGCAGAGCATGTTTTACTAATACATTTGGGTGGAAGGTTGTTGCAAGAGTATGTGTGTGACATGGTAGCAAAAATTGTGCACAACAACATGAACTACATCTATAACAATCGAGATACATTTCGTAGAGAGATTTGCAATGGTATCGTTAATGCCCTTGGAGCCCATTCTGCCAGGGACATAGGGCAACGAATAGTCCTACCATTATCTTATATCGGTTCACCGCGTCATATGCATCAGCAGTACCAGGATGTTATGGTCGTCGTTAGGGAGTTGGATTCTCCCGATTTGTTTATCACAATGACAACGAACCCAAATTCGTCAGAAGTGAGGAGTGAGTTGAAATTTCGACAAAAACCTGCACATAGACCCGATTTGGTGTCGAGGGTTTTTAGCATAAAGCTTCAATACTTGATTGATTAGTTGAAGAAGAATGGGATATCTGGGCACATTATAGGAAGGCTTCATGTTGTAGAGTTTCAGAAGAGAGGATTGTCCCATGCCCATTTATTGATGATATTGGAGGAGCGGAGCAAACCCATCAATGTTGGAGATTACGATCGTATCGTATGCGGTAAGATTCCTGTGAGGGGAGATGATTTACAAATGTGGCAGAAGTGGCAAGGTGCACTCAAAACATTGTGTATTCTGAAGTGTTGTAGTATTTGTTTTGGAGTAAAGGTTAGTGTTAGGGTTAGGATTAGAATTAGAGTACAGTTAGAGTTAGATTAGGGTTATGGTTTTAGTTAGGATTTACACTGACATAAGGTGTTAAATAGAGCAAGGTTAGGGTTACATGAGAGTTAGTGTTAAATAGAGCAGGGTTAGAGTTATATTAGGGTTAGGGTTAGAGTTAGGGTTAGAGTGGCATTATGTAATAGATAGAGTAGGGTTAGAGTTACATTAGAATTTAGGATTAGAGTTAAGATACACAAATTGTTGCTACCCATAAAAACATGATTGTAATCAAGGGTTAGGTTAAGTATTGTAGGATAAGAGTGAAGGTTAGGTTAGCTTGTAGATTTTAGAATTATTGTCGGAGATTATATTTGGACTTTTAGAGCATGCCTTTATATATGTATGCGTGTATATCTATGCATGTATGTGTATGTATGTATGTATATATAAAAGTGTTTTTATGTGTATATGTACATTGTGTGTGTATGTATATCTGCATACATGTATCTGTATGTATGTGTATATCTATATATGTATGTGCATGTACGAGTGTATATGTATGTGTAGGTGTATATGTATGTGTATGTGTGTGTATATGTATGTATGGGTGTGTATATGTATGTATGTACATATGTATGAGTGTGCATATATGTATGTATGTACATTCAAATAAACGTAAATGTTTTTTTTTTGCAATTGGTGAATATTATTGTTTGTATGAGGAGACATAGGCTTTGCAACACCTTCCACCTGGGAGAATGTAACCTTCAAATTTGGAAAGGCACTTATTGTTGCAAGCATTTAGATGTAGGCATCTGCAACTGTACACAATCTTGGTGAATGCCAAAGTTTAAAATTTGTGTACAATTGTAGAGGCCTGCAATAAAAACTATAAACCAATTAGAGCCTCTCCCAATTCGAAGGTTTTGCATCCTCCTAGGTGGAAGTTGTAGCATAGCCCGTGTCACACAACAAACAATCGTAGTTTGGGAGCGATCTGCAAAGAAGGTTTGTCGAGATCATTTGACGACAAACTTTGAACATTGAATCCAGTCAACAAGCATGTCAATTTCTTATGTCAATAATGTTGGTGAGTCGCTTGTTATTTTGACCAAATACATTGCATAGATTAGAGTTTATGAATGTAGCATGATACAATGTTTCGGTCCTGCATAAATCATTTTTGACAATGTTCAATGTTGATGTTATGATTTGTCTCATCTAATAACAGTTGGCCACCTGTGTGTTTGTGCAGATGGTGAACTTGATGGTGGATCATCGTCGATTTTCCATGGAATTTACGGAGCTGCTTGGTGATGGAGAGCATATATTTTGCAGCACAACCATGTGGTTGTTCTGTATATTTGTTATTTGATGGAGAGCATATCTTTTGCAGCACAAATATGTGGTTGTTCTGTATATTTGTTATTCTGTATATTTCCACAAAGATTTTGTTTGCTCTTAGATGTAGATTTGCTACTTAGTAATTTAAGATATGTATATAGGAATAGCACCACTATTAGTGCGTCTGCCTTTTAGGCAATGTTAGATAGCCTGATGTATAGCCAGGTAATGGTAATAGAATTAAGTGATGACATTTCAACGATGTTTTGAAACTCTTTTTATTTACAGATATTCAAAAATTTTATCTTTATCCAAATGATGTGTATTGCTTAGAATGTATTTTCAAGAATTCTTTGAATGTAAATCTTCCTCCATCTTTTTGTTCTTTGCTAAGATGTCTCAAAGCATAAGTTATACAAATGTGAACGATTATGCATTAATCCTCTATGATAAATATTTTAAAGTGGATTACTATCCCCTCTAGACCTTGGCTTGATTCTCTAAATGGAGTGTTAGATATTCAAGATGCGAGATCGGCCATCATCCAAATCATCGGCCGCCACCTAGATCGGCCTCCATTGCCCGTCAACGACGGGCACTCTTTACTAGTATGTATATATATATATATATATATATATATATATATATATATATATCAGAAGCACAAAATACACGTTCTGTACTTTTTTATAGCACGAAACGGTTCCGTGGTTAATTTGTTTTACCAAAATGTTTCCTTTTCAATGTTGATACCCCCTATCTAGCTCAAAACTGCACAAAAATCTGTCTAGGGCCCCAAAAATCATGCCCTAATCTCAAGAAAAGGCGTAATACGCCTTTTCTTGAGATTAGGGCATGATTTTTGGGGCCCTAGACAGATTTTTGTGCAGTTTTGAGCTAGATAGGGGGTATCATCACTAAAAGAAAAACATTTTGGTAAAAGAAATTATTATTTTTTTAAATCCCGTTCCGTACCCCTCCCTCACCCTCACACCCTCCACCGCTCCCTGCCCTCCATAGAACTGTTCCGTCTCGGTCTAGTGTCGCCGAACAAAGTCCGTTTTTCAGACCGTCTGTTTCGTCCTGCGCTGCACATCGATAGGAACCTACAACACTAAATTGGCCTCCAAATAGTTCAGTACTCATAGCGAAACGTGCGTCCGAACCAGAAACCCTAAACGTAGTGCTGGGATTCTAGGCCCGTCGAGCCACGGATTCAGTAAAAAACGGTCAGAACTTCGAACGGGAGGTGTCCATAGGTTCGCGAGCTGGACACAAATCCGCCAGACTATTTGAAGCTCAATTCCAACGCCGTTTGTCCGGAAATGCCCTTTCTGTCAGGAAGAATGCCACTAAATGGACTACTTTCCAACATCCCCGAAAACTGGTCCAGTGTCGCCAAACGAAATCCGTTTTTCAGACCGTCTGTTCCATCCTATGTTGCACGCCAAGACGAACCCACAGGACTAAAACGGGCTCCAAACGGTTCAGAGTTCATAACGAAACGTGCGTCCGAACTAGAAACCTTAAACATAGTTCTAGGATTCTAGGCCCATCGAGCCAAGAATTGGTCGGATTCAGTAAAAAACAGTCAGAACCTCGGATGGGAGATGTCCACAGGTTCGTGGGCTCGACACGAACCCATGGGACCATTTGTAGCTCGATTCCGACGCCGTTTGTTCACAAATGCCCTTTCTGCGGAGGGAAATGCCAGTAAATGGACTACTTTTTAGCATCCCTGAAAACCGGTTCAGTGTTGCCAAACGAAGTCCGTTTTTCAGACCATCTGTTCCATCTTGTGCTGCATGTCGATACGAACTTATAGCACTAAACTGGACTCCAAATGATTCAGTACTCACAACGAAATGTGCGTCCCCGAACCAGAAACCCTAAACGTAGTTCTGGGATTCTAGGCCCGTCGAGCCAGAAATTGGTCGAATTCAGTCAAAAACAGTCAGAACCTCAAACGGGAGGTGTCCACAGGTTCGTGGGCTCGACACGAACCCATAGGACCATTTGCAGCTCAATTCCGACGTCGTTTATCCGGCAACGCCCTTTTTGCGAGGGGGAATGCCACTAAATGGACAGCTTTTCAGCATCCACAAGAACCGATCCAGTGTCGTCGAACGGAGTTTGTTTTTTAGACAGTCTGTTCCGTCCTATCCTGCACGCCGAGACAAACCCACATGACTAAACCAGGCTCCAAACAGTTCAATACTCACAGCAAAATGTGCATCCGAACCAGAAACCCTAAACGCAGTCCTGGGAATCTAGGCCCATCGAGCTAGGAATTGGTCGGATTCAAGGTCACTGGGAGTGCAGCATGTGGGGGAGCAGCAAATCCGGACAGGTACACCGTCACATGGGCACTGTGGGGGAGCAGACCACGGACCCAATCGGAGTGCAACATGTGGGGCAGGTACAGTAGCACATGGGATCATCAACAACTACAAATGGGAAAACAGGCTGTGGGGTTAAATAGGCACTCACGAGGCTGTGAGAGAGCCAGTGAGTGGCATTGTGAGAGGTTGTGAGAGAGAGCCAGTGAGAAGCTGTGAGAGAGAGGCATTGTGAGAGGCTGTGAGAGGGAGGCTGTGAGAGAGCTAGTGAGAGCCATTGAGAGGCTGTGAGAGCCAGTGAGAGCCAGTTCGAGAAACAAGGTGTCGTGAGATGGCGAAGTGCATACCACCAAGGCCTGAGGGCGAAGCCAAGAAGAAGCTCGAGGAAGATGTCCGAAGGCACAATGAAAGGCATCGGAAGCAAGAGGCAGACATTGCAAAGATGCTGCGACAGGCTCGGCAGAGAAATCCGGAGCCAAAGCACCCAGCCCCCGCTGTGCCCCCCGCCCCCGCTGTCGAGCTGGATTTGGATGAGCAGATCGGAATGAACTTCACACGACGGCAGCTCATCATGGTCAGGGAAAGGGCTGCCCGCCGTCGGGCTAACCAGGAGGCAGCTCGTGCTAATCGGGAGGCAGAGCGAGAGCGACAGAACAATGCACCTGACGAGGCCGAGGAGTCAGTGGAGGATCCATAGAAATGTTTAGAATAAATGGCGTCTAGCCTATGTGGCTAACTGTTGTTATGTAAATTTCGACAGTAGATGAAGCAACATTTAGTGTCTAACATAGTGTATAGAACAGCCCCAGCCGTATACGACGGGAATACGTATTGTTATTTTGATACATCTCATGAATTAAAGTATGGTGTGTTTTTTGTGCAATGCGTGCCTGGTGTATTGCAATGTAATGTATGTGTTCATGAAATGCTATAAAGGGGGTTGTATTTCTGTGTTGTGCATCTGCTATCAATCTCTGTAGTTGAAACTAATTGAAATTACGCACATACCATTCAAAATAAAATTGAAACAGAGCATCGCAATTACAAATCGACAAATACAAAATGTGCAGCGAATAAAGTATGTCCAACACCGGATATAATATGGAAAATGGTCTGAATACAGTGTTCGACCATCTGGCCGCCAAACATGGAACATGACATCAAACTGTTGAAAATAAAATAACAGAGCTACATTCAATGCTCTGGCTTTGACTCAGACGAATGCTCCGGAGACAACTCAGGGCCCCGAGCTGATACTTGCAGCCGATATCTGTGCCTGTCTGGAACTGGCATGGGCTGTGTATCCGAGGGAAAAGACTCGTCATCCTCATCCTCCCAATCTGCCTCTGCATCAGCCCCCAAGCAAGTTAAACCAACAAAACCTGCTCCAGCTGGTTGTAATACTGCGCCTCTACCTGTAATTGGAGCCCCTCTTCCTTGGCTGTTTCTGTGCTCTACCTTTCTTGTTGGGCCTTCCTGGCCTCTTGCGGACGAGGGAAGCCGTCAATGCCTCATCACCCCCATGCAGATCACCTGGCTGGCTAGGCTGGGCCCAAGCTGCGGCCGACTGGGATAGAGAAGCCAAAGATGGGTGTCCTTGTGCAGCTGATAATGGAGGATAGGTCCGTGGTGTGTGTGCCCTTGGGGCTGCTGCTGGTGGAGGAACTGGCTGTGGAGGGGCCGTCCCTGCAAGAGGCAAGTACAGCGGTGATATGTACTGAAAGGGGCGATGCGGTGGCCGGTACTGGTACATCCTGGGTGCTGTCAGAGGAGGAGCCGGTGTCGTGGGTGCTGCCAAGGGAGGAGGATGTGTCGTGGGTGCTGCCATTGGAGGAGCCACTGTGGATGTGGGCGCTGCAAGAGAAAACCTGGGCACAGATGGTGGCCTGCCATGGAGACCTGGTGCTGCAAAAGTGGACGGCGATGGAGGGGCTGCAGGCCTGAATGGCATCGGTGGCACTGGAGGAGCTGTGCGGCGCACATATACCCTCTGAGGAACTGGAGGAACTGTAGGCACCTCATGCGGTTGCTCTGGCTGGGACTCTATGTATGGCATGCTGGCAAGAGATGAATCCAATGTGGCAATCAAGTCGTCTAGCTGGGCATCTGAATACAAATGCACTGGGCTCTAAGCCTCATCCTGTGCACCAACTCCTGAATCATCCTGTGCACCATCCCCTGAATCAACCCGTGCCTCATCATGTGCACTCTGTAGACCCTGCATGGCCTCGCAATCTGTGCAATCAAAGTCATCTGGTGCATCCTCTGGTGTGCTGTCGTAGTAACGGCCATGACTCTGTACTGCACGCATCCAAGCAGCTGCGGGACCGGCATCTAAATCACTCTGCCCTCTATCAAGAGCCTCCTCCATCATGTTGACATAGGTAGGTATGCCACTGCTCCCCCCCCCCCCCCCCGTGTGCCCTGCCTGTCTCTCGGTACACCTATGCCATGTGCCCCACCTCTGCCACGTGATGCACCTGTGACCCCTGTCCGTGGCGTGTGCCCTGTACCTGTACCATCTGCCTCATCCCTCTCTGATCTGGCAAATACAACCCGAATAGGCTCATCCTCATCATGCTCATCCTCTGAAACTGGCTCATCTGCCTCGTACAATGGAGACTCTCTGTGCTCAAGCCCAAGCTCTCTCTCTCTCGTCTCGGCAAGCTCCCTCTCTCTCTCTGCCATCAACTGTGTGCCCAAGTCATCTGCAGGCATGGGATGGGTGCTGTCTATAGGCAAGTCAACCTGGCGCTCCAAATCTGATATCTTCATCTGCAAGGTTAAAAGTTTGCATGTCAGAGAGACAATTTGATCAAGAAATGAAACCAACGTACAAGTCGTCAACCAACATGCTCTGAGAGAATAGCTAACCACCTGCAATGCGCTCGTAATGATCGAAAGTCTCCTGGCGAGGCGTGCGTTGGTGCTATAGAACACCAACCGCTCCAACTGACTCACTGACAGCCTGTTTCTTCTCCTCGTGTGAATGAGTGCCCATGTGCTCCAATTGTGCTCACACACGGAGACAGCGCAGTCCTGTGGTACGTGCATTGAAATGCTTCAGCACATATGCACGGGTGGAACGTCAACGAAACATAGCAATGGAGGATAAAATGAGATGCATACCTGACAAGACGTTGTATAGATGGATAGGTGCTACCGAACATGGTCCACCAGGTAATGGGAAGTTGCCTCCTCTCTAGATCCTGAGCAGCCGGGTGGCCGAACGTGCCCATGCAGAAACAAAATGCAACGAGCTCCTCCATGAGCCTGATAGGATCCAAACCTATGTGTGGACCCACCCTGTGAATGTACTGAAGCCAATCGGCCTCGAGCTCACTGTCTGCGATCTGTGTCGGAGAGAGGAAGAGGGAATGCAGTATGTGAGCAACGCTGTGGATACTCCTGTGGAAGTAGTTCCACCGCGTCTCCCAAATGAACTTCAGCTCGGTCATCCTGCAGGTGAGAGACATGTTAAAACCTGGGCATTACGAAAAAACGTAACATTGACAGAAAAACAAGCTAGCAACCACTGAAAAGATAAAGACCAATTCATTATTGTACCGCTTACCTCTCTGGTTGCAGGATGGGCAGCTGCAGGAACTGTCCGATCCGGTCCATGAGCTCATATATCAGTCCAAGTGTCGACCCCTCGCTGTCAGCCATGCGGAGCACAATGTAGAGTGTTCGAAGGAGTCCTGACAATGTCTGTGCATCCCTCCAAAACTGGTCTCCCCTCACCGTGGAAGAAAAGTGCTCCCCATCCTCAGTGTGCTGAAACGTACTGGCACACCAAAGATCACTGGCAACCTTCTGTAGAAGCTGTGCCATGCACCTGATCAAACGGTCGATGACCACTAAGTCGAATGCAAAGCGTGTGGGGGCTGGATTCTTGAGGTCCAACTGGCTGAACACCCGGAACATGGCAAGAACTTGCCTCTTCCTGGTGACAAAAGTCACTAGGAAGACGGCCTCACGGACGATGGCTCTAACCCAGGGAAGTGCACCTATGTCCCTCATCAGAAGGTCTATGTCGTGCGCTGCACAGGGGGTATGAACAATGTGAGGGAACTCGGCCTCTAGCAGTACACCCATCTGAATGCAGTTCGTGGCATTGTCCGTCACCACCGTGACGACATGTTGTGGGCCTATGGACAGGATGGAAGACATGATGACATCAAACATGAACTCTGTAGCTATGACTCTCCCTGCTGCAATCCACGGCCCTCAAAAACTGTGCCCATGCAGCTGGAGACCAATATGTTGAGGATCGGCCTCCTCCTAACATCAGTCCAGCCATCGGACATGATGCTGCAACCGTAAGTGGCCCAGTGGCGACGTAGAGGCTCCATCTCTCTAGACAATGACTCGACCCTATCCCTTGGCATGTGTGTGCGGACAACCTCTGAACTAGGGACTCTTCAGCTAGGGCTGACAGACTGTGCAAGACGGAAAGCCCTTCTGAAGGGCTCAGAGTCGGTGATGGCAAATGGAAGGTTCAACTCTTAAATCAGACTGGCCACGGCCTGTGTGGCCTCTCTATCCATGTGCGGCTGATGCGCGCCGCGAATGCTCTGCTGTCTAAGAACTCTCCCAGCTGGGCGACGGGTAGCGGACTTCCAGCACGGTGCACCAAACGTGACGGGAATGGATGATGGCGCGGCAAGCTGGGCACTAGTGGATGCATCAGCTGTAGACGTGGAATGGGGAGAGTGGGATGCATTGGTCGGGATGGGTGCAGAGCATAAGCGGGGTACACTGGTGGAGGGGGGACATCTGACATGGGATACAAAAACTACTGGCTAGGAAGGTCATCCGGATGGGAAGGGAGGGAGGAAGGGATCTCATCAACATCTTGGAAGGCCTCGTCACTGGCATCTTGGGTCTGCTCCTGCTCGAGCTGTGGAGAGTCCATGAGAAAGTCGTAAACTGGGGGAGTGCGAGCAATAGTAGGTGGTGGTGGAAATGCCCTGGCACCTGGTGGACGCGATGGGACGGGATCCACCGGAATGGGTGCAGATGGGGGTGCGTGTGGCGGAACTGTCTGAGGGGGTGAGGGGCAAAGGGACTGGACGAGGATGCACTCCCCAGCCAAGCAGGCAGCAACTCGGGGTCAACCACGTAAGGCGCGATGCAAACCAAAGAACACCCTCCGAAATGGTGTTCTCCCCCGCCACAAGACGTGGCCCGTAGGTGTCCAGAAGTGGCTGCCTGACGGAAACAGACATGCTGGCACAGGGGGCAGCATTTAGTGTGCCACCATCTTTGGCGCGTGCACCGAGTAGGTGGCCTTTAAGGCGGGTGAGGGTGGCAATGAACTCGGCCAGACAATATCGACAGAGCATGATCTTTGCACCGGACTTGTTGGACTTGTCGGGAACCCGCCTGACAATGTCCACTTCTTCCCACAGATCGGCAAGGTTTGAATGCACCATTTCTGTAGAAAGAACTGGGGAAAGAAGGCAGAGATGATCGTGAGTGCGATAGGAGGCGGACGGCTGGAAAAACCACAACAAAGGCCGAAATAGCAATAGCGGGGGCGGAAGCGATCAGTGCAACGCGAAGACAGTATGTTGGCGAGGAGTGGGCGGACAACACAGAGGGCGCGGACAGCAACGCGATGGGCAGGGAGAGAGATGAAGCGAGGGGGGGGGGATTAGCTTAAAAAAAAAATTAGCATTTTAAATATTAAAAAATATTAAATATTGTGGTATCACGGACCAGTATGGATCCGCGATACCATAGTGGATCCGCGGTACCGGGATCCATGGATCCCGCTACTGTTGGATCTATGATATATATATATATATATATATATATATATATATATATGAGACAAAATCAACAAGTGACAACAGAATAAATATAAACAAAGTGAGACAATTAACTTATGAACTAGGACAACGCTTAATAATTAATCATTGTAATAAAACGGCTATGAATAATGAAGCAATCTATAAAAAAATCTAAGTTGCACCTTAATTAACTGAAAAGCAAGGAGCAACAAGTACAACATTGCAACACTACCATTATGCCCACAACAAAAGATCATTTAACTATTGCATTCAAAATTGTTTGATACATCCACAAGTTACAGATTGGTTGATTGCGGTCAATGACAGAGACAGCAACAAATATTACACTGAATCATTCAAATTGATCAGGTTGCAAATAATTTACAACATGTTGAGATTGCTTTCAGAAGGATAAAGTCCAATAGTTATGTGACTTGGGTAGCTCCTTGAATGACCAAGAAAACCAAGGTTTTAAAGCCAAACTTTAAAAAAAAACTCATACACGTATTTTTTTTATTCCTATATGAGCAAATAAATCAAATAATTATGAAGGTGTCATTTGAAGCAATCCTTATGAGCAAATAATCAAATAACTATGAAGGTGTCATTTGAGCAATCCTAAAAACATAATGTCCAAAGATGGTCTACGACACCATCTAGTCATTTGAATTGACAATGAAAGCCTTAAAAATTTGAGTTTTCTTCATATTAGTCAATCATAGAAAGCTCTTAGCTAAATTTTATGAAATGAAAGCATATCTTAAAGCAACTTGTATTTTGTAAGATATCACTCATACGATCTTGGTACAGAGACATCCTCACCCCTTGCTTCCCTAGAGAACACATGAAGATCCAAACCATTCTGATATCACAAATCCCAATTACTAAAAATTCTCAGATACACAAACAATTTGAAAACTAAAAGCTTCCAATTAGCAAAAGATACATACTAAAAAATAATGAAAAACTATAGGAGGTTCAAGAAAGAATTGAACACAAACAAGAACTTGATTCAAAATAAACAAATTGTCAGGGGAAACATAGGATCTAAGCATGCACTAGAAAGTTACCTGCGAACACAATATTTGAACTCTCGACCCCTTCTAGAATCAACCTCCCCTTCTTCAAGCTACAAAAGAATAGATTATATACTTTATAATAGTCAACTTTTGTTATATCCTTGCTGTAGTGAAGCACACATTACAATTTACAGTCTTTTTAAAGAAATGCACCTGAATATTCATTCTATGTCATGAATATTCAGGTGCATTTCTTTAAAAAGAGTATCATACCAACATTCCAATAGAAAGGTGATAAATTACAAAAATGCACCTGAATATTTATGACATAGAATGAGTCAATTAGAGACTATGTACTAGAATAAATGCTCGACTCAACTAACAAGATTGTCCACCATAAACCACAAAGGAAATGAAATTTTTGCCTAGTAGCATGTGATTTCATCATGAATTATTATTTCTCATTTGCATTTTTGCCTAGTAGCAACTTCATCATGAATTATTATTTCTCATAGATATGCTAATGGCACAATAAATTCAAAAGAGTTACTCGCTCTCCCATGTTCACTCAACAAGGGTACAACGCTAGATGTGCTCTCTAACACATCTCATTGCAGTTGTGGCTCGGAACAAGTGCCCCCTACTAAATTTGAGCACTCATGCTCGAGTGTTCCCTACTAAGGAACTTTCATGGCAATGATCTTGCAAGCTTGTGCTATCTCTCATAGTGTTCTTCTCTTTCTAGTTGCCCTTTCCAACTTAAATTATCTCTTTGCCTTCTCTCTCTACTTGGCCTACTCCCACATCGCTTCCTTACCACCTCCCACACTCTCTTACCTTACTATCTCTCCCACATAACCTACTCTCATAATCTACTCACTTGCCACCTTCTCTCATTAGATTTCCCTGTAGCACATATTCTCTCTCTCTCTCTCTCTCTCTCTCTCTCTCTCTCTCTCTCTCTCTCTCTCTCTCTCTCTCTCTCTCTCTCTCTCACAGAAGCTAATTTCACTGTATATAACCTTTCACACTTCCTTTCATTACTCTCACTAAGAATTTTCAAGTTAGAAATTGCATGTTGAAAGAAACTAGTGAAGAACTAGTTTGGTGATTAGTTGCTATTTCAGCATATCTTGAAATACATTTATTTTCCTTTTTTCTAAATAAGAAATCTCATTCCGAAACGGTTTGGTAAAAAAAAATCATTTTGGATCAGAAAACTTTAAGCAAAAAAATGGTGTTGGGTCAAAAAAACACCACCTAAAGGCTGTAAAAAATTTGAAAATACATTGCAAAAATTTGTAAACTGTGAATCGGACTATTGTGATGCATGGTATTTGATACTAGTGTAGATTTTTTTACAATCTAGTTTATTGTCATAGTTTACAATCGTACACATTGAGCTGTCTACATGTAGAGTAATGAGTTATTAAAAAACCTTGTAGAAGTCGCCTGAAAAATTCTGAACTTTAACAAATTCGTATCGGATATGACGTAGTGACGAATATCAAAAGGGTCATACAAAGCACACTTAGCATACTTTTTCTTGTGAAGAAATCCATATGTGAACTTTTCACTAGGTGCACGGTCATTGTAATTGCACTCTTTCTCTTGAGCTAGGCGCGATGCAACAACCCCTTGCATGGTGGAGGAACGACGAAGGAGGTTTCGTCAAGAGGGATCAACAATAAACATCTTCGAAAGTGTGAATCCTCTCATGTGAAAGAACAAAGTCTACACGCCGATGACATGACTGTGAAGATGGCCCTGGTCAAATGTGTCTGCTCTCGAACAACATAAAAACTGCTATCATGAGCAATACCAACAAGAACATCACGAATAGAATCATGGTGCACTACATGACATCCCATGCCTATTCTGACAAACCATGATTGTCACCCAAATGTAAAAGTAGACGATACAATACTCACAAAGAAAAATAAATCTCATAGGAAGTCCGCACCAATCGTAGAAACCTTGAGTGCCAAATAACAATTTGAAGAAATGAGTCTGTAGGTGCAAACATATTCGAGCTATCTAAAGGGAGCATGGATGTCAATACCTCGGAAAATGCACATAGTGGTCCACCGAATTGGATCGACGATGATAACATACAATGGCAGTGGTAGAAATTCCATATATAACACTAAAGTGGGAGCCTTGTGACCTGGCTACGTATATAAGAACAGAGTTGGATGCAACTATTAATATCAACAATCGCAGCCATGCAGCCCTCCAAAATTTGTAGGGGCGATAGTAGTCAATATCATGTTTAAAAGGACAGTTTTGATTAAGTCTCGTGTTAGTTGAGAGCTATTCTAGAATTACTGAAACCCAATGATGTAGATAAATCACCAAGGGAGCTTGAGCCTTGTGCCTCTGCTTGAGTGAGAGTAACCGACAAATCTTACAGATGCATGTATGCATATGCCTCACCTCTACATTGTTAGAAATAAATGACTATGCTAAAGTTAATCCATAGGTTACTTTGACCCAAAAGGTCGAGATTTGTGTAACCATGGGTATTTAGTTATTTAGGCCCTCTTAAGTTTGTCTTAAGTTCAGTTGGACCCAATTTTGGTCATGTACTGACTCGTGGGTCCTTAGGGGTCTAATTTTGTTCAGGGGCCCTATCTTGACTTTTGGGGGTGCCCTACATTTAGTAAGTGGTTAACCTTAGGGTTTGGTGGCATTTGGCCACATCCAGGTAGAGCACTTAGATGCTCATTGTGTATTCCATTTTTGTAAAGTTTGGCTAAGCATTGCTCTCCATTGCTCTTGTTGTTGTTTTCTCTCTCTCTCTCTCCCTTAGAGTTGGGCACCCAGCCTCTTTTCTCTTGTTTTTTGTGGAGATTGATTGATAACTAGATCTTGGTGACTTGACTCTTGCTTTCCTACATGGTATCAGAGCTACCGGATCTGCAGCAAGCTTGTTTGTTGGCGCCCTACCAGAAGAGGAGCTTCTCTGCTTTTTGTTATGAAATTTCAGCATCTTCCTGATCTTTTCAAGTGGAGTTTGGATCAGCTTTTTTGTCTCTTTTCAGGTTGAAGGAGGGCGGCCATCAGAGATCTTGGAGGAGCAATTTTTGGCACCCAAAAATAAGAATCTCAACTCTGATTTTTATGCAACCAGTTTTCAGCAAGTTTTGTTTGGAGGAGGGCGCCCAAAAATCTGCTACTAATTTTTGGTTGTGGTGTCTCCTTATCTTGCTGTTTTTGTTTTCAGGTCTGCATTTGTGTAGGAGGGCGCCCAAAATTCAGCAAACCCTATTCAGGGTTAGTTCAACTTGTGGCTGGAAATTTGTAGATTCTCAGCAAACAGTAGGGCGCTTTCAATAGCCCTATTGGAGTGTGTGTTGATCACACTATTTGGCTTCCTAATTGGGTTTCGGTGTAGGCTTCAATCGAAGCTAACCTGATTTTCAAGAAGCTGGTTTTTTTGTGCAGAAAGACAGCCATCTATCCATTATCTTTTGAGCACTTTGGTTGCACATTGAAAGACATCTTTGCTCCTACTTTCAGCTCTTTGTTTGCTGCAAATTTTTGAGTAGATTTGGTTGTGGAAAGGCTCTCTTTCCTATCTACTACAAGCTGAAATTTTGTTGGAGGTAATGGCTAAAGAATTAGAAGCTATCGATTCTTTGTTTAGTGAAGATCGGTTGGATGGCACAAACTACTCCTTGTGGAATTACATGATGAAGAATCTTCTCATAGCGAAAGGGCCGTGGAATTTGGTCAATGGTGATGAGGAAAGGCCTCCGTCTTTGGCACCTCCTACACCTCGTGGATCATCATCATCAACATCATCTTCTACATCTTCGGAAGAACAAAAGAAGTGGGATAGAAAGGATGCACAAGCACATCCTATGGTTGCTCTTGCTGTGAAAAGATCTATCTTACCTCATATTAGGTCTTGTAAGACATCTAAAAGTGCGTGGGATACACTTTATACTATGTATAGAGTCAAAAATCCAGCAAGAGTGGTGTATCTTAGAAATCAGCTTTCTTTGTTGAAGATGCAAGAAGGGGATCAAGTGACCATTCACTTGATGAAGATCAAGGATCTTCGTGAGGAGTTTCTCAATATTGATGAGATAATTGAGAATGCTCAATTTGTTTCCATTACTCTCAACTCATTACCTTCATCTTATCTTCCATTTGTTTCATCTTTGAGTATCTCTCTTAGGGGACAGCAACTCTCCTTTGATGAACTTGTTGGGCTGCTTCTTCAAGTCAAAAGCCCGTTAGAGGTCAAAATGTCAACACTCAAAAGAAGAAAAGGAAGTGTCATTATTGCAAAAGGTATGGGCACTTCATCAATGATTGTAAGAAGAAGCTTGCGAAAGAGGAGCGTAAAGGAATTGATACTAGTGCTTCACTTGCTACTTTGGAGCAAGAGCTTGAAGCTAGTGGTGATCTCTTCAACCAAGACTATGCTTTTGTGTCTAATATTGCTTCCTACTAGTACTACTACATCTATGAGAAATTCAGATTCTGTTGCTGATTTTCAGCCCATTGAATGGGTGATTGATAGTGGTGCTACTCATCATAAGACTTCTCGCAAAGAAGCATTCACTAAATTAGTGAAAGTGCAAAATGGAAGTAAGGTACAATGTGCGGATGATGCATCTTATTCTATTCATGGAATTGGAATTGTAGCCATCAATTTGCCTAATGGTGAAGAAAAGTACATTAAGGATGTGCTTTATGTTCCGGGAATCAAGAAGAATCTTCTTTCGGTTTCAACTATGTTGAAGCAAGGACTAGTTGTTGAGTTCAAAGAAGATAAGTGTCTTGTCAAGAATCCTGAAAAAACACTCTTGATTATTGTTTTGGGATCAATGCATGCTGGCTTATTCATTATGGATACCTATGAGCGACGAATTCCCTCTACATGTCTTGTTGCTTCTACATCACAATCATTGGAGTTGGCTGAATTGTGGCACGCAAGGTTTGGGCATCTCAACTTTGCAATTTTGGAGAAGCTGAAGACATCTAAATCCGAAGTTTTTCAACGTTTCAAAGATTTTCTAGCAATGGTGGAAAATCAGTTTGGGCATTCTTTGAAGACCCTACGCACTGATCGAGGAGGGGAATACATTAAGAATACGTTCGGTGCATTTCTTCTAGAAAAGGGAATTCTATATCAAATGACAACTCCCTATACGCCTCAACAAAATGGTGTTGCCGAGCGAAAGAATCACACACTTATGGAGATGGCCCGTTGCATGCTCAAAGCAAGGGGCTGCCTCACAAGTTTTGGGCTGAAGTGGTTATAACGGCAGCATACATAAGCAATCGTTGTCCTACTAAAGCATTGAAAGTATTAACTCCTTATGAAGTTTGGTATGGAAAGAAGCCTACAATCTCTCACTTTCGCATTTTTGGTTGTACGGCTTATGCTTTTGTTCCGGATAAACTTTGTACAAAGCTTGAGGATAAAGGAGTTAAATGCATTTTTGTTGGCTATAGTAGTAAAAGCAAAGGCTATAGGCTGTTCAATTTGAGCACTAACAAGATTATTGTTAGTCGTGATGTGCATTTTGATGAAAAGAATTCATTGGATGTGGCCCCAACTCATATCTTGAAGGGGGACAGCCCACATAGTGTGAATGTTGCAGTTTTTCCAAATTTGGTACCATCTTCTATTGCTAGAGATAAGGGGCAGCAATCAACCAGTTTCGACCTGCCCAACACCTCATCAAGTTTAGAGCCTAATGTTCATAAAAAACCGCCCGTTGTTGCTCAAAATCAGCCCACAGGAACTTTTGGACAACAAGGACCAGTTTTGGAAGATCTTGGATAGCCAAGTGCGGTATCGGAGGATCTTGGACAACAAATTGTAAGAAGAGACATGGCTGTTGGACAGCCCAAGATAGTCCCACGGTGGCTGTTGTCGACTTTGCGGGACAGCAAAGTAAGTTCATTTTATGATGGAAAGACACGTGCCTCTACAAAATCAGTGGACTATGCTGATTTTTCAGATTTTGTTCTTACATCTCATGGAGATGTTGCAAAAGAACCTGTTTTCTATGAGCAGACCAAGGGAGTAAAATGTTGGAAGGATGCGATGCAAGATGAGTATGACTCACTTATGAAGAACCAGATTTGGGTTCTTGTTGATCTTCCTCATGGGAAGAAGGCAGTTCTAAATGGGTATATAAAATCAAGTATAAGGCAGATGGTACCACTGAAAGGTACAAGGCAAGGCTCGTTGCCAAAGGCTATGCTCAGCAAAAGGGGATTGATTATGAGGAGACTTTTTCTCCTACTGCTCGGATGACTACCGTGAGGGTAGTAACCTCTTTGGCTGCCCACTTTGGTTGGCATTTGCGGCAACTTGACATAAAGACAGCATTCCTCAATAGTGATCTCAATGAGGAAGTGTACCTTTAACAACCTGCTGGTTTTTTGATTGAAGGCCAAGAAGATAAAGTTTGTCTTCTTAAGAAGGCACTTTATGGATTGAAGCAAGCTCCGAGGATGTGGTATCAAAAGATACATCCTACTTTTGTGATCGAGAGTTTACTAATAGTCCTAGCGAATCTACCCTTTATGTCAAGCATACTTCAAATTATATCATCATTATTTTGCTTTATGTTAATGATATTATTATTACGGGAAGTAATGAGCAGCAGATTGATGTCGTAATACTTGATCTTGGTATGGTTTTTAAAACCTCAAATTTAGGCCTATTGCACATTTATCTTGGTCTTGAATTTGTACAAGAAGGGGCTAGAATTTTCATCTCTCAAGAACGCTACATTGGGCAGATTTTGAAGCGGTTCAAGATGGGAGATTGCAAGCTGGTTGCTACACCTATGGAGACAAGTCTGAAATTAAGTAGTCAAGGTGATGTGAATCATTTGACACTACTTTATATTGTCAAGCTATTGGCTGTCTCATTTACCTATGTAATTCAAGACCGGACATTTCTTATAGTGTCTCACTCATGAGTCAATTCATGCATGCCCCGATGACATCACATTGGAAAGCGTCAAAGAGGATCTTTCGATATCTTCAAGGAACAAGAAGTCATGGACTGGTTTTTCCTGCTTGTGATGATGCATGTTTGGTTGATTTTAGTGACTCGGATTGGGGTGGACATCAACTACAAGTGGACATTGCTTTTTCTATGGAAATTCTGCAATTTCTTGGTCAAGTAAAAAGCAGCCCACTGTTGTTACTTCTTCTAGTGAGGCAGAATATAGAGCGATATTTTCAGCCACAACAGAGTGTTTATGGCTGAGAAGACTACTTGTTCACATGAAGTTTGGCGAGCCTCAGCCACTCTTATCTTGAGTGATAGTCAAAGTGTTATTGCCATTGCACGGAATCCTGTTTTTTCATGTGAGGACGAAGCACATCGAGATCCATTATCACTTTGTTCGGGAGAGACTTCATGATGGCGACATTTTACTTGCATATTGTCCTACGGAGGATAATATTGCGGACCTCTTCACTAAGGCATTGCCTAGAGTCAGATTTGAAATAAATGACTATGCTAAAGTTAATCCATAGGTTACTTTGACCCAAAAGGTCGAGATTTGTGTAACCATGGGTATTTAGTTATTTAGGCTCTTAAGTTTGTCTTAAGTTCAGTTGGACACAATTTTGGTCATGTACTGACTCGTGGGTCCTTAGGGGTCTAATTTTGTTTAGGGGGCCTATCTTGACTTTTGGGGGTGCCCTACATTTAGTAAGTGGTTAACCTTAGGGTTTGGTGGCATTTGGCCACATCCAGATAGAGTACTTAGATGCTCATTGTGTATTCCATTTTTGAACAATTTGGCTAAGCATTGCTCTCCATTGCTCTTGTTGTTGTTTTCTCTCTCTCTCTCTTAGAGTTGGGCGCCCAGCCTCTTCTCTCTTGTTTTCTGTGGAGATTGATTGATAACTAGATCTTGGTGACTTGACTCTTGCTTTCCTACATACATTGCATGTGCCTGATGATACTAATCCTAAGTTGTAACAAACAGTGACTCATTTGAATATGTAAATATCTCAGCTGCAGACTCTTATGAACAATATCTGCATAGAGCATCACAACAAAAGTAGACAATAATCATCAAATAGTCTGAAAAGATGTCAGTACAATGAAAAGCACATTGGTGTGGAGGCCCTCGTACAAAGGAAATGTGAGTCTTACCAAAAACTCGAATAAGATAATCAATCAACCATGAAATGACTATGAGTTACTCTACTCAGATTGTTTTGGAAGACCTTAGACAAACTTAACACTATATTTTCACATTTTGTCAATATGTAATGAAATTTTAATATCTACTACTATGAGAAATAACTTTTGAAACCTACAAAGGCAGTGCATTTGTTTGTACTATATTTGTTTAAAGCTTACTGGATCATCTGCATAAATCAGGTTGTAGCATGCTAGTGAGATACATCGAAGAGCACAATTTTCCCTCTCAACGCTGGATGATGTGCAAAACCGTCCCCAAAGACCACTATTATCCACAGGAAAACAAAAACAAGTTTATCAAGACCGTATCAGGATTTATTCTTGAGAGCAAACTTTCTTTGCACAAGTTTATTCATACTTTTTAGCCAACACGTAGCTTGCACTGTTTTTAAAGAATTTAACCATAAAACACTAAAGTGCACAAAAGACTACATAGAACGAAGGTCTTCACAAAATCCAAGTGGAAGATAATTCCTCCAAATATACCTGCAATAGTATCTTGAAGGCTACATGGCTGTATGATAAAAACATGGCATGTTCGTATCAATATCTTCAATATATTTTTTTGGTCTCCCAACATCTTGCACCCCCCAGAAGTCATCTAATACCTGGAACTTACTATTATCCTTTTGAACTCAAATTTATCACATTCTTTTTAGTACGCAACTGTATGGTTCACATCTTTGCTCATAACAGGAAAAGTCCCAAATGGCAGAATATTCCAACATCCATCCTCCAGGCTTGGGAGGAATTAAGTTCTTGATTAGGGAAACACTCGAAAGGGGTTGTATAAAAAGTAAGGCAAAGTATCCGACCACAGAGAGTGGACAAAATTGAAATGCTCGTCTTACAAGGGCTAGTCGAACTGAGTCATATCACAAAGAGATTGTGTGGTTTTCAAGGTGACATCCAAGTAAAAGGGATTATCTTGCATTCTCGTAAATATGACTACAAACGCAGGCAGTTGGTCATTGCTAGCTCATTAGCTTGTTACCTCATATACTGTGACCAGTCACTGTAATGAGCCATGTAATCATGAAAATACAGGTTTTCCAGTGCTGGATGTTGTACAAGTAGAAGTGCTCAGAATGCATGATGACCCTATTCAGCACTGATGTGAACAGGTTCAGACAAAGTAGCCATAGGCTGCTGGAATGCCCCCTTTGACACAAAAAATGTGCTCAACTTCAGGTTGACCTTTTGCCATGGTTTGGACCTATTTGTCTCCCATGTCCATTCTGTTATTGTTTGTCTATCTGCCTAAACGTGTTGGTGGACGATTATCAAGCACTTGGCTTTTCTTCACATGAAGCTCAAGCATTTCAAAATGTCAATCAAATCTGTGAAGTTGTCATGTTTGAATGCCATACTCGTGACTTACTTTTTATCTCCTCTTATTAAATCTGAGCAGAACCCATTCCCGTACTTTAAAGATAACATAGTTTCTCTTTTTGTTTGTCAATCTGGTTTTCTTGTGCTTTGGCGGTTGCCTTATAAACTTTGTAATATAATCTCTGCAAAACAGGTTATGTTCCTACCTGAGTTAGTTCCAGCTCTTAAAACCTAGGCCCTAGAATAATCTAATCGCAAGAGAGACAATTTAACAATCATCTCAAAAGAACTAATTTTTAACTAGGAAAGATACAGTTTTCTGCTGGGAATTTGGAATCCCTTTCTGATTATTATCATTGCAAACATCAATCATCACATTGTAGGAAGTACACACGCATTAGAGAAAGAGAGAGAACATGAACTGCTCTTCCATTATGTTGTGTGTATAATCAAAATGATACACATAGGAGAGAAATGAAGTTTGATGGTCATGCTTCACATCCAGTCCAAATGAGTTACACCCATTTACAATCATGACACAATCGGACCTACAAAGGTATCTATCAACTACATTTAAGCAATTTCCTGTGATTAGGTAATTAAGAATGACTGACTACCTCCAACAATGTCAAGTGGTGTTGCTACTGGTGGCATGCCCATGTACCTTCAGATTTGTCAACAATTAAACATTGCACTTAACGAGATGAATAATCGGGATAGCTTTACACTAGAGTTGTAGCAAATTGGGACGATCCTGGGTCCTTTTGAGAAATACTTTGAGCACTTTAAAAAATCATAGTTTACAAAATATTATGGGTGCATATTTTACTATGCTATACTACAACATAGAATGATTCGAATTAATGAACCGTCCACGGTTCCACGGTTCTGAGAACCGTACGGTTCACAAATTTTTTTGCCTGGAACCGTGGTGAACCGTACAGTTAATCAATTAATTAATCAATTAATTTTTTTTTGTTTCCCAACCCCAAAAATAGCCCAAAAAAATGCCAAAAAAAATCTGTGACATCTGTGAAATCTGGTTTGATCTGTGAAATCAGAGGACCATTTGTGAAATCTGTGAAATCGTGTTCAATCTGTAAAACAATTTGTAAAACAATTTGTGAAATCAGATCCAAAAATTTGTGAAATCATTTGTGAAATCAGAGGACCATTTGTGAAATCTCTGAATTTATGAAATGAGGACCAAAAATGCCTCGGGAGGGGAAATTGGGAAAAAAAAATAATTAATTAATTAATTAACTACAGGAACCGTACCACGGTTCATGAACCGTGGTTCGGTTCCCAGGACCCACGGTTCTGAGAACCGTGGGTTCTATGATAGAATTTAATTTTTGAAAATAAGCATTTTATGACCTAGATTCAACTAATCAAAGTTAAGAAATCCCTTCATTCTATAAAATATTCCTCAACTTCGATGATTTTGAACTATAAATTGGCACCATAATTTTGGTCCTTCAATGTCTCAAAAGGTAGAAGATGTTATGATATATCATAACTAGGTTATGCTATGGTGAAAAAAAAAATTAGGTACAATATTCTTTTGAATTTTTTTATCCCATTTTGTCTTGTTATCTTAAATTTGACCAAGAATAGCGATTGACCAAAAACATTTTTGGAAGTCTACATCTCTTTATAATGTAGAGCTAAGGTGGCGGACGCTGCGTCCGAACACGCGTCCGCGTCTGCGTCCGCGTCCGGGCGCGGACGCGCCAGGGGTGTGTCCGGGGGTCCGGACGCGTGCTCTCTTTTTTTTAAAAGTTTTTTTACTGTTATTTAGTGTAAAAAAAATTTAAAAAAAAAAGGGGACACATCCGAGGACGCGTCCGGGTCCGGACACCGGACGCGGATTGCCCGTGTCCGGCCCGGACACGCATCCCTGGTATAGAGCATGCGGTTGGGCAATATCACTAAAGTTTTCATCTTAGAACTATTATTCAAACTCTTATTGTATATAAAAGAAACCTTGTCTTAAAGGACGATCAATCGTCCTAGGAAAAAAAATTGTCTCTCCTATAACTCTTAGTGTTAATAGATCAACAAATAGAAATGTTGCTTGCGGAAATGAAATCCTTGGCCTCTCCCAACTTAGGTTTTCAACCCGAGTTGTATACTGGGGAAAAACGGGATAAGAAACCAGAAGTGGCACAGAATTGGCTAGTTAAGTGGAACAGTTACTTCAATCTTCATAACATCCCTAACGAGAAGAGAATAGAAACAGTGGTTGTATTCCTTATGTGCGTCGCTCTGTTGAGCTCTCTTGATCTCCTCCATAAGATCACTGTCAACTACAATAAAACTCATCTAATGCAGTATCTGAGATAGTGCATTAGCGACCACATTTTCCTTTCCTCTTCGAATGCAAATTTCCAAATAAAATTCCTGCATCAACTCGGCCCACCGAGCCTGGCGGCCTTCAAATCTGGATTCTGGCTGAGTGCATTGCTCATGTGTGGGATATTTCTGTTGTGCTGGCGGCTATTGGTATAAGGATCACCAAGTGAAGATCTACCTAAATCATGTTGCATGCAACCAAAAAAAGGACACCTGTGGAGCCAAACCACCCAACCAGCAGGAAACTGGTGGTCAAATCCCTAACCGCTTCACCCCCAAGCCATGGTGACTGAATGCAAGAGAGGAGAGGATCCTGGCTCTTGGAAACAGGAAATTGGAATGAGGAGTAGGGCGAGCGCCGAGTTTCAATAGGTTATATACTCTCCAAAAGCTAGAGAATATTCCCTCTAGGATCTCCAATCTTATCAAAAGCATTTGACCTCCTGTTCTTGCACAAAAGCTCCATAGGTCCAATTAGAGCACTTGGGCTTGGGCCCTCACAAGGTTATTAATTACATTTCTGGCCTAGTCCGGAATGATGTGGCGTAACTAATAATCTCATACACTAGAGTACCGGATATCCAAGTCTAGGATTATGCCGAATCCTATATACAGGACATGGACATAACAACTGGTCTATCTTCCTGACTCAACACTGCACCCACGGCAATGCCATTAACATCCGTCTCTAGGTCAAAAGGTTTCTGGGTATCAACAATCTTGAGTACTGGGGCTGTGGCAACAGCCTCCTTCAACCTGTCAAAATAATGTTGAGGCTCAACATCCCAGCAAACCACAATGATGTTATTCCGTAATTGATCTGTTAAAGGAGCATCTACCCTGGAATAGTTCATATCGAACCGTCGGTAGGACTTGCAAAAGCCTAGGAAAGACTATAACTGACGAATATCGGCCGGTCTTGGCCACTTCTTGACCACAACCACCTTAGCGGGGTCAACAGAAATACCCTCTGCCGTCACTACATGACCCAAATACCCGACACAAGTATTACACAACTTGGTCTTCTAAGCATTGGCATAGAAGACTGTTAAGCCAAGTTGCAACTTGCAATAGTCACGACTCACGACTCACATGATGGGCTCTAGCTCTTTGCACCCCGGGAAATAGCTAACATCGCCTTCTCCCATTCAGGTGTCACCGCTAAGTGGAAGGGGAGGTCACACAAAGAAGAGCCTCCTGATAGCAATGTGCGCAAGGTCCGTGTTATCTTGCCTGTACGATGACACATAAAGGCCCCTGCCTCTGGGACAGAAACATACCCTAACCTTGGATGATGCACCTCCACTAGCTATAGCGCCTGCACCTGCATCCACTGGTCCCTGGAGAGCTCAACATCCAATGATGGGCGACCGTGATGAGTTGAGGAAGAGGGCATGCCCATAGACACTGAAGCTAATGATGACATGATTCAATGTTCATTGTTCAAACTTCACGAATCAAGAATCATGAAATTGGAAGTTGGAATGATGAATCAGGAATCAAGATTCACAATGTCATGTGCAAAATGGCAAATTGCAATCATTGGCAAAGAGCAATTTTCAAAGGCAATTGTTTAATGAATTATGAGGCTCGAGCAATCAATTATCATTTTTGAATATTACAATTAGCATATTACCTAACAAGTTACAAGTTGAAAGCTAACAAAAACAGTCAAATTTCAGATTTCAAAGTTCACCTACTTCTGCGTGTGCACAGGGTGCATCGGCATCCTTTGCAGCTACAGTGCGGCCGGTCTCGGCAACCCAATGTCTTGTGGTGCCTGTGTGCAAGCAGCTATGTCGTAGCCACGCACTACCATGAGGCGTGCTCGAATACGCAAAGGACCGCCTGTGTAGGCGAGGTTGCAATACCTGCAAGTACTGCCATATACTCTTGCAACCGTCACATGCTCCCAAGCGGGATCTCTTGCCTTCACCATGACCTCGAATCTTGATTATACCCTAAAGCCTAAGTTTCAAATCAAAATTGCAAATGAATCTCTCCTAACTAAGCTAACTTCCAACTTCTAACTAAATTCTAACCTAAAAGTTCTAAAACCTCATACACTATTACACTAACTACCAACTCCAAAGCTCTAACTATAAACTAACTCTCCAACGCCCATCATTCTCTCTCTCCCTTCTCTCCTCTTTCAGCCATTCACTCCTCTCTCCACTCTATTAAGCTCAAGCCTCACTCTTCTACCTTTCTTTTCACCTCATTCAAAGTTCAAACGTCCCTCAAGAGCAAAGACGCACTTCTCTCTCTCTCCCTAAACCTGAAATGAACCGGAATCAGGCCCTCGCTGGAAAATAGCCTGGAACCGATTCAGGTCCCCAGCCGATTCGAATTGGCTGATTCCGATTCGGTTCCGAATCGCCGATTCGTGCAAGTATATTTTGTAGAGAGTCAATGACTTGAACCTGCAATACTATAACAATCTTCCTCTTCCTGAGACACAATTTACAACAATAACTATAGCTCTCTCTGGTCTTCTAAGAACTAAGGTAAACTTTGTAGTCTCCTTCTCACGCAGCACAGGAGAAGATAACTACATCTCATCCCGAGTAGGATCTAGCTGATAAACAAGCCACAAGTGGCAGCACAACCATCAAAATGTAAGCCAGTGGATTGAATGCTGATTAGGAAAGTATGAGGAAAATAATTTGCAGTTTAGCTGAACAGTTTTCCAAGTCATTCCCATCATCTGACGATCCAAAATTTGTACTTTATCCTTGAAGTCACGAGATGTGTAGACTCAAAACCAAAACGCGGTAGGTTATAAATTGTCAAGTTCAAAATTATGGGCTTTGGCCATTGTAGTTTCTGGAACCACCATAATTCATAGTTCAATCCTGACCCGGACTACAAAGGAGCAATCCACTAATTAGGTCAAACATAACTATCACACGCTCAAGACAAGGTTAGGTCAAACACTCTAAATTTGATACCGAACAAGAAAGTCACGTATCATGCGCAAATCAATGTCATTGAGCTGATTAGAGGCCAGATTCCCCATAAAATCTCACAAGAGCAAAGAAGAATTCTGGAAACCGTCCACCAAAATTACTGCTAAGATATTCGTGTGACCATATGTGCTGAAATTTTATAAAAAACATTTTCGTTAGAGAAAGCATTCAATACCTGTCAATATCAGTGTAGCAAGCATGTTTCTTCATAGTCAAATCTTTCTCCTGCAAAAGCCAATAGCAAATGAACGGTATCTGTATTATTGCCCCGCTATTCATAACAATCGGGTTATGCAAGAAGAAACTACATCTGCGTTTCTTAGCAATGCACAAAGCTTCCCTAGGTTTGACGAGAAGCCTCTGCTACCTAAATTGCCTACGCACAAGGCCATCCCAATAGAGGCTCATCACTCTGTCATCTACAACATACACGCACAAATTCACGACGAGCGAGGATTGAAGAATGATGAGCTAACCGTCATGACGAGAGTAGCGTCCGCAGAGACTGCAAGCTCCAGCAGGATCAATACCGCAACTTGGAAATAAGCTCTGACGTATAAATGCCGGATCGCCATAGCTTGCTATATGGGTGTGGGTGTGGGTGTGGGTGTGGGTGGGGAGGGGGGGGGGGGGTGTTGTCTCTCTCTCTCTCATTCCCAAAATATTCTCATCTTCTCACATTTTAAATCTTCATAGCATTTGTGATCTTCTCACATTTTAAATCTTCATAGCACTTGTGAGGAGTGATCGGACACATGGCATCATCCAGTTGGTTAAGAGCAAGCAAATTTTAGCCATAGCAGGGATTCTAAAACGTTTTTAATCTCCACCGTAGATCTGCAACTGCTATGTCTAGTATTTGTCATCCAACGATGGGCTACGCGTTGTAGCCATCCTCGCCAGCAGGTAGCCCACCTCTGCAGGACGAATACCTAGTCCATAACCTTGTTCAATGATTAGGAAGCTGGCAATAAATCTTGCCTTTGAAATTGAGTTTGGAGAACATCAAAATTCAGGGCCATTTCACTTGGCAAGTCTAAATTTTAAATAGAGCTATCCCATTAATGGTCCACCTAAAAAAATGCACCTCCCCCTTTTACATTAACATGCAATTTTCACACAGTGGCCGAGGATATGTGCCACGTAGGAGCAACTCAAACCTATTTTTTGATTCAAGCAATGTCTTGGCATGTTGAGTTTGCCACTTGCATGTTGGCTTGCTTCCCAACCCTTGACAACCGATATGATATTCCCTTCAAAGAAATGCATTTCAATTCTAACATTTCCAATTGAAAGGTGATTGTTTGAAAATCAAGAAAAGTAGAGGCTAGATCTTTGTAGATAGGCTTCTTTGCCAACCCCACCTTCTTCTCGCGAGTCACCTTCTTTTTTTCGTATCTCATCTGTCCTCTTTTTTTGGTATCTCAGCTCTCAAGACTGAGGATGAATAAGAAAGTTTTGAGACGAGTTGTCGATCCTATTTTAGATAGTTTGAATTTGTTCGAATTTGAATGTGCGGATGATATTCCTCCAGGTTTAAGTTTCATTGAATTAGACGCATATCTAGAGTATGATGAAATTCTTGCAAACGCAGTGGCTAAGTTGGGGCCAGAGTATGCTTTTATTTTGCTAGACAACAAACAAAAATTGCAATTTGATCAAAAATGTATAAAAGAAATGCAAGATAAAACAACCTACTCGTCTGATATTGCTTTTATTTTGCCAGACAACAAACAAAAATTGCAATTTGATCAAAAATGTATAAAAGTGCAAGATAAAACAACCTACCCATCTAATATGATTGGAGAAGCAAGGATAAATTTTTGGTCTCAACATCTCATGATGGAGAAGAGACTATGTTCATCAAACTTGAATGGTGATCTTGAGGAGGAAGTGTACATGGAGGAACCCGAGAGCTACATTTCATCTACAAATCCAATCATGTTTGTCTTCTCCAAAAGAGTTTGTATGGTCTTAAGCAAGCACCAAGGAGTTGGTATGCTAAGCTTAACACATTTTACTCTATCAAAATTTTGTTATGAGTGAGCATGATCATTCACTTTATTATAGGTTTGCTGGAAATGATGTTACCATTTTGTTAATCTATGTATATCATCTTGAGTGGAGGTAACAACCAAGATGTTGATGATATCAAGAGTGCTCTCAGTATGCTAATTCTATTCTAAGTAGATTTCATATGGTAGGTGCAAAATCTTGTGGTACCCCTATGGAGTCAAATGTCTAGCTAACTATAAGAGGTGTTGAAAGATCCTTCGAGGACATTAGTCTCTATAGGAAGCTAGTTGGTTCACTTATATATCTAACCATCACAAGACCATATCTAAGCTATTGTGTTGATAGATTAAGCCAATTTATGTAAGATCCTAGTGAGGAGCATTGAAAGCTAGGGAAGAGAGTTTTGAGATAAATCAAGGGAACTCGAGATTTTGGCATATTGTATGAGGGATCATCACCTAAATTGTATGGTTTTTCTAGAGATCAAATGGAGAGAAAATCCATAAGTGCACATTGTATTTTCATAGGCGATGGAGCTATATTATGGATGTCGAAGAAACAAGCCACTATCTCATTGTCATCTAGTGAGGCCAAGTACAAAGCCGTTACTCATTGCACAAAGGAGATGTTATGGATCAAGAGGATGGTAAGTGATCTTCACTTGATGGATTTTTTAGATAGCCCAATCATCTTTTGTGACAACCAATCAGCCCAAAAGTTGGCAAGCAATCCTATTTTTCATGCTAGGAGCAAGCATATTGAGGTGTCATATCACTTTGTGCGAGAACAAGTCATGGCAAAGGAGGTAAGACATCAACAAAAGGTAATCGACATTAACATAAGCGCAATTGAACAATATTGTTTAAGGAGGACCAAGTGAGTTTTCCAAGCACCACTACAATGCTTTTTGAGGACTAAAGAAGTATTCAAACTCTATGAGGACTAAGTTAATGTCGAATGATGTCAATCAATGAAATCTAGAAGTTAGTACAATGATGCAAATAGATCAAGTCTATACATAATACTAGATGAAACAAGCTTGCATCTAGTTCATTTTCAAGCTAAAATATTTAAATGGACCTATCACTGGACTAAATGAACAATGAATATGATAAAATGACATATAAACCTTATCAATTCAAGACAAATAGTTATCCAGTCGATAAGAAATGTCATCGCCCTAAATGGTTTGGTCCTTTGGGTGGTACATTGGACATAGGGGATGGATCTAATTTTGGTAATAGATGAATAGGACCATGTGGACTGATGACCACATGCATGCAGTACTAGCATGTGTATTGCATGCATGCCATGGGTGTGGGCATGCACATACTATGCTTTTGAATGGGACCTAGCTTTCCACATTCAATAGACATGCATGGGAGGTTGGCATGATTTGGAAAGGTTTGGTCAATCTACAGCAACCTCTCTCCTATTTAGTGATACTCTAGTTTGGTTTTGATCTTTGTGGGCATTTTATTGGTATCATAGGCATAATCCAAACCGTAAAGGTATTAACTATAATCCAATCAATCGGAATCCACAATTTGGCAGTCAGGGTGGGTGTGGAATCTATCATTATCTGAGTAGGTGTTTACCTTGGTTTTTGGATGAAGTTTATTATTGTTAAGCTGTGATTGTCAATTCCATCTAGGCTTACAAGATACGTTAATATGATGAAACAATTGGTAAATTTTCAATTGTTAAAGGAGAGTTTATGAGCTAAATCAATATTTTCTAAAACAACTCTAAGAAGTGAGCTAGAATGCTCAGGAGTGTTCAAGCTCGCATGCTTGAGAGAGAGAGAGAGAGAGAGAGAGAGAGAGAGAGAGAGAGAGAGAGAGAGAGAGAGAGAGAGAGAGAGAAATGATGTCTTTCATATGCCACACCTCAAAATCAAATTTCTGAATGAGAATTGTTTGTCGGGCCTTACTACATCTTAGAGCTTTTTCAATAGAGTTTTGTGTGGCCCACTAGATTTTTGTTTTTTGTTTTTCTTTTGGTAATCCATGACATCTAATTCAACAAAAAAAATATTTCTTTCTCTCTTTTCCATCCGGGCTTATCATGTTCAAATTACGGGGCAGTTTGACAAGTACTTTGGCCAAAAAAACAACGAATTCCTAGACATAAGTCACTAATTCACAGTTGCCCATTCGGCAATTGATGAATTGAATATTCATTTCAAGTCAAGAATACCCATGAAAGCCTTTCAAAATTTTGCAAGGAATCAAGCCACTTTGCCGGTTTCGAAGGAAGTTCCCTCGACTCGAAGGAAACATTAACTTCCGGAAACAAGAGGACCAATGAAATTCTTATTTCCTTGGAGACATTATAAATTAACATACTGTAGTAGGTTAACCAAGTATTGTGTTCGATTAGTGTGCTACTTTTTACTTGTATGGAGTTCCAAAACCATTTGACTTAATATTTCAAGTGGTTTATATCAATCAATCTGCGTCCATCATGAGAGAGACAGCTCGAATATCGGGAGAGGAAATAAAGTTGTCTCCATTTACGAAAATCTCCAAATTAGCAAGTTTGCTCGATTTAATAATCTCCAATTGAGAATTTGGTTTAATATCTTTCAAAATAGCACTCTTTGAGAAATATACTCTCCTAGGTTAACTGGGCAACAAGATTCTCAGTTGAATATGTAATATTTTCAAATTGGATAAGATTTGAGAAGATACGCTATGTAGTGAATCATAGTGAGCTAAAAGCATGGTTTGGTGGTACAACATGGACTTTCAAGGATTATTATACACTATTTTCAACTAATACATTTGACTTGCAATAACTTTTTGACCGTACCTCAGAAGTATGCCATGTAAAGAAGGAACCCAAGGCCCAAAATTGGTTGAAGAGTGAAGTTTCTTCACTATGAAAAAATTGTTCATTTTCTAAAACGGCCCTTATTTTCACCTCCTTTAATGTTTTTGGACCAAATGAAGGGCTACGAACTGCATACGAAGGGCACTCGGATTGTACCTACAAGTACGGTACTGCAAAACAGAGTGTTTGTCGCGAAGAAAGTGCTTGGAGAACGCCAAAAGTAATTTCACCACTTTATAGAGCACAAAGTTGGGAATTCGTGGCGAGAAGCCTTTTGGAAAGTGAAAGTGAAAGCGACTTGGCTTCTGATTTGGCGATAAATTGGCGGGTGGCTTGGTAAGCTAAAAATTACAAGTCTTTATTTTTGAATTTTGACATCGCCATTGGCTTTGGCATACTCTTTTTAGTCTACAGATGGAGTTTTAGGCATTTTGGAGATGACAAACATGGGAGAGTCCATTTTGAGCGAAAATAGCAAATTGGACGGGATCTCCAACTATGCAACGTGGAAGTTCAAAATGAAAAATATTTTGATAGAGAGAATTGTGGGATGTCATCACAGGCGATGAGAGAAGACTACCAAATGAAGCGGACATCAGAGTGTTCGACAGGAAGATGAGGAGAGCATTGACCTTCGTCAACTTATCGGTGAAGGACCACATCATTACCCACATTTGTGATACGATGTTGGAAAATAAGTTGTGCATGAGTTGAGTGTCCACTAGATAGTCGAATAACTATTTGACAGTGAGTGTCAATAGCAACAATGACAATTAATGTGATAACAAAACCTATTTACTACTATCACAAGTACAACTTTACTATCACAAGTGCAAAAAATGAATGACGATTCAGATCATTATGCCGGTATTTAAAACTAGAAACTTAGATCATAATAAGCATGAATAACAGAATCTGAAGAACAAGACATAAGCTGTAGACTAGAAAATGGTTCCACATTATAAGATTTTAAGAATAAAATTTAACATAATGAACATGGGACTTTTGGGCCAGTGGTACTATATGTATCAAGTCTTCCTAACACCTATGAATGTTCGATGATTATCATCTCTACTCAGCAGCAAAAGTTTCATCTATGTTATTACATAGGAAGAGATGGATCTTCATTATCTCATTTGGCACTAGAATCGAAAGCTCTTTATTCAAAGAAATTCGATAAGAAAAAGATGTCGAAGAATGTACGTAAAGTATGAAAGTCAAATAATAATTCGAATTCAGAATAAGGTACAAATTTGAACTCAACTTTATCAAAATCAAAATCATTTTTCAGATATTGCAAATGAACCGAACATTTATTGGAGGATTGTCAAATCCTCAAATCGAAAAGCAATAGCAACAACAATATGCTAATATAGTAGTATGTTTGAAGGACTTTGAAAGAAAGCCGATGAAACAACATTTATGGAAAATGAAGACCAACAAGATGTCAATTCTTGGTATTTGGATTAGGTGCTACTTAGCACATGACAAGCCAACAAAATTGGTTTCATGAGTACAATCAAGTTATGACTCATAATTATGTTTCATTGGGTGATAGTAGTACTCATAGTATCAATGGTACATGCACTATCAAATTGCAATTTCTAGATAGTACTATTCTTATTCCAAATGTTCTTCATGTACCAAATCTTACCACAAATCTACTTTCTATTAGTAGAACAGCTGATTTGGGCCACAAAGTTGAATTTGATTCTAATATTTATTCGATATTAGACAAAAGCAATAAGGTACTTGCACTCGAAAAGAGGCAAGACAATCTTTACAAGCTTAGTCATTGCAATGCTTCGAATGTTCATGCTCTATCTACGTCTACTTTGGAAGATAGAGATTTATTATGACATAACAAAATGGGTCATATCAATTTTACTTGTCTTAGAAATACGTCAACTAAACAGATTGTTTGAGATCTTAATTACGACAATATATCATATCATACAGTTTGTTGAAGCTGGTAAGCTTTGCATTTTAAATTATGATGGCATACTTAAACTTTTAATATTCATTAGCATAAATCACAACCATTATTTATTTTAGCATAAAGTAATCCAACCATTATACAACTAATGTAGAATAATTGTTATGTGCATGTGAGAGACATAATGCTAGGGAGTTATTAATGGACCAACTCAAGGATGATGATAAATCAACCACCCAAGAGCCATTATATTGTGCATGATACAAGAGTGCCAAAAATCAGAATGGCATGGGTGAGCAAACAACATATTATCACTCTTCCGATATAACACAAATTGTACAAGAAAAAAGTAGCAGTGGTAGATGGGGATTCAGGCATTAATCCCATCTCTGCCAAGCTTTATAATAGATGGGCCCTTAAAGACCTTCAACTAGCTCCCTTCACTATCAAACTTGCATATCATACATATGTGTCAACAAGCCAAAGGACATAGTAACTGATATACTAGTGACATTAGCAAGGGTGCATTTTGATATCACTTTTGTGGTAGTCGATATTTCAAATTATGTGCTACTTATTGTGTGTTGTTGGACTAACCCTAGCTACAAGTTGTGCAAGTTTTCTATCGGCTATGTAAGCCCTAAATCACATTTATTGTTGTCCTAAAACTTTGTTGATGGGTGCACTTTCTTATGCAAACAGGTCGCCGAATCTTGAAAGCTAAAACTCATTGATTAGCCAGTATTTGTTGCCCAATTAACCCACGGATTCGTACCTCTTTGTTGGACGCATCTCAACTGAAGGTGCATCATTTGCCACCAATATGTTTTCCAAAATCAGTTAATCATTAAAAATCAACATATAGCTCATTGATTGTTGGTTGCCATAGCTCACTATGAACACCTCTCTAATGGCACATTTGTTACCTACAATTTGGTGTCCAATCGAAGCCTAATATTAGCAAATCATTTCACAGTTGGATCTTTCTCGCAGTAGTACATTACTTCCCTAAGATATTTTATGGAGCTCAAAAAATTTATTTTAGCTTTTGTGTAGGACTTCACCTATAAGTAGCCTAGTCATTTTGACATTTCTCTACATTTTTTATTTTTTACATATTTCATGGTTTTCAAGAACATATCACACAATTCCCTCACTTCAGCAATTTATGAAATAAATGAACTCTTCTCATTGTGGAAGAGCATTCTCCCAAAAGTTAATAGAGAGCTTTCACTTAAAACCCATGTCTTTCAGTGCATCCACCTCTCCTACCTTCCCAATGCTCTACTTTCTACATTCAACAAATGCTTTGAAAATAGAAATTAGAAAGCTAAATTTCCATCTTGTCATGCAAGAGTTACGTTCTCAAGGGAGTAGTACCCCTCCTTGGTTTCATTAGCAAGGTTTATTGGTTTCATGATCCACAACTACAATCTAACCACACTATGCAACAATAAAATATTGCAAGGGAGGCAACTTACCCCTTCTTGTCTCTTATCTCTCTTAGAAAGTACAAGAAATGGAAAAGCAATAATGCATTCAATCATATGAAAAAGTACAAAACATGGAAAAGATAAGAGAGCAAGATTAACAAGGATGCAAGGACGTTTGTACTACACTTTGACAGATTTTTCTCCTCTTGGTTGAACATGAAAAATGAGTACAAAAGGTGTCTTTTTATTTTTGGGCAAGGATTCCTGAGCAAGCTAGCACTTTACGAATATCTAATTGTAAATATTTCCAAATGTAGATCCTTAAGATCCTCTTGCAAATGCCAAAAGGAGAACTGTGGAGCCAAACCACCCAACCAAAGAGAAATTGATAATAAAACCTCAATCAACTTCACACCCGAGCCATGGTGACGGAATACAAGAGATGAGAGATTTTTCGCAACTGAATACCAAAATCTGAAAGTGAAGTAAGGTGAGTCTCTTTAGGACCCCTACAATTTAGGAATATTCCATCATAACCCTAATCCTTTACTAAATTCATATACTCCTTTGTACGCATAGAGTTGTCAATCACTATGCACTACTCCACTGTCCTAATTGGATTGTTTGGGCCTTCACAAAGTTATTTTTGGCATTCATACACTGGAGTGCCAATTATCCATGTCAAGGATTATTCTGAATCCTCTAAATTGAATATAAACATAACATTCTTCTCCTCTTAAACTACTTATTTCCTCGGAAGTGGAACTTAGGAAGGTTTTTCTTTATGCTTTCAACTCTATCTCATGAATCATCATCCTCAATGTGTCCCTTTCCATTGGATCAACCACTCAAAGATAAAACGATTTTTCAATTGTCTATCTCTAGTTCTGAGAAAAGCTACCTTTGATGTATCAAATCTCATGATCAAATTCTTGGATAAGCTCAGCCCATCGAGTTTTATGATCTCTTAAATTATCTTGATTGCAAAAGTATTTTAGAGGTTTGTGATCTGTATACACTACAAATTTATTACCATATGAATAATGCCTCCAAGTTTGAAGTGCATGAATCACAATAAAAAAAAAAGTCCTTTTACTGAGTTGTATGTTGCAATTGAGGTCCAATGAATTTCTTGCTCTTGAACGCTATCTATCTATCATTTTGTAAAAGAACTGCTCCAATCGCCAAATCACGTGTATTCGTTCTAGATCCATAATATGTAAAACAGGAGCTGAAACAAGAAACTTTTGGGCTTCTCAACGAAAACTGGAAATATGAATTTCTCTAATTGTTTTCAATATTGGCCATCTCATTTTTATTATAATGATCATCGAGAGTTTGTGTCTTCCTCTGTTCTATCGTTGAGAGTGTATGTAACTCTTATTTTTTAGCATGTATAGCCGGAGAAAAAAAAATTCAATTTTCTTTTGCGGAAATCCGATTGTAAACCTCCAAGGAAGGAGTCTCCAAGCCTAGCACACATCCTAGAACACGACATGTGGCAACCATGCAGGACAAAGATTCATTACTCAAGTCAACGGGCCCAATCAACATTCGGTTTCAATTGGGTTTGGGACCCTTGGGTCCCTGACAAATGGGCTCATTTATACATATCACTTTTAAATTATTGACAATTTATCTGTAAAGTAGGGCATTAAGTTAATCTTTCACAAGTTCATCCTTATCCTCACTCATCATCCATGAGTTTGGGATCCAACTAGCATTAAAAGTGATAATTACTTGCAATAGCTCAGGATTTCAAAAGGGCTTCCCTCAATATGCACTTCTTTCACAACCTATTTCTGATAAACCAACATACTTCCAACCCTTTTATAAAGCTCCCCTAAAAATTTCAAAGAAAAGTAAAAAACTAAGTGTAAAATATTATATTTGCGTTCCAAAAACCCTAACCCTGAATTTTGAAACACAACAAGCTACCAAATGAGGATCCTTAGTGGCTATTTATACTAATCAAAAACTACCTCCATTCAACTAACTGGAGGAAAATATGGAAATTCATATATTAGGACCCAAATTACCCTATGAAATAAAATCGTGGGCTATCAAATACAATTAAAAGTGTGTGTCCACTAATAACAATCTCAAATAACATGCTAATATTGAAAGTAACATAAAAGTAAATGGTGCTACTATAATAACGTATAAGTGATGCATGTAATGGCCATCACATGGACATGTATGTCCATAACAAACCCCCTATAGAACTAGTTTGCATGGAACCGCACAAATTTTAATGCACAAGCTCAAGAATGTCCTTGGGCCATGCAACACACTCTTGATCACCTTCAGCTGACCTGATCATAGCTTCACAAGAACTGCCTTTGCCCCTCACCTCATGTGTTAAATTGTCTCCAATAGTGCTTCCACCCGGTTCAGAATCGACCAAAATCAGCATAAATCGTGGTTTTGAACTGGGTCCCTTCCAAAAGAATCGGCGATTTCTTTGTGCGTTCTTTTAGATATAATGCTAAAAAATATCTAATGGAATATGTATAACGTCTACAATGTGTCTAAAATCTTATAGATGTTAGATTGCTATTGAAAACACACATTTCAAAAGTTCACTGTTGCTGGTAGAAAGCTGAAGCTTGAAGCATGAAATTACAATTCAACGTTCGCAAAATCACAAGTGCACATGACAATGTTGAATGGACAGATTCCAAACTTCACAAACTAGATCGCATGCTCCAACTTCCACTTAACATTGCAATTTATAAGTTATTCATGATCCACCATCAAACATCCATACTAGGTAGACAATTGAATACAAATAAGAATATTGGCAAGCCAAAACAAAGAATCGTTAATGTCACAATCAAAGAATCATTCAAAATCAAAAACTGGACTTTTTTTTTCTAGGTCCGATTCTTTCCTATTTGAATCAGACCTAATCGATTCTTTGACAAATCGCGGTCCGTTCACCAATGAACCGTGGTTCGTGGAAACACTAGTCTCCAAGGCAAACTTGTTGACCATTGATTTTCAGAGGTTCTAGCTCACTCGTGTACCTACAAATGGTGCACTTTTCTACCTCAAACTCGCTGAATGTGCTATGATTTCCTGCCTTATGTCGCACTAATTGCAGCCCTACAAATGTTGCTGATGGGCACACATTTTCAGAGATTAAACTCAGACTTTCTGCTGCCTCTGATGGCGCATTTGGAGCATCCAAATACTCACAGATTCTCTGTTGTTGCTAGCTTGCATTGAATGCATTTTTGGCATCTAATCTGCTGAAAATCAGCAGCATTAAGGGTGCGCTTTATGCCTGAAAAAACTTGCTGAAGCTCATTCATTTTGCTTCCCTGCTCTGCAGCCTAACCCGCAGCATTCAATGCTCCTTTTTGCTGACCTAAAATGCTACGAAAAACTGGCTGAAACATTTGTCTGATGGCGCTCTTTCTGCTGCCCTAGCTTGCCCAAAAACACCGGAACTAACTTGCTGAATAACACTCACTTTTGTATCTTCAATTGTTGCTCATAAACAGCCTACAAATTCGCAAAGTCTAAGCTCTCTGATGCCACAATTTTACCTACATAATTGCTGTCCAAATTGAACAAAAATCAGCAAATAATCGTTCGTAAAGAGGCACATCTACAGCTTGAAGAACTTGCAGTTTCACTTGAAGGACATCCACTTACAGTTTGCCTAACAAACTCTAAATTTCCAGCTCACAGTTGGGCACATTTTGTGCTAGAAGTAGTTATTAATCATCTGTTGGAAAAACATCATTTTGGTTAGCATTCATTATCTGTTAGCTAGCATCATTCCTACATAAGTTCTGCATTCTATTAGCAATTCATTTTCATTCATTCAGTTCTTTTTGAGAGAGATGAACCCACAAGAAGTATGCCGGCTCTCTAATTCCTAGAGTGTAGTCCATTTTGTTTTCCACTCTAGTTTTTAAAATCGATAGTGTTATGAAGTTTTTGTTTAGAGCTTAACCTCCGGCTTGAATTAGGACTGCCCCTAGAAATAGCCTTTTTGTATTCTACAATTTCAGAGCGTATCACAAAATCTACTCATTTAAGCAGTTTTCTTAAGTGAACAAACTTCTAAATCAATTCCTTATATTGGTAATTTGATTGATACAAGTACATACTAAACTTGCATACATCATATGAAATCAGACGATTCATCATGGCATTCTTTAGTGGCCCCCTATGATCATTTTGATGTCGTAATGAGGTGCTCTTAGTTTATACAACCAGCTTAGTGCATATTTGTTTGCAACATCATTGTGATCTATACTAGCTTAGTACATAATTGTTTGCAACATCATTGTTATCAATGATATTCATTTGTGCCTAATATCAATGAGTTTAACTTTTGAGTCTCTGATCTCATCAACACGAGTCATCTCGATACCTTCCCTTGGTGTTCTTGTCCATCTCTAAAACCTGACAAAGTTTCATATCACTTTTTGACAATTATTTCTTGTTTTAAGCATTCAATGTTTCAAGTTGCTGCTGAGCACTGAGTTTTGGTTCAACATTTATATATTACAGTTTCTCAAACCCAGCATGACCGATTTGAATTGAACGAATCAGCCCAAGTCAAACGGTCCAATTCAAATCAGTTGGAAATTTTAAAAACACCTGCCTTACGTAAGTGGGAAATGAATGATAAGAGGGTGATAGTTGCTTTGCTTAAGGAGAAATGGCATATGACTCTCACATCAATCTAATGTTTCACTGAATCGCAATTCGATCTGGATCAAATCGCGATTCCAATTTGAATCGAAACAAGCCGATTCGAACCTTCGCCAAGCCTGCACGGTTTGCCACGTGGAAGGCATAGATGACTTGCCCTATGACAAGCTTGGTAGATAGCAGGCCTATGTGGCCTGCTACACAAGCCTATGGTAGGCCTGTGGCAGCTTTTGAGCCCCACCTCTTTCTCTCTCTAGGTCCACTCAAGCCTACGTGGCAAAACTTGGTTGGCTTGCCACACAAGACTATGTTAAACCTACATGGTTTGCCACGTGGCAAACCCTAAGATTGCAAGACTTGCCACGACGGTAGACCTACGTGGCTTTCCACATGGCAGCCTGCGACAAGATTGACAGATATTAGATCTATGACATGCCTATGTGGCCTGCTACACAAGCCTATGGTAGTTCTACGTGGCTTATGATATGGGAAGTACCAACCCTACATGGTTTTCCACTTGGCAGGCCTACGTGGCTTGCCATGTGGTAGCTTACAAGCCCCACCTACTTCTCTCTCTAGGTCCATTCAAGCCTATGTGGTAGAGCCTGGTTGGCTTGCCACACAAGCCTATGGTAAGCCTATGTGGCATCTGCAACATGCTTGCATGGCAGACATGGGGCCTATGCCATGCCTATGTGGTTTGCCATGCAAGCCTATGGTACACCTCCATGGCTTGCCACATGTCAGCTTTCGAGCTCACCTCTCTCTCTCTCTCTCTGGATCCACTCAGGCCTACATGGTAGAGCTCAGTTGGCTTGCCGCACAAGCCTATGGTAGGCCTACATGGCTTGCCATGTGGCAAACCCCAAGCTTGCATGATTTGCCATGTGGCAACCTATTATAGGCTTGGTAGATAGTAGTCCTATGTGGCCTACTACACAGGCCTATGGTAGGCCATGTGGCAAGCCCCACAAGCCTATGGTAGGCCTACGTGGCTTGCCACATGGCCAGTCCCAAGCCTACATGGTTTTCCACGTGGCAGGCCTACGTGGCTTGCCATGTGGCAACTTTTGAGCCCCAATTCTCTCTCTCTCTCTCTCTCTCTCTCTCTCTCTCTCTCTCTCTCTCTCTCTCTCTCTCTCCACTTAGGCCTATGTGGCAGAGAATGGTTGACTTGCCAGGTAAGCCTATATTAAAACTACGTGGTTTGTCATGTGGCAAACCCCAAGCTTGCATGACTTGCCATGGGGTAGGCCTACATGGCTTGCCACATGGCAGCCCATGACAGGCTTGGTAAATAGCAGACCTATGACATGCCTATGTGGTCTGCTACACAAGCCTATGGTAGTCCTACTTGGCAAGTCCCAAACCTACATGGTTTTACACGTGGCAAGCCTATGTGGCTTGCCATGTGGCAACTTTCGAGCCCCATCTCTCTCTCTCTCTCTCTCTCTCTCTCTCTCTCTCTCTCGTCAAAACATCTAAACACATACACTAGTCAAAACTGACAAGGACCGCAACTGCTTCATGTAAAGAAGATATTCAAGTCGGAAGAACAATGAAAATAGTGATCTTCACACACACATTCAATCAATGTTGATTACACACACACATACACACACTACATACACAACTATGCATATACACACACATACACACACACCCTACACATAGTATTACATACATTCAACATAGATATGAATGAGAAAACAATCCAAAATCAGCCTTGAATTTTCCAAAGGATCGAACTTTTCTGACCCAATGTTGAGCTTGGCAAAGAAGGATTTTTCAACCCTCGAGGTGGATTTATTCCATCCCTTTGTATATTTTCGACCCTTTATACTGTCAACTCAGAATTTTGCCGAGGACTCGAATTTTTCCAAAGACTCGAATTTTGCCAGAGGATCGAATTTTTTCGACCCAACTCTGAGCTTGGAAAAGAAGGATTTTCCGACCCTGGATCGGATCCGATCGGATCGAAGCGGATTTATTCCGACCCTTTGTATATTTCTGACCCTTTGGAATTTTTCCGACCCAGAGTACAATCCGACCCTTTGTACTGTCAACTCCAAATTTTTCCAAAGACTCGAATTTTTCTGAAGACCCGAATTTTTTTCCGAAGACTCGAATTTTTTTCCAAAGACTCGAGCTTTTCCGAAGACTCCAACTTTTTCCAAGAATCGAATTTTTCCAAAGACTCGAATTTTTCCAAAGACTCGGATTTCTGACCGACAATATCGGATTTTACAATGGGTCGGATTTTATACATTGGGTCAAAAGTAACGTAGTATCGAAAGATATACAAAGGGTCGAAAATTTATACTAGGGTGAAAATATGCACATGGGTCGGATTTATCAGACCCGATTCGACCCGATCCAAGGTTGAACACCCCCGGATAATTTCCGCCTCGATCCGACCCGATCCAGGGTCGGAAAATTTCCTTTTGACAAGGATGACATTGGGTCGGAAAAAATCCGACACTGGATTTTTCGACCTTCTGGAAAACTCGAGCATTCTTTTTCTGGGTTTTGTACAACTTTTAGAATGCTCATTGAGTCTGAGCATCGAATTCCAACAAAACACATATACATACCACATGCATGAACAACATATTCACTTTGAACTATGGGCCACCCGTTAACAGACATTGCGAACACAGATCGCCTACCGCCCCGTTAAACATTTTATTAAGATAGTCCCTGTGCTATTGTTGAACATGGTTAAATTTTGAGCCCTACTATGGCGGAGATGTGTGAGATATGTTACATATTCGAGATGCGAGATGTGCGAGATCAGCCACCATCAAAATCATCGGTCATCATCCAAATCGTCGGCGGCCACCTAAATACACACCATATTTGTACGATCATTGGCCGTCCACCCAAACCATTGGCTACCACCCAAAATTTTGGCTAATTGTCATTGACAACTTTTGACCCAAACCATTGACCTTCGATCCAAACCATCAGTCATAACCCAAATTGTCGGCCGTCGACCGTCCATTGTCCGGCTTCAATCATCAATCGCCCGCTCTAAGCATCATCCACACGTCTCGACCACAAACCGCCACATAGATTGTCGGTCGTCCATTGCCCGTCAACGACGGGCACTCTTTACTAGTCTATATATATATTTAAACTTTGTTTCACTTCTATGCATGGGTGGGGGCCTTAAAATAAAAAAGATGACGAAGAGGATGCATGTAGGGGAAAAGGATGCATGGCCCTCCTCCCCATGCATGCATCTAAGGGCCCACTCCAAAGGCTGAAATAAAAATGCATTTCTATGAAGAATAAATCAGCTATGAAGGGCTGGGAAGGCTTCAAAATGCAGGCCTAATGCCCCCCCCGCTCTCTCTCTCTCTCTCTCTCTCTCTCTCTCTCTCTCTCTCTCTCTCTCTCTCTCTCTCCACTCAAGCCTGCATGGCAGACCTAAATGGCATAGCTTAGTTGGCTTGCCACACAAGCCTATGTGGCAAACTGCAACATGTCTGCATGGCAAACATCAAGCCTATGTCATGCCTATATGACCTTCCACGCAAGCCTATAATAGGCCTATGTGGCTTGCCACATGGCAAGTCTGGCTCTCAAATCCAGTGATCGTAGAAATGGCCAAGAATAAAAATGCATGTAGCACGGGGAGCTCCACTCCCTGCTCATTTGCAAAATCGCAGGCATCACCTCCAACCGCACCATCTTCCTCGGACTCCATCGCTTTAGCCTCAACGACTTCTGCATCTCCAGCTACGCCTGCTCTAGTTTTTGGATCTGATCTACCTCACACCATCCCTATTTCTCCTTCTTTGTCTACTAATAATAATGAGACCAACATTGCTCTTCCCTTAACCCCCTATCAAGACTCGATGGGTTTATCCACTCCAACAAAAGATCTGACTCATCTGATCCCTCTATTGTGTGAAGACACCAACAAGCTATACAGCATAGTGGAATATCATAAGATTGTCTGTGGAGATGCTCTTTCTGCGATGGGACAAATGTCAGATGGGTCAACAAAGTCACTTATATATACATCTTCGGATTGCATCCTTCTTTTGTAAAGGGAGACCATGGACAGATCCAAAGTCAATAGAGGTTGATGATGATGACATTCCTACACATAGAGACCAAAGACGACACGTCACTCAATGCCATGTTGCAGTCAGAGCTACTTGTCTCTACCTTTGGCACACACACCTCAAATACGACCTTCATGACGACGATAGCACACTCCAAACATACCTCCAATATCAGCTCATATCAAATCCTTCTTCAATAGCAACGGGACATGATGACATTGATTACTATACCATTACATCACCTCCTTGGGGGACATCTACAATACTATATTTCACTTATATTTTAATATTTCAGATCTATATGCATTTTTTGTTTTTAATTTAGAGATGTTTCATACGCTCCCACTGATACTACACACTTGACATGTACCTTTGCAACTTATATGCCTTTTGGCACGAATAAACAACATTTCCTCTCTCTCTCTCTCTCTCTCTCTCTCTCTCTCTCTCTCTCTCTGCATTTTCAGTTTGAAACTACATAAAAAAAGTAATAAATGTTGACCACAGCCAAACCAAAACCTAGACCAATGATACAAAAAACAAGACATCTTCAACAATCAAAGGAGGTAACTATGCCTTACAAAATATATTGATGTTATGTCTAGATTAATGCCCGACATAACCGAAGAGACATACAATCTTCAACTATGAAGTCCAATCCCAAAGCCTTAGACCATCAACTTCATCATGCGGAGCATCAACCAAATGCAAAGACATCCATACTCACATCATCAATTGCCCTAGAATGTGCATGTTAGATGCAAAGATATATGTCCACATTAGCTTTGATAAATTTGTACAATGACCACCGTACTGAGTTTTATCGCTTCTTTGGAGTTGAAGGGCAGACTCAATCATTCTTACAATAGAAGATGTCAAAAGTTCTTTCTACGAGAAACTCTAAGGCTAACTCTAGCTTACTCCTATTCTATGTTAATGTTGCTAACTAAGTTACACTAGCTATAATAGGCTTCAAGTCTTCGACTTGTTGGGAATTAGGCTAATTTCCCTATACTAAGCTTTTTATATCTTCAACATGTCACATATTAGGCCAAACATCCATTTGATAGGATTAAGAACAAAGCATGTTTAAACAACATACATATTAATTGATAAACAAAGATGAAAATTTGAAAGCTCTACCGATCGAGCCCTACTTTTCATAATACCCAAATTGCAATAAGACCGTGGAATGTTCAAAGAGTCGCATTAGAGAGGTTTACAATACAATCAAAAACTCAAATATTCAAAGCCTTCTCCATTTAGACCAAAAACTTAGATTGCACTCAAATTCTGATGATCTATATCTATTGATGTTATGTCTAAGATAATACCCGACATAACAAAGGAGACGTGCAATCTTCAACCCTATGGAGTCTAAACACAATGTCTTACACCGTCAACTTCATCATGCACAACGTGGAACAAATGCTATGACATCCCTACTCGCATTATCAGGTCCCTGGAGTAGGTGCAAGTCACACGCACAAACAAATGTCCACATTTCTCTCCCTTTTGATCTATCTTTGATAATAGAATGTAGTAAAGTTTGCCTACAAAGGAAGGCAGCCTAATGTAGGTTTTTTTAGCATGCTACTACAAGTTCCCTAGGAAAACATCATTGTGAGTATCACTCAAGAAGAACTGGGCCAAACACCAAACCTCATCTACTAATGTGATGATTTGACAGCCCAAACAAAGGAAATTGCTTGGTATCATAATCGATGAAAATCAATTATTTCCATCATCTTTATGCAAAGCAACCACATTCTAAAGAATCTTCAAGAATAGTAGAAATTTAAAGAAACAATGCATCCTCATCAACTTCTGGCAGAGAGTGCATCTAGAACCCATAATGACCAAGTTCAAAAATTCCTTCATCCGATTCCACTTTGCCCCAAAAAGAGTTCAAATTGCTAGTTTACAGTGTGAACAATTAAATGCCTTTTTCAAATCTCAAAATAAATCCATTTTCCATGTGAAATAAGCCTGAGTAGCTTTTAAAATCAGGATCTACAAAACTGTGACGATCCGACTCTCATCGTCTTATTTCTAAATTCTACAAGGAATTGAGAAAATCTACAGATGCTAAAAGTGTAGCCACGAGATAACATTTATAATGTATCGGTAAACTGAACTGATAAACCCAAAACAGACATCTTAAGGTATCAGACGAGATATCAACTTGGTTCAATTCTGCAAGGAAGCCGGTCAAGCCTTCGTGTCATACCACCTTCTAATCTTTGGATTGAGCTTGATCCTCTTTTGAATGTTTGCTATCCGTTTCTTTGAGGGAGTCCTGCGAAAGAGACTCTTCACCCGAATCTTCGTTACTTTTAGCCGCTGAAGCTTGTTCGCTCAATGCAGCCTGCTCTTCCATCGCCTGCTCTGCCTGTAGAATAACTCCATAATAATCGGTATTAGACTCCATGCACTTTTTCAAGAGCTGTGTCACAGGCCAGCATTTTGTCACAATGTCCTCCTCGTCTTTCTCTGCATCCTCGACACACTTTTCCCAGTTAGTAAACTCCTCTCCGCAAGGGCCGCTTTTCATAAACAAACAAAACGGACATTCCGCCTCCTCCTCTTCCTCCACTCCTTTATCCCCTGCCGCAACACCATCTTCACCAACTGCAGAACCCTCTGACAAGGCAGAAGAAGCATCAGAAGATCCAACCTTACCATCCTCTGCCCTAATAGATTCATGTGAAAGGCTATCAGCCTCCGAAGTCGAGCCTTGTCTCAACTGCGGATCTTCAGGACCTTCACCTGCATTATGTAAGGACTGAGATGCTTCATCATCTGCTCTAGCCATAGCTAACCTAGCATAAATCTTGAGAGGATTCTGCTCTCACTCACTCTGACCAGATCCGATCTTAAAGATTTATCATATTCATAATCAAATCCATATTCAAGAGCAGATCATACGATCAACCCTATTTGACAGCAGCTCTGAGCTGAGCTTCTATTCAGTTTGTGTTTTTTGTATGGATCGTTCTTGACGATCGAAGCAAGGGAGGGAGGGAGGAGGGAGGAGGGAGAGATGTGCTTGCTTGCCTTGCTATTCTGAAGCACGTGGAAGGGAATACGTGCCACACTTGCTCTCTAAACTTGGAGAGACAGGAGAGAGAGCAAAGACCCTTAGGCCTCAAAATTGGCAACACTCAAGTGTCTTGTTTAGAGTGCATTTGTCCAGACAGCCACGGTGTCCAAGAATGAAATGGACAACTTTTGTCAAAAAAACGACCTCCTTGACTTCTTGAAAATCGATAGCTATATGTTTTTTAGCTGTGTCATGAGTGCAGTAAGCTATTGTGATGATTTGCTAAAAAATTCAGATGTGTCATGAGTGCACTAAGCTATTGTGATGATTTGCTAAAAAAATCAGATGTCGTGCTTAGATGAGTTTAAGCACTGGAATGATTTTTTTTTTTTGATCCTTCTAAAATGCAAATCTTTGTTTTTTTTATATTTTTCAGCGATTTGGATGTCTTAGGCAAGGCAAAGCGATTTGAATGTCTTAGGTAAGGCAAAGCTTCTTGTGATATATTATTCACCTTGTTTGTTTTGTAGGAGATCTAATGGCCAACAAAATATATGTAAGGTTTTAAATCTTAAGCTTTTGAATACACGAGATTCAAGTAGATCATCATAATAATTCACAAAAATCACGTGAAATTTTAAGGTTGTGAAGTTTCATCTTGTGGGTGCTCCTTGGTGCACAATCAATGGTAAAACTAGTATGGCTAATTTATTAATTTATAACACATTTTTTGTTGGGGTGAGCCAAGTTGAGGCCAAAGGAAATAGTTGGATACTAACAACCTTTGAAATTTTCAAGATATTTTGTTATAAATAGGTACAATTTAGCAAACTAAAAAAGTTTATTTGATGTGTTTGATGTGAGTGTTTTCTTAAATGTATTGATTTTTTAACCAAGTAGCTATTATTGTCAACATCAAGCTTTAGTAGTTGCAAGATTTTGGAAGGTAAAAGTCTTTAGGTAAAGATTTTAGAAGGCAAAAATCAACATTCTTTAAAAAATCGCAAATATTGAAGGAAAACTTGAGGGAGGTTTGAGAACATTGCCTCTTAGCATGTGAACCTTGGCATGTGATGGAAGTCATTTTCATGGTCACGGTTGGAGCCTTTTTACATCTTATGCATGGCATTCCACAAACACCCACTAAAATATTATATGTAACTTGATGGCAGCGCCCGATGCTTGCTAAACAACCACCCACTCGAGTTGTTCATCTATGTGCTTGCCATCACGTGAGTAGACCATTGATAAAATCATAGATGCACATAATCGTGCATTTGGTAAAACATGTGCAATGGGTGAAATATTCAACATGTTCTTTTGAGCTCTTGAAGAGTTGATGCACAATAGATGTGCAAAACACCTCAACACCTTATTAATGTCAGGGGGATGTACTTCCCACACTTCTAAAACTTCGACTGAGACCTACTCATAGCTCTAAACCCTATAGATGAGTTTATCCTTATCATTTATGCCCCCATTCAATGGAGGGAAATATAGGATACAAAAAATGAACATTTTGTAATCAAGGACCTCTAGAGGGAGGGTTGAAGGGTCCCTAGGAGCTAATGTTTAATGAAAAACTTTTTTTTGTTATAGATTGATGAAAAGCTTATGGGGACTGCCCTTCTAAAAATTTTCAACGGAAGCAATCGGAATAAATGGGGCATGGGAACATGCTTTAAGGCTCCAAGGCAAGGATATCCAAGGGCAAGGCCCCACCACCTACAATTACTGCAACTAGCTGTTAGTGCACCATTCATTGAACCCAAATCATGTTAAATCAAATTCAACCATCATTGATTTTATGTTGAAGGCATGTGATAAGGCTTCTAAAACAAGAAAACAAGATTATAAATCCATGGCACATTCTTCTGTTTGACATGGCAAGACGCCCATGCCCCACCAATTGGCTTAAGGAGTTTTTCATAGTTTTGTGAGCTCATCCATTAGTCATTTCATTTAGCTAAATGGAATACATAAAATGTGTTGTAAACACCACTTCACTATTATGCATCATGATTAGACACGGTATGTTGAGCATGTGTTGCAGGTCTCAAACTCCCTGCATACATTCCTTATTGCATTTTTGCATAAATTCCGAGTTGCATGGGACATTTGCTGAAACTCTATTATGGACATGCATGTTTGAATAGGAGCCTAAAATTTGGAAATTAAGAGAAAAAAAAATGAGATAAAAAAACAATACATTGGGGTGGGGAGTGACTCCATGGACAAGACATGATTGAACAAGCAGATGAAGATTTCAAAGGCATGATGGATAGAGAGAAGCAAAAGTATCCACATGGTAGTTTTACGTGCGTTGAGATGAAGAATTCAAAGGCATGATGGATAGAGAGAAGTAAAAGTCTCCACATGGTAGTTTTACATGCGTTGAGATAACAAGCTTGAAATGTCACTACTTCTTTGAGAACAGACAACAACACTGGAAAGTAAACCATCAAAAACAGTTGTTGGGGGACATTTGCACTTGGTACCTATAATCAAAGTAGATGGAAATTACGCAAAGACACTTATGCCTATGGAGTTTGAGGTGAATAGGGTCAATTTGATCGAGGCGTCGGGATCACCTTTTTGAAGACAGAATGAATCCATCATTGGTTATCTGGAGAAGTAGTACTCCATCGTTGCAATCATGAGGCAACGAAGCCATCACTACGGCCAGAAAGTCAGTGTGGAAAATCATTTGATTTGACATAGTGCGAACCAGAAACCAACGTAGCCTGGCAATTTCTTTGCAGTTTACACCTAAGGCAGAACTATCTGCAGTAACGACCTCCAACGTCTCTTGGAGATGGTTTTTCTCCTGTGTTATATCCTAGAAAGTCACCTTCAAAATCACTGGCAGAACACTACGGTTTCTGAGTCAGGCTCATTGCTCCATGGGAGAAACTCTAATCCGGAGGTGGTTGCAAAGTTGTTGCTAAGTAAATCCACTGCTCCTCAAGCAAAGGTATTTTTAAAAGGCCATCGTGTGTATGTAAGCAAGTCTTCAAGAAAGAGGAGGGCATTGTTAATGAGCACTATATGAGGTTGGAGAACAGAAATCTAAGTGATCCAATAAAGAAATTTTGGGTCTCACACTTCTTGGCAGATCAAAAGGACAAAAGGCCACCCAGGATCCTAAGAGGCAAAGATGGCCACGATGGGACTAACCAACAAAAACACTCTTGAATTTGAAGACCTTTTTTTAATTTTGGAGACTGGACGACAACATACGTCGGATGTTGGATTCAACAAAAACATTCATGGCTAAGTATACTCTAAGGCATACCACTACCTTGAACTCTACATGAACGTAACACATTTTATTCACATCGGAATGATAGTATCCTTGTTTCTATATCTAATGAAATGTTGTTGCATTGCCATAACCCAAGAATCATGTTTTTTTTTTTATCGTATTGTCCATTATCATATATATTAAAACTATTTTAGAGACAGAATGTCGCCATGCCGTCAAAAATGTCACGCTCTACCCGCAACAAAAAGTCACGCTTTTTACAACGCGAAAAGCTAAAAAACAATTGAAAGGTCCTATGCGTGTGAAAAATATCACATAGAAGCCTTTTTTTTTTTTGGGTGCACATGCACACACAATTTCAAATTTTTTTCCCCCTTAGAGCGCTCTCTCTCTCTCTCTCTCTCTCTCTCTCTCTCTCTCTCTCTCTCTCTCTCTCTCTCTCTCTCTCTCTCTCTCTCTCTCTCTCTCTCTCTCTCTCTCTCTCTCTCTCTCAATCGGTTCTCTCTCTCTCTTTCTCTCAATCGCGAGCAGGCGGGATGCGGGTCTCTCTCTCCATCGTCTTCTTGCTCTCTTCTTTTTGATTGCATCCTCCAACTGCAATATCCATAGCATGGTCGGGTGTCTCTCTCCATCGTCTTCTTGCTCTCTTCTTTCTGAGAATGAAAGGAGGAATGAGGAGAGACCATTAAGTTCACATATTTATCCCATAAGCATTTAGTTAGGCATGAAATTTTTCCAAGCTATATATAGAAGCTTAAAATAGTATTTCTCTCAACAATTGTGGCCAATCTTTTTTTTAAATGGGTCCCCATTTAAAACCCACAAAAAAAGAACTCTAGCTAAAAATAAGAAATGCACATGGTGCTGACACGTGGAATACCAATTATCCCATAATCAATCTTAGAAAGTGACTAAAGAGAACATAAATAGGAGGTCTTAAATATTTTTCTTAGTTGGATTTTAAAATTTATGTTGGCCCCCTCCATCCGCCACGACGGATGGAAACCTTCCGCCCCTAACATTTGTTTTTTGAAATTTGTTTTTAACAATATTTTTACTTTTTTTCTTAAAAAACTAAAAAAAAAGTATCAAAAAAAACTTTGAGAGGGGTTGGCCAAATCCATCCTCCGAGACGGATGGACTCCGAAATGGACAACCTCAATGTTTTTTTTAATAAAAAATTTCAACAATGTTTTTCCAATTGAATACACGCGGCGGATGGACCTTTCGCGACGGATTCAAATTTTTTTTTTCCATAAATTTTGTTTTTTTAGAAAATGTTCTTAGAAATAAATTTTGTTTAAAAAATCATATTTTCTTTTAAAAACAAAAATTTGCTCGGGGTCCATCCACCACGTCGGATGGACCCCCTCAATGTCTTTTTTCAAAAACTCGGTTTTTTTAAGAAATATTTTTAGGAATATAGTCTGTTTTATAAACAATAATTTATTTTAGAAAAAAAAATTGGTGAGGGTTCCAAATTTATTTTTTTCATAAATTTTGATTTTTTAGAAATGTTCTTAGAAATAAATTTTGTTTAAGAAATAATATTTTTTTTGAAATTTGTTTTTTGCTCTAGTTGTAGAATAATTTACTTGAGTAGGGACTAATTGTCGGCTGAGGAAACGAATCGGATAGTCTTTTCCAAATTCTCCTAGTTGCGTTAGGATGACTCTAATAGGATACTTATTGGCGTCCGTATGAACATAGAATTCTAATTGATAGTTCGGTGCTCGGAGAATGGGTGCAGTGACAAGTGCATGCTTCAAATTCTCAACTGTTTGTATTCTTTCTTTGGTCTATTTTGGATCCGTAATGACTTCATAAATTAATCTAGCTTTTCTTGCAAAATCAAGAATAAATATACAATAGTAATTACAATGGTCTACGAAGATATAAATCTCTTTTATCATGGCCGGTAGCAGCATGTCTTGAATAACTCTAACTTGGATATACCATCTTTGGATATGATATGTCCTAAGACAATACCATGTGTTACCCAAATTTGACATTTCTTCGGATTCAATAAGATTCCATATTTCTTGCATTGGATTAAAACTTTTTCAAGACAATCAAGATGATCACAAGCTTTAGATTTAAGACCGATATCATCTAGATAGATTTCTAAAATCTTATGCAGTAAATCTTTAAACGCGAACTGCATTACTCTTTGAAATGTTGATGGAGCATTACAAAGTCCGAATGACATTACTTGATATGCATATGTACCAAACTCAGTGGAAAATGTCGTCTTATGAATGTCTTTCTGATTTAATCGAATAAGGAAATAACCACTAAAGCCATCCATTCATTGCCTCGGCGTCTGCCATCTCTTCTAATATAACATCGGTTAATGGTAAAGGAAAGTAGTCCTTCTTTGTGACTTTATTCAGTTATTTTAGGTCCACACATATCCGTAACTTACCATTCTTCTTGGGAACCACCATTATGAGGGATAACCATGTTGTATGCTCTATCTCTTTAATGAAACCTATAGCCAGTAACCTTTGTATATCTTCTTTGATTTTCTCTCTGAGAAATAAACTTGATTTATTAGTGATAGTATCCCTGTGAGCTCAATTGGATACCGGATCTAATGGTTCCGAGAATGGTAAACTGAATTTTGGGAATTCAGCAAAACTTTGTAATTTCTAGATGTTGTTCTAGGTGATTGTATAAAGTTTATTTTGTTAAAGACATGTGTTATAATGGTCTTTAATTACTTGGTTGACTGTAGAATTTGGAACTCATAATTTGGTTAAGAATCAAGTTGAAAGAAATTCTTGAGATCCAGTGATTTTCCTTGTGGAAAAGATTTCAGAATGATTCCTTTATTTCCTGAGTTGTATGTTGTACATATACTCCAGTATCTTTCAATGATTAAGTATGGTTTTGGAATCCTGTAAATTATGATGGACGAATCATAAGATTCTAAATGTTTATGATTGACAGATCATAAATAAATACTTAAAAGTCATTAGAAGATTATAAGGAAATGTGAAGATTCTTAAGATAATGAGTAATTCTTGATCAATTGGGTGAGTCAAAGATTTAGATTTGTTGGATGAACTCTAAATTCCTTTACTCCAGTGCATACTTGAGATTGTGTGGATCTCACACACATTTTCATTAAGTATTTGCATACTTATGAGGAATTTGCTTATCTTTCAGATTGTAGTTTATAAGTGCTTGTGTACAAAGTTCACTCTATATCTCATGATTTATAGGAGACAAATAAATCTATTAAGATACGGATAGTTGCTAATTTCTTGCATATTTGGGGATGTTAACTCATTAGAGTAACTGTAGTACTCTGCTTTGAGTTATAATTGTCAAAGACTTGATGGATCTCCTAGAGATTTTAGATGACTGAATTGTGGTATTTTAGAATATTTTGATATTTGTACCAAGGAGCCTTATTTTCTACAAGAAATTGACATAAAATTCCTTTAGCTTTTGAATTTGATTTCTGAAATAAAGTAAAATCACCCAGTGGTTCATGTAATTGGGATTACATGAGGGTGATGAATACTTTTTTTGGATAAGATCAGCCCATTTGGAAGATTTATTGCTTAGTTTATCTTTGGGATTTGAGTTAGTATTCATGAGTAGAGACGAGCAATTAAAGAATTGTTGCATCTTTGAATGCTTATTTAGATGGAAAGATCAGACTAAGAATAATGGTTCATGGGTAAGGCTTGAAAGCTTTAGGAATAGTTTCATGTATTTTTTTTACCCGTTCTGAGGATAGAACCTGTTTAAGGGAGGAAGAATGTTATGGTCATATTCAGTTGTGGACATGGAATAGTCCTAATATGGTGGACCGGCCCTCTAGTGTCCGAAATTATCGATCACGTCTAGATTTAATTCCACGTCAAGGCTTGCTGTTGACTAATGACCTTGAGAGGACCCAAACACTCTAATTGAGACATATGGAGTAGTTCATGTACATGTAACTGATATAGGCACGAGGTATGCATGAAGAGCTGTGACCTATTTGTAGTTGACCTGCATGGGGATTGCATGTGGTCATGCATAGGATCCTACTCTATATATATTGAGGTAGTGATTATTCCGTCAATGACTTTGGTCTAGGTTATCAGTTGAGCTCTTCTCCTCTTGCTATCACATGGCATGGCTTGGGGGCTAGATCCAGGAGGATTCTCCAGGAGGGATCTAGATTTGGTGGGTGGTTTTGCTCCACAATCTCTCTTGTGTTTTCCTATCCTCATTTTAGGGGATTGTCCCTACTAGTCTTTGCACACGGATTGGATCTTGAATGATCTGAAATCCTTCACATGGTATTAGAGCTCTTGTGTTTCAAGTTACGAAAGGATTAGCCATCTTTAGCAAGGATTTGGAGGAGTTACCAATGCTAGAGCATGCTAGATTGATCTCTACTCAAAAATCAGCATTTTTGCATGTGTAGAATTGATCTTTTGTAGGTCAAAACTCAATATAGGTCTATATACTTGATCAATTCTGATTTCACACTTGGTTTACTAAAATTAGCCCATTTTTGGTGCATTAGGGAGGTCTCATTGGAGGCTACAAGATGATATATCAAGTTTTTAGAAATTGCATGTAGAATTTGAGATATTCAATTTTTTGTGATTTTGTCAAAACCCTAATTTTGATTGGATCTCTAGTTTGTGAGGTTACTGAACTTCATTTGAATGTGTTGCAATCTTAGGAAGTGGAATTAGATTGAGAATAGATCATAGATTGATCAAGATTTCACTATTCTGTGTGTTGATTTTCTAGTTAGAAGTGCTAGAAGAGATTTGAGAGATTCCATATCTTTTTGATTTCTTCTTGAGTTCATTTTTTGACATTAAAGAGAGTGCTTTGTGCATTGGAATAGGTTGAAAGAAGAAGATCAAGTCATTGCAACATGGCTACAAGTGGTGGATTCATGTTGGAAGGCAATGATAGGCTTACCTCAATCAAACTATTCTACTTGGAAGATGAGGATGGAGTCCTTATTGGAGATGAATGAGTTTATGAAGATTGTTGCAAGTGTGGAGGAGAGACCTCAAGCACCTCAAGATCAAGTGAGGTATGATAAGAGGTCCAAAAGGGCACTACACATGATTAAGATGAATGTTACCGATGAACTTCTCAAGGAGATTGGTAAGTGCACATCATCGTTGGAGGATTAGGAAGATTTGAAGAAGCTTTATGAATCCAAGTCTACATCAAGAGTGTTTAGTCTTAGGAGGAAAATCTTTCAAAGTTTGCAAAAGAGAGTACTCATGCTTTTGTTTTGAGGGTTAAGTCATTCAATGATGAGTTAGCAAGTATTGATGAAAGCATTAAGGAGGTAAAACTTTTTCAAGTTATACTTAATGGCTGGTTGGATGATCATGCTAATCTTGTTCAAAGTTTTGCTATTGAAAAGAATTTGCCAAGTATTGTGGATTGCAAGAGATCTTGGTGAATGAGGAGTATAGGCTTCAATCAAGAGGAGGTGGATCTACATCGACATCTCATTATGAAGAGGAGGCTATGTTCATAAAAGGCAAGTTCAAGGCCAAAGGCAAAGGCAAGTGGTCAAAAGGACAAGATCAAGGTGAGACTTCCTCTTTTGGCAAAAATAAAGATAAGTCTAAGTTGAAATGCTTTTATTGTGGAATCAAAGGGCATTTTTCTAATGAATGTTTGAAGAAGCAAAGAGATGAAGGTAGCAAGCAAATCAACTTTACTACTAATGATGAGGATCTATGTGGCGTTGATTCTCTTTTGATGTGTTCTTCAAGTCCAATATCAAGTGAAGGTGACAAAGATTCATGGTGGATTGATAGTGGAGCTAGTTCACACATGACTAGTCACAAGGAGTTCTTTACTTCTTTGTTCACTTATGATGGAGCCAAGAAAGTGATACACATGGCCAATGGTGGTGAGTGTGTGATTGAAGGTATTGGTTCAATTCCTATTTGTCTTTCTACCAATAGGAAAGCAAGACTTGATGGCGTTCTTTACATTCCTTCACTTTCAAAGAATTTGTTAAGTGTTGGTCAAATGATAGAGAAAGGATACATGGTAAAGTTTGGTGTTGATGCTTGTTTCATTACAAAGGAAGAAATCTTGGTTGCTAGGGGCAATAGACAAGGTAGACTTTTCAAGCTTGATGCCTTTGTTATGGCTAACAAAAAGGATGGAATGGAAAGGAGATTGCTCTCAACTTTCCAAAGTTCTCTTTTAGCATCAATAAGATAGGTGGATCTTATGCTAAGTCAACAAGCTTCCTTATGCTAGATCTAGGTCAAGATCTAATATGCTTCTTGGAGATGTTCATCTTTGTGCTAACTTGGCTAGTTATGAGGATCTTCAATGGTTCTTCATGGCAAGTGCAAGCATGCAAAAGGTAAGGAAAGAGCTAACTTCATCAATGGAGGTGAAGGTTCTTCCTTGGAAAAGATTGTTGCTAATGATTTCTTTGATCATATGGAAAAAGATGTTGCTAGGTGCATGTATGAAGGAGGTGGTTCTTCTACATTCTTTTGTTATGATTCCAAGAAAGTCATTTTTCCAGCAAGTGGAGTCACATGTCTTCATAAAGAGAGTAGATCAAATGGTTCTATCATGAGACTTGGTGAGGGAGATAGTCACAAGTCAAGAAGAAGAGAAGTATGTGAAGAGTTCAAAGTAGGATGTACTTTGAATGATGTCATTGTGAATGATAGTGAGGAAGAATCATTATCATATGAGTCATTACCTAAAACATTGAATAGAAGTTCTTTTTTAAAAAAAGAGAGTACTTCAATCATCCTTACATTGAAGGTACTAATCATTTTTGTCATGGCTTCTAATGTCTTTGAGGTTTCTACTTCTTATGATGCAATCATTAAGACGGAGTCTTATGAAGGAAAGAGCAATGGAAGATCGGTTCTTGGAAAGATCCCAGGCATGGATCTCACATCTCTTCATCAACTCAAAGGATCCTATGTTTGTGAATTGATCACTCATGATCGAGATGGCAAAAGGTTGGTTGGAGAAGACTTCATGGAGCAAATCGAGAGGCAATTTCTTCAAGGCAAGGGAGATCTCATTGGTGAGCTTATTGAGGTTTTTTATGGACTCCAGAGGACTGGATTTATTAGGTTTGATACTCATCTTCACCTACTCTACTTCATGTTGGATGGAAAGTTTGAAATCTATCTTTTTATTTATGATGGCGATAGTGATGACATTGTTATCACTAACCTTTGTGGAAATTCGAGATCAAGCATTGATGAGATCTTGTTGGATCTAGATCATATGTTTGAGAGGGAGTATTTCCAGAGGTTCAGGTCTAAAGATATTCGTATCTTTGATATCTTTGATGATCAAGAGAAAGGTAAGCAAGTGGAAGTGACACATTTTGCTTTACTCACACATTTTGGAGAATCTTCTTGTGTAGATGATGCAATGCAAATGGATACTGGTTATCATGGTTTTCATGCTGAAAAATCAAGTAATGGATCTGAAAAACAAAGTTTGCTCAATGAGTTTGATGGTCAAGAAGAAGATCAAGAGGTTGGTCTCAAAGAACTTCAACAACACAAAAGGAAAGGTGGCAATTTGGAGCTAGTCAAGAGCATCAAAGGAAGGTTATTTGGCAAAGTTGTTTTGGATCTATTTTTGCAGGAGTCTTCAAACTCAAGTAAGGTTAAAGGAGCAGCAAGGAAGTGTTTTTCAAGTTTAGTTTACTTGTTCTATCTCATGTTTGAGCTATTTCATGTGAATGTGTGCAAATTGTCAAGATATAGACAAACTAGCTACATTGTCTTGCAATATCTTATTGTTGGAGTTGTACTAGCATTCTTGGCTGGTTTTGCTGAAATGATGCTTTTGGAGGTTCATTATGTCACTCATCCATGGCTAAGTTCTCAAGTGTTGAGATACTTGGTGCCAATACTTGGAGATTGTGGGTTCATCTATCCATTGGTGCATTATAGTGATGATATATTGCAATCTTGTGTGTAGAATGCTCATATTTGTTGTGATTTTGATCCACACGTGTGAAATACAATACCTTACTATTATTGTACGAAAAAACAACTTCATTTTATCGTATATTTGATGTTTGATCAATATCTTGTTGAGTTTGCATCTCTTTCATTAGGTAGATGTTAATCTTCTACAATGCCAACAATACTAATTGTGTTGTCATTCATAACCAAAAAGATCAAGAGTTAGTTTTGAATCTTAGTGATTTCTAAAATCTTCACACTACATATGGTGAGTGTGTTAAGTTAACTTTGGGACAAATCACCATAAAAATGCAATAACATTCAAGCGTCAAGGTAATAAAACAACATATGTTTTTATTGCATGTTTAGATTTAATCTCGATATACATGTACTTTTTTTAACCACGTATTAAGTATTGGATTTTTTTTAGATGTTCAGTCTTCCCAACAAAAAGATGGATCGTACACCGTTTTAAATGGAAAATCATTTTTTGAGTGGCTCTCCAAGCAAGATAAATCTTCTAATATAGGTAATGATTTTACATACTATATTTCTCATATCAATAAATTAATTTTACTTCTTCAAACATCTTCTTTTTTTAATTATCAAATGTTATGGCTTGATATTGTAGTTCTCTTCTTCGAAAGTTACTTCAAACGAGATCCCGAGTTTTCGACAAGACATGATTAAAACTATTGTAGAGAATTCAGTGCCTAATGTGCATACATCATTCCCACCCTAGTTGCTATCTTCACGTGAAATGGATGTGGAAGTGTTAGAGATTGGAAATAAAGAAGAGAAAGTAGAAGAATTGTAAATACACATTAATGTACTCAAATGGTGAATAGACATCCAGAATGACATTTTCATTGAGCCTCGAAGGGCAAAAATATGTCTACATATTGGAGCATCATTGTACATATCAACTTTGTTATATAAATTTCTACTCTTTTCAGAGATTTAGTATTTCAATGGTTTCATCTATATCATGGCATTTGATATGCTCTTCGTCCAGCAAGAACTCTTTAGTGATATGTCCATTTGGCTCAAGAATAGACATGCCAACAACTCTGTCCGTAGATTTTTAGGTTCTAGCATTCGAATTGTGTAATTGAGCATTTATCATTGATTATTGTGGTGAATTACGATGTGATTTTGATGGTCTTGCATCACCATTAGGTGCCATTAGAGTTTTCAATGTTGATATTTTTTTTTTACTTTGAAGATCTTTGATCCAACCATTTACATTTTGATATCTTTCATGTCCTACTCTTGCATCAGGATAAGCCACAACTAATGATGGTAATGCACTCAATCTTGTTGTTATAGATTCAGTTGGTGTAGGCAAATCTTCCATCATTACTTCCTTTCGCTTATGTGCCTTGTTACTGCTAGCACAAGTGCGCATGGAAACTACGACTAGGCTCTGGATTTGTCACTTGTTTTTGAAATTGGCCATGTCGGTTTGATTGATATATATAGTTGATTGGTGCACTAGGATCTTTACAATGCTTGTAACTATGTTATACCCAAATTTCATTCCCTTGTTAGGACATTCAACTACACACCAAATTTTTTTTAGAGAGGTTCTTCCTTTTGATTTTTGTGGTTGTCTCATAAGTTACATAATACTCATTTTATGGTTGGATCCGTTAAAGAGTCCTTAAGTCCATGCCATTGTTCCATTTCTACATGAGAAAATGGCTTTGAATTCATGGTTTTCAGATTTACTTGTGCTATTTGATTGTGTCTCAATACTAGTGGTGTTGGTAATGCCATGCGACGTTGATGTGGAGGAGGTGCCATTCTTTGGCCTGCATTTGGTATTTTTTGATGAGATCAATGTTTTCTGTTTTCAGTAGGGTTACAATATTTTTGAAAACTTTTTAAAACTACTGAACTTTCAGAATGAGATTTGAGTTGTCATTTGGCTAATTTGACTTTTGAGTGGTATTTCACATTTTTTCTCAATATAAACATTCGCAAATATGATTAGAGATATACTTTAATGTCTTCTAGCTCCAATGGGTCTTGCAAAGGTTCATACACTAGAATTTGTGAGGATTCTGAGTGGTCGGTAAAGGTTACTCAAGTTGCATAAATGCTTTGAATGAGAATAACTCTCGCAAGAGTCTTATGCTACTTAGAAATTATCGCAAATTTGATAGATAATTTTTCTTAATGTTTTGAAGTTGTGCAAAGGTTTTTGACAGGAAATGATAGTTTGCAAGGGTTCTGTATGCAATTTATCAAATTTTTTATTCAATGAACTCTCATAGGAGCAACTCTTGCAAAGAAGAACTTTTGCAAGTTTGATAGTGGATCTGTTTTTGTATTTTTTACTCAAGCAAGGGTTCCTTGATGAATTTCAGACAATTGTGAATTTTTTGTTCTGGCAAGGATTCTGGAAGTTTCAATTTTTATGATAAGAAACTTCACAGAGGCTCCGAATCTACTAAGAAGCTTTTGTTGTCCTCACAGAAAGCCTAAATGGACAATCTAGAGGTGGGTTGTCTGAGCAATTTTGAACAACCTTGTTATTTTTTTTGTGGATTCATATAAAAGGTTTTTATGATTTTTCTAGACTTTTTCTATTGTTACTTTAAATTGATTGGGAGATAACTTTCATGGAGGTAATTGGAGATTATGTTAATTATTCCATGTTTGTTCATGGAGACTACTAATTAAGCGTAGGTTACAACCACAAACTATTACTAAATGCAAAGTTTAGTTCTACCACTCACCAAATCAACAAAATAAATCTACAACCAATCAAGCACAAATGGCTGCTAATTAACTCCCTAACAATGGTGCCAAAAATTATAGTGGCCTCATGTTACTTTTCCTTAACTTTTACATCCAACGTTTGTGGAGTAGCAAGAGCATGGGAAAGCAACTACACTGTCATACAGTTCATTCTCAAGGGAGTGTTATCTTGTCTTGAGCATGGTTAGTCCTCTTCCTACCACATTTCCATTCGTCAACAATCCTACTTACCATAGTCCTAGTTACCATGTTTCTTTTTACCACAAAGTCAAGAACCAAATCACAACACTTAGAAGAAGAATAGGGGAGGTACTCTTTGTTACAAGATGTATACAAAAATAATTGAAAGATATGACAAGCCCATTGTTCATGTAAGCAATAGCAAAGAATATTGAAGACAAGACAATATGGATGCTCTTTTAAAATTTTAGAATTTTCCTCTTCCAAATGAACATTAAATTGGAGTACAAAGGTGCCCTTTTATTTTTTGGGAAGGCATTGCCCTTCTAATGGCAAGGATTTAATGGTGTCAAATCAGCAAAAGAGACATTCAAATAATTCATGTGGTACCATATTGGCAAAAGATACACTCACATGATTGATGCCTCTCACTAGTTTGCCAAATTTAGTTTTTTTCTTTTCTTTTAAACTTGAATTTTAGATCTCTAACTAGTTTAACTTAATTCTATGGCCCCAAGTTATTTTGTTTCTATTAGAAACAGCATAACCATGTAGAAGGCAAAGCTAGTCCGATCCACCCAACCAATGCACTCTCTTATAGAATGCCTCTCCTAGCCCAATGTGAATCTGCATGGCTGTGGTAGGCGGTAGTTGCTACTGGCACCCACCGTACATGCTGCATGCATGGGTTACTGATGCATGTGTGGTCCCAGCCAAAGGATTGCATGGCCCCCTACTGTCACATGCACGTGTCTGCATGCTCTTGCATGTGTCTGCATGGGCATTACTGGAGCCTTGACGGTTGTTTTGGTCTGAATAAAATGAGCCATTTTGGTCAAACGGTCAACTGTGACTGTGACCCATATAGCATCATGAACCTTCTGGGTCTTAGACAAGCCTATTATGAAATCCATGGAAATACTTTTCCATTTACTAGTTGGTATTTCTAATGGACGTTTTATCACCATCAAATTCTGGAGATCAAAGTTGAAAAGTTAGATAAACTAAGAATTATAGTCCAAAACTCTCCACAATTTCTTGTAGGCAATTCATAAATGCTTCTTGGTACAGATACCCTTAGAACATCCAAAATTAGAAGGCGTAATAGTTCATCCTACTAGAACCTCTAGGAGATCCATCAAGATAAAATGATTTTAACTACCAAGAAATTCCCTATATCCTATGCACAATTTTTCCTGATGAAATTTAAAACAATTTCGGTACTTCCAAAAATTTACGTAACTGGAATTTTTGCATTTCGTTCAATATGGAATGAAACTGGGAGAATTAATTTTCGTCCCCCTAAAAAGTTGTCATTTTTAATGTAGACTTAAAACAATTATGAGTAATAAAATCCCCAAAAAATGAAATGTCCTACCAAAAGGTACAATGAAAAATTGGTTTTTTATTTTTGTACCACCAAAACATGCTTACCCCCACTGCGCTTCCACCCCCTGTTGCGATCCGCACTGAGCTACCTGTCCCTCAATCCACTGATGCATCCCTCGCCTCTGTCTTTCATGGATATGTTGGATGATTCCAATCCATTGGGCCCAGATGAGATCTTTGAAATGCCCAAAAGCCCCAATCCCTTTGCACTCCAATCCCCTAGAAGAAGATTCGGACAATTCCATAATACATCTATTGGCTTTGATGATTCTTTCCAGCTCACACCGCTAGATCAAGCTGAAGCCGCACCGGACACCCTCAGGGTCGTTCATGTTGTTCCTTCACCAAAGCAATTCGACACCACAATGTCAAAGGGTTTTGAAGCAGAATATATATTCGAAGAAGAAGAACCGGCCACACACCTGAGGCCAGTCGGCACAATTCCTATTGGAGGTTTTCCTGTTGCTCCTACTATTGTTGTTTCGACGACCGTGGATTCTGGTGACGCAATGGGTCTAGTTTCAAACCTTGCGCGAGTGATCCAGACCATGATTGATGAGAAAAAAAACATGAACAAGCGCATATCAAATCTAGGCACAGAGAACACACTGATTAGCCAAAAGATTATTCAGTTGAACCGCGAGTTGAAGATTGACAAACAACACGAGGCAAAGTTTGAAGCTGAGTTAAAGAAGGCCAACCAGTCCGCCCAACACCTGGAAGACTATGTGGCGACCCTTTAAAATGCACTCACCACGACGCAAGACAAAGTGGACAAAGCGGTCCAAGATTCAAAACAACAAGTCTTGTTGTTGGCAGGCCAATTGGACTTAACCGAGTTGGAACGCGAACGTCTTCAAGGTGAATTGGATGTGACCACCCTTGAATGCGATTCCTATTTACACACCCAAGTGCCTGATCGCCCAGTCACACCGGACGAAATCAAATACTTGTTCCAAAAAGTGGAAACCTACCATACTGCACTGGCGGAGTTTCAAGGAAAATTCAATAAACTCAAAAGGACGTCAACCACTGAGTTTGGCAAGACAAAAGATATTATTAAAGATTATGAAAAGACAACTGCTCAGGTGTTGGAAGTCGAGCCTCAAATTCCAGTTCCACTCATGCCACAATTCTCACCTCAGCACCAGGAACAGGCAGAAATGGATACATGATTCGATACAGGCATGGACCAGGGTGGAGCTCCTGAAATTCCAAAAACAACAGACACCCAAGCTGTTGAAGCCGGTCCATCTTCATCAGGGACCAAAATTTTGTTTTAAAAACCAGTCACCATCGAGGACCAGATTCAAAATATGGGCAATGGATCACCCCTATTTCACATTTGGTTGATAAGTGTTAAATGAAATGCCACAATATGATTGGCACTTTTGAATCTTGACATACTATTGTTCCATTTTATTAAGGTCTTGTGTTTAGAAAGGCAGTTATGAAACTTTTCATGTTAAAAGGTTGAAAGGTGCTACAAGGTTTTTTTTTTTCAGGCAATCACCTTTCAAGTGGAAAGGTCCAAATTGAAATGCATTTCATTGAAAGGAATATTAGCGGTCCAAGATTCAAAACAACAAGTCTTGTTGCTGGCAGGCCAATTGGACTTAGCCGAGTTGGAATGCGAACGTCTTCAAGGTGAATTGGATGTGACCACCCTTGAATGCGATTCCTATTTACAGACCCAAGTGCCTAATCGCCCAGTCACACTGGACGAAATCAGATACTTGTTCCAAAAAGTGGAAACCTACCATACTGCAGCGGGGTTTCAAGGGAAATTTAATTGACTTAAAAGGACGGCAACCACTGAGTTTGGCAAGGCAAAAGATATTATTAAAGATTATGAAAAGACAACCGCTCAGGTGTTGGAAGTCCGGCCTCATATTTCAGTTCCACTCATGCCACAGTTCTCGCCTCATCACCAGGAATAGGCAAAAATGGATATAGGATTCGATACAGGCATGGACCAGGGTGGAGCTCCTGAAATTCCAAAAACAACGGACACCCAAGCTCTTGAAGCCGGTCCATCTTCATCAGGGACCAAAATTTTATTTCAAAAACCAATCACCATCGAGGACCAGATTCAAAAAAATTTGCATTAACATCCGCATCTGTCTAGACTACTCGCATTGGGAGAGCAGCCGGCTTGGCGCACAACAGGTTTTGAAAAAGCTCCAGATTCTATTACGAGCTATGTTGCCAGCCCTCACCAATTGCGAGTCGATCCCTATTATTTGCCGATGCCGAGACGCAATAAATAGAAAGATTTGGGCGTGCCATTGGATCAAATTAGCATCCACACCCCAAATTGGCCCATCATTAATCCGACATTTAATTGACAGATATCAATTGTGTCAAAGATCTGATAAGCACTCTCAATCATTCACCATAAGCAATCACCAAGAGAAAGAGGAAGAAGACACCATCACACTGTATCATACTGAATGAAAGAGAGTACAATAAACCCTGAATATATAGAGAGAGAGAGAACTAGTAATTGACTATAGACTAGCCTACAGCTATTTACAGTTGGTAACAGTTGTCAACAGTAAATCATAAACAATAACAAGTTTATCATTGGTTTCTAACACTCTTCCTCAATGATAAAATTACATTCTTCTATTCCTAATAAAGTACAAAACTTTTCAAATTTACATCTACCTAATGACTTAGTAAAAATATCTGCCATTTGATCTTCGAATTTACAAAAAACAAGATCAATGTATTTCGATGTGCTTGGTTCGAGCATGTAGAACTGGATTTTTGGCAAGGTGAATGCAGCTTTGGTTGTCGAAAGAAATAGTAGTTGCATCCACCTATGATTGACGTAAATCAACAAGAAATCTTCGTAGCCATACTGTTTCCTGTGTAGCATTGCTGAGTGCACGATATTAAGCTTCCGTCGAAGATAAGACTACTGTAGATTGTTTTTTGCTGCTCCATGGATGATATCAAGTCCATTACTGGAGGATGTACAATAGCGTGCGGAGCTGCAATCAGTTGGATATGCAAAAAGCAAACCCTGGTAGCTGTGCTGCCTCCATGTGTGAGCGTAATTGGAGCACATGGGCACTGATTCACACGAGGAGAAGGAAAATGCAGTTGTACCATAACTGAACATATGACCACTGATAGATCTTCTATCATCAATATTACCTGTCCAATCAGCATCTATGTAACCTACCAACATTGGCGCTTCAGGCTGATCATACTTCAAACCAAAATTCAACATCCCTCGAATGTACCTGAGAATACGTTTAGTAGACTTCCAGTGTGCTTGACTAGGATTTTGCATAAATTGACTAACAACACCAACAACATAAGAAATATCAGGTCGTGTGTGTCAAATAGATCAAACTACCCACCAGCTGCCTGTACAAGTAAGCATCTACTTTCTCAGATTCATCATATGTAGTAAGCTTCATGTTGACATTCATCAGTGTACTCGAAGGCTTACAATCCTGCATATTGAACTTATAAAACAAATCTCATGCATACTTGCTTTGTGTAAGAAAGACAACCTTTTCCTTTTGCCATAATTCAATGCCAAGACAATAGTGCATCAATCCTAGATCGCTCATGTCAAAAGCATTGGAAAGATCTGATTTGATTTCATCAATTAAGCTCTCATTACTTCCTGTAATAATCAAATCATCCACGTAATAAACAATGAACACTATATCTAAATCTTGCTTTGGATGTAAAGATTAGGATCAACCTTACTCTTTATGTTAAAGTATTTAAAATAATACCGTTGAACGGCAAAAATGAATCAAGCTACCCAATAGCTAAGTAAAAATTTAAAATAGTGAGCTAATTACTAAAACCAACTGCCTGATGTAAATCACTAACTAAAATAGATCCAGTAATAGATAACGCATGAAGCTTTGAAGCAACCGCTCCTGCAAACTGAGTCCGTCGAAGAATTGAAAACGCCTGTGAACGTTGTACTGCAATAGAAATACGCTAACGGTAGAAAGAAACAATGACGGATGGTAAGGTAATGCTTTGTCCTTGGCATTTCACCATAAGCTCTGCACATAAAGATAAAAATTATTAAATTTTTTGTGTAGACAACCATATGTTTCCAAGGCAAAGGGGATGAAATTTTCATCGGGTGCCTGACGTCAGGGATCAGCAATGACAACATCTCCTAGAGTACGAATTATATTACGCGAGAGAACAAGGTCAACTCGTCGTCGAGAAGATTGTGAAGAATGCCCTGGTAAAATGTGTTTGTTCTCGAACAACATGAAAACCACTATCATGAGCAATAGCAGCAAGGGCATCACGAATGGAATCATGTGAAATAATACGTTCTCCACCTGAGGGGCACCGCATAAGATGAGTACCCAAGGAATCCAACACATGCCCACATGAACACTTAGAGAGACCAATTAACATTGGATGTGGAAGTCCCAATCTGGTTCGAAGGGCAGTTATAAACAAATCATTATTGAGTTGCAAAAGTGAAAGAACTGGACGTGCAACCAACCAAGCCCATGCACCTGGACCAGCACAAGAAAGAAGACGAGCTCGAACTGCATTAGAAGGTGAATCATTGATAAGTTGACCGAAGGAATAAGTGTGAAGATGCTCCAAAATAGTCTTCTGAGAAACTCGTTGCTGATTTGTCACCAAAAATTTGAAGGGAGGCACAAAAGGCTGTACAAGCGGTGGAAGTAAACCTCGAGCAGTGCGAAGAGCATGTTGAAAAGCAGAATTGCCAATCTCCACATGAGCCACCGTATCAAGAAGAAGAGGCTAGTTACCCTGCTGAAACCTGGAAACTAGTGTAGAGGCAACAAGAGCCCAACTTCCGAGAAAAGGTGCGATGCAAGCAGAAGATACTAGGCCAACACCACCAGAGGAGGCATGAAGAGAAATTTGCCGCTTAGAAAACTGACCTTCACAAGTGTCAAAGGTTCCTGGCCCCAAAAAGCGACCAAATACGCCCAGTAAAGTATCATCAAAATCCTGAAGTAAGGATAACATGTCAGGTGAAAGAGAAACACAACGTAAAATATAGCTAGGACGTTGAGCAAAACACTGAGTGAGAATTCCAAATGCAACCTGAGAATTTCTAAGCTTTGGCAAGAAATCAGAATGACGAGCAAATTCATCTAGCATATCCAAAAGAAACAATGAGAACACCCAATGCCTTAATCCCAAGTTGAGGAGTATTGAAACCTTCAAGGAGATATCTACTGGAAAGCCTTTTGAGCACCAAGCAACGCACTTAGACCCGTTCACTCCATTTAAAAAATGGTTTTTTAAAATGGAGTGACATGGAATGACTTGGGCTTTCAAATTTAGGGGATAAGTAGTGTATATTTTGAAATGGACCTGGCCCTTTTCCATGTGAAAACCACCCTGGTCCCTCATGGTGGCAGTCAAGTCCAAAGTCCACGGGTGTGCTAACAAAAGAGTCCACGGGTGTGCTAACAAAAGCCAGGCCAGCTGGTTTGTACTCCAAGTGCCATAAAACATTTGTGTAATTTGGGACTCCAAAGCCCCTCCAATTTTGGCTGTTTGATGAATCACGTTATCCACGCCCAAGTAACTCCAGACCCGCATTCATTCATTCATTCTGCCACCCTACCCTGCCACTTTTATTACACGTCAGTTCTACTCAGTTCTACGTTACTTTGTGATGGGTTTGTAATTTGGCGATGCATTTTAAGCATTGAACTCGTGACCACACGAGCTCTGCTCTATCCTATACTACACACTCACACACTCCTACATCCCTCAGTCAGTCACTCACAGGCACAGAGTAGAGACGTGTAGGAAGGAAGCAGCAGGGAACTCCTCCCTCACCTCATGTTTGTCAGTGCTAAAGAAATTTTGATGATCAACAGTTTACTTGGTTATATAAGTGATAAGTAGAATAGTGATTCAGTTGGGTGGGGTTACACCTTCTTGGAAGAAAAAGTAGGCATGGAAGGTAAGGTGTGTGTAGCTGCGGGGCTCTTTCTTCTCCTACTCGGCATTGCATCTGTTGCAGAGTCGGCACCTCTCGACAACCCATTTCTCCCTTCAACTGATCAGGTAGATGGATTCTCTCTCTGTCTATCTCCTGTCTCTCACAAATTTTCGGACCTTTTCTGTTGCTGTATAAGTTATCCAATCATTTTGTCTCTGGATTGTTGCATCTCTGCACGATTGCTTCTGTATAGTTTTCCGCTTCTGGGAAATCTCTTGTCCTGCTTTATGTGGAGATGACGAGTAATGTTGACTTGCTGCCGTAGCAGCCCAATGAGTCTTATTGATTGATTTTTTTCTTTCTCAGGCTTCTTGTGTGTACACAGTATACGTAAGGACAGGATCCATCGCCAAAGGAGGCACGGACTCAAATATTGGCGTTAAGTTTTATGATTCCTTGGAGAACTCAATCCTCATTGACAAGCTCATAGAGTGGGGCAGTTTAATGCCAAAAGGACACGACCACTATGAGCGAGGCAATTTAGACATATTCAGTGGCAAAGGAGACTGTCTTACTACATCCATCTGCAAAATGACAGTCTTCTCTGATGGATCTGGCCCGCATGCAGGCTGGTACAATAATTACATAGAAGTCACATCCACCGGTCCTCATATTGAGTGTGCGCAGCATCTGTTCACAGTGGAACAATGGATTGCATCCGATGCTCCTCCCTATTCCTTGAGGGCCACTAGAGACGACTGCACTTAAGAAACTCAGCTAGATAGACATAGTTAGCTCTTCACGTCTGTCTGGTTTTTTATCGACTTCCCTTTGGAGGTTTAGCAAGGATTTTGTTCCCTTGCTACGGACACTGTCATAATGTTTGCCACAATTTAAGTGTTTTCATTTGTACAACGCACATTACTGTAAATGTCATTTTCATGTGTAAATTCTGTTCTCTGCAAGTGATACGCCTGGATGCTTTAAACCGAGTGGAATCGCAAGGCCTTATCATGTGAAGAAGAGGTACTAGTCATCGGATTACTCAATGAAACCTCATACCTCAGGTCATTTTGAAGTGTGCATACAAAATTTTGAGACTCTATGAAGATATAGGAACCAGCGTTCACTGGGTCATGACTGCTTTTTGCAGATATGATAGGAATCGGTTATTTTCCATTATTTCGCTTGTTGTTGGCAGCTTTGACGTATAAATTGCAATTTACCTGTTATCTCTTATACCTACCTAGTATGATGTCACCAAATCTTGGCAACCAAAATTTTGGAAAGCCATGATAAAAAAACATTTTTATCCCTCTCAGCATTTCACTAGCTATTTTGTAATCAGTCTTGCACTAACCAGTTAATTGTCCACATTGATTTGATTAGCTTTGTAATGCTGTGACAAGAAGTTCATGAGGGCACAATCGAGTTCATATTAGTTAGATTCTGAAACTTCCAACCTTCATCCTTGTAAGTTTCATACCTTTTATATAGTATGACAAGATATGGATGGACTGTCGCAGAAAAACGGCTATACTCTCTTCAGCCATTAGCTTCTATTCTCCGCAATGCTTGATCTTGTCCTTGTTAGCTTTTTTCCAAATAAATTGCGAGAAAAGTCTGCAGATGACCTAAACATAATGAATTTTGACACCATCATTTGCTTGCATTGTCTGCTTATCTTGTGAAACAAACATGGAGTAATGTAGACCTAAGGTATTTCTAACAACTGATTTTGACAAAATTAAAGTAACATGAATATGATTTTGTTGGAACATTGAGGATACACCTTCCTTTCCAGATAAAGGGTAATATTTTTCTGGTAGTATCTAACCTTATAAGTTAATTCATGCTTTGAATTTCACTGAAAAACTATATACAGATTTGGATTCTTTAAAACATCTTATATGAAATTTGTTAAGGGATTGTGAAAACGTTTTCACAAACTTTTCCTTCAGCTTTCTAACATCCAGGGTAATCTTTAAGAATGGCCTTAAAGTGTCGTTTGGCAAATAATATTAAACTAGTGTTAACATTTGGCTTGTATAGGCTGGTCAAATGCACAGTTTGGATGGTTTTTTCACTATGCCTGTCAAAAGAAATTCTTTATTAAGGAGCAGAGCGCCGTTTTCGTCGAACTGATTCCTAAGGAAATACCTTAGAAACTGGTATCTATGCTCAGTAGGATCTATGAACCAGCTAGACTAACTGAATATAATTATACTACTCAGGAGCATGCAATATTGAAAGCATCCATAAATTGCCAGACATTCCCTCAGAAAGGTAATCTGCATATAAGACTCTTGTTTTATAGATAAGCCGTGTCCTCTTAAGTCATGCAATTGCCTCTCAAAGTTTGAAGCTTCGACAAAGCCTTCATAACACGATCTTTTTGTGAGATTCTATCAGATACACCATTTGTTCTTAATTTACAATAACAAGCTCACAGAAACTTTCTTAGCTATAAATAATGGAGTTACCATTGCCAAGAATGCAACAACATGGTGGTAGAACATATCTCAGTGGCCTCAAGAATCATGCATCTCAAAATCTCAATGGTTGTGAAATGCATCTTAAATAACCATTTTCTTGACATAAAAAAGGTCTTTCCATTTAAGATAGAAGCTCATTCATCCAATTATTTCCCACATTCCTGTGACTTTCTCGTCCTAAAATGACTACTCTCAAAGATGCTGACCGTCACAGTCATACCTCCTAATGCCTTATCACGCAGTTTCTACTCATGTACTGAATGGATCCAGCCAGAGAAAAGGGCCAAAACCAGTGCAGTATAATCTGCATGCCCCAGAGACTGGATTTAAGAGTGCACATGTTGCTTTGTTCCAGTATTGCTGTTCAGTGGACGATACTCGTGATTCTTCAGTACGGAATTATATTGATTACACTCACCTCTAGGATCTTATCCACCTCAATCAATCAAATGCCTCTTTGATGTCAGCCTCTACTTATTACCAAGTGGCTCCTGCTTTGGCTACCTTAGACTCCACTTCTGGTTGTTGACCCAATAGATGGCAGTCCTCATCATGCAAACCAATCTTTCCACTGAAATATTGTCTAGTTGCAACTGCACAACTAGGTTGAAAAGATCTACTATTTATGTCATTGTAGAAGTGTCAGGGTTTATCACTCTCTTAGAGAATAAGCTGCTTTTTGGAACATTGCAATCAGTCCTGGAAGGTAGCTAGGATTGCTTGAAGTATGGTGTGAACATATTTGAACTTACAAAAAATGCAGGCAGAGAGAGAGAGAGAGAGAGAGAGAGAGAGAGAGAGAGAGAGAGAGAGAGAGAGAGAGAGAGAGAGAGAGAGAGATCGAGATCTCGATGTCTCTTCTTACCATGTACGCTAGAGATGATAAAACGAGCACATCCAAGAGTCTATAAACATGGTGGGAGCAAACTTGTGTCTCCTGAACAGAACAATGAGCTAAATGATAATTATAGAATAGAACTTTTAAATAGCGGTATCACAACCCTTTTAAGAATATGAAAATTATAAAAATCACTGATGTGGACAAGTTCTGGGTACAATGATTTCTATACTACTCAGATATGGGATCAACTATAATGAAAAACTGATCTGATATGTGAGCAGCTCTGAGACAGCTACATTGTGTCATGTGCAGAGTAAACTATGAGATATTCTAAAGAAGTGTTGTCACTTGTCAACAGTATGAACAGCGTGACAATACCTGTACACAGCAATATGGGTGTACTTGTCCTATGCAATGCTTTTCTTGAATGAGCGACTATATATGATGCTTCAATGTTTTCTGCTTCATACAGTGGACTCATTGCAACTACAAGGACCTGGGGCTTTCTACATCCATAAACAAGATAATAGAGGTACACTGTCTGGTTTAAGCCAAATAGAGACCCAGACAATGCTTCTGCATGACTTCAATGAGCTCCTTTTTATGCTTGGAGTATAAGCTCTGCAAAAGTGCAGCTCATAAGGGAAAGATACCTCAGTATATTTTCAGCGCTTTTGTTCAACCTTTGACTTTCCTTCAAAAAACTCCCCAAGTAGTCGTTCTAAATCTTCAGGAGTGTACTTGATGTACTTTTGAGGATTCTTCCCACTCTCCAAGATGGCACTGACAAGTTATATGTATGTTTATGTTAAATATCAATAAAACCATACTCAACAGCTTAAAAAAGCAAAATTTCCAAAATTTGTCATCAGCATGACTAATCAGAATGAAACTTTGCCTGAGAAAACAGATAGCCTGTTCATTGGAAGTTTCCAAACCAGTGTCCAAGGAGAGAACCTCATGTGCATGCTAAGCTGATAGCTCTAGATAAGTTGACACCCACATGTATGCATTAAATAAGCCGTGAACTTCAAACCTGAAGCGCTTCAAAAAACTCCGGTATGCAGGCAGAAGGACTTCGGCAACAGCAAGTCGAACAGCCTCTCGCAATTCAGTGTCAGGTATGGTCCATTGTGATTGTCTCTGATGTAGTTCCTCAAATATAAGGTTGAAATTTTTAAATCTGCAAAGGAGCCATCTTAGCACCACATAACATTGACACAGTGACAAATGCTACGAAGAAAGAAGGCAGCTAAATTACTAGGAAGGACATGATGGGCCCAAATACTATAGTCAAATTTTGATGCATCCATTGAGATGCTTGGAGTAAACAGTAAGAAGAAGGTGCAGAGATAAGGAGGATCTCAAATTACAAAGATATAGCAATCTAAGAGCACGAGTAATCAAGAAGAGTTGAAAGAGGATATGCTATCTACAAAGAAACTGTGCAAGAGATGTAGCTCTGCAGAAACAGAGACTAACATAAATTGTCACTAAGGTTCCAACCAAAAATGTAAACTTTCACCTACAATCACAAAATGGCTCCTACATACCAAAACCAGCATCAAAGCAGAACAGGTTATGCCACGAGTTTTATTCATGACTTCCGAATAGAGCTATTGCACCAACCTTTCTTTCAATGTAGCTTTTGAAATTCCACTATTACTGCCATCAAGGCCTGCTGTTATTCCACCACTTCCTCCTGAAGAAGATGATAATCCTTGCCCACTGAGGCACTGAAGGACCTGATAGATTGAAAAGGAAACAGTGAAGAGTGAAAATAAGACAAAGAGCATGTAAAAAGTAGACAGAGGACTCATGTGCAAAATGAAAAGACTCTATAGAGGCCTGACTAAGCAGAGCTTGCAAAATATACTCTCCAGGTCACTCAGAGGATATCTTTAAGAATCTCTTGAAAAGATACGCCTGCATAAGGTGCTTTCTGTAGTGTGACAACATTTGCACACGAACCTAGGAGTCATCAATGAAGGACTAGATCTTTAGCTCATTGAGAAAGCCTTCAAAAGATATCAGGAAAACTCCTTTTGGATTTAATACATGCTATAAAGAGCTGATGAAAATCAGAATCTGAACTTGAGGTCACCTCAGGTGTATCCCACAATAGTGAGGTTACTTAAGGCTCGTGCTCTCCAATAAAAGTTTTGTGCTGTCATAGCTTCAGATCTTTTTTTTTAAAGTATAATGTCTCTTGTAACCTGGCCCAAATGGTAGCTGATGTTTTTTCACAAAGGTACAGTTCTCTCTCACCTGGAGGGAGCCTCCTCTAACACAACACCCAAAATTACTCTGTTCTTTAATTATTGTGTGTGCTTTTAAAAGATTGAAAGCATACAAAAGGTACAAACTTTTATTTTCCAGCTACAGTACCTCACATTTCCTTTAAGCATAACAAACTTATCTCACTGAATTTAGAAACTTATCAATGGCATCAACTAGGTAGAGTGGATGATCCTATCACTGAACAACCGTGCATCTTTCTCCAACCAGATACATGTGTGACCATCATTATAAATATTCAAGTACAGTGTACCCTATTATATTGTTACCCCCAAATAGTTTAAATTCTCTCATTGTTACAAAAAGTTACCAGGTAATAATTCAAAAAGTTACTATTTATTGAATGTCAGAAACTGGTTAATTCTTTTTTCATTATAATGCATTTGAGAAATGCTAATGGCATCATAAGAACACAGGGTAGGGTGGAATCAATGGTCATAAAAAGATTTTAGGCAACCTTGTAACAAACCAGCACTTCTATGGAAGTACTGATATTAGAAAACCACCTACAAACCTACAAGGTTGCCCATCCTTATCTAAACTCATGGCCCATAACTAGTTAAGAGCAGGCCCAACAATGCAACCATGTCCTTAACTATGCATGCGCCAAAAACTAGCAAATTGAAGCCCTTATTGAAAAGTTCATTAAAGATTGATTCTAGCTACGATTCCTGATTGTGCATGCGCAATTTAAGGCACACTTGATCCTAGCTACAATTCCTAGTTTTACGGCTAATCGGTTTTCCCAGCAAAATTTACCATGTACAAGCTCCTGAACAAGATTTCCCAATTCCAATCAACCACTAGTTTTTTGATAGGGATTTCCTTGCCATATAGGTGCATTGGGCTATTGGGGGTGAATAAAAAACAAATGGTGACTTCTTGCCATCGTCATCCCAGGTCCCAGCTATCATTTTTTCCAGTTTTCCCAAATCCCAACATGAGCCATTTTTCACAGCTACAACTTTCAAGCCACGATTTTGCTACAGACTTTCCAAGATCCCGGCTACGTTTTTCAAGCTACGTTTAAGCCATGGAGCCGTCGTTTTGCCAGCTATGGAGCCGTCGTTTTGCCAGGCGCATCTTTAGGGTTTCCCGGCCACATGAAGCCCATAGGGAATATTTGTTTTTAACTTTCAAAGAAGAAACTGAATGTATTTAACAAATCTAAAGGAATCTATTTCTGTACAAAACGGCATTCCATAAATGCCCATTTTGTACGCCACGATAGACAATGCTTGACTAGAGAGTACAGCTTAAGGCAAGCATAAAGGGTTTTTGTTTTCATTTCTAGCTTGATTTCCAACTTTTTGTCAAACTGCAATTGTTATCTCAACTATAGATTTGATATGCTTTGCAAGTTTCCTATTGGTCTAGTCAGTATTTCTAGCATTATTGTGTTATCGGGACTATTGCTGGCCAATAATCGGACTTTTCACTTTTGAAAAGAGGATACTTGAATTTTAGCAACTTGGATCTCTCTGACTTCCTCTTCCTTCACATTCTATGGTTTCTATCCATTGCACTTTGGCACAATGTGCTCAGTTTCAACATGAAAAGTTCCCATGTCCTCTATAAAAACAAATTTCTTATCAGCTCTTTGTTTCTCCTTCAAACATCAACATGAAGCCATGTCTTTGTCCATCAAATAGCTCTTTGAGGTCACTCACACGACACTGAGGTAAAACATCTTAAGAATAGCACTCTGCAAATCAGATTTATTTCCTCTTTATGATGCGCGTTTCCTGCAGAGGACCGTTTGTCTTTCCTATCAGAGAAGCTTGATCAAATGTGAAGGCACAATACTAACCTTGCCCCAAGCAGATCGTTGATAAGTCGTTGCATGTTGTTGAACAATCCGGCGATGTCTTTGAACCCAGTCATCCCCCAACAGATCCTTTGCTTCTGATCTGCAGTGAACATTGTAATGACAAGTTTTTAACTAACACCAAGTCTTTAAGAGCAAAACACTGAATGCAAGAAAAGAAGAGATATCAACCTCAAGGCTCAAACCGCAGGTAAGCAACTCATTTAATTGCTTATTATCAAGAAAGCTGGAAAATTCACTGAAAATCCTTAATGCTCAGTGCTTAGTGAAAGGAGCCAAAATACCGGTCAGAATAAGACTCACCGCCGAACTGAACGAACTATGTAGTGAATATTGTTCATTAGAAAAAGTTGTGTCAAAGCTGGATCCTTGTACTGCTTTGATTTACCATCAAGATTGTTTTGAAGAGCAGACATAATCTTTGTTGTTGCTTCTGCTAAATGCGAATTCACTTTATCGGTCTTCTCATCCTCTCCAAAGAGTTGCTTTAGGGTTATTTGATAGCTGCCAAAAATTGCAAGTCATGCTTTTTAACCTTGGATAATCAAACATCACCTAACACTAGCCTGAGTCATTGCTGGACCCATCCATTCATTGACCTTGTATAAGAAATATGACATCCAAATAAATGGACGAGAAAAACAATCACAGCATGTAACAATGCAGCTACTATTGAAACAAAAAGACACAAAAGGGCAGGCTTAAAAATGTGTTAAGATGCCACATGCAAGCATTTAGTAGGAAAACATAACTCATAGTTGTAAACATTGAAAGCAGCTCCTTTTATTTTGGATTTTAGGGTCAACTGTATACTTACTCAAAGAGAAATTTCACATAATTGATAACATAGCTTGTCAGGGGGTGGACTGTGCCATCAAAAACTGGTGTCTTGGTTGCATCTTTTTCAACAGCCTCTAGAAAGTCATCAAAAGTGTCTTGAGCAGTTTGTGCAAGCCTTTTTGATAACCCTATGGCAGATTCACGAATGTGAGCCGAAGCATCCCCTGAAAAAATAGATTCAATCTGCAGCAAAATTACCAGGTTAGACCAAAGAACCGCAAGCAACCGTCAATGTAGCAGTTTCAAACTTTAGACAGTCAAATCTCCAAAATGGTGCTGCAATTGACCAGAATTGACCAGACAAGACAAGTGAGAAATGTGAGCTTGATGTACCCTTTGTAACCATTAAACAGGGCTTTTTTTAACGTAGGATGATAATGCCAAGTTAAACAAACAACTAGAATAAGGTACTAAATCATCTCCATAAACTGTAAAACAGATCACAAGAAATGCTGCATGACTGAAGGTGAAAGTTAATGATAATACAGTTCTAACTGGATCCATTTTGATAAAACTAAGGACCACATGGCAGTGTGTGGGACTCATGTGAGCACTAAACCCTATTTTTGTGTGGGACCGAGGTGATGTTTTCTCCTTAACTTTGTATCGGACCACTTTATTGGGACGAAGGGATTGGGTGCCAATTCCTACTACTGACATGGTATTTATTCCTTTGCAGCAACATTGTTGTGACACTCTTTATGTCATGTGTCAAACCCAATCAAATAGCCATAATAATGAAACTAAAGCTAGAATCAAGAGAAGGACAAAGCATTCATGTTGATATAACCATGAAACACAAATCACAAATAGAGTTAAGATCAAGAGGATGGAAGCAAATCAATACAAAAGGATCGTGAAATTCATGTGGATTGGGCACATGAGACCTAGCAAGCTCTATTCCCAAGGCTCACATTCACAAAGAAGAAGCTAAGCTCTCTCATTTGCAAATAGCCAAAAGATTCCAAAAGTGATGTCTTTTGCCAACTTATAGACAATGCCCTTAACTTAACTAAACATAACTATCTTGAAGGATAGTTAGCCCTTGTTAAGTCTTATTATGTGTACTTTGGACCCTTGTTGGCCTATCATCCTTATTTAAGTACTTTGGAGGACAAAGAGGGAACCGCCTTATTACTAAAGCTATAGTTCCTTTTGGGCCTAACAAAGCTTACATTGGATATTATAATGCATTGGTAAGCACTGATGTACTAAAAGAACATGACACTCCCCCTACTTAAACATTTTTGTCCTCAAAACTAAGACGCTTGTTTGATCAGCTTGATCACCTCAGTTAAGTAACCATGATTGAGGATGTCATGTCCAAAACTTGTTACATTGTTGTAGATCTAAAGCTGTCGAATTGAATCCATTTGTTAGCTCAGTGGTTCTCAGTAATTGTTAGTGCTACAGTTTGGGCTATCAACTCTATGGATGATGATCACTTTTGCAATCATTTCACTGGAGATGTGAGTGCAATGTGCATACAGTTGGGGGCATAAATATTGGGCCCTTATCGGCGTGCATCACCCCCCCATTTTTATCTACGGGGGGGTGCAGGGGGGGAGCGCCCCCTGCTACTGTCGCCGGGGGGGTCAAGCAAAAAACGAGGTACAATTGCTCTACAGTTCACTGTCTCTGTCCCACTAGAATCATCTGTGATCGTAACAAATAGGCTAGAGGTTAGTTTTGAATTTTTATTCTTGACAGAACCCAACATGGATTAATACACTTAAACTGGACCGAATTGTACCTGAAACATTTGGCAAACTACACAGTAATAATGCTCTTAATTAGAGCTTTCATCTGATATCCATATTGCCCAAAAAAAAAAATATGATTCTGAACGTTTCTACAAAAATTCTTGAACGCGATTCTAGACCGCGTTTCAGAATCAAAGTGCAAATATGGTTTAAAGATAATAAGAAACTAAAATACATCCAACTTAAGATGGGGGGTTCCTAAAATAAAATTATAAAGTGAATTGAATAAGACTTTGAATTCCATTAAACATTGTTGTGCCCATTAAAGACTAGAAAAAACAATGAAAATTGCAAAAAATTTAAGACAAATTTTTCTAGCGATCACTCTTATGGATCATTCATGTACATGCTCATAAAAAATTGAAAGAGAGCGTAAAAAATTAAAAATGTCAAAAACAAAGTCCTTCCTACAGCCACCGAGGCTCGTGGGCTGGCGCGGAACTGCCTTAGTGTCCAGGTGAGAACAACAGGGAAGAGAGAGGAAAACAACAGCTGGCTCGTTTTATGGTACCTTTCAGTTACGAATAGAGCCACAGCTGATCTAGAGCTAAGCTATGAAAGCATCACATAAGCAAGACTTAAGCTATGAAAGCAGCACATAAGCAAGACTTAACCCTAGAAAGCAGGAAAGAGAGAGATTAAGGAGGCTAAAGAGAGACATCAATATCATCAGCTGATTAACAAATGACACAGTTTCCCTACTTATAGCCAAGAGGAAGCCCTAAAAGGAAGCTTCCGGTGGCTAGGGCCCAATTGGGAGGGATAATAGTGCGCCCTCCAAGAAGGCCCCCACTCTCCAGTAATATGTCCAAATGGCCTAATAATGAATAATAAGGCCAAAGGCCAACCATATAGTCTAAGTGTCACTAATGAATAAAAAAGGGCCCAAGGCCTGCTTATGCATAAAGTAAAGTAAATGTAAATGGACGCGGCGAATGTAATGAGCCAAGTCCATAACTCTCCTCGACACAAAAAAAAGACCCAACTGCCGAAAAGAAACTGGATCAAACAGCAGCAAGCCCTGGTGCATCAACAACTAGAGCAGCATCTGATGTAGAGGAATCAACAAGTGCAGCAAGGGCACGATCCTGATCCGCAAGTGATGGCGTATGATAAAAGACATCAATAGGCTCCCATGTGGCCTCCTCAATAGGACAACCATCCCAATGGATTGAAAACTGAATCTGTCGGCAACGTCGACTATGGTGAAGGCGAACCTGGTGCATGGCAGCTGGTAAGAAAGGGAACAGCTCAGGATCAACATCATGGCGACGAAGGAAACATCTCAGCCGTGTCATCAAAAACCAAGCAATATGGAACAACCAGGAATGCCAAGGAACCAGAAGAAGATCAAGCAGCAACCAGGAGTGCCAAGGTATCTGTAATGCCCAAGCTAGTAGAGGACATCATACCAAGGTATCCAAAAAGCCCAAGAAGGTAGAACTGCATCAGCAACAGGAAGCCAATAAGGAGACTGGAAAAGAGATGGACACTCATCGCGAACAGCCGCATGATACACGTAACCATCAACCATATGTGCAAGGTGCCCCAAGAAAAGATAGCAGCATCGGAAGACTAGCACCAAGGAGATCATCCTGACAAAGGATAGCTAAAATGGAGAAATATGCACCAACATGGTCAAAAGCCCAAGGTATCCATAGGGCCCATGAATGAAAAGTAGCAATGGTATACGGTACCCATCTAAAAAGACACGATGCATGAAAATAGTAGCAACAAATCTAGAAATAGTAGAGGCCCCAACTGACAAACTGTAGGCGAAAAACTCATCCAGAAAGGCCTCATATGGACATACCAATCCATCATAGGATACACCAAAAACGGATGGAGAATCGGATGAGCCATCGGAACTGGCCGCAAGTGTAATCCCAAAGTACACACCAGGAGCACAAGTGAGGAACAGAAGAAATGCACTGGAACGAGGAACAGGATCCGCAACATCAGTAGCAAGAATCGGAGCAATATCCACGTGTAGCTAGGAATGAGTATCAAAGCACATATGAGCAACACTGAAGTATATGGCGGCAACATCCCCAAAAACTATCCAAGAGAGGAGAAGGAATTTTCTCAAGGTACCCTGATGGTCTTGGAACACCAGAACAAAGTGGTAACTCAGCATCGGAGACCAAGCGATATGGAGCAACTTGAAATGACAGGGAACCAGAAGATCACCCAGACAAACAATAGCTGGAACGGAGGCAATAACCCAAGCCATCAGGATATGCCAAGCCTGACAATGAGCAACAATCCAAGGAACAGATAGAGAGCCACATGCATAATCATAGAGATATCCGCACCATAGGCGATCAGTAATATGGAAAAACCAGCACCAATCAACAGGTCCAAATGAAAACCAAGCTACATGTAATAACCAGGAATGCCATATATCCATAGCTGAAAATGAAGCAGTAGTGTGAGCAATAGGTCCAAATGAAATCCAAGCGATACGTAATAACCAGGAATGCCAAATATCAAGAGGTAAAAAGGAATTAGTCGCATGAACCCAAAAGTGTATACCATCCACATGGACTGCAGCAAACCTATATGTAGAAACACCAGGAGACGGAAGGATGTTCGTGTACTCATCTAGAAAGATCCCAGCATATAAATACCCTAGATAAGTAATAGTGACCATCTGGCAAATATTCTCGGATGAAAAATGTATAACAGTAAGGGCCAAAGGCGCATGAATCATGTCAGGAACCGTAGAAATATCATGAGGCAGATCACAAACCTCAAGCAGAGATCCATGGAGTAAAGCACGAAAGAAGATACAACCTGATCACCAATAGCGAGGGAACCATCAAACGTGGACCCATGAAGAACCCCATAGAAATTAGTAGAAACATCGGCCATAACAGACTCAAGAGATGGAGATATAGAGACCAATGGAGAAGATACTGCACCAACCACCGAACCAGGAGGGCTATCTGAAGTATGTGCAAAAGCAATAGTAGAAATACCAGCAAGGTATACGGCCTCAATATCAATGAAACCAAGAATGACCACTGAATACGATATATGTGAATCACGACATATAGGTGCAAGGCACACAACAAGAACCTGTAAATCCGAAGTAGCATCAACCTGAGGAAGAGGACCCACGGATGGTGAAAGAAAAGCAGCAACTGATGTACTCTGAATGGAAAGAAGAGCTGCATCGTCAGCCTTTGGCAGGCTACGCATAAACTGCTTCCCGATAACCAACTGGAAGTCTCCCTGAGAATCAATGCCAACAAGTGAGTGTGTAACTGCATCATGTACAAATGTCAATGTTTGATGTGTCAAGTCCAGTGTAACGGCTCCAAGAGATGCAAACCAATCAGCACCAAGGATAAGATCATAATGCTCCATAGGAATAATGTAAAGAACTGCCTGTCCAGAAAAATCTTCAATGCGGTATGGTAAACGCTGAAACATCTAAGAACTAAGAAAAGAATGGGAACTAGCAACCTCAACTGTGAGAGGCTGTGAAGCAGGAACAGGTGAAGCACGGATCCGACTAGTGATATAACTGCTAATAAAAGAATGAGTGCTGCCAGTATCAACTAAAGCAATATACTCACGACCTGTAAGACGTACACGTAACCGAATGGAGTGAGGACTAGGACACCCTATCCAAGTAGCATAGGCAAGCTGAGCATGGCAAGTAGCAGGAAGTAAATCAGTGGAAGGCTCAGAGGATAGGTCAGGCTCATCAGAAATATGAATGTAGATATCGGAATCATCTGGAGTAGTGCCCTCATGGTAAAAACCAGCAGTAGTAGTAGGGAGAGGCTGACGGCAATCACGGGCAAAATGGTCAGGACTCTTACAACGAAAGCAAAGACGCTGTTGCTGAAGGTCAGCGAACTCTGCAAACGTGTAACGTCGGACAAAAGCAGGTCGAGGAGTCGGAGGACGAGGAGACGAAGGGACAATGGAGAGAGCTGGAACAGAAGGGGCAGGTGTAGGGGTGGACGTAGCGGAAAAAGATGAAGCAGAAGGATGAGGTCGGGAGAAGCAGGAAGGAAGAGTGTCAGAGTACTTATGCTGTAAAGTACTGGCAAGAGACATCGCCTCAACAAGTGTGGGAGGACGGAAGGAAGAAACATCATAACGTAAAGCACCACGAAGCCCAGCAATGTAACGAGAAATAAGCTCAGTGGGCTGTAGATCTGTGAAAAAATAAGAAAGCTCCATAAACTGATCTGTATAAGAAGCAAGATCACTGGTCTGAGTGAGACTACAAAATGTATCACATTGGCGGTCGAGCCACTGAGGGTCAATCATAGCATGACGGAGGTCACGGCGAAAAGTATGCCATAAATGGAGGCCTTCCCGACCAGGATTAGCTCTATAAACTCGCCACCACGTGGCGGCGCGTCCATCTAAATGTAAAGCAGCCAACTGGATCTTCTGAGGATCAGTCTTAGCCTAATAATGAATAATAAGGCCAAAGGCCAACCATATAGTCTAAGTGTCACTAATGAATAAAAAAGGGCCCAAGGCCTGCTTATGCATAAAGTAAAGTAAATGTAAATGGACGCGGCGAATGTAATGAGCCAAGTCCATAACTTTTCGAATCGCCTTTTCGAACCGTGTTTGAATCGGACAAGAACCGGCTTCTCCAGGTTCGAACCGGCGAATCGGTTTTAGGGTTTTTCTTCCCCCCTCCCTCAATTTCTACCTTCAATTATGTCAAAAACAAGTGCTTTCTTAGTGTTAATGGATAACATGTAGATTATAATTCTGAATTCCGGAACATGGAATCATCATTAGAATCACAAATGCAACGGATCGCGATCCGAAACAAAAACGTTCTGGATCCCGCAATGCCAGCGTTCCGGGACCAGAAACGTGGTCTCGGAACGTGCAAAAAAAATGCAAATTTTTTTATGCAGGCCACGAGCAGGCAGCACGCGGCCCACATGAAATTTTTTGCATTCTTGGAGAGAGAGAGAGAGAGAGAGAGAGAGAGAGAGAGAGAGAGAGAGAGAGAGAGAGAGAGAGAGAGAGTAGCCATCTTGGAGCATTGTTCAGTGTGTGATCAGCATGGTGGCAGCGACGAGGCAGTGGCATTTCTCTCCAAGACGGTTTTAGATAAGTTTTGGCTTCACATCTTGGAAGCTCATGGAAGGAGCTGTAGGCAACGTAATGAAATGGTTTTTAGTTTCGATTCATTTGTTCTGAACCCCACAGACATGCTCATGCTGTTAGTTTTCCCCATTATTGCTTGTAGCAAAAGATATGAATCTCATCTCATGCCCCTTTTCCATGTGTTTGCGGCTCTTTTGTAAACTGTCATGTAGTTATCCGATTGAGGTGCAGATTGAGGCTAAACTGTGTTTCTTCATGCCCACAAACATGCTTGTGCTATTAGTTTCGACTGTTATCGCTTGTAGAGAAAGTTTTCAATGGCATGTCCAAATCACGTGTGTTTTTTAGGGTTTAGGGTTGAGTTGCAGTCCGAAGTTGCATTGTGTTTTTTCATTCCCATAGGAATGCCTAGGATGCTTGTTTTGATGAGTTCAAGGTCCAGGACACGTTTTGAAGCTTGAACCTGTTGTCGATGCAACAAAATGGCAGTTTTTTTTTTATGTTGGGTTTAGGGTTGTTGTAAGCAATTGAATGCTGTGAATGAATATGTGGAATCCGAATGTTGTTGCTACCAACGGAATGTACTGACATGTGATTGCTTGCTTCCTCTTTTGCAGGTATGATACATTGACAGATTCACACGATGTCGGTCCTTGGTAGAGGCATTTGGTCCGAGGTTGAGTTGACAGAGGGGGATGTGGCTATGCACCAGGCATCTAGTGCCCGTAGATGGAGATGCCTACATTGTGGTGGGGTCTTTACTGGTTCTCTTACCACGGTCAGGGCCCACTTACTACGGCTCACTAGGCCAGAACGACGGGGGATGGGCATATCCATTTGTCCCCGCATATCAGATACAGAGGTGGAGAGATTGATGGACACATACAGGCTCGATGGTACGTCTCTTGAGCCATTAAGACCATCTCAGAGCTCTTTTCATGGGTCAGTGGCAGGAGCAGGGACTAGAGTAGGTCCAGGACCTAGTGCAGGTGCAGGGCCTGGAGAAGATTTAGAGGCAGGGCCTAGTCACAGGGGGGGGGGGGGGGGATGTTCCTAGAGCTACCAGCACACATGTAGCAACGAAACAGTCCGCAGAAGCGTTTTGGGCTAGCGAGAGAGGAGAGAAAGAGGGCGGGAGAGAGAGTTATGGTGAGTGAGGGAGAGAGAGCTATGGTGGGTGAGGGAGAGCTATGGATTGCATGTGGGTGGGTTATGGCGTGTGTGTGTGTGTGTGTGTGTGTGTTGATTTGTGTGTGTGTGGGGGGGGGGGGGTTAGTTGATTTGTGTGTGCATGTGTGTGTGTGTGGTGATTTGTGTGTGTGTGTGTGTGTGTGTGTGTGTGTGTGTGTGTGTGTGAGAGAGAGAGAGAGAGAGAGAGAGAGAGAGAGAGGATTTGTGTGTGTGTGTGTGTGTGTACGAGACATGGTGTGTAATAAGTCCCCCAAGACTCCCAACCGAGATAGAGCTTCCTAGAACACCGAGGGAGGATTGCAGTAGACGAAACCGTCCCAACCAAACCTAGACCCAATACTGGTCTAGCCCCCGAGCAATCCAGGAGATAGGCAAGCCACAGGAAGAGTGCTTCACAAACTGACAGCATAATGGCCACAGACTCTTCCATAATCCTCATAGACACTGGTGAGGGTATATATAGAGATATAGCCAACCCCACCTGCCCATGCACTGAATCCACATGGAAGCACTCTAATTGATCATGCCAATCCCCCATGCATGTCCACTGCATGTAGGTACCCCTAACCCATAATAGTCAAGACTCATGCATAAGCACATTGCATGTACATCCTATCCCATACTAGGATGCAACACACATGCCTATACCGCATGCGGGTGTGACCCCCATGGTCCTACTCGACTACTATCCAGATTAGGCCTGCCCCCTACGACCAAGACAGCCCCTAATGGTACAAACCCCCATTAGGGCCGTAACAGTGTGTGTGTGAGTTTAGGGTTTAGGGTCTGCGTGCTTGGGTTTAGGGTTCGCGCGTCATACCGATATCACATATCAGTACCAATATCGGATCGACGCGCCAGAGGTAAAGAAAATCCAGAGCATTCGTACATTCGCGCATCACACCGATATCGCAGATCCATACCAATATCGGATCCACGCGCGCGAGCTAAAGAGAATCTTGAGCAGTCGTAAACTCGCGCGTCGTACCGATATCAGGTGTACAACCAAATATATATAGTTCTGTGGTGTGATAAAATTTGGAGACAGGTTGTGTGCTCAGACTGAGCCATTTTTTGTGATCCGGACTCATCTATCCAGTAATGGCAACTCTAAGCGAGAGTGTCCTCAATGAGTCAAGCAAATTGGAAGGTGCCGGCAACTATGCAGTTTGGAAATTCAAACTGAAGAACATTTTGATGGAAAAGGAGCTATGGGAGATCGTGACAGGTGAAGAGACAAGGCCAGTGATTGAAGAAGATCAACGGGCATTTGACAGGAGAAAACGGAAAGCCCAAAATGTCATCAACTTATCAGTTAGAGATGCGATTATTCCCTATATTTCGGATTCAGAAGGACCAAAAGAAGCATGGGATACATTGAAGGCATTGTTTGAAACAACAAATACATCTCGAATACTATTTCTAAAGACGAAGTTGCATACAATGCGGATGGATGATGGTGCAACTATTGCCGATCACATACTGAAGATCAAAGAAATTCGTGACCAATTAGCAGCAGTTGGAGAGCGAGTACAAGATCCTGAGATCGTACGATTGACATTGAATAGTCTGAGTGAGTCACATCAGATGTTTGTGACGAGTATAGCCACAAGAGAAAATCTTTCAACCTATGAAGAACTAGGTGGATTGCTTTTGCAGGAAGAGCAACGTCAAGAGAACTTGAATCATCGTAACAGGGGCTATGATCAAGCTCTTGCAGTTAGAGGACGAGGTGGAAGATTTGGCTGTGGAAGGTATCAATCGAGAGGAGGAAACTCAAGCCGGGGATCATTTCAACAATTTCATGAGCAAGTCAAGGCCGAGGTCAAGGACGCGACTATTCAAGACAAAATAAACCTGGAAATTGTAGGTACTGCAACAAACCTGGCCATTGGGAGCGTGAATGCTTCAAGAAACAGAAGGAGATAGAACAAAGAAAAGGCAAATGGCAAGCGGGCAATTATGCTGATCAACATCAATTTGATGATGATTATTATGAAGACAATTATGCTGATGAACATCAATAAGATGATGATCAATATGAAAATGATATAGGTGAGAGTTCAAACTTGTTCATTACAACATTAATGACAACTGATGAAGTTAAGGATACCTGGTACATTGATAGAGGTGCGTCCAAGCACATGACTTCAAGGAAAGAGTGGTTTTCAAAACTCAAGGAAACTCACAATGGTGATGAAGTTGGACAAGGCGATGGCCAATCACTATCTGTTAAAGGATTTGGAGTGGAACAAGTGAAGTTAGCCAGTGGGAAGATAAAGTGGATAAGCAATGTGCAATATGTACCTGGCTTAGCTAACAATCTACTATCTGTTGGGACGATGGCTGATCAACAACTCAAGGTTGAGTTTGACAGCGACAAATGTCTTGTCAAAGACATCAAGAATCACCACAAAGTGATTGCTACAGGAGCTAGAGTCAACAGGAGTTGACTCTACAAATTGAATGCGAGATCTTTTACTCAAGCTATGGTAAGCACTGTTGATAGTCAAAGTGACCTTTGGCATCAAAGGTTTGGTCATATTAGTGCTCAAAGCTTACAAATCCTTAAAAGAGGTAATCTAGTTGTTGGATTGCCTGATATCTCTTTTGAAGGAAAAATTTGTGAGGGTTGCATTTTGGGAAAACAGCATAGAGAGAGATTTCCCAAAGATGGAGCAAAAGAGCCAATGGCATTCTTGATCTTGTTCATAGTGATCTGTGTGGACCAATACAAACGAGGTCCATTAGTGGTTGTTACTGTTTCATCACATTCATTGATGACTATAGTAGACATATCTGGATTTATTTCATAAGCAGAAATCTGATGCTTTTGCCAAGTTTAGAGAGTTCAAGGCTCTAGTTGAAAAACAAACAGGTTGTTATATTAAGACCCTCTTATCAGATGGTGGAGGTGAGTATTTTTCAACAGAGTTTATGAATTTTTGCAAGGATCAAGGGATCAAGAGACAAACTACTGCACCCTATTCAACACAACAGAATGGAGTTGCAGAACGGAAAAACAGATCCATTGTGGAGATGGCTAGGGCAATGCTTAAGAGCAAGGGTTTGCAAAATACTTTTTGGGCAAAAGCATGCAACACAACTACTCATATCTTGAATCGGTGTCCTACGAAGTCCGTGGAGGGTAAAAGACACCTTACGAAGCTTTTATTGGAAAGAAACCTAATGTTTCTCATTTACGAGTATTTGGTTGTGATGCTTACGCTCATGTGCCTGATGAAAAACAGAGGAAGCTGGATGCAAAAGCTGTTAAGTGTAATTTCCTTGGATATGATGAAAGAGCCAAGGCATACACGATGTATGAAACAGATGCACAAAAGATCGTGATTTCCAGAGATGCTACTTTTGACGAGATGGGTCAAAATGACCAAATAAAATTGACAATTGGAGTCCTTTGATGATAAAGCTAAAGTACAGGTGAAGAAAGAAGTTGGTGTTGATATGGAAGAGCCAATTGAAAAAGACAGGGTTAATAATGAGACTCCTAGGAGAGTGCCTAAGTGGTACTTGTCAGTAACAAGTGATGCTAATAAGGGAGATACTCCCGAATCAAGTGAGCAGGGAGAGCTTAGAAGATCAAGTAGAAATCGAAAACCTCCTGCAAGATTAGAGATGAATCTAGCCCTGATGGGCTCAGTGCTCAAGGCTCAAGAACCAAAACTTTTGATGAAGCAAAGGAGCACAAGGAGTGGCGTGCAGCTATGGAAACAGAAATGGAAGCCATATCAAAAAATAGGACGTGGAATTTGGTTGAGCTACTTGATGGTAAGAAGCCTATCACTTGCAAATGGATTTATAAGATCAAATATGGAGTAGATGGGCAACTCAACAAGTACAAAGCACGGTTGGTTGCGAGAGGATTTGAGCAACAAGAAGGTATTGATTTTGAGGAAACCTTCGCACCCGTAGCTAAGATGGTGACTATACGTTCTATCATTGCTATTTCTGCTTTCCATGGTTGGAAGATCCAACAAATGGACGTTAAATCCACTTTTCTTAATGGAGTGCTGGATGAAGAGGTGTACTTAGTACAACCTCAAGGATTTGTTGAGCCAGGGAGAGAGCATCTTGTTTGCAAGCTCAACAAAGCCATTTATGGATTGAAGCAAGCACCACGGCCATGGTACTCTTGCATTGATGACCACTTCAAGCGAAGGGGAATGGTAAAGAGTGATGTTGATCCTAATCTTTACATTCTAAGGCAAGATTCAGATATAGTGTTCATTGTCTTGTACGTGGATGATTTGATTATTACAGAAAGTAATGAGAGGTTAATTGATGAAATCAAATCAGATCTTTCCAATGCTTTTGACATGAGTGATCTAGGATTGATGCACTATTGTCTTGGCATTTAGGTATGGCAAAAGGAAGACATGGTCTTTCTTACACAAAGCAAATATGCACGAGATTTGCTTTATAAGTTCAATATGCAGGATTGTAAGCCTTTGAGTACACCTATGGATGTCAACATGAAGCTTACTGCATATTTGTATAGACAGCTGGTGGGTAGTTTGATTAATTTTGACACACACACGACCTGATATTTCTTATGTTGTTGGTGTTGTTAGTCAAATTATGCAAGATCCTAGTCAAGCACACTAGAAGTCTGCTAAACGTATCCTCAGATACATTCGAGGGACATTGAATTTTGGTTTGAAGTATGATCAGTCTGAAGCGCCAATGTTGGTAGGTTATACATATGCCGATTGGGCAGGTAATATTGATGATAGACGATCTACCAGTGGTCATACATTCAGTTATGGTACAGCTGCAATTTCATGGAGCAGCAAAAAGCAACCTACAGTAGCCTTATCATCGACGGAAGCTGAATATCGAGCACTTAGCAATGCTACACAAGAAGCGGTATGGTTACGAAGATTGCTTGTGGATTTAGGTCAAACACAGATGGATGCGACTGCTATATCTTGCAACCATCAAAGCTGCATTCGCCTTGCTAAAAATCCAGTTTTACATGCTCGAACCAAGCACATCAAAATACACTATCATTTTGTTCGAGAGAAAATTCTTGATGGAGCCATTGATCTTGTTTTTGTAAATCTGAAGATCAAATGGCAGATATTTTTACTAAGTCATTAGGTAGATATAAATTTGAGAGGTTTCGTACTCTATTAGGAATAGAAGAATGTAATTTGATCATTGAGGGAGAGTGTTAGAAATCAATGATAAACTTCATTGTTATTGTTTACGATGTACATTAATGTTGACAGTTGTTACCAGCTGTAATTAGTCGTAGGCTAGTCTATTAGTCTACTCGTAGGTTTTTTCTCTCTATCAGGGTTCAAGGTTCATTTGTACATTTTACATTCAGCATGCTATAGTGTGATAGTGATAGTGTGTGTTCTTCTTCCGCCTTCTTGTGATGATTGCTTATGGTGCTTGATGTTGCATATCTGATTATTGCCACGTTCAAGATGCTTCTTATTTTTTCGCTCGTTTTGTGTGTGCCTCTCATTCCGTTTGTCAATGCAGGCTCGACTTGAAGAAGCCCACTCGCACCCGCTTCGCCTTTTAGTTCATCATGCTTGAGCGGCTACACAAGCTCAAGGGTGATTTGCGGCGCATGGCTACTTTTGCAGATTTCACAGCCATGGACCTGTCCACGACCCCAGAGGGCTTGGCCTTCCACGAGATCCTCTTCATGGAGCCTTTCTGGGTTGATATGCAGCAGCTCATGGACGTCATGCGCCCCATCTACTTTGTTCTGAGGCTCGTTGATCGCGAGGGGTGCACGATGGACGAGTCTCTCCAGCGTTCTGAGCTTGACCCTGCCAGGTATAACTTTTTCCGTCTCACCATCTTTCCTTCCATTCGCACTCTGTTTCGTCTTGCTTCCGCAGCACGCAATCGTGTAATTGTTGCCTGACATGGTATGGTCCACAGATTGGAGCCTATTAGGTGGTTGTGGTGGCGACGATGGGATAAGTTTCACCGGCCCATTCACAGTGTGGCCCACATATTGCATCCGCTGTTTCAGAGCGAGAGGCAGTACGACGATGCAGAGCTGCGTGCGGACTGGTTCTCATACATCTGCCTCCCCAGCAGCGACACTGGTATCCACAGCATGCTCGAGGAGCAGAGGCTGAGTTACAGGTAAACTCTTGCTCTATCGTTTGCTTTCGTTCGCTCAATTTCCCAGCGCAGGCTCAATTGTACTCACGCGTATCGCTGCTCAATTTCAGGCACTGTCTGGGGCTGTTCGGCAAGGACCTTGCACGTGTCCGAGAGAATAGGCTTATGCCTGTATCATGGTGGGATAGCTACGGTGCTGGACAGCCAGACTGGACGCTCGCGTTCCGAGTCCTTTCACAGGTATGTTATCTAATCTCATTCATCCAACCAGTTTCCGCATTGTCTCTACAAGGCCGGGACTCACGAAAGTGGCTGCCAATTTATGCAGGATTGTTCTGCTTGCGTGTGCGAGCGGAACTAGTCAGCGTTCATCCTTGTTCACACAAACAGGCGGAACCGCCTCACGACTGAGCGATGCAATGACTTGGTGTACTGCAACACCAACACCAGGGTGGTTCAACGCATCGTGGACAGCATGAGAGCAGGAGGCGTACGCTCCCTACTGTTGCAGGTATATGTCATGCTCTATCGTTTGCTCTCTTATTAGTTTAAGACAATTAGTTTAATGCCCTCACGATTGCTTCGGCTATTCTCACGAATGATTGAATTGTGTAGGTCAATCCCGATGATTGCCTTGTTCCAGCGGCCGATCCTGAGGGAGAGTCAGAGGTTGATCCAGACGAGGCTGCTTGGCGTGCTCTGCGGGGTGATCTTGAGGATGATTCTGACACCGAGGAACCTACCCCCCTCCCTGCTGACATTCCATTGCCCTCCTCCTCTGATGAGCCCACATATGATTCCGACGAGACAGTCAACATTGCAGGGGATGGTCCACATGCCCCACCCAGTACTCCCGCTACACGCCCCCTTTCAGATGATGGCTGGTCAGAGTTTGCAAGGGAGACAAAGGCTGCCGCCCAGAGACAGATTGCGCAGAGACGACTCAGAGCATCACAGGCGGTCGGTTCTTCCCAGAGACCCCCTCGTGGCAGAGGGAGACCCCCAGGCAGGAGTGTACCACAGAGGGTTCCTTCCGGCAGACCCAGAGGCAGGCTAGCCAAGAGGGGACGCACCGATGATTTTTCTAGTCATCTCTGACACCCCTGCAGATGCATCTGGCACGCAGAGGGATGATTTTTTTAGCACAGACTTGTAGATATTGATACACAGAGCATCATGTACATTGGCATCATATGAGATGTATATATTTTCTTACAGTATATTCGTGTCATGGCTAATTTATCATGGTTGGTTACAAATGGTTAGGTATGTGAAATTTGAATGGCTAGTTAGAAATAGTTTGAATTACGCACTTTGAATGGTTAGTTAGAAATGGCTTGCTCTGTGCAAAATGAGAGAGAGAGAGAGAGAGAGAGAGAGAGAGAGAGAGAGAGAGAGAGAGAAAGCTTTATTAACGTCTTTTCCATGCCGAAAGGCATATAAGATGAGCAAGTACATCAGATAAGATGGAAACAAGACGGATCAGTGCCGTCAAAAACAAACAAACTAAAACCAAGCTTACTAAGAAGAGAGTGATATAACCAGGATTATATGGCATGTGTACCATTTACATGCTCAACTGGACATCTCTTCATTTCTCTAATTCAAACTCTATCTCAGTTTTAAGACTCTCATTAACTATAGGCTTACGACCCACAAATCTGATAATGTTGTCATGATAGATAAGCCATTTGCCAGTCGATAGAGCTTCTTGTCTTGCTTTCTTACGTTCTTGGACTTGGATGAAAGTAAGATCTTCGTCCAAATAGATTTTGGTATCACGTAATTTAAATCCTTTCCCTAAAACTTCGCGCCGGTGAGACACTGACGTGAAGCGGATGACAAGAGTATCTGGGTCCTTCTTAGGTCGCCAAGCAGTTTCCATACCTTTGCTATGGTGCTGAAGATTTCCTTCCAAAAACTTTTCAGCTTCTTCAACATCATTTTGGGAGTTCGGAATACCTCTAACACGGACAATGAGAGCTTTGTGTTCTCGCAGACGGCCCTCGTTGAACGTGGCTGAGATAAACGAAGGTGATGGCGAAAGTGGAGAGATAGCTGTAGATGAACCTTTAAGTACATCTGCCCATGATTGGACAGCCGTATGGTGCTGTTCCACCTGATTTTTGAGCTGCTGAATCTTTTCTGAAGTAGCGATTTGAGAAGAATTTTCACTTTTGATCACTGCAACTTCCTTCTTCAGTGCTTCAATGGAAGTGTCTAGCTTCTGAAGGTGCGATTGCACAGCGAGCGGTAGAGAATCATGGGAAGCAAGTTTCTCTCTATGATTGTTAAGGTATTCAAATAGACGGAGTTGATCTTCATGAAGAAGACGGACTAAGGTATATGTGGGGAGAGAAGCAGGTGCTTCTGGAGTGTCTGGAGTCAAGGGAATAGCTACAGTAGTTTCATTGTTGGTGATAGGATTTGATGGAGAGATAAGAATTGCAACGGGCATAGAAGTAGAAGGGGAAGTTGGATCTGTTTGTGAGGCTGAGGCAATGATGGAAACAGAAGATGGATCAGGAATAACCCCTTTTCGACGAGGCATTTTGCAGATCTGAAGGATAGGCAAGCAAGGATGGCTAGCTAGGCACCATCAGCGATGAACAGGCTCAAAGAGGAAGAGCAATGGAGGGCGCTAGCAGCCGCGATGGAGGGCGCAAGGAGCAGGCGCCATCAGCAACATGGATCAGGCGGCTAGTAGCGCGATGGAGCTGCGCCAGCAGCCACGATGGAGAGAGGGTGCCAGCCGCGAGAGAGAGAGAGAGAGAGAGAGAGAGAGAGAGAGAGAGAGAGAGAGAGAGAGAGAGAGAGCGAACGTAGTATGAAAACTGTAAATGCTGCAGCTATTGTTTTACACAAGTGCATCTTCATGTCTCTCATATCATATGCATCATGTCCAATCATTGAACCCTAAACACTAAACCTCACACCCTAACAAATGGCAAAGTTAACATAACACCCTAAACAACAATCCCTAACAAATCGCACGTGTCGCATACACTTGAACTCGTGTATAATGCCAGGAATACAGTCCACAGGTTCGTGATCCCGATACGAACCCAAGGGATCGTGCCTGGCGTGATTCGGGTATCGTTCAGTCAAAATGGCCTGTCGCAGGGAGCGAAACGCAATTAGGTCTAGCGAAATGGGCATAGTAGTGTGTAGGTCTTGTGGTTCCCTGTTTTGAGAGCTTGTCACTCCTCTGGTGAGCATTGATTTCCCCCAGAGACTTGTGGTCCTGAGAGCTTGTCACTCTTCTGGTGAGCGTTCACCTCTCCCAAATCCTCTGGTGAGCATTCACTTCTTTGAGACAGTCACTGATGCACCCTAAACCCTAAATTATAATCTGTTTGCCATGCAAACCATCATCTTCACTCCAAACCTCTTTCAGATCTTTCTTTGCTGCTTTTTTGGAGCTTAGTTCCCAATGAAGGTTCATAATAATTTATGGATTGCTCATTAGTCATCGTTGTTTTCTTAATATCTCAATTATGGGAGGCATGGGCAGTGGTTAGGTTTGTTGCAAATTGTTTTGCAAATTTTTTTAGGCACCTTTTTCCTTGTTTTTAACAAGAGGGGGCAGGTGGGTGCCAGACACCCTCTGATAATTAATTCCAGGGGGGGTAAGGGGAGGAAAATTGTTTTTATTTCGTTTTGGGGATGTGGGACAGTGAGGGGAGGGGCCTGTTTTTTTTTTTTTTTTTTTTGAAAAAAAAATTCAAAAATGCTGGACGCGTCCAAACCCGGACGCACCCCTGAGGTGTCCGCGTCCGGACGCGGAGCATCTAAAACAATCACTTCACAAATGTAAACCAAGATATCAAGCATGCCAGAATTTGATATGCTTCCAGAAGAATACTAAAGTTTTGGCAGCACTTACAAAATTGTAGGGCTCCAACCAACATATAGGGGCTCAAAGAAAACACCTATTCTAGAAATGAATAATTGAGGATGCAGGACTAATAGTAGTAATGAAGTATAGTGCACCTTCTGTTAAGCTGGAGTACTTCAAGAATTGTTTTCGGTACCAGTTATCCAAAATGCCATTTACTTTAGGAAGATGAATTATGCAAAATAATTTGCTTCTTATTAAGCAGTTTTGTAAGCAATATGAAATATTTCACTTATGAAACAGCAATGATCCTAAAAGCTCAATGAAATTTTCAATATCCAAACGACGATGAATCCATGAAAGAGTTTCCAGAGTGGGAACTGTTTCTTACCTCGGGTATCAAATCATGAATTGTTTCGTACATATCGAGCAATACAAAAAGTTTTTCTGGAGACTTTTTGCTTTTTACTATTGCTTCGCCTGATCCCAGAAGCATGCTAAAGCCATTCTCAGAGAGTTCTGCAAAGCATTTTTCTCTATGTGGATCCAGCCGGTTGAATATTTGATCACAGAGTTTCCGCTCGGCAGAGAACAGCATTTTAACCTGGAAACATGTTATGGCAGTCAACTAAGAGATTATCATGGAAAAGAGAAACCACGGGCATTGCAAAGACCACAAACATACTGTTAAGAGATGATATATCATGCCTCACAGATTTGAGCAATGATCGTCAAAATTCAAGTTAGCTGACCATGTACATTTTGTAAAACCAGCAAGACAAGATATCTTTCCTTTCTTGGAAATAGATGGGCTTACATTAAACCTAAAGTACTAGACCCTGTTACAGTCAACAAACAAACATTTTAAATCAGACGGCAACAGCTGATGCTATAGTCAAATGTTAAGAAAAGCATGATGGCGCAAAGAAAACAGCTTAGTTAAGCAAATCCAAATGACTAACTTAAGCATGGCTCGTGTGACTCTGACTTGTTCTTACAGAGATGCGCATAAATTGAATCCAGTTCCCAATCTTCCCCTCAAGAACTTCCCATTGCATCTTCTGCACATCCTCCTTCGTAAGCTTTTCTACTCCAAGCTTGCGTAGGCTCTGATCCAAGCTTGATGCTCTAACTTCCCTGAAAATAATTACACATCAACTAAAGCTTATAAGCCATCCTATTCAAGCAAGCAACCCTCAAGATCAATAACTATAACAAGTTCACTCATGGTACAGTATCATGCGCTTATAGAATGAAGATGTTTGAGGCATTTATAATTTCATTCATTCATTGTCCACATTAATTTGAAAATCTTTTTTGACAGTCTAGCTAATTTACAAAGTGTCCAATTATCTCATCGATATACAAGGGATTCCCTAGATTGTGAATGTTACTGGGTGAATACTACAAGGAACATTTTCGTAGAGCATTGTGGGCACAACTCAGGGATTAGAACATTTTCTTTCCCTAGCCTACACACCACAAAATCTGGACTACCCACAACATTGACAAAGCAAAGCAATAAGAAATGGGGTCCTGTTAGGGACCCAACTCCCTTGGGTCCCAAACCTAGACTTGAGACTGGACGATGATTGGGCCTGTAGACTTGACCGGTGACTCGTGAACCTGCATGGTTGCCACGTGTCATGATCCAGGAGTGCACATGGCTTGGAGTCTCTCTCCTTGGAGGTATACAAGGGGAGGAGGACTCATTTGCCATCCATTCTATCTACCTAGGAGGAGGTGGATGGAGAGCGTGTGCACAGCCAGGATGTTTGCTAGCATGAGGCAGGAGATGGCTGAGAGCCTAGGCGGTGGTATGGGACGCCGTCTGCGAGGGAGGTCGGATCCAGCTTGATACGGTCACAGGCCAGGGCATGGTGGGTGGACCCGGATTAGGTACTACGGCGGGGTGGAACATGAATCGTTCGATCTCTTGTGGTTAACCGGCACCTGGAGGTTTGTAGTAAGTAGAATTGTAACATATGGTATCAGAGCCACAGCATGCTGAAAGCAGGTGCGTTGATCCGTAAAGTTTCTCTTGTAAGTTTCGGTGCCTTTGACGGATTTCAAAACGGGCTTAAAATGCATTTTTATGCATCCTTTTGTGTTCTTCTTTCCGCTGTTTTTTTTGCAAAAATTGAAGTAAAGGTTTTAAAAAAAAAAGTTGGGGCTCTGAGGAGGACCTGCCACGTGGCACTGTCCAGGAAAGGACAGGTGGCAGCCCTTCTTACACATGATCCGCTCAGATTCAGGTACGAATCTGGTCGCAATGGGCTCTCCTCAGCGTTGAATAAACTTAACAGAATTGATCGCTGTCTGACCAGAAAAGATGGTAAAAAACTGCCACGTGGCACTATCTGGGCCCGGACAGGTGTCAAATGGCAGCGTTTTCCTTATTCCACTCCTTCTCTGATCCTTGGTTGCAGAAATCGGGACCCTCCCTACACATATAACACGTTTTCTCCAGATCTGTCCCTGTTTTCCAGAGATGGACAATCTGAAGTAAATTAAGGAAAAGTGGAAGGGGGGGGGCTGTAGGCCACCTGGCAGATTGCTAGGAGTTGGCCAGAAGGCTTAGGTGGAGGCTAGGTGGCAAGGCAAGGCCACTTGGCAGGTAATAAGATAGCATGGAGAGGGAGGCATGCCTCTTCCATGCATCTGTTTTTTGTAGTCTACTTAGATGATATTCTCATCTATAGTAAGACCTTGGAGGAGCATGAGGAGCATCTCAGGACTGTCTTAAAGTTACTTAGACAAGAGAAGCTTTTTGCCAAGGAGTCCAAATGACCCAAATAAAGTCCGACAAGTACGTGAATGGCCTATCCCTAAAACCATCTGGGAGGTTAAGTCCTTTTTGGGCTTTACGGGGTTTTTTCATGGATTCATTTTGAACTATGCATTAATTGCATTGGCCTTGACGAATGTCCTCAGAGGGGCTAAAAGAGTTAGCCGGCACAGTAAGTTCAGTCCTCCGCTTACCTAGACTGAAGAGTTGAATCAGAGTTTGGAGAACCTCAAATATTGTGTAACTACAGTGCCTATTTTACACATAGTGGATCCTAACAAGCCGTATGTACTTGAAACGGATGCCAGTGACTATGCTATAGGCGCAGTCGCGGTATTCCACCTATGACAAGGAACTTTTTGCTGTTATTCATGCCCTGAAAGTTTGGAGACATTATTTGTATGGCTCCCAGTTTAGTATAGTTACTGACCATCAAGCGTTAAAGTATATTAACGATGCGGTCGACCTTAGGGGTCGTAAGGCCAGATGGTCAGAGATGCTCCAAGAATTTCATTATGACATTGAGTACCGGAAGAGTACTTCTAATAGTGTCGCGGATGCCTTAAGCCGGATTGGAGAGGGTAATCAGTTAAGCTTTTCTGAGATCCAATCTTAGTTGTATCTGTCCTTAAGAGATTTGTGTAAGACCGATAGGTACTTCGGTTGTATTTGGCTAGACGTCCTGGCAGGTTCTTCTAGATCTAGTGATGAGCTTGGAATGCAGGATTCGAAGATTTCTCCTCAGGACAAGATACAAAGAGACTATTCCATTAGGAATGGGTTACTTTTCCGGAATGGAAAAGTTTGTGTGCCAGAAAATGATGACATAAGGGCCCAAATCCTACATGAATGTCATGACAGCCCGTGTGCAGGGCACCCTGGCGCTCAAAGGACACTTGACTTAGTAAAAAGGAACTTTTATTGGCCAAATTTAAAAAGTCAAGTGGATGCATATGCTCGCAGGTGTGCGCAATGCCAAGTTAACAAAGCTGAAAGACTTAAGGCAGCTGGTTTGTTAATGCCCTTGGGAATTCCCGAAAGAAAGTGGGAAAGTATTTCCATGGACTTTGTGGTTGGGCTACCTCGGACGGGGAAGCAAAATGATGCCATTTGGGTGATAGTTGACAGGTTAACTACTATGGTGCAGTTCATACCAACCAAGCAAACTGTCAAAGCTTCTGAACTTGCACAACTTTTCGTGGAAAAGTTGTTCAGGTTGTTTGGTTTGCCGAATGATATTGTTAGTGATCGAGACCCAAAGTTCACTGGCAAATTCTGCCAAGCGGCCTTTGAGAAATTAGAGACCACTTTGAGTTTGGGGTCATCAGATCATCCTGAATCGGATGGTCAGACAGAGAGGACAAAGCAGTCTATGGAAGACATGCTACGGGCATATGTTTCCAGAAGACAGTCGAATTGGGAATGGTACCTTCCAATGAATGAATTTGCGTATAACAGCGCAAAGCACTCAGCGACGGGTTTTAGTCCATTTTCTCTGATGTATGGTTTCCAGCCTAGGGCTCCCATTTCAGTGGGCCTCAAAGGCCTCAAGGTTAAGGCAGCAATAGATTTCCTGCATGATATGCAAGAAATGTTGCTTGTTGCTCGCGAAAACGTAAAAATGGGTCGGGATATTGCCCAGTTTTACGCTAATCAGAAGCGACAACATAGGGTCTACGAGGAGGGGGATTGGGTATATCTTAGAATTCCAAAAGATTTTAAGGTACTAAAGGATTGGAAAATGTCCTAAGTTGTCACCTCGTTACGTAGGGCCATTCCATATAGTAAAGAAACTCCATCGGAATGCGTACCAACTGGAACTTCCTCTAGGTGTTAAGGTACATCCAGTTTTTCACATTAGTCGTTTAAAGGAACGACTTGGTGGAAAGGATGACTTGATGCCTCAGGAGGACTTAATTCAGCTGGAGGACCTCTCATTCTTTGTACCTACTGAACCACAAGCCATGGTTGACATACGTCAACGTGGACTCAGAAACCGGCAGGTAACTGAGTACTTGGTTCGTTGGAAAGGAAGTTCCGAGGACGATGATACTTGGGAAAAGGAACATGACCTTAAACTGAGATTCCCTGCATTCCTTCCTTAGATAAGGAATTTTTTAAGGAAGAGGGAATGTTAGGGACCCAACTCCCTTGGGTCCCAAACCTAGACTTGAGACTGGATGATGACTGGGCCTGTAGACTTGACCGGTGACTCGTGAACCTGCATGGTTGCCACGTGTCATGATCCAGGAGTGCACATGGCTTGGAGTCTCTCTCCTTGGAGGTATACAAGGGGAGGAGGACTCATTTGCCATCCATTCTATCTACCTAGGAGGAGGTGGATGGAGAGCATGTGCATGGCCAAGATGTTTGCTAGCATGAGGCAGGAGATGGCTGAGAGCCTAGGCGGTGGTATGGGACGCCGTCTGCGAGGGAGGTCGGATCCAGCTTGATGCGGTCACAGGCCAGGGCACGGTGGGTGGACCCGGATTAGGTCCTACGGCGGGGTGGAACGTGAATCGTTCGGTCTCTTGTGGTTAACCGGCACCCGGAGGTTTGCAGTAAGTAGGATTGTAACAGGTCCGGTACTCAAAAGGTGTTTGCTCTAATCTTAATTCAACAAACAATATTGGACTTTTGGATCCAAAAGACAACGACCACATCACTTTAGAAAGGAGTTAACGCACAACCTTAAACTTTGCGAGCTTGCTAAAATAGAATGACACTGAGCAATATCAGAAACAACACAAATTTATCCGTGAGGCCAGTATGTTGAACTCAAATGAAAAGCATATGATAGGCATGCTTTCTTGTCCTTCGCTTTTTATCAAAGAGATTTTGTACAAACTACCAATCCATGATCTGGGCCATTATATTAAAACACTGCACTCTTTTGGGCATGTTGTTATTAATGCCAATTTTGTCACTTGGAGGCCTAATTCACTTCAATTTGGCCCCTTGAACCACATAAATCTCATGTGGGGGGACATGACTAGTTTTTGATCTCTATCCAACTTGGAAGGGTCCTCTATTAAAATTTTTACACAATTCCTAGTCCTACCTGCAAATTTTTACTAGGGGCCCATGCCCTTCATACCTTCAAGGACTTCAATGACCTTCAGGACTTTCAACTTTTACACGGTGGTTCATTCCCAGGGCCATGGGTGATTGGCTCTTCAATTCTCACTAGTGGACTACTGGCTTTCCAAATACCCTTGGCTGTTGGCCTTCAGGATTTTATGTATGAATATCAAAGCATCTCACTTGTACTATATATACATAGCTCCTCCTTGGAGGAACAACCTCAATGTACTTCAAGAGATTCTCTCTCATTCATTCAAGTACTCTCTTGTTGTGTTTTCTCCCTTCCATGTGTGAATGAATTTGATTGATCAATTATTTAAATCTATGCAAAGTTGCCCTTGAGCTCTTTTAACCTACTACGACCTTCTTAATCCTCACTATTTTTGGAGAAGATGATCCTAAGAATCTTTACGTAGTTGTTCTCTTCTACTTTGCATAAATGCAAAGTTGCCCTTGTGCTCTTTTAACCTGCTCGACGTTCTTAGATCCTCACTAGGTATTTTTGGGGCAAGATGTTCCTAAGAGTCTTTGAGTAGTAGTTCTCTTTTACTTTGCATTCATGAAAAATGTGTCATTTCTAACATTTTATCATCAATGACAAGTTGCCCCTGTGCTCTTTTAACCTACGGGAACTGATGCATGGAGGGTAAACAGGATACCATATATTTAATTTCTTTATGATTAACAGACTTTGATAGTCTAATTGACGAAACCTCTTATGCCACAATTCACTTCAACAATTGTCTTTGCAAGTTAAAGCATGAGCATCTCCATTAGTACCATAGTGCCTGTATCATCCTCTTACTTCTTCAACCAAAACTTTCAAATCATGAATTTTTCCTTTGACAAAACATTTTGCATCAATGAATTTGAACAAGATAATTTGGACATTTATTGCACTTATTGGTTGTATATTCTTAATTGGACCTAGAGCATACAGCACATTTCAAATGTATTTGTTTGATCACAACCAAGTTGAGTCATTTAGTGCATTGTTGGAGCAAGTAAGGAGCGAAGCTGAAGAAGACACACATGCAAGTCAAAAGCTGCAACACAAGAGGGCCGCCTACTACAAGGGCCTTTCTGCACAAATTATCCAACTGGCAATGGACCAAAAGGCGAAACATGAAGCCGAGATCACCATCCGCGACACAAAGGTGGCAACAATCACAGCCACACTCCAGTAGGATGAGCAAAAACTCAAAGACCTTAAAGCAGATCTACTACAAATGTAGCTCATATAAATCAAATAATAAGTGTATATTAAAATAAATTTAGACCTGTTGTCGGACAACGTGGAAGCATACCATTGGCTGGCTTTGCTTACCTGAAACGTGCTAATCTACCTGAAAGTACTACCTCAGGTTAAAAATGTTAAACTATACTATTTGATATCATGAAAATTATTAACTATACTGGTTAAGGCCATGAAATCATAGGTAGCAAAGTAGCCATATGGTGTTACTGTGATTATGTCTATATTTACATCCATCAAGCATAAATGAATGGGAGCTAGCACAATCACTTATAGGTATATTGGATGTCATTCACTCAAACATTGAAAAGTTACAGTATAAGGGAAGAAGTTCAAAGAACTTGCAAAGAGTGTTATATTTTCTATGAATCTAAGTTTAGAACTGTGCATGAGAGTTTCTCTTGAATCCATTCCATTGCCAAGTTTTAAAAGTGATGAAAGGTTTACTCTTGACAACATTGTGTTAGAATCCTTCAGGTGCAAACTAATCTCAATGTCCGCCAGAGTTGCTTTCTTCCTATGCACGTATTTGGCAATGATGCACCGGAATGCGTTCCGGTGCACCCCCCTATTCCGGAACGCTCATTCTAGAACACGGTAAGAGAAAAAATCTATAAATATATATTATAGATATATATTTTGTACTACATAAACATTATATTGATTACTTAATGTTGTTTCTTGGCTATAAAAACAAAAAAAAATCTAAGTTTTAAAAAAAATTTCCAACTATTATAAACAATCGGAACAAAAACAATCAAAACAATATTATCTGACAAAATAGGGTCCCTGTAGTGTTTAAAACAAATTTGAAACACTACCATCAGATCCTATATAAAAAAATTTGCAATTTGAATACCATATAGCAAAAAAAACAAGCACGTTCCTGAATAGCGTTCCGGAACGTGCAGTGCGCCTTTGGTATTTGGCGATTTCTTTTTAAGAGCAAGCATGCCTAGAACACCTGTCAGACTTATTCCCATTCTTTGATTGAGTGAGCACCATCGACAATGCTATCTTCCTTTTTGTATTTAGCCTCCTTGAATGAAGAGAACCGTTTTTTATGACGCTTCATCTGCATAGAAGCTCTTCGGTCTATATACCAAGTATCATGGGAGAAATGATCAATGATAAGTAAGGTTAAGAATATTGACAATTATCATTCTCCAAGTATCAACTTCAGCATCCACGACAAAATTGTTATCATGCCTTTTCTGCTTGGCTATGGCCTTGCAATAGCTCATATTTCTTCTTAAGACAATCTTTTCTACAAGGACAATACTTTCCAAAATAAAAGCAATCGCCTTTCTTATTGGTTGTTTCCTATGGTGAAGTATCTTGAGATCCTTATCATGATTGACGACCTTTTATTTGTTGTGATTTGCTCTTGCTTTTTGTAGCAAATGCTTGTTCCAACTCCCTACACACATCAGTTTTCATTGTATGCTCTTCCTAAACAAACTGATCGATTCTTCAAATAATAAGGAACCACTCTTGATGAAACCATTAAATGTAATCACAAGTATTTGAATATATGGAACTAAACTATATAAAGAGATGGAACCTAAATCACGATTGTCTATCCTTTTCCCTATATCTGCTAGTTGCTCTCTTATCTCTTTAATCCTTGTTATGTATTCGGTAATAGACTCAACTTTCTCCAATCTTATGCTCTATAGCTTATTTCTTGAATAAAGAACCCTCAATGCAATAAGAATAAAAAGCTATCCAACTTGTCTATAGGGGTTGATGTGGAAAATCATCTTGCTTGTGCATTTACAAGTTGTACTATTCTCTAGCATGTACAAACTCGAGCTACATGACATGCACAGTGTCTAGATGGTCATATACACTTTGTTCCATTGTATATATCAAAGGTATGTGAATTGAGCACATCACCTTGTAGATCTAGGCGAGTTTGAATTAGGTAGGAGTTAGGTGCAAATTCAGCATGCAAGTTGTTAGGTGTCAATATGGTCTAAAAACATTGCCTTCAAGGTATCCCATACATCTCTAGACTCTAGAGATTTGTGCTTCACTTCAAGGTAGAATTGTACTATCTTTAACTAACAGAAAAACAGGAGAGTTATGGACTTGGCTCATTACATTCACCGCGTCCATTCTTTTATTGTTATTATGCATAAGCAGGCCTAAGGGCCCTTTTTATTCATATACTGGCCTTGGGCCCTATTTGGTTATATTTTTAGGACTTGGTCACATTGATTTGGAGTGGGGGTCCTTCTATTGGGAGGGCGCACTATTTTCCCTCCAAATCCTTTTCCTTCCCTTTTTTGAATCCTCCATTTGATTCAGGGAGATTGTATTCCTTTATTCAGTTTATGATGATTGCTTAGCTTGTAACTAGGAGATAAAGCAATCGAAGCACATTTTGTTGCTCTAAGGTTGTGGCTGGTCTTAGCTCTTGTCCACTAATTGTCTCCCATAGCAATAGCTTCTCCACGAGCTAAACTTCCCTACAACACGTATCTCTACAATAAATAATCCGATTCGGTTCTATAATAATACATGCATGCCTCCATGTATCTTGAGTACTTCTACTCGAGTCTCTACTTGAGTCTTAACTTTACTTGCATTGATAACAAACTCAGACCATGCAAGAGTTCAATAGAAGCTTGTACGTGATACAACCATTATTCTCTAATAAGAGGGTTATAAGGATGATATGAACCCATGGAATGCATATATTCAAAGTCTAGCTGATTATATACGTTGAAGTAAATGTATCGATAAGCATAAACAGTATTTTCTAGTTGAAATGTACGACAAGGCTGTTCCGTGCTTATTTGGACTGCTCAAACTTTCGTGCATACATGGGGACCATAGAACCCACGGAACCGTGGCAGGAACCGTACCATGGTTCCTTGAACCGTGGTACGGTTCACCTAAAAAATTAATTAATTAATTAATTAATAAATATCCTAATTCCCCCCCCCAAAACCCCTTATAGCTCGTTTTTTGACCCTCATTTCTCATTTTTGCAGGTGGAGGTTTTTGAGAGAGTGCTGCTCAGATTGATGAGAGAGAAGAGGGCAGGGTAGAGAGAGACTGTAGCGGCCTCTGTAGAGAGAAAATTAGGGTTTAGTTGTAGGGTTGTTTTTTTGGCTAAAAAATCAGGTTTTTTGACATTCCCTCATGCAAATAGGTCTATTTTTAGGGTTTAGGCATTTAAGATCATAGAGAGAGTTTGGGACAGCCTAGAGAGAGACTGTACCAGCTCATCTAGAGAGAGAAGGATAGGGTTTATGGGTTAGGGTTTTTTTTGGAGCCAAAAATCAGGTTTTTTGCATTTATCTTGTCTTGCACTTCTTCCGTACTTCACTTCCGTACTCCCTGTTTCCTTTACCATCTCACACCATGCCTGCTGGAGATATGCCTGAGCTCTGGGGTGAGGTAGACCAACACCCCGAGTTCGTTAGGTCTGACGTTCGGTCTGGGACGCATGGATGGTCCTGTAGGTTTTGTCATGCTAGTTTTGTCAGCACTCTCAGTAGGCTGAAAGGCCATCTCCTTGGTGCTGAAAAGGGTGATGGCAAACGCTTAGGCTCCCTTCCTTGCCCACACATGCCTGCTCTCGAGCGTTGTAGGGTCATTGACATATATGGAGCTCGATCCCAGTATAGACAGTAGTCCCTGGGGGAGTCTTTCCAGCCCCATCTTGAGGCAGAGGCCCAGCAGGCTGTGGCAAACATGATCTATGAGCTGAACCTACCATTTGCCATTGCTGACACGGAGCCCTTCAAGAGGGCTATAGCTGCAGTTGCTGCTGCAGGTCCACGCTTCCGGCCACCCGTGGCTAAGGCTGTCCGTACCACCTACCTTACGTCCAGGGTGGAGGAGCTCACCACACAGATGATGCCTCTTAGGAAGGCCTGGGAGAGTTATGGGTGCTCGATCATGTCTGATGGCTGGAGTGACACCCGCCGTTGGCCAGTGATCAACACACTGGTGTCCTGCTACATGGGCACTATGTTCTATCGGGCCATTGATGCTAGTAGAGGTGGTGGGGTCATTGACGGACGGTTTATGTTCGATATCATCAGTGAGGTTATAGAGGAGGTTGGCCCTGCGAACGTAGTTCAGGTTGTCACCGACAACGCAAGTAATTGCGTGAACATGTCTCACTTGCTACAGCAGCAGTACCCTGCTATTGTATGGACCCCTTGTGCTGCACATAGCATTGATCTTATACTGGGGGATATTGGCCGCTTGCCTTGGGTTCGCACGATAGCTGATATGGCACTTGTCGTGGTGACATTTATCACCCGGAAGAGGCGTGCCCTTGCCCTATTCCGCACCTTCAGTTCACTTGATCTGAATCCCACACGTTTTGCATTCGACCTGATTGTCATGCATAGGCTTATTAGAGTCAGACATCAGCTCAGACACATGGCCACTAGTGCTGCATTTAGGGAGCTGCCTTTCTCTAGTAGGCCTGATGGTTTGAGATTGATTTTTGGCGTCAGGCTGAGAGCATTACATCTGTGATGAGTCCATTCTACCATATTCTGAGGTTAGTTGATAGTGAGGGCAGCACTATGGGCCTTATCTACGAGTTCATGGACAGGATTGGACAGCTGCTAAAGCAACATTTTTCTCCGAGGACAAGTATGGAACTTGATGGTCATTTCAGTCATTTGTTGTTTTGGATTTGTCTATTGTAATTGAAATAGGTTTGCTCTCATCTTCGCATCTTCGGATTTATTCGTTGACATGTCATTAACTATGTGAAACAAGATGGTGGTGTTGCGGGACATCTGGGAGCGCAGGTGGAATTGGTTCCATAGGCCGATTCACTCTCTTGCCCACCTGTTGCATCCCATGTGGCTATCTGAGCGGCAGGCATCAGACAAGGAGCTAGGTTTGGATTGGATGAGATATTTGGATGGAGCCGCCAGACACTTCACTGACATAGATGTTGTTGAGACACAGTACATTGCCTTCAAGAGGCAGGTTGGTGTGTTTGGCCACCACGGGGCACTGAATCCCAGCAGACGGGAGAGTTGGTGGAACCTCTATGGTTCTGCATGCCCAGCTCTACAAAAGCTGGCCTTGCGAGTGCTATCGCAGGTATTCCTTTACCCACCAAATTCTATGAGATTAAAGATGGGTGTTAAATGGATGGAATTAACTAATGCGCTTTTTTGAATTTTATGATTGTCAATAGGATTGTTCCTCCAGTGTATGCGAGCGCAACTGGAGCACATTTTCTTTGATCCACACGAAAAGGCGTAATCGCCTTTCTATTGCACAGATGACACGGCTGGTTTTTTGCAACACCAATGCAAGGTTGAGTGACAGACTTGCATCTATTGTGGACCCTCTAGAGGTGTTGCCCTCAGATTGTTTACTAGGTGATGATGATCCCACTAATTCCACCACGCCCATGCCGAGGGCTGATGTTGCGGCTGACATTGCAGCAGAGACAGAGAGAGAGAGAGAGATGTTGCAGATTAGACGGTTAGTGATGGACAGAGTGGGTCATGATCAGGATACAGGTGCTGGCCAGGGGACAGGTATGGGCATGGGTGCTGATGAGGAGGATGAGGATGATGATGATGATGATTTGGATATTCCTGCTCCAAGATTGGAGACCATGGCTGAGGCAGAGCTTGAGGCAAAGTTTGAGGCAGAGTGTGAGGCAGACATAGGCTATGGCCTGGAGGATGATCGATTATAGAGGATGATGGCAGGGATGTATGAGCCACCTCTACCAGAGCAGGATGTGTATCGACCTGATCCACTACCAAAGGATATACAGCATGAGAGAGAGACAGTGGATGCAGCACATGTTGGGGATGCTGACCATATGGCACAGGACGCTTTTGCAGGGGATACAGCAAAGGGTGGAGATGCTTGTGCCACAGTGGGAGGGATTGATGGTGTGCAGGATTCACAGGCCCCTGCAGATGTTCATGTTGATGATGATGCAGATCGGACCCGCCGTGTTCGCCAGAGGACCATGTCAGACCTCCTTCGGTATGGAGATGATGAGGATGCCATTGATGATATAGGGTGGCTCTCACCACATGCACGTACTCAGCCACATCCAGCACCATCAGCTGCTGGTACACATATAGCTGCCACTCGTACGGCTCCTACTCATGCAGCTCCCAGGCATACAGCGTCGACACATACATCCACTTATACAGTTGCCCCCCACATTCCACCATCTGCACCTGCACGTCGCCTCCCTGGGCCACCTCATCATGTTACACCGGCTTTTCCGATTGGTGTACAGCCTCGGCCTCATCTTATAGCAGCTGCACCACGGCCTACTCCTGCCATGCCAAAGGGTTCCACTCATAGACCCCTTCTCCCAGCAGGTTACTATCCACGAGGAGATGTCCCTGCCCAGCCTGCAGTACAACCATATTCATACACTCTGCCTACATTCAGGGTGCCCGCATCTCGTGCCACACCCATTCCTGTATCAGCAGCACCTCCTACTGCATCTGCTTCCACAGCACAAGCTCGTAGGCGTCCAAGAAGGCCTCCAGGATCTGGCAGGGGGTCTTCTCAGAGAGGCAGAGGTCCTAGTCAAACAGTGGCCCGTAGACAGAGAGGGAGGCCGCGTGGCTCTGGCAGAGGTGCATCTCGCATTTCTTTGTCAGGGACACAAATTGAGGGAGAGGTTTTACATGACTTTAGTCAGGGTGTGACAGAGGAGGATGAGTTGGATGATTTTGATGATCCGGATGCCACACAGCCATTTTGAGGACATGTCATCTACATTGTCATCTAGTTCATTGTTCTTCCATTCACACTGTTTTATTTTGAGGTCAGACCCCAGCCGTATGTGGCGGGCTCTATATGACAAGATTAGATACAGAGCTCACTTGTTTTTTAGATGGATGGCCAATTGATGTGCACTGATGAAATGGTTTACTGTGATAGCCTCCCCCTCTCTCTGTGTCCCTCTCTCTCTTATCAATTTGGGTAACTTTTTTGGCCTTTTTTTTGCCTTTTTTTTGGGCCATTAAATAATTTGAAGTAAAAAAATGCCAAATTTTTTCAGAAAAAGCAGATTTGTAGGGAGACAAATCTGCTTTTTCTGAAAAAATTTGGCATTTTTTAAGGATTTTTTTGGGCTGTTTTTGGGGATGGGACAAAAGAAAAATTCATTAATTAATTAATTAATTATGCCACGGTTCACACGGTTCTCCTTAAAAAAAATTGTGAACTGTACGGTTCACAGTACGGTTCTGAGAACCGTACTGAACCGTTAACGGTTCATTTATTCTATGATGGGGACATGATGATTGCCAAACTAAATTCCTTTTTAGTAGTTTGACCAAATATTACAAGATTTTGAATCATTAAGTTACAACTATAAATTATGTATTGTCAAAACCTTTCAACCCACTCCAGATCAACAGACCACATAAAAACTATTCATTAGGTCATACACTTGGGAACAGGGAGAAGGGACAAAAATTATCGTACATGGAGCTTCTTACAAAATCTTTGTACAAGAATGGGATATAAAAACTCTGAAGTGCATGTTAGGTTAGTAAAAAGTTGCAGAACACTTCTTTCAAAGAACTCCCATAACTTTCTGTGGGGCCCATTATGAGCAAATATGGAATGGTAGTTGAGCCGTGAGCAAGTATTTTTCATACTGCAGAAAATCAACCATGCCCTTGTCAATACTGATACATGGCTACTGATAACCCCAACAACGATCCAGTAAACTAGTAGATTATGTTCTATAATGGATACATAAATGACAAAAAAATGTGTACCGATAAATCTTGAGACACTGCTGGTGATGTCCAGCACCAATCAAGTGTTGTGCCATTTCACGTAGCTGTGGAACAATTCTTGGAGGAATAAGTATTGGAAGAGTTGGAGCAGTCCCTTCCCCCACTCTTGCATTAGGATCAGAATTATTAGCAATTTCATTCTTGTTTGTATCTCCCATCACCATAGATCCATCTCCTTGGGTACCGGAAGAATTCATTGTAGACTTGGCCGAAATTGGTAATGAGTCTAGCAAGCGGGCAGGCTCAACCAGCTTACTGCAAGAAGAGAAATAAAGTGACTTGTATAAGCACATCATTATCTTCCAACAATATGCAGTCTATACTTTTCAAGTTCCAAACAATATCCCTTATAGTAATGTATGATTCCAGCTCCATTGATCATACCTACTACATAATTACCAAAAGAATCATATGAGTAACAAAACTAGCAATGGCTTTTGTGTGGGAAGTCGTCAAGTGCTTAGAAAAGCATGGCATGAAAATCTCACTATAGTATATGAATGGAAAGGAAAGAGCGAGAGAGTGACATGAAACATCAGCATGGAAGTTACATCATAAAGAAACTTTCATGCTCAAATTTATCCTCTTGTAGTTTATTCACACATAACCCTCCCCTCAGCAGTCTCTGGTTAAGGGCAATTACCTGTGATAAAAAAAATGCACTACACAGTGGTCCTATTTTAAGTCAGGTTAACAATCAAAGTGTTTTGATGATTCTCTCCATCTAGTTTAACATAAATGTTTTTCATTTCAAGAGATCAGAACTTTGGTTTTTGCAATGCTGAAGCTATTCACATAGTCAAACTGATTCAGACTTGCAAATAACACTCAAGCAGGATTGAAGCTCCCAACAAGTATTTGAACATTTACCAGTATTGACAAATGAACTTGCATTGATTTTTGAATCTTGAAAACTCTGATTTGAGATAAGATTTGCAAACCTGTGCTGAGTCAGAACTTGCTTGAATTCTTCTTCAAGTTTTGTCATGGCCTTTGCAAGCAAAGAACGAGAATGATTAAGGGCGCCATCACTACTCTTAAAACTACGATTATAGGAAAAGAATTCAACGTTGCTCTGTAGTTGGTCAACCGCAGTTAAGTAACCACCTATATCTTCATGAGGACCCTGGATGATTTTGGACTCCACCTATAACCAGCACAAAAGACAACATTTTGTTGATGTACTTCAGTGATGAAGTTTGATATGCTTGAAAACTTTCCTTACAAATAGCCTTAAATAGTGCTGTTATAGTAACTAGAAAATGCATATTTAACTTCACCTTACCTAAAAAAATCAACAATTTCATGTGCTCAACTAGTTACAGCCTTCTCACAGGCAGCCGCTTGGGTCTCAACCCCCATTTATTTCATTCCAATAACTAGTGTTTGGGCCTGGATTTGGGCCATGCAGGTTTCTTACATATTTGATAATAGACCTTACAGTCTGGGCCCCAGGGACCCATCACTTATTAATGCAATTCATTTTTACCTTTTGAACTCATACAGGGCCCTATTTAGGAGCTTGCAGACCATATAAATACGCGAGTGTAGCTTCATTTTGGTACAGTCAGCTTTCATTTCAAACTCTCACTGAATTCTAGCTTCAAGAATACCCTTGCTTCTGGTAGAAAACCTCATTGCTACAATTTTTGCATCTAGCTTTCTCTACAGTAAACAGTTTTTTTACTTGATTGATCTTTGGATTCAGCTTATAAAATAGCTGCAGGTCATCCTTCTTGGAATCAGGTTCCAGAAAGGGTAGCATAAATTCTGGACTTAGCCTTCCATCACTAGTCCATGGAGATGTTTATCCACTATCTATAAAAGTCCTTGTGTTTTGCATACGAATACGAATGAGTGTAAGCCTCTTATCAGAGTAGGCTAATAAAATGAGTTCAAAGATGTTCTTTTAAATCGAAAATGGCCACCAATAGGAGAAGCATGTGTATCAAAGAGGAGTCAAGGGCACAAAACAAGTTCACTTGGTATGCACAATGCACCATAATGGTAAAGACATTGTTCGACAACGGACTGCACTTGGTGGGGCAAGGAAAATAGACTCTTGGCTTTCACATAGACTATAGTGATCTTTGAAATTAGGGCATTGGGTATAAGTATCAGGCAAGCAACCAAAACCAGTCTGGGACAAAGGTGGTAGGGACATAAATAAATGCAATAAGATAGGATCAAGGCATCAACGACTGCATTACTTTTCCCAAGACGATATTTGATATCAGAAGGGATTGTCAGTTTGTCTAAAGGTCAAAACAGACACGATGTAGGTAATGTCACCACTTTCTCAAGTCACTTGCAGTGAACTCCATAGCTAAATCAAAATTAAAACATGCCTGAAGGGCCCAATAGGTAATAAGTGTAAAGAGGTCATGTGACCTGTATATAACTAGTCCTAATAATTTTCAAACCAATTACGTTGAATTGCACCTAGTATATAAACCATCCATGGACTGCTTCTCTAAAAATCTAGATAGAAATTGCAAGCAGGCAATGTTCTTCATCTTCGATTGCTTGCTATGCTTCCTCCTACATTGTCTTTTTGAAAATGTTGTTAACATGCCCAAAATTTATGCAATGAGAGCACTATGCTTTGCTATAATCTCATGTATACTTTTTTTTTGAAGAACCAAACTGGAATGATAATTGTACTTTGTAATTTATCAGCTTCAAGTATAGCCATGATCACTACTTCCACTAGCAAAATCTAATGTGGGGAGGCCCCTTAAGGCATATCTAGATTTTCCAATGGCACAAGTACACTCTACCAAGAGCCCAATAATGGCCAAATAACTACTAATGTCCAATTTAAATGTCAAATAATAAATGAAAGCACCAAGTTCCTAGACCTAGAACAATGTTTCATCAAGCATCAAATCAAAACTTGAAGAATTAAGGGGGGGGAAATTGAATATTTTGTTCATAATGTTACTATAAAAATCTTTATTCAATTCGGATCTAGCAGTGTCTAAGGGTCTATCTACAAGTGTTGAATGGCCTATTTATAGTGTCAGAGGACCCAAAATAGGGCTAGGTGTATAAGTGTGGTCGTGGTCTATTGACATGTCTATCATGCATCTACTACTATGTTTTAAAAAACATTAAAGGGCTCAATTTTCTTACGTTACAAGTTATAACACGGAGCATGGAAACCATTGATTTGATTCCAAGGTTCGAGTACAAGGCATCTTGCTATTACTAATCAATTACCCAATTGTATTTCAAAACAATATTGAAGAGCTCTTCAAACTTCAATCTTCTGAAGACATAACATGCTGAGCATTGAAGCCACTAAGCAGTCTACACCAGTGACTTAGGGATCAACAATCAAGAGACAAGACCCAATCAAGTCAAACGAATTGGCCCATTCAAACCGCCCTAAAAACATAGTCAAACCATAAAATCAAATGTCAAATAGCAACATAGGGTTTAGGGTTTAAGGGTCTCGATCGTATGCCTATTAACTTATGATTACTATGAAGACATGTTGAAGACTACATATTATCCAACTCAACGATGAAGCACCAAAGAGAAAAAAAAAAAAAAAACGTTCTATCTAGCCAACTATGTCACAAGAAAATTCTTCTAGCTAACTTGGATGGACACAAAATAGATTATGTTCTTAAGCATGGGAAAGCAATATTAGAACTTCCACATTGCGCATGTTTTCACACACTAGACTAAACACTACAAATTTCATTATCAAACAAATAAACATAATAGTTATTATCACATTTGGACCATATAGCATTATAACAAAATATGATACATCATGATGATATAATATACCTCTTAATCCCATCAACATATTACATATACTCAAAAGTGACAAATACTCTAGGAGAGTGGACGCTCTTACCTGACGAGAAACATCAAATTGAGTCAAAATAGCTTCTGCTGCTTTCAAAGTGTCATTGATATTTTGATGTGCAGTTCGAAAAGCATGTGTGCGCACCTTAAACAAAATCGCATGCACTCAATGAGATAACTACCAAAAGCACCTCAAATAGCTACACTAAGAAAAGCGTATGGTTTTTACACTCTCTCTCTCTCTCTCTCTCTCTCTCTCTCTCTCTCTCTCTCTCTCTCTCTCTCTCCACATCCAGATTTTGCTAACTTTCAGTTGCCAACAACGTGCCACATCAACAACTTACCATATATTACCTTTTAGTAGTTAACTTTATCACTGCCAATTGAATTGTACACCACATGATGGTTCATTTGATGTGCTCAATGTTATTTAGCTACTCAATATAATATGTGACCAAATAGGCCAATATGCCTCTTGTAATCTAATTAATGAAGTTCGATGCACCTTATGTGGAAAAGGGCTCCAAGAAATAAAAACTAGATGTGAAGAGATAGACAATTGTCAAACACACCATCTTGAACACCCCTAAATAGTGAGTTAAAAGCCCCAAATCCCTTTAAAACTGTTGTAAATGGCCTCTATGGCCTAAACCTTGGGTCAAGAAGTACAATTGCAGCAATCTTGACCACATCTTGGACTCCCACAAGCCAGTACCTTCAAAGTTGGTAAGACAAGTTTTCACCTAAAATCGTGGGCTGGAGTTTGTGAGCCCCTTAAAAGCCTTCAAAAATAGGCTTTGTGACCTGAATATTGGGTCAAGAGCTGTGAAGAGCTATTGGAGCAACCAAATTTGTGACCTCCATCTTGATGTCTTAAGGGTCAATGGTCCAATAGGTGCTAAGGCAGCCTTACATGTCTTGATCTCCTTAATCTCTCATTGTATTGCACAATTCTCTAATACAAGCTTTGTGTGTTCTCTCTCCCCTCTTCGATGTGAATGCATTGTTGCATGCTTTGATCTCAACACTGTATTAGAGCAAGGTCTGATCAACACTTCTTGTAAATACATATATCTTTTCTAGAGAAAATTAGAAGGGTTTCGGGGAGCAAAAAATTTAAATATTATTACAAGATTATATATCACTACAAGATAATACATCTATAATTTGCAGCTTGTAAAAAAAAAATTCATAAGTTTGGCCCCTTTACACAAGGACCAAGACCCTCTTTAGGACCCAATTTGTTTTCAAGAAGTTTTAAAACACCGACACTTCCAAACGTGGGGAGCTTGAAAAACATTATGAGAGCTTCTTTGTGCCTTATGTCTGAAGAATAAGTTTCTTGAAGAATTTCAATTAAATCACAAGCCTATAGCATTTTATAAATGAAAACTATGTGTAAGGTTCTTTCCTTCCATTGAAGGTTCTGCCATCCCGTTATTTCAATTTTCATGCCAGTAGATGGTGACAAACTTTAGTACTTAAAGACTATTGGTTTGCAACGAGTTTTTGTGGTGACAAATTTATGTGAATACTATAGTGAGCAGCTTTGCTATAAACTGCGATTTTAAGCAAGCTTTATTTTTTTCCCAAAAATGATATTGTTCCTTGATTTTTAACATAAATTGTGCTAAGAAGATCTATGGGACCGGTGCTTTCCATAAAATTATTTATGGTGATTTAAGGGGGGAGTTTCATCTTATTGAATCTGATTATATGTGTGCTGAACTATTTTCAAATGGGTCAAAGACACTTCTTTGAAAAATTTAATGGTGAGAATTTTCCCATATGGCAAGTCAAAATGAGACCTCTCTTTAAAGAGAAAATTTATGGGAAAAAATTATGAATGAAACTTTGAAGGAAATGTGGGAGGTATTAGGAGAGGTATTTGGTGCCTTAGCCAAAAATGATAAGATCCTTTCAAAAACAACAATTACTTTGAATCCTCGAAGGCATGATTTTGTATAATGAAAACCACAGTCTATGTACCTTCTAGTGATACATTGTTTGTTGAATGTTGAAAGTTGTTTCAGCCCTATATTCAGTATGAGGTAGGCAACTATTGCTCGAATTGGGAAGGGCCATGCTTGACTCGGCTAGTTCATTTAGATTTTGTCTCTGGAAGTTCATTTGGGATGCTCCGAGTAAGTGCAGACTTTTTAGACCATTGTCTGCCCCACAACCTTATATGCAACAAAGGCATGTTGTACAGGTATTACCTCATTGGATTGGACTAGTATCTCATGGTTACAAACAACTATGTTATCACGGATGATATGGACTAACCCCTCTATTCCACACAAAAATCCTTGCTGAGTTTGCCATTCCACCTATACAGCTTGGCACCATCTTTCAACTTACGACTTATATCTAGCAAGTCCAGTTGTTTCTAGTTTCTGAGCAGAGATACACACAAGCAATACGAGGGTTGACTGGTCACAAGACATGTGTCATATGCTCACTAGGACATCTGGTCTAATGTATGAGTGACAAAGTCAGATGGTCCTCCTACTTGCTAGCCTATGTGTCAGGGTACTACCAAGTGGCAAGTGTCAGTTATGCATGGAGTTTGCCAGTGTCAATGTTAGGATGTGTCATGGTTAAGGGGTGCTTGAGGGGATATAGTGTGAGCTTTGCTAAGCATTCCCTATCTTATTCCTATGCAGCTATGTTGGGAGGAGACTTGCAACAAAGCTCTCATGTTTGCTTGTTGACCTATGTACAGTTAGTTGAGATTAATAAAGAAACGAATTTGCTAAGTAACTGTGTATTAACTTCAAGTTTTGTGAGCTTGTATGCAACAAGCAGTTATGCTCATTGGGTGAGGTGGAGTTCGAGGATCACTTCATCTTCCAATGTCTAGTTTATTCTGAGATTAGAGGGAGGTATTATTGCTTATCTCAAAACACATATGTTACATATGAGGATCCAAAATGTGTGGCACTTAAGATATGAAAGATGTTCTTACTATGACAAGACTTATGTCAAACAGATCAACAGAGTCATCCAGATCCACAGCTCCAAATTACATCCTCCTTCTCTAGGAGAAGACCAGAGTCAACCGATAATGATGATGATGACACACGCACTATTGGGTTTCTATTCTCTCTCTCCCTAATCCTACAGTTAATCTAGATCCTTTCACTTGTTGTATGTGAATATCTCTATTGTCGCACAGTCTGCAGAAATACACGAGTTATCGAACAGTCTGCAGAAATATACAGAAATTGCAAACAAGTATCTGCTCAACAAAGTCTCAAATCGACAATTGTCGAACCTACTGTCAAAGACACTCGAATCGACAATTGTTGAAGCCAATTGTCGAACTTATTGTCGAATCTACTATCGAAGGAAAATTGTCAAAACTATTATCAATTCGACTATCTATTTTCACGACCCCGTGATTTCCGCAGAATCTCCAACAAAATAAGATTCCCCTACAAAGTGACCACTAACAGTAGAATATAGTGACTTAATCTATCTTGCAAATGCATCAATTTAGCATTCTTTTAGTTATACAGCTACCATGTTGAAATAATAGATAGCGCATCAATGTATAGGTTAATCAATCAATCAAATAATCAGAGAATCAGCTTATCAAACTGCGACTCAATGCATCTATTCATAGAACAAAGCGCATTATTCGATCTCTCTCTTTGATTTCCAAAGTATTGTATTAGAGAGATCGTGCATCTGATTGCATTCGAACATGTACACACTTTCGACTTAATCGAACTCATTCCAATACACTGAGTATTATCGTGTCATGTCGTTTGCATTATTCTCTATTTTCGTCTGAGTCAATTTTGTAGATGGATAATTCGTAGATTGAATTGTTTTTATGACTGATAGTGTATGCCGATAGTGCTGCTTTTGATCTGATGATCTGACTTGATACCACACTTCCACAATTGAAAGACTCTGTGTGTGTCTATGGAATCAATAGTTCGAATCCTCGCGACTCGGACTAAGTAGAGCTACTATCAAATTATCGATGATAGCTCGAATCCGATAGACATAGTTCATGCACCGAGGAATTCATCCATCTCATTTGAATTCCCAACATGGTATCAGAGCATAATCTAGTATCATTTGTCTGATCAGAGCATACATTATCACAATGTCTCTTGTTCTGATACAAAGTAAGCATTCACTAAATTGTCTCGAGGTCATACAATGTACTGTCTGCAACCTCCCTCGAATTCCCATATGGATTTTCAGTCGAAGTTTGATCTAATGGTAGACAAACTCGATGGATCGAATTACCGTCTATGGAAATTCAAGATGAAGGTCGTGCTAATGGCCAAAGAACTTTGGGAAATAGTCTCAGGTGTCGAACTTTTCCCAATGTCGATGAGCAAGCCATTTCTAAATGGAAGCTCAGGGATGGTAAGGCTTTCGCCTTAATCACCCTTAACATATCAAACACACAGATTGGCCACATCAGACAAGCCCAATCTTTGAAAGAAGCTTGGGACATTCTGAGCACACTCTACAAAGTGAGGGACTTCACTTTGAAACTGCATTTGAGAAGAAAATTCTTCACTCAGAATGTTAGAAGGTGGTTCTATTCAGAATCGCATAAATCAATTTAAGACTCTGCTTGAGCAGATGGCAGCCATAGGTTCAGTGATCGAAGATTTGGGACACTGTCATGACCTTATTGTCTAGCCTGTCGTCCTCATATGAAAACTGGGTGATGGTCATTTTGACTCACTCAGAAATTTCTTTGTCTAGAGTCATAACCATATTGTTAAAGAAGGAGATTCAAAGGAATGGTGCATCTTTGTCCTCCATCGAAGACTCGCAAGCTCTCTTCTCCAAGAGAGGCTCGAAGAAGCAACAGAACAAGAAGAAGGCAGTCAAACAACTCAACATGAATCAGAAACAATCACACAAGCAAAGCCTAAATCAGCAATCTGCTCCGAACAAAAAGAAGATGTTCGTTCTATAAATACTGCAAAAGGACGAATCACGAGATCCAGGACTGCCGAATCCTCAAGTTCAATAACAACAAGAAGAAGCAGTTGGACCAACAAGCCAATGCAATAACCGAATCGAAGCAAAACCTCGAAGTTAACGATGAGCAGAACGCATTCATGGTGAACCATGTTGATCAACATGATGAATGGTTCCTCGATTCTGGAGCGACACAGCACATGACAAACCATCAAGAATGGTTCATCGACTATTCAGCCTACAGTGTGAAGAAATTCATTCACCTTGGAGGCAATAGCTCACACATGATTGCAGGTGAAGACACTGTCAGACTAAATTTTCAGCATGGAGAATCGAAGCTCATACCAAAAGTATTGTATGTTTTGAATCTGACGATAAATCTGTTGTCTGTCAACAGAATTACTGATTTAGGACATAAAGTAGAGTTCGAATCAGATTCATGCAAAATTCTTGATAAATCAAAAAAAGTCCTTGCACTTGAAAAAAGGAAAGGACATCTTTATAGGCTTACTCATTGTTATTCTACGACTGATCGTGCTTTAAGCAGCTCAGTTTCGATTAATAAAAAATTAATTTGGCATTATAGACTTGGCCACCTGAATCATGTATCTAGTAAGCAGACTAGAAAGCCTTTTAAGTCGAATCATGAACATGTATCTAGAAATCTCTTAGACATAATACGTGGCCCGATGCAAACACCTTTGATCTGACTTGATACCACACTTCCGCAATTGAATGATTTTGTGTGTCTATGGAATCGATAGTTCGAATCCTTGCGACTTCGAAGCTTAGACTAAGTAGAGCTACTATCGAATTATCAATGATAGCTCAGATCCGATAGACATAGTTCATGCACTGAGGAATTCATCCATCTCATTCGAATTCCCAACAGCACATACACAGAGATCAGTGACGGTGTATTAGTTGGAGTCACATTGTCGTCAAAGCTATATGTCGTACCATGAGGAGACAAATCTCATAGATGAACCCCCAAACAATCTCAACAACACATTCCAAATCTACCTCCCACAACTGTGCATAATACATCCTTCCTCGTTACCAGCAGGACATGATGATGGGATTACACCATTATAATGTTATGCTATTATATACAGTGGTACACATTTTCGCATTTCATATATTCATTTCAATTCAGATTGTTTAGTGGCTATATTTACATGTACTTTTTCTTTACTGTTCTCGGAGACGTTTCATACATTCCCACTGATCCACATACTTGACATGTACTTTTTCATCTTATATGTCTTTGGCATGGAAAACACATTAGTAAAGTGCTCTCTCTCTCTCTCTCTCTCTCTCTCTCTCTCTCTCTCTCTCTCTCTCTCTCTCTCTCTCTCCAGCTTGACACCATCTTTAGACTTATCACATTATTCAACAAGTTAGGATGTTTCCCACCTCTAAGCAGAATACACACAAGTAGCACTCACCTCATCTCAACACCTCCATAGTTAGGACTACATATTATCATGGTTTTCCTAGGCCTCCATTCATTTGATAAACATGGCATTTCTCACAAACCTTCCATCGAGCACCCATGACTACATCAAACACTTCTTATATAGAGCATATTTTGATCAAGCACGGCAGGGCCAGTCAGAAATCAAACCCTACTCACTTTTAGAATTGGATACAGTAGGTCTCCCAATTCTACCATGCCATTCGAATTCAAGATTATCTCATGGACTTAGATTCGTATTGAGACAATTCCGAATCTTATCATATCAGCTTGAGATTGAGACTGGACGTCTCCAGGGTACTCCGAAGGAGGAGAGGATTTGCCAGTTATGTTTCTTAGCTAAGGTGGCTCTTCTTCAACAATAGCAAGTATAATGATAGCATGTTATACCATTATATTGCAGACAAATATATTTACATTATATTCATCTAAGACCTTAGCGGTTAGACTTACATGTATCTTTTTCTTTACTATTTTGAAGACGTTTCATACGCTCCCATCGATACCACATATTTGATAGATACTCTTTTGTTTTACATGCCTTTTGACATGGAAAAGACATTAATAAAGCTTTCTTTCTTTCTCTCTTCATGCATCTATGGAGATGCATATTGTAACGAAACCACACGTTTTGCAACATAAAAGTACACAAATTTTATCATACGCCAATCTCTTGTACAAGAGAATGGTCAAAAGAAAGGCACGGAAATATGGTTGCAGCATTACCACAAACCTGTTATGGGAAATGTTTTTTTATTTCCTAGTTGCTTTTGGCATAGTAAACCTTTCGTCCTTTGTTACAAGGCTTATCACAAACCTAATATAGAACATATTATATTTCCTAGCTTTCTTTTTGACATAACAGCTCTTTTTCCTCTACAAGATTCATAGAGCATTTGGTGGATGTTTTGTTAACTGCTTTGCATGTGTGAAGCTATCGACTCTCAACTCAGATTAATTTGGATGCCCATCTTGTATGCCAGAAAATATTCGATTGCCATCCACTTTAAGATTCTGAGATTAATAAGAAACTTTCAATGGTTTTATGTGTCACTATTACATTGGTTATTTAGCACTAGAAATTGAAATTTTCTTGAGGCATAATGTGGACCAATATTCCAGATCATATAGGTGAAGTTTTATGTTGGATATTGTTGTTCTGTGCCAAATATTGTTATACTAAATATTGCTGGAGCCATTTACATCATTCATAAACAAAAACATCCCAGCACTACAGCATACTAGGTATATATACCTCTGTTTTCGCCATCATGTAACACTACTAGAAAGAGAGATTTAAAAATACTAATAATTATCAAAAAACATGGAAATAGATTTCATCACGTAAAGAGAGCATGTTGAAAGGCTTGTCTCGTGAGTTAGCGGTTGCTTTTGACATTACTCTATTTGATGTTGTAAACATCTTCATTAAATTGAATCGGTTTTGAAGAGTTACCGGAAGACTGTCTAGGAAGAAAGGAAAAAGAAGCCATTCTTATAAGCTTCACGGTGCATTTAATTCATCTTGTCTCAACAACTGACATGTTTGCATCAAAGATCAGCTTAGAAACCCAAACTTGTGCCCAAATAAAAACAGATTTTTACCTTATCACAGGAATTCCATGAAAGCCAGTGCGCTGCGACAACAAATCCCTTTCATTATTTTTGTTAAGACGCATGTAGGAAACTGCTTTTGGACCGGTTAATCCTATGACAATTTCTTGTAAAACATCAGTTTTCAACTATCAAAAGCCAGAGCAATCCAGTCTTGTGAACTTCAGGTACCAGGCGTCCTTATATGTGACTTAAACTGGCACGATCTATTTTTAACTATCCCCAATGACTACAAACATTCCGTAATTGGAAAAAGCACGAAACGTGCATTGCCCCGGCAATTTTTAGAGTAACCTACATAGTAAATCTATCCAATCGAGAATGAAGCTATAGAACAGTATACTTCCAAGAGTTGAAAGAATCGTTCGGTTTTAGATCAAATAAAGAACGGGACGTAATCACAGCACGTGAAGTAAGTCATATTGATTCTGTTGCCCCTGATAATGGTTTGGTAATAATAAGAGTGCAACATTGATTGTAGTACTTACTACCAATCTAAGGTATAAACTCTGCAAGATGAAACTCCCGATAGGCTTAATTGCTACTATCATCAAAGATAATTGAAGATATTTTCACTCTCAAGTGTGCAATGTAATCTCTCTGACTCGAGCGTCCTTGCCTTCCAGCTAAAAATTTCACTAAGAAAGCAGCTCATCGAAGTAGCAAACCAGTACCTGAGTAGGACGCATGGCAGCTTCTAACGAAGACAGCCGGTGGTCGAAAGAGCCTAGAATATTGATCATGTTGTCAGTAATCGCCTGGCTCTTGGACAAGCTGTCCTTGAGATGTTTAGCGCGGGCGGACAGCAGCTCCACTCCAGCCCCCATCTTTTCCTGGACCACCATACTCTATCTGCCTTGGCCCTTCGCCTCCCGATCATGCATCAAACGGACACAAAACTGAGGATGAATGAAGACGAAGGCGACGGAGAACCAGGATTACGAACGAGATCTGGAAGAAGACGAAGACGATTGTATTCGAAACGTCGTAGATGGATCGAAGAAGACGAGAGAGAGAGAGAGAGAGAGTGTGTGTGTGTGTGTGTGTGTGGCGCACTCTAATCTGTTCGTTGCAACAAACAAATAAATAAAAAGAAAATAGACCTGCCCAAAAAATACTAAAAAAACTAAACAGGAGAGACCCCCCAAGTGAAGGTGAGCCGCTCGCTGGGACGAAGGATATGAGGGGATGTATTATGTGCAAGGCTCATCAAGGGCCCAATCTTTGTGCCTTGGGGCTCCAGTGTATTTGGGCCCTACCATATTTGGTAGCCTATCCTTGCCTCATGCCTTTTTCGAGGGCAAAAGTAGGTGTGCATTATGTCATTAGTTGGCACCAAGCTCCATGTGGCAACCAAATCTTGTGTGAAGTTAGTTTGGAGTTTTTGAACTCTATGGCATTTGCCATCCAAGGGTTGGGTCACTTGGTTAGCTTGGGATCCATAATTTCTTTGGTCCCAGGTTTAAGCCCCCCTTGAAAACCGACATGCCCCATGATGGAAAGCCATGTGCCCTTGATCTCATAGCTCAAGAAGTCCCAAGGATTGGGACCTTTCACGGTATAAAAACCATGTAACGCTCTATTCTTAACAATGTTTTTTTCATTTTTACTTGTTTAGTATGACCTTTGCCAAAAGTTGGTTGTTGGGTCCATGGGCATTACAAGGCATAAGATCTTGACTCAAACAACGGGTTTTTATTTTTAGAGCATTCCCTCAAAAATACAAAGGTAAAAGAAACATCAAGTTTTAACGTTGGTGATTTGATCCGATCTTAAATGAAAGTACGTCCTTGCCTACATGTCACTAGACTTTCTTTGATGTGAATCATCTCACGTCTTACAAGATTGGATGGTAGAGATTGAGTTTCTGGACCCCCACTAGCTATTGTAGTATTTGCCTTGATTTTTTCCTTGCAATTTGTTTGGTTGTAATTTTGTTACCCTAAAAATACAAAGCCCCCTGGATGGAACCTAACAATATAGCATCTTCTTGGATAGAATTCATAAATAAGGAGATCTTCAAGGTGTGTCATATTTAAGATCTTAGTGACACCAAGCTCTTGATAGGCATCTCCTCAAATCAACCACCTTTTATTCATAGTCGATAATGGGACCTTACTACTTGACCTAGCATCCCACCACCTACCCACTAACATATGAACTTCCACTAACATATATAAAGAGAGCAAGGTAAATTTTTCATTCATCAAGTTAAAGCATGTTTTCACTTTACAATGTGTAAATTGTGAATTGGGATAGTCACCTCCTTTGCACAAGACTGTAGCCAAAGAAAGTTGGGCATCATTTTGTTCAACCTACAAAAAAATTGCATATTTTGAACCTTATGAAAGAACTTTTTAACCATTCAAATTGATCGTTTTATATCTCTTACATTACTAATTAGAAGTATCTACAAATAAACAATGTTCCTCATTATAGAGAACCACAAACCATGGTCAATATGGCACTCGCAAAACAAATTAGTTATTTTTTTCAAAGACTAGTAAGCCTATAGATTGTGTCATAAGAAATAGCTAACAATCCTAATAGCAAGTCAACAATAACACTTTCATGTAAACGTTGACAAATACTAAATGCTCTCCTCCTAGAATACAGGGAACAATATTAATCTAGGGCTATTTGATTTTACAAGTTAACCAATGGCCACAATAAGTTCAAATTGTAACATGCATGGCAAAGATGAGGATATTAGAAAAAGTATGCTGTTGAAAAATGGATGCAATATGAGCTTAAATTGTGAAGTATGCATTGAAATCACCCATTAAAATAGCTCTTTCCAAGTCATGGGATAGAAGTCATTTCCAAAAGTAATTTGTTTCCAAAAATAGTTAGGACCGTATAAGTTGACTAATTGCAAATGTATAGTGGCGTTTTGAATGTCCACTATTATGTATCTACCTAAAGGATTAAAAACTAACTAAGAATAATAAAGTTTTGAGGAATGAAAGTGACCACACCTCTCCAAGTAGCATTAGAGAGAGCAAGAACACATTGGTGAGTTGGTTTGAAAAATCGATAGGCAGAGTGCATGAGATATCCTTAAAGTTTAGTTTATGAAAAAGTAATAATAGTATTGATGTTAAAACTTATACTATTAAAGTGCCTAACAATATGTTTCCTCATGGGACGATTGAGTTTGCTTATATTAAAAGAGAGCAATTTGATCATGTAGAAAAACAGGAGGACATAGCAGCATCCTTATTGTCTTGTAACCAATTATCATCAGAAGTTTCAATTGAGTTGGATTGGGTTAGTTTTATCAAACCTTTTCACAAAGAGTTTTTTTGAGTTGATGAAAGGAGCTGAGAGTTTCAAGTTTTTTTTTGGCTATCCATCTTCCATGAGGGAGGGATCCAAACTATGGCGGTGGGATCAACAATGGTTGTGGCGAGGCTATCAACTATTCTTTATTTATAAAGTATAGAAAAATGGTATGTTCTGTGACCTTTGTCAATGATATAGTTCCTTTCAAAGTTAAGGAATTGGCAAGCCAACAATTTGGATGGGAGCTAATTACCGATGAAGGTCATCCAAATATATTATTCTCATTGCAAGTGTTGAGCCAAGGTTCATTTGGACCAAAAAGTAAGTGAATATGTGCTATACAGTTTAGCATATTGCATTCACAATGGTAAATTGATATTACAATTATGTATGGATTGTTGAGAAGCATTTACATGTAAAGGGTATGATCTTATAGCAAGCCTTTCTCCAATGTAATGAATCTTTACTTAAATATTTGGTGAAAAATACCATTTGGCGAGTCTCTTGCTTTTTATTTGAAAGTGAAACCAAAATGGAGACACATGGACCAACAATAATAGCATGTAAATATGTATGTACCCCAACCTTAGACATTGCTTGTCAATATTGATGCAACTCAATCCCATCAAACACCACCCGCAACTCAACTAATGCAACAACTATGGCAATACCCACTAAGAACATATAGCCCATAATATTTTTATGAAAACCTCAATGTAGTTGGTCTCATCGATACCACAATTGCTTGTGATGTTGTTATAATAAAGAACAGGGCCAAGCCCTTCCAAGAATTAATTTTCGAAATGAGTCAATCAAAATGTACCACAACAATGTCTTGAATTTAGCCATCCAATTCTCTAAGTCATTACCAATGTTACCAAAGAAAATAATTTGGATTTCTTTTTGTCCATCCGACGACACTTATGTCCAGTAAATGATAAATAGAAAGCAAGCTCCAAATAAGGCTATTGAATGAACATTAATTACAAGCCAAAAAATGGCAAATCCCTACCAGAACTCTAATGGAGTCACTTGCAGTGAACTCCATAGCTAAATCAAAATAATAACATGCTTCAAGGGCCCAATAGGTAACAAGTATAAAGAGGTCATGTGACCTGTATATAACTAGTCCTAATAATTTTCAAACCAATTATGTTGAATTGCACCTAGTATATAAACCATCCATGAACTGCTTCTCTAAAAATCTAGATAGAAATTGCAAGTAGGCAATGTTCTTCATCTTCGATTGCTTGCTATGCTTCCTCTTGACTTGCTTCCTCCTACATTGTCTTTTTGAAAATGTTGTTAACATGCCCAAAATTTATGCAATGAGAGCACTCTGTTGTGAAAAATTCAACTAGTTTAGTCATATTTGCGACATTTGTTTATTTGGCAAATTGAGACCAACTTTATATTAGACTTAGAGTTTGACTTTTCAAAGTTAATTAGTCTAAATTTCATTTGAATAAACACTTTTTAAAAGTGTGGGAAAGTTGGTAGTCGAGGTTGAGTAGATTCAAATTTGAATGTTGGGCACATTGAATCTAGTCCCAGAAATAATAGGGTTTACATTTTGGAGGGAAAGCCAAGTGGCCAAAAAGGGGTTTGGGCCTATTATAAAAGGATGTAACTCATGGAGAAGCAGATGTTCTCTCTTCTCTATCTCATTTCATGCTTATACATGGTTCTCTTGGGTTCTACTATCCATTGGTGCACTATACTTGTGATTACTTGCATTCTATGTAGACTGATCAATATTTGTCATTTTTAGATCCACACGTGTGAAATACAGTATCTTCTAGTTTTGTACGGACAGAAACTTCTTTTTATGTATTGATTCAGTTTTGATCAAGTTCTATTAGAGTTTGCATCTCATTCATAGAGTAGATGCTGATTTTTCTACATTGGCAGGATTTTTGATTTGTTCTCTTTCTAACCCCGTAGTGAGGTTGCTGGACTTCATTTGAATGTGTTTCAATCTTAGGAAATGGCAAGGGTCATTAGATTGAAGATAGATCATAGGTTTTCCATCATCATCACAGAGATTCCATCAGTGGTATCAGAGTTAGAAGGTTATCAGAGCCTGAAGGTTTCTTTTCATCCAGAACAAAGAGCCCTGAATTCAAGTTGAAATATTGTTTACAACAATGGCGTCTATAAGTAGTATACAGTCGAAGATATGCACAGTTCTAGAGTCCTCTGAGTCGAACTTTCTAATGTGAAAAGTAAAGACTTCTCTCATCTTGAAAGGGGAAGGTCTACGGCCTTGGGTAGACGGAACAGAAGAGATGCCTGCCAGCACAGACAAGGAGCTACGAGAATGGAAAGAAAGGAATGGCAAAGCAGTAGCTGTCTTGTCCTCTTCCATTGAAATCACGCTTGACTTCGCATCACTCTCTAATGCAAGAGAGATGTGGGATGCATTACTAGCTAGGTTCCAAACTAAATTGCACACACAGATCATGCATTTAGAAGACCAACTAACCTATCTAAGATGGGATGGCAAAAACCTCACGTCCTTTATCAGAAAAATGAAGGATCTGTTCCTGTCATTACACAACGTTGGAACAGAACATGCGATATCAGTAGAGGTGTAGATCAAGATCTAGTCAATAGAATTTGTTAGATCCATTGATTTGGCAATCAGCAATTCTTGTAGATTTATTAAGTACAATCAGTCATTGTCCTTTTTCTGAAAATCCAGTTCAAGTTTCTCAACCTTTGTCAATTAGATTGTGCACTTTGTTGGTAAAACTGAGATTTGTCTGTTGAGGTGTTCTACAGCTCCCTCGCAAAGTGGGCAGTTAAACTAACCCCAATCTTCTTCGCTGCTTCTCGAACAAAGCTTTACTAAGTGGCTTTGTAGTGATATCAGCTGTCATTTCCTCTATAGGTATGAAGATTGTCTTCAGTATCTTCTTTTCGACTAAGTCCCAAATAACATGATACTTGATAGCTATATGTTTCGTTTTCGAATGAAACACAGGATCTTTCATAAGATAGATTGCTGAAGGGTTATCCATTAGTAAGACATAAGGTTCAAATTTTCATCACATCCTTCCAACATTTGTTTGATTCATATCAGCTCGTTTGCCATCTTAGCTCGTTTTTCTCCTTCGAGAGTCTGTGGACAATCTGCTTTGCCTAGTATCATTCTAGATATCATGGGAGTATGCGCACCTTTGCATTCAAGCATGTTGAAATCTTTGATAATTTTCTGAGTGTACTTTTGTTGGTGAAGATACAACTTGCCACCTTCAAAATTTCTTTCGATCCGTAAGCCTAGATAGGTTTTTGCTTCCCCTAGGTCACTGATCTCGATGTCTCTTTTGACATCTGAAATTAAGTTATCTTTTCTTGAAAAGATAGGCGTGTCATCAACATAAACAGCTAGAATGATAATTTCACCTTTGACATGTTTGATATAGACATTTGACTCGATGAATAAAGGTTCAAAACCTAAAGAACATAGTGCTTCATCCTTCTTTCTATACCATTGTCTGGCTGCTTGCTTCAGACCATAGACGCTTTTATTCATATGACATCTGAATTCTGGATATTCTTGGCTTATAAAACCAAATGGTTGATCCATGAATAAATTTTCTTCTAATTCTGCATGCAAGAAAGCAGCTTTCTCATCCACAATATGGATTTTGAGATCATGAGCCACTGCATAAGCAAATAATGAGCGAATTGATGTGTGTTTTGACTACAAGTGAAAAAGTCTCACTGTAGGCAATCCCATATATCTATGAAAATCCTTTCGCAACCAACCTTGCTTTGTATCTGATGTTATCTCCATTAGGACCTGTTTTGATCTTGTAGATCCACTTGCATTTAACTTGTCTTCTTCCATCAGGTACATGTGCAAGTGTCCATACATTGTTCTTATACATCGATGGCATTTCGTCCTCCATTGCTTGAATCCAATGATTTTTATTTGGTCCATCAATAGCTTCCTCGAATGTTTGAGGTTCGTCTGTGAAACCACAAAATTCGATGGCTATATTGTTGAAACATCCTGACCAAACCTTACTGGTGGTTTTCTTTGTCTATCAATTCTTCTCACAGTTTGTATAGGTCTCGAATTCAATTCTGCATTTTCGGGTTCAACTGATTCTGCTTGAATTCGAGCTGGTCATTCGAGTCTTTTGGGTACTCGAATTTGAACTCCCTTTGAATCACTACTATGTCTAGATGGTAATATCTTTACAAAGCCACTCAATAAAGCTTTGTTCGAGAAGCAACAAAGAAGATTGGGGTTAATCCAACTGCCCACTTTGAGAGGGAGTGTAAAACACCTCAACAGACAAATCTTGGTTCTACCAACAAAGTGCATAGTCTAATTGACAAAGGCTGAGAAACTCAAATTGGAACTCGAATTCGAAACCGAACTCAAAACATTTTTATTCTTGTTCAAAACTCGAAACAAATTTATTACCAAGCAAGCCATCATGGAGCAATCACAGGGGTGAGCATTTTGAATGCCAACAGTTTGACAACCTGTGATGCATGTCTGAAGGGTAAGATGTCACGCACTCCATTTGTCAAGGACTCCTACAAAACGACCAAGATTCTGGAGTTAGTGCATTCTGACATCTGTGGGCCTTTCAATGTGATCTCAGTAGGAGGCTCGAAATATTACATTACCTTTATTGATGATTACAGTAAATTTGCCAGAGTGTATTTTATTCACAACAAATCAGAAGCATTTGACAAATTCAGAGAGTATGTGAATTGGACAGAAAGATGCCCTAGTAATAAAGTGAAGCAGATCAAGACAGATCGAGGTGGAGAATACATCTTGAATCGGTTCACTGACTTCTGCAATGATCGTGGTATCATTCACAGAAGGACTGCATCTTACACATCGCAACACAACGGTGTTGCAGAAAGAAAGAATAGGACTCTAATGGAAGCTGCCAGATGCATGATGGCCTATTCGAAAGCTCCAAGAGTACTGTGGACTGAAGCAGTAGCTACAGCTGCATACATTCAGAACAAGACAGAAAAGTCTGGTGTTCCTCACACGACATCACACGAATTATGGTGGGGTAGAAAACCCAATCTGACTCACATCAGAAGTTTTGGCTGTGCAACTTATGCACATGTTCCTGATAAGCTTTGAAAGAAGCTTGATGAGAAAGCTGAACAGGGATATCTTGTAGGATATGACAATAATTCGTCATACTATAGAGTCTATATGCCAGAGACAAACACTATGAAGACAGTCATAGATGTCAAGTTTGATAAGAGCGGAACAATGGCCAACGATGATCTTGTCAGCTATGAAGTTCTTGAAAGACAGTACTATGATCTGCCAACTATGACAGAGGGAGCAGAGGACGAACATGAAGACAAAAATGTTCGAGTCGCTTCGCATTCGAGTGACAAATCAGAAGACAAAAGATTTGAGAGACAACCTTATGCTATAATACCTATAAAGGAGATGGTTTTGGACCTAGTAGAGCAGGCAAAGGCAAAGGCATTGCAGTTCTAGGAGGATCTCCTAGAAGGTCAAGAAGACAACGACGAGCGCCAACAAGATATGTACCAGGCAGCTCTGCTTCTACATCAGAAGAGTTTTGTGGATTCAGTGGCGAACCACAGACATTCGAGGAGACAATTGAATGTCTAGAGAAGGACAAATGGATCCAAGCCATGAATGAGGAGATGGAATCCATGAGGAAGAACCAGGTATGGACGTTGGAGCCATTACTAGATAAGCGAAAGGCTGTAAAATGCAAATGGGTATACAAGCTAAAGTATGGACCAGATGGAGATGTCTCAAAGTATAAGACAAGACTTGTAGCAAAGGGATTCTCTCAGAGATATGGTATTGACTATTCTGAGACCTTCTCTCCTGTCATGAAACATTCGTTGCTAGTTTTACTATTTGCATATGCAGCTGCTTATGACCTCAGGATTCACACAGCCTTTTTGCATGGTGAGCTGGACGAAGAGGTCTACATGGATCAACCCCCAAGATATGTCTTGAAATCACTTCCTACTTATGCGAATATTTCTAAATGCTATGAAAACATACCTTTAGACGGCACTGATGGGTTGAAAACTATCATGAATAAATCCATTACTTATGCTTTCAAACGTTTTAATAAGATGCTTCTGAGTTTCAAGTGGAAACAAGAAAGGGAAGTCTTTAAGTGGTCATGGGCTAATAAAAAGTTGCAAGGGTGTTACAATATCGATAAAAATCTATTATGCTTGTGGAATGCCTTCCTAATAGACAATTATATTGTCAGATTAAGAAACAAAACCTGGAGACAGGTTCGTGGTATACCGATGGGTTTTTCATGCTCACCTACATGGTGTAACTGGTATCTTGCATTCTTTGAAGCTCAATTTATTAAGAAACTAGCCAAGTTAGGGCTCAGAAAAGATATGAATGATTTCTGTCACTCGTTTAGATATATTGATGACATTTGCTTTATTTATAGTCCCAATATTGATGCATTTATGGATAAGAATCAGACTAGAAAACCAAAAAATCCTTTTTGGATTTATCTTCTAGAATTTCTTGATTTTGAAAAGAAGTCTTGTGAAGCAAACACCACCAGTTTTCTGAACATTTCAATCACCTTTAATCCTGGCACCGGTGTTTACCAACTCTCAAAGTTTGATAAAAGAAGATACTTACCTTTCTAATACTTATAGTACATAAATCTGGCTTCCAATAGGCCAGTGTACAACTCTTACAAAGTAATTATCTCCCAAGTTATTTCAGCAATGTATTGTTGCAACGATCAGGATACTTTTATAAAAGAGGTAGCAATCTTGCTAAACGCTTTTCAAAAAAGTGGTTTCATGAGGGATAAATTTTGCCATATCATTAACAATCTTCTTTTGATAGATACATTTCCAAGTTTGTCCTATGATCTACCACAGTGTATTAAAGGTCTGATGGGGAGCAATTAGCTATCCCTTATGGGGAGCTAACTGCCCCCTAAGGGATTCACTAGCTGCGGGTCGCTTGGTGGGTTCTCTCTCTCTCTCTCTCTCTCTCTCTCTCTCTCTCTCTCTCTCTCTCTCTCTCTCTCTCTCTCTCTCTCTCTCTCTCTCTCTCTCTCTCTCTCTCTCTCTCTCTCTCTCTCTCTCTCTCTCTCATGGACACTTCTTTATCTTAAGTTACGACCCCTGGTCAAGTCACAAACAAACATATGCAATTTGATGGTCCTAACCTTTATTGCCAACCCAACCATGTATTACACTTTTCAAAAAGTAATTTCCCACCAATTTTGGCTGAAAGGGATCCTACAGAACTACTATATTTAACCTATTCTTGAATGAGTTTTCTCTACTATACGGTGGAGAGAAGGTTGGGAGATATATTCATGATAGAGATTGCGCCCTACCTGGCTTGAAGTTATTCGTTTCTACTTTATGGTATGTGGTTTTGCTCATTTCATATCGAACGTTTTGAAAGTGGTTATGTTTTATGGTGCTTTACAATACTGTATTTTGCTTTTCAGCTATATTGTACCTTGTTGGTTTATGAATAAAGGCTTTAAAGGGTTTAGTCTTGCTTTGTCAAGAGGAACTATGTGAAATTGTGTATCCCTCTCTCTTAACTCAATTCTCTTTAAATGAAAAAGGTAACCAAAATAGTCATGTCACATGCCTTTATAAAGACATTCCTAGGGTTAAGATTTTTGGTTCACCCAAAACCATCTTTACAAAGTTTCTAGACCAAATTACAATTTGTCCTATTTTACTCTGGGCCCATTTGAGAGCTAATCTACCTCTAATTCTCAAACCATAGGCTTGCAAGTACAATGCAACTTCTATGGTGTCTGACATTACAATTTTGATAGATTTAGGATTTTTGCTAACTCGGCCATGCTTCTATTCCCGTCACTGTAAAGTATAGTTGAGAGGTGTTGGGCTTTTTTTTCGCTTGCTGGCCAGTCCGCTACTTGTCGACTTCTTTGGTATTGGTGCTCTTGGTACATTTAGATTTTGGATCTCCTTTGTCGGTGATTTGTTGACGCTCTCTGCTATAGTTTGGTGGCTTGATTCCACTTTATGATATATTAAAAACCTACCAATATGGTGATTCAAATGGCTAACCACACCAAAATACACCCGGGGGAGAAGTTTGAAGAATATTTGAGTCATTTTATTTATGACCTCTCAAAGTTTGATAATTCAAAACTTTGGCATCATGGTTACTCAGTGGATCTCATTGCTCTTTTGAAGTACTAGGCAATGAAATATGCTTTTGGACATTGCATCTTGCATGGTTTACCATCTTTGGTGAATTAACTTACAAATATATTATGCACACTCAAGTTCCACCCATAGGCCAAGTAGAAGATGGGTGTCTTGTTCCTCATAGATACTCTTAACTTGTTCTAAACAATCTAATAACCGAACCACATAGGTGTTAGTGGTATATATGGTAAATCTATGAATGTAATACCTTTAATGTGATCCTAGCTATTAACCGAAAATCGATTTTTTGGTATGTGTCATAGTCTAGTTTATGTCAACTATAGAGGATTGATTGACTCACACTAATGAAAATGAAGCTGATTTTTTTCTCCCCCAACTAATCATCAATGAAAAAAACACTTACTCATTGTCGTAGTCAACCTTAACAACAATTTAGACATCTAACTATGCATAGAAACAACACAATATTTATAACCACAAGGATTACGATGTGTTCATTTAGTTTTTCATTAGATTCCAAAGAAAATCAATCCTCAAAATGGTGAAGGTGCTAGAAATCAACCTTTGCTTTTTTATAATTTCTAGATTCACTCTCATCTACCAATGTTCTCTCTTGAATGCTCACAAATTTCCACCACTTCTCTTGTGAATTTTTTCTCTCACCTATGTCTCCAATGTTGGATTGAATTCCTTAAATCATTTTGTAATGTGGAACTACTCTAGAGTTTTACTCACATTGTTGAGACAATGTCAAAGGATTTGAGACCGTTTGCAAAAATACACGTATTGTCGACATAGTGTCAAACAGACCTAAAATGATTATTTGAGGAATTTCAAATAACGACTTCAACAGATTTGATAGTGGAGTCTTATGCACTACACATTTCGGGTCCAATCTCTTAGCTCCACATGGTACCTGCCAGGTGGATAATGACACATTCCATTAGGGTTTTTACATCAACAACTATAAATAGATCAATAGATTAGTTTATTTCAAGTTGAATCAAGCTTAGAATTCAAGTTCATTAGCAGTATTCATTCATTCATTCATTCATCATCATCATCATCATCATCATCATCATCATCATCATCATCACCACCACCACCATCATCATCATCATCATCATCATCTTCTTCTTCTTCTTCTTCTCTCTCTCTCTCTCTCTCTCTCTCTCTCTCTCTCTCTCTCTCTCTCTCTCTCTCTCTCTCTCTCTCTCTCTCTCTCTCTCTCTCTCTCTCTCTCTCTCTCTAGTAGAGTAATTCTATGCCATTTAAAGATTTTGATATGGCTATGTAAGAATTGAAGATCCGTATTTTGAGCATGTTTTTGCACTTGAAATTTGTGTGATACTTTCATAAGCCAATTGAATCATTTATTTTCTTGCAATTTTTTATAGATTGCAGATTGAATCTCATGAAGCTGGGGAGGTCAAGGCTCATCCTTTGGATTTTTTCGGCAAGTTATCTCTTTCATAAATTTGCATTTTTTTAGATCTACTTACATCATTGTCCTTCCTACCATAGGTCTCTCCATAGTCCTTTATACAACGTTGCATTTAAATATCTATAGGTCGACATATTTGATGGATGAAAGTGAAGTTCAAGTCCCAAACTAGTGTAGAAATGTTTCTTTTGATAGGTAGGTAGCTAGGAGGAAAGGAGGTCAAACAAAATAGATAATTTTTAATGGCTAATTTAAGGGATAATATCAACAATGCTTGAGGAAGAGGAACAAGATTTATTGGGAAATCATACATTAGCAAAGAAAGAGATATACATGAGATTATAACGAAGCATAGGTGAAATAATTCAGATCATTGATGATCAAAATCATAAACTAATCTTGGGTTAGAAAGAAAACAAATCAACAATCATGCCAATGTAGAAAAATCAGCATCTACTTTATGAATGAGATGCAAACTCTAAGAGAACTTGTCAAAACTGAATCAAAACACAAAAAGAAGTCTTTGTCCGTACAAAACTAGCAACCTATTGTATTTCACACATGTGGATCGAAAAAGAACAAATATTGATCATTCTACACATAGAATTGCAAGCAATCCCAAGTATAGTGCACCAATGGATAGTAGAACCCAAGAGAACCATGTATAAGCATGAGATGCGATAGAGAAGAGAGAAGATTTGCTTCTCCACGAGTTACATCATTTTATAGCAGTTCCAAACCCTATTTGGCCACTTGGCTTTCCTTCCAAAATGTAAACCCTACAATTCAATGTACTCAACTTTCAAATTTGAATCTACTCAAACTCGACTACCAAGTCCCACACTTTCAAAAAGTGTTTATTCAAATGAAATGTAGACTAATTAACTTTGAAAAGTCAAACTTTAAGTCTAATATAAAGTTGGCCTCAATTTGCCAAATAAACAAATGTAGCAAATATGACTAAACTAGTATAATCTTTCACACTCCCTCTTCAACTAGTTTTAGCATGGACTTTGATAACACTCCAAGTGATGTCCTATGTGAAGGATTTCAGATCATTAACATTCAATCGACTTGAAAGATCTTTGGTTAGAGCCAATCTCAGCAATGTAGAAAATCAGCATCTACACACAAAATGAGATGCAAACACTAATAGAACTTGATCAAACTTGAATGAAATGATAAAGTACTGCTGCTGTCTGTACAGAACCAACAAGCTACTGTATTTCACACGTGTGGATCCAAAAATAACAATTATAGATCATTCTACACATAAAATTGCATGCAATCACAACTATAGTGCACCAATGGATAATAGAACCCAAGAGAACCATGTATAAGCATGAAATGAGATAGAGAAGAGAGAAGATAACTCTCTCCACGAGTTACATCCTTTTATAGCAGGTCCAACCCTATTTGGCCACTTGGCTTTCCCTCCAAAATGCTAACCCTACTATTTTTGGGTCTAGATTTAAAGTACCCAACATTCAAATTTGAATCTACTCAAACCCGCCTTCTTTATTCAGATGACATTTAGACTAATGAACTTTGAAAAGTCAATCTCAAAGTCTTAAAACAAAGTTGGCCTCAATATGCCAAATATGGAAATATAGCAAATATGATCAAACTAGTTGAATCTTTCACACTCCCTCTTCGACTAGTTTTAGCATGGACTTTGATAACACTCCAAGTGATGTCCTATGCTTCATGAACAAGTCCTTTCCCAATGCTTTGGTGAAGATATCAGTTACACATTCCCTTGAAGACACATGTTGAAGCTCCACCTCCTTTGCAATGACTTGCTCCCTCACAAAATGTTGCAATATCATTTCAATGAGACATGAAGAATCACATAGAATGTAAATGAGATGATTCCATGCTATCAACTTTGAACTCTCTAGAAAAATACAGCAAACAAAAAATAAATGTGAGCGATCAACTTTTGCTTGCATGTATCCTCCTTCTTTGTCCTTTGTTGCCTCGTATCCACCATCAAACTCCATGAATGAGCGTCCATCTCCATCTTGCCATAAGATGCCATCATCACTTGATGATTTGACCATGAATAAGTGATATAATGAGCCCTCCAATAGCTTCATTTCCATCAACAAAACCAGCCAAGAATGCTAGTACAAATCCAACATCAAACAATGCCCACCAATGTAGCTAGTTTTACCATATCTTGACAATTTGCACACATCCACATGAAAATGCTCAAACACGAGATAGAACAAGTAAAGTAGACTTAATCAACTCTTCCTTGCTGATTCTTTGACCTTACTTGGGTCTTCAATTAGCTGCAAATATAGATCCATAACATCTTTGCCAATTACCTCTCCTTTGATGCTCTTGACTAGCTCCAAATTGCCAACATCCTTTGTGTGTTGTTGAAGCCCTTTGAGATCAACCTCTTAATCATCAACTTGACCATCAAAGTCATTAAACAAACTTTGTTTTCCAGATCCATTACTTGATTTTACATCAAGATAACATCCATCCACTTGCATAGCTCCATGTACACAAGAAGATCCTCCAAAAGATGTTCTACTCTTCATAAGAGCTTGATACTCAAGATTCATCGACTTCTCTTTTTTTCGTGCTTGATCCAAAATAGCACTCGGCCACCTATTGCACAAGACATTGGCACACAACAAGGCTTGATCCCAAAATGGTTTGTCAAGATTAGCACTTAACCTCATAGCTTTAGCACTTTCACATAAAGTCCTATTCTTCCTTTCATCCACTCCATTTTGTTGTGGGGTCCTTGATGTTGTATACTCCTTCTTGATCCCATGCTCATCACAAAAGGCCTTGAACTTGGTAGATATGTACTCACCACCATTGTCACTCCTTAAGCACTTGATCCTTGTGGAAAATTGGTTCTCCCTTGCATTCTTGAACTTGATAAAGACATCATACACTTCATCCTGGCTCTTTAGTAGATAGATACAACAAAATCTACTAAAATCATCAATGAATGTTACATACATCTTAGTTCCACTGTTGCTAATTGTAGTAAATCCATGAATATCCGAATGTACAAGTTGAAAAGGCTTTGTAGATCTAGATATAGATCTAGTATAAGGTAGTCTATGTGACTTAGACAAAGCACAAGACTCACAAACATGTTTGATGCCACTTAAGGAACTTGGAAGACCTATCACAATCTTCTTCCTAGCCATTACCTCCAATGACTTGAAGTTGAGGTGTCCCATCCTTTTATGCCAAACCTCTTGAATAGGTATTTGCTCCCTTGCAACACATCCAACTTGGTTAGCAATAACACAAGCATCTAGTTTGAACAACTTCCCTTGCCTTTTACCTTTTCCAATCAAGGCATCCTTCCTTTTGATCATACAAGCATCTCCATCAAACTCCACCTTGAGGCCTTAGTTACCAATTGATAGATCACTTCAATATGATCATTTTCCACACATTGAAGAAAATCAAATAAAGTATGGAGGTTTACTTTAGCAGCTTAAAGTAGCCAATATTGACTTTGTATCCACATTTTGTTTAAGACCATGATGTATGTCCAAATTTGATGGGCATCAAGATATTTGATAGGTTGTAGATACTTTGAGGAGGTAAAAGATGATGTTCATAAACTTTCAAAGTACTTATGTATGTAGAGCATGATTTCAATATAATTTATATATATAATTAGCTAATATTTTCATGATTCATTTACACTCCCCCCCCCCCCCCCCCCCCATCTTAAGTAAATGTACAACATGACGATTTAATATTTAAAATGGAGATTTTGTTTTCATGATCTCATCACCACCATGTATTAAACTTGACTTCCCAAAAGCTCACTTGTTCATTAGCTTTTTGAGTTTCAAAAAGATTTGCACTTTTAAACTTGAATGGCATCATAAGACTAAATCTATATAGTTTATTCCTCGCTAATCTTGGTAATTTGTATGAAATCATTTCCTACCTTGTGTTTTAGAAGTACTATTTCTAATATTATCGTCATAAATTTGCACATGCCATGTTCCTAAAAGGATTATGTTGCACGCCTATGGCATAGTATATTTAATTAAAAGAAAAAAGTATTTTAAACTCCTAAGAACCACAAAAACAATCAAAAATATTTTGTATGGAGAAATAAGCATGTGCAAACCAACATCCTTGAACTTAAATTTTAACCTCTACCTATGTTTGTCAAAAAGAAAGACATTAGTTTGTTTTTTTTGTGATGACTTGTAACATGATAAGATTGACCAACATTTATATAACGTAAAGTACACAACATAATTTCAGAAAACGTTTCCATTTTTTTGTATCGAACTTGAAGCCTCTCCTTTATGGAAAATAAACTAGGTTTTTAAGGAAATTTTATTAAGATCGTGTCTTATGAAATTCACTACTGAGCATTATTTTAGATATGCAATACATGGAACAAGGAAATAAACAAATGGTACAGAGAGTGAGAACTATATGGCATTTGTTGAACAAGACTTTCATTCATAACATTAATAATGCACCTTGATAATTGCAATATGCCATTTGTTTTATAGAGTAATGAGACTTACTCTGATATGCCCTTGTCAAAAACAAGACATGATTGGTGATGCTAAATCCACCATCATTGATAGCAGATATTGTAAGATATGGCATGAAATGTAGAGAAGAAGAAGATACTATTTCCATTAGTATCCTTCAGATCACGACATTCATAAATGAATATCTGTTAGATTTCCTATTTCTCGGAGTGGTTTCGTGATATGCAGATAGTGGAAATCTCATCAGAAAATGAAAAGACATATATATTTGAGGTTGTAGAAGTGGAGTGAAAATGTCAATTCCTTGGAGAGAGTGCTCTGGTCTGGGAATAATAACAGATGACGGAATATCGGTTTTCTCTACGTCTTGCAATAACTCATTTCATATAACGTCTATATTCGATTTTGATATGGTAAATGTCGTAGTGATGTAGAAGTTTTCAAAGAACTTCTCGAGTGAGCAGCAAATTGAACTGTTGGTTGTTATGATGCTCGTGTGGTGTTTTTGTGAGGATCCTATCGTGATTCATAACTGACGTGTCGGGCATGTAGGATCTTGTTGGGTTGTTTTGGGCTCTTTGAAACTGTGTTTTCTGACACAGTCGGGACACTTGGCATGGTACTTGGTCTTGACTGAACAATCAACCATAAAGTGGCCAGTTTCACCACAAATGAAACATCTGTTGTTCATTGGCCCTTGCGTAATGGCATAGCCATCTTGTATGGCTAGTGGTTCTGGACTTTCTGGTGGATATTCGTGATAATGCGAGGAATGTCCAAATTGTGATGATTGTTTTTCATATCGTTGGATGACATGTGCTTGGATAGTCTGAGATGAAGGAAAAGCATTAGCAGGACGCGTAGCCCAGCAATGTGGACACCATATGGGTTTTCGTCTATAAGGTACTTGTGCAAGGTTTGGTTGACTAGACATACTACATTGGATAGACTTCAAGGTATTTTGAAACTCATTGGTGAGTTTCTCCATTTGCAGTTAATGTTGTTGATTAAGCAACTCCAGCTGTGATTTCCAAAGTTGATCTCGGGTGTCCTCGATTGGCTTTGACTCATGGACAGGAGCACTGGGTGCTCTTCTTTCCCTGGATTCATCAACATCTAATCCTTCATCTTCTTCCTTGATGGCATCAGACATAGCTAACTTTAGGCTCGTATATTCATCATTGGATTTAAACTCGCATCTGATCCATCTTGGAAGGCCGACTCAAAACCAGATGATGAGCATTTGTTCGGAAGGTTGTTCTTGTATTTGACCTTTTAAGTGCTTGAAACGCTCAATATAGTCTCGTACGCATTCATCTTTTGCCATCTTGATGTTACTCAATTTGACAAAAGGACTCTCTATCAAATTGTGAAAGTACTGTACTTTAGGACCATAAATGGATCTACAAAAGATCCACAAGAGTGATTGGATGCTTGCTTAACAATCTATAAATCTAGACACAAAAAAGTTGATCTAGATTGGCAATTTGACAAACAACAAGCATTAACAATCAAAAGCATTGATAAACATTGAAATCCGAGCCCACACATGTGTACTACAGGCTGTAGTACGGCCTTCAACCTGATAAACAAGTAGAAATTGATTTGGTTTCATTTGGATCACAAAAACTCAATGTACATAGTGAACTAGCTTGAGATTGCCAATGAGCTCCAAAAATTTTCTATCTTCTCACTATGGAGAGAGGGAATACATAGCAAATTCGACTTCCTTCTTGAAGTTAGGTGGATTTCCAGCATGTAATAAGGAAGTTAACTCACTCTCCTTGACCTAAAATGAAACTCTAGTCTATTTCCTAGAGTTATGCTTGGTAGGTAGCTAGTTGGTCAAATTTTCACCTTAAACTTAGGTGTAGGTCCTATAAAGTAGGGATGACCACCAAATAGACATGACCAACTCTCTTGACTTGACCTAACCTACATTAGGATGGGTTTCCCATGTGGCATCATGGCCTCACATGTGTGGGACCCACTTGTGTACACAATTTACACTATTCTACATGGTTTTTTTTATCAAGCTAGATTTGCCAATTTTTGGCAATTCTTCACACTCCTCCTCAAATTTAGCTTGATCTATTTACAACTCTCTTGATAGATGAATGAAAGCTTTTAGAAGTGTCTAAAAAATCCAGCTACAAACAAAGAACTTTTGAGACTCCAGTAGAGAATGATGTCCATAAAGGATCTTTCACCACCTCTTAGAGGATCCCTTACAAGATGTTCCATAAATGTGTCTATATACATGTAGCACACTTCAAAACTAAACATCATGCCAAGCCATGGATTCCAAGGCATTTTGTGCACTTGAAGATACATCAATGAAAATATTAGTGCATAAATAATGTTGCCAAAGACAACTTGTCTTGCTTGATCCATATGATTGAGCCTAGATGGCTCCATCTTGATACTCAAGATTCTTCTTGGAGTCCTCGGGTCTTGAGCTTGATCCTCCACTTGACTTGACTCCAAAACATCAATGAATTGAATAATGTGTTGATCCAAAGGTTCTTCTTCAAGTTTACAAATCTTCCACTCTTGAAAGATCACATTTCCACCATTGACAAATTCTTTGGTTGAAAACAAGTAGATTCTACAATCTCTACTTGAAGAGCAAAGCACTACCATTATTCCTATCATTGAAATAGGATAATCTTTGGTCCTTACATTGGAATGATCATGCACAAAGCATGTGGACACAAAGATTTCCAAAGCAAATGATGTTTCATCTTTTATGACTCTATTCAAACTATTACAAAAATAGTTATCCAATGAAATTGCTTTATCAACAACAAATGTAGATTTCAAAGCATCTCATTTCATTGTCTTGTCATACAAAGTAATAAACACCATGGATCTTAAAGGTAAGAAACAAGTCACCTCATGTCTACTAATACTTTCCAAAAAGTATTCAAAGATAGTAGACTCTCCAATGCTCACCACCCTTGCAAGATGCACACTTGAATGGACAATTTGCATGCAATTTGATGACTCGGCCATTGTCATTGAGGACTCCCTTGGAACTCTCATGCTTTGAGGCCGATCCTCAATATCTTCCTCCTTTTGATGCTCCTCCTCAATGCAAGCAAGATCACACTTTTCCAAGGTCTCCTTTTGAGTGATCTCCTCATTTGCCAAGCTCATTCTTTCAAAAGCAACACTAGCTTCCAACTTAAACAATCTTCCATGCTTAAATCCCTTTGCGATGCAAACATCATTCTTCAAGATGAAACAAACACCATGCTTAAAGTGGACATCCAAACCACTTTCTAAGAGTAAACCAACACTAAGCATATTCCTGGTGATTGATGGTACATAAAGGACATTTTCTAGATCCATGCATTTTGAGGATTCTAGACACAAAGAGATGGTGCCAACACCATCTACAAGACATGTGAGAGCTAGCCCCACTGTCGATCCACCAATTGTCTCTTGAATTGCTATTGCTTGTTGGTGAGGATGTAGAGGCCATCAAGAATACATCTACTTCATCCTCCTCCTCCTTTGCAAGGTTTCCTTGTTTGTCCTCCTCCACTTGTGCTCTTAGCCTCTTGTAGCATTCAGATGCATAATGCCCCTTCCTTCCACAAAAGAAGCATTTTTGCTTTGACTTGTCCTTTGAGCTTGATACATCATCCTCTTCTTTGGCCTCCTTTGGATGCTTCTTCTTTCCATTGGTCTTCTTTTTGCCCTTGAATGAGAAATTGGCTTTCTCATCACCATCCTGCAATGACAAGGAACTCATCCTAGATTTTGCATGGAGCATCCTACACTCTTCAGCCACTAATACACTGTGAAGTTTTTCTATAGTTGGCAAAGTGTCTTGGATGGCAAAACTTTGGACCAAATTTGCAAAGTCATCTCCTAGACCATTAAGGACAATTTGTACAAGCTCTCCATCATGAATCTTCTCTCCAATGGAAGCCAACTCCCTATTTAGAGACTTGATTCTAAGTACATAATCATGTGCACTCTCCTCACTTCTCCTCATGCTTTGCAAAATTTGATTTCTAAGCATAAGAACTCTAGAAGTGTTGCTAGACTCATAGATTGATTTTAAAGACTCCCAAGCCTCTTTAGAATGTACAAGCTGATACTTCTCTCAACAAATCATTGCTCACATTCATCTTCACACAATGAAGTGCAAGCCTATATCTCTTCTTGTATCTAGCTAACTCCTGTGCACCTAGAGGTTCATCTTCATCTTCAATCAAGAACTCATAAAGGTCTTGGAGCACTAAGAGTGACTCCATTCTAACCTTCCAAATAGCATAATTTGTAGAATTCAACCTCTCACTAGCTTCTAGAAGGTATGCTCCAGCAGATCCCATCTTACTAGTGACTTCTACAAACAAGAAATAGATTTGATTGACTTGAAACTCACAAAGGTCTCACACTTGCAGTGTTTCACTCAAATTTGATTTCTAATCCAACAAATGGACTTATAATCACAGTTCTATCACTCCCTCACAAAGCTGGAATGAAGATAAGATGAAGTGAAAACTACTTTCAAACAAATCTTGCCAAGAAATGGATTTGATTGTCTCTAGAAACTCACTAAGGTCTCTCTCTTGTAGTTTTTCACTCAAATTAGATTTATAATCCAACAAATGGACTTATAATCTCAGTTCTAGCACTCCCTCAAAAAGTTGGAATGAAGATAAGATGATGTGAAATCTACTTACAATCAAATCTTGCCAATTTTGGCTATTTTTGGACAAAAAAATGACTTAATCTCTTTCTTCCTTCTTGGTGTACTTTCAAGACCTGTTTTTAACCTTAATAGGACTTGAACTCAGACTAGATTAATTAGATTCCATGAAACAAATTCAAATCTAATCAATGGCAAATAATCTTGGTAGATTATCCTAGGATCTCCACCAAAAATTACACCAATAGCTCACAAATTGAATTTTTTTGGATCAAATGAATACCATGCATTAAATGCAGGTTCAGAGGTGCCCACACATGTGGACAGTACGGATTTGGACCCCTACCAAGTTTGGGATCAAATCTCCTCACCAAAATCAAGATTCTAGCTTGCCCTCTCAATACTAGTTTTTAGCACCAAAACTTGCTAAAAATGGATTGGCATTAGATCAATGGCTTATGCTCTTGTACTTGGCTCTGATACCATGTGAAAGTACTGTACTTTAGGACCATAAATGGATCTACAAAAGATCCACAAGAGTGATTGGATGCCTGCTTAACAATCTATCAAAAAACTAGACACAAAAAGTTGATCTAGATTGGCAATTTGACAAACAACAAGCATTAACAATCAAAAGCATTGATAAACATTGAAATCCGAGCCCACACGTGTGTACTACAGGCTTTAGTATGGCCTTCAACCTGAGAAACAAGTAGAAATTGATTTGGTTTCATTTGGATCACAAAAACTCAATGTATTCACTAGCTTGAGATTGCCAATGAGCTCCAAAAATTTTCTATCTTCTCACTATGGAGAGAGGGAATACATAGCAAATTCGACTTCCTTCTTGAAGTTAGGTGGATTTCCAGCATGTAATAAGGAAGTTAACTCACTCTCCTTGACCTAAAATGAAACTCTAGTCTATTTCCTAGAGTTATGCTTGGTAGGTAGCTAGTTGGTCAAATTTTCACCTTAAACTTAGGTGTAGGTCCTATAAAGTAGGGATGACCACCAAATAGACATGACCAACTCTCTTGACTTGACCTAACCTACATTAGGATGGGTTTCCCATGTGGCATCATGGCCTCACATGTGTGGGAACCACTTGTGTACACAATTTACACTATTCTACATGGTTTTTTTATCAAGCTAGATTTGCCAATTTTTTGGCAATTCTTCACACAAACTAAATGGCTTAAAACGCTTGATTGTATGAGTTTCTAGTGTTTTTGGATTTTTTATTTTTGATTTTATTTTTGATTTTTTTTTAAAAGCAAGTTTTGCAGAAATCTTGAAAAAACGTAAAAATTCCCGAAAACGAGAAATTTTCAAAAAAACCAAAAAGTTTCTAGTATCCAAAAAATTTTGAAGATCAGAAATTCCCGAAAAACGAAAAACATGTCAACTTAAATAACAAAAAAATGAAAAACCTGAAGGTCAAGATAAAAAATGAAAAATGCGAAGGTTTAGGGTGGTTAAGAAAAGCAAAAAACGCGACTGTTTTAGGGTTTGAAAAAGCCAAAAACGCGAAGGTGGCCAAAACCCGAAAAAGCGAAAAAAAACGACAGTTTAGAGTTATGGCAAAAAGCGAAAAATGCGACAATTTAGGGTTATGGTGAAAAAGCGAAGAATGCAACAATTTGGGGTTTTGGTGAAAAAGTGAAGAATGCGACGATTTAGGGTTATGTTAAAAAAGCGAAGAATGCGACAATTTAGGTTATGGTAAGAAAGCGAAGAATGCGACAATTTAGGGTTATGATAAAAAAGCGAAAAATGAGACAAAACGTGAAAACCTGATTAAAAAAGAGGCAAAAACTTTAAGGCAAAAAACTGATGGAAAAAGAGGCTAAAACCTGAAGGTTCTGGTGAAAAGTTGGTCTGCTCGAGAAAAACAGCAAAAACGCGACAATTTTAGGGTTCGAAAAAGCAAAAAACACGAAGGTGTCCAAAACTCGAAAAAGCAAAAATAAGCGACAGTTTGGGGTTATGGCAGGACGCGCGAGTAGTCTAACAACCCAAACAAGGTCGTTTCTTAAATAATATGTCCCCAAGATTTCTAAAAAATGAAATTCCCGGGAACTAGAGGACGCAAAACTCCTCGACACACTTTTTGACTTGGAAAAACCCATCTTAGGAGTTAAACTTTAATGGGGACAAAGTAGCAAATGTTTAACCAAAAATACCCAAGGGATTGTCACCACCCCTACTCAGTAAAAGAAGACTAATATCAAGGACTTTTAGGAGACCCTCAAGGCGAAGATGAACGAGTGAGTGTAACTTGGTGGATAATTTCATGTGTGATCTAAGAAAAAATGAAAGAGAGAATGCCATACCGCTCTATACCATGAGTAACTCGTTTATTAGCAAGATCAAGGCATAGAGAATGAACCCTCAACTTTATGACCATCAAAGCCCTTATAGGAGAAATCTCAAGGGGGATTCGGGAAAGTGATAAATGAGGCATCCAAAAAGTCAGGTTTCCAAACGGGAGGTAATCAATAGCTAAAAAGGGAAATCGATAGGTACCAAATCTTATGACAAGGACAATTAGCAATTCCAAAAGGAACATAAAATGAAAAGAAAATCAAAGGATGCCTAGGCTGCATCATATTTAGCTCAAAGAGGACAGTTTATTAACGATGTACGTAAGGACAATGTGGGTCCTTTCCTCGTTGGAGCTTTTTGGGTGGACCAATCTCTGGATGAAAACTATCCTAGCAATACTCTTGATTTTTTTGGTTCTTAGCCACTCACACTTCCATCATTCACTCCAAGTTTGTATAATTTATCTCAAAATAACTAAATGAAAAAGGTACTTGCCTATGTACGTACAATAAACCTTGTGTGATTAATTTTTGCATGAGAAATAACTACTGCACGAGAGCCTTCCATATAGCATCTCAAGAACACATTTTCATTCATCAATCCATCTTCAGATCACCTTGTACAGAGTCTAGGATCTTTGCGCATACTTAGAATTGAAAAATCCTTGTCACTTTAGAGTTGATTCTTGTATCTCATTGTCATATTAATTTTGGAGTCAACTATAGCAAGATCGAAACAAATTTAGTTAAAATTTGTTCAATCTTTAGTCCAGTTGCATGTTCAAAATGTTCAACTTTGTGTTCCACACATCGATCCAATCTTGAGCATGAACAATTACCAGTAACAACATCCCCACCAACAGATTTTTTTTTTTTGGGAAGGGGGGGAGGGGGGGGGGGGAGAGTGGATTTGTAGGCATCCTCTGGGGTAGCCACATTGCTAGCAACACCATCAACAAGATCGACAACCAACGTCACAAAACCAAAGACGATAACGACAAGGCTAAGAAGGCACATGGGCAATCCAAAGCGACATAATCAGAAGAAGTACCCCAGTCACGACGAAGATCCATCAGAAAGAGAAACACAAGCATTGGAAAATTAGTCTCCTTCTTCAACCAGCCTCTTGCCATACTTCTGCACCCATTCTCATGCCTATCGCCCACACCATCTACCGTTTTCACCACCACCACCACCCTCCCTTCCATCTGTTTGTTTATCATCAGTTCACTGTTCTTCTAAGAAATCCCCAGTTTTTTATAGTCTTACCAAAGCAGCTGATAGATCATTGCAAATGTCTTGCGGAGACCAACTACCACCTACATGGTTGATCAGCCGAAAAAGATTTAAGAAGTAGGCGAAACAACTAGAAGACATAAGAAATTAAGCAGAGAAGCTAAGGAGGAAAGGACAAAACTTAAGCAACAGTTGAGTCAGATCGATCTTGATCAAAAGAAACTCTCTGGAGCAATGATAATTGGATCCCCTCCTATGAAGCTCGAAGAGATCCAAAAGTAACGGTTCAAAAGAAAGAGCTACAGAAAAAGAAAGATGAAGACAACCGTGAACCTTCAAAATAAAGCGAACTCCTCAACCAGCAAGTGGTGGTCAAAGCTCGACATAACAAGGGTCCAAGGCTGCAACTGTAGAACTATCTATTCCTTCACCCTTCCACCAAGCCCTCATCATGTTTTCCTACCGTCACCAAATTATCCATCCAATCTGTTCCTACCACCAATTTGTTGGTAAGTCCATTCCCTTGAAGACCGTTAATCCGACACACTTGTAAATATATATATATTACTAGTTGAACCAAGAAAATAATAAGATTTTTCATTATGATCAGAGTTTTTCTGTAGCCAACATTATCATGCTCAACAAACTAAAGTTATTACTTCAAAGCCATTGTACTCACTATTGATATTAATCAGAGTGCAATTTTCTATCTCACTACTGTATTGTTCATTTGCACAATTTGTATGAATCATTCATCTTGAGTATTTTTGTTGCTAACTGTTGCGTTTTGATCCTACAGGCCTATGCTCAAGCTTCTGCTGCCTGTCCTCTCGATTTATGACAATCTAGATCCATGGTGGATTGATAGTGGAGCAAGTTCACACATGACTTTTCACAAAGAGTACTTCACTTCTTTGTTGGCATATGGAGATGACAAGAGGGTGATCTACACGACCAATGATGGTGAGTGTGCAATCAAAGGGATTGGCACAATTCCTATTTCTCTCTCTACAAATAGGAATGTTCGTTTGGAGGATGTCTTGTTTATTCCATCTATTACCAAGAATTTGCTTAGTGTGAGTCAATTGCTAAGTAAAGGCCTCAAGGTTGAGTTTGATGAAGATGCTTGTATGATCAAAAGGAAGGATGTCTTTATTGGAAAAGGTAAAAGGCAAGGGAAGTTGTTCAAACTAGATGATGCATCAAAATATGCTATTGCATCGATCTTGACACAACTGGAGGAGTATAAGAAAGATTTTTCGATCAGATTTGCTAGTCGACAAATGAGTGATGCGAAAATGAATTATTCAACTACAGAACGAGAAGCGTTAGCTATGGTGCTTTTAGTAAAAAAGTTTTGACATTATCTAATGGCTACACATTTTGTTTTTTATATTGATCATCAACCTTTGCTATACTTGGTAAACAAGACATGCAATATGGGACGCGTTGCAAGATGGTTATTATTATTGACTAAATTTGACTTCCGAGTCATAGTTTAAAAAGGTAAACAACATTATCTTTAGGATCATGTCTCAACGATACAAAAAAACACCAGTTAATACTGAAGTGGATGATGAGCTTCCAGATGTTGTGTTATTCTATGTTGAGGCAGTACCTGAGTGGGCAAAAAATATTGTTGAATATTTGATGTTGGGTCAACCAAGTGAATCTTTGTCCAAAGTTTAATAGAGGCGACTGATTTTAAAAGCATAACCTTATCAATTGATTGTTGGCCAATTGTATCGCCGTGGAGCTGATGGTATTCTAAGAAGATGTGTTTTTCCACATGAGGTGCCTGATCTAATCATGTTTTCTAATGATGGAATGGGAGGAGGACATTTTTTTATCTGATATTATTGTTCAAAAATTTTTGCAATCAAGATGTTGGTGGTCTACACTTCATAAAGATACATAGAAGTATATTCAGTCTTGTGATGTTTGTCAACCTGCACGTTGTCCTATGAAACAACATTACAAGTCTTTACATCCGGTTTTAGCACAAGTACCGTTTGAAAAATGGGGACTTGATTACAATGGTCCTATTCATCCTACAGCAAGAGGTACTCAAACTAGATACATTTTGTAGCGACAGATTCTATGACCAAATGGGTTGAAGCATGAGCAGTTCGTGTAGGGATGCAAAATCTACTGCAAAAATTTTATATGAGAACATCATTGTTCGATTTGGTTGTCCTGTTTTTTTTTTGGAAAAGACAATTTAAAAAGAAAAACAAAAAAAGAAAAAAATGATGAGCAAAAGTAAGAAAAGTCATTAGATCAGAAAAAAGAGAAAGGAAAGTGTTTTCAAAACTCAATTTTTGATGAAAAATGACTACAAAATCACTATTTTAGTCAAATCTTCATTCAAATAGTCATATAAACCTTCATCGAGTTGCCAGTTCATACATACATCCAATTCAGATCTACCAATATTGAGTTGGTTTTAAGTGAGAGGGATTTGGCACATAGTTATTTGATTGATTAGTTAAAAGTCAATAAAAGGACTTTAGGCCTTTTTGCGGAACTTTTAATGTCGCAGGGCCTAATTGTCAAGTTAGTGAATAAAGTTGGGTTTCTCTCCAATTTTGATGGTTCCCACACTTTTTTAAATTTGAATAAAAAGAGAGGCAAGACTGGACCAATAGGATTCAGAGGCCAGGGTCCTCCTCTCTACTATAAAAAAGGACCAACTCGAGTTGTTCTTGATGTTCATTTCCTCATTTCAATAAAGCAGACTGGTTCTCTTTAGAAATGGATTGATGAATGTCCTTGCTCTTCCTCTCTTTTCCTCCATTTCTTATGCTTTCTTTGGTATTTGCTAATTGTTGGATTTGATCATTATTGGGATTGCGATTTCTTATGCTTTTTGTGAGAGAGAAAGGGAGAGAGAGAAGAGTAAGTTTCTATCATTGTTGTGGATTAAGAGTTAATGGAAGTAGAGTTAATGGATGTAGTGTTAATGCTTAGTGTTAATGGATGTTAGTGTTAGATCCTCCATTCATGTTAAAATCTGAACTATATTATCGCTTTCATGGGAACGAACCTACGTGTGACAACTAACACCGTCTCTTTGATGCTAGATTGACTAGATCTTGGATTCAGGTTAGGCAAGGAAAGAAACCCACTACAATTTTGGCTCCGTTGTCGGGGAGCTACGCCAATTTTTCAGTTTGCAGCATGTTTTGGTTGATGGTTAGCTTGCATTAGGCATCTTGTCGTGGCATGAATAGTGTTAAAACTGCATTGTAGGGTTAGTTTGGGATTGATTTTGCTAGATTTGAGTGGATTTTCTTGTTTGAAATCTAATGTAATTATTAAACAGGAAAAGCTATTTAGATCACCAATCTTAAGATCCATTTGGATCTGAGATATCAGAGAAAATAACAAAAATCGGTCAAATCTGTCAAATTTGATCAAAAAGAGGCAAAAAGCGTCATCAAAGCTCAGAACGTTTTACCCACTTTCAGGAAACCTTTGCCGAGTTGTAGACAGACTTCGGTTTTGTTTACAAAACCTTCAGTTTGAAGGGCGAAGATTAATTCCCAGCAGATTTCTAGAAACATCAGAAAAACCACCAAAAAACACCAAAAATTATCAAAACCCTAAACAATACTGAAAAAGAACCTTCGCGCAATTCATTGTGTTTATATGTGATTCAGATCTATCTACTGCCAGGTCGACAAAGAATAATACCAGAAATAGAAAGGTTTCCAGAGGATCAATTTTCATATTGTCATATTTTTGTCAAAAAAGTCACTTTTTTGCAAAATTACCAGTATTACTCTTGATCCTTCGCCATAACCTTCGTCGAGTTTCCAAAATATTCTATTTATGATAAACTACTATTTTTGAGTTAGGCGAAGATTCATCTTGATCAGATCACAAAAAATCTTGATTTTTACCCTCGCTAGATTACAAAAATTGTATTTTCTTGTGTCAGAAACCTTCGTCCGGTTGTCCATAATTTTATCTGTGTCAGACCTTCCAACTGAGAAGTCGGCGAAGGTTATTTCCCAAGAAATTGCCAGAAAAGTGATCAGAGAGATTTTATCCCAAACTAGCACTGTTGAACCTTTGTTAAGACAACCTTCGCCTAGAGAATCTTCGCCAGTCCTATTTTTAGTTTCTAATTTTCCAGATCAAGTCTTTGTCAAAATTTGGATCAAATCTGATATATTCTGAATTAGAATATGAGAGATTTATCATTTTTGAAAAGTATCAATTGATCAAATTTTGGGTAGTTTTTCATCATATAGAATCAGATTCTTGAAAAGTGAAAATTGAGCTAGCAGATCTAATCTGAGATAGTTTTTTTTTTGGAAAAATCTATATCCAATCACATTATCGATTTGATCTAAGTTTGTAAGATGGCTACCCCTGGAGCTGCTCTTGGAGGTGCTCCACAGGAGGTTAATCCAATTATTGCTAGAAGAGCACCCCGATTGGATCTACCCAAATATAATGGACTAACAGATCCAGTTAGATTTCTTCATATCTATACTGAATCCTGTGAGGTCTATGGTGAGATCTATCCTCAAGATAAACTTAAGTTGTTTCATATGGCCTTAACAGACACAGCCAACCAAGATGAAATTGAGCATACAGATTGGGAGGTTGTTAAACGAGCCCTTATCACACAGTTCAAACTGCGGAAGTTTATGGAAGACCCTTTCCTACTTTTGAGTAAAATTAAAATGGGAAAGCGGGAAATGGTTCGAGATTACATTGAAAGGGTGAAACGTCTTAGATTTGAATGTGAGCCTGAGCTGATTAATGAAAATGCCATGATTATGTGGTTCTTGTCAAGTCTACCTAAACGGATCAGACGTGAACTGAAACGCCATAATGAGTACGCACTTTTGCAAAATACGATGGATGATGCAATTCGGGAGGAGGATGAAGATTCAAATGATGAGCCGAATGTCAGTATGTTGCCTTATATAGCAGGGTAGACTACTACGACATCCACCACTATTGCATCAATGAATGCCAATGCTATTGCAGAAATGATTCTCAATGAGTTTGAGAAACTTGGGAAGACCCAATAGAAACAGATGGAAAAGTGTTCTATGTTGAAGCAGTACCTGAGTGGGCGACAGATATTGTTGAGTACCTGATGCTAGGACAACTGAATGACTCTTTGACAAAAGTATAGAAAAGACAATTGATTCATAAGGCTAAACCTTATCAATTAGTTGCAGGACAATTGTATCGTCGTGGATCAGATAATATTTTACAAAGATGTGTTTTACCGCATGAAGTACCAGATCTAATCATGTTTTCACATGATGGCATGGGTGGAGGACACTTCTCTACAGATATTACTGTTCGCAAACTTTTGCAATCCGGTTGTTGGTGGCCTACGCTTCATAAGGACACAGAAAATTTTATTCAGACATGTGATGTCTGCCAGCGAGCACGACAGCCTACTCGACAGAATTATGAACCCTTACATCTGATTTTATCAAGCACCATTTGAAAAATGGGGGCTGGATTATGTTGGTCCTATTCATCCCACTGCTCAAGGATGTCAGGCCCGCTACATTATCGTCGCAACTGATTATATGACCAAGTGGGTTGAAGCCAGAGCTGTCAAAGTGGCTGATGCGAAATCTATGGCCAAGTTTCAAAAACCATAAATCATCTGAATTTGTGTTTCTTTGATCATTAAAGCACCTTCGTCCATTTCAACTTCAAGAGATGCTATAATTGTATTTGGTTGTTGATCAGGCTGTTTGGCTGCATTCTTCGCTTTGAGAATTCAGCAATGCTGGGTCTCATGGTTATTGTGCTTGCAATACCTACAAAACATCTTCTTCTTTGACAAATGTGGAATTGATGATTGTTCTTGACTTTGAGTCAATTTCCGATTTGATGTAGACTGCTTGGAGCATTTCTGTTTCTATCGTTTTGAGCCCTTGTTGACATATAGAGCATGAGACGAAGAGGTAGACGAAGTGTCTTGACTTCTTTGATTGTCTTTTTGCGGCAACATAGTGATTACTCTGGTAAGAGTTAAATCTGAGTGTGTCGTGATGATCACCACCCAGTTCTCATATGTAGAGGGCAGACTTGAAAGCAATGTCATAATTGTGTCTTGATCCTAGACACTCGACTACACATCACAGAACATAGCAATCAAGAGACACAGCACAAGACCAAGAGATACACGAAATAGAGCGATTATATTGTCAGTTTTGGTTTTAGAGTGAGATCGTCAGTGTCACGCTCGTTGGCGAAATGAGTCTCTACTCTTTCGCTATGTTCTGCTCATTGGCATACTTTCATGCACAACTATGGTATTTTTGCTTTCTTACTCTATTTGCTACGTCTCTCTCTATTTCTTACAGATCTCTGTATTAACTATCTCTTTTTTTTTTCTTTTTGTATGTAGTTATGATCCAGAGAGGATTATTTATACCTCCACTGTATGGAGTTTACAAGATAGCTAAACGTAGAATCACAAGACTAGTTAATGCTAATCAACTAGTTAGTTAGTCTCCATCGTTGCTATTCATTTCAGCTGGACATGAAGCCCGTTAAGTTGCCAGCTGACAGTGCGAAGGATTTCTCTTCGTTTGTTTCGTTCTTTTTGTTTTGCGGTCCTGGAGGTGTGTTTATGATTCACGATTGATTCGCGAATCGTTCGAGCTTCGAGTCAAAGACACGTTGACTATTGCGAATTGTTCTCGTTCGACCTTCGTGTCTTGTTCGTGCTACGACAAAGTTGCAGGAGTTCACCATTTCTGAAACTCCCTCTTGAACCTTGTAGCTTTGTTCGTTCAATTCAATTGCCTCTCTTTGCTTGGTAAAAAATGGCTTGTCGAGCGGTTTCGTGAGGAGATCTGCAATCATACTTTCTGATTTTATGAACTGGACCTGGAGCTCTCCTTTTGAGATCATATCTCAACTGTGATGGTACTTCAGAGGAATGTGCTTCATCTTTGAATGGAAGACAGGATCCTGGGACAGATAGATGGCACTCTGGGAGTCCATCATCATCGTGCTTGGCCCCTCTTGTGGTATCTCGATTGCCTCCAACATCATCCGTAGCCACACTACCTCATTTGCCACTTTCGAGACTACGACATACTCAACTTTGCAAGAGGATTGAGCTACCAGGGTTTGCTTTTTGCATATCCATCTAACTGTAGCTCCGCACACTATTGTACATCCTCCAGTAATGGACTTGTTGTCATCCTTGCAGCTCACCCAACTCGCATCACTTTAGTGATGCAGCTCGAATCCTTTCTTCAGGAATTTCATATCATCCACGAAAATGGTCAGTATGACAAAATCCTTTCCTACTCTTTTGATGTAGACATTACAGTCTGGTTGAGTAGGATTGAAGTCTAGAGACTTCAGAAGACCATCAAGCTTTTTGTACCAGGCCCGTGATGCCTGTTTTAGACCGTAGATGCATCTCTACAATCGACAGACATATTGTCTATTGTCGGGGTCTTCATAGCCTTCAGGTTGCTTCATGAAGATTTCCTCCTCTAGATCTCCATGGAAAAAGGTTGTTTTCATGTCAATCTGGTGAATTTCTAGATTGTATTGTGTGGCGTATGCAAGGAGTAGTCTTATGCTTGTCATCTTCACCATGGGCGAATATGTGTCGAAATAGTCAACACCATATCTCTGTGTGTAGCCCTTTGTGACGAGCCTTGCGTTGTAGCGGCCAATAGTGCCATCTGATTTTAGCTTTTTCTTGTATACCCACTTGTAGTCGACTATTTTCTTGTTTTCTGGAAATGGCTCTAATGTCCATGTCTCGTTTTGCCTCATCGACTCGATCTCCTCTGACATTGACTGCTTCCAAAATTCTTCCTCTGGACTCTGGATAGCTTCTTGGTATGTTGCTGGCTCTTCTGTGAAGCTGCATTACTCGAACTGCATGTCTTCGCTCCATTGAAGATTGTCAGAATAGCGGTCTGGAGGTCTTCTTTGTCTTGTTGACCTTTGAGGTTCGTTTCGTCGCTGCTTGAACATTTCTTGTTCGTGGGATCGATCCTCTGCTTCCTGCTGCTCTAGAATCTGGGGCTCTGCATTATGATTTGATGTATGTCCTCGATCTCCCTCTTGAATAGGCAGCAGTGTGAAGATCTCATGGCCTCTTTCGTCTTTCAGTCTAGGGAATGTGGACTCGTCGAACTTCACATCTCTGTTCGAAACAAGCTTCTTTGTGAATGGATCATAGAGTTTGTACACATGTGTTCCGTTTGAGTAGCCGACCATGATTGTTTGCTTGGATTTGTCATTGAACTTGCTTCTCTTTTCCTTTGGAATGTGCTTGTATGCTGCACATCCAAACACTCGTATGTATGACAGATCAGGCTTTCTGCCTGTCCACATTTCGTATGGTGTTTTATTCTCTAGTGTTGTCATTGTAGATCTGTTCTGCAGGTGTACAATTGTAGCTATTGCCTCGGCCCAGAATTGACCTGGCAATTGAGCTTGTGCCATTATGCATCTGGCTCCTTCGACTAGCATTCTATTTCTTCTTTCTGCCACACCATTGTATTCTGGTGTGTATGTAGGAGTGAACTGGTGTTCGATCCCCTTTTCTTCGCAAAATCTTGAGAATTCTGTGCTTTTGTATTCACCTCCATTGTCAGATCTAAGGATCTGTATCTATTTTGAGGTGTGTCACTTTGCGAATGCCATGAACTTCTTGAAAGAATTAAATACATTGGATTTCTTCTTCAAGTAGTAGATCATGGTCATTCGGTTGTAATCATCTATGAACATTAGAAAATATCTCGAACTTGAGAGTGAATCTGTTTTCATCAGTCCACACACATCAAAGTGGACGAGCTCAAGAACTTCTTTGGCTCTTCTTCCCTCGTGTGTAAATAGATTCTGATGTTGCTTGCCTTTCTGACAAGCTTCGCAGAACTCAACCTCAGGCCTTGAAATCTTGAGGCCTGTGACAATGTCCTTTATGCTCATGTCATACAAGCTTCGCATGTTCAGATGATACATTCTACTATGCCAGAGCTGATCTTCGGATTTTGAAGCATTGAATATGCTTTCAAAGTTGCTGATTATTTTGGCCTGGTAGAGATTTCCTTCTCTGCATCCGACCGTCAGCAACTTGTTTGTCGTCTTTTTGATCATGCGACAAGTGTTGCCATCGAACAAAACTTGAATGCCTAGATCTGCCATCTTGGAGATAGATAGCAGATCCTTTCTGAGTGAGGGCACATAGAGTGCTCCTAGAAGTTCTGCTTGGCCTGACAGTGTTCATAGATGTAGAGAGCCGATGCCTTTGACATCTTGTCTGCTTCCATCGCCTAGAATCATTGCTCTATCATTTTCGAGTTCACGAAAGTTGATCAAGATCTTCTTATTGCAGGTTATGTGAGATGTTGCTCCTAAATCGATGACTACATCGTAGTCATAATCAGAGTAGCTTGTCGAAGCTTCGTCGAGTATCGTGAAAGCTTTGTCACCTCTTTCAACATCCTTTAATGACTCTGCAACGTTTGTCTTTTCAGCTTTGTTTTTTCTTTTTGGTTAAATCTACAGTCGTATGTAGAATGCTCTTTCTTCTTGCAGTGCATGCACGATATTGTTGGATTGAACCAGCATTTGTTGGCTGTATGGCCTGGTTTGTGGCAGTGATCGCAAGAATAAGATTGTTGATTCGAAGACTTTGTCTTCTCGAATCTTGGCTTGTTTTTGTTCTTCTTCCTTCCTTTCGTGAAGAGAGCCTTCTCTTGATCACTGCTTCCCTCTCCTTCGTCTCTCATTAGTCTCTCATCAGCAACAAGAATGACTGCATTGTCGAATGTCATATCTGGTAGACTCAGTATGAGCATTCTCAGCGGCTGATAGGATGTCGGTAGAGATTTCATGAAGTACATCAGTTATTGTGGTGCTGGGACCTGGTGCTCATTTCTTGATGCAGCAAGTTGAGCGAAGATCATTTTGATCTTCTCAACGTGCTGATCTAATTGGTTGCCATCCCACCGTATGGATTGCAGTTGATTGTGGATGTGCATGACTGAAGCTGCAGTCCTCACTTCATACTTCTGCTTTAATCTTTCCCGCGCTGCATGGCTACTTTTGCAGTCTTCAATCTGCATGAATAGATCTTCATTTATGGACGAAATGATGATTGCCATTGCACGCTCATCCTTTCTGATCCATTCAGCTCTCCTCAGGTCTCCCTCTGGAGGCTGCACCTCTGAGAGCTTGGTCACCGACCAGATGCCTTCGCCCTTCAGGAGTGTTTTGATTTTGACTTTCCAGATTCTGTAATTTACACCATCAAGACTGATTGCTACTCTGGTCTAGATTATCATAGCCATATTGTATTGTTTGAAAGAATCAGTAGTAATAACCTATTGGCTCTGATACCATGTCGTGGAAGCTTTATTCTTTCTTGTTTCGTGTTCGTCCTCTCTTCTGATTTGCGAACAATTTTCTGTCTTCAATTTTTCTTTTCGTGCGGAAGCTCTTACAGGATCCCAGACACTCGACTATGCATCACAGAACATATTTTATTCTAGCAATCAAGAGACATAGCACAAGACCAAGAGATACACGAAATAGAGCGATTATATTGTCAGTTTTGGTTCTAAAGCGAGATTGTCAGTGTTGCGCTCGTTGGCGGAATGACTCTCTGCTCTTTCGTTGTGTTTTGCTCGTTGGCAGACTTTCATGCACAAGTATGGTATTTTTGCTTTCTTACTCTATTCGCTACGTCTCTCTCTATTTCTTAGAGATCTCTGTATTAACTATCTTTTTTTTTTTTTCTTTCTGTATGTAGTTATGATCCAAAGAGGATTATTTATACCTCCACTGTGTGGAGTTTACAAGATAGCTAAACGTAGAATCACAAGACTAGTTAATGCTAATCAACTAGTTAGTTAGTCTTCGTCGTTGCTATTTGTTTCAGCTGGGCATGAAGCCCGTTGAGCTGCCAACTAGTAGCGCGAAGGATTTCTCTTCGTTTGTTTCGGTCTTTTCGTTTTGCGATCCTGGAGGTGTGTTTAAGATTCGTGATTGATTCGCGAATCGTTCGTGCTTCGAGTCAAATACACGTTGACTATCACAAATTGTTCTCGTTCGGCCTTTGTGTCTTGTTCATGCTGCGACAAAGTTGCAGGAGTTCACCATTTCTAACAGATCGTCTATGACTGATCCGACAGCGGCTATTTCTTGCAAGAGATTCTTAAACCGGTTAATATGATTCTAAAGAGAATCATTGTTCGACATCTTGAGTGTGAAGAATTTTCTTCGAAGATATCTCTCACATCATATAGTGAGCTCAGGATGTCCCAAACTTCTTTCAAAGTTTTGGCTTCAGCTACGTGGCCAATCTGAGTATCTGATATATTGAGGATAATAAGCGCGAAAGCTTTGCCATCCTTCAATTTTCATTTTGAGTCGTCTGTGTCATCTTCAGGCTTCACTTCAATACTTGTAACAACATCCCACAACCATTGGCGATTAGCAAGGTCTTCATCTTAAATTTCATAAATGATAATTGGATCCATTCAACTTGTCTACGATAAGATCGGCTTTACTTTGAGAATCCATCTGGAACTTTAGTCTGATGACGTTAAGAGAGATACGCTACAATTGTAAATAAATTCTCTGATATCGAATTAAATTGATTCGAACTGAAGAGTTTGATATCGCGAGTATTAGAGCTTACTCTCTGATATAGTACTAGGCCTTGAAAAATCAATGCTCTGATACCATGTTGGAAAGAGGTGTGTGAAAGATAGGTCGAATAAGATTCAAAAAATAATAATTTGAATGACAAGAATTAAAACTTATCATGCGCAGTGGAATAAACTATCTTCCTCTTTCTCTATGCATGACTACACCGAATGAATATTAGTCTGCTACTATTCGTGTATCTGATTCACTTTTGTTTATTCAATTCCGCACTTTGGTTTGATTTTGTTGAATGCTATATTAATCTGTTAACGTAGATCACCAGTGTCTGTCTACACTCTGAAGGATTGTAGGAATGATATAGCCGACAGTGACCAACAATCATATCTGAATTCCTGACGACTGATTTTGTGTGCGAATGCTTTCGCTTCGTGTTTCGCTTCGCGATCACTTGGCTATAAGTGTAAATCAATTTCAGTGCTCACTTAATTTTGTTTTGTTTCGTTTCATTTCGTCTTGTTTAGTTTCGTTTCATCTCGTCTCGGTACAGAGCCGAATTGATCTTTTTTTGAATTCTTCTCTTTCGTCTAATTTTGATTCGTTTCATTTCGTTTCGCGATCTCTATGCTTCTAGCATGAATCAATGTCACAGTTCATTTATGTTTCGTTTCGCTTCGCTTCATTTCATTTTCGTCTAGATTTCGTCTCGTTTTGTTTTTTTGTGTTACAGAGCCTGATTGATCCAACACAAATTATTCTCGAACATAAATAATTCGAGTTTCATGAAACTGTTTGCGAATCGTTCGAGACTTTTACCAGTTTGTCACCAGAGTTCTAGTTGGAATTTGCATTTTCTGAGTGCAATTTTTCGCGCCAGTGGTATCAGACGGTGGCCCCAAGGGGGTCGGAATCATCGAACATATCCATGAAGAACTGCGTGTTGGGTGAGGTTGCTTCGGTGTGCGGGGGTGAGGCGGCCTGGGCAGCCGTGTTGGGAATGGTAGGCCCAATGGTCACAGACTGTCCTTGTATGGGAGCAGAGGTGAGGGAAGCATCAAAGACGAGGGGAATGGGAAGTTCAGTGCGAACAGCAACAGGGGGTGGAAGCGTAGCTGATGAGGTATGCCTAGTACGTCGTGGTGACGCGGAAGGCGAGTCAAGAATTACGATCTCGCTGCGTGGACGACGAGGACTATGAGAACTTGAGGCCTGTTGAGATGACTCGGCCGGTGTTTCTTTGTAAACCGAAAGCACAGAATCCAGGTGGAAGCCATGGATTTTGTTTTCTAAGTGAGAAGCGGCTAAGAGGGACAATAGAGAGCCAGCGGCGAACTGCTGCTTTGTATTGGCCTTAATAGCTCGCTTGAGCTCACCAGAAACAGTCTTGAACCAGTTATATGGTCCAAGAGGGGCGTTGGCCAACTTTATGTGGGACTCCACTATCTTGTGAAGGATTTGAGATGTGATGCGGTCTTTCTTGAGGTTGCAACCATCAAGAAATGATTCAACAACTGGGCAGTGGTGTGAATGGAAGGCTCAGTGATGGCTTCCAAAAGGTAGCCATCATTAGTCCAGTGCATATCGTTGGTGAGGTCAATGTATGGCTTGATGGCCTGTCTGGCGTGCTTGTGAGTAGGTGAGGCTTGCGTACCGGATGAGATTCCTATAGCTGCAAGTGTGGCCTCAGTGACGCGCACCTTGTGTGTGGCTCCTTGGAAGGTGATATAAAATTTGGATTTTTCTTCCTTCCACGTACTGAAGGCAAGAGTGATTAAATCCATATTCATGCATCCCAAAAAGGCTCTCTTATGAATACCCATTGCAGTAAGTAGAGGCTCCGCAAGGGTCATCCACTGAGTGACCATGCTTGTGCTAGGAAGAATCATGATGTCTGTTGTAGATGGGACATCACGATGGATAGTATAGCGCAGAGACTGGAAAGTATCAGTAGACGACATGATGACCAGAAAGGAATTATAACCACGTGAGAGTGTATCAGAAGGCAATGCAGGCAATTTGGAAGGCTTTGGTCACAAGAAAAATTTGCAAGAGCTTCGCTAGCACAAGTGAGGAATGAATCGAATTCAGCCAACTTATAGGTGAATTTGGTGGGTCCATTACACTGAATAGTAGTTGGGCTGATCAGTTTCGAACAAAAATTTGCAGGCATGTACAGTATTGTAAAAATAGGCTATAAAAATCTCGGCGAAGGTTTCTAGGAGTCTGAACCTATCAGGCAAATGTTTTTCAGGGCTGGCGAAGGATGAACCTTCGCCCAAGGGGGTCCTTCGCCAAGGTACTATCATAAATGTTTTTTTTTCACAATATGAACCTATGGACAACCTAATTTTGACATTTTAAGATCTTCTAGCAGGTCGGTGAAGGTTCATAATGACTTATGATGCTCGGCGAAGGTTCCTAAAATGGCATATCACTGAACATTCGCCTGACTCAAAAATTGAATTTTCTCTTGTCAGAAACCTCCGCTCACCTCAATTTAGATAAATCAAGGGTGGAAATCATTTTCCATCCAAGTGCTCAAGAATTACTACGCCATAGTTCAGGATTTCCTTCACTTTATATGGGCCTTCCCCAGTAAACTTCAACTTGCCCTTGATCAGCTTGGTTTTGTACATCAATGCAAGATCTCCTGCTTCCAGATCTTTCTTGTGCAATCGACGATCGTGCCATGCCTTGCGGCAGACTTTCTCTGCTGCTAAGGCATGAACTGCCATCAATCGGCTTTCACATAATTTGTGCAATGCTTCATGACGAAGTTGTAAAGACTAAGCCTGGATACACACAAAAAGTTCTGTGCAAAACTAAGTTTAAAGGTCAGGGCATTTCTGGATTCAGATTAAGGGGGAGTGTTGGATTATTCTCCTAGTAATTGACTAATCGACATTTTAATCTTCGTCCAACTTTTATCCAGACCAAATTTTTTCGTGTTTTTACATAGTCTGTAGAACTACTCGAAAACGGCTCACAGTGTCGGCATTTTTGGGATTTTCTCTCACTTTGGCTTTTTCACAAAAGACCTTCGCATTTTTCGCATGACAGTTTTCGTTCATTTCTGTAGAGTGACATTTTACGTTCAAATCTGCAAACAGACTGTTTCATAGTTGTAGCGAATCTCGATTCGCTGGGTCTGCGATTCGCGGGTCGCGATTCTGCGAATCGCGATTCGCGACCCACAATCGCAATTTTTTTTTTTTTTTGGATAAATAGCCTATTGCTGAAATTTTTCTAGGGGATCAATGGTCAAACCAGCGTTTTGCCTCTCAGAAGTGCAGTAGATGAGGCACAAACAGATCTTATTTTCAGTAGCTATCCGGTTGTCATTTGCTCTGGTTTTCAGTAAATGTTAATGCTACAGTTTGGACTATCAACTGTATAAATGATGATCACTTTTGCAATTGGTTCACTGGAGATTTGAGTGCAATGTACATACAGTTGGGGGCATAAATATTGGGCCCTTCTCGGCGTGCATTTGGACCCCATTATTATCTACAGGGGGGCGGTGGCATTTTTATCTACAATGTCTATATAGCAAGAAGCTCTAGGGGGGTCGGGGGACAGTAGCCCCCCGGGAAACGGGGGGTTCGGGGGGTGGTAGCCCCCTGGTGGGGGGTTTGGGGGGCAACGCCCCCCAACGGCGGGGTACGGGGGCTACCGGTAGACCCCGGCCCCGATGGTAAGGCCTCTTCATGATTTGGCCTTCCAACTCCCCGAGTGAAAACACACTTTTTGGTGTTTCGCACCCGAAATAGTCGGCAAACTACACAATCATAATCCCCTCGATCAGAGCTTTCATCTGATACCCATATTGCCTAAAAAAATTTCAAAAAAAAAAAAAAATCGATTCTACACGATTTTGGGAAAATCCCGAATCGCGAATCGAAATCGCGATTCTGATCACGATTCTGAATCGCAATTCGGGAATCGCGCTGCAACTATGGACTGTTTACAACAAAAGGCATCGACTTGCATTAATCAGCAAGTAATCCCTAACTAGATGGATGCCAACACATCACAGCCAATTGTATGACGTATTTGATGACCTAATTGCTTAGTATAAATAGCTGTTCATATTCCTACATCTTAAGCATGAAGATCAATAATCAAGTATTGAATAGTTAGCATTCTCTCTCTTAAGTCTGCGAACTTGAACACTCTTGAACATTTTAGCTTAGTTCTTTAGAGTTGATTAGAGATTGTTATTGCGCTTACTGCTTATTAGTAGTTGTGTTTAATTTAGACTTCAGTCGCTCAGAGATAGCTTAGAGTATGCGGCTTTGATCAGCAAGCTAGTTGTATTCATTTACATATGTTTCGTTTTCATACTGAATCAATACTATCTTCTTATTGCATTCAGTTTCATATCAAAATGTATGCATTTTTGTAGTTCTTCGCGACTAATTATTTGTTTGATAATTCAATGCTTTAATGTTTGGCTACGTAATCACTGTATTACTAATGATTTCAAAGTTAGTTACTATAAGATCGGACGTGATTTCAATCACTATTGTTTTGTTTGAATTTGATAGGCATAGTCATGCATAGAAAAAGAGGAAGATAGTTTATTCTGCTGCGCACTATAAGTTTTAATTCTTGTCGTTCAAATTCCTTTTATTCGAATCTTATTCGACCTATTTTTCACACACCTCTTTTCAACAAATAATAAATTTCTTGTGTTTCTGGCACTTGATCTTCAGGTGCACGATTAGATAACATGATCACAACATCATCAAGAGTATAACATTTGAAATGATCTGACATGTCTTGATGAATTTCATCTTCTTTCTCCTATTCAAAGGGATCAACCTTTGTTTTTGATGCGAAAGTAAACGCGAAAGCGATGGATTCGGATGGAGTTCAGAACTGATTGCTGGTCATTGCCAACTGTATCGTTCCTACAATCCTCCAAAATGTAGTCAGGCACTACTGAACAAAATTCAACCAAGGTGCGGAATTAGATGAGCAAGAGTATCAGACACACGAATAACAACAGACTAATTTGCATTCAAGATCAGACATGAAAAGTGACATGTGCACAACGGCTACAAAATCATCTATTAGCTTTCTGATTCTTCAGGCACTGCATGCAGATCCACGTAGTGCGTTGGCATGAGAGAAATACAATTCTCCCACAAGCAATGTCTCACTTACTAGCGGAGTTGTTGGATCTCTGTGAATTCTGCTTACAAAAACTTGTCTCGCACACAGGCGGACTTCTGTTCTGTATATTTTTGTCTTGATTGCTTACTAGCATCAGACTACTTCATGTGTATCTGACTATCTATCACGTATCATCCAGAGAGTATATAGTCGCTCTATGTAACTTCTAGATTAGAGTAACTAAACATCTACAACTAATAAAAAATTACAAGAGTGGCAGATTAGCCACAACCTAGAGTGTATCTGCTAACGTCATGCTATCAGATCAGATATCTGTACTTCTAGGTATTTGCATGATCTTGCTGGTCATTTTTGGAGCATGAGGATAGAAAGGGTGTCGCGATTATTTGACTTTCTTGTCGTCTGACTTTCTCCTGCTGTACCGCAAAAGATTCTCTTTCGCGAATCTTTCGTGCATGTGTCTTCTTGTCAAGATGTTCGCGAACATTTTCGCTTCATGTCTTTTGACTTTCATGTTCGCAAACATTTTCGTCAAGTAGAGGGCTGAAAGCTAGCAAAGCTTTGTAGATAAACAAGTTATGTTTCTTCAGCTCCCTCTCAAAGCATGATAGCTTTATGACCCCAAGACTGCTCCTCTGTCTCTCAAAAAGTCCTTTGTCCAGGGCTTTGGTGAAAATGTCAGCAACCATGTCTCTCGTTTCGATGAAGGTGGTCTGTAGCATCTTCTTCTCAATCAGATCCCTGATCAAGTGATACTTGATCACGATGTGCTTCGTTCTTGAGTGGAACACATGATCTTTTGTCAGACGTATTGCAAATGTGTTATCCATCTGCAAGATCAGAGGCTCGTTTCTTGTTTCGCCCAATTCGTCCAGGAACTACCTTAGCCAGATTATCTCGTTGGCCATCTTTGCTGCTGCAACATACTCTGCTTCACAGGATGACTGAGCCACAATAGTCTGCTTCTTGCTGACCAAGAGAACTGCCACTCATGACATGATGGTGCATCCTCCTGAGACGCTTTTACAATCGTCCTTGAGGGATGCCCAACTAACATCACAGTAGAAAAGCATCTTGAAACCTGCATCATGACAATAATACAAGCCATAATCTCTCATTAATTAAAGATATTGCAAAATTCGCTTTGCAATCTTCCAATGTGTCGAGCCTGGATTTGTGCAGAATTGGCTCATCCTGAACACTGCATAGGCAATGTCAGGGCATGTGTTGTCTGCAAGGTACATCAACGAACCTATCAGCTTCCTGTAAGGTGTGAGTTGCATTTGTTCTCTCTCTTTTTCAGTCCTCGGACAATCATCGTTTGTCAGCACCATCCCTGCGAGCATTGGAGTATTCGCTCCTTTGCAATTCAACATCCCAAAGTCCTCTAGGATTTTCTGGGTGTCTCTGGACTGGTGAAGGTATAGCTTACCTCCCTCATAGTCCCTTTCAATTTGCAAGCCAAGGTAACACCTGGCTTCTCCCAGATCCATGATCTCGAAATGTTTTGAGATGTCTTCTTTCACTTCAGCAATCAGCTGCTCACTCTTGCAAAGTATCAAAGTGTCGTCCACATATACAGCCACAATGATGATCTGCCCATCTGTGACTCTGACATACACATTGGAATCAGCCAACAATGGCTTGAATCCTAATGATTTCAGGGCTTGATCCTTCTTCATGTACCATTGTCGGGCTGACTGTTTCAGACCGTAGATACTTCTATGCATTCTGCATGCATAGTCAGGAAGTGAATTTGAGACGTATCTTAGGGGTTGATCCATATAGACCTCTTCGTCTAGCTCGCCATGCAAGAAGGCTGTCTTCTCATCCACAATGTGGATTCTGAGGTCATAAGTTGCTGCATATGCAAAGTCGTAGGGACGAATGCTTGACGACAGGAGAGAAAATTTCAGAGTAGTCAATACCATATCTCTGAGAAAATCCCTTCGCTACCAGTCTTGCCTTGTATTTCATGACATTCCCACTGGTCCGTATTTGAGCTTGAAAACCCATTTTCATTTGACAATCTTGCGCTTATGTGGTAATGGCTGCAACGTCCGTACCTGGTTCTTCCTCATGGATTCCATCTCTTCGTTCATGGCTTGGATCCGTTTGTCCTTTTCTGGACATTCAGTCGCTTCCTCAAAAGTCTATGGTTCGCCACTGAATCCACAAAACTCCTCTGATGTAGAAGTAGAGCTGCCTGGCACATATCTTGCTAGCGCTCTTCGTGATCTTGTCGACCTTCTAGGAGATCCTCCTGGGACATCAATGCCTTTGCCTTTGCCTGCTCTGCTAGGTCCGAAACCATCCTGGTTTACAAGAACTGTAGCAGCAGGCTGCCTCTCGAATCTTTCGTCTTCAGATTTGTCACTCAAATGGGAAGCAACTCAAAAATTTTTGTTTTCATGTTCGTCTTCTGCTCCCTCTATCACTGGCAGCAAGTCATAGTACTGTCTCTCCATAACTTCATAGTTGACAGGATTGTCATTGGCCATTGTCCTGCTCTCATCAAATCTGACATCTCTCACTCTTTTCACAGTGTTCGTGTCTGCCATGCAGACTCTGTAGTATGACGAGTTGTTGTCATAACTTACCAGAAATCCTTGCTCGGCTTTCTCATCAAGCTTCTTTTGAAGCTTATCAGGAATATGTGCATAAGCTGCACAACCAAAGATTCTGATGTGAGACTGGTTGGGCTTTCTACCCCACACATAACTCGTGTGGTGTCGTGTGAGGGACACTAGACTTCCCTATCCTGTTTTGGATGTATGCGGCTATAACTACTACTTCAACCCCCAATACCCTTGGACCCTTGAGTAGGCCATCATACATCTGGCAGCTTCCATAGGGTCCTGTTCTTTCTTTCTGCAACACCATTGTGCTGCGGCTTCCTAGAACTCTGACTTGAAGAATAATTTTTAATCTTCCTTTTCCCTTTATCCAATAAGGTGGTATATCTTCAAGGGTAATAATTTTTGAATCAATCGTCAGAATTGCATCATTTGGTGGATTCTTCCACTTCAGAAATGTATAATGATGTTTCTTCTTTGTCATTGGTCATGTGGTCTTCCCTTCGTCTTGTATAAGTTGTACCGATGGTTCATCTGGAATATTGCGAACTCCAAACCTGGTAGGATCCATATGATTTAGAATTTGATATCAGTGAGTTTTTTACAAACATTTTTGGGGCTATAACATGCTTCTGATAAATTGTATGGATTTCAAAGATTTATTATCCTTTGGCATCATGTAGATTTCAAAAGTCATACATATGATATGCATATGTTGTAAAAATATGTTTAAAAACGTTCCACATGCTCTTGCCGATTATTTCTAACGTTAGAGCATAAAGTGGCCATTTATTTTGAGACTAAAAGATTCTTCTTTTCTATTTACAAGGTGTCATTCGGCAAGGAGGAGGAGCTCAGATGATTTGAAGCAGCCTATGACCACCTTTAGGTTCTCGCCTTGGGGGTCTCCTAATCAACCCTAATGTGGACATCCCCCTTGCTTTTGGATGGTCTCAATCTTACAACTACTCAACAATATGGTGGGTGGGTACTTTAGCTTTTAACCCTAATATGTATACAGCTGCTTCTGACCCAAAAAAATTCAGTGCATCCCCAAGCAGATTATTAGTAGAAGGACAATGTCATGACTGAACAATGTTGCCTCTTTCCCATTGGCAGTGCATAAACCTTTCCTTGTATCAACCCATATGGCCAAACCTATTGCACCTTTTTCTTTTGGTAGCATGCCCTCATTTTACATAGCCAGGATTCTCATCTGCCAAGTTATTCTGCACAAAAAAGCAGACTCCAAACTGCATTTATAAAGGCTTGATTAGGCAATATTTCTTCAACCATCAAGCAGACCAGTATGCCACCAAGGAGAAGGTGAAAGTGTTGCTCCAAAGGGAGATTGTAAATTACTGGGTTTTGCATTTAGGTTCAGCAAACCGAATAGGTACAACTGGTATGCTGTGCCACCATTCTCTCAATCTTTGAATAAATCTTTCTGTGCTCTCCCGTCTGAGATTGTGTTGACGAGTGAAAAAGTCCAAAAACAGCACAAGGAAAATGATTCTGAAAGGAATCCAGGCAAGTCCAACAGCCAAGCCAGAGATGATCCAAATTGCCTGGTCTGTGGCCTGCATAGCAAGCACGAAGTGTTTAATGGTCGGTCCATATGAAGAACAAAGAAAGTACAAGTCGAAGAACAATTGCAGGCCCTAGTAAATCTTAGCAGTTACATTGATGTAAATAATCTTTTGAAATTGGATCAAGTCCCATGCTTCACATGCATGTGTTGAGAAAACATCCAGTAAGTAAATGTAAGTGCATGACTTGAAACATGACCTTGCAATGTCTGAATGGGCAACTGTCTATACCTCAGGAAGCTCGTTGATAAAGAGAGTGTATAGTTTCAGCAAGGTGATATTTGCTGTCTGAATGCTTCCTTCCAATTGAGTGAATGTTCGCTGCAGATCTGACAATTGCTCTATAGCACTTTGTTTAGGGGGAGGCGGCACTACTATCTCATGAAGTTTTGATGCTCTTCGGAAATGTCTTGATCTTAACACATAGCCAACACAAAGAGCTAGCATGGTGGGGAGAACATATCCCAGCCAATTCCTGTAATCATGACACAAGAATAATTTTCCTATTAGGGAGCTAAATCCTGAAATGGTTGCCAAAACAAAACCTCCAAGATGAAAGCATGGATTCCTTGTAAGAACGTTAGTCAAGCATAGAAAAACGTCATCTAAAGGGCAAATTATTGACCTATACTTATATGACAGCATTTATTATAAAATTCCGTGACATATGCATTCAGATCAATGGTTGACCATAGAATCCTTGCAATCCTTCCATTATTTGCAGTCTAAATTGGAGGCTTATATGGTCTTCTGTGCATCTCCAAAACAACCAAATTGTTCTCTTCGAAATAGAATGGCTAGCTGAGCTTTAATAAGAAATCAGAATCTAATAAAATCGATATGAAGCCAAATAGGTCAGTCATAACAGAAAATGCTTCTCAAGATAGCTATATAAACAGCCAAAATGCTCTCTTTGAATTCAAATGACTAGCTGCACTTGAATGAAAAATCAGGGCCTATTGATATTAATATGAAGCCAAATATGACCATGTTACAACAAAAAATGCTATCAACTTCCTTAAACAGCCTAATTGATTAGTACTATGATACTACTATCATACATGTCTTGATGACGTAGAAATGATTTTCAGTACTTTCTCATTCATTGAAGGCAAAGCCTTCCTTTCTCTATTCCTTCCCTAGGGATCAGACCAAATTTTTGATCAATCAAACGAATGCTTTTCAATTAATGATGGGTTTATGGTGTGCAATAAATCATTTGCTTTCTGTCCTGTCCAGGCAAGATGTCATGATTAATGAACAAATTGTATCAACTTAAGTTAATGAAACATCAAACCAGGTCTTTCTACCCACTTTTTGTAGAAAGCATTTCTTCGTTCCAATGAGCACGAGTATGGCAACCCAGTACAAGCAACAAAGCTTCTTGACAATGCTGACAGACATTTAAATCAAATCATGAAATGTGCACAAAAAATGCTAGACTGACATAAATAGATATGATACGTGAGTTCGACATCATGTAAGCGTTCACCCCTTTTTCCATTTGAGATCACACAGTGAAGATAGTCCTCAATAATATCTCTTCTGACTTTGAATGGAGTTTACCTGTATATGATGTAAGTAGAAACCAAAAGAAATGTGATTGTTTGATAAGGATCCTTCCATGCTGCAATTCCTTGGAGCCGCAACCCACATGCAATCAAGGGTTCCAACAGCCCCTGCTTTACAGAATCATTGTTGTCATTTAAGCCCAAAGAATGCTTTCATAAGGCAGATGATTGTCTTACAATTTGCAAATAATCAAAACTGAGGGATTTCTAAGCAGCACCTAGAAAGTATGAGCAATGAAGGCATTTTTAATCAAGTAAAAAACCCACACCTTCATAGCAGCGAGTTTCTTGCCAAGGTCATCTAATTTCACGCCTTCTATTGTGGTTTGTGCTACTTCAACCTTCTTAGAATAGATCCTTGAGTTTAGGATGGCCTTTTCAAGATTGTTCATGTTTCCCACCAAAACCTCTCCAATAGGTATGCCTTCTTCTTTGGACACAAATGCACCAGATAGAGGCTTATTGCTTCCAGAAAAGCTAGCTATAACTGGCCCTGCTGCTGCCTGATGTTTAACGTCTACTTCATCTCTTACAACCAAAGCTCCCAACTCTCCCTTGCAAATTCTATCAGCTAAAGCCTCCAAAACGAGATCCCCACCAGGTAGCTGGTTTGCGAGAGAGAACGTAAGCAATAATTCTGGCCGCAAGGGCAAAAGATGAACAAGTGCTCGGGTGGCACAAAGTCTCACAATACCTAGGACAGCCTTAGCTTGAACTTCTGTTTGATGTGCACCTCCGAGGTGAAATTTTCTGACAAAATTGTGAGCCAAGGCTACCTCGCGAATAATGTTTAACCAATAATCACGACGTGCATGGCATCGAAGTTCTGGAAACTCGAATGATATGGGTTCTTGCCTGCAAAGAAACATATTGTGAATCCAAAGCCTTCAAGAATTTGGAAACTAGCAAACTCAAAGATTTTTTACCCATTTAGACAGAAAGCACCGTGACCAATATTATCGTAAGAGGCAGGCTTACATAGCATCGGATTTGTACAAAATGGCCTTATCAAAAAGGCGTAACCCCCATGGTCCAGTCCAGTCCGGCTTTATGACATGTTTCAAGTCAACTGATAAGTCAAATTTCTTAGGCTTGTCATATGAGACAGCTCCAACTTTTTCAAAATATAGACCTCGATCCGTCAGAGTCAATCGCCCTGGCCAAACAATCTTATAGATGTGAGCTACAAGCCGTTCGGGTGCTAATGCTTAATAATGTGGATCAGTTATAGATAATTGAAGCTGCATACCTATTGCGCTTAAAACTGCTCTGTTGATCACTTACCAGGCCAGGTGGATATCCCAACGTGCTGGAGAACAGGCTGAGTAATCGTGATCCCATCAATGTCGATGACTAGCTCTTCTTTGTCTAGATTAAGGCTAGAGACCAAAGCCGGAGCAGCCAATCTCTTCATGGCCTTCATGGACCTATAGAGCAAGCAATAACTTAATAAAAACTCTGAACACCTGCAAATTAAACCTCCAGGCAGAATGTTTTTGGAAAAAGAACTAAATCTAATGTCAAGTTAGAGAAAAAAGAAGCTTCAGAAATTTAATTGCGCATTGTGATGATAACTCGCGCATGTGAACAGTTTCTTGTCTCTGCTAGCACAATGGTTTCCTGTGATATCAGTCCCAAATATATACAAAATTTATAGGCTCAAACCTGGAGCTCATTTACCATGGTTGAGCCAGCTGATTGATGTGCAAAGTTCAGAAAAAAGGTTGAAGTGTTTTCAAAATTCTCCTGTGTACGAAGATCATGGCATTGTCTTATGCGGTGGTTGCTAGAAAGTTTCAAATTGGTGAAAATTCGCTTATGCATCACATGCGTACACGGTACACACCGCAAAAATGAAGGATTTTATCTCTTATAAAAAAAATCCCAATGAAGTAGATGGCCGCAAAGTCTACAGTCTCTGGAATAAGATCTGACAGTAAATCAACAATACATTCACTATGATACAAACTAGCAGAATACTTATAAACAGTTACAAATCATTTTGTAACATGTGTGGACTCTAGAATTCAAAGCTTGTAGTATCCACAAAAAGGCAGAAAAGGTACTTGATTCTGGTTGTCTTTGTCAATTCGCAAACACAAGGGAGTCTGCTGAATCATATCTTAAAAAAGAGTTTGAGATTGTCCTGAACATAACAGAAAAATGTGCAATCTGTACTTTCGTAGTCCACCCACAAAGTTTTAGACCAACAAAGTTCCATCAGCGCTCAACAGATGGTTAAAATCCATAGCCTGCTCCAAACTTAATTCTTGAATTTAGCACTTTTGCTTAGATTCAATATAAGCTCTTTAGTGTGCAGTTCAATTCAAGTTTCAGATTTCTGTACAAATGCAAATATCATTGTGTTACTCGTCACATATTCAAATATTCAAAAAAAATGGTAGTCTTCCAGATGAGAGTTTTTCTAAATGAACCAAAATGTGTTCGTCCCGTAGTGGCTAGAAATCAATCCAATTTCATGGCAGGCAGCTCCACTCCTCTATAGTGAAAACTAGAGCCTCTTGAAGGGGCTTGCTAGAGGGTAACATACATGTTATGAACATAGAGTATTACGGCAGGACGTTTTTAGGAATTTCTTCGCATGTGTTTTCATCGGGCGGCAGAGTGTCAAGGTATTCCAAGTTCTATTCTCGTGGCTTCTTTCAAACAACGTATTTCCATTGCCCTACAATGTGCTCAAGCCCTATCAATCCTGTAACCGGCGACGGTGGCTGGGTCTGCTACATCTCATCTCCCTTCATTAGCCGACTCACCACCTATTCACTTTTCTAATCTGCTGCAGTCAATTGGCAGACACTCCCACTGACATCATCATAGTTTTTGCACCTTTATTTTTAATGCCAAGATCTGGATTAATCTTAGTTTTAGTGCAAGCTTCGCTCTTGTTTGAGCTTACATTTGGTTAAACTTTCCCTTCGGGGATGTATATATCTTTGTCATCAATGTACCTACTAGTTTTTTCTATGAATAAATGCACCAAGGTGTTTCTTCTATTATTAAGTAGAGTTACATCGTACCAACCTGATTTAGGTCCCCTTTAGTCATTATTTAAAACATTTAAAGAAAACTGAATCTTTCCCTCGAGAATGTCTATTGCCCTCTTTTTCCATATTTTGAGCATTGTAAGTTCCAATAGCTAGAAGACTAGATAGTATAAATAGATAGCATAAACACTTGATTTAGTTTACTCTTGAGTTCTTTGTAGGAGACTTGTTGCTTTTCCTAGTCGAGGATTTGCCTGTGCTTTTCTTACCCTTAGCTGAAATCGTTTGTTGAGATCTTGTTATGTTGTTTCTTCATGCTTCATGCATTCCACATATACGTAATTTAGTTCATAACATGTCATACTTTTCTATATCCCATTGTAATAATGTAAAACTCCAAATAAAGATGATTTGTGTCATCGACATGTGGTGGTTTTGTAAACGAATGTTGTTAGCAGGTTTAGTAGCATGAAGTGACGTGCTTATATTTGGTGTAGGGGTATTTGGTCCAATACATGAATGAAATCTCCTAGGTTGACTATTCTCTCATGCTAGCATCTTTTCGTCCTCTTTTAAAAAGAAAAAGAAACTTGTAGAAGCCCAAATTTTCATTTGTTTCTCGCTAAATTTTGATAATTTGTTGCTTTTGAGTGGCTAGTGGTCTTAGAGAATAGGTCATTGTAGATCTAGACCAATGGGCCACAATATTTGATGAAACTTGCTTTTTTACTAATTTTGGAATGGAAAGCCTTGTATGAAGCTCAGGTTTTGCTATAGAAAGTCAATTCTAATGCATTTCGAAAAGAATTATAGGTTGCCAAGCTGAGCATAGTGTTTTTTCTGTCTCATTTTGAATTTAGCCTTGTTCAAAGAGGCCTTTTTTTGTTGATTTTTTCAAGTTTTTGACTAGTTTGAGCATAAAAGCTTGCTTAAGAAGTGCTTTTGCTTTATGCTAAGCCTGTCACACCTTTATCAATCGAATATGGATGTTTCTAGAGAGTCTAGCCATGATTATCAAAGATTGGATGCCATTTCTACAAAATTTCAATAATCTTGTAACATTGTGTCCAATCAACCTTAGAATCAAGTAATGGCTAGTAGTAAGATGTTTAAAAGTATGACCAACAATACAATCAAGTAATCAAATCCATATATTCCAAATATTCTCCTCTCATTTCTTAAAGAATTTGAAGTCTGAATATACTAGTGATTTAGGATTTTGAATAATAAAAAAATTCCATCAAGCTAATGTCTCAAATGAGATATAAGAGACAAACTGGTGGTAGTCGTCAGTTGGATTGTTATGTGCTGCATGTAATTAGCCCATGAGCTTACTAATGAATTGCCAAATATAGCCATGGAGCTAAATTATATTAGAACTAGTCAATAGGACAATTAATAAAGTGGTTCGAACAACCTCGCTATAATTGAGAATAGCGGAATTGTAATAATGGTTGTAAGGCCCAATTCAGCTAAATAAGGCCCCAAACTTATAGTAGAGGCACAAATGACCACTATAAATAGCTGAGGTCATGCCATATTTGGAGGCTATTGTTCATTTTGTTTTTGAGTTTTAAGAGATCTTGGAGCTTCTCTTTGAGAGCTTTCTTGATGAAGAAAGTGGTTCATGTGCCTAAAATCACATGAGAGCTATGATCATGCTCTAGAATCAGGCCCCTATCTTGTGAATGATCAATGATCATGAATAAAGATACCTTACTTTGCCTATTGAGGTGAAGTTTTGCTACTTTTAACTATCTTCTTGATTTTTGGCTTACTTTCTTGATTTCTTGTATTTCCATTGTAATTTGATGTTAATGAATGGATTAGATGTTTGAATACTAAGTTTGGCACATGACAATTTAGCATTAGATCCTTTCCCCATCAGATTTGGTGGATTTTATTAAATTTGGTAGAAAATCTTGTTCTAGTTTTCTTGATTTTTTAATTTCCAACAATTTTTTATTCAGTTTTTGACTATTTAATCCTCATTTTTTGTGTAGTTTCTTGTTGTAGATCATAGATCTCTCTCTTAGCTTTCTGAAGGTACTGGGTTTCTGATTTGGAGCTATAATGACCAAGTTATGGCCATTTTAGTGTTTTCTTTCCAATTTTAGTTAGTGATAGTTTTTTGCAGTTTGTTTTTTTCATTTCGGCTGAATTTTTGGCCAAACGTTTTGACTGTAATTCTGTAAGATTGTAGATCTCACTCTTAGCTTGAATCTGAGCCAATTTGTAGCCAATCTGGTTGAAAATTGAGGGAGATATGACAAATCTTGTGGAAGAGGTCAAGTTCTAGTTTTAGTAGGAAATTTGGGAGAGAAGCATTTCAACCTTTCATTTCTGAAGTTCTGTTTCTTTGTAAATTTTTTTCAAGTTCTTGCATTTTTCGTTTAAATAAAATAAAATAAATAACCCTAACCTTTCATGCAGCCTAAACCTAACCCTACATGCCACCCTAACTTGACCTACCTACCTACCCTAAACCTAACCCTAAGTCATATCTCTCTCTCTCTCTCTCTCTCTCTCTCTCTCTCTCTCTCTCTCTCTCTCTCTCTCTGCCTACGCATACGTTTCTTCCACTTCGCCCTCATGACGATGGATCCCAACACAGATCCAGCGTAAGGTTAATCGATCGCCTCTGTAATATCCAATATCCAAGCCGCAGCAAAAAAATCCTCCTTGAATCTATCTTGAAAAATCTATCCTCCTTGGAGAAGTGAGTTAACAAAGACTTGAAAACTGGTTGGATCCGCTGGCCACAACTAACGAATGTGTGCTCAACATTGGCCGCCTAATCCTGGCTCACTGCGTGTTACTGAGTGCTGATCCATGAGCGCTGGCTCACTGCGTGTTACTAAGTGCTGATCCATGAGCGCTGGCTCACTGAGATTCACGAATTCTGGGCACTGGCCATGCACGTACTTCTTCATTTGTCTCTAAAAGCTGCTCTATCAGACTTCATCCATACCTTTTGAGAGCACTGGTTCGCAGGTGGTTCAACACATTCTAGGGAACTCTGCATTGTCGTGCTCCAATTGTGGTTCTGTATTTTTTATTTTGGAGGAAGGCGCACTCGAATTCACATCAGAAAAGTGTGGAGAAGGCAGCCTACATTGCTATCTGACATTCCGTTTCAGATTCTTCTGCATTTAGTTGATTACCATCTCTCTTACATCGGCTACATCCTCTCTCTCTCTCTATGAGTCGGCTACATTCGGCTACATTCACCATTCCCTCTCTCTCTACATTCCCCGTCAGCTACATTCCCTCTCTCTCTAACCGTCGGCTACCCCTTTCTCTCGTCCCTCTGCATACGCTGCCCCTCTGCCCACGCTGCCAGAATCTTCCTTTTACGTGCCCGATTAAAAATTTTCGGTTTATTCCTATTTCTTTAACAACGGTTTTATATTTTTCTTCCGAGCACCCCAACGGATCACCCAAGTAACCAAGAAAAAAAATTGCCGTCATTTTTAAGATTTTTACAGTTTTATTTCTTTCACGGTCCAATATTTCAAAGAAACCAAAATAAATTTTGTTAGGGCCTTTTTCTTAAGTTTGCCTCGATTACGTTTGTTCCTCGATTTTTGTATGTCAATAATTCTTTCGCTTGCAGTCGGATTTCAGTACAGTCAAAAGCAAAAGCAATCAGATCATTGAGCTTGACACTATTCAGCTATCTGTACCCTCAAAATCATCATTTGATTCAAGGTCTAGTCGCGTGCAGATCGTTGCGTACATCAGTGAGCCGATGATGGATTGAAATGGGTAGCACTTCATCTACTCCTTTTCTGCCTCAGTCTGAGGAGACTGTTCCTTTGAGAGTTTATAACTTTGTCCCATTTTGCCTTAGTTGTTACATTTTATAATCCATTTCTTTGAACTTCCATATCTTTTCCATTTGACCTCAGATTTCGACACAAAAAAAATCAAAAGTGGTCATTACGTCAAACTTGACATGATAGCACTGGTATAAAGCCAAAATTGATCCATGAAACAAAGTTGACATTTTGCCAATAGCTATTTTGTTACATTATTCGAGGACTCAGAATTTTGGGACGGTGGAGAAGAACAAATTTGTTACTAGCAAATTTGTGATTTTACGAGTGAAATTTTCAATTGTCCCAAATTCTTGTCACTTCAGTCAAATTTGTGGACCCATAACCCACAGACTATCTGTCACTACACCATGGACACTGATAATGAATATATGTCTGACTATGAAGATCAATGGGATGGAAAAGTATGATAACCAAAGTGACTGGTATGATGATGGTGGTGATGATTGTCAACAAGATGAGGAGGAATGTGATGATGGTGACGATGGTCAACAGGATGATCCACAATGTGGTGATGGTAGCGATTGTCAGCAAGATGATCATCAACAATGTGATGATACGAACGAGCATGAACAATATTCCGATGTGGATCATGATTGTCAACCAGATGATCAAGAATATTAGCCTGGTGATGTAGACGAATATAATAATGGCCAATATGAAACCGAGTATAACATTGTTGATTATGAGAGTCATAATCACTCTGAATGGCAACATGAGGACCAATATGAGCCTACAGGTCAACCAAATGATATCCCTGAAAATTGTGAGTATGATGAAGAAGATCCAATGGTTCACAAATTGTACAACAAAAGATTACATTGTCAAGAGACAAAATTGCATCCCAATCACTACATCGGTGAGGATGGAGACTACAATGATAATAACGAAGCTGAATCTGAACAATACAAACTTGAAGAAGATAATTCTGAATACCAATCATCTCTTTGTACAATGGCATTCAATGATATATCCATGCCAACAGAAGAGGCTTCATCTATGGCTCTTAAACCAATTGCTGGCACCACTGGGTTACAGTTAGAGGACAATATCAATTATGGGAGCATAGTGACCATTCCTAGTTCCTGTTACAATGGTGAGAGCAGTTCGTCAGAGGCAAATCAACATCAACAAATCAATATTCAACGAAATCCTGCTGATGTTCCTTTTGAGAACATACCAACCTTTGAGGGAGAAATGAATTCATTACATATTGATGACTGGTTATCTATTGTCGATGAGAATCTGCGACTATATTCTATCTCTGATCAGGGCAAAATTACCATAGCAGCATCCTACTTTCGAGGAAAAGCCTATGATTGGTGGCAAGGAGTATTATGTCATCCAGAGTATTAACCGAAGTCATGGGACGATTTCAAAGAGTTTTGTGCAAAAATATTTATAGATTATTATATGGACTCTTGGTATATGCTAGAACAAACTGGTTCTGTAAAGGCATATAATACCAGATTCCATTTGTAGCATCTAAAAAGAGGTGTCTTCATGAAGAATTATCTATCCAACACTATCTATGTGGCCTTCAAGATCACATTCGTCAACATTTGGATAAAGTACTTCGAGCAAATCCAACATTGACAGATGTAATGCAAAAGGCATTAATTCAAGATCTAAGGATAAGACAACAAAAGATGCAACCACGGATCAAATTGGAGTCTCAGTAGGAAGAAATTCCTACACCAGTGTGTTCAACTCTCCATCAGCAAAACTCTCCAAAACTATCAATATGTCAATTCCAAGCTCATCAAGGTGCTGGTTTGAACGAAAGTATTTCAGAGAGGAATTCTTCAATGGATGAAGGATCGAAAGGAATCAAGGAACCACCAAATACATCTCTTGATCATCCAATCATGTCTCAACATCATTAACGGACGGCTTGTGATTTATCTTCCACGATTGTTGATCCAAGAGCGTTTGAGATCAATATTACTACTGACTATTCTTGTATATATAACAAATTTATTTTTGGGGATCGAACTGAAGATAATCACTACTTACAACATTGTATATATGACAAATTTATCTTTGGAGATCAAACAGAGGACCATCATTGCTTACAGCAAAACGAATATGAGTTGTTCATATTCCAACATAACGACGCTCTCTTGGAATAGAATGATGAGTTGGAAACGACTGGAATGTGGCCAAATTTGGACAATGAAACATTTGATTTGGAGCATTGCTAGAACTAATGCAACTTGAGACTTTCATGTGTTTCATCAATCTCTTCTTCAGTGATCTTATTAATTCTATGGGATCAGTTGTAGATCAAAGGTTCTCTATGAAGAAAACTCGTCGCAAACTTGTTCTACAACAATAAGCTGGAAGTGGAACCTGAGGCAACAAAATTTAAATGGTAGATGGCTACTGACATGAATAATACAACAAAAGATGTTTCTTATTCAAGGTGGCCAAATACTTCTCGACTACCGCCAAGGGATTGACGAGACATGGCACTCAACAAAGGACTACATGGTCTTCATTTTTTAGGGCAAAAATGCTTAAAGTAGGGGAGTGTCATGTGGTGCATGTAATTAGCTCATGAGCTTACTAATGAATTGCCAAATATAGCCATGGAGCTAAATTAGTTTAGAGCTAGTCAATAGGACAGTTAATAAAGTGGTTTGAACAACCTCACTATAATTGAGAATAGCGGAATTGTAATAATGGTTGTAAGGCCCAATTTAACTAAATAAGGCCCCAAACTTATTATAGAGGCACAAATGACCACTATAAATAGCTGAGGTCGTGCTAAATTTGGAGGCTATTTTTCATTTTGTAATTTTGAGTTTTAAGATATCTTGGAGCTTCTCTTTGAGAGCTTTCTTGATGAAGAAAGTGGTTCATGTTCCTAAAATCACATGAGAGCTATGATCATGCTCTAGAATCAGGCCCCTATGTTGTGAATGATTAATAATCATGAATAAAGATACTTTACTTTGTCTATTTTGGTGAAGTTTTGCTACTTTTAGCTATCTTCTTGATTTTTGGCTTACTTTTTTGATTTCTTGTATTTCCATTGTAATTTGATGTTAATCAATGGATTAGATGTTTGAATGCTAAGTTTGCATGTGCTACATGTAATTAGCCCATGAGCTTACTAATGAATTGCCAAATATAGCCATGGAGCTAAATTAGATTAGAACTAGTCAATAGGACAGTTAATAAAGTGGTTCGAACAACCTCGCTATATTTGAGAATAGCGGAATTGTAATAATGGTTGTAAGGCCCAATTTAGCTAAATAAGGCCCCAAACATAGTAGAGGCACAAATGAGCACTATAAATAGCCGAGATCGTGCTAAATTTGGAGGCTATTGTTCATTTTGTAATTTTGAGTTTTAAGAGATCTTGGAGCTTCTCTTTGAGAGTTTTCTTGATGAAGAAAGCGGTTCATGTGCCTAAAATCACATGAGAGCTATGATCATGCTCTAGAATCAGGCCCCTATCTTGTGAATGATCAATAATCATGAATAAAGATACCTTACTTTGCCTATTTTGGTGAAGTTTTGTTACTTTTAGCTATCTTCTTGATTTTTGGCTTACTTTCTTGATTTCTTGTATTTCCTTTGTAATTTGATGTTAATGAATGGATTAGATGTTTGAATGCTAAGTTTGGCACATGACATGGATACTACAATGCACAGATTCTACTGAAAACATCTTGCAAATGTTTCAGATTCCATCTTGATTCATATTTCATGATGAGTTCATTTGAATTTTTATCAAGCTCAACTCAACTCAAAAAGATTATCCAACTCTTCAAAAGGAGCTGTATGCCATAGTCTATGTATTGAAGCCTGGACACATTATTTGTATGAATTTTAGTTTACGTGTCTACATATCATGATACATTGAAATGTAGTTGCTAAACTGCAACATCATCATCTTCATCTTCATCGTTGATAAGTTGTTTGTTGGGAGTAGAGAAGCTTGGACCTTCAATAGGAATAGTCAGATTTGGAACTTGAAAGTTTGATGTTCCGAAAGAGTCCGAAAGTTCGACTATATGAGCTTTGCCTTTACCTTTGAGGTCAATAAACTGATCTTCGATGAAGATGACATCCCGACTAGTGAATATCTTCGACTCAATAGGATCATACAACGTATAAGCTTGATCTGAAGTAGTGTAGCTGATGAAAATAGACTTGATACTCAGGAAGTCGAGCTTCTTCTTGAGATCATGTGGAATTTGCACATAAGCGATACATCCAAAAACTTGTAAGTTTGATAAAGAAGGTTTGGAACTTGTCCAAACTTCGTTTGATGTTTTGTTTGAGAGACATTTAGTAGGACATCTGTCCTGAACATAAGCTGTAGTTGAAACTGCTTCAGCCCAAAAAGACTTCGAAAGTGTCGCATGTGATAACATGTATTTTGCCAATTCGGCTAAGGTTCTATTCTTTCTCTCAACAAGACCATTCGACTGAGGCAACTAGGAGGTAATGTATCGTTGCTCAATGTCGTTGTTAAGGCAGTACTCCTTGAATTCGGTAGAGATATATTCTCCTTCGTTGTCAAACCTCAGTGCTTTAATTCTTTTGCCAGTTTGATTTTTTGCATGCTCTTTGAATTGTCGAAACTTGTTGAAAGCCTCCGATTTCGGCTCAATAAAATAAATAGCTGTTCTTCTTGAATATTCATCAATAAATGAAATAAAATACTTTGCATCTAGCAACAACAGAGTTTGCATTGGACCACATATATATGAATGAACAACGTCTAACGAATCTTTTGTTGCATGCCTCAAGACTCGATTTAAAGGGAATTCTAGTCTGCTTTCAAGGGATGCAGCTATGACAGGGTTGACTTTGTCGGATGGATAGCCGAGATCAAGTGCTAGAGATCGTTTAGACATGTATGAAATAGATGTATGATTCAAGTGTCCTAATCGATGATGTCATAGTAATGCTTTATTGACAAGAACAGAGGTTTTCAAGGCTTGACTAGTATCAGAATAACAATGTGCCAATCCATATAAGTTTCCATGCCTCTTGCTGAGTGCAAGGATCTTATTTTTCCTATCGATAATTCGGCATTGATTAGACTCAAACTCTACCTTATGACCTAAATCAGTAATTCTACTTACTGATAGCAGTTATGATCAAAATCTCGGGTGTTGAATCAATGAAGCATAAAAGACAACAATAGACTAAAGCCCTACAAGCAATAGACAAGACAATAGGTTCTCCCACGAAGAGCCCAAGCAATACCAATCAATAATCTGAAAAATGAGTGTACAAATGCCCCTATAAATACCCTACCAATGAACCCTAAAATAGAAACTCAAAAGTAAAGGGTGGCAAAATGTCGAGGGAAAATAGTGCGCCCTCCTACGGGCCCCCACTCCACATATAACCATATAATAAGGGCCCAAGGCCAGTCAATGTCATAAAAAAGGACCCAGTGCGGGTCATAAGCATATAAAAAGGCTATGGGGCCTGTATATGACTAATATAAAATGCGTAACTAGAAATATACATAACCAACAGTAAATGTAAAGAGGCCTGCTAAATATATACAGAGTAGCCCAGTAGGCCTGTATCCTGTAGTCCGTAGCTCTCCCTGGCTATAAAGAACATTGCCCCCAATGTAGGCAAAATAAGATAAGAACCAGTGCCAGAGAAAAATACTGCATCAAGATATCCCATCTGAGAAAGGAACATCAAGAGAAGCCGGAGCATCCCAAGAAGCAATATTAGCTGCAAGTGATCGAGCCTGATCAGCCAAGATAGGGGTATGATAAAAAACATCAATGGGCTCCCAAGTAGCCTCCTCAATAGGACGACCATCCCACTGGACCAAAAACTGAACCTGCCGATGGCGACAACTATGCAATAAGCGCACCTGTAAAATAGCAGTTGACAAGAATGGAAAAAGCTCTGGATTTGTAGGAAATAAGGAATCTCGAGGAGCATCATCCTCAATAGCAGCACATAATAAACTGACATGAAAGATATCACAAGCCCGAGTAGCAGCAGGTAACTCAAGACGATATGTAACTGGACTGAGGCGCTCAAGAATATGAAAAGGCCCATAATAGCGTGGCACAAGCTTCTCAGTAGAAGCAAGACCCTGTACAAAACGATGGCGAGCAAAGCGTAACTGGAGAAAAACAGTATCTCTCTCTACAAACTCAATATGGCGCCGATGACGATCAACAATGGCCATGTACCGCTGCTGAATATGTTGTAAATGAGTAGCAGCTCTAATAATAATTTCCGAGCACTCGAAAGATAAGATGAAATAGTAACAGGTGCATCATCTGGAGGAGTAGGTATACCAGGTAGAACTGGTGAGTATTCATGAGCAAGTAGGAAAGGAGAAATACCTGTGCTGGAACTAACAGAACTATTATAACTATACTCAGCCAAACATAAATGCTGATCCCAATCATGACCAGAAGGAGAAACATAATGTCGTAAATAATCCTCCAATACCCGGTTAATAACCTTAGACTGACCATCCGCAGAAGAATGATAAGCAGTGCCCATAAGTATCCTAGCATCCAAGATACGCATAAGCTCTATCCAAAAACCTGATGTAAACTTAGTATCCCGATCAGTAAGTATAGGTTGTGGAAGACCATGTAAGCGGAAAATCTCAGAAATAAATATACGACCACACTTTGCTGTAATAGTGCGTCTGACTGGTATGAAATGAGCTTGTTTAGAAAACCTATCAACTACCACCAAACAAGAGTCATGACCACGCTGAGTACGGGGAAGACCTAAAATGAAGTCCATAGATATATCAGTCCACTGGCGGGAAGGAATAGGCCAACTTTGAAGGAGACCGCTAGGTTTTTCACGGAAATACTTCTTACGAAGGCAAAAATCACAAGTATGAATAAGGTGGGAAAGCTCACGCTTCATGGAAGGCCAATAAAAATGTTCTTTCAAACGGAACAAGGACTTTTGAAAACCAAAATGGCCACCAACAGGAGAGGAATGGGCATCAAGAAGGAACTATGGACGTATGTTGAGAGTGCTCGGAATACATAACGAACCATAGTGAAACAAACAATGATTAACAATGGAATAAACCTGGTGAAAGTGAGAGGAAGGAAGAGAGGCAGACGACATAATATCACGAAAGTCTAGACATGTGGCATAAGACTGAGGAAGATCATCATACCAAGAGTGGGGAGACGTAACAAGACTGTAAGTAAGAGCAAGTAAACGAGACAAAGCATTAGCAGCAGCGTTACTTTTATTAGGCTTATAATGAATATCAAAATGAAAGGACTGTAAAAACTCAAGCCAACGGTACTGACGATCACTAAGATCCTTTTGTGTATACAAATAACGAAGTGACTGGTGATCAATAAAAACATCAAACGGAACACGATACAGATAATGACGCCACTTCTTTAAAGCAAAAATGATAGCAAACAACTCTTTTTCATGAGTGGAATAGCGTTGCTCATACGAACAAAGACGACAGGATTCATATGCAATAACACACTGACGCTGACGTAACAAAGCACCTAATCCTGTGGAACTAGCATCAGTCTCAACAGCAAAACGCTGGAAAAAGTCGGGAAGACATAAAACAGGAGTAGTGGTAAGCTTAACCTTCAAAGTATCAAAAGCTGACTAACATGCGGGAGTCCAAGCAAACGAAGTTTCCTTTTTCAACAAGGCACGCAAAAGAGATGCAAGAGTGGCAAAATGAGCAACTGGTTTACGAAGATGGATAGCAAAACCAAGAAACATACGAACATCATGAACATCAGCAGGCACAGGCCAGGAAAGAATAGAACGGACCTTACAAGGGTCGAGACGAACAGTATCATTAGTAACAAAGAAGTCCAAAAGCTCGATTTGTACAACAGTAAAAGAACATTTAGAACATTTAGCATACTATTGATGAGTAACTAACAAAACAAAAACAGAACGAACGTGTTGAACATGAAGAGAGAGAGTGGTGCTATAAATGAGGATATCATCAAAATAAACAATGACACACTTTCCAAGCAGAGGACGAAAGATGTTATTCATGACATTCTGAAAAGTGGGCGGGCCATTGGTAACACCAAAAGGAAGGACACGAAACTCATACAACCAAAGTGGCTACGGAAAGCTGTCTTGTGCTCATCAGGAGGATGCATACGAATCTGGTGATAACCAGAACGGAGGTCAAGTTTAGAAAAGATCTTGGCTTGGCCTAATTGGTCAAATAGGTCATCCATATGAGGGATAGGGTACTGATTACCGATAGTAAGTTCATTTAAAGCACAATAATCAATACATAGACGTTTAGTACCATCCTTCTTATCAACAAGTAAAACAGGAGCACCAAAAGGACTATGGCTAGGAACAATAAGGCCTTGACATAATAAATCAGACACCTGACACTGGACTTCCTCGCGCTCAACAATAGACATACGAAAAGGAGGATGAGAAGGAGGTGATGTAGAGGAAACAAGGTCTATATGGTGGTTGACATCTCGCAAAGGTGATAACTGAGTCGGCTCTCTAAAAACATGCTCAAATTCACGCAACAGTTCAAAAAATACCTGTGGCAAAGGTGGTGCATCCGCAATAGGCTGAACTAGCTAAACAGAAAGAATAGCCGCACAGTGGGCCTTCGGGAGGCTCCGTATGAACTCCTTCCCAAAAATAAGCTAATAGTCATGCCGAGAATCAATATCGGAAAATATATGCTAAGTGCCATCACGAGAGAATGTCAATGTCTACTGTTGGAGGTCTACTGTAACCGCACCAAGGGATGCAAACCAATCAACACCGAGGATAAGATCCTAACGTGTAAGTGGAATAATATGAAAATCTGCCTGACCAAGGAAGTCTCCAATCTGATATGAAAGCTACTGATACATCTGCATGCTAGGAAAAGAGTGTGCACTGGCAACCTCAAATGCAGGGGATGAGATGTAGTGATTGGCATAGCACGAATGCATGTAGTAACAGCTGAGAAACGAGTGAGTGCTACCTGTGTCAACAAGAGCAATAAACTCACGACTAGTGATACATATGCGAAGACGGATATGGCGTGGACCCGGCTTACCGGCCCAAGTAGCATAAGCAAGCTGAGCATGGCATACAACTAGATCAGGGGGATCAGGAACAAGCTCAGTGGGTGTGGCAAACTGATCAACAGGTGGGTCATCATCAAGAACATGAAGGCATATGGCAGAACCAGGACTATCATCAGGTGTGTCAGCATCATGGAAATAGACGGTAGTAGCAGTAGCAGGCTGTTGGCAATCACGGACAATATGATCAAGACTCTTACAATTGAAACATAAGTGTTGTACGGATCTCAAACATCTCAGGTTGTGAGTAGCGACGAACAAAAATAGGACGAGGAGAAAAAGGAGGACGTGGTGTAGAAGGAAGAGTGGACGAAGATGAACTGATAGATGTGGGACTAACAGAGGATGGAGAGGAAAAAAATAGGACGTGTGAAAGGACGCGAAGGATGAGAAACAGAGGAAGAGATGGGAGAGTACTTGTGCTGCAGTGTGGTAGCAAGGGAGATGGCATGAGAAAGAGTGAGTGAAAAAAAAAGAAGAAACATCATACCTGAGTGCGCCTCGTAGACCAGCAACATAGCGAGAGATGAGCTCCAATGTAGAAATATCTGGGAATAGATAGGAAAGCTCTATAAACCGTGTCGTATAAGCAGCCAAGTCACCAGTGTGAGATAAACTACGAAAGATGTCGCGCTGTCGAATAAGCCACTGAGGATCAATCATCGCTAGGTGGAGTGCTGTCATAAACTCTGTCCAATGTCAAGACCAGGGTGTGAAGCCGTCTGGCGAAACATGCGCCACCAAGTAGCAGCACGGCCCTCCAAATGTAAAGCAGCCAAATGTATCCGCTGAATGTCAGTCTTAGGAAACATAAGGAAGTAGGTCTCAAGCTTAGAATACCAATTCTCGAGTTCATTCCCATTGGATGACCCAGACACAGTAAGTTGAACCTTATCCTTAAAGTCTCGTGGCAAAGGACCAGAAGATGAAGGATTCTCGGGTGGTGAAAATGTACGCTGTAAGGGAACATGTGGAGATAGTGGAGAAACACTGGACTGTAATAATAGTGTAGCAATTTGGACAGAAAGAGCAGTGAATGTCTCTCGTAACTCCTGGCGTAAATCAGTGCGTACATCACTCATGGCTTCCCTAAGATGATCTCGGAATTCATGCCGTACTTTGTCAAGGTAAGTAGAAGACGGTATGCGAGGCTCAGAAGATGTAGGGGAAGTATCCATGGTCAAGGAATGCAGGAAGTGAAGAGAGTGTAAGAAAAGCTTAATATCGGAGGGAGCGAACTTTTGTCATCACCCCAAATACACTTTAGGTACACAAACAACACTAAGAGCAAGAAATGAAATGACAAATGTCAACAAAGGTGTGGAAAGCAAGGAAAAACCAGCAAAGATACCTCTCGATAGAGCTCCAAGCATGTGCGAAGAGCTGGCTGAAAAATGTGACCACAAGGAGAATGAAAGTGGGCGCTGGACAGCCTCCAATCAATGCTGAAAACATGGCTGGAAATCTATGGAAAACGTGATGAAATAGGGCGATGGACAGCCTCCAATCAAAAATGAAATATGGCTTAAACTCTGCTCGAACAATGGCTGAAAAATGTGAGGAAGTAGGGCACTGGACAGCCTTCAATCAATGCTGAAAAGATGGCTGGGAATCCTCTCCCTGAATCAAACGGAGGATTCAAAAAAAAAGAGAGAAAAGGATTTGGAACTTGGGCGCCAGAAATAATCTGCCCAAAGAAATAAATAAATAAATTTTTCCGGCCGCCAAATTTAGCGGAAGTACTTCCGCTAACTATCTACTAAGGCTCCCCCAAGGAAAATGCTCTGATAGGAGTTGGTCCTCCTCCAAACTGTGCTGAATGTTGCTGAAGCAAAGAGACGAAAGCCCTCAGCAAAGAGAGAAAAATCAGCAAGGAAAATGGGCACCCAATTAGAAAATCAGATCTGAAATTCAGCAATCAGGAAAGTGCTCTGATACCAAGTTATGATCAAAATCTCAGGTGTTAAATCAATGAAGCATAAAAGACAGCAATAGACTAAAGACCTACAAGCAATAGACAAGACAATAGGTTCTCCCACGAAGAGCCCAGACAATGCCAATCAATAATCTGAAAAATGAGTGTACAAATGCCCCTATAAATACCCTACCAATAAACCCTAAAATAGGAATTCAAAAACTTTTTTGATTATCTTCTTGCAACAACATCGTGATAACTTGGGTAAGAGTTAAATCTGAGTGTGTCGCTATGATCATCACCCAGTTCTCATATGTAGAGGGCAAGCTTGAAAGCAATGTCATAATTTTGTCTTGATCGTTTATGACTGATCTGACAACGGCCATCTGTTGCAAGAGATTCTTAAATTGGTTAATGTGATTTTGAATTGAATCACCATTTGACATCTTGAGAGTGAAGAATTTTCTTCGTAGATGTAACTTAGAAGTTATGTCCTTCACATCATATAGTGAGTACGTGTGCTAAAAGCCCTGATGATTAATTTGAGAGCATTTTTTATGAATCCCTAGATCCTAGAACATTGCAACCCCCCATATTTGAGTAAAATAACATTTATCTAGGTCAACTTCTTCAAGGTGGGAGTAGATTATAATAACAAATAACAATTAGCACTTTTGCTTTGTAAAATCCTTGGGAGTAACAAAAAACTAACTAATAGACAGGGTTAACAAATACAAAGGTAACATTTTTCTAGGGTTGATTGTAGTATGAATTGCCTCACTACGGGAACTACGAAAATCTCAATCTACCAGACTTGCATCCATCTATGCTGTCGGAACTACCTCATTGCCTCTATCTATGCTACCACAACTATAGATGTCAAAAATGTTAGAACCATAAACTGCCTTGATTTACGAACTGCCAGAAGTAATCTATTTGTAGAAATATTTTTAACAAATAGATATGTCTGACAGCTGAGCTGACAGTTTAGGGTTTAAATTTCTAATGGTTTCACACTTTTCAACCAATGGATGGTATTATCAATTATCGATTATGCATAAACAAAGGTGAAAAGATACAAATACAAAATCTAGTTAAATATTGATCTAACAACTCAACAACAATCATTATTACCGCAACAAAAATAGAATTAATTTAAACTTACTCAGGTAAAAGCTCAAATAAAAAAGCTAGAGAAGGTAATTGGTGGAAAATATTTATCAATGTAAAGACAAGAATTAGCTGGATGCAATTTGATCTCAAATCTCCAGAGCTATATCTATCTTCATGCAACCTATGCATTCTCTCTATTACCCAAGAATTCTTAATGAATCCAAGAACCATGCAAATAGAATCTTCTTTGTAGTCAGTGGTAGAAAAGCTCATCAATTTGTGAAACTAAGATAACTACAATCTGCAAACCGTGTCAATTGTAAATATTCTCAATGCAAATGATTAGCTCCTCATCACGCCATCACACAAAAAAGTCGTCATAAGATACTCACTTGTCAAGTTCTCCAAGGTATTTGTCATAAAGCGGGAAAGGCAGCCTCCCACCAGTAGACGCTGTTAAAGCTTCAAATTGACGATGTACAGTCACTATATCTGCAACCACAGGAATAGCAGGTGCTATACGAGCAAATGCACTGAGCCCAACTGTGCTCTCAACATCAACCTAAACAAAATTTATATACGAGTGTGTTAGTAAAATGCTCATCTCCGCACCACAATTAGCAAACATGAAATCAAACTTCAAAATGCTCATGAAAGGATCAGATGAGTATGCCACTATGTCCCAAAATTTGAAATGCATGGACTGACTGATTGATTGACTGAACACATACAAGAGGAGATGTTCCAACAAGTATGGATAGGTGGGTGGTGGTCAATTGGCAACCAACATATGCATTAAGTCAAAATAAAATAGTGCCGACTCTTCCTTGTCATTCGTTCTGATTCCATCATCTCAACTCTGTCAAGCAATACAGCATAGATGGACGCAACTTACGTAGAGATTACTAGTTGCCTTCATATATTTTGGTTGCATTGAACAATTTCATTTAAGTCTTACGTGCATTTTCCCCAGCTACATCCAGCTACAACGATCATCAATTCAACCACAAAACTAGTACCCATCATCAGTGCTCCGAAAATCTGCATAGGTTAAGAATTCTCCAAATTTGATTCTCCAAAAATTTTACTCTTGTTTTCCTTTGTAGTAAACTTTATGTTTACTCTTGTTTTGATTCTCCAAATTTGATTCTCTCCTTACCGAGCAGAACGGCCTGTGCCTGGGCGCCTTCCATTGTGTAATGGATAATTGGAATTTTTTCACAAGTACATTACGAAGCATAATAGGCAATTTGACTTTGATTGACCACTACAAATGTGCCACGTGGCAGTCATACGGGACGTCGCATGAACGGGCACGAACATGCAGAAATAAAGTGTAGAATGTGCCTTTGAATAAAACACATATATATTTTGCTTTTTAATGTGTCTAAAAATGGGCATAATATTCATAAGGTACACAAGCCATTCTACTTGGTTCGACTTTCCAAAAAATTTTAGGCTTGGCCCGGAGGGGCCGAGCCTAAAATTTTTTGGAAACCCGAACCGGGCAGAATGCTCCGGGCCAAGCCTAAAATTTTTTGGAAACCCGAACCGGGCAGAATGGTAATGAATTCTTTGACTTTTCCACGTGTCATTTATAAAGCATAATCAGCACTTCGACTTTTTTTTGCCATTCCAAAACTGCCACATGGCAGGCTGACGCGTGAGGATTGATGCGCACGCAGGCTGGAATGGTCGTAAATTCTTTTTGAAAAAATAGTGACATTTTGCTTTTTAAGGAGCCCAAAAAATGGGCCGACTACTCACAAAGAATCCATTATGTATTATGGAAGGAGCTGGGGGCACATGCCATTATGCCCGGTTCAGCTTTCCAAAATAATTTAGGCTCGACCCTAAATGTTTTTGGAAAGTTGAACCGGGCAGAATGGCATGTGCTCAGCTCTTTCCATTGTGTAATGGATACCTGGAATTTTTTCACAAGTACATTACGAAGGTAGGCAGTTTGACTTTGACTGACCACTACAAATGCGCCAGGCATCCATTACATAAGGCATCCATTACGTATGCATTACAACATTTGACATAGAGGTGAGATAATTTGAGAAAAGAAATGATATGAGGAAAGTTTTGAGAATTTGGACATTATATGATTTGCTATGTGTCATACTATGTAGAGTTTGAGAGAGTCTACTTGAAAATAATCAAAGTATGTGCACTACATATTTACACAAAGGTATAGTAGACTGTTATGATGAGACTCATGGATGAGGCTTATCTAGAATATAGGAGACATGTATGTGACTATGTATTTGAATGTAGTCATAGCCTAGAGATGAACAAGTATATTGTTAGCAATTGTGAATTTCAAAAATGAGCTATGAAGCACTAAGACACTCAACTTGTCACATTGTATGATCTAAATGATATTTGCTCTTTCAAGAAGAGCTAGTATGCATCATAGTTGCATCGAAACACATTTCTGAAACCACGTTTCTGAAGCCGAAACATGCTAATTATTATTATTATTATTTTTGGAAAAATAGCTTATGGCTGAAATTATTTTAGGGGAGCAATGGTCAAACCAGCATTTTGCCTCCCAGAAGTGCAATAGATAGGGCACAAACAGATCTTATTTTCAGTAGCTATTTGGTTGTTATTTGCTTTGGTTCTCAGTAATTGTTAATGCTACAATTTAGGCTATTAACTCCATGGATGATGCTCACTTTTGCAATCATTTCACTAGAGATGAGAGTGCAATGTGCATACAATTGGGGGCATAAATATTGGGCCGTTATGGGCGCGCATTTGGACCCCCATTTTTATCTACGTAGGGGTGCAAGGGGGGCAGCGCCCCCTTGCTATTGTCACCGAGGGGGTCTCCTGGCGGGGGGATCGGGGGGCAGCGCCCCCCGAAGCAAAAAGCAAGGTACAATTGCTCTACATTTCTCTATCTCTGTCCCACTGGAACCATCTGTGATTGTAATGAACAAGCTAGAGGTTAGTTTTGAATTTTTATCCTTGACAGAACCCAACATGGATTAATGCACCTAAACTAGAGAGAGAGAGAGAGAGAGAGAGAGAGAGAATGGATGAAAAATGTTTTAGTAAAGTTCAGTACGATGAGTATGGTTCAGCATGGTTCCTTGTGGTTTTTGTTCAGTTTGTTGTGATCTGAGAGAGAGAGAGAGAGAGAGAGAGAGAGAGAGAGAGAGAGAGAGAGAGAGAGAGAGAGAGAGAGAGAATCTTATTGTGAACACGTTGGGGCATTCTAATTTTTTTATTAATTTTTATATTAAAAGGAGATAAAGCGTAAACCTAGGAGTTTATGCACCTAAACTAGACCATTTTATACCCGAAACATTCGACAAAGTACACAGTAATAATGATCTTAATTAGAGCTTTCATCTAATACCCATATTGCCCACAAAAAATAAAAAACACGTTTCTGAGCGTTTCTACTAGAAACCAGAAACGTGTTTCTGGACTGCGTTTCTGCACACGTTTCGAAATGCGTTTTGAGAATCATAGTGCAACTGGTATGCATCATGAATCTATCTAAACTAAGCTTCAAAATTATTGTGAATCTTCATAATTATAGACAAGAATCATTTCGCACAAAGTTAGAATTATTTGTGATTTATTATGAGGACACGATCACTCTAAATAGGGCTACTTCTTAGACATTTGCGAGAGACATTCATGATACATAGAATCTGAAGTAATTACATTAATATAAGAAAATGAAATAATGCAACAGATAAATCAAAATATATAGTAGTGTCTGAGGTGTCATAGACCACCATGCATTGAATAAATGTAATCTAGTGCTGATCACATTAGAGGAGTTCTAAATTCAAAAAAGACCCTTTGTAAAGATTCTTTTTATATTTTTTTCTCAAGTTTTTCTTACACATGGACCAATCAAAACACTCAAATTTGAAATCTACGTAACGTAACTTTTTGAGTCCACATTTTGATTCCACACTAAAAAATGGCATAACTTTTTAGTGGTTAGTCCGAATTTAGCAAAGTTTGGTGCATTGGAAAGCGCTCGACAAGGGCTTTCCAATGATATGTTAGATGACATACTTCTGAGCTACGATTAAAAAGTTATGGCAAGTCAAAAGTATGTGTTATAATATTTTAATAATATAAACTACATCTTGCACGAATTCTTAAAGGGTCTTTTTGGAGCTCAAAACTCCTCTAATGTTCATTCTTACAAGAACTAGTACTGAAGTACTTACAAGCATCGATTCATGAATAACAATCTATAAATAAGAGTGATGGAGGGCACAAATATATTCATAATCAGACTTTGGACACATATCTTTCAATAGTTTGAAGCTTGAATCCATACGTGAATCTATGGATTTGCAATTTCTCATGCCATACTTGTGTTGGATTATTCTCCTTCCTACTAATCGACTAATCGGTTTTTAATCTTCATCCACCTGTTTATCCAGTATTGCGGATTCTCCTGTGTTTTACACAATCTGCAGAATTACAAGTGTTTTTGCACAATCTGTAGAAATACACGGAGTTTGACAACAGTGTCGAGAATTTTCTCTCACTACAAAACCCGACACTGGCGCTTTTTGCTACAGTCAATTTTCTCTCAAAGCGACATTGTCAAAAATTGCAAGTAAAAATATAGTGTCGCGTATTTCGCATTTTTTGTCTATCAAGAATTTCGAGTAAAAATGTAGTCACATTTTTCCATTTTTCAGAGTGCCTCAAATGTTAAGGAAATGACTTTGGCAAAGTGTGGGGCTACCCCAAATATTAAGAAAATGAGTTTTGTGACAATGTCGCATTTCTCGCAGAAAGCCGACACTGTCGCTTTTCCTGATAACAGTTTAAGTTCATTTCTGCAGAGAGTTACGTTCATTTATGCAGACAGACTGTTTAAGGCCAATTGTCACCGCTTATCAACAATCAGCTTTTGAGAAAGAACTGGATGAATGCCAACAGATTCCAGCCAACTGGCAGCCGCATTTGATGACCTAATTGCTTAGTATAGATAGTTGTTCATATTTCAACATTTTTTTTTCAGAGACCAAGTATTGAATAGTTAGCTTTTCTCAAGCTTGCGAGCTTAAACACTCTTGAGCATTCTAGCTCAGTTCTTTAGAGTTGATTAGAGATTGCTATTGCGCTTACTGCTTGTCAGTAGTTGCGCTTAATTTAGACTTTTATTTAGTCGCTCAGAAATAGCTTAGAGTACGCGACTTCGATCCGCAAACTTGTTGTACTCATTTACTCCTGTTTCGTTTCATACTGAATCAATACTATCTTTTATTGAGTTCAGATTTGTCTCAGAATGTATGCGTTTTTGTAATTCTTTGCGACAAATTATGTGTCTGATAATTCAATGCTTTAATGTTTGGCTACGTGATCACTGTAGTACTAATGATTGGTTGCATGTAGCAGGATCTAGGTAAATCTTCATGTGGCGATCCTTACACTCTCTCTCTCTCTCTCTCTCTCTCTCTCTCTCTCTCTCTCTCTCTCTCTCTCTCTCTCTCTCTCATACTTTCTTTCAAAAGCCCTTTTGGTTGTTATTCACACTAGTGACAACTCAATTTACGTGATCTTTTAGGCCTGTCACCCTTTTATAGGCCTTGGCAAGCGGAATGACTAAAATTCTCTATAACACCTAGTCGGTAGCAATTAAATGGAGTGCTACAAGATGATTGGCTAGTTTGAAACCTTGTTATGCCATTGGTCCATTTCCCTTGGCAACTAGAGTTACCAAGCAAGGTTCCCAAGTACAAAAAATCACTCACTTGCCCCTATTAAATGGCAAAGGCCTATGCAACTCATGTGTATTATGTCCTTGGCAACTCAAAATATAGTGTGAAAAAGGAAAGATCTCTTATTTTTTAAATAGACCAATGGGAGAACTCTAAGGACCATGTTTAAAAAACACTCTTATTTTCCAATATGTAAAGGATTTGCTCAGAAGATTCTTTCATGTTCTTGAACAAGAAGGAAATTGTGTGCTGAGGGTGTGTTTGACATAGTCCAAAAGTGAACCCATAAAACATTGAACCTCACATTGTTGACTTTGAACAGTGATCTGATCACCTTGGTCCTTTTGCATATTAGGGTCTTTGATAGCTACCTCAACTATTTTTTTGGCATGTTATGAAATCTAATGTCCATAAATTATTTTTTTTCACATAAACATTTTCTTATAAAAAGCTCATCAAAAGATTGAAAACACATAATATAACTCACATAGATGCATAAGTGAGACTCATAAACAAATTTTAGGCTTGGGAATGATCTCTTTAGTGACCTTTACACTCGATTAAACAAATTGTAGCTCGGCATAATTTGTAGGCGTTTTATTGGGTGCAAAGGTCACTAAAAATATCATTCACAAATAGATCAATAGTGTGAAAACACCCTTGTACGTGACTGAGGCTATAATGTACTGTAGTAGGAAGGGGGAAATCCAACAAAACTGTTGCATAATAACTGACCTTCACGGATGGTGTATCTGATGCACCAGGAGCTTCCCAAGCAAGCATCATATCAAACGTCAGACGCCCAAAATCCTTGTCGCTCAAATGACCTGGAACACGAGCTGTTGCCACCGAAAGAGCTTGGAAACAGCAGTATTCCAGTAAGTTTCGTGCATATTTCAGATGATGCTTGGCTGATTCTGTTGCTCCCTCCTCGAAATGCCTCTGTAGCTCTCCCGGTTCAACCAATAAAATGCTGCAAATTACCAGTTATATCAGATTTTTACAGTAAATTAGAGATTAAATACGTGAAAAAACTCGACCTGGCGCATATTGAAACACTAGCGGTAAATGCCTAAAATAAAATAGTATGCTGGTAAGAATTATCATCCGTAGCTTGAACGCTGGAATGAAACGCTTTCTCTGTTTGGACATAATTCAAATTCTCAGTAAATCTTTCATTGAAACGTCATACATGCATGTAATTAGCATCGATCAATCTATAACAACGGTCGCAGAATTCAGCAATTGTGCGGGGACAGTCTTTGGCGTGAACCATCAGCAGTTATGCAGTAGATGGGAAACCCGAAGAAAACAACGACGGCAAAGAGCATGAGGAGCTCACCTAGCGCATTGGCCTACAACAACGTTTGCCAAGGACGAAAGCTCCTTAATCCACCGGCTTGTGCCACAACAAATTCGTTGTTCCTCCAGCTGCTGCTGCCTTTTGCTGGGTTCATTAAAGAGCAAATCCCTGAGGGATCTGTTCTTCATGGGGGGCGATGACGATGAATTGAAGGGCATGGTGGCCACCGATCTACTCAGCTTTCTTCTTCAACGTCTTCACACTGATGATCTTGATCGATCGATCAATCGAAGACGCCAACAGAAAAAGTTGATGAGCAGAAGTGGTGATCGGAACAACCACCTCATGGCTGCAGCTTCATACTCATAAAAAAAATATCAAAATAAAAACAAATAGTTCCAAATCCCAATACTAGACTAGAAAAGAGAATCAAAGCAAAAATATGAAAGCACGTCCCGAGTGGCCCGTTCAGGCTTTTGACCCAGCCTACTCAAATTATAATTTGCTCAAAATTTCCATATCAGATTGTCCCACATGTACTACATCTTTGATCATCCTTGCATCAAGGCAGCATCATCCATCTAGCATTTTTTGGCCTAGCCTTGTAAAGGACACATATATGTCCAAGGTGATCAAAAGATCTAGGGGAAAAATCAAAGCTAAATTAGGTGCTTAAAATTTTTCATATGACTTGCTTTATTAGGTGATGACATATGCTTTTATGCTTTTGTCCTTTGGGTGGTTTCACATGATGACTTGGGTTTTGTGCTTTTATCTTGTGGTCTTTAGGGTGGTTTGACATGATAAAAGGGAGATAAGTCCCCATACTCAATATTGTGCCTCTGTTTTGGTTGGGAGTGCTTCATATGCCTATTGGGCTTATCGACGCACACTCACCAATGGGCTAGGGGGCAGCATTGCTAGGTTAAGTGCTTTCCTTAGAATACTTTGACAACGCAAAAGAAACTTGTCCCTCCATGTTCTCCACTATCTCAAGGCTTGTCACTATATTGTGCTCTCCAATTCAAGCTTGCTTCCAATTTTTTTTCTACAAAAGCCTGTTACCAACACCTAGATATCATTTGTGTTACCTAGCCGGCTCACTCTCTAGCTTGGATTCTTGGCGTTTTCCTATTGGAATCAATGGTTAGCTGGGAATTTTTGTAGTCCACCATCCCAAATGTCCTTTGTGTTACCAATTTGGATCACTCTGTAGCTTCAATCCTTGACATCTTCCCACTACGGATCAACAGTTAGTTGGGAGTTGGCATTTTTGCTACTCAATTTGACATTTGGTGTATTTCTTGCCCGATCATTTGTTATGTTATCCTTTCTAACTTATATCCTTGGCATATTCATGTGGAGATTACCCCAATCAACTTTGTTTCACAGTTGGATTGAAGTTTCCAGCTTGCATCTTCTACAATTTTATCGTTTCTCACTTAAAGAAAACGAACGTGTCTACGGTACAAGGGAGGTAGAGTGATGCAAGTCATTTGCTACTCAAATTGATTTGGCACTGGAAGCAAGTTTGCACTTGCATGATTGCTTTTCAAACATATTTTTCCCTCCAATAGCTTGTTGTGATTATAGACAACTATATGTTGTGACAATTTTTAGCCTAATTTGAGAGTCTACCACACTCTCGACCAACTGACTCGTCCCCAATCCGACATGAACACAAGTGGACCACATGAGCGACATGGCTCAAATTGCGGAAATCCCACTGCCTCCATGAGACTTACATCCTCCATCTAGCTAGGCTAACATCCTATTAGACACTTACAAGCACAAACATGTAAAGCTAACATAAATGAGCAACTGAGGCCACCATAAGATTGTACCCTCACCAGATAGACAACTAGTAGACAATGACAAGTCAATGAGCATAAAATGACTACTTTTTTTCACACGTAGCAAATGCACAACCACATAAAACTCCGACTCATATCTATACTCCCATGACAAGGTAACATGCAAGCCCACACACACTCATGCAAACCAACACAAATGATAAAGCATCAAATACATGACCATGGCCTGCCCATAAGTGGTACATCCTGTCATATCAACACCCGTGCCACCTGTAAATCCGCTGCTACACCACTAGTCTCCAGATCAAGTCCTCAACCATGCCCTGCAACTGTAACCAAGATGCCCTCACATCCAAGCATATCCAACTGACCAATAAGCCCGGAAAGCTGATCTCCATCCATTCCCCATGCTCCAAGCACAAGATTCCACCAAGGACTCAATGAATAAATGTATGCAAATCTCATCATAGGCTATACCTAAGTAGCTCGCCCATCTCCCAGAGTTTTTGATGATGATCTACCTATCCTACATCCCATGTAGGCTCAACCTCCCATGCTTGACGTTGCCAGTTCTGATTTGACCAGTATATAGGCCTCCCACCAAGGAGCCTATTTACAACATGTGACACCAATCTGGAGACAACTGTGCATATAGTCATGCAACTCACCTGATCACTCACCAAAGTATCAACTGTCACTCCCTAAGCAACCATCTCCATCCTTGTCGGCTCACAGCCATGGGCATGCTGGATCCACATCACCCCGTAATGCACTCCATGCCCTCAAGATATGTACCACATTGGGTATTGTAGGCTGATATTCCAAGGAATATTCTAGCCATCCTGCGGAACATCTTTAAAAATACAAGCATGATAGAATTTAAACGCAGAACTTGCTCATCAAGTTTAGGCTTTTACTTTATCTATAATGGCTTAAGTTATTCAGTTCTAAGTTTAAATTGTCATGGGCACTGCACATAGATATGTGATTTCAAGTTATGTAAAAGTTCATCACAAAGGCCTATTTGGGGTTTGTCCCATGAAACCAGGGTGATTCAAAGTTAAGCTAGTCTATGTGGCTTACTTGTCCCACAGTGCATTTCTGTAAGTGACCACCACTCCAAGTATAAATAGGAGTGGAAGAGTCCATTTTCAGAAAGAACCTCATTTGCAATACATGCCTATCTTTATCTCTGAGTGTTCTCCCTTGTGTGGTTCCATGTACTGTGTTACTTCACATTGTATTGTATATTATTCATCTGACAACATGTTAAGTTTATCTAGGCCCTCCATTCTCTAGCAGGGTAAGCCTTAGAGGAGGAGATTTAGATTAGGGTTTTATCATTTAGGTTAAGTCGTCATTTGTAGTTGCTAAGAAGAGAAAAGCGAGAAGAGTGGATCTTACCCCCAGAATACTCACCACCATGCTCATGACTGTCTTCTTGCATCCATATCCATGCTAGCTAGAAATAGCCTTAGTGGGAGAAGCCATAACTCGTACTAGTTGGAGCCATAGTTGGAAGGATGCTGAAGAGCTAACATTGGCGCCATTGTCGCTCTTTCTTTTCGCTTTCTCTACTTGCGTAGCTACTCTTCCTTTGTTTTTCAAGCCATTTCTCGCTTCTTGTTTTTTGCCTGTTGTTTTCTTTCTTGCTTACTGCTTTTTTGCTTTCTTTCTTTGCTTGTTTTCTACTTTATGAGGGCTCATTGAGGGTTTTTGAGCAAAGACGGCTCCTTGAGGGTTTTGTGAAGTAGTACACTCCTTGAGGTTTCTTGATCGTTTTCAAGATTTTTTTATTTTTTATGCTCATCAAGGGTTTAGGCAAAGTCCTATCACGTCCTCAGCAGGGAGGCGCATCCAAGATCTCGAACACTCAAGCCATAAGCCACGTTCTGCCTACAACAGTCATTTTCAGCAGAAGGGTTAGCAGCTCCTATAGGGCCAGTGGTTATTTTCAACAGGGTCTTGGAGCACGCCATCAGCGAGGCCTTCAACCACACCATCAGCACATGCATGAGGTCTTTGTAGTGGGTTTCTTTCCTTGCCTAACCTGAATCCAAGATCTAGTCAATCTAGCATCAAAGAGACGGAGTTAGTTGTCACGCATAGATTCGTTCCCATGAGCGCGATAGTATAGTTCAGATTTCAACATGAATGGAAGATCCACATATAACTCTAACATCCATTAACCCTACGATCCATTAACACTAACACTACGTATTTACAACAAAGATAGCTTACTCTTTCTCTCTCTCCCTTTCTCTCTCATAAAAAGTATAATAACATGCAATCCCAATAACAATCAGATCCAACAATTAGCAAAATCCAAAGAAAGCATGAGAGATGGAGGAAAAGTGATAGAGAGCAAGGACATTCATCAATCCATTTCTGAAGATAACCAATATGCTTCATTGAAATGAGAAAATGAACATGTGTAGGAATTCGAGTTGGTCCCTTTTTATAGTAGAGAGGAGGACCCTGGCCTCTGAATCCTATTGGTCCATTTCTGCCTCCCCAATTATTTGAATTTAAAAAAGAGTGGGAACCATCCAAATTGGAGGGAAACCCAGCTTTATTCACTAACTTGACATTTAGGCCCTGCGACATTAAAAGTTCTGCAAAAAGGCCTAAAGTCCTTTTATTGACTTTCTAATTAATCAAATCTCTATGTGATCATCGGGTTGGACTTACACAAGCAAGATGCCAAATCCCTCTCACTTATTTACCAGGGTTAGGGTTGCCTTGGGATCCGCAAACCCTCCAACAATATCCCCCACCAAAACTGGTGGCGGTCCCACAACACCTGCGAGATGCAGTTATTGGGGACTTTTATTGGCTTCACGACAAATCTTTATTAAATGGTACTGCACCTTCTCCATAAAGTCGAGGCGAGAAGTATTAAAATCCAAATTATGGGACAAAAAGCAGTGATGGGCTCCTGCAATCTACTTTGAGGTCGTCCAAGATGTAAAGCGAGATTGTCAAGAGCCTCCCTGTAAACGAGCAACCGACAACTGATCTTTGATATTCTCTGAGGCCATTGACTCATTTGGATCGAATGCCTGAGAAGGAAGGCAATCGTCCCATCTAGTTGCCACTGATGCCAACAGAGTTAGATCTTTTGCAAACAGTGTCGATTGGCGCACTATGGAATCTGGAGAGTGAACATACTCTCACTGGAACGCTCGGTGAAAATCTACTGATATTGTCCAGTTGTAGGGCTGATGGATAATTGGCCAATTGGATGTATGGATTAGAACTTGTCCATAGCCAATCCCAAATCTTTATATTTATTCCTTCTCGGCATTGGCACATAATAGGGATCTATCCACAATTGGCGAGGGCTGGCCACATAACTCCTGATTGATTCATGAGTTTTCTCAAAAACGGTAATTCTCCATGCCGGCTGCTCTCCCAATGCAAGTATTTTGTCCACTTCTTTGTCGGCCTCTATCTCGGAGGTCTTGAACTTAAGGACCCATCCACCACGCGAGGACTCATGAGGCTATTGCAATAAGAAACTCTGGATCTAGTCCTCGACGCTGATGGGCCTTCTGAATAGCGGTGTGGTCCTTGATGAGGATGGACCCGGTTGCACTACCGGTAAAACTGGCGGTTGTCCTTGTATTTCTGGAGCTCCCCCCTGGTCTATGCCCGAATCCAGCCCTGTATCCATTGGTACATCCTCTTGGCACATAGGGGAGAATTGCGGCATGACCGGTACGGGAATTTGTGGTCCGGCTTCCAACACCTGAGCAGTTGCTTTTTCATAGGCGCTGATGCTTTCTTTAGTCTTTGCCAACTGCTCCTTTGAACTTATCAAAGCAGCCTTGGAATCCCTAAAGGGCCACTTTGTACGTTTCCACTTTCTTGAACAAATACGCGATCTTCGTCGGAGTGACCAGATGATCTGATAGCTACGTATGAAGATACGCATCACGCTCAAGGGTGGTCGCATCCAATTCACCTTGGAGACATGTGCGATCCTGCTCCGTCATCTGTAGTTGACCCTTTAGGCTTTGCATCCTACATGGCCTTGTCCACCTGATCCTGTGCAGTTGTCAGGGCATTTTGCAGGGAGTTGACGTGTCCTTCGAGGCGATCAACGTGTTGCTGAGCCATCTTCTTTTCAGCTTCAGATTTGTCTTCATGCTGCTTGGCGATCTTCAGTTCTCTATCCAGCTGGAAAATCTTCTGGCTGATGAGAGTGTTTTTCGATCCCAGATCTGAAATTCTCTGCTCCATTTCTTTTTTCTTCTCCAGCTTAGACTGGATCACTTGCGCAAGGCTTGAGACCAAACTGAGAGCATCACCAGAATCTACTATCGTGGAGGCGACAATAGCAGGAGGACTTGATGGTACTGTCCTTGGTTGGCGTGAAATAGGTGTCCGTACTTCTTTTTCAAAAATATCTTCTTCTTCAAAACCCTTAGGCACGGTGGCGTCGAACTGCTTCGGTGATTTCACAGCTTGGTCAACCCGAAGTGTGGCTGGTTTTATAAGTAGAGGTGAGGAAGTCCTCCAAATCCAAGGTAGAGCCTCCAAATGTCCTCCAAGCAACCTGCAAGCTTCAAGATGCTCCCCAACTCCAAGCTAGGATGCCTCCACCTGCAAGTAAGGATATGCAAGCCTCCGAGGATCTCTCCTCCACATGTGTCCCTACTCTCTAAACACAAAGATAGATAACAAGCATTAGAGGAGTTCTAAATCCAAAAAAGACCCTTTACAAAGATTCTTTTTATAATTTTTTTCAATTTTTCCCTACACATGGATCAATCGAAACACTCAAATTTGAAATCTACGTAATGTGACTTTTGAGTCCACATTTTGATTCCACACTAAAATTGGCATAACTTTTTAGTGGTAAGTCCGAATTTAGCGAAGTCTGAAAGCGCTCAACAAGGGCTTTCCAATGATATGTTAGTTGACATACTTTTGAGCTACCATTAAAAAGTTATGGCAATTCAAAAGTATTAGTGTTATAATATTTTAATAATATAAACTACATCTTGCACAAATTCTTAAAGGGTCTTTTTGGAGCTCAAAACTCCTCTAATGCTGGCCTGAAGTATTCACCACCCAACCATAGCTAGATCCAAGCTCCAAGCAAGATCTATCTAGCACCCCCTTGCTAACCATAAACAAATCACAAGCATACCACAACACTCCATAGCATTCTCAAGATCCAAACCCTACTTATGTCCCATACCATAAGCAAGATCCAAACCTCAAGCATACTACCACAAGAAAGCACTCTACACACTAGTAGCAACACTAGAGCATAAGCAGAGCAAACAAGAGAGATCTCTCCCTTTCTAATGGGCGCCCTACTACCCTCATATAGATGGCCCATGGACCAATTCACTATGGAGTTCCAAGCTCATCCAATGAGAGAGAGAGAGAGAAGCCTAGGGGAGTTAAAGAATCTCCAAGAGCCTCCATAGACTTATGGAATGTCAAGAGACTCCTCCCCGTTCGAACCACAATTTGAAAGTCAAATTCAGTCAATAACAGTAACAATCTTGCAATACGTCCAATATTGCATGTCTTGTTTACCAAATAAAGTAACAGCTGATGATCCGTATAAAATGCAAAATGCATTTCCATGAGGTAGTGACGAAATTTTCGAACAGAAAAAATCATGGCTAGCGCTTCACGTTCAGTTGTTGAATAATTCTTCTCCGGATCTGTAAGCTGTCTGCTTGCAAATCGTATAGGATAATCCTTCTTATAATCACATGGCTGCATCAAAACTGATCCAATGGCATATTTTGAGGCATCCATGTGAACATGAAATTCAATCGTCCAATTAAGAGAACGCAGTATTGGTGCTGAAGTTAATGCTTTTTTTTAATTTTTCAAAGGCTCCTAACGCCTCTACTGTCTAAATAGGAGCAATAGTCAGTTTGTATATAGGTCGTGCTAAATCCGCAAAGAAGATAATAAAAATGCGATAGTAGTTCGCATGACCCATAAACACATAAACTCCATGAATCGTTGTTGGCGGTGGCAATTCCACATAATCTTGATCTTAGAATAATCTGTAGCAATACCATGTCTCGATATCACATGTCCAAGCACAACTCCGTGGGAAACCCATATCTGGCATTTTTCTGGATTTAGAGAAATTTGATATTTGCGACATTGTTCAAATACTTTCTCCAATCGATCCAGGTGGTCTACATCTGTACTATATGGACTCCTAGGTCATCCAAGTGAATTTCAAAGAATTTCTGCAGATAATCTTTAAAAGCAAATTGCATTACTCTTTGGAACGAACTTGGTGCATTACAGAGTCCAAACGACATTACTTTGTAAGCATAGGTGTCCCATTCTGTTGCAAAAGCTGTTTTGTGGTGATCTACAGGTGCAATCTTAACCCTTAAGCTTCTCCACTTGATTCATGCAATACCTAGTGAGCGCCTCCCTCTAACTCTCTCTCTCTCTCTCATCTCCATTCGCATATTTCAAAGATGAATGTGTGTTCTAGTTAAGCTAGAGTTGGAGTGGGCTAGAGTTAGTTTTAGTGTAAGAAGCAACTAAATAAGCAGGTATTCTAAGTTAGATTCCTATCCTTGTGTTCTAACCCCTTTTGACAGGCGGAGGGCTATAGCTACTCACCATCGACTTGCTACACTCTGCAAATGACCAAAGATTATCCTACTTCAATGAAAGAAATATGGTTTTTTTTTTCCCTTCAAATAAAGGAGATTGTAGACCCTACACTTCTTCCACCAAAGAAGTTGTCAATGGTGGAAATATGATCTTTCATAAGTGGAAGACTTGCAAACTTGAAGGAGCACTTTTGGATCAGCAAGTTATTCAACTTATTGATGGAGAGGAGCCAAGTCAACTACAAGGACAAGGTGAAGGGCCGCTGAGAACTCCAAGAAGACCTTAAAAGTCCAAGATGGAGACATCAAGAGTCAAGTTCATTGGAAAAGGAAGGAAAGGTTAGGAGAATGACATCTCTCATGCATTCATCAATCCATTTGATGTTACTTTATGTGTGCCAAGTTTCTTGAAGGAAAGAGATTGGCATAATCATGGAGAGATCATCAAGATCATGAAGGTAGTACCAAGATCTTGGCATACTCACCTCAAAATCCTTCTTTATTCTCCTAAATTCATTTTGAGAGAGGATGATCTAGTTTATATCCTTATGTTTCATGATGGATCAGTATCCATTCTTGCATTCTATGTAAATAGTCTCCTCTTTCATAAAGATGATGCAAGAAGTTTTGGCAATTCCAAGCTAGAATTGGATTGAGAGCCAATAATGCTCGATATTGGCCCCTAACATTCAATTTTATATATTGAAGTAGCTTAAGCTCCACTTTTCTTGCTGAATTTTATCGTTCCAAAAAAGTTTCCACATGGATCTATGCATGTAGGAATACACGTCTATGGAACATCTTTCCAGGGATCCTTTAAGAGATGGTGACAGATCCTTCATGGGCATCATACTCTATAGGATTCTCATTGCTTACTTGTCTGTAGTTGAAATTATTCGAAAAGTATTCATTCATCAAGCTAAAATCAGTTCTTGGAGTTGTAAATAGATATACCATCGTTTTATCAATCTAAATTTGAGGAGTGTGACAATTGGCAAATATTGGCTTGATAAACATATAATTTATTGTACATTTTGTAATCTGCATGTGTGTGAGCATGTTCACATTTGTGAGGAATAGGCCTACGATAGTTAGGCCCTAGCCCTAATAATAGAAGTTAGATAGGAAGTTTGGTCAAGTTTCGTAAATTAGGAGCTATCTCCAAAAATAAATGAAGTTGGTGTTGATCTAACTACCATAGATGGTATACCTATGTTGGGCACTTAGTGGGTCCCACCACTAAAAGTACTGTAAGGCTAAGCTTACCAAGTGGGCCCTTCCATAGCACATTGTACAGGTAGAGTAATAAGTGCGAGGGCACTGACATCCTGCGGGTATTAAGCCCAACCCAATGAGCACAAGTAGCAAGTTGTAATTCCTAGGAATAAGTGACTAGGGCCTTAAAACTCTAAAATGACATTAGAGGTCCGAAGTCAAGTTGCCAATAAAAAGCTAAAAGGGCCCAAATTAGAACTCACATGATACATGTGAGTTCCCCTTGTGTTTTCTTAACACCATTAGATTTAGTTTGTGTCTATTTGAAGGGCTTGGATTAGAGTCCTTGCCCTTGAAGTGTGGCCAATCAGAGTGAAGGAGGCTCACCTTTCAAATCTATGAAAGAGAGCCATTTTCTTTTATTGTATCTTCATTCTCTTCTTAATAAAACTCTGCTGGTTTCTACTCTCTCTCTCTCTCTCTCTCTCTCTCTCTCTCTCTCTCTCTCTCTCTCTCTCTCTCTCTCTCTCTCTCTCTCTCTCTCTCTCTCTCTCTCTCTCTCTCTCTCTCTCTCTCTCTCTCTCTCTCTCTCTCTCTCTCTCTCTCTCTCTCTCTCTCTCTCTCTCTCTCTCTCTCTCTCTCTCTCTCTCTCTCTTCATGTGTTATGCATGTTGAGGCGAGGTTGTCGCGCACTCCTAGCGACGAACCTCTATACTACACCTACGATACAACAACCTAATGGTTAGGTCAAATTGACTTGATTAGTTCAACCTAATGGCTTTTTGGTATCTGAACATGTGTTGTACCTGCTCATCCAAGGATAGGATCTTCTTGTACTTGCAAATCATTCAATCAATGTGGGAGAGATCATGATTTTGGAGCACTTGACAATTTGAGTTTTTACACCATTTGCGTTGAGATTTTTTGATGTGAATGCAATCCAAAATTTGTATAGTTGATTCTCTATTATTAGGATAGACTACAGCCTGTACTTCACACGTGTGAGGTCTTTCTATAGTGGTTTGAGCAAAATTAAATTGTTCTTGCTTGATTGGATCAAAATTGCCAATCAAGATTTGAGTGCCAGTTTTGCAATAGATTGATTAACCAAGTATCCAATCATTTTTGAGGATCTTTTGTAGATCCATTTAGGATCCTAAACATTGGTATTCAACACCTACAACTTTTGATGAGGCAAAGAATATTGGTAAATATCATTCATATGAAAATATTGCAACAACAAGGCATTTTGGATAGTGAAAAGCTATCCACCAAACAAAGGTATAGACTATGACAGAACCTTGCACCTATGACCAAATGGATTGTGTTACATCTATATTGCTCTATCTATGTATATGCTTGATGCAAGGCAAGCTTATAATATAAAGTATGGTTTTTCCTTTGTGCTAATAGAATCAAGATTGGTGAGCTAAATTTCCCGTTGCTGTACTCATATATTGCAACAAGAAGTTAATCGCCTAGTATGATTTAATTTGGCTATTATATATTTTGATATAAAATACCCTGCTAAGGGATTCATTCTTTAATATTTTCAAATTAGGAAATCATTCTAGTGAAGTATTGTTGCTTGACTTGACCTTTAGATCCTCAAGATGGATCTAGGGTCCTTGTTGCTTCCTTTATCATTGATATCTTTGATAGCTTATTGTCCTCACATCACTTTGTCGATTTGCACTCTATTTGATCTCATTTTATACTTTGTGTGCTGAGTCTATTGTCTTTATTACTCTCATTATAATTGTAAGTTTCACATAAATCCTTAGGAGCTAGTTTTGATGCTTTGATCTTCATCGTTGTATTTGTCATCCATGCCTTTTGTTCTCCAAGGAATGAAACCTAGTTCAATACAAAAGTGTCAACTCTAACTTTGTTTTTCAAAAGATTATAGATCAATGCATTATGAGACTCTTGAAAACTAAAGAAACATTATGACTTGAAAATACATGACCTTATGCTATTGGCATATTAAGAATCTCAAAGCCCATCATTTCTTTTTATAAATAAGTATAGCTCATCAAAAGTTCGTAAAGGATCATGTTGGCATTTTACTTCATACATTTAAAGTGGATCAAATCATGCAAATAACTTCATTCCTTTGAAATTTTCGATATTAGTTTTGTAGGCAAGTTGTTTTCTAGAAAAGGATTGTAAAATGATATGTGAAGTAGATTATTAATTGTGAAAGTGACAAGTGACATAATACGAAATCTTGAAGTCCAAAAAACTTTTCAGAAGCAATTTATAGCTCATAAAATGTCCATAAAGAATTTTGGACAACACACATTACACCTTGTAAAAAGTCAAAGTTTACGGCCATAAAAATCTTTTCAGCTATAATGTGAAATGCCAAGATGATCCTTTATGCTTGGGAAAAATCTTTTTAGTGAAGTTTACATTTTCAACATCCATTCAATTATGACTCAACCTAATGGCCTTGCCATAATTTTACAATCATTTTTATCGAATGCAAAGGTCAATAAAAAGACAATTTCCCAATACATAGAGGTTCTAGAAGGAGATTACAACCTATGAAAAGTTTGTCCCATAGAAAAATCTATAAATGTAAGAGATTGTCCTAATTTCAAGTTGAGAAATGATATTCTAGTGAATTTCTCGCTTGGTTATTAGACCATTCATGTATAGCCCATACAAAGTCCATAAATAAATTTCAAGAGGTGAAGAATAAGGGCGAGTAATTGGAAGTGGGGAATGGGCGAGAAGGGAGCTGTGCGAGTACAAGAAAATGGAACGTGCACATTACATTGGTTAAAATGTCTAAAAGTATAGAATACGTGCACATTACATTGGATAAAATGTCTAAAAGTATGGCTGAGTTTTTTTTTTTTTTTCCAAATGTACAAAAGGATCAACCTCATCACCCTTAATGTTTGGAAAGAATTTTCTAATAAGCATTCCATTAGGTTCAACAACCTTGCCATGATTTAGAGTTCCACCTGGTATGAAAGCAAATGGTAGAAGGCTTTGGCAATCTACATTTTAGTTCCTAGTTTCGAAGGCTAAGCTTGTCCCTTGGATAAATGGGCAAGAAATCAATGATATGATGGTGAAAGTTCATATTTCTTAAATCAAGATGGAAGATCTTGAAAATTTGTGCACTATTCACAAAGAATTTGACCAAAATATTGAAATAAACATGGTGGGAGCTAAGAAAATTTGTGTAGATTTTACGTTGGGATCTAGGATATCATGTAAATTGAAGTGAATTCTTGAATTTTCAGCTTTAGAGCCTTTTTATATTTTGAGTAAGATCAACACGTCAAGTTTCAAATTGAAAAATGCTAGCATCTAAATTATGCTAAGAATACGTCCTTATGCGCCCCCCCCCCAAAAAAAATAAAAATAAATGATATGAATATAAACATGGTGGGAGCTTTGTTAAAAGTTTAAACTTTATTTATTTCTCCCATTTGAGTTTGAGCAAAAATGTGAGTTATTTTTGTGGTTCAAATTGCAATCACTTTTTTGCTTTTTGTCTTTCCAAAATATTCATATTAGAGCACAAAATGTTCATATTGGAGAGACACACCAACTTATAACAAACCATCATAATCGTTTTATCACAAGGTGCAACAAAGAGAATAAGCGACTTATCTAAAATCAAGTGCGAAAATTTTAGTGCTTGCCAAAAAACCTATAATCCCTTGAAAAAAGCCTACCAGATTTTTAATTCACCTACTAGGAAAATTTTTGTAGGTTCTCATGTTATGAGTCTATCAAATATTATTATATAGGTTTTCATTTTCATAAAGTTAGCTAGTTTAAGATTTTAGAAATAATTAGTGAAGTTTTAACAAAGTGCATGCCATTTTACAAGGATCAAACAAGTAATTTTTTAATCATTATTAAATACTAAAATATATCAAAACGTACTATTTTACAATTTGAAATTGATTATTGCATCACCCTAATTTTGTGTTTTCTAGATTGATGTTGGTTTTTGTAAAGTCTTGCCTTATGAATCCTACATTTCAATTTGCTTGCCGGTGCAATATTACAATTTACATTAGTAAATCATATTTATTGTCTTAATAAAGCTATGTACACATAAGCTTTATTTGGATCTGCTTACTGTAACACAACTTTCTTGCATTTGAAAGCAATAAAAACAAAACTTTTTGCATTTCAATATTTTTTTTTGGAACTTAACTTACTGTAAGTTTTTTATGAAGTCATTTTTTGGAGAAAGATGTCAAGTCCATTCCTATACTTTGCTGGCTTTCCAGAACACTGACCCAACGCTTGAATCAATTAAAATCCTAATGAAAAAGGACAAATGACTTATTAAGCTTTGTATAAAATTTGAGTTTTCTTAGAAGAAATTTTTTGAGCCTTCTCCTCATAGAATCAAAGATAGGGCCCATGAGTTGCTAAAAAGCCTTTAAATTTTTTTAATAGGTTTTATGTGTAAGTTGATGTAGAAGGTCAAAACCGTGAGGGACCGAGTCATCAAACTCAATGTCATAGAATTGTAACCTGTAAAGGTAATGACGTCACCGTTGGGGAAATGGATATTTCACATGAAATACTCGAGAAAAACAAAAGAAAAAGAATTGCTGCAATGTAATTTTCATTCTCTGCGTTTTAACGGCCAAAATCTACATCTCTTCTTTTCCTTGGGAGAGAAAAAAATTGTAATGATTCTTTCAGCTAAGCAATAGCTCATTTCTGTAACAACACAACTGATCAGTCAAAAGTAGATAATCTTCTGCGTCATTTAATACAAGATTATTACTAGCCATATGTGCAAGTTTCCACAAAATTATAATAAAACCAAATACCTTTGGAATTTTTCATCTAGTCAAAGTAACCCTACAAGAAAAAAATAACCTCAAATGATCGTGGATCCTTTCAAGTTTGAAGCTCATAAAAATTTGTGGCCTGTAATGATGAAGTAAGACCAACAAAGACAGTTTCAAACTTTGCCAACATGAACCACATCACACAAAAATAACACGTCATTATTATTTTCCACAGCATTTACAATCACCATGCACGAAATCATGAAAATAGCTTGGCCCCAGGCAGGGGGGTGGGAATTCAGCTCTGAACGTAGACAATACGCCAGTAAAAAATTATGAAGTAACTGACTCTCACATGCTGTTGTGAAATCAAAATTCTCACATGCTCGTTAAGTAGCCTGACAGTGAGCCTACAAATTAAATAGCTGCATATTCTCCTGAAGTCTTCGCCCCTCCATCTGCACCATTTCCACGACCCCTTCCGCGACCTCTTCTGCCTCGCCCACGGCCTAACACGATAGAATACAATTCCATAGCACGTGCTTATTACTGAGACAAAATGTGAACATTTGACTTTAATATTCTTGAAAACAATTAAAACTTTTGCTCAATTATTTTGTCCTTCACCCAATACACTAATCTATATATTAACTCCAAAGGTAATCAGGTACTACCTAATAAGTCATATCAGCGAATAAGCAAACTTTTATATGCTGCTGCCTCAGTTTCTTTAAGAGCTTAAAATGTTGTGGTATCAACTTACCATATAAAAAGCACCTTCAATCTAATTTGCACCTGACATGGTTTTGAATTAAGTCAGATATATGCTCAGTTTGTAAACAAGGAGAGGTCTATGTGACTGACTGAAACGGTGGTTTGGCTTCTTTGAAAAAGGTACAGCTTGCCATAACTTTGCAACGGAGGCTACCACCAGTAAGGTCACTAAAGAGATTCTTAAGATGAAAATTTTCTCAAGTAGCCTATGCGGGATTTAGCACAACCTACTAGTGGTATAAAGAACTACAATTAGCCTAATCCAAATGGGCATGCTTTCAGATCCTCAAATCAACTTTTACCAGCGAAACGAATGTAGCATGCGCCTCTGAAATTGAGTGAACAAGGATGTAGAGACTCCATAGTTTGCAAGGTAAACAAACAAACAATTTCACACATATGAGAAAGGAGAGTTATTGATATGTGGTAAGCCACTCATTGAATATGTTACTATTACTGATCTTGGTCAAGTGAATTTCAATAAATGTACAGGAGAAAGTCTTGGCTCAAGAACTTTCTTAGAGTTTGAGAACCTTTCCCAAGTTAGGACAAGAGTTCTCAAATCCAGGAAAGTTCAAGGGCTGATACTTTCCCCTGCGCAGAAACCTGAGATTGCAGTAGTCTGGGCATTACACCCGTAAAGTTCCTTCACAGATAAGCCAATTGGATTTAAACCTGTAATGCCCTTGGCACCAGAAGACCTTTATTCAGGGAACATTTTTATGTTGAGATAAATGACAAGGCAAAATAAAACTGCACCTCGCCCACGAGAACTCTCTCGAGAATCGCCTGTATCTTCATATACTCCTGCCTCCTGGTTTATCTCTCCTCCAAATCCTCTCCCACGACCGCGAAGACCATGGCCTCTCCCTCGAAATCTGCCCCTACTTCTTCCTCGGCTCCAGCTACCATCAGGCCCAGTGTACTCACTAGCAGGTGCAGCAGCACCTGAAAAATCACAGAGTTGAAACTGCCAATTAATAAGGACAAAAGCTGGACAGAACTGCAGCATCCCACCAGCTCCACATACAAATAAACAAAGGTGATTTACCTCCTCTGCCCCTGCTGCCCCTACCACGTCCACGTCCTCGATCTGTTCCTTCCTGTGGTGAACTTTCTGAAACACCAATTTACATTGAGATTTTGAGATAATTCCAATCAACTCTTAATAGATCTGTTAATTTTGTTGATCATTACTCTTTAAAGTAAACTAGCTTCTTTCCCTCACCACTTATGCTTCCATATCCCACTACCACTAACATTACCATTTTTGGATTCAATAGCTTGCACAGGTCAAATCACATCAGCCAGAAATATGAAAATCATCAGAGGCACAAAGACTGACCTTCATATTCCTCATAATCTGCAGTTGACTTGACCTGATCTGCAGGTAGTGGAGCTTGATACCTTTATAACAGCAGCAAATGAGTTTCAAAGAGAACAAATTTCAGTGTCTAGTCACCAAACATGCTCTTAGTTGAAGAGTCCATCTCTATCATTACAAACAGCACCAAAACTGAACTTCGTGGAGACGGAATATTTGAGAAACCAATGGCTAACTAACTGATGCTCAAAAGTGATTCTCCTCAAGAGTCCAAAAATCAAAATTTTACCCAACAGAGGTCTTGTCTAGGTCTTTTGTTGACAGAGTAATCGTGATCATTGACACATGACGTGTTGTTTCCAACCTGCAGGATGGCATTGGACAAGTGGGCTAGTGACTACAGTTTTCTGGATTCAAAACACACCACTATTTCTAAAAGCAACAGGAAGAAAACAAACTAGAGCATAGTAGCATGCAAACGTTGAAAATTTTGAAAGTTAAACGTTCGATAACAAATTTCAAACGTTTGAAACGTGGCCTAGCTTTTTTAGGCATTGTTTTGATGATTTTAAACCATGGAAGTTTTAAGATGAGTGTTTGGGAGGTCACATAAATCATAAAAGTGGATAAATGAGCATTTAAAAGCAACAAAGTCGTTCGGCCTAATAAAAAATGCAAAAGTGGCTATCTTTCACTCAAAACTCCTAATCCTCTGATAAGGGGCCATAATTTATGAACATCCGCACGTTGGACCGCCACCAATAAGCATGGACCATTGCTGGAAAGAAACACTCAAAACAGAAAATTTGGCCAAAATAATGCCCTAAAAGTGATTCTGTTTTGGGCCTTTGCACTCTTTTGGGGTCTTTGGGCCCAAAAAATGCTACCGTTTTTTACCTATGAGTTTCTATCAGTTTATGAGCAGAAATCCAAACAACATAGACTGCTTCTCATAGATGAGTGATATTAAAAATTCTAATAGAAGCTTAGAACCAAGTTATTTAGTCTTGAAAACTACTCACGGTAGAAGACCTTCTTCAAGTGGTTCCCACAAGTCAGTAATATCTGTGGATCCAAGAGAGGTAATTTGATGTAGCCCAGCAACTCTTCTCTGCAATAGTTTCAAAGCAATAAAAAACTCCTGAGCTACTAGGCTTTAACATTATTTCTGAAATGCAACATCACAAAAAGAACTTTTACCTTGTAACGAACTTGTTAGACTATGTGCTGGTGATACATCATAACAAAAAAATGCATGGTCAAAACACTACATTGAGAAAAAGGGATTATTTATTTTCTCGAATGTCCTCATCTGTGTGGCCGAACCCCTCACCTCGTGGAGAGGAAAGGAAGTTCTAACCAGCTCATTACTTATTGGAGGAAGAGCAAGGCTACTTTCAGATATCAATTTCGAACTAAATTGTACCTCGCATATGTCACAGACATGTTGCTAAAGATTTTTTTAAGAACCAGCAAGATATAAAGCCACTTATGGAGATTCGTCTATAAAATGTGTAGTCCTACGAACATTTTGCACATCAAGGAAATACTAAGGAGACCATCTGAAGGTGAAGCTCATACAAAAGAACAAAATAGAGCTGTTAATAACTCATGTTTACAAGCAAAATAAGGCATTTTTATGGAACTATATTGGGAACATTGTGTGTAAACTGCAAAGCAAATAAGCAGAACAAATACACAGAAAATGCAACAATCATCGATCAAATAAAAGAGAGTTAAACTATGAAAATAGGGCTAAACCCTTAGGAACATATTCTCTTTTACCAAAACACATACAGGGAGCACACGTGACAGTAGATTTGTGTATGCTCTATATTTTCATGCAACATCTCTATAGAAAAAACATGCACCGAAAACTAGTCCACCTTTATGATTTCTGCAATTGTGACAGTCTTATTAATGGCACGACCCATGGCCTTCAGCACAATTTCAGTTGCCTCCTTTTCCTGCAAGTCAAAGCGTTTTGGGCAATGAAGTCAACTCCTGGTGGTTAAAAGAAGATACCAACTACTGCAAACCAAGATGCAGAAAATTGACAAACTCAAGTTCAGACTGTGCTTCTCAAGTTAGCAATGGGAGAAAAGCTTTTTGCATATCAACAAACATCAAGAGAATAACACCAGAATAAATCCTGATATTGCTTCTGGACTTGTCTTTGTTGCATGTTCCAGTTTATGAAACAAAGCAAACTATGAGTATCACTTGACATATTCTACCCTATAGGGAGGAAACATCCAACGCATACCCCTCACAATGGGCATCTCCAACTGATACTATGGTAAAACTATCAACTTTCAATTGACAAGAGTGGAATCATGAAGAGTTGTGCTGCCATTTTGAAACTAGAACAAGTTATGCGCACTTTAAGAAAACGTTTCTATGGAAGGCATACTCATCACTAAGGCTGCGATCTTTGCACATCACATCAAATGTGTCAGTGTAATATCTGATGAAATAGAAGAAAACAAATTCCATGAGATGACCACTACTTAAAACCTGAGAAAGTGCACAGCTGCCAACAATGTGACTGATCATTTTTTCTTAACCTGAAAATGGAATTAAAGATTCAGAATTTTCAAAACATGTTAAATCAACCCTTGAGACAGGTCCAGGTAGCATGTGCAAACTATTGTCATTACAATATACCACTGCTGATCTTTGATATGATTGCAAAGTGAAGTACAAACAAATATTATCAACAAAGAAATAAGGACAAATGAATAAAATTGGGTCACCCAATTTCCAAATAAGGATGTCGTGAGCTATTACTTTTATAGTTAGCAGAGTTTTATGGACTAAAGGAATTCAAATGAAAATCTTCATAAACAATCATGAAAACTTCGGCTCTGACACATTTCCTTTGAAATAATAAACACCAAGCTACAGTAGACATTTTTCATACTCATACAGCGATGTTCAAGAAACATAATACTGCCAATAAATCTAGCAAACTTACAGGCGACTTTGTCTACAAAATACTCGGCCCAGTAATGGCTGAAATCAGGGTTAACCTGATTTTGTTTTTAAAAAATAAACACTCATTTTTCTTGGTTCCAGCCTTCCAGAACGCTGTTCCAATGTAACTTAGATATGGAACAGAGCTAAGATTGCTAATCTCTATTGAATCTTGAAAAAATTGCATTAATTTTAGAAGTAGCTTGCCACTATCCTGACATCTGAATTAGTTTCGTATGTACTTTCTAGACCCTCTGAGCTCACATTTATAAAACAAACAATTAAGAATGCAATCAAAACTTAGAAGGGTAAGGTCAAAGGTCCCTGAAGCTGTACCAGCAATGACAAATCACGATCTATGCTAGCATTTGAATCTAACATAAGGCAGGATGCCTTACAGTTATAGTTTTTGATAATGGAACTCCTGTACATTTCACATGAAATTGAAATTCCCTTGCCATCTCTTAAACATAAAAGACTAGACAGCAGAGCACACAGGTATCAGCCGCTAACATCAATCATGATTCCCAACAGATCTGGATACTCGTTCCAAGCATTCTAGTTTTTAGCACTAGGACCTTTCTGAGCATAAGAAGAGATACTGAGCAGGCTAAAGACGGAAGAGGCAATGTTCAATCTCCATCCATTATTTCAGCTAAAATCAAAAGACAAACATCCATGTACATGACAGCCAAAATCATCAGATAACTTCACACATCCACCAAAATGTATAAAGAAAGAGGCCTCAAACACCAATGTCAAATGATTTATACTGCTTTCATAAATAAGTATCTAATTTAGCGTACCCAGAGCCCTCCCTCCTAATCCATAATCTAAATTCTATTTTCCCTTGTTTTTTTTAGTGAAGTGGGTCAATGCCTGAGTGCATGAAGTCTAGTACTAGTACAATGGATTCTGGAGTATGCCACGAAAACAGTCCACACATGCGACATTAGCAAAAAAATTTAGTTCAGCAAAATACGACTACTGATAATCGGTACGTGTTGTGCGCAATAGAATACGTAGCAATCTGATCTACACTACATTATAAAGATTGAAAAAAAGCTGAACCAGTCACTTTAAATATTAGAAGTACAATGCCAAAGTCTATATCCAGATCTAATAACCACTCACCAAAATATTAACTACATCACACCATATCATCTGGTAGAAACAGACGAAGGAACAAATGCATTATGAGGATATATTAGTATATCAGTTTAGTACCAAAACCATGTTAAGAGAAAATCATCGGATGTAAACTTGCGACGGTCATACCTGCAGCAGGGTAGTGGCATACGTGATGTAATTACGCATCTTTCCCTGTGTGGTTATTCGGATCTCATTTTCACTAATAGAGGACTCTGGTCGTGGCTTTTCCACCCGTTGATACCGATCCATAGTGTTTGGATTGAATTTCCTTGTGTGAACTTCGGTCAAAACCTAGTTACCAATAAATAAGAGATCTAACCAGAGGGGAAATTTTGAAGACTACCTACTGTAGCATAAAACACTTTCAATGCGGAATGTAGGTCGACATTAATTCTTCCAAGATGTAGAAACAAAAATTGCAGCAGAATGTCTGGTTGAAAATCTGATGAGGATCAGTCCACCAAATTTCAGCGCCTCACCACAACACTAATGATATTAGATTATGTGAGAAAACATGAACGGAGCGTTCACCCAGATGATGCAACTGAATTAGCCAGAAATAAATAAAAACCACGAATGAGAGCTAGCTTTGGCAGAAAAACAAATTACCTTAAGCTAGTTGGAGTACTCACATAAGAATAAAGAATCCGCTCCAGGCTGAAAGAAAGTAACCTACAATAAATTGAATCATAATCTAGAAATAATTCTTTGGTGTAAATTTTCGTATATCGAGTATTATCTGATTCAAACAAGAGAAGAAACTCTCAAGTAGATGTAAAGCAAGCGTAACAACAGACAAAAATTAACACTAGCCAAGTAGTTAGAGGACAAAATTAAAGACCAGAGAGCGCAATAGAGAGAGATCAATGCAGGATAAGCAAAGTGGCACTCGGAAGGAAAAAACGTGGCAGTGCAGGCCAGGAAAGTGATTCAGAAGAGCAGATCTACGAAGCAGATACGAGGAAGGCACCAGAAAAGGAAATGCTAACTTAAGTCGAACTGACTGCGCAATAATTAGAAGAAAAATGTGAAGAGAGAGCTTCCAAAGTACAGACGACGACAATGATGAGACACAGCAGGCAAAGTCTTTGTTATAAGCAGGCAATGCAAAAAAAAAAGCAGCAGATCTGAACAGAAGGTGAACAGCCACCAGGGGATCGTACGCAGCAAAAGGTCAGTAACAAACTAGTGCGATTGATCGCATCGCTCAATTCATCTTTTCCCAAATCGAGAAAAATAGAGCAATACTTAACGCAGACGAGACGAGAAGAGAACGAGAACGAGACGAGGACGAGAGAGAGAGAGAAGCAAGCCAAGGGCAAGAAGAAGAAAAATAGAAGGCCGGAGATTTTTCTCTCTCTTGCTGGTCAAATTTTATTTTCCAAAAAAAATAGAAACTAAATCGTAAATAGTGGATGGTTGACGAGAGAATAGCTCCAGCCTCCCAAAATAGACACTTCGTATTTATAATATAGTTTTTATTTGTTTGTTTTGGGTCTCTTTTTCTCTCTCTTGCCCCGCGTCAGCCGAACCTCGTCATCGTTCGTCGCATACGTGCACGCTTCAGCCAATCGTGTGTTCCACCCTAAAATTGGGTCCAAGGACATTCTTATCAACAACAACAACAAATCATGGGCCTCATCACCACAATTTTTTTTTGGCTCTTTTCCACCTAGAGCTTCAAACATTCGACTTTAGCACCGAATCACAGTGGTTTCACGTAGTTTGCTGCTCAATTTTTAGGTTTGTCGCAACATCGATAAGCTATTGTAAAGATTTACTGAATGCCGAGCTTTTATTTCTAAGTGAGTTTGAGCATATAAATGAGTGACTTTTTAATTTTTGAATTCTTCTCATATGCAATCTTGGTTTTGTCATAAGCAAAGCTTTTTGTGATGTGTAGATCACTTTCTTTAAGCCTTGACAAGTGAGTGGACTCTTTTACTCCTCGATACGTGTTAATAGGAGTTTTGCAAGTTAATTGGCAAGTTTAAATCCTTGCTATGCCATTTGTCCATTTCATTTAAGGTAACCAACCCCTAGCAGATCAACATGGCGGGCAAGGTCCCCAAGTTCAAAACCAGCTTTCAGTTGCCCCTACGTGGCAAGAAGCCCATGCAAGTATGAAAAGGGGGGGGGGGGGGGGAAGAGTCAAGTGTCAACACCCTTAGTCTAAGGAAGCTTGTGAGATACTCAACTTTAAAGGAAGTGCTTTAGGCCTTAGAGATGTGCCTCACAATATGGTAGGCCACATGTAATAGATAAGGATCACTCTAAAGACCAATATGGTAATGAATATCAATGCAAGAGAGTTAGAGCATACATGAAGTTAAGTTGATTATAACTGAGCAAAAAACCCTTTCTATCTTTTTTGAGTTCAACTTGTCATTTTGGTTAAGTTCCTATGAAAACATAGTCCAAAAACCAAAAAACATTGAATAAACGAGACTCGACTAGGAGGCTTAGAGAGTGCAACAAGCCATATTATAGTGTTAACAATGATCATTGTTAAGCTTTAAGCATGCTTTTTTGTGTTTGTATCAAAAGATCTGATAGACACCCTACGATCTCTTGGATAATCATGTAATGATCGTCACAATAAAAACATTGAAATGAGAGAAACTTGACACAATGATAATTAGGATCAACAACAATAAAAGTTATATTCATGTATAAGCTCAACATAGCATGGATACTTCAAAAAAGAAAATCAAAAGTGGTTATCCAATGTGGCACCAATTACTAGCGTGACCTAGTAGAGATTATGGTTTTTTTTAATTGTATTTTTCAATTGATCATAACCCTTTTTATTCCACTAGATTTGTGTTAGCACCATCTGAAAATATTTGCCATGGCTTGATCAATCAAAACAAAAAATAGATTAGAAATGTAGAAACCTGTTCACCACCTGTTGGAAAGCTAACTCGGGTGCACCTACAAATGCTTTCATGTGTAAGCCGTTTGAACTCGGCTTCTGCTGACAGCTTCTGCTGAACTTCCAGGCCCTTGTTAAGAAAACCGGGGAGGCCTCACCAACGGGCCTCAGAATAGTTTCTGCAAAAGCGTAGAATGCCTGCAATCACACAAAGGAAGTTATAAGCAGTAAATCAAAATGTTTTTTTAAGTCCTTCACCCGTCCAGTCCACATTGCCCCCCACACGCCGCATCGGGTGGGGAGGTAGTAATTTTTTTTTTTTTTGCAGTATAGCCTCTCCACCCGCCGGCGCGGGTGGGGAAGAGATAAAAAAAAATGGTCATTGTATTCATATATCATGGTTATAAAAAGCCTAATGTATACAATATATTATATATATGTGTGTATATATAGTATTTATATTGTGTTTAATATAATGGTTATAATGAGTGTATTTTCTATAGAATGGTTTAGGGTCCATTTACTATGATGAGTCTACTTACTATAATGAGTCTATTTATTATATGTATTTTGGTATGTGTTTTCTTGTATTTCTTTTCTTAATATATTTTGTGTTTAAAAATATATTCTGTCATTGAAAATTGCGGATAGGTTGGTCGTTTATATATTGATCAACACAATAATTAATTTTGCGAGGATTGATGACCTGTACATAGCGGGACTTCGAGCAGATTGATGACATGTTCAAAATGACACCATGATCTTTTGCGTGGATTGATGACATGGAAAGAACAACTCGACACTATATATACATTTTAAATCTCCTCAAAGCTCCATTTTAGATTGCGACTCTTTCGCTTGGTTGCGACTCTTTAGTTAGAGTTACTATCAATGAGACTTCTTCTGTTAAGACTTTCCATATTAAAGTAAGACTTCTTCTGTTTTCGCTTTTTATAGACATGATTTCATTGTAAGTTTTTTTTCAAAAAAATAACATAAAGTTTAAGGCATTTTTCTTTTCCTCCCTGTATCTTTGAAAGGGAGTTAAAACTAAACCCCCCACTCTAAATTTATGCTTTTAGGGGGACTTTTACAATGTTTAGGACAATTTTTATTGAAGTCTTTAAAGGGGGTTGGGGTGGGGTTTATGTGTATATTCGGTTTTAACCGATTTTATAAGGGATAGGGACAAGGGGGGTAATGACAAAGTGGGGGGGGGGTGCGTTCTATGTTTTTTTTTTTAAAAAAAAGCCTTATATTCCCGCGGCGGGGCGGGGGTTTTTTAAAGTTTGTTTATTTAAGAAAAAACTTATTACTAACCCACCCCCCCACCCCCCATTGCGGCGGGTGGGCGGAGTTGGGGGGGGGGGGGGGGGGGGGGGGTGGTGGTTTAATGACAAAAAAAATTTGCAGTCACGGTTTCAGAGTGTTTGCCGTCTGACCATTTTGAAAATTGAGAGAAAATTTGCAAAAAGATTGCAACAATTGGCAAATTTGATAGAAAGTAGGAATGAAGTAAGAATTTCAAAAGCAATGTAATAAAACATTAGTGGGGTGCCTACTTATGCTTTTGGAGGGGGTGCGATTTAGGCAAAAGATTATGGGATAATTAGACTGCCACGTGTCAATCTCACGTGGCATTTCAAAATGAAGATTTGTTTCTTAAATTTATTGAAGTTTGTGAAATCACCTAATTTTTAAACTGGCCCTTATATAAGGAGCCATTTTTAGTTAACTAAGAGTGTTTGCCCACAATTAATGAGAAATACACTGGTTCAAGCACCTTTATATACCCTAACGAAAATTTAGGTGTTCTAAAATGCTTATGGAACAATTCTGGGACACATGGTCATCTCTCCTCCTCTCTTCAACCCAAGCATATTGTTTATATCCATATATTACGAAATAGAGAAAAAAAGTTTAAAAAGGATAAAAATAGTATCCAAAACCAAAATAATTTGAAACAAAAATAATAAATTTAAAGCAAATAGAATATGATGGAAACCAAATTAAATAAACCAAAGTAAAGGAAATAAAACAAAATGAACCCAACAAAAGTAAAATACAATAAATCCAAAAAAAAAATAAAACATGAAAAACCCAAAAGAAATAAAATAAAAAACAAGATAAACCCAGATATAATAAACCCAAACAAAACATTAAAATAAAAATAAGATAGCCTCAATTAAAAATAAAATAAAAAGTAAGTTAAATCTAAATAAGACCAAATAAGATAAATTAATAAGTTAAACCCAAATAAGACCACCTAAAGATAATTCCAAATATGACCTCCTAAAAAACAAGTCTAAAAATAAAAAAATGAATAACAAGTCAAAAAACTAAAAAATAAATCTAAAAATGTAGACATAGATATATATATATATATATATATATATATATATATATATATATATATATATATATATATATATATATATATATATATATATATATATATTTATATATATATATATGTCTAAAAGTTAAAAATAAATAGTAAGAATAAAAAATTAATCTAAAAATAAAAAATGAGTAATATAAATAACTAAAATATATATATGAAACTATTAAAACTAAACATAATAAAAAAAAAATCTAAAAACTAAAAATAAATAGTAAGAATACACAAAACATCTAAAAATCTAAAGCGAAATCTAAGGGCCGGGGCAAAGGGCACCGAGGGTTGAGGGCCATTGAGTGCTAACTTTGGACAAGGGCCGAGGGCTAAGGGTATATGGCCAAGTGCTAAGGCTAAGGGCCTAGGGGCAAGCGCCAAGGGTTAAGGGTTAGGGGTAAAGTGCTAAGAAGAAGGGACGAGGGGCAAGGGCAAGAGCAAGGGCAAGGGCAATGGGCCAGGGTCCAAGGGGGGGGCTAAAGGCTACGGGCTAAGGGCTAAGGGCTGAGGGTCACCTGCCAAGAGCCAAGGGCCAAGGACTAAACGTCAAAGGCTTAAACTTAAAGGTCGAGTGCTAGTGCCAAGGGCCAAAGGGCAAAGGGATAAGGGCGAAGGACCTACGTGCAAAAACCCAAGGCCTAAGGCCTAATACCCAAAGGCCAAGGGCTAAAGACTAAGGCGTAAGGAGTAAGCACCAAGGGTTGAGGGCCATTGAGTGCTAAGGGTTAAGGACTAGGGGCAAGTCCCAAAGGCTAAGGACTAGGTCCAAAGACCTAGGGCAAAGCGCTAAGGGCGAAGGACCTACGTGCAAGGACTAAGGGCTAAGGACCTAGGATCAAGGGCCAAGGATTAAGGGTGAAGTTCTAGGAATAAGGGTCGAGGGGCAAGGGGCAAGGGCCAGCATCCAAGGGCCAAGAGCTATGGGCGAAGGGCTAGAGGTCACCGGCTAAGGGCCAAGAGCCAAGGGCCAAGGACTAAAGGCCAAAGGCTTCAACTTAAAGGTCGAGTGCTAGTGCCAAAGGCCAAAGGGCGAATGGGCTAAGGACTTGGGCCAAGGCCCAAAGGCTAAGAATTAGGTCCAAAGACCTAGGGCCCAGGACCTAGGCGAAGGACCTAGGTGCAAGGACTAAGGGCTAAGGACTAAGACCAAAGGGCCCAAGGCCTAAGACCCAAAGGCCAAGGGCTAAAGTCGTGGGGTTAGGGCTAAGCACCAAGGGTTGAGGGCCATTGAATGCTAAGGGCTTGGTCCAAAGACCTAGGGAAAAGGGCTAAGGACGAAGGACCTACGTGCAAGGACTAAGGGCTAAGGACCTAGGAGCAAGGGCCAAGGATTAAGGGTGAATTGCTAGGAATAAGGGCCAAGGTGCAAGGACTAAGGGCTAAGGACTAAGACCAAAGGGCCCAAGGCCTAAGACCCACAGGCCAAGGGCTAAAGACTAAGGGGTAAGGGCTAAGCACCAAGGGTTGAGGGCCATTGAGTGCTAAGGGCTAAGGGCCAAGGTTAAGGGCCAAGTGCTAAGGCTAACGGCCAAGGGGTAAGGGCTAAGGGTTGAGTGTCAAGTGTTATGGTTAAGGGCCGAGGGGCAAGGGCCAACGGTTAGGGGTTAAGGGTGAAGTGCTAAGAATAAGGGCCAAGGGCTGAGGGGCAAGGGCCAAGGTCGAAAGAACATGGCAAGGGCTATGGGCTAAGGGCCACCGGCTAATAGCTAGGGGCTAACGTTTCATAATTTTGTTACACTCCCAAGGCCTCCCCAACTCCCAATGATCTAACCACAGTGTCTATAGTCACAGTTAAAAACTGTTAACAGTTCGCAGTATAACTTACTAAATTCAAAAATATTTCCTTTATTGGTTACAAAAAGGGCAATATTTTCAATAGATCTAGAATATGACCGCCATCCCCAAATTCGAATCAGGAAAAATTGCAAAATGTTTACATATGCATTCCTTCCACGAGAATGAAAATATGGGTGCCATCTCCAATTATGAACGCCATCATCACTTTGGAATGGAAATATGAGCGCCAACTACCTATTGGAATGAAAAAATGAGCGGCATTTCCAAATTTGAATCAGGCATACAAGCATGGAGTTTGGATTGATCGTACATAGTATATAATATAATCAAAGATGAGTACTTTGCTTTGCTTCATAGAATCTGGTCATAGTACTTTGATGCAACTGATTACTCTATTATTTTTTTGATGATGACATTGTATCATCTACATGTGGATATCCCTATTGATTTGGCACCTTTGCAGAGAAGAGGAGGCAAAGGAATTCAAATATCTGCTGAGGATCGCTCTCGTTACAGGGCAAGAGGAAAAAAAAACTTGAATTTGTGGATAGATGGAATATTATATCCACAAGATCCAAGCACTTTGACACATCCCACGTTCTCTTCAATAACTCATTTAGTTACATGGATATGCAATGGACATAGTGGATTACTAGGATATTGTGAAAGATTGCAGAACCATGGAAAACAACTTTATATGAATAAAGTTCACTTTTTAGAAGGTGAGTTAATTCGGATATCCTCTTATTGTCAGAATAGAGATTGTCATCTCCAAAAGACATTAGAAGAAAATGAACAACTTAAAAAAAAATAATGAATCATTACAGAAGATAACAATCAATATCAAATCAGAACTAAAGCCAATGCAATCAGTCTTACAGTCTATTTGTATTGAAAACTTACAATTATTGACGGATGTGGATTTGGCAAAGAAGAAGGCTGAAAGTAAGAAGCGAAAGCGAAAAAGTTGCAAGGATATTCAAACGCTTTCAAAAGGAGGTTATCAAAATAGAAGGACCCGTGCATTCAAGTAAGCATATTCTGATTTTTGTAAGTTTTTCAATGACATTTGGATTTAATTTCAGCTATGGTGATATTTTGTTAACTATCTGTTTTTTTTGCAGATCTGCAATAGTAGGTCCTCGAAATATTAAAGACAATGCTTCACTAGGAATGTCATTGGGCACAATACTGACTTGCAAATCCATTGAGCATATCATGATGAACAATAGGATTTCAAATGTAAAGTTTAAAATAGTAGAGTCTTTGATGGTGGACATTCAAAAAATTTTAGATAACATTATAGTTCAGGGTGCTTGTGCTTTTGCGGGTATTAGCAGGGAAGCATATGCAACAATATTTACACTAATTAGAGAAGCTTTTAAGCAAGTTCAAATTAGAAAAGTCCCAATCCCTAGGACATATCACTTGAAGAAAGAGAGGGATACATTAAACATAGGTATGCATAAGATCACTGGAACTCCATGTCATATTGAGGAGGTGTGTGAAACTGATGGAAGATCGATATTCTATAATTCATCAAACAATTTATTTATTGATCTAAATTACTTGCTGAGATACATCGTCACATTCTATGATGTAACTTATGAAAAGGTGAATGGCAAAATAATCATAGTACTTAAGTTAGATGAGTCAGAAATTGTGAAAGGGCAGAAGATGGAGAGGGTTAGTATAACTCTCATGAATGGTGCTCTATCACAAACAGAGAACCAAGAAGATTTCAGATTCAGTGTCCAGTCAGAAAATGATATATGGTGGTTGGCAGCGTTTCAGGTAACTAGCCTCATTATTACATTACATTCATTGAATAGTATTAATACATTGTAAATTAAGTCTGATTAATTTTTTTGGACAGGTGCTAAAAGAGGATCATGATATATTATCATGGATATTCTCAAGGACATCTTATCCTAGGATCATCAAGGACCATATGGATGGAGGACTTCTCAATGTTCCAGGAGTTGGAGACTTCAATGTTGAATGGCACTTAGCAGGTGATTTGAAAACATTAAAATGTATGTATAATGTCTCTCACGGTGCTACATCAAAACACCCTTGTTTGTACTGCATGAAAATGGCAAAAGATGTAACTAGGAGCACAGGACTTACTAGAGAATATGCAGATCCAAACTGGAAGCCTATGCTGCCTATCCCCTTAAAAAATGTGCATGTTTGCACTCTTCATGCAGAAGTTAGATTAATAGAAAAGATCATTTATCTTCATATAGTTTTTGCTTGGAATACTAAGCCATCATCATTAGCAAAGGAAGCTATCTCTCGATTAGAAGATGTTTTATCAAATGCAGGACTCCATCAAGGACATGTCAAAATTCGAAAAGATGAAAAGCTTTCAGGAAAGAATGGGAACATGCCAACTAAGCCAAGCATAGGAGGAGCAAAAGCACGTCATTTCCTATCAAATCATACTGGTAGGGCTTCTAATATTTAACACTCAGTCTGAACAAATATTATTGCTGCTACTCAGGACTTCGAGAAAGACGGCAAAACCAGAGTACTAAAAGTTGATGTATGGAAAAAGTTTGATAGTATGATTGCTATTTTAAGAAAAGAAAAATACTCTGATATTGATAAGAAAGCTGTCCGAAGGACTTGTGTCGAGTTTGTTAATGCGGTATCAAAAGAATGGGGAGATGATCACATCACTCATTACATGGTTAGTATTAAATTCTTAAAATGCTTTCAAATTTTCATATATATTTAGATCCAAACGTAAGACTAACATTATGATTTTGACATATGCAGCACATACTAAGAGATCATACAACATTTTTTGCAAATACATATGGAAGCTTGAGTGTATGGTCATCACAAGGAATGGAGAAGTCACACTGGCAAGCACGAGCAGCATTTCATTGAAATACACAACATGGAGGAACCAATGAAAAAGGAAACTACATTTGTCAATTGTTTCAGTGGTTCTACCGCAGAGTTCAAATTCGACATATAACAAAGTCCACACAATACAACAAGTTTAGAAAAGCATGCAAGTTCATACATGAAGAGAAAATTAGATGATTGTTGAGTACAAGATCATCATTTTCATCAAATCATGACATGTTCAGAATTGCTTTGCAAATTCATTGAACAAGAAAGGAGAAATACTCAATGTAAATGTATTGATTGTATTATACCAAAATACAAAGTGTCAACTATTCATCATCAGATCTTGTGTCAGATTTTATGGCAGTATTGTCATGAAGAAATTCTCTGCTAGCGTATGCATCTAATAGATGTGCATTATCCTTATTTCCACTAAGCTCAATATAAGTGGAATACAATGAATAATGGGAGCTTCTTAAAGGAACATTCCCATCAGTAAAGCCTAAAATGTTCAAAACATAAGATCTTTTGACAAAAATGATCTTATTTGTCTTTACAAATTTATGTCCTCCTAGGTAAAATGATAAAGCTTTAACTGCCATTATAAGAGTCTCCCCGACTGGGCTCAGCTTGGAATGAGCAATACAGATCTCATTCTTCGGAAAATGCCTAAGATAGTGGCCAAGTCCACTATCCCTCTGGAAAGACGATGTGTGTTGTCTGAAATCACCTCGTCTCGCAGCAAAATCATCTATTATGAGGGCATCCTGCAATAGGAAATTTGTTAGCAAAAACACATTCAGTGATTAGAAATATCGTAATGCAAGGAAGTTTAAACACTTACACATTCTTCATCATCATCAGCAACCAGATCAGGATGATCAATATAATGACCACGTACTGAACTAGAATCATCCGTGAAATGCAATATGATGGACGAGAGAAGCCCATCTGGGATTGAAATGTCGTGAATTCTTCATCGGATGGTCTATCTCGCCCATCCTCAGCTATATTTGATAAAGTCTTAGTCAAGCATTCTTCACCAGTCATAATACCAGCAACAAGATCATCTGTTTCAAAATCTACGAAGTCGGAGAATTCGGAAATTGTGCCAGATAATAAACATAGAACCTCGTCTTCACGATAGTCAAAAAATTTACATAAATCAGTAGTAGTAAAATATACATCGTCATTAATATAATATACAGGCAAATTGAATAGACATTTAAAATCCTCTGTAGGGTTGAATTCATCAACAGATGTATTTTGGCAAAAGAATCCCGTAGAGAATCAGTATTTATAATTATAAAGTCACTTTCCTTATCAAGAGTGTCGATAAGAAAGTGACTGATGTCCTTAATAGCTAACTAAACGGAGGATGATGAAAAGGGAGGGTCAGCAGCAGAAATTTCATCATCATCTGGGATCTGAACTAACAGGAAAAGTACGAAACCACTCTGATATTCAACCAATCGACATTTCTTGTTGCAATAAGAACACAGTGAACTGCTTTTGAAAAGATCAAACAATTTGGTGAACATTCTATCCAGTCTATGTCTGAAAACTGGGAAGAAGTGAACCAGATCAGTATAATGCATGTACTGGAGTGAACCTATGGAGAAAACATGTTTACTAAGTATATCTCTGAATCTAACATAATGTTGATAAAAAACGTCAGAATTCGGCTGTGCAGTCCTGAAAACATGTAGATATGGCCTGAATAGGCTGTGGAGGTAGTCAAGATTTTCAGTAATCCCAAATTCACTAAGAATTGAACTCAAGCCTGAATCTCGTGAGGATCCTGAGGAAGAGGCCATCGAAATAAAGTGAATATCACACTTGTGCGCGAGGGAGACGAGAAAGAAAACTAACTATCAAGATGGTGCACAAGAGAGATATGTATGGCGCGAGATACCGAATATTGCACTTGAGTGCAAGTAGGTGTCGTTGAGTGCAAACGGTCAACAAAGCGCGCGCACAAGAGCAATATGCCGCGAAAAGGTAAAAAATTAATCAATTTTCGTGCCATTTATACAAAATTTTTGCACGTGCGGTCAACGGTCAATGGACACGTGTCTACTTTTGATTCGACTACAGCTACTGGCACGTGCGAGGTGACACCTGGACACGTGTGAAATGACAACTGGACATGTGTCGCATGTTCATTCGTGTGCTCAAAAACATGTGTCGCTCTATCATTTGCTCGTACAAATCCCACATGTGTAAAGTGACAATGTGACACATGTCACGTTGTCATTTGTTCGTACAACTCCCACACGTGTGATTGGACATTCTTTCGCACGTACGAACCAGGATATAAAATCACAAACTTCGATGAATTTTTTTCACTTTTTTTTTCGCTCCGCATATCGCACTTGTGCGTGTCCTTCACACTTGAATTTCCACCCACCGCCTTTCATGCGCACTGGTCCGATACACCTGCCTATTTGTCCCCCTGTATCGCACTTGTGCGCGTTTCTTCAGAACTAATTTCTTTCTGTTATATTCAGCTCGCACAGGTCCGATATATCGTACGTTCCTTCCCTACATATCGGTCCTTTGCGAGATTTTTATCACCCTTCCGTTCTCATCCTCCCCGTCGCGCGCAAGTTTGCTATTGCATAGTACACATCCATGGATAGGAGAAAGTAGACCAGGAGGGGCTTCTTCTCTCCTGGCTCATCCTCAGCCCCTGCGGTGGCCATTACCCCTCCTGCTAGACATAGAACGCGCAACTGCAGTAGGTGGCTCTCTGAGATACGCAAGTACCAGAGATCAACTGCGCTGTTGATTCCAAGGGCTCCATTCTACCGTGCTGTCCGAAACATAACAAGAAATGATCTCGGACAGCTGGTCAGATTTACACCCACTGCTCTTCAATGCCTTCAGGAGGCTGCTGAAGATTACCTTAGTCTTTTTTTTGAAGATTCCTTTTTGCTTGCCATTCATTCCAAGAGAGTCACAATAATGCCCAAGGATTTTCAACTCCTGATGAGAATGAGGGATAGGTTCTGTAGGTTGCACGTATCTCAGCCTTCTGCTCCCAGGCCAACACCTGCAGATAGGACTGATCTTCCTACGAAGCGTCCTAGGAAGCAGAGTGCCCCCAAGAGAGCTCCAAAGAAAACAAAGATCGTAGACACCACAGATTCTGTGAAACCTGACCCGGAATCAATTGTAGATAACGTTGTTGTTGATAATGCTGTAAATATAGCTACAGTTGTTTTGGATATCGCTTTAATTCCTGTAGATACTACACATCCACCTCCTCCTCCTCCTCCAAATTTTTATACATATATAGATTCGGATGAGTATCTTAGATTTGAGAAAGACATATCGGATGCTATAGATAAAATTGGTACTCCTTTTTGTTTTAGACTAGATGAACTTGATTTTAGTATTAATTTTAGAGTTTTAGATTGCTTGGATCTCAAAGACAGACGAACTTTTATCAATGATCCCGTGATAGAGTCCGGGTTGACACTCTTGCAATTTGACATTACAAGAGATTCATCCAATGAGTTGTTGGTGCTGAGTAACTTTCTGCTCCAGGCCTTCAAGGAGAATAATGACACATTGTCTGACAAGTGGATTCACACCAGCAACAAAGTATCAGGTCATTCCTTATCATACCAAATAAGATATATTAAGTGCTTCTTCCTGTTTTATGCATTAACATTGACATTTTCAATTTAAATAGTTCTCAAAATTGTCGCTAAAGTACTTTCAATCTTATTTTGCAGTGACCACTAGAGTTTAAACCTGATCTCTATTAAGAGATCTGTAAATAATAGTATCAAAGGTTTTTGTGTCAAGATGAATTCGGCAAAAAATACACATAAGGACGTAGATATATATCTGCCATATTTAAGTAAATATATTCCTACAGATGTTCCCCATTCTGTGGACTGGGAGATCGTGAGTTTGGAGGTAAACTATGTCTTTCTTAATAGCATGTTGAAATCATTATCCTAATGTAATTGTTTCATTCTAATTCATTTTGTTTCATAATTGATTTCTTTTGTGCTGAATTATTTTGCAGTCACCATAGCAAAATGATTCATTCAGCTGTGGGTGGTACACGTTATACAATGCCAAGTTATTTTTTGAGTGGTACAACCTTCAGAAAGATGTTGATATTTCTAAGGTAATAGATTCTGTTTATTCTTATTTTTGGAATCATGATTAGTTTTCTATTTTGTTGATGTTTTTAGCCATTACTAATACATGAATGTTCTATTTTGCAGTTTACACTTCTTGAGTACACATCAAGCTAGGTGTACAGAGTCAGACAAGAAATCATCCTGAGTATACTGGCTAGGTCAAGGCTTCAGCCTCCCTTTATTGATGATGGTGCAAAGGATGATGTAGTAGTACTAAATTAAGATCAAAACATGTATAGATAGCATAGAAAAAAAATACATGTATAGAATTCATAGAAAAATATACATTTTTATATCAAATGCTGCTCCATTTTATGAAAATGCCCAACTTGGGCTTTCATTTATTGAATGAAAGAGTGTATACATAGATTTCTACTAAAGTTTATTTGAAACTATTGTTCTCCCACAATGGTGATTGTTGTAGGTAGATCTTTGCAGCACGTTATCAGCTCCTGTCTTTTTCGCATCTGTGACATAACAAATATTAGTGAATGTGCAATTGTAAATCATGACATTGTCTATTATTTTGTTCTATTTTGACATGGCAATAAACATAAAGTACTTACGAGTCTTCCGTTGATGATAAATCGGAAATATGTTGGTAGATTGGTTTGTAATAGCATGAGCTCTGTTCTGATAAAATCACGCTTCCAATGTTCTTCCACCTCAACCATAGTCAAAATATTCCTCATTGTAGATAATGCTTATCTCCAATCGGTTTGTGTGACCATTTAGTTCAAAGTCTTGATCCAGTGGTAGCCATGTACCTTCAATTTTCTTGTATCTCTGGTAGCTAAATGTGAGATGAGCATTTGCTTTTCGATATGATAATGAAAGATCATTGAGGACTTTTTACTCCTGCTTTCTATGTCATTATTTGTTTTACTATCCCAGCCTTGATCCGTGAGATCTGACAAAGTCTCATCTGATAAATCCTTGCAAACAAATAAAGTTGGTGTCCTACGAACACTAGCACTCGAGAAAAAATCAACAAATATATGTAATGAGATAAACCAACTTAGGTGGACAATTTTCGAGCCTATGCTTATCTTCATAGCATTTCTAATATCAATTAGTAGCTTGCATCTGAAGGATTCAGAAAAAAAAATGCTGTCAGGAGTAGGCCACTCATCACTTTGAAAACTAGGCAATGGAATTGCTTCGATCTTGCCAAAACCTCCATCTGTTTGTGGCGTATATAAAGATTTATAAAAATAGATACCATAATCTGCAAGTTCCTTTGGACTTCTTCCTCTGTATTGCAGCTTTCCAACATCAGAGTGAATCACATCTAATATTCCTGCAAGTGATTGTGTGGGCTCCCATTCACTTATGCATGATGGATATAAATCTGAAAGAAAAAAACAATGTTGAGGCATTTAAATCATAATCTGAAGAGCATCAATAAAAAAAATCACCTATGATTGCTGTAGAGTGCATATGTTTTGATATACTTACAATTACATTTTTTATGATCATGAGGATTGATATCATGTACTTTGATTTTTGAATGCATATATACATGTTGTACTAAGACTTCTGATATAGATTGACCTCCCAGGGTAGTCTTAACTCCAAAATTTTTGCTTTTCAATAAGATTTGTAAGTCATTTTTGCTCTTTTCTTTTGTCAAAAATTTTCCTTTGATGATGGATGCAGCAATACCCATGAGTTCTTCATATATTTTGTTGGCTTCCAGTTATCAACTTCATCTTTCTCATTGTAAAGAATCACAGAATCGATTGTAGATCTGGGTCTCCTTGCCATTGCTATTTTCAAAGCTTGGGCCCAAAAATCTCTCTGATATAATACTTAATTTCAATTTTTCGTATCACATTTAATCTAATGTGAATGTCGACATAGTCACAGTTACTGCGTATACCATATTTTATGTAACTGTACATACTATATTTCTATAACTGTAACTAGTATACTTAGAAAATTTCATTATACTAACCAGCATAGTCAAGTAAATTTAAATTGAGGTATTGACGTCGGGCATATTAGCACGTGTCGGGCAGGAAGAAGAAACCAATGGGATACGTCCATGCTGCCTGGACACAAATTTCAAAGTTTTCTATATTGCATTTTTATTTTTTAGTTAATTTGATCTACATTACGTAGATTTCAAATCTGTGCATTTTGATTGGGCCTGGTGACGGTCGAAACTAAAGAAAAAAAATAAAAGTATCTTTACAAACTTTTTGATATTGAGAACTCCTCTAATGGTGACAAGATCAGTATATAATTCGGATTATTTGAGTGGTGTAGAAGATGTCAAAAACAGATCCGCCGACTGCAATACAACAAGATCAAGTAACTACAACTTAGATATCTTGACATGAATCGAAGATATTTCTCATCATAATATGTCAAGATCAGTGTACAAGTCAGATATCTTACCAGATGTCGAGGATGTGTTTGCTTGTAATATATCTGCATCAACATACAACTTGGATATTCTTATAGGTGTGGAAGATGTTGGAGAGACTGTTGATAACAACAAAATAAAAGATGTCATTTTGAAATCAGCAGTCAAACAAAGCATCCACCGAATCCGTCAATTTTGGCAAGTGCTAATGCATCCACCCAAAGCAATTCAGATTTTTTGGAATTCAATTTCGATGACCATGATTACACAAGCACCATATTACATGATGCTAATATTACAAAATGATCCTACAAGATCAAGATGGTCACAAGCAGATAATGTTTTTGAAGGTCTACAAAGAGAGCCTCAAGTATGTCCAACATTCTTTGGAACGAGTTTCAAAAGAAAACATGTGCTTGCATATGATGTATCAAAAAAGACGGAATATGTTTTATCGTCAGAAAATATAATGGAAACATTGATGCAAATGTTGTAGCAAGTTGTGCATTCGACGAATCATCTACAAAGAATGAAAAGACTTGCGACTAGGTGTGTGAAGAAAACGAGGAGCTGACAAGCATAATCATTTGTTGCAGATGTTCAAATGTTCTTTTCATAGACGAGAAATGACCTATGATCTATCCTCATTATAATGACTTTTGCCACTTCCTAACTTGAAGCTGTACAAAAATTGCTTAGAGAAAGAATGGATTCCGAACAACGATGGACCACAATATATGGATGTAGATACGGCTATTCATGCATGAAAATCAAAGGCAAAAAAAACAATTAAAGCACACGGGTATACTGTGGAAAAATCAATATCTATTCCGGAAATATCAATGCCACACATCAAAGAATACCTGTCCAAATTATCCGATGAATGTGCAACTGATATTGATGAGTAGAGTTCATGATTGTAGTTGTAGAGTACTGGTTATAATCTTTGTCTCCATAATTATTGGACTTGTAACATATTAGTGAGTGTTGGTAGATTCCGAATCTACAACAAGTCCAAATTTGGCTTCAAAAGACATGTTTAAAATATAATTCCTTTTGTAAATTTAGTTGTAAATCCAGCTTGGCAATTTTGTAGAAAGCCGACTTTTTTGTATGCTAGGGTGTGGGCATGTCACCCTATAAGTAAATCATATTCCATGGCATGTGTATTGTAAGACCATGAGGAATCATGATGTAGAAAGTTTAACAACTTTTAGAAATTCTAAAGGTAGGAAATAGTTAAAAATTCTCAACCTTTAGAATAAAAATAATTTACTTGTCTAAAAGGTTAAACTTCTACATTGCCTAGAATTGCACCAAAGTTGTGCATCTTTTGTAATAGTCTTCGACTAATGTAGGGCTTGGCCCAAGGCCCTTATTTATAAATATGAACCACTTTTAGTGGCAAATGACACATTGTGATTACATTTCTATGAGAGTTTTTTTATAATACAACTTGAATTTAGTAGTATATGATAATTTAGTGATGTATATGTTTCTTTTAAATATCAATGTAACTTAAAATTTTAAACATACATTGAAAAGTTGTGTATGTTATTTGGATCGACACTAATTTTAGACATGATTACTTCTGATTTCCAAAAAACATCCATCACAACCCCCTTAATCTAAGAATTGGAATGCTAACTTCATCTGAATGATAAGTTTTATGTATATGATATTCAAGAACCAAATTTATTTTGAATTTACAATTATATTTGGTGCTCATAGTTATTGAAAATCTCATCAATAAATTTTAGAACTTTGGAAGAGAAGAAAGCAAGGTCAGAACGGCATCATCATCTTGAATAGAACATCCTACAACTGATAACTGATCTCACAGGGACTTGAAGCTGTTGATGTGAGAAGTGATGGCAGTAGAATCAGACATGCTAAGAGTAAAGAACTTCTTTCTAAAGATGTAATCTTGTGGGTACATCGTGAGTCTCATAAAGACTTGATAACAAGTCCAGTGCTTCCTTAGAGGTTTTGCACGTGGTAACGTGAGATATTTGGGAGTCGGCCAGATTGAGTGTGATACATGCTAGGGCCTTCTGATCTTTGATCCTCCAGGCCTTTGCTTGATCACCATCTTCTGGTTTCGGGTCTGCACCTTCTACTACATCTCAAAAATCTCTATCTATCAACATCATCCTAAATTTTAACTTCCAAATGTAGAAGTTAGAACCATTGAACTTGTCAATGACTCTAGCTTCACTGAGTGATGAAGATGAAGAGTTACCTATATGAGACATGATAACAGTACACAAATAGAACAAACTTAATCTCTCGGTTTATTTGATCTATTCTCTGATACCAATCTGACGGGGCAAGGGAGGTAGAAGAACGCGAACGAAGAAGAGAGCAAGAATATTACAGAATAGCTCTCCCATTCTAATCGGCTGCTAGGTGCAAAAACAGTCTAATAGACAGCTTATGCTAAATGTAATAACAACTTTAAGTGTTCTAATTGCCCAACAAGATCTTAAAAAATAATTCATACTCTAAAATAAGAGTACAGTTCATCGAAGAGATAAGAGATGGTTTGTTTGTGGCGTTACTGAAATCAAATTCAATGTGAAGTATAGTTCTGAAATAAATGGAAGAGCAGTATGATATCGCGAGTTTCTCAAGCGTCAAAGACGAATATCATCTGATCAGAAGCTGAGGAGTCTTAGGCGTCCGTGTTCTGATTAGAGTGAGTAAACAAGCGCGATCAAACAGCAATAAAAGTGCATTCAATCACAACATGCATTCATCTACGTTGTACACAGATAAAAGTAAGCTGCTCTTATATTACACTAAAGCACAATACAAATAGCAATTACAACAAAAAATGACGGCGTAATTGGGAGGCTCAAAAATGCATCTCATGGACGGAGCAACCACTAATCTGTGCTTGGACGATCTATTTATAGATTTCATCCATGTATTAATTACATTGAATGCTTGTCACCTAATTAGGAAAGTCGTTGTACTTGGAAGTATATGGCTTTTGTGACAACTGTACACAGTATATACGATCAATAATTCATCATCATTGACGCGAACGAGGACGTTGCTGGAACGTTCCTCATTTATGTGAGATGACCTTCAGGATTTTTCACTCTCTTCGCATTTTTCGCAAGAAGCCGAAGGTGCTCTTAAAAAAATGATGTCTTTAAAAGCAGTTTAACGCATGAAAATAGGTGACCTTCGGGATTTTTTTTCTCTCTTCGCATTTTTTGCAAAGAGCCAAAGGTGTGTTAAAAGCAGGTAAACTTTTGAACTATGCAAGTTTTCGCATTTCGGTAAAATGTGAAAAAGCCGAAGTTGTTGAAAACATAGTGTATTTCTGCAGACTGTTGAAAACGTAATGTATTTCTGCAGACTTGTTCTAAATGCAAGTTTTATGGAAGTCCTTGAAGATAGCCAAGTCTTCAATGACTTCAAGTTATTAAACTTGACATCTGAACTTTGAAATTATGACAGGATTGGTTACCCTTTGCTGGAGATCAACCGGAAGCCCGTTGTAGACGTTCTTCAAATAAATTGGCTGCCTAAGTTTGTGATTCCTGCAGGTATCAGATGAGCAAACGTAGAACCAAAGTTGATTTCACCTGACCCTAGATCAATGATCAATAAACAAATCATGAAATAGAAATTAGTCATTCAATTGTGTCTTTCAACTTCGTGTTCCAAATGATGATCCAATCTTGAGCATGAAAGTTACCAACAACAACATCCCCACCAACAAATTTTTATGGAGGAGAGAGAGTGGATTCGCAAGCATCCACTACCTATTCTTCAAAAGAATGATGGAGAGGGGCTGTGGCTTGAGGAGGAGCTTTCTCAATCCAAGACTCCAAGGAGATCTTCAATCTCCTTGATGAGTCTTCTTGTGTGCAAGATGCATTAGAGTCAAAGGTTTGGCATGATGCAATAATATGAGAACGTGAATAGTTATTTGTACAAGCAATTGGTGGGTAGTTTAATATACTTGTCACACACACATGACCTGAAATTGCATATGTTGTTATTGTTGTAAGTCAGTTCATGCAATATATTATACAAACTCATTGTATTTTTGTCAAATATATTCTTAGGTACAATCGTTGAACACTTAATTTTGGCTTGAAGTGTGATCAACATGAAATACCAAGGCTGGTAGGTTATACAGATGTAGATTAGGCAAGTAACATTGATGATAGACAATCTACCATAATTTGATTATATGTTCTATTTTGGTACAACCATAGTTTTATGGAGCAACAAAAAACAACCTACAATAGCTCTATCATCTACGGAAGTTGAGTATCATGCTCTTAACATTATCTCACTCCTATCATAGTTTCTTGTACTAGAAATTGAGATGAGTGTCTATTATGGTGACTCCCTTCTCCAGTATGGTGATTGTTGCATGAATGCTGGCTAGTTTTATTCTTTTCAAATTTTCTTCATTTTGAATTTCTAGTATAATAAAAGAATTTCCCCCTTGCTCACCTCTCCAAGTGCTAACTCACTTGATCTTGCTATTTTTTCAAAAAAACTCTTCTGACATCTCAAGATTGCTCAATAAATGTCCAATGAGTGTAATGGTGAGCTCCACAAATCAACTTTACAGGCTAACCAAAAATATTGTAAGCCCTCTTGCCACCAAATTTGGCCTAGCATTTCAAAGACACCTCCGAATTGCCCAAATGTTGTAGTCTCTAACTTTTTTGGCTTTGGAATGGTGCAAAACTAGCTTTGTTCCATGTTTCTACGACAGGGCAAACTCTCTATCCAAAGGAGGTTCTACTTGCAAGGTACAATCCTTTTTGCTCTGTTTTTCGAAGACAATAGCGTTTCAAATGTCCTTGAACCATAAATAACTCCAAAACTAGAAGGAAATTAGTGTTTGAATTGTTTTTTTAGTTGAAGAATTAGTACTCTTGAAAAAGCTTTCATTACTTTAAAGTGAAGACTTCTACCGAAAGATGTCATTCAACTTAAACAAAAATTTGTTGCATTGATTTCACATTTGGATTGTCGATTTTGAGCCATTCAGAGCTTGAAGATTCACAATCCAAGGCCAAAATCAATTGGTATCTCAAAGGCCTATCCCCATACCAAAACTACCATAATTGAAAAACTTTGTACCCATTGAGGCAAATTTCACTATGCGACAAGCTCTCTCTCTCTCTCTCTCTCTCTCTCTCTCTCTCTCTCTCTCTCTCTCTCTCTCTCTCTCTCTCTCTCTCTCTCTCTCTCTCTCTCTCTCTCTCTCTCTCTCTCTCTCTCTCTCTCTCTCTCTCTCTCTCTCTCTCTCTCTCTCTCTCTCTCTATGAAAGATCCATGGGCCTTTTCTAGTGCAAATATATGCCTTTTCCAGCGTAAATTACACACGTGGAACTTCCAAGCATAACATTCCACCTGATTGTCCACACAATTCATGTTCCTTTTTCTATATGGATAACAATTTGTCCAGTGAGTTCTTTGAAGCTTGCATGGGTATTTGTGTGTCTAGTTGAGGCTAATGTGGTTGTGCATGCTTGATGGGAGATGCGATTTCTTTGCAGTGGTAATAATCAACAAACCTATGAGGTTGGATCAAATGAATGTGTGATTAATCATTTGAATGAATTAAGATTGATAACAGTGCATTTCTACTAAACATTTCTACAAGTTAATATTTGTATCTATCAAAATATATTAATATGCTATTGGGTAGTCATTCTAGAATTTCTCTTTAATTTGCTTGAGCATGTTACTCATAACATAAGTTTGATCCTTAAACAATATAGGATTTTTGCTTCCAATATAAGAGGTAATTATTTGTGACAAATTTGGCATTTTTCTACTAAGTAAAACATGTAGCTATGGCAAGTAAGACAAAATATACTTTATATAAAGATATATTTTTTCTTTTTTTGAAACAATTTATCTAGAGCGAGGATTACTATAGTAATAGTGATGATAATAATAATTATATCGAGCTTGATTTTGGCTACCAAAAAATAAAAATTGACAATAAGATAAGTACAAAACTAGCCAAAATTAAAAATAGACCAAATAAAAAACTATGGAGACCAAGCTCATTCTTTTAAGTTTTCACTACGTTGGTTGAATCACTCTTGTTATGTGGATACTCATTCTCATTAAAGATAGACAAGATAATTTTTTTTCCTTCCCAAGTGTGAAAAGGTTTTACGCTTGGTGTGTGTGGTCAGGCTAGGGATTGAACCTAGGACCTCACTCATTCCAATGGGGTGCTCTACCACTGAGCTACCCATCCATTTGTGTTTCTAGAGTGTTGTGCAAGGGATAGGGCTATAGCTTTGACACTTTATAACACTCCCCCTCAAGGCATAGCACTTTTCAACTACTGCCTACCTAGACCACACGCACAACCATGGCTTTGATACTAGGTGAAAAATTTTTACACTTGGTGTGTGTGGTTGGGCTAGGGATTTTGAACCTAGGACCTCCCCCATTCCGGTGGGATGCTCTACCACTTAGCTACCCGTCCATTTGTGTTCCTAGAGTGTGTGCAAGGGCTATAGCCTTTACACTTTCTAACACTCCTCCTCAAGGAACCTAGGACCTCCCCCATTCTGGTGGGGTGCTCTACTACCACTGAGCGCTACATGTCCATTTGTGTTTGTAGAGTGTTGTGCAAGGGCTATAGCCTTGACGCTTTCTAACACCAAGAAGGAAAAAAAAATTCCTGGCAATTTCTCTTTTCAATTGCGTGCGCTCAACGTGTTAGTCCTTTCATAATCTACATAATTGCACATTGGAGACCTTACTATTGCAATGTCTTTTCTAGTGTCAAGATATTCATTGATTTAACAAAAATATGCACTATGTGAATTTGGATGTTTAAGATAATTATATATCAAAATGTAATTTTACATTCCCAAGTTGTTGATCAATTTTCAAGTGTTCTTAACAAGAGTCAGGGTTTAAAATAAGATGCATGAGGTTATGCTTTTTGTTTTCTCCAATCACCCAAAACAAAGGCATATTGGTTATGTAGACTTTTTTTAGTATTTGAAATTAATACTAGATATGAAAATTTACCATACTCCATATTAGAATTCCATTAAGCTCTATTTAATATATTAAAAAAAACAATTTAAGGTAGATTCTCTACTTCAAGTAAATTATGTGAGGACATCAATTGAATCAAATATCTGATGGGATAAGTACTCTACATAACCATAATCTATTTTGTGTAATTACCTACTTGACTTTTTATTGAACTATACAAGCCTTTTTTTCACTACAAAGTAGAGTTTTTTTTGTAGAAAAATATATGGATATATATTTTCTTTATTTTTTTTCTTGTGTTGCTTGGTTAGCTAAAATAGCTATTTACTTTTTCTCACTGTAACAAATCAAATCTAGCATCTGAATGTTTTTACCATAAACTACAATTCTTCACATATGCACTCCAATGCTCTCTACTTCAATTTTAAGCTCATTTTTGTATATTACATTTCATGGTTTAGATGCTGCTGATTAGCTAAGCACACATAGTCCAACATTATTACTTTGTTGAAAAAGTGTATGGACATAAATTAAAAAAAATTGTAAACAATGTGCAGTTGAAGGCATGATAAGAATATGTGTATATGGTTCTTGTGAAAAGTATTAAAAATAGAGAGACATGTTCGAAAATGCAAAAAATAGTTTAAGCCTAAATATGTGACCAGAGTGTGAATGATGCCAAGGTTAGCCCCATTGACCTATTTTCTAAATTTTAAATGGAAAAAAGCTTCGATAGGGTAACTTTCAACAATTCCTTGTCAACTTGCCATTGAGTTATACAACATCTTTATTTGAGGGTATATTATCAAATTAATGATGTTCTAGGTCCTCTAATAAGTAGTAACTGCGTAGGACTTCCTCCATGGGGTTAGGATCTCAAGTCCAATTGCCGCACAAATGAGGACATGCAAGAAAAAAAGTAATGACGATCTACGCATGCTTGTTGTAAAAATCACCAAGTGTTGATCCTTAAGATATTCCTATTCCATATACCAAAAGGAGTGTTGTGGAGCTAAACCATGCAACCGAGTAGAAACTAAAGATCAAACATCAATTAGCTTCACCCTAAGCCATGCTAATTGAATAGCGAAGATGAGAGGTTTTTGGCAATTGAATACCAAAGAGATTTATTAGCCAAAATTTTATGTCGAGTCTTATGTGATTAAGTATAAACCTTGTTAGCTAGCCAAAGCAGAATACTTAAAGGCTGGAGGGTTGTTACATCTTATCTCTTAGAAGAGATGGAAAAAATATCTATGGATTTTATAGTTGGGCTCTCTAAAACTCAATGACAAATGATTTTATTTGGGATGTGTAAACTCTAAGTTTAAAATTGACTTTGGGCCTCAAGTTTTATTTTAATTACAAAGGGGCCCAAGTCTATTATTCTATTTACATCTCAACTTGCGTGCTCATTGGACCAGGGGCCTATATGCCATGCCCTCGCAACACATTTTATTGGCCGATATTATTTATTTACAATATGTCGGGAATACCCCAACGTAGGATCTTTACATTGGTATCAAAGCCCGACTAAGATGTGGCCTTGGATGGGATGGAGACAAGCCCTACATCAAATTGGAAGTTAGGAGCACTTGGATTTACATCCACGTGGGAGTGCTATTTTTCTCAATGGGATTATGGAGTTGGATACACAAATTTAGGATAAGTAGCATACTTTTCGAAATTATGGTAGAGTGCACTTCTACATGGATTTTTTTGGGTAAAAGATGCTGCGAATTTGTGTGAATCTTTATGTAATTTCATGTTTTCTTAAGGAAGCTTTCAATGATGTGAACAAATATGCATGTGTAGATCTTAGTGTATGGAGCAGTAGCTTGTGTTTTGCTTGGGTAAAGTTTGATAACCTGCTTGCCAAAATGTTTTGAATCATGTAATATAGGGGTTGTTCATTGATTAATTGATGATGAGTCGATCTTCTTAATATGGACTATTATCCATTTTTAACATGATTCTAGTGAATGCAGGTTGAGGATCAGTAATTGTTTAAAATCCTCCAGAAACTGCATATTAGAAACTGTAGATGGAAGTTGCGGTTATTCTAACTTCTGAGCAGCATGTGAAGTTTAGAAATTTCCTAAGTGTTGTAACATTGCGGGAAGAATCTCATGAGGTTTCTGCCTGCTTGAGGCTAGATATTCTCTGGCTCATGATATACTTAAGAAGCGTTGGAAAAACCTGTTGGGTTCCAGAAAATGAGAATAACAGTGGGGATAATCTCAAAATCCAACTCCTTGAATAAGCTCCTTGCAAATCACTATTCCTTGTTGTAGGATTCTTCTTGAACTATTCTGTTAAATGATTTCCATGTAGGTGGTCTGATACTTGCATCTGCCAATATATTCCGGCAGTGTTATGCAAGGTTATTCATGCTATTCATAAAGGTCGTGAAAGTTCACGGAAGATCTTAGTACGAGAGGTGATGGAGCTCCTGTTTGCATGAAGGTAGTGCGTAGTTGCAATGAAATCCAACTTGTAAAGCAAAGACTGAAATCCAAGCAGCAGTAGCAACCTTAATGAATGTATGTTCCTTCTTGGCCAGTGCGCTTGAAACCTGTAGCAGTTGTAATAGACTCGTTCTCCTTATGCATGAGGCACTTGCATCTTTGTGTTCTAGTGGGAGTATCCATACCTCTTTGAGGCTGGGTTGATGGATCATATGCGTTTGCTTGGGAAAGGATTGGATCACTAGGATTAATAGCTCAGAGCGGCGTCTGAGGAGTAGTCGGCTGCATGTTTGGAAGGTTGGGAACTCGTCTGCGAACTAGTTGAATGTAGGCGGCCGTGTATGCAGTTAGGGTTTGGGAGCTAATTTTTTTACCTTTAGGATTTTTTTTGAAAATCTTGTAAGGTATTTGGTGGCCTCTATGTACGCATTAATAAGCACCATAGTACAGAACCCGAACTTCACCTTTTAGCATTAGGTAAAAAGTCGCCCAACCTATTTCTTTTATGGCTATTGGTATGGGTGCTTATTACATGCCAGTTGACCAAGGATTTATAGGGGATTGACATTTTGTAACTTAAAAGTTGGTTTCAAATTGGAATTTCTAATCAATTCGGAAAATTTATGCTACTAGCACACCTAGTTTGTGGAACTCTGGTGGGGCTCGGTAGTCAATGCTGTAAACTTGGTTTTGGATATTGCTTCCTAGTTTTGGAAAAAGAAAATCAATTTTTTCTTCTCCATGAACAATATGCATGTGCAAGACCTTATCATAAGCCCAGATTTTTTTGTAGAACTTTGGTATCGTTGTATCAATGATCAAGCTGTATTAATTGGTTTTTGGGAGAAAATCTTTCTAAGCCGATCTTGACGAAACGGTACGGTTCTCAGACATATATCTAGTATAGGAACTCAATTCCTTGGTACTATGCTATTTAAGCAATTAACTCTAAAGTATTGGTACTCCCAGTAAATGGAGTTAAATTATGATTTTTTTTTTCGATTTTCTCCTTTTCAAATCAGTGGAACACCGATCAGTTGGCTATTGTGGTTTTGATGATTTTGGTCATTAAAATTGAACAAACCAAGGCTTTTGAAATACTTGTTAAATAGTCAATGGTGGAAAACTCATAATATTTAGAGATAATTCTTTATTCGACAAAATATTTGGAGTGAATACAGTGTAGAAAGTACCCGAATCCAAATGTTATTTTCCATTAATTATAGATAACTTTAACGAAGTAATTCTTACGCCAATAAGTGAAAAGAGAGAACAATCCAATTTTATTGGAAAAATCGTAATAATAGAAATTAATAAAATTGGACTTCATTTCCAGTTAAATCCTATGGTGAATTATATTCAAAAGATCAAACTAGTAGTGTTTTCATACTAGTAAATGATTTTGGGTATATCAGTTATTCAGCCCAGGTATAGGATAGAAATGAAATTGTTTCAGATTTTTTTCTACAGTAATTAATTTTAAACATTTACTAATGTCGTTACCTCTTCTTAGTACCTTAGCTGAAATAGAATTTCAGGAAATTGAAAATTTTGAAGAGTGGACATCAGAGGTAGTAAGTGTGATCGGGAAATGTATTTCACAATTAGGATTTTGGCAATCCCAGTAAATAATTTTGCTTAATACCGGATATTAATTTTCTGGATAAATTCATTTAGTTGAAGTCATAACTGATATCTTTGTGACCATTGAGTTATCCGCAGTTTTGGATGTCAATTGTGATGTTAGAAGTAGAATATGATATATGGATTACATTGGATCTGTTAATTGATAGAAGCTTGTCTCTAGAGTTCATGCTCTTGGATCCAAAGGGATTCGAAGCTTATCATTAACTAGAAAGGATCAGAATGTAATATTGAACCATGTTAATTTTTCTTTTTAGATTACAAGATCAGGTGGGGATTGTGGTATCCATCTGATAGGCATGCCATTCATCCAAATAAATGGATTGGGAACAAGGGATAATATCCTATAGTGATTATAGGACAACTAGATGATCAATGGATCTCTAGAATATCAGATAAGGCGGTTAAGGATTTTTTGGAAGAAAAAGATGATGGTATGAGACATCAATAATTTTGGAAAGGGGATTCTAGGACTGTAAAAATCTGATGATCAATGGTGTGTTTTAGTACCTAGTCGCGATATGGGAAAAATAAAACCGTTTGATCAAATGTGAGGTATTTTGAAAAATTTTGAGGCTGAATCTAGATCCAATGTGGTATGTCATTATTTACAAAATCAGAGGCTCTCAAATCTATTTCTCGCTATCTTAATTAATCCTTTACTTCTTAGTAATTTCTCAAATACAGATATTAGATTGGTTTATATGATTCTTTCTAGCATGAAGTTATTCTTCTGAAAGACTGTTATGTCATATAAATTACTAATTGTGTGAATAGACTTGGAATTCAAATAAATTCTAAGGTTAATGTGTTTCAATTTCTTAAACCTAGAATATCTCTTTTTGCATAAATGGATTTCGATAGAATGGTGGTTTCTGTCACTTAGGTTGAAAATATTTGAAGGGAAAGTCTTGTTTGTAATAAAGTGAATCCTTTTGTGGAATGCACTTATTACTAACTTTTTATGGATTTGGATATTTTCATATGTCATCTTTCCAGTTAACTTTAATGAAAATTGATAATTTCCTTAAAAGGAGGGGTGAAGTGATAAGATAATATTCTATCTACGGATCTGTTAGTTGCATAGCTTTTGGAAGAGAACCAACTGTTGTATAGAAATGAGATTTGGTCTGAAAGTAATTTCGGATAGATTCAGAGTAAGATACCTAGTTGGAACTTTTTGAATAAGAGAAATTCTCTAGGGATTGTGTGGACAATCTGGAACTAGAACAAGTTTGAAATTTGAATTATTATCTAAAGTAGTACAGTGAAGGGTCGAAGGTTACTTATTCCATTCTGATTGGAATAGGAGTAAGTTTGATCAGAATTTACGTATGAGAGTTATGTATTGGATCAACCTAATCTTAGTTTGAGTACTAGGGTCAGAGTGGGGTTGATTTGATGGGGCAAGGAAGATAGAAGTGTTGAGAATCGGTATCGTGAAGCTTTTGTGAAGGAACCACGATCCTCTTGTGACTCGGATGGAGTTCAGATGCGATCGTTGGACACTGTCAACTGAATCACTCTCAGGCCTAGGAGGTCTAAGATACCACCAAAACCTCTAAGTAGTCATATTTCTAAAGGTCCAGAATATTTTTAATAATTAGGGTCCTTGAAATTCGTGTATGGCACTGCTCATCTATGTTTATAAAATTAGTACAGCATTCAACATAGTTTCAACCAAGGTGCAGAATTAAAAAAGAACAAGAAAACTCAGACACACGATTAACAACAGAAGCATTTACACTCGAGATCAGACACAACATGAAGAATCATCTATATTGATCTTTCTCTGATTTCTTCAAACACTGCATGCAAATCCATGCAGTGCGTTGGCGTGGGAGAAACTCAGTTCTCTCACAAGTAATCGTCTCGCTTTACTAGCGGACAGTTGAATCTCTATGGATCCTGATCACAGAGCTCGTCTCGCACGTAGGCGGACTTGTTGTCTGTATTTCGTCTTGATTGCTTGCTAGCATCAGACTTCATTACACTGTATGTGTATTCTATTGATATATATATGTCAAGTATCATCCAGTAAGTATGGTCGCTCTATGTAAATCTGAAATTAGAGTGATTAAGCATCTACAACTAATTAGGGAATTACAAGAGTGGCAGATTAGCCATGACCTAAAATGTATCTGCTGATGTCATACCATCAGATCAGATATCTGTACTTTTGGGTACTTGCATGATCTCGCTGGTACTCTTTGGAGCGTGGAGGGCAAGAGAAAGTTTCATTTTCGTCGTTGGCCTTCTCTCGTACTGGACCGCAAAAGATGCTCGTTCGTGAATCTTTCATGTTTGCGAACCGTTCGTCTTCGCTTGCTTTGACTTTTGTGTTCGCAAACCGTTCGTCTTCGTTTTCTTTTACTTTCGTGTTCGCGAAACTTTTCGTGCTTCGTGTCTCCTGACTTTCGTGTTCGCGAACATCTTCATCAGGTTGAGGGTTGAAAGCTAGCACGGCTTTGTAGTTAGAAACATTTTATTTCTTCAGGTCCTTCTCAAAGCATGATAGCTTTACGATCCTGAGACTGCTCCTTTGTCTCTCAAAGAGTCCTTTGTCCAGGGCTTTAGTGAAGATGTCAGCAACCATGTCTTTCGTTCCGATGAAGGTGGTCTGCAGCATCTTTTTTTCGATTAGATCCCAGATCAAGTGGTACTTGATTGCAATGTGTTTCGTTCCGGAATGGAACAAAGATCTTTCGTCAGGTGTATTGCAGAGGTTTGTCCATCTGCAAGACCAGGGGCTCATTCCTTGTTTCGTCCAATTCGTCCAAGAACTGCCTTAGCCAGATTATCTCATTGGTCATCTTTGCTGCTGCAACATATTCTGCTTCATAGGATGACTGGGCTACAATGGTCTGCTTCTTGCTGACCCAGAGAACTGCTGCTCCTGATGCGATGATGCATCCTCCTGAGACAGTTTTACAGTCGTCCTTGAGAGATGCCTAGCTAGCATCGCTGTAGGAAAGTATCCTGAAACCTGCATCATGACAATAACACAAGCCATAATCCCTCGTTAATTGAACATATTGCAAAATTCGTTTTGCAATCTTCCAATGTGTCGAGCCTGGATTTGTGTAGAATTGGCTCATCCTGAATAGTGCATAAGCAATATCAGGAGGTGTGTTGTCAGCAAGGTACATCAGTGATTCTATCAGCTTCCTGTAAGGTGTGAGTTGCATCTGTTCTTTCTCTTCCTCAGTCTTTGGACAGTCATCATTCATCAGCACCATCTTTGCAAGCATTGGAGTGTTTGCTTCTTTGCAGTTCAGCATCCCAAAGTCCTCTAGGATCTTATGGGTGTATCTGGATTGGTGAAGGTATAACTTACCTCCCTCGTTAGTCCCTTTCAATTTGTAAGCCTAGGTAACACCTGGCTTCTCCCAGATCTACGATCTCGAAATGTTTTGAGATGTCTGCCTTTACTTCAGCAATTAGTTGTTTGTATTAGAGTGTCGTCCACATATACAGCCGCTATGATGATTTGCCCATCTGTAACTCTGACATATACATTGGAATTAGCCAACAGAGGCTTGAATCCTAATGATTTCAGGGATCATTGCAGAAGTTAGTGAAGTGATTCGAAATGTATTCACCACCTCGATCTGTTCTGATCTGCTTCACTTTGCTGCCTGTACATCTCTCAGTCCAATTCACATATTCTGTGAATTTATCAAGTGCTCTAGATTTATTTTGAATAAAATACACTCTGACAAATTTGCTATAATCATCAATGAAGGTTATATAATACTTTGAACCTCCTACTGAGATCACGTCGAATGGTCCACAGATGTCAGAGTGCACTAGCTCCAGAATCTTTGTCGTTCTGTAGGAGTCTTTAATGAATGGTGTGTGTGACATCTTGTCTTTCAAACATGCATCACAGGTGGTCGAATTGGTTGCATTCGATATGTTGACCCCTGTTATCGCTCCATGATGGCTTGCTTCGTAAAGTGCCATTGAGTTCATGTGGTAGAGTCTTCTGTGCCACAGAGTGTCTGGCAAGTCGTCATGAGTCTGATGCACCTGATCTACAGGTAGGTGTACCTTCAGATGATATAGATTCTCCTTCCTTCTGCCTTGAGCAATGAGAGTACTGGTACTGGCATCAATCACGTTGCATGCTATGTCAGAAAATGTCATACGCATCCTTGCATCTGCTATTCTTGCTACAGAGAGCAAGTCTTGTTGCAGAGTAGGCACAAACAGAACATCTTTGAGTCGTCTGTCTCTATCGTTTGTGTTGAGCCATAGTGAACCAATATCGTTCACTTGATGTCTAGATCCATCTCCAAGAACTATGAATCTTGAAGGATCTGCACTTCTAAAATCTAAAAAAACTCATGTTTTTGCTTGCCAATCGTGACTAGGTGAGATCTAGGTGTGATTTTGAGTTCATAGCCACATAGATTCGTCTTGATGTCACAAAGTGTGAGGTGGCTCCTGAATCTAGGATCACCTCCTGTGTGTCAAATGTTGATGCTGCACACACGTCTTCATAGATATAGGTAGGCGAACAATTTTTGTTCGTTCTTTCTTCGCTCATTTTCGAGCTCTCAGGCTCCTTGACATAGGATGAACTATTGCTGTAAGGCTGTCTGTTCTGTGCTGACTTGTTTCTAGAGTTCTGGAAGCAATCCATGGCTGCGTGACCCTTCTTATGGCAATGGATACGCTCAATTTTGGGATTGAGCCTGCAGGTATCTACTGTATGCCCGTCTCTTCTGCATCTCACACAAGTCTTCTTGTCTGCACCACGTTGTTTCGACCTCCCTTTGGTCTTCCAGTTGCCTTTGCTTGTTCCCTCTGCTTGCTGGTCATGATCCTACCTCTGATTGGACTTTCTCTTAGGCTTAAATTACTTCTTTGAATTTTTTTTTGTTTCCATAGAGGGCCTAGTCAGAACTATCTTTGTGATCAAGATGTTCTCTGGCCTCGACTTCCTCTCGAATCTCGACAATCGCCTTTTCAAGGTTCATGGCGGGATCTTTTGCGAGCAGGGTCCTTGTCATCTGGAATGATCTGGGTAAGGCTCTCAACAGGTACGTGAGCTGCTTCTCAGCTGACACAACGTTCTCTGCTCCAGAGTTATGTAGTGACAGAAACAGATCCTTCATCTTTCTTACGAAAGAAGTGAGGTCTTTTTCATCCCACTGCAAATTCGTCATTTGATCTTCCAGCATCATGATCTGACTTCTTGATTTCATCTGAAATCTGGTGAGTAATGCATCCCACATCTCCTTAGCTTTGGAGAGTGTATCCAGGTCAAGTGTGAGACTATCTTCAATGGAAGATGATAGCAAGGCTACTGCCTTGTCATTTTTCTCCTTCCATTCACGTAGCTCCTTGCTTGTTGTCGCAGGCATTTCTTATGTGCCATTCACCCAGGTGAATAGTCCTTCGCCCTTGAGTATCAAAGATGTCTTAACTTTCCAGGCTAGAAAGTTAGATCCTGAAGAATCAAGTATTGTGCAGACCTTGCTCTGCATGCTGTTGATTGAAGCCATTGTTTCTTCGAGTCTTTTCTCTCGTTGATGGGTTTTAGTTTGAATGCTAGGCCTCCTGGATCTGCTAGCTTCTTGGCTATGTCAGAATATGATAGTATGACCTGCTCTGATACCACTGTTGAGAATCGATATCGCGAAGCTTTCGGAAAGGAACCACGATCCTCTTGCGACTTGGATGGAGTTCAGATGCAATCGCTGGACACTGCCAACTAAATCACTCCTACAATCCTCCAGAGTGTAGTTAGGCACTGCTGATCTACGTTTATAAAATCAGTACAACATTCAACATAGGTTCAACCAAGGTGCAGAATTCAAAAAGAACAAGAAAACTCAGACACACGATTAACATCAAAAGCATTTGCACTCGAGATCAGACACAACATGAGGAATCATCTATATTGGTCTTTCTTTGATTTCTTCAAGCACTACATGCAAATCCACGCAGTGCGTTGGCATGGGAGAAACATGGTTCTCTCACGAGTAATCGTCTCGCTTTACTAGCGGATAGTTGGATATCTATGGATCCTGATCACAGAGCTCGTCTCACACGCAGGCAGACTTCTTGTCTGTATTTCGTCTTGATTGCTTGCTAGCATCAGACTACTTCATTACACTATATGTGTATTCTCTTGATATATATGTCAAGTACCATCCAACAAGTATGGTCGCTTTATGTAAATATGAGATTAGAGTGATTTAATTAGGGAATTACAAGAGTGGTAGATTAGCCACGACCTAAAATGTATTTCCTGACATCATACCATCAGATCAAATATCTATACTTCTGGGTACTTGCATGATCTCGCTGGTACTCTTTGGAGCGTGGAGGGCAGGTTAAGGTTTCGTTTCCGTCGTTGGCCTTCTCTCGTACTGGACCGCAAAAGATTCTCGTTCGTGAATCTTTCGTGTTCGCAAACCGTTCATCTTTGTCTGCTTTGACTTTCGTGTTCGCGAACCGTTCGTCTGTGTTTCCTTTGACTTTTGTGTTCGCGAAACTTTTCGTGCTTCGTGTCTCCTGACTTTCGTGTTCACGAACATCTTCGTCAGGCTGAGGGTTGAAAGTTAGCACGGCTTTGTAGTTAGAAACATTTCGTTTCTTCAAGAAGAACGCGAACAAAGAAGAGAGCAGGAATATTGCGGAACAGCTCTCCCATTCTAAATCGGCTGATAGGTGCAAAAACAGTCTAATAGACAACTTATGCTAAATGTAATCACAACTGTAAGTGTTCTAATTGCCCAACATGATCTTAAAAATTAATGCATACTCTAAAATAAGAGTACAATCCACCGAAGAGATTAGAAATGGTTTGTGTGTGGTGCTATTGAAATCAAATTCAATGTGAAGTATAGTTCTGAAATAAATGGAAGAGCAATATGATATCGTGAGTTCCTCAGGCATCAAAGACAGCCATCGTCTGATCAGAATCTGAGGACTCTTAGACATCCGTGTTTTGATCAGAGTGAGTGAACAAGCACGACCAAACAGCAATAAAAGTGCATTCAATCACAACATGCATTCATCTACGTTGTACACAGATAAAAGCAACCTGCAGCTATATTACACTGAAGCACAATACAAATAGTAATTACAACAAAAAATGACAGCGTAATTGGGAGGCTAAAAAATGCGTCCCATGGACGGAGCATCCCGTAATCTGTGCTTGGATGATCTATTTATAGACTTCATCCATGTATTAATTACATTGAATGCTTGTCACCTAATTAGAAAAGTCGTTGTACTTGGAAGCATATGGCTTTTGTGACAACTATACACAGTATTTACAGTCAATAATTCAGCATTGTTGACGTGGACGAGGACGTCGCTGGAACATTCCTCGTTTATTTGAGACAACCTTCGGGATTTTGTTCTAAATGCAAGTCTTGTGGAAGTCCTTGAAGATGGCCAAGTTTTCAATGACTTCAAGTTATTAAACTTGACATCTGAACTTTGAAACTATGACAGGATTGGTTACCCTTTGCTGGAGATGAGCCGGAAGCCCGTTGTAGACGTTCTTCAAATAAATTGGTTGTCTAAGTTTGTGATTCCTGCAGGTATCAGATGAGCAGATGTAGAACCAAAGTTGGTTTCACCTGACCCTAGATTGATGATCAATAAACATGCAGGAAAAATCATGAAATAGAAATTAGTCATTCACCAAGACAAATGTGGGGCTTAATTTTCAACAGTCCCCCTTAAGGTCGCGGTTGGTGCCTTGGTATCTTCGTCAGGTTCAGCATGTTGAAGAACTTCTGATGCTTGATCCTGGGAAGCGCTTTGGTGAAGATGTATGTGACCATTTCTGTTGTGGAGTAGAATTGAAAGATCACTTGCCCTGAGAAAAGTTTCTCCCGAATGAGATGATACTGAATTTCTATGTGCTTGGATTTGCCATGAAATCTGGGATTCAGTGACAGTGAAATACATCTCATGTTGTCACACATAATGACGGTAGCATTAAACTAAGTGTGATGTAAGTCGTGAAGTAATAACTTGATCCATACAGCTTCTTTTGAAGCTTGACATGCTGCGATGTACTCTGCCTCTGTCGAAGAAAGCGCAACTGATTTCTGCTTCCTTGAGTTTCACGAAATCGGCCCCCCTGCCAGATAGAAACAAAACCCGGAGGTAGATTTTCAGGTAGAAATTGTTCCTCCCCAATCTGAGTCGGAGTAGCCTCATAGGACGAGCGGGTCGATAGCATTTCCATCATAACATAAGATGTGATATATGATGGCAAAAAAAATGCACTCAGAAAATGCAAATTCTAGCCAGAAAAACTTTGGTGACAAACTAATAAAATTAAATCACGAACAATTCGCAAATAGTTTTGCGAATCTCGAATTATTTCTATTCGAGAATAATTCGTGCTTGAATCAAACAGGCTCTGCAACACAACAAAATGAAATGAAACAAAATCCAGACGAAAACGAAACGAAACGAAGCTTAAATGAGCTCTGACATTGATTCATGCTGGAAGCATACATATCGTGAAACGAAACGAAAGAATTCGTGACAAGATCAATCAAGCTCTGTAACGAACGAGACGAGATGAGATGAAACAAGACGAAACGAAACATTTTTAGTCGCGTGTCTAGGATCCTGTGAGCTTCCACACAAAAGAAAATTCAAAGAAACAAAATCGTTCGCGATACAGAAACAAAACCGTTCGCAACAAGTCTACATGCCAAACACAAACACTGTGAAAACAGTCAGAGATGTCAGATTTGATGAGAGCATAACGATGGCCAACAATGATCCTGTCAGCTATGAAAATCTAGAAAGACAGTACTATGATCTGCCACCAGTGCAGAGGAATGAAAATTTTCGAGTCGCTTCGCATTCGAGTGACGAATTAGAAGACGACAGATTTGAGAGGCGGCCTTCTGCTACAGTACCTGTAAACCAAGATGGTTTCGGACCTGGCAGAGTAGACAAAGGCAAAGGCATTGTTGTCGCAGGAGGATCTCCTAGAAGGTCGAGAAGACAATGAAGAGCGCCAACAAGATATGTGTCAGGCAGCTCAGCTTCCACATCAGGAGAGTTCTGTGGATTCAGTGGCGAACCGTAGACATTCGAGGAATGTCCAGAGAAGGACAAATGGATCCAAGCCATGAACGAGGAGATGGAATCCATAAGGAAGAACCAGGTATGGACGTTGCAGCCATTACCAGATAAGCGAAAGGTTGTGAAAAGCAAATGGGTTTTCAAGCTAAAGTATGGACCAGATGGGGTCTCGAGATATAAGACAAGACTGGTAGCAAAGGGATTCTCTCAGAGATATGGTATTGATTATTCTGAAACCTTCTCTCCTGTCATGAAACATTCGTCCCTATGTTTGTTATTTGCATATGCAGCTACTTATAACCTCATAATCCACATTGTGGAGGAGAAGACAGCCTTCTTGCATGGTGAGTTAGACGAAGAGGTCTACATGGATCAACCCCCAGGATATGTCTCGAATTCACTTCCTGATTATGCATGCAGAATGCATAGGAGTATCTATGGTTTGAAGCAATCAGCTTGACAATGGTACAAAAAGAAAGATCAAGCCCTGAAATCCTTGGGATTCAAGCCACTTATGGCTGATTCCAATGTCTATGTGAGAATTACAGATGGGAAGATCATCATTGTGGCTGTATATGTGGACGACACTCTGATACTCTACAAGAGTGAGAAGTTGATTGCTGAAGTGAAGGATGACATCTTGAAATATTTTGAGATCGTGGATCTGGGAGAAGCTAGGTGTTACCTTGGCTTGCAGATTGATAGAAACTATGAGGGAGGTAAGTTGTACTTTCATTAGTCCAGATACACCCAAAAAATCCTAGAGAATTTCGGGATGCTGAATTGCAAAGGAGTGAATACTCCAATGCTTGTAAGAACGGTGCTGACGAACGAAAATTGTTTGAGGACTACAGAAGAGAGAGAATTAATGCAGCTCACACCATACAGAAAATTGATAAGATTGTTGAGATACGAATTCATGAGAGAACTGTATTTCTCTCACGCCAACGTACTGCGTGAATCTGTCATGCAGTGCTTGAAGAATCAGAAAATCAATAGATAATATTGTAGCTGTTGTGCACATTATTAATCTAAATGATTGTATGATCTCGAATGTATTTTTGTCTGCTACTATTCGTGTGTCTGATTCGCTTGTTCATTTAATTTTGCACCTTGGTTTGATATTGTTGAATGCTGTATTAATTTGTTAAAGTAGATCAGTAGTGTCTGTCTACTCTCTGAAGGATTGTAAGAATGATCTAGCCAGCAGTGACCAACAATCATATCTGAATTCCTGATGAAGTGATTTTGTTCGCGAATCCTTTCGCTTCGCGATCACTTAGCTACAAGAATAAATCAATTTCAAAGCTCACCTAAGTTTCGTTTTGAAAGATTTCATTCTAGCAATCAAGACAGCAGAAGACAAGGAGATGCACGTAATATCTCACCGTATATGTTTTGATCCAAAAAAATAGTTCATATCTCCACTGTGTGGAGTTTACAAGATAGCTAAACAGAGAATTACAAGAGTAGTTAACGCTAATTAGCTAATCAATTACTCTCTATTATTGCTAGTCGTTTCAGTTGGGCATGAAGTTTAAGACTCCACGCCCGTTGAGCTACCAGTTGGCAGTGCGAAAAATTTTCTTTTGTTTCTTCCGTTTCATATTGTGTCTTTGTCTTTCTAGTCCTGGATTGCTAGAATGAGATTTGTTCTGTGATCTCTAGTCACGTGTCTAGGTTCCTGTGAGCTTCCGCACAAAAGAAAATTCAAAGAAACAAAATCGTTCGCGATATAGAAACAAAACTGTTTGTGACATGGTATCAGAGCCTACAGGTTATCACTACTGATATCTAAACAGTGATTTTCTAGACAACACAATATGGCTACAATGATCCAGACAAGAGTAGCAATCAATCTTGATGGCGCAAATTACAGGATATGGAAATTCAAAATCAAAACACTTCTTAAGGGCGAAGGCATCTGATCGGTGACCGAACTCTCATAGGTGCAGTCTCTAGAGGGAGACCCGAGGAGAGCTGAATGGATCAGAAAGAATGAGCGTGCAATGGTGATCATCATTTCATCCATCAATGAAGATCTACTCATACAGATTGAAGACTACGAAAGCAGCCATGCAGCATGGGAGAGATTAAAACAGAAGTATGAAGTGAGGACTGTAGCTTCAGTGATGCATCTTCACAGTCAACTACGATCCATACGATGGGATGACAAACAATTATACTAGCACATTGATCAGAACGATCTTCGCTCAACTCGTTGCATCAGGACAGGAGCACCAGGTCCCAGCACCACAGCAGTTGGTGTACTTCATGAAGTCTCTACATACATCCTATCAGTCGTTGAGAATAGCGTGTCTAGCAAATCATCATGAGTCTGATGCACTTGATCTGCAGGCAGACGTACTTTCAAGTGATATAGATTATCTTTTCTTCTACCTTGAGTGATCAAGGTACTGGTACTAGCATCAACAACATTGCATGCTTCGTCAAAAAATGTCACACGCATTTCTGCATCAGTTATTCTTGCCACAGAAAGCAAGTCCTACTACAGTGTAGGCACAAACAGAACGTCTTAGAGTCGTCTATCTCTGCCATTCGTGTTGAGCCACAATGAACCAATACCGTTCACTTGGTGTTTGGATCCATCTCCAAGAACAATTAGTTTTGATGGATTTGCACTTTGAAAATCAGACATAATTCATCTCGATGTCATGAAGTGTGAGGTAGCTCCTGAGTCTAGGATTACCTCTTGTGGTCAGGTGTTGACGCTGCACACACGCCTGCACAGATGTAGGTGGTCAAACAAATTCTATTCGATCTCTCTTCGTCCATTTTTGAGCTCTCTCTCTCTCTTGATCTTGTCTTTGTTGCTGTAGAGGGCTTGGTCAGAAGCATCCTTGTGATCAAGGTGCTCTCTAGCCTCGAATTCCTCTCGAATCTTGACAATTGCCTTTTCGAGGGTCATTGTAGGATCCTTTGCGAGCAGGATTCTTGTTGTCTGGAAAGGTCTGGGTAAGGCTCTCAACAAATAAGTGAGCTGCTTCTCTGCTGACACTACATTTTCTGCTCCAGAATTGTGTAAGAAAAGAAATAGATCCTTCATCTTCCTTACAAAAGAAGTGAGATCTTTGTCGTCCCACTGCAGGTTCGTCAGCTGATCTTCCAGCATCATTATTTGATTGCGTGATTTCGTTTGAGATCTTGTGAGCAGTGTATCCCACATCTCCTTTGCTTTAGAGAGTGTAGCCAGGTCAAGTGTGAGACTATCCTCGATTGATGACGATAGCAAGGCTACTACCTTGTCATTTTTTTCCCTCCATTCGCATAGCTCTTTGCTTGATGTTGTAGGCATCTCCTCTGTGCCATCCACCCAGGGGGATAAACCTTCATCCTTTAGTATCAGCAAGGTCTTAACTTTCCATGCTAGAAAGTTACATCCTGACGAATCCAGAATTGTATAGATCTTGGATTGTATACTACTGATTGAAGCCATTGCTTTTGAATTTTGTGTTCACTTGTTGATGGTTGATTGTTTGAATGCTTTAGCCCCTTTAATTTGATAGCTTTTCGACTATATCAGACTGACAAGGTGGGCTCTGATACCACTGATGGTGAAATTAAATGCACTCAGAAAATGCAAATTCTAGGTAGAAAAACTCTAGTGACAATTTGATAAAATTTAATCACGAACAATTTGCGAATAGTTTCGCGAATCTTGAATTATTTCTGTTCGAAAATAATTCGTGCTTGGATCAAACAGGCTTTGCAACACAACGAACGAAACGAAACAAAATCTAGACGAAAATAAAACGAAGCAAAGCTTAAATGAGCTCTGACATTGATTTATGTTGGAAGCATACAGATCGCGAAACGAAACGAGACGAAACGAAAGATTTCGCGACAAGATCAATCAAGCTCTGTAACGAAATGAGATGAGACGAGACGAAAAAGGACGGAACGAAACGAAACGAAACTTAGGTGAGATCTGAAATTGATTTACCCTTGTAGCTAAGTGATCGCGAAGTGAAGCGAAGCGAAGCACGAAGCGAAAGGATTCGTGAACAAAATCAGTTCGTCAGAAAATTCAGATATGATTGCTGGTCACTACCGGCTAGATCATTCCTACAATCCTTCAGAGAGTAGACAGACACTACTAATCTACTTTAACAAATTAATACAGCATTCAACAACATCAAACCAAGGTGCGAAATTAAATGAACAAGCGAATCAGACACACGAACAGTAGCAGACAAAAATACATTCGAGATCATACAATCATTTAGATTAATAATGTACACAACAACTACAATATTATCTATTGATTTTCTGATTCTCCAAGCACTCATGACAGATCCACGCAGTGCGTTGGTGTGAGAGAAATACAGTTCTCTCACGAATTCGTGTCTCACTTACTAGCGGACTTCTGGATCTACAGATTCTATTACAGAAATTGTCTTGCATGCAGGCAGACTTGTATTATGAATTTTTCGTCTTCTGATTCTTGTCTTGCTTACTAGCATTTGACTTACTGTATTATGCATCAACCAGAAAGTATGTAGTTCGCAAACAATTGCGTGTTGCTTCTTGTAACTTACAGATTAGAAAGATTAAACATCTACAACTAATCGCGAATTACAAGAGTGGCAGATTAGCCACGATCTAGAATACTTCTGATGATGTCATGTTATCAGATCAGATATATGTACCCCATAGTACTTGGCTGATCTTCTTGGCTGTTCGTGGAGCATGACTGATTTCGTGTTGTGTCATGTTGTGTCGTCTTTTGTCAAAGGTTTAGAATTGAAAGCTAGCAAAGCTTTGGCATTAAAAACATTTTGTTTTTTCAATCTAAACTTTTTTGAATATATCTCATCACTCTCTTTAATGCTTTCCAATGAGAGATCCTAGGATTAGACATGAATTGACTTAACGTGCTGAGAGTGTATGCTAAATCTGGTCTAGTACACAACATTGCATACACTAGAGATTCGATTAGTGAATGATAAGGGTACTTTGCTAAGTCGAGTACTTTACTATCGGTCTCAGTACAAGAAGGTTTAGTCAATACTATACTTGGATCCATTGGAGTATCAATTGGTTTGTAATTGGACATATGAAACTTTTCTAAAATGCCTTTTAGATATGTCTGCTGGCTAAAATAGATCTTCTTCTAAAGTCTATTTCTAGTAATGTGAATTTCTAGCAAAGAATGAACAGCTCCTAAATCAGTCATGTCAAATTCCTTTGACAGATCACTCTTTGTAGTGTGCAATAGAGAAGCGTCATTAGACATAATAAATGTATCATCTACGTAAAGAGCTATGTGAACTGAATTGGTGCCTATATGCTTTGAATAAACATTATAGTCAGTTGAATTGTTTGCAAATCCTAATTGAATAAGATAAGAGTTGATTCTATCGAACCATGCTCTTGCGGCCTGTTTCAGACCGTAGATTGCTTTGTGCAACTTGTACACTTTGTGCTCTTGGCCTTCGACTTCAAATCCTTCTAGTTGGAACAGCTCCTCTTCGACATTGTCGTTGAGAAATGTTGTCTTGACGTCCATTTGGTGCATTTTGAGGTCTTCCGCGACTGCTAACGCAATCAAAGTCCTGATTGACTGCATTTTGACGACAAGACTGAAAATTTCTTGATAATCCACTCCTTGGACTTAAGTGAATCCTTTAGCCACCAGCCATGCTTTCCATTTTGCAATGGAAGTCATATTATATTCTCTTTGGATTTCGAGTTAATCACAATCATTCTTACCAATTAGTATTATAAATGCTTCCTTACTATCTCACCCTATCCAACAGGGTTGGCTTAGTTAGCTTGGCATCCAAAGTTTCTCTAGTCCCAAGTTCAAGCTTCCCCTAGAAACTAGCATGCACTATCTCACCCTACGTTGATGAATTCGCTAATTTTGGATTGGCAGCCTCTTCTTATTAAATAGTTTTTGTCACGGATGCATGTTCAAATAATTTTCAAAGACCAGTGTTTAAATATTCATTATTCAGGCTAGAGTGCTATTCTAAATATTTATTATTCAGGCTAGAGTGCTACTTGTGTCTTCTCCTAAGTATTTCTCATAAATGACCATCTTTTTAACAAAAAAGCACATATAGAATGATGAATATTTCTTATTGTGGTACTCAAATGTTTGGCGACTCTCCCATTGCCTTCCTGCAATCATTCTCCAGTCAATAATCTATGACTCTCAAAAAGCTTGCAAACACGATCAATTAACTTAATGCTATGGCAGAGAATCATACTAGTGCATATTTGAAAACATACATACACTTCATTATGCCATAATAGACAATAGTATCTTCCAAGGATTGGCTTAGATGGTTAGCTTGGCATCCAAAGTTTCTTTGGTCCTAGGTTTTCAAGCCACCCTTGGAAACCAAGATGCATAATAGACAATAGCAAATAGCAATCATAACTGCATCATTTACAGTCCAGCCAAATCCTACTGCCAAGTGATGTCAGTTCCTAATATCCACAATCTGAAGCTCTAAAAGGTCATGAAACACTTCCAATCAACTACCTACCTAGAAAAGTACAAATCCATTAATCTTGGCAAGCTTTTGCTTCAGCATCGTGACCGTGTTATAACGGACTTTAATACTGCTAATTCCAAGCAGGTTTCATTGCAGATTTTGGCCAGGAAAAACTTTTAAAACATATGGCGGATGATGCATAACGCAGAATATTAAAATTGGGAGAAAATATTATCCATGAAGGCAATAATAGAGTGCACGGACCACCGTAATAACCATTCAACATCTGAAACTTAAGATTTTACAAGGCAGACAGACAATCTAACATCCAGGGCATGCTGCCCAGACCACCATAATATCCATTCATCATTTGAAACCTTAGATTCTACAAGGTTGAGGCACTCAAACAAACAATCTAACATCTAGGACATGCTGCCCATAGACTCCATCTACAATGAACATTACAAAAGTTCATATCTGTCAAATCTGCACATAGCTTTACTTCTGATTAGATGAGAGAAAATTTGAGATTTATGTCCTTTGGTTTCTGCTAATTGTACTAAAAATATATACACTGTCAAATGAGCCTGCAGTAGCTCCACTGGATGCTCCTATGAATGTAGAGGAAATTTCAAGTTAATGTGAACTCAATTTGCAGTGCATACAAGCAATTTGATCCAGAACCCTAAATAGTATCAGAATCTTCCTCTGATTTTGACTCAACCATAAGGTCTTCAATATACAATGGGCACAGGCTCTAAAGCCTAAAAGTAGAAAAAATGGAAGATATGTATGTACAACAAAATTGTGGGATGATGACTAGGGCCCTTCTATAGCTGATTGTTTCTAAGAAAAGAATGCAAAAAGGTACTGAGACGAGACAATGTTCAAGTTGCCACCTGCTACACAAAACCACCATGCATCTCCCTCAAATGGCTATAGCAGGCTGAGCTATCTCCAAAATGTGTAAGACAGATCCAACAAACATGCATCCCGCACTTGCAGGTGACATGATTACAACCCTCTATCTTCTCAATCACACAATGGCAGGAAGGACAATCCTTTACATCTTCCTTGCCATCACGCCATGCTTGGAGAGATGTATCCGGATCCTGCCTGTAAGTCCTATACAATTCACATGAAAGACCTTCATGGTACTCGACATGGCACGAGGTACACAATCTCACCGAGCATGCAGGACAAGTAAAAAGTTGCCCAGAGCTGGACGCACGATATACAACAGGACAGTCTGGAGTAGAACAAAATTTGTAGCTACCTCTGCTTGCAACCACAAACACGCTCAATGAGGCCCTCTGAAGCTCCTCTTGTTGCTCATTTGAGAGAAGAGCTTCAACATCAGCCATTAAAAAAGGCTGCCCACACTCTTCATATGTACATGCCAGGGGAAATCCTTCTCGATGATGAATTAAAGAACTAATTTGGTCCACAAGGCAAGACCTGCAAAAAGAGTGGCCACATCCTTCTAAACTATACTTATCTTCAACTGGGGAAAAACATACACTACACTTTATATCAGTGTCACACTCTTCAGCAACCACTTTAATATCTGAACCTTTTAAAGTAGTCGCTAGGCCCGCAAGGGCCGACTGCACCTTCTGTACAGCTTCTGTTTCACCATAAACATGAAGTGATTGCTTTCTATGATCCATTTTTATGGGTACACCAGCAATATCTTGGAGACATGCCAAGTCGGCTCCAAACTGCTGAACTACTTCTTTCATCAAACCTTGAGGAAGGTCTTCACCTCGAAGAAGAATTTCCTTGCCCTTATGTTTCTCATGCAGCTGGTCAACAGCATTTGTTATCTTCTCGATTGCACTATCTTTTCGAATTTTTGGACCATATACTTTTACTGAGTGTATGCGCTTGTCAACCGAAATGTAAGTGTTTGTTTGGATTTCAACACGTTTCACTAAGCTCAACCCCTCCCTTGTAAAGAGAATGCTCAATGCTCCCTGTTCGTGCACGTAATCTGAGATTGCTGTCCCTTCCATCAGCTTCTCTAGGGTTGCTCTACAACCTGCAGCCACAGAGAGGCTAGTTGCTGAAATCTGGATGCGGTGGCCACCGGTTCTTGTCAACTCTTTTGAAAATGTCACCCCTTTGTGCCGTTGCCCCAAATCTTGAATCACATAATCAAACTCTTCCTTCAAGACTTTGAAGATGAGACTATTGCAATGAAGTGAAGTAGAAAACAATGGAAGGCACCTGAGAGCCTGCCATGGCTGGCAGTTTGGGAGCACCAAACCATGTAAACTATGCAAAGCAGTCTCTGCAGCCTCAAGCTGGCTCTCATCAAATTTCACATAAGCTTTAAAGGTCTGATCCTTGTCTGAAACTAATGGGCTCACAACAACTTCGCACTTACTGACAGGTACATAAGATGAGATTTTTTTCACTAGTGCATTCTGAAATTCTGCATTTGAAGGATGCAGAGGAGCTGGTCTACGATGTGTCCATACATGCAAGTCAGGCCTTTGTAGGATACTTCTTAGCTCATCTTCAACATCAGATGAGAAAACATTGCATTTTAAACCTTGTATGCACACTGAATCTGGTCGACGACAATCTGGATAGCAGTTGATTACAGAACCACAAACAAGCCTCCCACGACAGGACTTTATCACAGCATCCACTTCCTTTGCTTCACATTTGATTATGGCAATTCCGTTTGCACGCCGTCTTAGACATGTTAAGGTTGCCTTTAGAGCATCAAGGGAGGATTTATGAGTGTTTCCTTGTTTCTGGCTTTTGATAGGAACAACAGTCAAAGCATGCATTCCCATTTGTTTCTCACTAATCCAGTCAACTGCAAGCTTTGCTGATGTGAATGAACGTAATGTGATCACACCCCATTTCTTTAATGCTCCTTTCCTTGATGCTTGGTAACATCTCTGAACACTTCCTATGCCCTCACCACACTTGTCAAATAAAACCAGTATTTCTGCTTCATTTATCAATGAAGGCTCTGGATGAAAGACTTCAACACTGGCAAACTCACCTGGCATTAAAATATCCCTGACCATTGCTCCCGCACCAAAAAGCATTGCTGGAGAATCAAGCTCCGACACCTTTTGGAACAGACGACGCTCAACACATTGATTATGCAACCATCTCCTCTCCCTTTGCACCACCTCCTCAACTATATCCTTTGCAAATTGCAGGTCATTGGATGTCACCAACACTCTCAGCTCATTCTTCTCATAATCTGGGTCAATAATGCATCGACGCTCCTCTCGTCGGATCAAGTTTTTTAGTTGTATTAGCTTCTGGTTCTGTTTTCCACATATGTTTCTAAGAAGTTGAGCTCCTAGATTCGAAAAAACAATACTATGAAGAACAGAAGACTCTATTAATTGGACATTATAGCAAAAAACTGATTCTTCATGTAGCCATTCTGGGTCTATCACTGTAACACAATGCAAGAATTTCGTAGATGTGCAGATAAGCTGCACAAAAATCACCCACTTTGGCATATTCCCATAGACCAACACTGCAGATGATGGATGAAGGTATGCATTCTGCATTGACGATATCACATCGTATCCGAGCCGCTCATGCCCAGAAAATACAGCCAAGTTATCTACCAGCACAGAAAGAATGATTTTTTGCAAAATTATGCTGTCACTTTTTGCTGAATTAGATGACCATCCCCAGCATCGACAGACTTCAATATTCAACTCATAATATAAACAGCTCTCCAGTTCCTTGATAAGTTCCTGACACCTTTGAAGTGTTTTGTGATTGATACTATTATTCAAGCACCAGCGCTTTTTACTCTTGAAAGGAATCATCTCCCATTCTTTATAGACCAACAAGAGTGTGAACAAATCACTATCGGGATGACAAAATTTCATCTTTAATCTGTCAGCACGAGCCTTCTCTTCCTCTGTACCAGCTCGGAAAAAAATGGTGCCAAAAGATGACATAAGAGCTGCAAGGGCTAGGCCTTCCCTGCCATATCCTCTAGCGATACAATCAAGTAGAACCTTTCCTGTGCGTGGTTCCATACCCAATTTTTGTAACTGCAACCCTAACGTTGTCAGCTTCCATGTGCTGTGTTTTTCAATAGCACCTAAGTGATGCAAAGTCTTCAGGGCCGAGGAGATTGCCTCTGAACTAGGAGCTTGGACAAAATTAAAGGTTTCTGGCTCTTTGATACCCAGAGCAAGAAGCTTCAGTATTGCAACTCCCAAATGTACCCTCAAAATTTCTGGCTTGCGATGATGCTCCATTTTCTCAAACTGAAGCTTGCTGTAGAGACGATAGCAAATGCCTGGTTGTGTGCGCCCTGCCCGGCCAGCACGTTGCAAAGCTGCACTCTGGTCAATGAAACCTACCTCCAACGCATTCACCCCCGTCTTTGGGTCAAAGAAACTGTCTTTTGCCATTCCTGAATCGACTACATAACGGACCCCTGGGATGGTTAAAGATGTTTCTGCCAGGTTCGTAGCAAAAACAATCTTTCTTACATTTGATGGCCGCTCCTCAAAGACTCGCAATTGATCTTCATGTTGCAGCTTCCCATGAAAAGGAAGGACTAGAGCTGAACCACGGAATGACTGGCCGCAGGCCCATTCCACCTCTGCCTGTGATGTGAGAAAAGCCAATATATTTCCTTCTTCTGCAAGATCATTAATGGCACTGACCTTTTGCACAACTCGGAAAGCGTAGTCACTCTCATTTACGTCCAAAGCATCTGGAATATCTGCTGAGTCAGACTCGTACCATATATCTACTGGAAAAGCTCTTCCTGGAACTTGAACGATCTTACATCCATCAAAATATGTGGAAAGTAGCTCAGTGTCAGGAGAGGCAGACATGATAATTACTTTCAAGTCAGGCCTTCTTGGGAGGCAAGACTTGAGCAGAGCAAGAAGTAAATCCGTGTTTAAGCTTCGCTCATGAGCCTCATCAACAACAACACAACTGAACTGACCGAGATTCTCATCATTTATGCAAAATTGTAGGAGGGCATAATCAGTCATGTAGGTGATATCGAATGCTTGCTGCTTCTTAAAGACACTGTTGGCAAAGCATCTCACAGAAAAAGCTTGTCGGTAGCATCCCATGCACTCATGTGCAACCCGCTGGGTTAGAGCCATTGCTGCAACTTTTCTCGGTTGTGTACAGACAATGCATTTTCCATCCCTTGAAAGTCCAGTATCTGCTAAATACTGTACTAACTGAGTGCTCTTACCAGAACCCGTTTCTCCAATCAGAAGGATTACCTATTGCACCAAATCCCACCACATCATTGCTAAAATATTAATAAGGACAATCAGGTCAGATTCAGGGTTTAGAGAAACTATAAATAGAATCATTCAGCCTTATTTGAGACAAATGAATATTTAGCAGCTCAAATTAGCATGGAAAGGTAGCTAAACTCTAGATTAGGTTTCAAATTCATCAACTGACTTGACGGATGACCAATTATGCACAAAGTTCAAGCCAACAATATAGCATTAAAAATCCAACAAAAACAAGAACGATGTGTGGTATACCACAAAGGCATTACCAGCAAAATATTTTAAATAAAAGTGTGATTGTCTAAGGTTGGATGTAATTAGCTACTTTCAAATTTTATATTTCTTGGAACTGTGGCATAACGGCCAGCATTTCCTTTGGTTACCTCAAGGATTGAACTATGATTCATATTAGGTGCACGAGTAAAGATATGACAACAGCAGAAAATATATGACAAAGACAGAAAACATATGTGAAATAATTTTCTGAATATTATAATTATTTAGTATAGTTGTTGGTGATGGCAAAATTCAAACCTAGAGCACTCTTAATTTTTCCTTTAGTATAGTTGTTGGTGATGATGCTGGTGCATCATGCACATTTAGAGCCTAGGAATGCATGCAAGAAAAGTAATGTTTTGCTATTTTATGGCTTGCTTATAAAGATGCATCTAAAGCTTAGTTGCCCGTTCCGCGGAACGCGTTCCAGAACATAACTTCACCAAAAAAAAAAATCTACAATACGTTCCGTTTTAACAAAGGAATCGAAGTATTAAGGAACAAAAGCGCGATTCTTGGATTAACGTGAGCTTAAGAACATAGCTCAGATAGCGATTCTAGGATCAACATGAGCTACAAGAATTTCATTCGTTTTTGCCAGAGTTTTTGGCTATAAGCAGCTCTCTATCAGCAGTCAGACAAGATATGCATTATCTAGCGTCAGACAAGACATGGAGTTTAACACCTGTTTTTCTATTTTTAAGAAAACGTTCCGACTGTACGTTTCGACCCAGAACGGCTTTCTAAGATCTAAAGTGTGGGCATGCATGCAAGAACAAGACCGGGACATGGTCTTGCATGTAAAAGTGCATTTCAAAGATCGAGTTCTTGCAATAAAGTCTTTCACAATGTGGTGAATCTTTTTGTGAGAACATATCCTTATAATTTAGGACATGGACTTTAATATTGACTTTTGCAGAAACTCCATTGACCAATTTGAACACATAGTATTGCGTTTTGCAAGGCAATGCCAACAACCTAATGTGAAATATTACCTGGTTAGCTTGGATGTGATACAGAATATCAGATCTCCTTGCATATAATGGCAATGCTACTTGAAAGCGGTGGTATTCTCTTTGAAGAAGACAGTGAAGCTGCTGCCAGCTACATTCTTTCTCAATCTCAAGCGCCTGCCAGTTCTCACTGTCTGCGTTACCATTTACAAAGTAGCTGGACCATTTAGAGGAACCCCTACTTTTGATGTAGCATTCAAGATAATCTAGTGCTCTACTGAACTCGGAAAGTCGCAGAATTAGTGAATGATGCTGTAGAGAGAGATCCCGTTTGAGGTTTTGCAACTTCTGCCATTCTTCAAAGACATGCAGTCGCTTTAGCTGCGCTTGCACATCTGAAAGCTTTTGATGAACATAGTTTGCCTCCTTCCTGCATTTCTCTACTGCTTCTGAATCTCGCAAGCTCACAATGTGGACAAGAAATGCCAATCTAATACCCTCATCCATGCTCGATTCAATTTCTGCTTCATCTCCAAAACCAATTGATGATGCTAGCACCGGGGTGAGATGATGAATTCCTTGTAAACGAAGCTCCCATATTCCAATCACCGCCTCTTTTGCCGCATCAATGCTGTCAAAAGAGAGGCTGGCAATTAGAGCACTTTTACCAACTATCTCAAGTTTCTTAAGTCCCAAGCATATACTCTGAATTCGAATCATCAACTGGCTGCGGTCATCTGCAACTTCCTCCAATGATGCTGCTCTAGAAGATATGTTGAAGGCACAGAGATTGACGATGGGATCCATCTCGCTGTTTCCCATAGCAAGATTCTCAATCAGAGAACTACTTCTAAATGAGTACTTGAACGTTGACCTTTATAGTGGTGCTAATTGTGTGCCTGAAAGCAAACCAGGAAATTCACATATGATGTATGATTGCATCTTCACTTCTGAATCGACTCTAAGACAATGAAAATGAGCTATGTTTTCCGCTCCCATCTCAACCTGACATTGCACAAAAAGGGATTATTCTCAAGCCCGTCTGCTCTCACCAATCGTTACACTAGCAGCATGCTAATTTCAATGAAAACATCTTAATCTCAAATTTCCAAAAGCAATCGAAATAAGGATGAATAAAAGGAAGTTGTCAGAACCGAAGATAATTAACAAAATTATACACTTAAAGAAATTAGGGTTATACGATTCGGTTCTCTGATTTCACAGCAAACTATGAAGTGCAAAGCAAGTGCTTACCCGCAATGTTTACAAATAGTTCTCCAAATTCGGCGTTTAGTCTGTTTCAAGAAAAAGCATTGGAAGCCTAACAGCTACTCCCAAAAGACAATTCTCATACAACAAAAGAGAGGCCTTCTGTATATCTTGACCACGGCCATAAAACGGGCATTGCGCAAACCTACAAACCTCTAATCTGTTCATCACCAGCAAGATTCCACTGCTCCAAAAAGCTAACCCCACGCAAAATTCACGCCGTTCTAGTCAGAAACACCACAGCAAGCACACGCCATGTATCTTCACCCTCAGGGTTTTGGGAGACATTTCCTGAGCCGTTTCTTCCGCTTTTTTCTTCCTTCCAGCTCTTCCTTCCCTTCAACCTATGCATGGCAAGGAAGCAGCACACCGAATTCAGCACAAGGACGCAGGAAAGAGAAAGCTCTAGCGAGCGATGGCGCTATAGAAAAAGGAAGAAGAAGAAGCAGAAATGGATGATCACGAGGCAGAGACCGAGAGAGATAGCGCCATCGCCATCGCCTCTTATTTATTTTTTGTTCAACCCAAAATCTAGTTATGGCAGCCACCATTGATGATTGCCACGAGTTAGCAAAGTCGCACGTGGCAAAGCATCCGCTAGATATCATTTTTCATTTTAATGGACATCAGATATTTTCTCCAGTAAGTGGCTTAGTGAAAATATCAGCTAGTTGTTCTTCTGTGCTACAATGAACAACATGAATTTCACGACTCAGCAGCCTCTCACGTATGAAGTGATATTGAATCTCAATGCGTTTAGTTCTCGCATGGAACACTGGATTCTTTGCTAGCTGAATGCCACTCTGACTGTCGCTATGTAAAGTCGTGGGATTTTTCTGCTTCATGCCAATTTCTTCCAAGATTTGTCTCAACCATATAGCTTCTTGTGCAGCACTACACATTGCCTTATACTCTGCTTCTGTGGTGGAAAGAGCAATTGTACTTTGCTTCTTACTAGACCAGGAAAAGCAATTACCACAAAACTGGAATATATATCCTGTGGTGGATCTACGATCATCATAGTCACCTCCCCAATCCACATCCACATAGCCACACAACTCAGGTAAACTATCATGCTTCCTGTAAATCAAGCCATACTTTGAAGTGCCTTTCACATAACGCAAAATGCGTTTAGCTGCTTTCCAATGCGTTTCCGTAGGTGCTGCCATAAACTGACTTACAATGCCAACAGCATAGCATATATCTGGTCTAGTTGTGGTAAGGTAAATCAAGCTCCCTACTAACTGTCTATATAGCGTAGCATCAAATGACTGTGATTCATCAAGCTTAGAAAGCTTTTTACCTGGTTCAATAGGAGTGTTTACTAGTTTGCAATCCTGCAACCTAAACCTGTGCAGCAACTCTTTGACATACTTCACCTTTGTTAAACCCACTTCATGTCCTTTTTGCCACACTTCTACTCCAAGGCAGTAATGCATCAGGCTGAGATCTGTCATCTCAAATTGTTCCATGAGGTCTTTCTTGATCATGTCTATCATCTCTTGATTATTTCCCGTAATAATCAAGTCATCAACATAAAGAGCAATCAAAGCAATCATACCATCAAAGCATAAGACATATAGATTTGGATCAAAATGTGTTCTCACCATCCCCTTTGAACGAAAGTAGGCATCAATCCTGCTATACCACGCACGTGGTGCTTGTTTAAGACCATAAAGCGCTTTCTTCAAGCGACATACTTTATTTTCCTGTCCTTTCGTTACAAAGCCTTCAGGTTGATCCATGAACACTTCTTCTTCTAACTCACCATTTAGAAAAGCAGATTTCACATCCATCTGATGCAAAGGCCAACCAAAATGTGAAGCTAAAGCAATAAGTAGACGTAGAGTATTCCACTTACACACCGGCGCAAAGGTCTCCTCATAGTCAATGCCTGTATTTTGTGCATACCCTTTGATTACCAATCTTGCTTTGTGCTTTTCTATGCTTCCATCTGTATGGTACTTAGTTCTGTATACCCATTTGCAACCAATGGGTTTCTTGCCAACTGGTGGTTCTACTAAGTCCCATGTGCTATGCTTAGCAATTGACTCCATCTCCTCTCCCATGGCCTTGATCCAAATGTCATCATCCTTCGCTTCACCATAAGTCGAAGGTTCTTTTCTTTGAATAATGCTAGATAACAGAGCATAATTTGCTTCATACCTTTCAGGTAGTATCTTCTCTCTTGTTGATCTTCGTAGCTCTCCATGGTTAGATGATCCTGGAAAGTCATCTATGTCGCGGCTCTCCATCAATCTCTCAAACCACTTAGGGAGCTTTCTGTCAGGTGATCGGCTTCCTAGTAAAAATGTATCCCACGGTACATCCTTCTCCTTGCGTTTGTCACCTACAATTTCAATCCTTCTTGCACCAAAAGGTTTGTCCCTACCTCTCCAACCTGTTTCTTGAGGTTGAGTAGTAGTATCTTGAGATGTATCCTCATGTTCATCACTCGGAAGGTCAATGAATGGATCATCATCAGGTGGTATCCTCACTATACCATTTTTCCTACTGGATGTGTCTATCTTCTCAGCATCTTCGTCTTCATACATCTTGGATTCATCAAAGATAACATCTCGGCTTATACGGATTTTGTTTTCGACTGGATCAAAACATCTATAGCCCTTCACGCGATCATCATATCCTAGGAATATGCACTTGATAGCTTTTACATCAAGTTTACGTCTCTCTTCCTTAGGAATATGTACAAAGGCCTTACATCCAAAGATTCGCAAGTGGTTCGCCTTTGGCTTCTTCTTTGTAAATGCTTCCTCAGGTGTTATTTTTGGTATGGCAGTGGTAGGACTTCTATTTTGAAGATAGACTGCCGTGCTACATGCCTCTGACCAAAAATCTTTTGGTAATTTCATCTCAACTAGCATAGATCTGGCACTTTCCACAATCGTATAATTTTTGCGCTCAGCTACACCATTGAGAGCAGGAGTACGAGCTTGCGTAAACTGTCTTTTAATCCCACATTGATCACAAAGATCATTGAAATCATTAGACTTATACTCACCTCCACTATCTGATCTTAGGACTTTGATCTTCTTACCTGTCTGATTTTCGACCAAGTTTTTGAAGTTCTTGAAGTTATCAAAAGCATCTGATTTCTTCTTCAAGAAGTAGATCCACGTCTTACGTGACATATCATCAATAAAGGTCATGAAATAGAAGGCTTTTCCTAAGGACATGGTCCTCATGGGCCCGCATAAATCTGTGTGGATTAAATCCAGGATGTTCTTTGCTCTTGCAACACCTCCTTTATTGAACTTCTCTCGATGCTGCTTCCCATATATACAAGATTCGCACATCGATTTCAAGTGATCTTCTATGGTAGGCAGTCCTGTTACCATCTCCAATTTTCTCATCAAACTGAGGCTTTCCAAGTTCAAGTGACCAAGCCTCTTGTGCCACAACTCAGTTTGCGAAGGAACGGATGATATAAGTCCATGTTGCCCCTTGACTGTAGCATTCAACCTGTACAATTTTGTATTGCGCTCTCTTACTCCATTCGCAATAACTTTGAACTTTTGGTTCGCATCCTTCACAAAGCAACAATCATGGGCGAATTCTACTTTCAACTTTTGATCAGTAATGACTCCAACAGAAAGTAGATTTTTTTTCAAACCTGGTACGTAAAGTACCTCCCTGATCATCCTACTTTTGTCATCAGGCAGTTGGATTGAAACTGTGCCTATCCCCTTGATCATGCACACCTCACCATTTGCTTGTGAAACAGATTTTCCATTATCCAACACCTTCAAACTACTGAACCAATTCTTGTTACCTGTCATGTGTCTTGTGGCTCCTGAGTCAATATACCATGCTTGATCATCTTGATTAGATGACAATGCAGATATGAAGATGCTAGAGTCTTCAATCTCACCTTCATCGACAAGGTTACCTGCTTGTTTTGGTTTCCCCTTGCCTTGTTCCGCCAGGAATTTGCGACATTCACTCTTCCAATGGCCCTTTTTACCACAATGGAAGCACTTGCCTTTCTTCTTAGTTTTGCTAGAAGATCCCTCATCCTCCTGAGACTTGGCAAATTGCTGCTTAGTCTTCTTCTTGCCCTTGCCCTTGCCTTGTTTTTGGCGTGTTGCAAGTGCCTGATCATCAGTATTTTGACGTCTAGCTTTCACCAGTTCTCGTCGTTGCTCTTCCTGCATCAAGATTCATGTGAGCTCGTCAAAGGTTGGCAATCTTTCTCTTGATGCTATTCCGCTCACAAACATCTGATAGGGTTCTGCAATGCCGCATAATGCATTATGCACCAGCTCCACATCACGTATGCGCTCTCCAATAGAATGCAGTTCATCTCTCATTGTCTTGATTCTGGTCATGTACGTCTGAATGTGCTCTCCTTGTTCCATGCGGGCACTATTCAACTTTGACTTTAGAAACATGATTCTTGACGGATTTGACGTCTCGAACTGCTCCTTTAGCACATCCCATGCCTGTCTAGGTGTAATAGCATCACAAATGTGGGTAATGATGTGATCCTTCACTGACAAGTTAATGAAGGTCAAAGCTTTCCTCATCTTTTTGTAGAACACTTTGATGTCTGCTTCATTTGGCGGCCTTCTCTCATCACCTGTGACGACTTCCCACACATCTTTCTCCATCAGTATGTTTTTCATTTTGAATTTCCACACTGCATAGTTGGAAATCCCGTCCAATTTGCTACTTTCACTCAAAATGGACTCTCCCATGTTTGCCATCACAAAACTGCTTAAAACTTTTGCCTTAGGCTAAGAACAGTATGTCGAGGCCAACAGTGATGTCAGAAGCTGAAAATAATGACCTGCACTTTTTTTCTTACCAGGCCACTCGCCGCTTTTCCACCAATTTGAAAGGCGTCGCCTTCCGAAATCTCTGACATAAACCTTAGAATCTCTCCATGGCTGATTGATAGTGTGATTAGCTTCCTTCCTGTCCTTACGGCATCCAAAACGGTGCACAAACAGCGAAGAAATCACCAGTTATGTATAGAAATCGCAACCCCAAGTCCGGTTTCAATTTTCAGCTGGCTTCGAAATTGTCAATTTTTCACCAAATTTTTCCTTGTCTGATGCTATGCACAGGCTAATAATCCCTCTGCTGAGCTTAGCAAGCCTCTATAAATTAGAAACCGTGCACCAGTGCTTCTCTTTTTGTCTTCAACCCGCCGTAAAACCCCGAACTCTCAGAAGACAGTTCTCCCGAAGCTCTCTTCAACGGCGACACTGTACTGTGTACACTCCCTGTACGGCTCTGATACCAACATTGAATTTGCTTTGCACAGGAACACAGATCATGCTACATAGTAACACAGACAGAAAACACTCTCCTCAGCAAGCTCACATAGCAACTGTATTTCTCATAAGTGAAATTACACTATACATATAGTTGTTCACTCAGGCAACCCATGCATGACCCAGGTTGCCATTGGCGGGACGTGTGTCCTGTCGACTTGCCTCGTGGCGAGGCCAACTGATCCTTATCCACTGATAGGACGCACAATACAGTAACACAGTGATTCTAACTTTAATTCTAACTCACACATCTTATGACGTGTGGAGCTATTGCATGGGTTAAGATAGCTATTGGCATGGAGTAGAGTATCAATAGTAATGACTTGCATGTATGGGATTATTGTATGACGACATGGGCACATGCACAAGTAAAGCAAGGACTATTTCCTCTAGGAGAAACTTGCCCTACTCCCATTCCTATTGTGAGATTCATTGTCAAGTTCATCTCTCTACAGTTGTATCATATCCTTTGGCACAGGAGAAATGCTATTGGAGATTGATCATTAGCATCTGCATGGTTAAGTGGTTTGGCTCCACTGTCATTCCTTTGTGTGTGTCTTGTAAGGAAGATCTTAAAGGTGCTTCTCCTTACAGTGGTATCAGAGCAAGGCTTACGAAGATCGAAGGGATTGGGGCTGTGAAGCTTTTCGTCAACTCTATGGTCTAATTTTCTCTTCCTAGTGGAGAACAAGCTTCCAAGTGGGTGTTCTCTCAGTATTTCCACTTGCATGTTGCTAAGATCTATCAAATATTGGCTTTCTCCATAACAATGTGGGTAATTGTCGATTTTAGCCAGTTTATGACAGTTTTTCAGGGTTTGCTTGTATTTCTCAAAACTTATGGTAGATCTGAATTTCCAGCAAGTGTACCTTCAGTTAAAATTCATTAATTATTGAATTAATGATTGCATGCCTGAAAAATTTTTAAGATTTGCAGTTCTAGACTATGATTTTGGTCAAACATTGCTTGTTTTTTTGGGATTTTTGACTAGAAATGGATAGTAAGAACCATAAAACAGAAAAATTAGAACAATTAATGGCTGTAGATAAGTGATTTGAGATGCATGTGAGTGGTATGTGGATGCATGAGGTAGAAATCGGCTTTATGTAATGGAAAAAACCAGCAATATTGCTAAAACTGGTGATTTTGCAAAAAAGATTCATAGATTTAATAAATCACCTTGTAGACCTTTCATGAGAGTAGATCAACATCTTTTGAACATGTCCAAGAAGTTAGAGCCAAAAATTCAAAGATTACAGGGTGTAGGAGGCCCAAAAAGGGCTAAAAAAAATTTCCATGCTTCTTGGGGGATTTATTGCTACAAATCCACAAGGGGATCATGGATGAACTCAACCAACTCATTTTGTATCCATCTTGGCCTTCCCAACAAGCTATCAGACCTTAGAATTGGTTGTTGGAGGCTTGTGCTCTATCTTCATGAGTTTTGTAGCAAGTGCGCTCTCCCACAAGATGAAAATTTCTCGATCTCAGCATATACTACATCTCTGGAGCTGTTTGAAGGTTTCATGAAAGTCTAATGGACTATTAAAGACTATTGGTAAAGCCTCTTGGAGTACTTGCATGGTGTTTTGGTGTTTTTGAACACATGTCTCTAGAAAAAGTGCACTCTCCTACTAGTTTTCGCACTCTATAAACTCGCACATGTGAAGTTGAGTTGGCAAGGTGACATGGCAGTCATCTCAAAAACTTTTCCTCCCTCTATATTGTGCTTGTCGTTGCTGACTTCCTCATAGCAGATGCACTGGTCCATGGTAGCTCGAATATACCTCATGACTCTTATGAGAGCCTTCCAATGGGTAATGCAGAATTAGCCATATATTGGCTGAGCGAGCTTACTGCAAAAGAGATGTCAGGTCTTGTACAGACCATTGCGTACATGAGAGATCCAAGTATCGATCGATAAGGATACTCTCTCATCTGCTCCTCTTCCCGCTTGGTCTGGGGACATTGGTCCTTTGAAAAATGCAGGCCTGGATCCATCGGTGAGTGAGCTAACTTATAGTTAATTAGATTGTATCTGTCAAGAACATTGTGGAGATACCTTTGTTGAGTGATATAGATCAGTCATCTCACTCTGTCTCTATGGATCTGAATGCCCAGATTGAAGAGAGCTTCGCCCAGATTAGTCATGTCGAACTCAGAAAACAACATCTGTTTAGAATCCTTGACCAAATTGGTGTTGTTGCTAAAAAGCAACGTATCATCCACATATAAGGTGATGATAATGAAGGATTGATGCACCAACTTGGAATAGATGTTGCAATCAGTAGTGCTTGGTTGGAAACCTTGTTCGACGAGGAATGTGTTGATCCTCTGAAACCAAGCTCTGGCAGACTGTTTCAAGCCGTAAAGTGCCTTATGGAGTTTACAAACATGATTCTTCATACCTTCCAGAACACTTTGGGCTGGATCATGTAGATGTCTTCTTGTATAATTCCATTCAGATAAGCTATTTGCACATCAAGTTGATGCACTTCAAGGGAAGTTCGGAATATTGGGCGGTATGTTCATGCTTCGGGTGATTAAGATGTTCAGAATTCTTAAATTTCTTTTCACGATTATCAAAATCGTCATCAGAACCTTCTTCTTCTTCATAGATAGCATCATTCATTATGTCCTTAAGTTGATCATAAAGGTCAACTGGTTTTAGTTCACGGCAGATGTTTTTAGGCAGTCCAACCAAGAACAATTTGATGGCCATACGTTCAGTGATATTTTTGTCAACACCTACTTTGAGACGTTTAAAACGCTCAATGTAGTTTCGAACCGACTCTTCGCGATGCATCTTGATATGGGTGATTTGGATGAATGGGCTCTGAGTCAGTTTGGATGGTTTGAAACGCTTTTTGAGAGCGTCCTTGAGGGTAGTCCAGGAAGTAAAAACACGAGCTTCAAGGTTGAGATACCACTCTTTGGCTGTTCAATAAAGTACCATCGGGAATAGTCGGAGCTTTTCGGTTTTAAAAGTATCTCCATAGAAACGGCATGCAATATCAAAGTCTTGGAGAAATCTAATTGAGTCAGATTCTCCATCGTACTTTGGGGCATCGATACGTGAAATTCTACGTTCTAGTCGTGGAGGAGCCAGATTGGAAGATCCAGCACAATCTCGAGACATGATGCAGTATGAGAAGCTAGTAATAGTACAGATGATCAGAGCAGTACTGTACTTGGCCAAAAAGTAAAAAAGAGTATTTGTCTTGCAAAATGGAAGATTTTGGACAAAAATTGGAATAGAATTCGTGGATAGTACTAGAAATCGTGGACAATCAGATGAATCCAACTGCAGTACTCACGAATTCTGACTGGGGGTGCTTTTTGTCAAAATACTGATTTTTATGTTTTTTGGAAGAAAAAAATTTGGGATAGAATTCGCAGAGGGTACAGAGAAATCATTCTCTCTGTGGGCAATTTCTTGGTATGACTGGCGATTTCTGATACAAAGGTTTCATTGACAGACAAGGGAAATAGTGAAAAAGGTATTTTTTTTCGACATAAAACAGGCTAAATCTTTGAGATAGAATTCGCGGAGCTGTTGGAGGACTGATCTTTGATAGATTTAGCCTCAGTGAAGTCGGCGAATTCTAAGACCAAGATTTGGTTGGAAAACAATGGATTTTGACAATATATCAGGGAGTTTTCAGAGAATCTGAACAGGGTCAAAATTTGTAGAGGTGATAAAATGGAAAATCAGTGTCTGTTATGGCTGCAGATAGACCGACGAATTCTGAAATACTTGTTTGGTCGGAAAAAAAAAAAGGCACTTGGGTCACTTCTTTCAAAGAAAGTACCCAAGTTGACACTTTTGTTGTTTTCCCTCGGCTTGATAGGTTGCTCCGCAGTGTTGGAACTTAAGCCTACAGTTGCCTCCTTGGTGAGTGACTAATTTCTATTTCATGATTCTTCCTGCATGTTTATTGATCATTGATCTAGGGTCAGGTGAAACCAACTTTGGTTCTACGTCTACTCATATGATACCTGCAAGAATCACAAACTTAGATAGCCAATTTATTTGAAGAACGTCTACAACGGACTTCCAGTTGATCTCCAGCAAAGGGTAACCAATCTTGTCATAATTTCAAAGTTCAGATGTCAAGTTTAATAGCTTGAAGTCATTGAAGACTTGGCCATCTTCAAGGACTTCCACAAAAATTGCATTTAGAACAAGTCTGCAGAAATACATTACTTTTGTTGGAGAAAGAGGGTGTGTGAGTGTGAGAAACTAAAATAGCTCAAAAAGAAACGAACATGAAAATAAGCGAACTCAAAACTCGAATGAGAAACAAACTCGAACGGAAAATGTTCGTGCGCAGCGGAATGAGCTATATTACTCTTTCCCTAAGCATGACTACGCCTATCAGAAACGAACAGAACGTTAGTGATAGAAATCACGGTCGATCTGATTACGTAGCCAAACATTAAGCAACAAAACATCAGAAGGATAATTTGTTGCGAACAACTAGACAAATTATTAGCTGCGAATGATTCGCGAAGAGCTAGACTGACCTCGACTGATAATCAATCGCAAAAGGCAAGACTAAATATTAGTCGCAATAGCTAGACTAATAATAATTCGCTAAGAACTGATTACCAGATTGAGTAATAAGAGAGTCAGACGGAATGTAGAAAAGCATAGTAGTATTGACACAAATCTGAACATAGAACAAAACAAAGTTGTTATCAGATTAAGTATAGCAAAATATACATGTCAATAATGTTGTGGAGCTGATAGAGATCTTTGGGATGTAGTAGAAGGTGCAGAGTTGAAACCAGAAGATGGTGATCAAGCAAAGGCTTGGAGGATCAAAGATCAGAAGGACCTAGCATGTATCAAACTCAATCTGGCCGACTCCCAAATATCTCACGTTACCACGTGCAAAACCTCTAAGGAAGCACTGGACTTGTTATCAAGTCTTTATGAAACTCACGATGTAACCACAAGATTACATCTTAGAAGGAAGTTCTTTACTCTTAGAATGTCTGATTCTACTGCAATCACTTCTCACATCAATAGCTTCAAAATCAATTATCAGCTGTAGGATGTTCTATTCAAGATGATGATGCCGTTATGACCTTGCTTTCTTCTCACGGAGCTTACAGCAGAGACGAATTTATCTACCTCGGAGACTCTAGCACCATACGTGTGGAAGGCAAAGGAGCAATGAAGATCAACTTCAACAACTATCTGTCCATTTGTGTTTCTAATGTCCTTCATGTTCCTCAGTTATCAAAGAGCCTATTATCAGTGTCTAAGATAACTCATGAGGGCTACACTGTTACTTTCCCATTTGAGCAGTGTACAATACTCAAGGAAGATACTACTCTGACTAAATGCACTAGAGTCGGATTAATATTGCACTCTAATTAATATCGGACTAAAATTGCACTCTGATTAAAATTGCACTCTGATTAATATCAACAATGAGTACAATTGCTTGAAGTAATAACTTCAGCTTGTTGAGAGTAATAACGCTTGCTACTAAACAACTCAAAAAATCAGAAAAAGTTTTTTGATGAAGATTATTTCTTAACTAACTTCCTATCCATAGTTTATTTGTCTATTACAAAATATCTTCTACTTGCTATATATCTGATTAGCATTAAATGCTATCTGTCTCATTTATTACAACCGCCTTTGAATGTACAAAGTAAGCGGACTGTTTACGCAGATCGGATTTCTAACCGACGGTATTAGAATTTACAATATATCAAAAATATACAATGTCTCAAAAATTTACACTGACTCAAAAACTTACGGATTTTTTGAGTCAATCTAGTATCGAAATATTCTACAAAATTTGATCATAAATTTTTCGATCTTTTGCTCAAAAATTCGAGCCTTTTTTTTCTTGTTTTTTGTACAGCTTTCAGGATGCTCATTTATGAATGGATTTGAGGCTGAGCATCGAATTCCAACATAAAGACCAAGAATAACGCAAGTCTTGTTGGAACGGGTTCTATGCCGATCTACATGTAAGTTTGCCAGTAGTTGAGCGTGGCACTTAACTCCATCCGAAGATTAGGTCCGGTCGTTCCCGCGTTCCCACAGGGTGGTATCAGAGCGTCAGCTCAATAAACCAAGAGATTGTTCTATTTGAATTACTATCAATATGTCTCTTACTGGTAACTCTTCATGTTTCTCATCTAACGAAGTTAGAATTATTGACAAGTTCAACGGATCTAACTTCTATATATGGAAGTTAAAACTCCGATGACGTTGATAGGTAGAGATCTTTGGGATGTTGTAGATAGGTCTGACGCTGATCATCAATTAGCAAAGGCATGGAAGATCAAGGATCAGAAGGCCCTAGCATCGATCACGCTGAGTCTGGCCGACTCCCAAATACCTCACATTACCACATGCAAGTCCTCTAAGGAAGCACTAGACTTGTTATCAAATTTGTATGAGACTCAAGATGTAACCACAAGGTTGCACCTTAGAAGGAAATCCTTCACACTCAAAATGTCTGATTCTACAGACATCACTTTTCACATCAATAGTTTTGAATTTTTATTAGATCAATTGTCAACTGTAGGATGCGTTATTCAAGATGATGATGCTGTTATGACCTTGCTTTCTTCTCTACCAAAGTCCTATGAGCACTTTGTTGTGATGATCTCCACTCAACCTGACCCGACTCTTGAAAAGGTCATCGATCATCTTTTTCAAAAAAAAATGTGGAGAAAGACCAGTGATCTGTCTGTTAAAGACAAGTCCTTGGCCCTGTATAACACCAAGAAGAAGCATAATTTCAAGGGCAAGAATCAAGTGCAACAACAGTAGTAGTAGAAGCCTCAAACTCAATCAGAGAGCAGTGAACCGAGAAATAAGCTCTTTTGTAGATATTGTAAGAGGGCGAACCACGGCATCAAGGAGTGTCGCATCCGAATCTACAACGAGGCAAAGAAGCAGCAACAACAACAACCGAACTCTACCAATGTGGTGAAGTTTAAGGAGCACACCTCTGATTATGACACCTCGAAGAGAATGGTTTACTAAGTACATAACTTATACCAAAGATCAGTTAATCTACCTCGAAGACTCTAGCACCATCTGTTAGCAACTATGCAAACACAGTGAAACAAAATAAAAAAGAGAAATAAAACTCCGTGGCATGTGTTTTGTAAGTCCATGAGTAGAAGCTTAAAATAATCAAATAACTTAAACTTAGGATTAGAACTTAGACTTAAGAAACTTAAGCTTAGAAATGTTTGTCTTAAGTTATCTTAAATTTCAAAGCTAGAAACTTTTAAAGTTCTAAGTCCTAAGTTAGAAGTTCTAGAATGGCTAGTTTTAAACTAATCCCATGAGTTAGTGTATACTTATGGAAGACCCTCCTTGCTATAAAAGGAGAGGTATTTGTCATGTACACAACACTTTTCAGATTATGCTAAATTGCTCTCTAGACTTGAGATTATCTTGTCATTTCACTTGTGTTCCTTTGGAAAGGTGCATAGCTTGAGGGAAGGTGCTCGGGCCTCCTCTTGTCTCCTTTTCATTGGTTTATTGTGGCATGCTTTATTTGTTAACTGCTTAGTTAGCTGCAATTTGTTATTTCCATCTGCCTTCTGGGTGTTAAAATAGAATCTAGTTTAGTGATCTTGGCTAGTTGGGTAAGCCTTAGTCAAAAATCACTATGCAACTAATTTCCACAAGCACAATACACCAAAGTTGCTTATGTATTAGATTTATCACAGGCTAGGTTATGTCATCTCAATAGAAGATAGTATATTGATTTTTTACGATGGCATCCTCATCTCAAGGGAAAAGAGGCCTATGGACTCGGAACTTTTTGTATGGTGTTGGTGTTTACAAGCAGGATGACTATTTTAGCTCAAGTTATTTTGCCCAAAAGTTTGATACAATAAGATTTGTGATGCAGCACAAATTTTGCTTTTTTGGTTGTTTACCAAAACTTGTCAAAATATTGCTAATCATGGGCTCTTGGTAGATCATATAGAGTCTGTGCAATTTATAGATTTGGTTTGTGCTCAGCTAGAAGGTAAGTAGAAACATTTAAGAAAATTCATGGAGTTTGATAATAGTCTAAAGCAAGTCACAGATAGTCACAAGCATAGGGTTAGCTTTCATGTTCTTCATATTTGCACTTATTCCTAATGAGACAAAATCATCAAAAACATCTTAGTTTGAAACTTATTCATGTGAATGTTCTTTTCATCCAAAGTAAGACACTCGAGATGAAGTGATGGATGAGGATGACGAACCAAAGATAGGTTCATCATTTGACTCTACCGATCATAAGCAATTGTCATATCCTCTACTTCATAAGTAGAAGAATACAATAAGTCTAAGGCATTGCTCTATATTCATGTTTATTAGATAAATAATGAGCCTTACCTCTCTTCAAATAATACTAGAGATATTGTGGCTCTTAGAGAAGATGAAATAGTATTTGTCTTGTCAAACAAAATACCATAGTTCTTTGATATTATATATGAATATGATTGTCTTAAGGATGAGATTGACTATAAAGCTATAGACAATTGGATGTCTAGTAGTCAAGCCCTAGAAGTTGCAATGATGAGAAAATGCGCTTATGAAGCAAATACACCAAGTGAGGAGGAATTCTTTGAGCTCTAGAAAAGATGTATATGTTTTTCAAGCCACCAAAAAATTGTATTGTTGGGCATGATTTACTTGAGAACGGATGTTAGAATTTGATTAGTGTGACATGGTAAGAGATTTTTAATGTACTTTTATATACACAAGTTTGATAAAATCAATTTTGTGATACATTATGCATATTTCTAACTTTTTAGTTTCTTGCAGAACTCTTTCACAGTTGACAATTATCAGAGGTACTAAGTTCAAGTGGATGATGTCTTCATGAATATAGAATTTGAGACTTTATCAATTGTACCTCAATCTTAGGTATTCAAGAGATTATTTTAGAATTAAAGTGGAAGTGATTAGTAGGCGATCTGATTTACTATAAACGTGTCTCAAAAATCATGTTCTTTAGTTTCATTAATCTCAAAATAGCAAGTTTGGTGGGTGCCTTATGCTTCTTATAGCCCTTGAAGAGAGTAGTTAATATATCTAACCCAATCTGAAATTGGTTGAGGATTGTTTAAGTTATAAGAAATTGAGGTAGGGCCACTCTTTTTTTCAAGGAAAAAAAAAGTTTCTTTTTGGATTTGGATTGTGTGCTCTAGTTGAGTATGTATTGGAATTGGTAAATTGCCATGCTAGCTTGGATTATTGGCTTAATTTTGATTTGCTTAATAGTTTGCATTGTTTGATTTAATATAGTCCTTCGAATGGTTGAGGATAAAAAATGGGTATAGATCCTTCACTTGGAGGTATGGCATGTTGCTGTGTTTTGCTAGGTGCAATGGTAGGGGCTTGGCATTGGGTTTGTACACAAGTCAAGACCCAGGCTCAACTGGAAAAGTTTCTACTTGCATGGAACAGATAGGAGCAGCCTACTTTTCTAAGAGGGGTCTACTTGCATTAATTACAAATGTCTAGAAATACTAGTTTCTACATGGTCATTCCATCTATCAAGATTCACCATGAGGCTCACACAGTTTCTACTTTTCATTCTTAACTAGCATTCCTCAACTCTCAGTCTTCGTTCACCTCATCTTCTCAGAGACCTCCTCAATCTAAGGTGAGAGCTGCTCTTGGGTAGCTCTGGCCAAGTATCTTGGGAATTCGCCAGAATCAACCAACATCATCCCACCTCTAATGTGTTGCAGGACCCACTGCAACCCATATTGGATGATATCGCTCTGCTTCCGCATTGGCATCTTCGATCATCACTTGGAAAAGTGTGGATCCTTGTTCGCTTGCATAAAACCAAGTGCTTATTGTTGTCGGTTTGTACCACAAAAACTATTTTCGCAAATTGTCGCAATTTAACCAAAATGTCCTATGCCGCAAATGGTTGCTTTCTTCATAATTGGAGAGCTCCTAGTTGCTTTACAACCTTGCATGCTTGAGTGCTTCCTTTTTGTCTTTTTCTTTATTTTTTTGCATCTGCCATGGATGGTCTCACTTTTAGTTTCTTGGCAGATTCCGACTTCTAGGAGGTCTGTATCCTCCATTTTCTTCTGGGTGTTTCCTCAGTTCTTCTCTCAGTTGAAGTTCCAGTCTTGTCGATGCTCTTTCCTTGATGAGAAGAGGAGAATCTTCGATTGACAGGTTGCACAAACCTTGGGTTATCAGTCTTCAAGGGAATGGACTTATCATCAAATTAGTGGTAGAAATAGATTTGGGTGGATGGGTTAGATAGGGACTTGGTGGAAGGATGAAGGAACTAATAGTACTACAGTTGCAGCCTTGGACCCTTGCAATGTCGAGCTTTGACCACCATTGGCTTCAGGGACTCAGTTTGTCTTGCAGGATCACTGTTGTCTTTTATTTTTTTCTTTTATGTAGCTCTTTCCTTTGATCCGTTACTTTGGAATCTCTTCGGGCTTCATAGGAGGAGATTCGACTATCATTGCTCCAGAGAGTTTCTTTTGACCAAGATCGATCTGACTCATCTGTTACTTAAGTTTCATCCTTTCCTCCTCATTTTCTTGGCTCTTTCTCTTTATTTTTTCTAGTTGCTTCGTCTGCTTTCTTAATCTTCTTATTTTTGGCTTACCATCCATTGTAGGTGGTAGTTGGTCTCCGCAAAACACTTGCAATGTCTTAGCTGCTTCGGTAAGACTATCAAGGTCTAAAAACTGGAGATTTCATATGGGTAACAAGATGATGGAAAATAGAGAAATGGAAGGAAGGGTGGTGGTGGTGACATCAATGGTGTGGATGATAGAATAGGCATGGGAGTGGAAGAAGAAGTCTAATTTTTCAATACTTGTACTTCCAATGTACTGAAGGATCTTTGTCATGACTGGGGTACTTCTTTTGATTGAGTCCCTTTGGATTGCCCATTTGTCTTCTTAGCCTTGTCTTTTTCGTCTTTGGTTTTGTGACCTTGGCTGGTGGTGTGTTGCTAGCAACGTGGCTGTTCTAGTGGATGCCTACAAATCCACTCTCTCCCCCCCAAAAGATCTGTGGATGGGGATGTTGTTACTTGTAACCTGCATGCTCAAGGTTGGATCGTTGTTTGAAACACGCAATTGAAAAACGTTGAACATGCGACTGGACTGAAGATTCAACAAAAATTAACTAAATTTGTCTCAATCTTGTTGTAGTTGACTCTAAAGTTAATATGGCAATGAGATGCAAGAATCAACTCTGAAGTGACATGGATTTTAGAGATTTGAAAGATGCACAAAAATCCTAATCTCTCTACAAGGTGATCTGGAGAGAGATAGATGAATAAGAAATTTGTTCTCGAGATACTCTACAATGATGACTCATGTGCAGTAGTTATTTTGCATGCAAAAATCAATCTCACAAAAAGGATAATGAAAAACATGAAAAGATATTGACGTTACAGAGAGTTGATAATTGTATGGCACTTGTCGAACAAAAATTTTATTTATTCACATTTATATGGCATCTTGATAATGGCAATTTGCCATTGGTCTTTAGAGTAATGGAAAAAACTCTGAGATGCCCTTGTCAAAACAAGGCAGGATTGGTGACACTAAATCTACCATCATTGATAGCAGATATTGTAAAATATGGCTTGAAAGGCATAGAAGGAGAAGATATTATTCCCATTAGTATTCTTCGAATGATGAGATTCATAAAATTAGATTTCTGATTCTCAGATTCGTTTTGATATATCCAGTTGTTGGAAATCTCATCAGAAAGTGGAAAGACATATAGATTTGAGGTTGCAGGAGCACAGAGAAAATTTCAATTCGCTGGAGAAGTTGCTTTTGTCTGGGAATAGAGGTAGATTATGGAATATTTGTTTTCTCATTGTCTTGCAATAACTTATTTCATATAACGTCTATGTTTGACTATCAATCTGGTAAGGTTGTGGTAATGTGGAAGTTTCCAAGGAACTTTTCGAGTGAGTGGTAGGTTTAGCGGTTGGTGCTATGGTGCTTGAAGAAACAAAGCATTTCTATTTACAAAGCTTTGCTAGCTTTCAGCCCTCTACCTGACGAAAAATGTTCGCGAACACGAATGTCAAGAGACACAAAGCACGAAAGATTCGCGAACGATAATCTTTTGCGGTCCAGCAGGAGAAAGTCAGACGATGACGACGAACCAAATGACGCGACATGAAAATCGTCGCGAAACCCTTTCTGCCCTCACGCTCCATGAAGTACCAGCAAGTTCATGCAAGTACCCAGAAGTACAGATATCTGATCTGATGGCGTGATGTCAGCAGATACACTCTAGGTCGTGGCTAATCTGCCACTCTTGTAATTTTCTGATTAGTTGTAGATGCTTAATTACTCTAATCTTGAAGTTACATAGAGCGACTATATACTTACTGGATGATATTTGACATACACACAGAGAATGATGAAGTAGTTTGATGGTAGTAAGCAATCAAGATGAAAATAAAGACAAGAAGTCCGCCTGCATGCGAGACGAGTTCTGTACGTAGGATCCATAGAGATCCACAAGTCCACTAGTAAGCGAGACATCCACTCGTGAGAGAACTGTATTTTCTCTCACGCCAACGCACTGCGTGGATCTGCATGTAGTGCCTGAACAATCAGAGAAAATCAATAGATGATCTTGTAGCCATTGTGCACATGTCTCTTTTATGATGTATGATCTTGAATGCAAATGTGTATGTTGTTATTCGTGTGTCTGATTCTCCCATTTATTTGATTCCGCACATTGGTTGAAATTGTTGAATGCTACATTAATTTGTAAACGTAGATCAGCAGTGCCTGACTACATTTTGGAGGACTGTAGGAGTGATTCAGCTGATAGTGTCCAGCGACCACACCTGAACTCCATCAGAATTGCTTTGCATCGTTGTTGGTTCACTTTCGCGACTGCAATTTGGCCTTATCAATGGTATCAGAGCCAGGTTTGTCATAATCTGACGTAGCCAAGAATACTATCAGATCCAGGAGGCCAAGCATTCAAATGAACAACCATCAACAAGAGAATAGACTTCAAGAAGCAACGGCTTCAATCAGCATCATGCAGAGCAAGATCTGCACAATTCTTGATTCTTCAGGATCTAACTTTCTAGCCTGGAAAGTTAAGACATCACTGACACTCAAGGGCGAGGGTTTATTCCCCTGGGTGGATGGCAGAGAAGAAATGCCTACGACATCAGACAAGGAGCTACGCGAGTGGAGGGAGAAAAATGACAAGGCAGTAGTAGCCTTGCTATGTTCATCCATCGAGTCAAATCATGATGCTGGAAGATCAGCTGACGAATCTACAGTGGGATGGAAAAGACCTCACTTCTTTTGTGAGGAAGATAAAGGATCTGTTTCTATCACTACACAACTCTGGAGCAGAGAATGCAGTGTCAGCTGAGAAGCAGCTCACATACCTGTTCAGAGCCTTACCCAGATCATTCCAGACAATGAGAGCCCTGCTCGCGAAAGATCCTACCATGAACCTCGAAAAGGCAATTGTCGAGATTCGAGAGGAAGTCGAGGCTAGAGAATATCTTGATCACAAAGATGGTTCTGACCAGGCCCCCTGCGGCAACAAAGAAAAATCCAAGAGACAATTTAAGTCTAAGAGGGAGTCGAATCATAGGCAAGATCGTGATCAGCAAGCAGAGGGGACCAGGAAAGGCAACTGGAAGAGCAAAGGGAGGTCGAAGCATCAAGGTGCAGAAAAGAAGACTTGCATGAGATGCAGATGAGATGGACACACAATTGATACATGTTGGCTCAATCCCAAGATTGAGTGTATCCACTGCCACAAGAAGGGTCATGTAGCCGTGGATTGCCGCCTGAACCCAAGAAACAAATCAGCACAAAACAGATAGGAGAACAACAACAGTTCATCCTATGTCAAGGAGTCCGAGAGCTCAAAAATGAGTGAAGAAAGATTGAACAGAAACTGTTCGACTGCCTACATCTGTGAAGACGTGTGTGCAGCATCAACATGTGACACACATGAGGTGATCCTAGATTCAGGAGCCACCTCACACTTTGTGAATCAAGATGAATAATGTTTGATTTCAGAAGTGCGGATCCTTCAAGATTCATAGTTCTTGGAGATGGATCTAAACATCAAGTGAATAGTATTGGTTCACTGTGGCTCAACACCAATGGCAGAGACAGACGGCACGAAGACGTTCTGTTCGTGCCTACACTGCAGCAAGACTTGCTTTTTGTAGCAAGAATAGCAGATGCAGGGATGCGTTTGACATTTTTTGACGAAGCATGCAACGTGGTTGATGCCAGTACCAGTACTCTGATCGCTCAAGGCAGAAGGAAAGGTAATCTATATCATCTGAAGGTATGCCTACCTATAGATCAGGTGCATCAGACTCATGATGACCAGCCAGACACTTTGTGGCACAGAAGACTATGCCACATGAACTCAATGGCACTTTACCAAGCAAGCCATCATAGAGCAATTATAGGAGTGAGCATCTTTATCGTTGGGTCTTTGGAAGTCCAACTACAAAATCCATAGATATGCTTTCCTATTTCTTATCTGGGATATCTAACAGATGCAACAAACCACCAGCCTTATGGCGTTCAACCTTTGCTAGTTGAAAGGGTTTGTATTTAACAACATATGGCTCAACATATGGCTTGAGCTTTGGCCAATAAAATTCTCTCTTAACCAAGTCCAGAGTCCTGTGCATACCGGGATGTCCTGCACAGGGTATGTCATGACATTCAAACAAAATCTTATGTTTGAGCTCATCATCACCAGGTACGTAAACTTTCCCATTCCGAAATAGTAATCCATCTCGAATGGTGAATTGTTCCACAACCTTCATATCTTTCTTAGTTAGTTGAGTCCTCTGTATTTCTGACTCAACACTGTCCACATTTCTTTCAGCCTAAACAATGTTCCAAATGTGACCAAAATGGGAATCTGATTCATATTTTCCTCTCAGCGAAAGATATAGATCCGTAGAAATCTGGGTGAATGACAACTCATTCAGTTCACCGATCCGACTAAGAGCATCTGCAACTTGATTAGAGCTGCTTGTTATGTAAAGGATTTCATGATTGAATTCTTGCATCAATTCAACCCATCGTGCTTTTCTCCCCCGAAGATCATGTTGATTACAGAAATACTTAAGAGGCTGGTGATCCGTATACACTACAAACTTACTACCATACAAGTAGTGTCTCTAGGTTTTAAGTGCATGGATTACAGCAAACAATTCCTTTTTCTGTGTAGTATAACGCAACTAAGGACCAATGAATTTTTTGCTCTCAAACGCTAGTGGCCTATCCATTTGTAATGGAACCGCTCCAACTACAACATCACTTGCGTCTGTTCTCACGACATAAGGTAAATCTGGATTTGCAATTTGTAACATGGGAGCTCTAATACCACTATAAGGGAAACAATCATTGTTTTAAGTTTCTCAAAACATTGATTCAATTTCTCGTTCCAAACAACAGGCAGACTAGGTTGATTCCTCTTTTTCTTTTTATTAACAATTCCTTTTGTCAGATTATTAAGCGGTGTTGCTAACTTAGCATAATCCTCAATAAATCTCTTGAAGAAAAGTGTAAAACCTAAAAATGACTTTACTTGGCTCATTGTTCCCGGAATTGGCCACTCAATCACAATCTTAATTTTACCCTCGTCAATATTGATCCCATCTACTGTGATCTTATGACCGAGATAAAGCAACTCTTGCTTAAAGAAATCACACTTGGACTCTTTAGCGTTTTCATCAAGACGATTTTTAAGTGTTCTACGCGTTCCACCAAGGATTTACTGTAAACGAGAATGTTGTCTAAGAATACCACCACAAACTTCCCCAAATATGGACGAAATAAATCGTTCATCATTTGTTGGACCGTTGCTGGAGCATTCGTTAATCCAAATGGCAATACTAGGAATTCATAATGACCAAATCTAGAAAGAAATTTTGTCTTTTAGACATCTTCCGACTTAATTCTTATTTGATGGTACGTTGTCCTGAGATCTATCTTGATGAAATACCATGCTCCACTCAAACGATCTACAAGGTCATCCATCCTGGGTAATGGATATTTATTTTTGATAGTCACTTTATTAAGACCCTTGTAATCCACACACATCCAAAAACCTCCATCTTTCTTCGCTTTAAGAAGAACAGGAGCGCCCCATGGTGATTTACTAGGTTGTATATGTCCCATCCTCAGATAGTTTTCTAGTTGATTTGAAATCTCTGTCTCCTCTTTCTGAGAGAACCTATAAGGTTGTCTAGAGACAGGTTGACTTCCTGGAATTAACTCAATCTTGCCGTCTACTGATCTAGATGGTGGTAAACCATGAGGTAATTCAGATGCAAAAACATCCCTAAATTCATTTATGATCTGTTCTTTCACTGTTTGTTCATGATCTAAATGTACTGAGTTAAGAATTGTTGAGAATTCACAACCATTTAGGCCCATCAATGGTATCTCGATTCAGGTGCCTCTCATCACATGACACCATGCAAGGACCTCTTCTCTACACTCACAGCTACAGAATCAAAGTACATCTTCTTTGGTGACTCCAGTTCACATCAAGTCGAAGGCCAAGGCTCTATTCGACTACAATTCTCTGATGGCATCACTAGACAGCTTAATGGTGTACCTTATGTACCCATATTAACAAAGAACTTATTGTCTATTAGATACTTGAGGGCAGCCTTCGGGATTTGTAAGACATCTTCGACATTTGGAAGACACCTTCGGGATTTGTAGGACACTGTCTTTACCTGTAGGACACCTTCGGCTTTTTGTAGGGCAAGTGTCACATTTTTCGCCTGTCAGAAGACCCGTGTAAAAATACAGTGTCAGGTTTTTCGTCTTTTTTGCCTGTGTAAAACCCGTGTAAAACTGCAGTGTCGGGTTTTTCGCCTGTGTAGAAAACCGTATAAAACTACAGTGTCGCCTGTCAGAAAACTTAGTGTAAAAACACAGTGTCGGGTTTTTCGCATTTTTCGGTTGTGTAAAAAAATGTGAGTAAAAAACCAGATTGTAGCGACGGTTCAATTTTCTGCAGGTTACATTTGAGAGAGTAAAATTTAGAGAAGGAAGGAGGGCTGTTGGGATGAGTAGGAGTTAGATTAAATTCCAACACTCCCCCTTAAGCTAACTGCTATGAATCTGATTTGCAATTGAGATGTTCTTACAGCTTATTGGGTCCAGCTTCTTCCTCAGATCAGATGGCACTTGTGCATAGCAAAGACATCCGAAAACACGTAGATGTTTCAAGCTTGGTTTGTATCTGTAGTAGGCTTCAAACGGTGTCTTGGAATCAACTGCTTTAGTGCTAGAGTAGTTCTGCAGATAGCAGGCCGTAGAGATTGCTTCTACCTAGAATGTTTGAGGTAAATTAGCATTGGTTGTCATGGATCGTGCAGCTTCCAACAGTGTGCGGTTCTTCCGCTCAGCTACTCCGTTTTGTTGAGGAGTGTAGCTTGTAGTAAACTGATGGTGCACGCCACATGACAACAGATAGTCCTTCATCGCATTTGATAGGTACTCTCCCCCCGAATCAGACCGTAGGGCCTTGATTTTCTGACCAGTCTGATTCAATATTACTTGAATTTTTTGAAGCAAGTGAATGCTTCTGACTTGTTCTTAATGAACATAACTCTGGTAAATCGGGAGTAGTAATCAATGAATGTAATAAAATATAGAGCCTTACCCAAGGAAGGTATGCTCACAGGACCACGTAAGTCACTGTGTATCGGTGGCAAAGGCCAAAGGGTGTCGCATTTCCAGTCTGTCAAAAAATACACAAATTTTTGCTATCAGACCAGAAAGCCTTCACGCTCCATCAACGAACTAATCAGTTTTACAGCTGTTATCAATCTTGTAGCTGTAAAGTTAAGCTAGTACAAGATTCTTCAGCTGATATGTATATATACATGTAATTGAGCGAGGGCAAAGGAGATGAGAGGATGATGATACGTAAGGTCAGATAGCAGAGAACGCCTTTTATCAATAGTTGACTCCTCATAGTTGGTGATCATAGAGAGAGAGAGAGAGAGAGAGAGAGAGAGAGAATTATTTTACAACCTTATCAATTGTCTTGAATCTGCTAGTAGGATCACGTGCTTATCAATGCAATTGTATTGTGGTCTGATTGTTGGTCTTACAGTCTTTCATTATACAGATTCGCTATTGTTCTACTTCATTGCCATTATCAGATAATCGTATGGCTATCTACGACGCCTAAATTGATTTTACATTCTCTCAATATCAGGTTATCAGTATTAGAGAATTGCATGGTTGTCTCAGACGCCTAATTGTTTTGCAATCTCTCTTTCACGGCAGTCTATGACTCCTACACTGATAATCTGATTTCACACACAAAGAACTCCTCGTAACTCCATTCTTCTAGTAATCCATGATCCTGCTGCTTGTAACAATTTGTTTTTCTTCCAATAGAAGTGGTATTAGTGGTGATATCTATTTCCGCCCATAGAGTGACATCAGTGTCTGCTCCCACAAGTTGGGTTGCTATATGGCTGATTTTTTTGAAAGAGCTTCAATTTGAAATTTGAAATTTGAAATTCGAGGGGAACTGACTACTTCTTCCTCAATAAGCACACTTAAAAGCTCATTTGGATCACAATCAAAGTAAAATTGAAAACTCGACCACTCCATCATGTGTTGTACATCAATAATATATCCTTATCAGAGCTAATAATTTTTTTTATTAAAGAACAACATAAATAACTCAAATAGGATTATGATTATCTAAAGGTAGAGCATGCTCAATGCTCAATCTTAACTTTGTTGGTCACCCTTGTTTCTTGGAAACGAAATGTTTTCACCTCCTAAGACCAACAAGCACTAAGTTCAATAAATCTTAGAGGGGAAGGCCATGTTCAATTTTTATGTTCAAAGTTCATTGACCTAGATTAGTCATAGCCTCTTGACTTCAAAACAGATTCACAACTCTAACTATGTGGATCAATAAAGGAGGTCATTTAGTTTCATCATAATTGGAACCAAGAGACTTTAAGATGAGAGTAGATTTTGAGTTTTTAAAATGGAGGGAGCAACTTATTTACATAAGCTTCAAAAAAGATGAGGTTCTAGTTAGAAGTTTCTCATTTAAGACAAGCAAAGCCGCTCTTGTGTACTATTGATAAGTCAATATGTCGATTGAAGACACAACGGTTTTGAAAGCCAATTTAAGGTTCAAGCATTGATTTTATTGGCACAAATTAGTGTTGGATAAAAGTCAATAAGGGCTTCCTAATTTTAAAAATTTGAATTGCATAAAATCTTCTTTCTTGAGGGCTTTCTAGAGACTAACTTTTGCAACAAGGCTTTGTGTGTGCCCTTTATCTTTATGACTCCATCCATGATCCAACATATCCAACTTGGGTGAGTGTTACATACATCAGGTTGTTGTAAATTTTTTGGTTGGGTGGTACTCTTGTCCATGCACCTACGAGTTATTCCTCTACATTCTAGCAATCTTTTTATATTGTACTTACGTTCTAAAGTTATGGAAATGCTATGGACAATCAATCAAATAAGGGCATATCTTGAATAAATGTAGCACCATTCTTATCTTACAATAGGCATTGGTTTACATAGTGTCTCACACAACCACTACTATTGCTTTTAGGTGGTACTCGTGAGCTTTCTAGTTTGCATGGCATCTATTGTTGTGTTGCACTTGTTGCTTGCATTTACCACTACTCTTATGGACTTTCCACGATTTACATGGTTAACCTAACACATAAATGTTCATTGCATTACTTTTTTTCAATTTTTTATCTCATGGTATATATGGCTAAGTTCAAGTTAATCTATAGGTGCACTTTTTTTTATTGCACTTAATAAGTTACCATTTGGTACCCACTATTACCCTTGGCACTATTTTTATAATTTGCATCAACTATTGATGCTAATATGCATTAGTACACTTGGAGATTGTGTCTAGCATGGGCTTCTTTTTTTTAACATACACCATATCATCTTCTATGATTGTGGCTTGGTGTTATTGGGTTATATGTTTGGTAGACACTTGGGTTGTATACTTGAAGTCCATCTCCATTGTTGCTCCTATATGGCAATTTTGGTTTATATAGTTTCCTTGGAGTATATTTGTGTGCTTCAATTTTGCACTCTTCGCATCCTTTTATCACAAAGATGGGTTATTATTTCTAGGTATACGACCCTCATTTCTACTCTTTGTTTTGCGATGCTATTATGACCATTATTACAATATCCAATTATCATACTTTTTCTATCTATATTGGAATCCATCTATCTTCTTTAGCTTTATGTTAGATGGAGTTACGCTATTTCTGATTGTCTCGTAAATGCTTCATGAATACATGCCTCTTTATTCACTATTATGAATTGTGTTCTATATGAGACGTTTTTGTTAAAGAAGGAATGCACCTCCATGTGTGGAGACAAAAGGCCTCATATGCCTTATAACTAAGAGGAGTTAGAACAAGGCTAAACATAAGATGATGTTTTAATATATGTGGAATCTGTCGATACCAATGCCTTGTTTGGGGAGGTGGGTCGATCTAGGTACTCCTTGTGTGCCCACCACTAAGTTTATCAACATGGTATCAAAGCCAGCCAGCCCTTAAAAGCTAAGCAAGCTATAACTAGTTAGTTGTTCATGAAGTTCTATTTTGATGATGAAATATGGGCGTTTTTGGGAATTAACATGCCTAAATTTGAAGATTTTAAAAAATAGTGCTAGCTAAAATAATCATTGAATTGGTATAGTTATCCCTCTATAGCATGCATGGAAGAAGTGTTCCAGTTAATGGTCAGGGCATAATACCCATTCACTATCCTGCTGCATCAGTTTCAGCTTCCCAATTTCTTTACTTGCAAATATTTCATGAAGAAGGATTTGCAATGCTGGATGGAGAAAAGTCGGATACTTATTGATCATAAAAATGTCATTGTACAAATAACAGCTATGCAAAATGGCCATGTACATGGCAATTTATTTTGATTGAGCCTTATTGACAAGATTTCAAAGGGTATTTTATTGATGAGGGGATGTGGTCAACTATAGATCTATACAATGTAACAGAGCTGATCTTTACTCGGTTGCATTCTGAATTATAGAGTAATTGAATCTGCTTTTGTGTGTGTTGCTGCCTGTCCTTATTCTTTGATCATCCTATTTTTTGTCATGTAGCTTTTTCAGCTTCTATTATGTTAGTACATGTCCTTTTTTTCAGCTGATCTTTTCCCTTTCAGATATTGGAATTTTTTAATCTTGTGTCTTCCTCAACTCAGCAACTTTTCAAGCCTCTCAATAAACAAACATGATGATGGTATGCATACCCATACTGCAGAAAATCTTGGACAGTTTTTGCAGGTTGGGCTTGTTAAAAGTTCTCCTTATGAAAGTCAAATTGTGTGGCTCGTACACTTGTGAATTCCTGGGATAATGCATCCAGTTCTTTTGCTAGAACTACTGGGCCACAGTAGAAAACACCTGCATTCAACAACTGTCAGTATCCGTATGCTTTAATGTTTTTTGTGTGTTCCCATAGCCCAGGGACTATGTAATGCACAGCATCAGATTAAGCAAAAAAAATAGCCCTTAATCCTACTTGATCCATACACTTCAGCAGACTGAACCCAATGCTAGATCATGGTGACATTTTGTGTGTATGGGCCTGGGCAAAGATGACGACCGCCTACCAATTCTAGCATTTCTGTAGGCTGCAGCAAGTTGTGCAAAAACTTTTCTCCAATCAGGTCGAGCAAAGTGTGTTCGAACCTGAAACACTTGTTGATCAGTTCAAAGTTTTTTCCAAGCTGTATGCTAGGAGTTGATAAATGAGTGATTATCTATACAATAATCTAGAAACGTAGACAATTTGCCCGAGATTCAATAAGATAATCTGCAATACCTTTGTTCTTGACAAAACATCTACTCCATTTTTGGCATGGTACAGAGCCTGTAGCATAGCTATCAACGCCGACCGAGCGTCCCCTTGTTCATACACACTAGTTAAGTGGTTGTGCATCTCTATGACACCCTGCAGTTCAAACATTATAAATTGTAGTGTAAAATGAAAACAGAAGAAGTATAAACTTCAGGAAATTGTTAAGCCAATTTACACGAGAAAAAGACTCAACCTCCTGGTCAATTTCTGCAATCTCATTCATAACTCCTTCGAACCACTCAAAGGAGCCTTGTTCTGGTGTAACCCAGTAGAAGTAAGCATTTCTGGGACCGACAAAGTGATGTTTTCCTTTTTCCAGGTTTTCAACATCTGCTCTGCTATCCATATCTGCACTCTGCAGAAAGTATCCAGACTTAGTAGGGGAAGAAAATACTAAAGATCTACCCGGGAGATTTTCAAGGTCTATAGAGAGTTCTAGATAGTTTCCGTGTCTCTTCTCTTCAACCTGGGGTTTTGCAAAACTTATAACGCTTACAAAGTTATCACCAAACTCACAAGGCTTTCTTCTTCTTCAGCCTTTCTGACGTGATTTAGCATGTCCTTTAGAATACTTATAAATGGCGTGGCTCCGATTCCAAGCCCCACTAAAAGAAGTACATCATACTTCTTATAATCTTGTGCTGGAGCTCCATACGGCCCATCAATATGCAAGGCTGGAAACCTGCCAAACAAGCAAGATCTGTCTTCAAGAGGCATGACAATGCCAGGATATCTTAACAAGAAAATTTCACTCTTGGCAACAATTTTGAGGAATTGCACGGTTTGCTATAAAGGATTGTTGACTTTGATGCCCACAGGCATGACCAAGCTGAATAGGCATATCGTATCACGCTATAACCTCTGTTCACAATGTGAAAATATGCATCAGATGGGAGGACGATGCAAACCTTGACTTTTGCATCCCTTCTTTGAAAGCACACTCAGCCTTCAATAAGCCACTTTTACTGTCTGTAACTTTCTGGCACACCTGTAGATTTTAATCTTATTGAGTCACCTTTTCTTGGAGCCTATCAATAAGACCATGGAACATCTATATTCTAAGTGTTGGATGCAGTAAGGGTTAAGTGTCGAAAACTGGGTTACTGATTGTTAATCAACACACCTCTGAAAAAACTTTCCTCATTTCCCGAGTCCAGTCACCTAAGGTGCGAATATGAACACTCAAATAATCGTCACTAGGGGCTGATGTGATGGAAAATGGATGCCTGCAAACAAACAGGAAGATCTAGAAGACTGTATACATATAATAGCCTTAGGTAATTGTATTTCGTGATGTAGATTTTCGAGGAGGCATGAAAAATAGCTATGGATTTAAGCTGATTACCACTCAAATCGGGCAACAGATGGACATTTCAAAAATAGGTACATGCCACTCTTGTACTGGAATCCGGCAGGCTTCTGCATTTGCAAGGCTAACACATCTCCTTTGTGTATTCCAGCCTGCTCAATCACTTGCATGCAGCAGGGTACAGGGTAAGTCTGTGTTAACCAGCGCTTTGAGTTTGATGACAACTAGAACGAGTAAATTGTAAGATTCTGTGCACCTTAAGAGTTTGAACTTCATATTGGTTGGATCTGAAGATTCGTAGGATACGCTCACTCCCATAGAGAAGCATTGGCACGGCCAGGTACATCCATGTCTGCAAGCCTCAAATGGCATATATCCACTTAGATTCAAGAATTGAAGAAGCAAGGGAAGCTTGAATCCTGTTATAGAGATAACAGTATTTGAGAGTGATAACATTCTAATCGATGAAGCATAGTCTCAAAAATAAGATTAGGATGGCAACATGTACTACTGCCAAGATATTCTTACTGTCTTCTGTGTCCACTTGTGTGATAAGTACAGGAACATGGAATGGATGATAAGCATTGCGTAGACCAGTACAAGCAGATGGTGAGAGTACCAAAAGGAATTATATCCAGTCACCATGTACAAAGGCCATGGAAGCTTCACAATGTTTCTTCTGAACCAGTGAGTGGCAAGCACAAATATGATTGTCATCAGGATAACCATTGCAATCCCAGTAGCACCTTCAACGGACAGCAACAAATCTCCATATGAAGGCTTTGAGTTATCAAAATCTTTGCCAATTGTTGTCATGAACTTGTAATATGAAGACTCCTCTATCCTTGGAAAGTCACAGGCCAAGTGTGTTCCACCATGGACGATGACCCCAATAGCAATTGCTCCTGCTATAGTCTGTATGATCATACATAGCAGCATTTTAATCTGGGATGGTTAAATGTCTCAAGTCTTGGTGAAATGAAAGACCCATTAGTCAGAACATGTATGCTTAATCAACTAGCAACTGAGTGCTTACATCAACTCATATACATTTTGTGCATAGCATAAAGCGTAATTGGCTGAAGTGTTATTACGTTATTACCATGTGGAAGGTGATATTGTCATTGAAAGGCACAATGTATCCAACCGTTGTGGAGCGAAGCCATGTGATTGTATTCCTACAAACTGGAAGGAGTATCATTGCCATGTTCAGCTTTAAAGTCTCAGCGGCACCCTTGGCAGTGCACAGACAGTATCCCATCACTTTGAATCCCGGATTGTGTCTGTATTCAAGAAATTTCCAAGTAAAAAGTCCAGCCATGGCAGCCACCCACAAACTTATGACCCAGAAGCGCCTCCAATTTTCTTTCCAAGAATATAATGTGCACCAGTGGGTGAATGATTGAAATAAATGCTTCCTCTTGTGAGAAATCAAAGTTTGTTTATAGTGCAAAAGTGGGTCCTTTGCATTATCTGCTGCTGGAACTTTCATCAACATCTCTAGTTGCCATAACTGCACTTGCATCTCATTAGATCATTGTCAAGCCTACTTAACACCAGGCCTAACTGAATGAGGAGAATTTACATCATTGGTGCATTAGCATAGCCCCTCATCATTGAGAGTTAAATCTTTAATATAAAAAATCTGGCATTTAGTCCAGGAAACCGAGATGGACTTTACAATGTTTCTGTAAGAAACAAAGAAAGAAATACTTTCAGATTGTTTGAAGTGTAGAGAATAAATTAGAATCTTAGGCATACCTCAATATAACCAAGTTCATTGGGGTCCAATTCCTCCATAACAAGGGCTGCATATTCATCAGCCTGTTCTTTGACTGCTGATAATTTGTTTGCAGATGCACTAAGCAGGATAATCTGTGGTAAAAGAAACGAAACATGGATACGCGTGTGCCCCTTAAAAAGAGAATCATCTTGTCATGTCAAGAAGATGGTAGCATAAGACAGCTACTTGAATAGTCTTTAGCAAAGTTAATGTCATTTCTAACAAAATTACTTTTGCCATATACTACAAACTGTTCAGTTTCAAATAGAGGGTCGAGGTTACGCATCACCTTGACCTTAAAATTTGCTAAGCAGATGAATTTGCAAGCCATAATTCGCTATATGATGATTTTATAGTTTCTAACTGATTGAATGCCAAAAATGCGGAGTGTTAAGTTCTTGAAGATCTTTGAATGAACATGCTATGTTAACATAACTCTTGATGATAGGACTAAGGAAGATCCCATATCTAAGAAGGGTATATTTGCTGGATATAGTGATGTGAGTAAAGCTCCACAAAGAAAGTTCTCGTAAGCAGGAATTTCCTTGGCACATACATGATCTACTATTAGATTCCCCCAGCTTACTGTGCAAAATTTATTTTGCAAGCTTCTTCTTGTGCGCCCGAGGCCTACTTATAGGTATAAGAATTTGATTGTCTGCAATAGCGGATTTCAAACAGACCTGCTTATCTAAGGCACATAATTTAACTTCAAAATGAACCCCCAAGGACACATTTCTGTGAGGACTTAAATAGTAGAGGTTGAGAGGTTGATACTTGTGACGATCTAGGAGGAAGAGAGAGGGGAAGACTTTGGAGTGGGAATGAGGGTTTTGAACATCAAAAGAGAGGTAACGAAATTTGCAATTTCTAATATGCAAGCATTCATCTACACAGAAGTATTACAGAGTCTTACTTCTTTGACCTCCTCCTGTGAAATGCGTCCATCTCCGTTCTTGTCACACCTGCTCAGGATCGATCAGGTCTCTGTTAAGTATCATGGAAAAGTCAAGCAAATTATGCAGCAGATATATGTAGTAAGCAAGGACTTTCCTAGGCATGGATACCAAAGTACTTACATTTGAAAAAAAAGTCTCATTCTCAAATCAAAGTCTTGATTTGTCATCTGCAACCAAAATTCATGGAGGTCCTCCTTTGAAATGCTTTCCACTTTTGTGCCACCTTTGCATGCAAGGGCATCAAAGAGGGCACCTGCAAATTCAGTTTCCTTCATTCCTGGAGTCAATCACCAAGAACTTGCTCAACTAAGCTCCACGGCTCCACTGGTTGGATTCACAATGGTTAGCCAGTTTCAGGCAAACTTTCTTAACAGCAATACAACCATCCATGCTTGACATTCAAAATTTATTCTGGAAACAACGAAGCCTCAGAAATAAGTCATGACAACCCAGTTAATGAAGTAAAGCTTTTGCCATATGAAAAGCTTTACTTATCTGGAAAAGCACCAAATTTATTTGATTGAAATTAAGCTTGTGTCGTATGAAAAGCAGAGTTTCTCTTTAAAGAAAACATTCAAATTGCATTTTGTTAGTGGTGATCGCAACCAGTGTGCCAGGTGCACGGTCTCTGTGACATAGGGCCAGGATAGCTAGGCATGGCAATCCTCGGTGCCCTAGCATAAATAGCTGATTTACGTGCAAGGTTAAACAAACTATTTTTTATGATGTTTTTCAGGATGTAGACTGAACAACGAGTTAAATTTTCAATGCCTCACGTAGGATGTCAGCCAGCAGCATGTTGCCTTGGCTTATTAGCATGTTACTGTAGACAGTAGTGTATATCAGCCATCAACCACGATTTAGCTCTTTGTAATCTCTTTCTTTGTTGAATGAAGACAGCTTCTGTGCGTTCTTTATGTGTTCAGTCTCTCTCTACTACTTGAATAGATGTGGTTTTGAATACAACGTTTCTTGAAATGGTTTCCATCTCTACCAAAAGGTAATCTGACCGGAGACCTTGTATATGCGAATGAGATTGCAATGTTCTAAACGAAAGATTTCTTGAACAACTTATAGGGAGAAAGAGAAAACTCCAACGACAATGACATGAGCTCGATGAGAGCTGTTGTATCGTTCTATAAAATTTTGTTGTCTATTTGAGACCGATCACAGGCTAAAAAGGCATCGGTGTACATTGAAGGCAACTTACCTAATCTATGGCTGCATAAAATGGATGGCTTGAAGCTTCTATTGTGCACGTAGGGCACAATAGCAACTGATTTGAGGTATAAAAAGGAGTAGAATTACCATGCATAGGTGTACATTAATGATTACAGGAAGATAAGTCCACGTAGAGCATGCAAGATGCATGTAGAGGCGGCTTGTAGTTTTCGTAAATTTGTACATGAAGGGCACAATGGAAAATGCTCTGTAGATTTGTGCTCCTGGTTTTCATTCTGGTAGGCTTTGTTAGTAGTAGTCGCAGCCAAGGTGCACAGTCCAGATGAAAGAGGGCCAGGATTGCTGAGCATGGGAATTCTAGTTGCCCTTTTCTTGGCATGAATCAGCTCCTTTACCTGGCATTTATAGCTAATTTACGTGGAAGCTTAAACAAGCTATTTTGTATGATGTTTTTTAGGATGTAGAATGGACAGCAAGTTAAATTTCAATGCCTCACATAGGATGTTAACCAGCATGTTGCTTTTGCCTATTAGCACGTTCCCTTAAACATTGCATAATTCTTTCATGAATCATAACCCAACACATTTCGGTATAGTTTCTGATCAGGAGCAGCCTAGCTGCTTTATTCTAATACTATGTATGAGTGATCCAAAGGTGGAAACTGACTAAGCCTGGATTATCTAACAGTAGGGCTTTGGGTAGCAGTTGCAATGGGTGCATTTGATTATCTTGCTAGCATATTATTAGTCAAATTAGATGAAAGGACCAAGCTTTATGTAAGCTCCACCAGTAATTCGTATTTGGGTCTTGGGAGGCAGGTTCAAACATCATAGTATTGGGTTGATAACCATAATAGCAAATTTTCTTTGTGTCCCTTGCATTGCAGTTATCTTTCCATCTGGCGTGCTTGGGCTACGATTATAAGATCGATGCAATCTTCAATACAAATCATACGGAGACTCATTGCGAGAGATGTTTGTGGGTTAACTACCAAGAGGTTCCTTTTCTTTGCAAATAAAAATTTGCAAAATCTTTCGAAAATTCATGATCAAGTTTTTTGGTCAAATTAGCTTCCAAAGCGTCCCCAAGGGGAGGGGTGGGGGGAGGGGGGTCTCAGCAATCAAAAAATCAATATTTGACGTCTCCATTTGATCAAAAAATAAAGAATGGATGACCGATACTTAGGGATCAAACATCAATTATTTTCACCTATGCATGCGCCAAAATCAGCACGAGCAAGTCTTCCGTCTGCCGAGGCACGCTTCTGGAATTGACTTTCCACGGCCTCCCACTGCTTCCTGGGATCTGCATTGCCTGTTTTATGTGCAATAAAACGCAGGCCTTTCAATCCATGTGCAGCAGCAGTCGTTGACCGTCTGAGTTTTCTGAGCTTAGGAGTGACAGAGTGCACAAGTTCAGTGAGACGATTCTGTGTGTTGGCAGTGGGCATCTGATCGCTGAGAGGGACATCGTGTTTGATAGCAGGGTTCCTTATCTGGTGAGAAAACAGTCTTTTCACCCTCGCTGAAGCGGTGTCCATTAAGGATTTGCTTGAACCTTCTGATGCTTGGCTTTGATCGGCAGCCTCCACAAACTGTGAAATATTCTGAGATGCGCTTTCTGGTGCAGTGAAAGGATCATGAACATCCACCCCGGTTGCTGCTTGGACAATGTTTTCGACATCTCTGTTGCCATCTTCCGAGATAACACTCAAGTTTTTCATCTTCTACAACGCTGCTTTGCACGTACCTAATTATCGTTCTATCTTTTATTCAAACGATCCTCCGGATCCAACTACAGCGTTGCAATAGGAAATATAAGTTCCTTCTTTCTGTGCTGCAGCATCTCAAGATCCAAAAACTTTCTATAACTAATAATATTGGCAATGAGAAAACTAACATTTTCCTGAGATATTTGGCTACTTATTCTGGAAAGAAAAGTTCTTTCTGTGCTATGAATGCACATTCAAGAATAGACGTCATCCAATCTATTTTCATCCCGGACGTGAACAATTGTGGACAATCTGTGGAAAGATCAACTAGCGGTTATTCCCGTGGGCTGACGAGAGTGGAGACTATTCTAAGTCGTCATAGAAATTGGCGGTGGATAAATACTACCCAACGCTGAGCTTGCACAGCAACGTGGATCAGCCTAGCCACATTGCTTTAGCACTGAGAGTGAAACCCAAAAACTACTCTCCATATTATAATTACTCTCACAAATAGTCCTAGAATATAAAGCTTCTGCAGCAGCAGCAAGTCAATTGCAGAAGATCACCCATCAATTCATCTCACTCATCGATTTCCCATATTTTATCTCTCCATCCCCCTCTCCTTTGCAATTGCCATTAGCATCTCCATCTCCCCCTACAACTATCTCCATCTCTCCCTCTCTCACGGCGGCTGCTGCTATACCGCGATGATATACTACACTATATATTAAAGAAAAATAGACCAACATCCTCCTCGATCGAAGTATACTACACCAACCAAATATAGGAAGGAGGAGAGATTATAAAAGGCTGGCATATCCTTGAGTGCCATGTATTTTCCATTTATTCATCATGATGCCAGCTCCCCTCTCCACCTACAATTCTAGTTAGGGCACATGTATTTTTTTTGAATAGCAACTGAATTCTAGCCTTGAATCTAGTTCAATATTAGTTGTTGTTAGCTTTGTCGCTATAGGCTGATAGCGATAAGCTATTGTAACAATATGTTAAAAGTTGAGGAGTCATTTTTAAGTGAACTTGAGCATTAGAGTGGTTTCAGACTACCGTCAAGTCCTTTGCCTGCCCTTTCAATTGCCACCCATTTGTGTTGAACCTGGCTCACCACCCAAATTCCATGTAGCACTTACTCTTTCAAGTGCATGGCCAGGCTTAGACAAGTGAGTTGATACCCCCATTTCACATTTGGTTGGTAAGTGTTGAATGAAGGGCTGCAATATGATTGGCCCATTTGAATCTTCACATACGATTGGTGCATTTTATTTAAGGTGTTTTGATTTGAAATGCAAGTATGAAACTTTTCATGTTAAAAGGTTGAAGGGTGCTCTAAGTTTTTATTGCAAGCAATCACCTTTCAACTAGACAGGTCAAAATTGAAATGCATTTTATTTAAAGGAATATTGGCAGTAAAGGATTAAAAAAACTTCAAATTGCAAGCCAACGTGCCAGCTCAACATGCCAAGGGACATTGGTTGGCCCAAAAAATGGATTTGACTTGCCCCTATGTGGCAGTGGGTCCCTACCATGTCATATGCCACATAATGGCAAGTGGATGTTAATGTGAAAGGGTGGGAGTACCTTTTTTTATTCTGGACCAATAAGAGAGCTCTATTTTAAATTTTGGACTTACCAGGCATGTAGTGTGAATTTGACCTTGATATAATCAATTTTCTCTATCTCAAATAAACCTCTAAAATGCAAAGGCTTGGTTTTCTCTATTTTTCGACATTCTAATGTCATGTCAAAGGCAAAGCTTCTCATGATATATTAATCACTTACTAAATTATTGGAGGTGCCAGTTTGGGTGGAGCTTCCCTTCTTTCCTCCCAAGTTTCTGCCTTCTCTGGACACTATTCTCGATAGCCTAGGCAAAGTGCTCTTAGTGCAACCCACAAGGACTTACAACCCCTCTTTGCACATTCGGGCTTGCATTTTGTGGAAGCTTGCACAACCCTCAGTGGAGCAATTGCAATTCCACTGCTTGGATCGGGTGTATCTGCAACCCATCATCGACTTTAAGGGCCTCTTGAATTCCTGCTACAAATGTCGACATTTGAGGTCCAATCGAAAAATCAAACAAATGCGTATAAAGTGATTTTGCAAACAAATTAGTCCTGATTTTATGCTAGTTTCTTGCAATGGGTTTAATATTTTGATCATGAAATATGTCTATGATATTGAAATTTGTATTTGGTGAGTAGGTTTGACAAGCTAAAGTAACTTATAAGAAACGTGGTTTTAGTTTGTGAGTTCAATGGTTCTTTGATGATATTATGTTTGGCATGAATGATGCTTAGTGGCTTTTCATTTTGTAGTAGAAGTATATTGGAGAGTGATTTGACTAAAATATACAAGTTGAACTGGAATGGCATTCATGATTATTACAATTTGTCCATATGTGGTCAAGTTGTGAGTTGTATAGAGTTGTCGCTCTTTGAAAGTATAGGTAGTCCATGGATGGACATGAAATTTTGAAGTTGTTGAGTAGATGAATTGAACTTAGAATGATATTTAAGTCACCTATTATGGTTGTGGGAACATTTGTGGGTATTGTTTGGAGCACATTGTGAAGAATTTGCGGTAGCGATTTAATGTTTGTTTTTGAATGCTTATATGTAGCTAGTATCTGCATGTAGAATCATGTTCCTTTGTTGAATATTGCAAGTGTCATTTCAATATTGTTGGTGTTGAAGGTTGGAGGTTTGTGAAGTACCTGTGTTGGCTTGGTAAAATTTGTATTTCCAAGGAATGAATCAAAATCTCATAATATGTGTGGAAAGTAGGTCATTCTTGTATTTTCTGATGTGTTTCTTGTTAGTTAAGTATATCTGAATTTAATAGGAGGTCCGTAGATTTCAAGTCAAAGTAGTATTTTTGTAAGGATATTGTGTTGAAAGAGTGTATGATGAGGTGTGTGTTCATGTATTGGTTAATGTCATGAATAGTAAGTTTTCAAGCAACTTTGTCATGTAGTTTTTTCATTTCTTGTTTAAGTTTTTTGTCAACGATGAAGTTTTCTGGTTGCCATGGTTGTCAGATGTACAAATTATTAGTGCTCTTAATTAGACCATGCACTTAGATGCCTTTCGGATTAAATGCGAGTTTATCCATTGTTAATCCTTGTGCACTATGTATTATTTGTGCTACTACAAGTTGGATTGGAAACTGCTTTGATGACGTCCCTATGACTGTTTCCAATTTGTACTTTTTTGAAAAGTAGTCGTATAGATGTCCACATTGTATTGATTTGTTCGTGGGTATCTCATCTTGGCTCCTATATTCATATCAGAAAATTGTATCTAAATAATGTCTTCAGCCATTATGTTTCTTTTTTGTTTGGTTATGTCCTTTGAGCCATTAACCAATATGTCATTGATGTTTAGATTTGAAGCACATAAACAACATACCATATTTGACTCTGATAATTGTTGATAAGTCAATTGTAATTTTAGAATTGTTAGAAATGTTTAGATCCTTTTGACAAGAATTGTGAAAGGAGTAAGTTGCTTGTAAAATGTATTTTGCTCCAATTGATTGTTGCAGGAATCATCATTGTGGTTTGCTTTGTCAAAGTTTGTAAAAAATGGGTTTGGGAATGTGTGATCGAATGGAGGTTGGTAAAGACACTGGTTGATTGAATAATCTATGTCCGATGTGATGTGTTCTCATTGGCATATTCTACTAAGTATGGTGATAAAATTATGATCTTTTTGTCTCCTTGTTTCAACCAATTCGTAATGACATGGCATGTTCGCCCAATATGTTGAATGAAATGATTGCTTCATATGGTGTTTTGTCTGATAGACCTTTAGTCGGACATCTGTTCTTAATATAAGCTGCAGTGGAAATAGCTTCAGCCCAGAAGGACTTTGGAAGTGTCGCGTGAGCAAGCATACACTTGGCCACTTCGACTAAGGTTTTGTTCTTTCTCTCAACAAGTCCATTCGACTGAGGCGAATAGGAAGTAATGTATTGTTGCTCAATGTCGTTGTTAAGGCAATACTTCTTGAATTCAGTAGAGATGTATTCTCCCTCATTGTCAGACCTTAGTGCTTTAGTTCTTTTACTAGTTTCATTTTCTGCACGCTCTTTGAATTGTCGAAAGACTCTAAAAGCCTCTGATTTTTGCGTAATGAAATAAATAGTTGTTCTTCTGCAATATTCGTCAATGAAGGTAATGAAATATTTTGCATCAAGCAACGACGGACTTTGCATTGGACCACATATATCTAAATGAACAACGTCTAGAACATCTTTTGTTGCATGCCTATGACTCAATTCAAAAGGAATCCTAGTTTGTTTTCCAAGGATGCAGCTATGACAAACAAGGAGGTGATTCTGAAGTGAATCACCATTCGCCATCTTGAGATTGAATAATTTTCTTCCTTAGATGTAACTTGGAAGTTACATCTCTCACATCATATAGTGAGCTCAATATGTCCCATACTTGTTTCGAAGTTTGAGTTTCAGATATGTGGCCAATCTGAGTGTCTGATATATTGAGAATAATAAGCGCAAAAGCTTTACCATCCTTCAACTTCCACTTTCAGTCGGTTGTGTAGTCTTCAAGCTTTACTTCGATACCTATGACAACATCCCACAACTCATTGGCGATTAGCAAGGTCTTCATCTTAAATTTCCACAAATAGTAATTGGATCCATTCAGCTTTCTGCAATGAGACCTGCCTTACTTTGAGAATCCATCTGGAACTTTAGTTTGTCGATAAATCGATGACTTTAAGAATGATGTCATGTTGCACTACAATTGGAAATCAATTATTTGATACTGAAATTTGATATTACAAATTGAAGAATAAGAGCAGATAACATTTACTTTTAGAGATTTGAAAACCATAACTAGCCATGAGTATATTTGAATGGTTCAAGAGAACGTATATGTATAAACTTGAACCATAAAAATAACAATTCTGCCATTGTGGTTCTCCCACCATGGAGAATCATTGTTGACATTACTCAATATAAGATTGACCATGTTAGAATATAGTGAGCAATGCAAACCTCTCTAGAGAAACTGATACAAATTGATGGCATATTTTAAAATCAGTTTCCTATAAAGTGTTGGTTGACTGAGAGAATATTTCCAATCATTATTCACGTCCATACATTCTAAATATAAACGTGAATTAAATATTGCCAATTGATTTTCAGATAATCCATAAGAATAAACAGTAGCCACTTTAAGCTTTGGCGAAATGGATCCATGAGACATCAAACAATAATGTGTAATATTGATACAAGTACTTGGATTCCTATGGAACAATGAAATCTCTTCATTGCTAGCAGTATCCATGTTGAATACCTCATACTCCATAAGATTGTTCTCAAAAATAAAAATATTCTCTAAAGCTCCCAAGTCAACTTGAAATGGTTCACAGATCGGATGCTTAAAATAGCCACTCAATTCCAAGCGATGAAATATCGATGCCATATAGCCCTCATTTCAAAAGAATGGCGAATGCCTTCATTGTCTTTCTTTGAGCATAGCAATATTCTTGATTTGATGGCCCATCGTTGCTTGTCCAATGGTCAGATTAAGACATTAATGTAGGTCTTGTTCTAGACTTTGATGGTTAAAGTGAGACTCAAAAGGATATTCAATACTAATACATTGCAATTTATCTGGAAGTTAGGTTGTTCCAATTGCCAACGATGATCAATTAATTCAAGATTTTTCTCTTGACCAAAAATAAACTCATCCAATTGACCATCATCTGCATCTGAAATTTTCTCTTCCAATTGATCATCATTCACTTTAGCATCATTTCCCTGATCAAATTCTACATCCTCAAATGAACCATGATCCTCATTGTCTTTGTTAGCTACCTCTGAATACTTCTTGATCGGAGTCCCAATTTTTTTCATCTGTCTTTGCATCCTGATTTGAATCCTGACTTTCGTCTAAATCATGATTTTTACATTTGTCGTCGCATCATGATATGAATCTTGAATGGGACTTTTGTTGTCTACAACTGTTTCTGGATCTAAAACTTGACTTTCATCATCGCTTTGCTCATCCAACTCATTGTCATCGCTTTGCTCGTATGCTTCATCATTGTCACTTTGCCCATCTGACTCATTTGTCATTGCTTTGCTCATTCCCTTCGTCATTGTCGCTTCACTCATTTGACTCATTACTAGACATCTTTACTTTTTGCACTTTTTTTGGTTGTCGATCCACTAATGCTTTACTGTGAACAATCAATTTCTACATCCACATCTTCGTTTCTTCAAACCACTTGGATTGCTTTTGTTTCCTTTCGGCTTCCAGATTTAGCCTTTGTTGTCGTTGCTCATACTCTAATGCATATTCCATTGTTTCCTTAATTGAAAACTAGGCTATAGAGAAGTATTTTACAAGTTACTTTCTACAATGCTCCAATATTGAGGTTGTAAGCCATGTATATAGCATTATATAAGATATATTTTCCCATATTAAAAAATTTACGATAAATTTTTTTAACGACTATTATAATTCTGCATTAGAGTGCTCGCAAATTTTTTGGGATCATAAAAACATTTATGCAAAAATAAATAAATGTTTAAAAAGAAATCCCTAGCCCCAGCCTGTTGGCGTGGTGCGCTCAGGGCCGTGGATAGGGTGCAAGAGAGAGGAAGTGAGGGAGTAAGGGGTCAAAGTCAAAGGGAAGGGTAATGTGTGTGTGTGTGTGTGTGTGTGTGTGTGTGTGTGTGTGTGTGTGTGTGTGTGTGTGAGAGAGAGAGAGAGAGAGAGAGAGAGAGAGAGAGAGAGAGAGAGAGAGAGAGAGAGAGAGAGGGACGAGGGGTACAGGAGGTGGGGCCTCGTGGTCCGTGGACGGCCAACCAGTGCGCTCGAGGGAGGGGGAGATATATATATGAGGGCTGGGGCTGGGGTGGGCCCAGCAGGTAAGCGCAGGTGAATGGTGGCACATGAAAAGGCTGAATTTCTTCGGTCGATGCCGGCTGAACTTCTTAAGTTTAGATCACCCTTGGCTTAATTAGTAAAGCTATGTTATCATCTAGCTAGATTGTGAAGAGGAGTGTTGAAATTCACAATTCTAGCTTGACTAGTTTGATGTAATTCCACTTGTGTGGCACATGCCACATGTATAGACGCATAGCCCTATGCCTAATCATGCTAATTTCTCACACGAGGTCACAAAATGTACATTAGCATTGTAGAGAGAAGCAATTTTTGCCTTGTTGGTGGATCTCGAGATCACGAGGTCCATTCTAGAATTGATGACCTGTTTTAGGGTATTGAATTTAAGTTTAGGTCACATATGGTGGAAGGGTAAACCTAAACCCTAGATCCAAGAAGGATATGTATATATATATATATATATATATATATATCAATGTAAATCTTCTTGATTAATGGTGAAAATTTCGAAATTTTCACTTTCATTCATATTGTCTTTGTGTGGCAAGTTAGCAAGTTAGAACTACCATATGTGAGTGATCTTCTTTATTGCATTTTGGAAGCTACTGAAGTTGATTACATGTCTAGGAAGCTTGTCGCACCTTTCTTTGGAGTGTTTGATCAAATCTATGTGACTCTTGTGCAATTAAATGCCAAGATAAGCTAGTTTTGGTAACTAGTCTTGATTCTAGCTCATAGTTTGAATCTAGATCAATGAAATGTACATTCTCCAACACTTTTTTCTTTGATTGGGATTCATTTTGCAGCCAATTTTATTAATATTTACAAATATAGCGCGCTTGTTCAAGCCTCTTTATTAACTATCTTATTGACTAGTTCTAGTCTAATTTAGCTCCATGGCTATATTAAACATTGCATTTAGTAAGCTCATGGGCTAATTACATTACATGTAGCTCATGACATCTTAAATGATGAGGTTCATTTTTGAACTCAAAGCACTACTCATCACTATGTTTCCATGTAGGTGAGTCACTTGGTACCTGCATCACCTCCTCCATAGATAGATTTTTGGCATGGTACGAGCGAACTGAACACCCCCATAGTGCTCGTTGCCTCCTGGAGTCTGCAGCCAGATCGCGACTTGATTTTCTCGTATGCGGCTACGAGAATGTCGCGGTCAGCTAAGATATCCATTGGTCCAGAAGCTGATTCTGACTAAATAAACAAATAGAAGATTTTCAAAAAACCTCTACACATTTATTGCATATCAAGATGCATCCCTCGGAAAGAAGGAAGATGCGGCAGATGCGGCCAGCAGGTGTCTTATTACCTATTTTTTGATATTTAGAAAAAGAACGTTCTGACCCAGTACATTCCGTGGCACAATTTTACGTCATTTATGTATCATGGTGTATTAGATGTTGGACATTGCATAATATTAGAAAGCCATTAATACTATAGAAATACTATGTTGGACATTAATACTATAGAAATACTAGTAGTTTAATATACAACATAAGTATTAAATATGTTAGGAAGCCATTGCATAATGTCTTCTTGGTACAATTTTTGTACATATTTACAGTTTCGATTATCTTCAATACAAGGATTGTCAATAAGAATACCAAGAAATCTTGTTGTTCTTGTATTTTTAGGTCATTCAAAAAAATCCATTGTTTTTGTGTCCATGGGTTTCATGGAACCTTGCTCCAATTGACAATACCAATCTTCCTCAAAATATATGGATATGCTTCCACATCCTAAATCATTTAATCTATTGCGACTTTTTCACATCTACACCTCGTTTGTAGTCTCCGTTCTGAGAACATTGCCATTCCCTTTGCCATGTCAATATTTCACCTATTCTACTGTTACAGATCCTAATGTTTTGTTGGGAATTTCAAAACAACAAGCCATATCCCCTCATCTCTTCCTCTAGAGGTCTATCCCTGGAAGTGTCTATCCCTGGAAGTGGCTTCGTTGGTATAGCTCTCTAGAGGTGCAAAGTTCAATGCTTGCTATTTGCACAATTGGATTTGACATATATAAGGCTTTGGTCTAAATTAAGGGGGTTTGTGCTAGGTGATTGCTGATAACGGCCTCGCTATGAGAATTGTTCTCAAATTCGAAGTGCCTCCTACAACTATTGCAGATAAAGAATTTTGTATTTTGTAGTCGGTCTCTACTATTCATATCATTGACTTTCCATATACCGCACCCCTATACTCCACAATGACTATTATTTTCATTGTCTCCCAATTGCATCACTCCTCTTTTATCTGGCTATTCTTTTTCTGTTCCTTTCAACTATAATTTGAGTATATGAGCATTTTTATGGTCCAATGTATCTCCATATGATTAAAACGGAGTAAACTGTGGGCGGTTCAGCACGGTTCTGAGAACCGTACAGTTCTCAAATTTTTTTGGCCAGAACCGTGGTGAACTGTGTAGTTATTGATTTATTTTTTTATTTTATTTTTTAGTTCATTTTTTAAAAAACATTAATTAAATATTTATTTATTTATTTATGATGAACTGTTCCACGGTTCATGAACCGTGGTACGGTTCATTCACAAGTTGTTTGACAACATTAAAACTAATATCTGAAAAATGCACAGTTTAAGTATAATATAATAATTATTTGGACATTCTGCAGCTTATATATAGAGATAGATTAGTTCCCATTATCACTAGAGATCCACCATCATCTCCAAAATTAGTCCACTATAGCATTAAGGGCTCCAGAAACATGGCAGTATGAAAGCTGTCATCATTAATGACAGTTGGATTGGAGTATATCTTTATTTCAGATTGAATGACACCAGATCTTGAGCCCTAAAAGCAACTCCTGAGCAAATATTGATCCGGCTAAATAGCCTTGCATTGCTCCACACTCTTGGCAGAATAATGCTTGAAAACTCCCAAACAAAACTGTCAAAAACAACCAAAGCCACCAACTCTACCTGCCAGGGTTGTCTCAATGTGTGCAAAGTTCTCATTGAGAAAGACAAGAATTGCACACCCTTACATGCCGATTCTTTGAAGCAACTTCAAACCTAACAGACATTTAGTTTGAGCATTTCGAATTAATCGTACTTAACTACTATGACAAAATTCATTTGTCAAGGCAGTATCATCTTGCACGATTGATAACCATGGCCTGCAACGATTGTGATAGTGTAGAAACTCAAGACAATCCAGCTCATGCCAAAGAAATGATGCAAAAGTACCCCGCAACCTTAAACAGATCAGAAATCTTTGCCACTCAAACTCAGCAAAGTTATGATCTGCGATAAATTTTAATATTCTGAGAAATAATTGGTATCAGAAAGGGGCCTGTGTTTACTCTTATGACAAAGGTAGGCCTTGTCATGCTTCACCAACAAGCTCCCTACCCACTTGAATAGAATCTTATCCTGAACCTGTATGCTAAGAATCTATTTCTCACAAAAATGCCACCTGACGACTGGCAGCTTACAAAGAACTGTGGAATCTCAAGAGTCAATATGATCCTCAACTATAACTTCACTAGCCCAGATTAAGAAACAAATAGAATAGTCAAATTTGCTCAGAAATATCAAGTATGAGATTGTTCTGTAATACCTTGATCACGACTTAATGATGAGCTGCCTTCAAGAGCTCGAAATAACATTAAAGCCCCAGCAACAATACCAACCAAACTATCGTAGTTGAAACTTATAGCAACTAAGACTTGTCAACTTGTCCAAAGACTTATGTACACCTTCGTAAAGCCAGCTGCAGCTTGTAAATGCCATCACCAGCCTGTTGCACAGCTTCGGTACGTGAACCCACTACACGAGATCAGTACATGAGCCCTTTAAACTGTTCTGTCAGTAAGGATTGGTCCAAGTCTGCTGTGCACGTTGTGGTTGCTGATAAGGTGCTGCTTGAGTACCTGCACCTGAGCCCCCTACCAAGGTTTGAGGTTGTAGGAGTTGATGAATACTAGGTGCAGCTCCAGATTGTGCTGGATGGTATAGACTAGCATATCCAGCAGGATGAGTGTGAGCATGTCCAAGAGATTGAGTGTGAGCATAAGCTGAATGTTGACCCTGCCCTGAAAGATTGTAGTACGAGTTTGGCTGCATTCCAGCTGCCACCATATCGCGAGACAATTGTGCTTGGATCCACATAGTAGAGCCTTCAACCTGAAAAACAAATTGACATATGAAAACTGCAAAAATGGCAGGATATTTGCTTAACCTTGAAGGAGCCAAGCATATAATGTTTGATACTCATGGAAAATGTAATGACAAAAGCTTGATAGATTAGTAAGAAAGTCGGGCTTAACCTCAGAGCTCAAGCAATTATTCCCTTTATCAGCAGGAGAAAACGTACCTGTTGGCCAGATATAAAAACACTGCTTTCTTTGTAAGGGGGAACACCAACATCTTCATAGCTAGATGCAGTTGCTGCTGTTACCGTTGGATTAGCAGCATAAACTGAAGAAGCTGTGTTATATCCACCATATCCTGCAACACCTGCTGCCTGAGGTGTCGTACCTGCTGCTGTCAATGGCTTGTACTGAGGAAAGGGATACTTCACAGCAGCTGCACCACTCGGCTGGTAATTACTTTGAGTAGGAGTAAAACCACTTCCAATAGGAGCCTGGGGGTAACCACTGTTTCCTGCATAAGTAGGCTGGTACGGGGAATGCATGTAGGTATAGCTTGGAGGCACATACTGGTAGCCAAATACATTAGTAAAATGTCCCAAGGGTAACCCTGCAGGCTGTGCATATGCATGTATAGGAACATGTTGCTGAGGCACAGTTGGAATAGTCTGTCCACTTGATGTCTGGGGTACTGGGCTTGTGGATGATAGCACCACAGAATTACCCGTCTGAAAAAAACCAACAACTCATATCATATAACCAAATGGTCCCGACAAGTTAATGTGGCTAACTAACTACTTTGAGAAACAAGAAACGTACATCTTGCAAAGGTGAAAGAGTTTGAGCAGCCAATAGTGCCAAGTTTCCATTGTATTTGTTTGCTGAATTGGAAGGTAAGAATTGAGCATAACGACCCTCAGCATCAGAGTTTGGTCGAAATGCTGGTGAATAGTAGCTTGTAGCTGGATCTGTATATGATTGCTGCAATCAAGTCCAAATCCTGTTAGCCCAATAAGATCCAATTTCGATGGGGAAAAGTTTTATGAACCACAAAAGCCATCAAATCAGAGTAAATTTCTAGGAATTTTATTAAGAGCGTAAACGATCTTCACCATTGGACTTGGCAATCTTGATGTATCCTGGGGATGAGCTTCAGAGACATCATATGAGTACAAACCACTGGGCACTTGAGGAACCAAGCCTAGCCCAGAGTAGTTAGGCACAGCTTGCAAATATGAAAACTGAGTGCCTTGTCGAGCAGCTGGAACTGATTTTGACACCTCAGACTGTGAGACAACCAACTCAGGTGCACTCTCAGGTATAACCTCAGTTGTAGAAGATAAATGCTCCACAGCTGCAGAAGTTGCTTGATGATAAACGGTATTCTGGCTGGCCAGAGATGGTACTGAGCTCACCGTGCTAACAGCATAAAAAGCCAATACCAGAAGTCAAACTCCAAACATCACTTTGCTACCATGAATAAAAAGCAATGCCTATATTATGAATGGCTGGCAAATGAGCAAGTATTTTTGCTGATAAGTTCACAAAAATACAAGTGCATGATGTATTCTTTTCATTGGGATAGGTACGTAAAACAGATCACAAAAACACTACCGACAACATTGCACAGCCAAATACGAAGATACAGTCAAGGCCAAGGCTATCGCATAGTATCATATGCAAAAATACCTCAAAGGAAGTTCCTCAACAGTTGACGCAATTGGAGTACTGGAAATTGACACAGGATCAGTATCTGTGTCATCTGGCCCATAACTTGTCGAGAGTGCAGATCCAAAAGTTTCTCCAAAGCTTCCAAAGCTCAACTGAGCATAATCTGCTTCTGGAACTTGAAGGTGGTTAGGCATGATAACCGGTACCTCATCCTGGGTGTTCAAGAATTTTAGCTTGGAAGTGATCTCAGATACTATTCCAGTTTGCTCAGAACTTGAAACCAAAGCAGGTGGCCTGACAGTCACAGGCTCTGAAACAATATCTTTATTGGAGCTTTCTACCGCTTCTGGCATACCATGAGCCCCTGCTGTTGTCAGTTTGGGCTTCCATTCCAGGTTCGCTCCCATACCTGCATAATAGTCAATCTTTAAAGCGCAACACTGCCTTGAGGATGTATAAAACTATATTGAATGTTCTTTCCTACATTCCAATATACAAGACTCATACAGGGTACTATCTAGAGAAGATTAGAACTGCCACACCCAATAAACATCACCTGATTTACCATGATAGCCACTCACCACGAATTTGACACACTTTTGAAACTAACGCATGTCTAAAGCACTGGCAAAAAGGAGAAATTATTTCTTTGCTAAGCGAAACTTGGGCAAGATTCCAAGAAAAGTACGAAGATATCAAACTACTTGTGTTCTAACCTTTCTGAGAACTGAAAGGCTGTTGTTGATACAAAGGCCTCCCATTGATCTGACTGGTAACAACTGTCGTTCGTGAGGCAGCCGTCACTGATGCTGGAGTAGGAGATACCACTCCCGATTGACTAGTCTGTATCCCAAAAGATCGGCTGGTATCATCCAACAAAGCTCTCTGATTAACTGGACTCTCATGTTGAATTGTAAGGGTAGAAGAATCGCTGCCTTGTGCACCATGCACATCCTTTTCAAGTTTAACAGAAAGAGCTGTGGAATTGATGCTGCTTTGAGAAGAGCTTAAGGGTTGTGACGTAGAGGGTGAAAAATAAGTTCCATCTAATGGCAGAACAGTAGAGGATTTACCTCCAATGGGTCGTTGGTTGCCAACGGTACCAACGTCACGTTTGCTGTTGCCTGTACCCGGCATACGGGAGTCAAGTGAGGGATGAAGAACAGGATCATTCACGGATTCATACATGCCCAATGATGTAGGTCCATTGGGGTACGGAAAGTCTTGATAGCTCGAAGTGTCTGATACCAAGCTCACAGTCACTTGTGAGGCCACAGTTGAAGGCAAAGAAACAGGTACAACATTGGACTTCAAAACATCTGCCATTGTTGCATGATTCGAACCTACAGCCCATGCTCCTGGGGAAGGAGATACAGCCCGTACATTAAAAGGACTCCCATTGGATATCCCAGCTGAGATTGATGCTGCAGCTGAGTGTGATAGACTATTGCTGAATCATGCAGAAACTGAACATTAGCTAGCCTTTTGAAAATACACAAGAAATATTGAACTGAAAATTGAAAATCAAATTCAACAACCTTCATGCACCCATCACCCTCGAACTAGGTTAATGTCCACAACGGTTTCTCTTCAGCAAGCTCAAACACCAATATTGCTATGTGAAAGTTCTATGCCGGCATGAAGAAAGTAAACGATCACAACAAACTAAAATCTCTATTAGTAGAGCGAACATGGCTAACTAAATTTCAAACTAACTGGCATGAAAATTTGTGGCCCTGTAACTAAAAAAACAGTACAATGGATGATTGAACATAATTTTGTCATCATGAAGTCATAACGCAAGAGAGAGCCAACAAACATGTCTCATAGTAAATACTACAACCTGATCCTATACATAGTCACATGCAGACTTCAAGATCATTTGAAACCTAACATAGAAATCACACAGTAAAGTGCTCCTGAATTTGTAGTAAGTGATGAACATTAATGTTGTTAACAGAAAATATCTAAGTACCATTGAAGGACATTTTACAAAATTTGCCCTCAGTATGAGATACCCTAAGGGTTAACCACATATCATGAGACAAAGCTACAAAATTAATGCTATGAATTGCTAGCTAAGCTCATCTTGATTGAGGAATTTTGCTGAAAAGAATATGATTTTGTAGTTGTAACTATATAATGAAATGTAAGTAAAATTTCACAAAACCTAACGGGAATTCCCGGATCGCGATCCGGATCAGAACGTGCAACTAAGGATATATATATATCAAAGATGCACCCCTCATTCCGGAACGGGTTCAGGAATGCATTCCTAGGAACGCTATTCAGGAATGCTTTTTTATTTCCAATATGCGACTCAAAAGACAAGTTAATTTTCTAGCCTTTTATGGCAAAAATAAGTGCTTTTTTTAGTGTTTAGGCAATGAAGTTTACAATTAATCAACAATCAAAATGATGAATCTTGAATTCTAAGTCGAGAGTTGGAACTCCCGAGTCCGACCTAATACTAATGTCATGATGCATATAGTACATACGTTAATGGTTTGAAATGAGAAAGAATCGGCAAACCCCGAAAAAGAATATGTGAAAAGTTTTAGGCTTTCCTTTTCTTTTTGGGATTTTCTTTCTAACCTTCAATTATACAAAAAAACACACTAATCGAAATTCTAACAGTAATCTTAAAACCATAGTTGCACAGAAACGCGTTTCTGGGCAATAACGTTCCCGGAAACGCGTTTCTGAGAATTGCGTTTCGGGCACCAGAATCGCTGAGAAAAAGAAAACAAATTATATATTTATTTTGCCCTGAAATTGCATGAAACTAGACCTAAAATTGCCCTAAACTGGAGTTACTGGACCCAATTGTAACCATAACACCTGCCAACCTATAAAAATGCAATGCCCTTTTGATACCCATATTGCCTGAAAAAAAAATTAAAAAACGTTTCTGAGAAACGCTGTCCAAAACCAGAAACTCAATTCAGAAAAGCGTTTCTGACCGCATTTGGAACCTTAGTGCAACTATGCTTAAAACTAACACTATCCTAACTTCTAAGTTCTCTCCCTCACACAAAAAAACCCAACAATACTCAACATAACTGTAAATTTGTTGAGAACCCAATAAAAATCAAATAGAAGAAAAAATTTAGGCTTTTCTTTTTTTTAATAATGTGTTTCATTCAATGAGAATTTATTTCGTACGCGGTCCAGTTGAAACAGACCCATTCGAAACAAAAGTTTCATTGAATAAAACGAGTTTCAGTGAGCACTGCCAATCGAATGAAATCCTCAAAGAAGAAAACAGAAATTCTACTTTTCATGATTTCAGCTTGCTCAAAAACTATCTAAGAAAACGTAGCCAATGAAAAGAACTACACCACTAAAGACAGGAGGAATTAGCAAACAATCAGCTGGCACAAGTTGTACAAAGATCTCAATTGAGAAATGCATGTCCATTGCTATGGCAGATCAAAATTATTATTTGTAATTCTGATTTTTGCTATAATATGTTGCGCGGATGAGAGGATGACTTTTGTACAATTTATAAACATTTGCAGAGAATGTAATGGAACAATGTCACTTAAAATCAAACTACTAATGTGAGTGAAAATTCAAGCTTGTCTCAAGGATACTAGTGTCGCAGGAGAAAACGATGGCCCTAATACGGGCTCTAATTTGAACGCATTAGCATGAAATCTATAATACCTGATTTGGATCAAACACATTCCTCTCAGCATACTTCTTGTAAGTGTTCGCAAAGAGCGTGCCCTTCTTGGATAATCAAAAATACAAAGAAACGAGGTACTTGAAACTTGTTTAACAAAGAATTTTCTATAGATTCTTTTGAAAACTAGCACTGCAAGCCCCCCCACATTGCATTGGCTCACAGCCAGTTCACGACTATTCTCAGTATCAGTTTACGACTATTTTCAGTCGCATAAAAATTCATAAATTTTGATACTTAATTATTCTGAATGTAGCTTTGTAATAGGGTACTCTAGATCAGGATCTAGATCAGGATAGTCCATTTCAAATTCAATCTTAAATCAAAAACCTCAAATTTCCTTTTTACTGCTTATTCTGTTCCGGAGGTATATCCTTTCTTGAAATTGGCAACTCAACAAAGCTCCCTAAAAAGACACATGCCAAGCACCTCAATCCACAAACTGCTGTATTGGTTACGTGAGGTAACCAGAACGCCAGCCTTTGTTCCATACAGCTTGTGCTACAGGCATATATTGCATCTTAAAAGTATCTTAAAAACACGGGGAACACTTTATGCCTAACAATCACCCAATAAAGCATATGGAAAAACTGTACATGACCAACTTGCACCACAAAAAGAGAGCTTTCTGACCTGCCTTATCTTTGAATAAATATCGTCGCACATTACATTTTTCTGAAGTGATAAGTATCCTGTCATAAAATAAACCTCACATTTAGTGCATACTTACCCAACAAAACTTGAAATCGCTTTGGGTGAAGGCTGACTGTAAGATAGAACAGCTGAAGCAGGGGATTTTCCAGCTGAATGAGTGCCATTTTCTGCTGTGGCCGGTTGCAAGGGTCGAATGCTGCCAGAATCTTCTTGATTTGGGCACAATAAGAACAATAGTCAGGTTATAAGCATCACATCAAAGAACACAACCTAACCGATAACACAGGCAGTATGCCAAGACCTTTAACATAAACATAGAATTTTTAGTAAGACTGGCTCTGTGGTAAACAAAATCACACCCACTAGTAAAATATAAAAGTGATGTCTGAGATAATACCTACATAGCAAAGAAGACATGCAAATCTTCAACCTTGTGAGGTCCACCTACAAAGTCTTAAACCATCTACTACCTCATGCATAGCTTGGACCAAACATTACTACATCCTACTCAATTTATCAGACTAGATGCAGGTCACATGCACAACAATACATCCACATTAGCTTTCATACATTTGTAGAAACTTGAAAAGCCATTGTACTGAGTTATAACACTTCTCCAGAGGTCAAGGCCAGACTCAGTCACGACAAAGACTAGCACTAAATAGCAATTGAACTATACCTATAAATGCTGACAGTCAAACTAAAATAAGGTTAAATGCCAAAGTTTAAGAACAAATTCACATTATAGTCGCCAATTAATGCAAAACATCAAATTAATGTAACAGGAGTTCAAAATTAAAGAGTACCAGGAAGTAAATGTAGCAAGAATTCATGCCATAAGACAAAAAACTTTTATGTTGCTGATAAAGGAAAATAGAAAAACATACCATTCGCATTGTAAACAGGTACAGAACTTCGTCTGTCTGAACGTTCAGAGGCAACACCATTTCTTCCACCCCTTCTTGGAGCTCCAACAGCAACAGGCCTCGATCGACTATCTGCTGGTTCTTTGCTGCTCGACTTCTACACCATTAAATGAGTAGTTAGTCACCTGAACCTACACCATCCACGAAACATTACATACGACACCAATAGAAGGGCCAAAATGCGCTCTGCCCCCTGCCATGAAGGGGAATATGCCCTTCTTCCCATGTAGGAAATTTTAGAAAGATACAGTAGCTCTAGCAAAACAAATCCCTGACTAGTGTGTCTTGAGACTAAAGGACTCTGTGTTACCTGGTATCTTGACACTACATTTCAGAATGATGGCATAAAAGTAAAAAGTGCATCAAAGAAAACACATAGGATAATCATGAACAATTTCCAATCAGTAATTCATAGTCTTTTAATATGAGGTCTGATTCAATTGTAATTTGCCATGTTTGTTGTTGTACTTGATCAAGTATCATCTTTAGCTGCTACCAGCAACATCCAGATCTGTACCAAGGTCAATTACTAACTTTCAGCAGACGAAACCGTAAAACAATCAAATCTTTCACTTAGCTTGGCAAATATTAAAACAATTTAAATATTTGCATGAATATTTTGCTAAAATGGAGGTATTACAGGTACAGCCAAACCCATTTCTACACATTCATTTGTACCACACGTGTGAAGGTTCTACAATGCTTCAAACTTCAAACAGGCTGTGTGAACGAACATTTTATGTAGGACATTAATAGTGTAATTTAAAACCCTCTTGCGAAAAACTTAGGGAGGAGAGAGAGTCCCTCTCCGAGCAAACCTCAAGCACTCTAAAAGCAACTGGAAGAATGAAGGTCCTTTCAGACTCAACTTCTTTAGTAATACTGGGGGGGCACAACACCATCAAACATGGCTGATTGATGAGTCTTATAAACAGGCAATCATTTCATGCATAGAGCTCCTAAAAAATAAAACTCTTTGAAAATGTAAATTTTTAGTGTTAACACATTATACTTATATGATAATCTTTGCATATTGAAATGCTGTGTTAGTTATTTTTTTAAGTAGATTCCCAATATTTGGCTTATTCAAGAAAGCTCAAGTTCTTGTATAGTTTGTTTATGTTGCTCCCCAACCTAAATTCTCCCTTCAAAGAGTGGTGACCAAATGCAAGACTGATCTTTCGTTACCACGCAGACTGCCATCTTTTGGCATATATCTCAGTTCACTCATCTCTGGCTCAGACCCAAAGCCATTTTCACGGCAAATTGCAATGTTATCAAACCTCTAGTATTTTGTGTATAGTTAAGAACATTCATTATAGGGTGTAATTTGTTCACAGTCCAAAGACTTGATGCACAGTGCACACAAATGCCAAGAGGACCAGCTCGATTTCAGTCATCCACTCAAGTTTCATAGCCCTAAGTTCATGAACTTACCACCGATACACTAAATTTTGTTCTTACTCGTTTCACATGAAGTATTGCACCCAACTTTTAGTGCCCGGGTAACATCCTAATAACCACTGATTCACCATATCTACCATCAGTCACGATATTTAAACACTATTTTGGTGCCCTCAGGTCTTATTCACAGACATAGATGAGGAAATTCATCATATTTAAATTACAAGCAAAATGACGTACAGTATTCAAAAAAGTGGATTAAAATATTTGAATCAAATTTCAAATTTTGCATCAAACAAGAATTAACGTGCAAAATTAAGAATTTGAACTAGGCTGAATATTGTAGTCAAATGAAATTACCACATTACAAATTTCCTCCTTTGAATATTTGAATGCTACACTTTTCTTGACAAGTTGGCATGAAGCTCGGACATCATGCTTGAAAGACGAAAATTATTGGACCTAATTATTGTGGGTCACAAAAACATTTCAAAACCATAACATAACCTCTTGTACCAAATGCTGATAAACTCTTGTACCAAGTCGTGATAAATTTGTAGTTTTACATTGATACTGTCCTTATGTGGTGCACACAACATTGTCGCCCAAACATGAGGTTACATGGCATTCATCACTATCAATTTGTTATTCTCTTTCAAAATCCATAACATGAACACCAAATTGAGCTACCTGCCAGATTGTATGCAAAAACTGGATCTAGAGAACTAAAAAACAAGAAAATGATTTCTTATAGGAGATTGAAAAAGGCCGCGCATATCTTGCGTGAGAATTAAATTGCTTGCATATGAAATAAGGAACGTTTCAAAGTCAATAGATTTTCTCAAAATAGACTATAGACCATAAACCAATCGCATGAATTCAGTGCTTTACCAGTTCAGAAAACTTGCGCCTCCATGAGAGGAGCAATGCCATATGGAACTACATTTGTCCATTTTAACATTCTGGTAGTAAACACTCAAGTTGCATGATAAAACCAAATTCGTAAGCTTCTCTCCTGACAAACGTATAGTGAGAGAAGCTTACAAATTTGGTTTTATCATGCAACTTGAGTTTTTACAAACTAAGGTTATAAACACTAGGAAAAGAATAACTACAGTAAACCTCAAAAACTTGTGATAATTTGGTTAATATGGTTAAAACTTTCACGAATATTCAAACTTCGATGGTCCCATAGAGAGAATATCTCAGTTTTTAGAAAAAGTTTGCAGACAGTGAACAAAACAGCTTCCATGAAATCAATCACAAATTTTATGTCAATGTGCGCTAATAAGAAAAAGCCGAAACACAGCATCTGAAATCTGATGGTGTAAAGAATACATGACGATGCAGCCTGTACGTTGAGACATATAAAATGTTTTCCTATCCAGTTTACTCGTACCTCCTTTTTCTTGTCTCTCTTTCGTTTTACTTCAAGAAAAGGATCTGCATTGAACACTCTTGGATCAGCGCTGTTAAAAACAGCTGTTAATATAAGCAAATACAGAAGAATTCTGTTCAGCTAAAGAGAGTACGCTTAAATTGAAAAAAGTACAGTCTTCCTGTTAATGCCAATAATATGGCTAAATACAAATCAGCATACATCTAACTTTGTGAAGTCTAAACACTATATACAGATCATTTTATCAAGTTATACACTGAATCGTGCATTAGTGTGGAGTGCAAGCGTGCTCACACTAACTATTCAGTAGCTGGGTGAATTTGAATGCATATAAAGTTCATATTCATTTTCAAAAACTGTTCACAGGTTTGGTAAACCAAACATTCCAGCAATGGCTTGAAGTCAAAAAGCAAGAGAAGAGAAACCTTCAAAATTCAGTGGCATATTCCATCTAAGGAGAATTCAGCAATACCATGATACTTAACCTTCGATAAGGACATAAACAAGTATATCATTGTCACTATATCCTAACATTTTGATCTTAAGCACGAACAACAAAATTGTCAAAAATCAGAATTTTAGAATGCCAAAGCAAACGTTCAGCATAGCAACAGCTACATAGTAAAGAAAGCATACTTGGGTGCAGTAGAGCAGGGTTGGGGGACACATAACCAGCAGCTTCAATAAAAAGCATGTCAAGCACATACCTAGGGCCCCGGATAGATCATTCTGAAGTTACAATAAAGAAGAACTTAAACTAAAAAGACCGGAATATGCACACTCTAGGATGAATGCGAGGGTAAGATATTTCATGCAGAGACAAATAACTAGTCCCGCTAAAATATGTATGACCCACTGGATTATCAAAATTATTGCAAGTGCCTCTTGGGGAGTTCCAAACGGTGATAAGGTACACAAACTGAATCAAGTTTTTCACCCACGGATTAAACTTACTGGGATCAAACGCGAAAATGTCCAAAGTACAAGACTACAGCAAGTAAGAATATGAAGCCTTGTCAATAGTTTGAGGTGAATGTCTTCAAATTTCACAGTTTGTGGATCGAGGTGAAAGAAGCTGTTTTGACGAGAAACGGAAAGAAATTGCACAGCGTGAAAGCAACAACAGTCACAAACTTGTAAACAAACCTTGATTAAGCAGCCGTTGCACAGCCTGATTAGGGTCCATGTTACATTCTTTCAGCATTGCATAGATCTCATCATCAGGGTTCCCACATATCTCTTTTATGCTTTGTACCACTTTGCGTGAAATGCCGGGGATGGCCTGCGACAGAGCTACCCCGCCAACACTCCTGCCTCCGCTGCCGCTCATCGCTGGAACGTCTCACTGCAGCTCTCAGAACAGGTGGCGGAGTAGCAACAACCCTGCTATTTGCCCACTACAGCATACCCCGATGCTGTCAACCTAAACTAAACCAAAGCTACTGCAGCCTTCCGCTGTGATACCACAGATTTCCCAGGCCTACATACATGGATTAGCACGATTCAGGAAACCTAACAACCACATCATCATCCCCACAAAAATGGAGACACAAAATGAGAAATCCGAAGAAACGCTATGCCAATGAGTGGTTCCGCGCTCCTGTTTCCAGGCACTGGAAGCTCTGCTGAGGCTCGATCCACCGCGGAGAAGGGAGCAGCATCACACAACCCTAGCCAGGTCAAAGAAAAGATCGTGGAGAGGAGAGAAGACGAAGAAGAAGAAGAAGAAGAAAAAGAAAAACGAGAAGAGAGAAAGGGTTTAATGTGATGGATATATATAATGGTAAGGAAAAGGCGGGAGAGAGAGAAAAGAGATAAAAGTACTGGCCCTATGCCCCTATGTTTGGGGCAGTAGGCCTATCCATAACTCGGCCCTCCCTTCAGCCTATCCATAATCTAGCCCTCCCTTCAACCTCCAACAAGAGAGGGAAAGAGGTAAAAACAAAACCTGATCAAGAGTATCTATCCCCTACCCTTCCCCACCACCCCAAGTCCACCTCAGGTCAATATAACATCAAGGCATCCAAGATTCCACACTCCATGCTTAGGAATTTTCAACGGGTAATGCATGTGTCCAAGGCCTACTTGTCATGGAGTGCTCGATTTTTTTTTAGCAAAGTGTTAATCAAAAGTCAAACTAAAAAGTTAAATTCCATACCAGGCTGAAATAGTAAGGTTTGATGTCTAATAAAAGTGGGTTGTTGCATGTATGGGCGAATCAATCTCACATCAGATATTTTGCTCTCGACGTGAAAGTTTTCTATTTTACTGTCAACATACTAAACCCCAAATACTCCTCGTGCTCATGGTTTAACTTGAGAGACAAAGCACCAAGTTTTGTTTAGTTGGCCTGGTTGAAAAGATACCTAGAAAGTTAACTATTTTAGAACATTCTAAAACTCAAATAATGCTTCTTGGTTTCCAAGGGGAGGCTCGAACCTGGGACCAAAGAAACTTTGGATGCCAAGCTAACCAGTTGAGCCAACCCCGTTGGGTAAAACTCAAATAATGAAGTGGTGTACAATGAAAAAGAAGGCTTCACGTTCATTTATTTAAAAGACTTAAAAAACTAAAATTTCATGTCTCTAGAATTAGATGATGCAAAAAGAAACTATATTCTATTTAATCTTTGACCTGATGATCATGATGATGCTACGTAAGTGGGATGGTGATAAGGCTAAGTCATGAGTCACCCAAAAGGGTCCAAAATGCAATATCTGAACATCCTAATACATGTCCTTTCATTTTTTCAGAGTTTTGACTCTTGGACCCACCAAAAAAAAAAAGGCCAAAAGAAGATGCTATTTGATGGACATCATCTATATGTTAGTTTTATTCCACCATCAAAGTTTTGGTGTTAAAAGACAATACAATAGAAACAAAGTGATCGTAGAAGATCACAAGAGGCCTGCTTGGGTCTGCAATCTCTTTGAGCCTAAGCCTCTATGCAAGGAAATAGAAGCTTACTTCAAATACACTTTGTTCAATGTTCATGCAAGAGGCCACTCATCATACTGAGCTCTTAATATGTGAACATCATACTTTCCTTTGTTAGCTTTGTCGCGACAACATATTAACGATTTGCTAAAAGCTAAGGTGTCACTCGTAGGTGAGTTTGAGCATTAAAATGAGTTTTCTTTCTTTTTTGGTTTTTAGCACTCTTGGTGCCTTTGAATAGGCCATCATGCACCTTGCGGCTTACGTGAGAGTCTTGTTCTTTCTTTCAGCAACACCATTGTGTTGCGGTGTATAGGATGTAGTCCTTCTGTGAAGGATTCCTCGATCACTGTAGAAATCAGTGAATCGGTTCGAGATGTACTCTCAACATGATTTGTTCTGATTTGCTTCACCTTGTTTCCTATGCATCTTTCTGTCCAGTTCACATATTCTGTGAACTTGTCGAGTGCATCTGATTTGTTGTGTATGAAGTAGACTCGGATGAACTTACTGTAGTCGTCAATGAAGGTAATATAGTATTTTGAGCCTCCTACTAAGATCACATTGAAAGGTCCATAGATGTCCGAGTGTACGAGCTCCAAAATCTTTGTTGTTCTGTAAGAGTCTCTGGTGAATGGAGTTCGAGACACCTTCCCCTTCATGCACGCATCACAGCTAGTCGAATTGGTTCCATTCGAGATGCTTACCCCTGTGATAGCTCCATGTTGGCTTGCTTGATACAATGTCATTGAGTTCATGTGGCATAGTCTCTTGTGCCATAGGTTCATCTCAAGGGAATTCTCATAGATCTCCAATATCGACTTGAGGTACACCAGATGGATGTACAAACAACATTCCTCAATGGAGTTATCGAGGAGGATATTGTTGGAGATTAATCTTTCTCCTACTCATTGTAACTGCCCTCCTATTCACTTAAGTAAATCACTCTCTCCAAACAGTCTGCAAAAATTATCTATTTTTCACACAGTTCGCATTTTTCGAAAAATCCAAAAAATGCAAAGACTTCGACAAAGTGTCCTACTTAACTTTCCGAACAACCGAGCACCAAAGTATTTTTGTGAGAAATGTGACACTATTCATATCTCAAAAGCCCAAAGGCCGAGACACTAAAATGGTTTTGTGAAAAATGCGACCAACTGCACCTGCCACGATCTCCCATAGCTCTTTTTCCATCAAAATGTTCTTCAGTTTGAATTTCCAAACTGCATAGTTGCCGGCTCCTTCCAATTTGCTTGACTCATCGAGGACACTCTTGCTTAGAGTTGCCATTACTGGATAGACAAGTTCGGATCACAAAAATGGCTCAGTCTGAGCACACAACTTAGTCTCCAAATTTTATCACGCCACAGAACTGTATTAATATTTTTTTTTTTTTGGTTATACACCTGATATCGGAATGGAGCGCGGAAGTACGACTATTCAGGATCCTCTTTAACTTGTGCGTGTGGATCCGATATTGGAGCATGCGATATCGGACTGGAGCGCAAATGTACAATTGCTCGGAATTCTCTTTAGCTCATGCGCTTGGATCCGATATCGGTACGAACATGCAATATCGGACTGGAGCGCAGATGTACAACTACTTGGGTTTCTCTTCAGCTAGCGTTGGATCCGATATTGGTACGGAAAAAAAAGGAGAGAATATAAGAACTTTCAGAGAGAATATTTTAGATTCCCTACTTCGGCGCGGCGGCTACACCTCCTCCTCTTTGCTTAGATTTCTAGACATTGTCTGTTGTGATTTGCAGTACCCTAAACAAACAAATGAGAGATTTCTTGACACAACTCTCTAACAAATGACACTTTTCACAAAGATTAAAAAAATATTGTAAAACTTTTCCCACTCAACAGATTTTCAATCTGTCTGATGCTGCCCTAGCCTTTTCGATGCCTCTGGGACTATGTCTTCATTCTCCACTAATAACTGTGAGCTCCAAAACCTGCAAAATACATCAAGAAGGATTTCTTCCAGCCGTTTTTGTCTCTCAAAGCTTTCACCTCCCGTGAAGGACTTTCTTACTTCGTTGCAGAGCCTGTGACAAGCTGTATCCACTGATCAGGCACACAGGACTATCGTAGCTCTGATACCATGTCAAGAATCAGATATGCAACATCAAACATTCACCATAAGCAATCACCAAGTAGGGAGGCGGAAGAAGAACACACAATATCACTCTATCACACTACTATCATACTGAATATAAAATGTACATATAAACTCTGAACCCTGAAAGAGAGAGAAAACCTACGAGTAGACTAATAGACTAGCCTACAACTAATTATAGCTGGTAACAACTGTCAACATTAATGTACATCGTAAACGGTAACAATGAAGTTTATCATTGATTTCTAACAGGTGTTGATGGAAAATGATTTCGCAGTTGAGGGCACTCATTAGCAGTGTGATGATGTGAGCAAATCGGACACTAGATATTCTCTCTTGCCGGACAAGATTTTTTAGCAATATTTTTCATGGCCGTTTGGAAATCAACAGTGAGTTTATCCATATGAGTTTGTTGAGCTTTCTGCCAAGTTTCCATTTGCTGCAGAAGTTCAGAAGATTGGGCAGCATTTTCAGACTTTGGGTGATTAAGATGGACGAGATTCTTAGATTTCTTTTCATGATGGTCAAAGTCATTGTTGGAACCTTCGTCTTCCTCACGGGTAGCATCAGTCATCACGTCTTTAAGTTGATCATAAAGGTCAACTGGTTTTAATTCACGACGGATGTTTTTAGGCAATCCAACAGTTTTATGGCCATTCGTTCAATGATGTTTTTGTCAACACATTCAACCTTGAGACGTTTAAAGCGCTCAAAGTAGTTTCGAATAGACTCCTTGCGACACATCTTGATATGGTTAATTTGGATGAATGGGCTCTGAGTCAGTTTTGATGGTTTGAAATGCTTTATGAGGGCATCTTTGAGAGTGGTCCAAGAAGCAAGATCATGAGTTTCGAGGTTAAGATACCACTCTTTGGCTGTTCCATAAAGTACGATGGGGAATAGGCGAAGCTTTTCAGTCTCAGAGGTATCTCCATAGAAATGGCATGCATTATCAAAGTCTTGGAGAAATCGGATTGGGTCAGATTCTCCACGTACGTTGGTGCATCGATACATGGAATTCTGCGTTCTAGTCATGGAGGGGTTGGATTGGAAGATTCAGCACAATTCTGAGACATGATGTAGAGTGTGGAGTAGAGTAATAGTATAGATGATTAGGGCAGTACTATACTTGGCAAAAAGGCAAAAAGAACAGTTTTCTTGCAGAATAGATGTGGACAAAAACTAGATTTTTCTACTGTGAGAGAATTCGTGGACAGGCCTAAAAATCGTGGACAGTTAAATAAATCTAACTACATTACTCGCGAATTCTGACAGGAGGTGCTTTCTATCAAAATACTGATTTTTTGATATTTAAAAATAAATAGATTTAGAGATAGAATTCGTAGAGGGTACAGAGAATTTGTTCTCACTCACTATGGGTGATTTTGTGGTATGACAAGTGAATTCTTATACTGAGATTTTGTTGACAGATGAGAAAAATAGTGAAAAAGATGATTTTCTGACAAAAAAGAGACAAAATATGTGAGATAGAATTTGCGGAGCTGCTGGAGGACTGATGTTTGATAGATCTAGCCTCAGTGAAGCCAACGAATTCTAAGACCAAGATTTGGTTGAAAAATAGTGGATTTTGATAGTATATCAAGGTGTTTTCACAGAATCTGAGCAGGGTCAGCATGGAGGTGATAAAATGGAAGATCATTATCTGTTATGGCTGCAGACAAACTAACGAATTCTGATATACCTGTTTGGTTGAAAAAAATGTCACTTGGGTCACTTCTTTCAAAGAAAATGCCCAAGTTGACACTTGTGTTGTTCACCACGACTTGGTAGGTTGATTTGCATCTCCTTGAGGACCTGGAGAGAAGTCTCGTGCTATGGTGTGAAGGTAAAAAGCAAGAAAGCATACACACAAACACGGAAGCGAAAAAAATGAAACGAAAAGAGCAGGGAGAGCTTAGAAGATCAAGTAAAAATCGAAAACTTCCTGCAAGATTAAAGATGAATCTAGCCCTAATGGGATCCATCTTAACGGCTCAAGAAGCTGAAACTTTCAACGAAACAAAGGAACACAAGGAGTGGCGTGCAGCTATGGAAATAGAAATGGAGGCTATATCGAAGAACAAAACGTGGGACTTGGTTGAGCTACCTGATGGTAAGACGCCTATCACATGTAAGTGGATCTACAAGATGAAGTATGGAGCGGATGGGCAACTCAACAAGTACAAGGCACGACTAGTTGCAAGAGGTTTTGAGCAGCAGGAAGGTATAGACTTTGAGGAGACCTTCGCACCTGTAGCCAAAATGGTAGCTATTCGTTCTATCATTCCAATTTCTGCTTTCTATGGTTGGAAAATCCAGTAAATGGACGTCAAATCTGCTTTTCTTAATGGAGTATTGGATGAAGAGGTATATTTAGAGCAACCTCAAGGGTTTGTTGAACCATGAAGAGATCATTTGGTTTGTAAACTCAACAAAGCCATATATGGATTGAAGCAAGCACCATGAGCATGGTACTCTTGCATTGATGAGCACTTCAAGCGAAGGGGAATGGTAAAGAGTGATGCTGATCCTAATCTTTACATTCTAAGGCAAGATTCAGATATAGTGTTCATTGTGTTGTACGTGAATGATTTGATTATTATAGGAAGTAATGAGAGGTTAATTAATGAAATCAAATCAAATATTTCCAATGCTTTTGACATGAGTGATCTAGGATTGATGCACCACTGTCTTGGCATTGAAGTATGGCAAAAAGAAGACATGGAGCTTCTTACACAAAGCAAATATGCAAGTGGTTTGCTTTATAAGTTCAATATGCAGGATTGTAAGCCCTTGAGTACACCTATGGATGTCAACATGAAGCTTACTGCATATGATGAATTTGAGAAAGTGGATGCTTATTTGTATAGACAACTGGTGGGTAGTTTGATTTATTTGACACACACACGACCTGATATTTCTTATGTTGTTGGTGTTGTTAGTCAATTTATGCAAGATCCTAGTCAAGCACACTGGAAGTCTGCTAAACATATTCTCAGATACATTCGAGGGACATTGAATTTTGGTTTGAGTATGATCAGCTTGAAGCGCCAATGTTGGTAGGTTATATAGATGCCGATTGGGCAGGTAATATTGATGACAGAAGATCTACCAGTGGTCATACATTCAGTTATGGTACAACTGCAATTTCATGGAGCAGCAAAAAGCAACCTACAGTAGCTTTATCATCAACGGAAGCTGAATATCGAGCACTCAGCAATGCTACACAAGAAGTGGTATGATTATGAAGATTGCTTGTGGATTTAGGTTAGCCACAGGTGGATGCGACTACTATATCTTGCGACAATCAAAGCTGCATTCACCTTGCCAAAAATCCAGTTTTACATGCTCGAACCAAGCACATCAAAATACACAATCATTTTATTCAAAATAAATTCTTGATGGAGCCATTGATCTTGTTTTTTGGAAATCTGAAGATCAAATGGAAGATATTTTTACCAATTCATTAGGTAGATGTAAATTTGAGAGGTTTCGTACTCTATTAGGAATAGAAGAATGTAATTTTATCATTGAGGGAGAGTATTAGAAATCAATGATAAACTTCATTGTTATTGTTTACGATGTACATTAATGTTGACAGTTGTTACCAGTTGTAATTAGCCATAGGCTAGTTTATTAGTTTATTCGTAGGTTTTCTCTCTCTATCAGGGTTCAGGGTTTATATGTACATTTCATATTCAGTATGATAGTAGTGTGATAAAGTGATCTTGTGTGTTTTTCTTCCGCCTCCCTACTTGGTGATTGCTTATGGTGAATGCTTGATGTTGCATATCTGATTCTTGTCAACACCTAGACCCATGTGTCGAGTATACCACCCCTACCCTCCCCAACAGTCCATTCCACGACCAAGGGTACCTCAACCATGACCAATTACACCCAATTAGAATCAACCTCGTCAACAATTTGTCGTCAACCAACCCACTCCACAACAAGTTGTTCACTACCTTGATCCCAGTACCATTGATCCAGCAACATATTATGTGGAAGACACGACTCAACCGAGGTACGCCACTGAAACCGTTGTTTATTATACATATGATCCTAATGCTCAGGTGGTTGACGCCAATGCTCAGACCTATGATCCTAACCAAGCTGTGTTTGCCACGCACCAACTCCCAGCAACACGAGGATATTTTATTTGTGCAGGTAAGCATCATAGTATTCGCTGCCCTAATAAACTTCGTTTTTCTCCAGCTTGTGAAAACTGCGGTATTGAACATCACATGAAGGACTGCCCATCCCGATCCAAACATGCTGCCCTTGTTTGTTCAGTGCAAGTAGAAACTTTGCCAGTTGAAACTCATCCCGCATGGGTCTTGACTCGGGCACAAACCCAATGCCAAGCCCCTGCACTTTCACCCAACAAAACTTAGCAGCATGTTGTCCCTCCAAGTGAAGATTCGACCCCGATAGTTTATCCTCACCCATCTGAAGAAATTTGGCTGCATCATCAGTATTTCCAGCAAATCCGCAATGTCGACCAACAATCTTCCGCCTCCCATAAAGTATCTCACAAGCCTTTTGAAAGCAAAACCCTTGAAGGTACTGAAGTCTGGGGGGATTTACTACAAGCCAATGTCACTCTCCCTTTCCATGTTCTATGGAAGCATGCTGGCAAATGGAAACACCAGATCCAATCCACTGACACCACCACCCCGGATGAGTTGCCCGAAATGCCATTACACTTCACCAATCCACTTAGTGAATGAGGCAACATCAAAATCTCAGCCGCTCACCGCCAATTTTGCGAAGTCCTAGCTGTTATCGACGGTAGCTCAGGTGTCAATATCACATCCCTCATGCTAGAATGAAATCTGAGAGACAAGCTTACCAAACTCACTTGTCAACTTAGGATGGCTGATCAAAGTGCGGTTCAACCTACTGGTTTCCTTCCACAAGTGCTGATCAAACTAGGAGGTCTAAAGATTCCTATAGATCTAGTAGTACTTGATATTCCCAGTAATGCCTATTCCTATGAGTTACTACTTGGTCGCCCATGGCTCACCCCAATGCATGAGTCATTCACGACTGGAACAAAGGCCGCGTCACCTTTGGAAATCGAGACAGTTGTGTCACCATCGATTCATCTGGCAAACTCAAACCTGCATGGTTTCACGATAGGGATCCTCCACCACTAATTCAGTGTTTGAGCCATACCATCAAAAAACCTGATACAAAGTTCTACTGGGTCAAATGACCAAACTATCCATGGGACCTCTATGAGGAGGAAACAATCTTTCAAATTGATGAGAAATCCTCCAAATTCAGTCGCCTGGCGACCTTACCACTGCTAGAGAAGTTCATGAGATTGCATCTGTTCCTACATCAAACTCCGAACCTCCCAAATCATCATCCAGACTGTTGAAAGACAAGGCCCCCCTTGAATCTCCAACCCATGATGTGCCTGAATACTTAAAGGACTATACGATCGAGGATGTCACAATCCAACTACCCCAAACTCAACGTGAACCAAATGGTAATTCGCCCTATGAAGGCCCTATCCGCAACATTACTCTATCTTTGAGTGAGTCAACTGAAACTAACGAATATACTGTCCATGTCGGGGCTCATCTCAATCACAAACAACGTAGACGACTTGAAAAGCTATTGCGCAAATATAGACATGTCTTTGCTTGGTCCTATAAAGACATGAAAGGCGTCTCACCCCAAGTAGATATGCATCATATTCCCCTTAAACCGGGTGCGAGGCCAACTGCTAGTCGTCCCTACCGATGCAATCCAATCTACAAGGCCAAAATCAAAGAAAAACTCCAACGCTTGTTAGATGCATGATTCATCTATGAAATTGAACATACTGAGTGGGTCTCCCCAATCGTCATCGTTCCTAAGAAAAATGGAAAACTCCGGATTTGTGTTGATTTCAAGAAACTTAATGCCATCACATAACGTGATCATTTTCCATTACCTTTCAGGGAATCCATCGAAAATCTAGTAGGATGGCTTTAGCGGATATAATATGATCCAAATTGCTGAAGAAGATCAACATAAAACCGCTTTTGCCATAGAATGGGGAACCTTCTGTTTGAAAGTCATGCCTTTTTTTCTCTACAATGCTCCTAGCACGTTTCAACGTGTTATGCAAGCTGCCTTTACTCAGCAGATGGGCGACACCCTCGAAGTTTACTTGGATGATTTAGGAGCACATTAAGAAGAAAGACGACATTTGTCTAAAAATCAAATGTCAACGATTTGGTCTCTCTCTAAACCCTGAAAAAATGCCAGATATGGGTAAAACATTGTATTGTGTTAGGACATATCATTTCAAAAGATGGCATCGCAACGGACCCGAGAAAGATCCTCATCATTCAAAATCTACCGGAACCACATATCATCCGTGAAGTATATTCTTTCCTTGGCCACGCCAACTACTATCGGTGCTTTATTTTTTACTTCGCTAATAAAGCATGATTAATCTACAAAGTATTTGTCGTCCCCAAATGGACTGATGGACAACGCGTCGCATTCAATCAACTCAAAGAAGCCCTTAACCAATGCACCTATCCTCCGGGCTCCTAATTACTCCAAAGAGTTCCATGTGCATACCGATGGATCCAAGTATGTCATTGGAACAGTGCTCATTCAACTGAGAGACTTCAAAAAGGATTATCCAATTCGATTTTTCGGTAGACAATTGATACCTGCTGAAGTCAATTATACCACTACCGAGCGTGAAGCTTTGGCAATGGTATATCCGGTTTAGAAGTTTCGCCATTATCTTCTGGGAAAAGTTTTTGCCTTCTTCACTGATCATCAAGCACTCCTATTTCTCATCAACAAGACTTGCACAACTGGTCGTATTACTCGATGGATCCTATTACTATAAGAATTTGAGTTTAGGATTGTGATTCGAAAGGGAGTTCAACATTTTTTAGCAGACCATCTATCTCGAATCCCTAATCTACCCACCCCAGATCAAGGCATCGACGATGATTTACCCGATGCCATCTTATTTTAGGTAGACTCTACACCTGTTTGGGCCAAGGAAATCACAAAATATTTAACTTCAAGGCAGATGGATCCATCCTTATCTAAACCCAAATAACACGCGTTGGTCCTCAAAACCAAACCTTATATGTTAACTGCAGGCCAACTTTACAAACAAGGGTTAGATGGAATTATCCGACGTTGTCTTACTGAAGGTGAAATACCCTTTGTCATCTCCCTCACTCATGAAGGTGTTGGAGCAGGTCATTTCTCTTCCGAAATCAAAGAACCAAATGATTTCAAAAGACTGACTACATGCCTTTGCACCCGGTCACAACTCATCAAGCTTTTCAGAAATGGGAAATTGATTATGTTGGACCCATTAATCATGCTGCTAGACACACTCAATCCCGCTATATCGTAGTAGCTATGGACTATTGTACCAAATGGGCTGAAGCAAGAGCTGTTCGCAATGCTGACGCTCGTTCTATCGCAAAATTTCTCTTTGAACATGTTATTGTTCGTTTCGGATGTCCTATAGAATTTATCAGCGATAGGAGTACACATTTTCTTAACTCCGTCATAGCATATCTCCTTTTCAAAATTTGTGTGGTACATACACAAAAGTTTCCCATATTATCTACGATGCAATGGCCAGCCAGAATCCACAAATAAAATCTTATGTGGCGTTCTCACCAAAACCGTCAAATCTACCCGATCCGATTGGGAGCTAAAACTTCATGCTGCCCTATGGGCCTACCGCACTACCCCGAAGCGAGCCACAAGCTTAACCCCTTTTCAGCTAGTATATGGCCAAGAAGCGGTTATGCCTGTAGAATTTCATATTCTGTCCCTTCGAGTAGCATATAATCTTGAGCTAGATAATCGACATATCCTAGCAAATAGGTTATTTCATCTGGAAAAACTGTGTGAAACACGTCGGATCAGCATCCATGCTCAACAAGTCCACAAACGTCGACAAAAAGCATGGCATGATCGATCCTTAAAACTCAAAGAGTTTCAGGTTGGAGATAAGGTTCTGCAATACCAAGCCAAAATTTGTGAATGTTGCATTTTGGGAAAACAACACAGAGAGAGGTTTCCCAAAAGTGGAGCAAGGAGAGCCAGTGGCATCCTAGATCTTGTCCACAGTGATCTATGTGGACCTATGCATACTAGATCTCTTAGTGGCTACTATTACTTTATCACCTTCATTGATGATTATAGCAGATGCACTTGGATTTATTTCATAACAAGAAATCATATGTTGTTGCTAAGTTCAAGGAATTTAAGGCATTAGTTGAAAAGTCAACAGGATGTTGCATCAAAACTTTGAGATCTGATGGAGGTGGTGAGTATTTTTTGACAGAATTTATTGATTTTTGCAAAGATTAAGGGATTAAGAGGCAGACTACAACTCCTTATTCACCACATCAAAATGGAGTTGCAGAACAAAAGAACATATCTATTGTTGAGATGGCCAGAGCGATGCTCAAAGGCAAGGGTTTGTCAAACACCTTTTAGGCAGAAGCTTGTAGCACAGCTACGCACATCCTGAATCGGTGTCCTACAAAATCCGTGGAAGGTAAGACACCTCATGAAGCTGTTACTGGAAAGAAATCTAATATTTCTCATTTGAGAGTATTTGGTTGTGATGCTTATGCTCATATTCCTGATGAGAAACGAAGGAAATTGGATGCAAAAGCTATCAAGTGTATTTTCCTTGGATATGATGAGAAGGCCAAGGCATACAAGATGTATGACACAAATGCATAGAAGCTTGTAATTTTTAGGAATGCTACATTTGACGAGATGGGCCAAGGTGAACAATCTAAAGTAATCACTGAACCTTTTGATGAGGGAGCGAAAGTACATGTCAAGAAGGAAGTGGATTTTGATATAGAAAATCCATTGGACAAAGGCAAGCCTGATGCTAAAATTCCCAAGAGAGTACCTAAATGGTACTTATCAGTCACAGTTGGTGCAAAGAAGGGAGATACTCCGCGACAACAATGCCAATGTTGAAAGTATTTCTAGTTTACACGATGGCTAGATCTACTTACGGGTGTAATATAGTGTAGAGAGGATCGTCCACCTTTTAAGAATCTACCAAAGCTTTCAAATGGAAATAAACAAACAAGGACGAGAGCACCAAGGCTTTCCCAACTGGTGCTCGATACAGAAATAAAACTCGCTTGGCTAAGGCTTCCCAACTAACCAAGATCAACAAAATAATAAGACCTTGCTAAGGCGGTACCCAACTAGCAAGTCGATGAAAAGGAGGCAAGAGGAGGCCTGAGCACCTTCCCTCAAGCTATGCACCTTTCCAAAGGGAACACAAGTGAAATAGCAAGATAATATCAAGAGAGAGCAATTAGCATAATCTCAAAAGTGTTATTTACATGACAAATACCTCTCCTTTTATGGCAAGGAGGGTCTTCCATAAGTATCCACTAACTTATGGGACTAACTTATTTCTAGCCGTTCTAGAACTTATAACTTAGGACTTAGAACTTCAAAGTTTCTAACTTAGGAAAACTTAAGACAAATATTTCTAAGCCCAAGTTTCCTAAGTCTAAGTTCTAAATCTAAGTTTAAGCTATTTTATTATTATTTTAAGCTTCTACTCATGGACTTACAAAACACATGCCATGGTGGAAGTATATTGACAAATACTCATACTGGGCTTACAAAACACATGCCACAGAGTTTTATTTTTTTCTTTTTGTTTTTCTCTGTGTTAGCACAATTGCTAACAATCTCTATGACCATGATTGATCGAGCAGGAGAATGGTTCTTCAACTTGGATCGTGAAGATAAAAGAGATTGGTCACTCTTGAAAGAAGCCTTCATCAAGTGATTCAAATCCTTTTGTTTGATTGAGAGTCCATTATCAGATCACAAGACAATCGCGCTGATAAGCGCGTGATCCTACTTACAGAAACAAATAAAATCGCTATAGTTCTGAATAGTTTTACTCTCTCTCTCTCTCTCTCTATGATCTCTAACTTTGAGGAGTCAGATACAATGAAAACCAGTTTTAGTCGTTTGATCTATGTCCATGCCATGGATGATCGTTGCGATTAGCGAATAAAAAATCTCTTTCTTCTGATCGCTCATATGCTTATGTAGTTGTTGGATGATCTTATGTTATTCTAATCTTACAATTACAAGATCATTAACAACTGTTTAGTTGATTCGTAGATCAATTATTCAGCAGAGCATGAAGACGTAGATAGGTACAGTATGAAATCTCATGTAAATATGTAGTTGGGTCGTATTATTTGCAAAACTTTTTTTTGTGTCTCAGCCTTCAAGCTTTTGAAATATGAATAGTGTCACATTCCTCGCAAAAATACTTTGGTGCTTGGTTGCTCGAAAAGTTAAGTAGGACACTTGTCGAAGTCTTCACATTTTTCGAATTTTTTTGAAAAATGTGAACTGTGCAAAAAACAGCTCATTTATGCAGATTGTTTGGAGAGAGTAATTTACTTAAGTGAATTGTAGGCCAGTTAGGATGAGTAGGAGATAGATTAAACTCCAACACTCCCCCTTAAGCTTACTACTATGACTTTGAATTTAAATTGAGATTTAACATACCAACTAAAGTAGCATGTTTATCTCTTGACAAAGGTTTTGTCAAAATGTCAGCCAACATATTGTCTGTATGACAATAACTTAATACAAATCTTTACTCTGAAGTTTTTCTCTAAGAAAATGAAACTAAGCTTATATGTATTTAGTTCTAGTATGAGTTCATGGGTTCAAAGAAAGAGTTATACAACTCTGATTGTCGCACTGGAGTATAGTTGGACCGATATGTGGAAATTGTAGATCTTGTAGCAACCTTATGGACCAAATAATCTCCTTCACTACTGATGTAGTTGCAACGTATTATGATTCTGTAGAGGACAACGAAATGCATTTATGTTTTTTGTTGTTCTATGAAATGGGTCCTTCTACAAGAAAACAAATATAACCATATGTGGACTTTCTGGTATCCACGTCTCCTGCCCAATCTAAATTTGAATAAGTGACTAATGTAAGTGCAACATTTTATTACCACTATAGCACAAAGCATAGTGCTTCGTAGCTTGAATGTACTTCAATACTCTTTGCAGAGCCTTCAAATGTTGTAAGTCTAGATTAGACATGTATATGAGACTGTGTGCTTACTGCATATGCTAGATCAGGTCGTGTGCAGATCATAGAATACGTTATAGACCCGATTATCGACTGATAAGGATGTATGCACATCTCTTGTTGTTCTACTTGAGTTTTGGGGCACATGTCTTTAGGTAGTTTGGATCTTGGATCCATAAGTGTGTCTATCGACTTACAGTCTTCCATGTCATGTTTGCGATTGGCATGGAGGACTGCGATTGGCATGGAGGTACGTTGATTAAATAGGATTCTTGGCTTATAGTAATCCTTCTGCTTGCACGATCTTTGGTGATCTCCATACCAAGTACGTAATGAACTGGGCCTAAATCAGTCATCTCAAATTATATTGAAAACAAAGATTTTGTTTCATACAGTAACTGACTTAATTTGATGATGATTAAATAATCATCAACGTATAATGCTATTATAACATAGTTTGACCCTTTATACTTGAGATACATGTTTGAGTTGTGGAGCAAGAAGTACAATTGTGCTGCAACAAGAAATGATTAATTCTTTCATACCAGGCCCTAGGAGCTTGCGTGAGGCCATAAAATGCCTTCTGCAATTTACATACCATGTGCTCTTGACCTTGAAGGACGTAACCTTATGGTTGAAAATATCTTCTCGTATATATCCATGAAGGAATGTTGTTTGGACGTCCGTGTCCAGATCTTTTGCAGCAGCTATAGCCAACAAAGTTCAGATAGATTGATGCTTTACCACTTGACTAAAAGTGTCAGTGTAATCTATTTCATAAACTTGCTCGTATCCTTTAAGCACTAAACGTGCTTTTCATTTGTATATTGATACATCTGGCTTAAGCTTCAGTTTGCAGATCGACTTAGTGTCGATCGGTTTTATACAGGAGGATTAACAAGACTCCAGCTCTTGTTCTTCAGTAATGAATGGTCCTCAGCGTCCATAGTAACTTTCCATTTGTCTACATCTGACATTGACAATGCATATGCAATGAAGACATCCAAACACACGTAGTTTAAGGCTTGGTTTGTAACCATAATAGACTTCCAATGGAATATTAGAGTCAATTGCTTTGGTGCTGGAATAATTTTGTAAATAGCAGGTTGTAGATATTGCTTCAGCCCAAAATTTCTTGGGTAGCTGAGCATTGGACATCATGGATCGTGCTGCTTCCAATAGAGTTCGATTCTTTATTTCAGTTACGTCATTCTGTTGCAGAGTGTAGCTTGTAGTGAACTGATGGTGCACGCCGCATGAAGATGAAAGAATAGAAGGTTGGAAAACTACCTCATATCTTCTCTTGGTATATAAACAAATTCGTAATGGATATCTTGTGAGACTATTATTTCCTTTTTTTGAACAAATTAAATAGTAGAATATATATGTATTTTTCCAAACGGACGTGCTGCACTTTCAACCTTGCACGTCCGTACAATTGCCACGTGACACGTCTAGAGTCAAAGTCAAACTGCTTATTATGCTTCACAATGTACTTGTGAAAAAGTCAAAGTACCCATTACACAATGAAATGTGCCAGGCAGTGGACATTATGCCCAGTTTGGCTTTCCAGTTTGTAGGTTCAACCCCTATGGGCCTCGCCTTAAAAATTATGGAAATCCTTATCAAGCAGAATGGCCTCTGCTCGACACCTTTCATAATACTTAAAAGGCATTACAAATTCGTAACAGAAGATTACACACTATAACAAGTGAGAAAGTGTGACCAAAAATTTCAATCACAAAAATAGGTCTCAAAGTCATCTTTACACTTGCAAAAGTTCATTTGTTAAAGACCTCCACACAAGTTTTAACAAGAATTTAATTATAGTGATGTAAAGAACTTCCTTGAGTTTTTGGATGAGCGTATTCTGCACGACCACTGCAATGATACTGGTGGTGCCACAGCCATCTAGTGGAGATGGGGGATGATACCACCATCTTTTCATAATGGTTGTTTCATTCCCCCGTAGATTTGTGAATGTGGCAATGGGTGGTGCAAAATATGCTCATCCAATTTTTTTAGTACTTCACATGCCATAATTTCATTGTGACGGGTAGGGCATTATGAATAGAATTCCTTACATGGGAATTTGTCCATGAGCTATGAAAATTTATGTCCGTAGTGACACCTCCCATAGTTATCTCGGAATCACTGATTCCGACATGTGTTCCAAAAAAGTCACTAAAAAAAATCAAGAGTCAAGCCCTATTGTTTGGGCTTTACACATTTCTCGGGCATGTGTCCTCAAATGCATAGAGCCCTCAAAGTGGGAATGTACCCCATTCTTACATACCTCCCTTCAAGGGTGCAACGGTGCCCTCGCCCGTGCTCTCAAATGCGTAATGGATTCTTTGTGGGTATTACGCCCATTTTTTGGGCTCTTTAAAAAGCAAAAAATGTCAGTGGCTTTTAAAAAAAATTCTGACACGCTCATTCCATGCGCGCGTTAGACTGCACATCAATCCGCGTTAGATTGCCACGTGGCACTTTTTGATTGGTCCAAAAAAATAGAAGTGCTAATTATGCTTTTTAAATGGCATGTGAAAAAGTAAAAAAAAATCCATTAGGAATGGCCTGTGCCCAGGCCCATTCCATATTACAAAAGGGCCCTAAAAGACCATACTTACCTAAAATCTCGCATAGTCAGCGTGACCAATAAGCTGTTTTATGTTTTATGTTCTCATTTGTGTGGCGAACTGGAGTCGAACCCTTCCCTTGACCTTCGACTGGGCTTCCCTCATTATCCGTCTGTTTGCTTTTTTATTATTTAATACATACAGGAAGTATCGTTTCTCCTCTGCAGCTCTGCTACTCTGTGTGTGTTATGGGAATCCTAATGCAATAATTACATCTGAGCAGCGCATCTAGAATCTAGATGCTTTACAGACGATCGCAGGCTGGCCGCTACAGCATTCCTTTTTGTTCAATCTGAAAAAACATCGGAAGATCTCGACACTGATTTCAAGCAGTCGCCTCTAAATGCTTGTTTCACAGCACCAGATTCAGAGCTCCGGCACTCTAATATCAGATTCAGAGCTTCCCTTGTGATATCAGATTCAGAGCCGCCGTTTTAATATTAGATTAAGAGCTCTGATTTCAGGGAATCGTCTTCAAATGCTACTTCCATCATCCATGGCATAAGGAACCAGGCAAATTTTGCGTGCTGTTAGGGAATGGCTGCAAGTTAGATCAGTCAAGAGTGAAATGAGACATCCTTATTCAGTGGAAGTCGAGAAAGCGGTATCAGTATCAATGATTGATGTGTCTGTGCGTTTTCGATAGGATGTTTCTGGGGCCGCCTGCCTGGGCCCAAGACTTTTTAATATCTTCATCCACATCGCCTGCGTCTGGTCCGCAAGCACCCGTTGCTGAACTCGTCGTCTCTTTGACAAATCAGAGGCAATACAGGGAGGTTGTGCTCGCTCTTCGAACTGGGTTGCGGGACGCTAGGGCAGAGTTTTCATTCCTGAGAGTACAGGGTTTAAAGAAGCTGGCCAGCCTTTTAGCTTCAGCAGCAAAGTCTGAGAAAATTGCGCAGTTTTTCAGAGTGAGTCAGGGTCAGCAAGACCTTCAAGGTAACTCACGCGGTTTAGGTTTGACTTCTGTATATTTCAAGAAAAGGATCTGTTTTTGTCATCGGAAGTACAATGTAAATTGTGTGGCTACTAGGCTCTTCCTTTTCAAATATCATGCTTGTATGGATTTTTCTCTTAATAATTTGAACAGCATTCAGCAAATTAGACTCAATTTCATGTTAGTTGCGGTGGGTTCCATACCGTAGTCCTGCTTGGAGGTTTCCAGTATTTTGATGACTGAGAAGAGTAGCTTTCAGTTTGCAACCTTACAATTAACCTGATAAGGTCGACGAGCTGTGTTTTGTTTCAACGAGATTTGCGCTTCATTGTGTGCTGCCAAAGTTCTTCTGAATGTGGTAATACTAAGAAATAGGGCATGCTAGGTTTTTTGCAGTCGGGAGTCCTCTTTCGTATCATCTTTGACTTTCCATTTTACGTATTGATATGTCCTTAAGGAACAATGAGAAGTTCTATTATTTGGAATATTTTGTCTAACAACTTAAAATGTGTCCTTTAGGGTCATCCTCCTCTCCATCTTGGTCTTTATCCTTTGCTTTGTCCTTGGAGAATTGTTGGTGTTGATTTTTGCTCTTCCCTTTGCGCTTGGCAAAAAGAGCTTTGCCATCACCACTATGGTTGAGTGATAACTTTTCCATCCTTAATAGCTTATTCTCATGTGTTGATTCTTCAACCATTAGCACTCCTTGCACAGCCTCCAAAGTAGGTAGATCCTCCTTGATGGCATAGGATTGGACAAGGTTCTCATACTCTTCTCTCAAGCCATTAAGTATGACTTGGACTAGCTCATTTTGATTTATAGATCCTCCAATGCAAACAAGCTTCCCTATACGATCAACGATAGTTGATCATATATGCCAAGTCGGGTTTAGACTCAAAACACTTGTCATTTTAGCAGTTGGAAGTTTTCTATGTATATATGGCCGCAATCAAAAGCAATGTCGCAGCGGATCGCGTTCCACTGCAATAGCGTCAGAATCCGGAACGAGCATTCCCGATAGCCAGCTTTCTGGACAGCGTTCCGCTGGCCGGATTGCTTTTTTTTTTTGATAATTTTTTTTCATATAAGTTAAAAAAAAACATTAAAGGGCCTGGGAAAAAACGTGAATTCTCTGTTTGTTACCATGTGATGTTGTATGCTCTTGTTCTTGATTTGGGCTTATAGAAGTTTACAAGGTTGTGGACAAATCTTTTCTTTGCTATCCAGGGAATCTTGAGCTCCCATCGCTAGAAATAGAGGATTATCAACTATGGTTGACAAGGATTTTTCGTTACAACTCATCGTTGGAGGTCAAGGAGCAGTTTTATTTCTTCTTGGTGGTTAATTGTTGGAGCAAGGCAATTCACAGCCCATTGTGACCAACAACACCCAATTTTAAGGAGTTTTGTAGCCCACTATTGAAAAGCATCCAACAATTAGGATCTATGATCGTTCTCCTTATATTCATTGCTTATTTTCATGGAAAAAGTTATTATCAATTACTTGCTATGTTACTACGTCATCTTTGTATTATTACCTAGTGTCAAATACAATCATCATAGCTATATTTCAACAATCTAAATTGGTATGTGACTGTGGGCCATTTGCACACTCTTTGTAGCCCATTAGTACTCAAGGCCAATGTATCATCATCCTTGTTGGCATATATCTTTGCTCCTCCCTTAACAATCTATACCAATGAGCTTTCAACCAATGCGTGCATTTGTGTTGCTTCCAACCATTCTTCACACCCAATTTGCTCTATCACGACCATTCATAGGCTTGGCTCCGACAATATTCCTAAACTGGCTACATGGGGCCTAGGTTACCTTTTGTAGTCCCAAGTTATTTACCATAGTTGCTTGAGTTATCTAGATGGGGCCTACCATTTCAGTGATAGGCAACTATATATAGCAGATCCATGACTCATTAATGAGTTTGGTTTCTCTCCATAACAAAAACCCTAGCATTAATGTGGACTAGATTCAATGTCTCCACCATTCAAATTTGAATTTACTAAAACTCGTGTACTGCACTTTCCCACACTTTCAAAAAGTGTTTATTCAAATGCTTTTAGACTAATATAACTTTGAAAAGTCAAACTCTAAGTCTAATATGAAAATTGGCCTCAATTGCCAAATATACAAATGTGACCAAAATAGCAAAACTAGTTAAAATTTCTCACACTCCCTTTTCAACTAGTTTTAGCATAGACTATGAGAACACTCCAAGTGAAGTCCTATGCTTCATAAATAAGTCTTTTCCCAATGCTTTGGTAAAGATATCAGTTACACATTCCTTTGAAGAAACATGTTGAAGCTCCACCTCCTTTGCCAAGACTTGCTCCCTCACAAAGTGATATGCCACCTCAATATGCTTGCTCCTAGCATGATTTTGACCATAGAACTTTGATCCAACTTTAGAATTATCTCCATCCTAAGTATAGACCTCCTTTCCAAGGTTTTATAGTAGCTTTCACAATCGATATAGAGAATAGTGTCCACTTGGGATGCTTCACTATTTCTTATATTAATTTTACATGTCATGATGTGAATAGAACATGAAGAACCAAATAGAATGTGAATGAGATGATTCCTCTATGCTATAAACTTTGAACTCTCTGAAAAATTACAGCAACCAAACAATAAATGTGAGTGATAACCATTTGCTTGCTTGTATCCTCCCTCTTTGTCCTTTCTTGCCATGTATTCACCATGAAACTCCATGAATGAGCCTCCATCTCCATCTTGCCACAAGATGCCATCATCACTTGATGACTTGATCATGAATGAGTGACATAATGAACCTCCAATAGCTTCATTTCCGTCAGCAAAACCAGCCAAGAATGCTAGTACAACTCCAACATCAAAATGATAGTTTTACCATATCTTGACAATTTGCACACATTCACATGAAATTGCTCAAACATGAGATAGAACAAGTAAAGTAAACTTGAACAACACTTCCTTGCTGCTCCTTTGACCTTACTCGAGTCTTCAATAACCTGCAAAAACAGATCCATAACATGCATGACATCTTTGCCAATTGACTCTCCTTTGATGCTCTTGACTAGCTCCAAATTGCCACTTTCCCTTTTGTGTTGTTGAAGCCCTTTGAGATGAACCTCTTGATATTCCACTTGACCATCAAAGCCATTGACTAAGACCTCTTTTCCAAATCCATTAGTTTCTGGAAAATCATGAAAACATCCATCTACTTGCATAGCATCATCTACACAAGAAGATTCACCAAAAGATGTTAGGAAAGTAAAGTGTGTATCTCCAACAACTTGCTTACCTTTCTCGTCATATGTGAGCCTCGAAGGTGTTTGCCTTTGCCTTGATGTTCTCCTTGGCTTTTGACTTGATGAAGGTCCTTCATCATCACCATCTAAAGTAGGATCCTTTACATCAACATCAAGAATGTTAGATCCATCCACTTGATGTAGCCATGTTGCAATGACTTGATCCTTCTTTTTTAGCATTGATATCTCCTCCAAATCCTTGATGAATGTGGTTGATCCTTTCATAACCTGCAACACAAGCTTTGATACCACGTGAAGAATTTAAGATCCAAATCCATAACCTGATCTTTGGTTAGAAATAGATCAATTCTACCAATGTTGCCAATGTAGAAAAATCAACATCTACTTAATGAAAGAGATGAATCCAATTTGCTCCTTGAATTCTTAGGTACGTGAGCATATGTAATACTTTCAAAAACCCTCAAATGTCTTACGTAAGCTTTTTGACCCGTGTAAACATCCTTTGGAGTTCGATTCTCTACAACTTTTGTATGTGGGAATCTATGACACACTAGACTATCCAAAAGGTCAGGTATACTTTAAAGGTTTGCATAATGTTCAGTTGAATCATGGGTAGTCCAAACACTTATGTGGAATGTGTCTTTCCCTAGTAAGTCCACATGAAATTATCATTGTTAGATTTTTGTATTCTCGAGTTTTAACTACGATGAGCGTAGAGGGACCTATCGGAAGGCAAATGCTTACCCATCAAACAAGTAGCACCATTGAAAATCTCCTTCTATACTCTACTCATTCTTAAGTTGTATGCCTCAGACATGTTCTCCATATTCTCCATACTCAACAAATCCAATTTCAAATAAATTGCCAATTTATACCCAATCTTCAATTAAGTGGGTGAGCTGCTTATACACTGAAAATGCCATGATTTTTATACCCAAACTTCCATCATTTTGTGCTCCTTCAATGTGGAAATTGGAAATCTTTACAAGGATGGTTGGCATGACGTCCTCCTTTGTGGTGTGAAATGTTCTCAGCTCATAGTCATTTTTCATTGTGGAAAGATGGACAAGTGTGCCATCCTTTTGAGTCAATATCATTTTCACAAAATTAGAGATGTATGAAGTAATCATTAGTAAATGACCAGTCAACCTTGAGTTTTGTTTGCAATATCCATGATGTGATTGATTGTCCTCTCGAGCAATGTTTGGTTTTGTAATTTTTGTATAAACTCATTTGTAGCTTTGTAAAGATTTGCTATGGCTTCACATATTATGGAGCTTGTGCCAGGTTAACTATCTTGGCTTATAATTGCGCAATTGGAACTGTCTCTTGGTAATCTTGAGGTGCATACTATAGCTGTGAGCTAGAACAACAATAGGTGTAAAAGGACTTACGTCATATATGAGTAGACACAGTGGAACTAAATTTAATACCAATTCTACAAAATGTTAGAAGGGAAAGTGAGGCTGTACTGTCACCATTCCTTTTGATACAGATTTCTCTTATAACTTTATATTGTTGGGTTGGTGAAAAGGCTTCAGCTATTATTAGCCATTGCCTCCTTCTCTTACCATACGGTTGAATGTAGCCATGTTAAGGAAGAAGTTATCTATGATAATCTGGTACCTCAGGTGGAAGTATCTATATCAAACTATATAGGTTGCTTGTATTTTCAGAAGACAATCCTTTGGAAGGTTGTTTCAGTGTTTATCCAACAAAAAGACCTTCAGAATTACAATTTGGTGGCATCTCTATTCCTTGTTGCTGCAACAAGGAACAGAGATGCCACCAATTTTTGGTGTTATCACGTTTATGCATTATCAATTTTGTCGATCTTTCGACAATTATATGACAATTATAGGTAATGTTAAGGAGTTCACGTCTATTTTGCATGGCAACCATGGAATACACGTCTAACTTGCAGTACTTTTCATTTGATACAGTAGACAAGCTCCTTTCACACAAGCTGAATATGGGATTTGGTACACTCTGCAAGATTGGGATCAATTATGTTTTGAGCAAGCATTATTGGTCCATCTGTAGAGCTTGATAGAATCTTTATATCATCATTGACCATCTTTTCAGATATTAGGATTTCTTTTCGTGTTGCAACTCCACTTTGGCATCTAAATTCTGCCAGCTCCTTAACACATTCCATGGCATATTCTCATTTTGCCCCATATGCAACTCTCCTCTTTGTTGTCAGCGAGCAATGTCATTATTTTGCATATCAACGTCAATATAAAGTAGCATCCTCATATTGCTTTTACGGGCTCAACAATTGTTCCTTCTTTGGCTTCTTTCTTTTTGTGACATCAACATCTTCACTGCTGCGGCCTCCACATCTTATGGCATTATGTTCCTTTGATATAATGTTTGTTATTGACAATGTATTCACACTTCATTCATTACATTAACTACTATAGGGATATTGTCTTTTTGACAAGGGGAGAGAGCTACAGGTATAGTTTGGATAACTACTTGGAAGTTGGGCCTGGGCCCCCCATGCTTTAATCTGACATTCTTTGGTGTTAGGACCATATGGTTTGGGCATTTGGGACTATCATTTACTGTTAGAAACTTGTGTTGATTATGTGCTATTATTGGGTGCTAATTAGTAACTTGCAGACTCGGACCTAATTGGGCATGTAGACATTATTAAGAGGCCTAAGTGCCTCATTGTTAGAGGCTAATTATTGGAAAAACGAGTTAGCATTCATTCCTAGTTTGTGAGTTTCAACTTCATATGAGCACTTCCTATTGCAGCTGGGCATTTTATCATTCATTTGATCAATGCAGTTGCATTTCCTGTCATTACATTTCCTCCAGTTCTATTATAGCTCTTGTTGTTTCGATAATAGTTGTGTTTGTACTTTACCTCTAAAGAAGTAATAGAAGCTCATCATGTTGATCTTTGAATAAACGTACGAAAGTTGATATGTGTCTATCTTATCTGGGTGACTGTACTTACTCTCTTGTGTTGATAATTTGAGCAAGGATGTTGTATAATATACGTTTTGCTGTACATGATAAAGTCTAGTACTTGGTGGGTGGACTGAATAGAGTTAGAGATTGCATGTCTTTTTTTATGTTAAATACTATCTTGGACTTGACATTATTTGTTCTATTTTTATATGACTTATTTAAGCACTTGAAAACTAGTTGATTGGTAAAATATATTAAAGTGTTTATTTTTTAACAAGTAAATATTTCTTAATGAGCATGAACTTTTTCAATAGATCATTCATTTTCCTACAACTAAGTCGACCATTGCAAATCATAACAATTGTAGCAAGAATGCAAATAAGGTTTTGGTAGAAGTATGAAAATGTTCTTTTTATTAGAAAGGTTGAATTTCCGTTCTAGAGATTAAGTTTTGAAAAGTTTGTTGACTATGCTTGTTAATGTAGTAATGGCACTTATGTCTTAGTTACAATGTTGTGTCATTCGATTGTGTCTTCTATTATGGTGGCAAGATTTTCAATTTTAATGCACCTTGCCCCATTGGTGTTTAACAGTCGTGCCAACGTTGTTCCATCATACATTGTCCCCTCCAAAGACGACTCCAATTGTACCTCCAGATCCAATTTCATGTACAGAGCCACCAAAGGTTTTGATGCCTCCAACAATTGGGGAAATTGTTCTTGCTTTAAGAGTCTTGGAGGGATGCTGCCTTCTAGATGCTTCAAGTAGAACTCTTGCTTCTCAACACATGGGAGTGAAGGTTTTTAAATTCTCAACTTGTTTCTATGTGTCTCATGCTTTTAATTTGTAGTAGATTTCATAAATGACTTTGGGGGGGGAGAGAGAGAGAGAGAGAGAGAGAGAGAGAGAGAGAGAGAGAGCGAGAATTTACTAGTGCTATAGTTGTATCTAACCTGGATAATTGAATGTCCTTTTTGTAACCCCTAGAAGTCACACTTTACAAAAATTCAAGGATTCATACTTTGCATATTGCAAGTTAAAATCTACATTCAAAAGCTTTTCTTATGAAACTAAGTTCTTACACCTATTTTATGTGGCATACTATCTTAGACTTAACATCAATATACTGTATTCATATTCAATTACTTGAAGTTTTATAGTTCATTTATCTCAACATGTCTGATAAGTAAGATGGTTTTCAATGAGAATTTTGTAGCTGAATTAGAATCCATATAAAAATACAGCTTTAAGAGATATAAAGTGACAATGCAATGAGGAGCGAGTAGCAAAGTAGGGCAAAAAGGTAACTACAAAGCTCGAGTACACTACAATAGTGTGCTCTCCTATTGGGGCTACACCTGAATGATCTTAAGGCTCTTAGTGTACTAACCCACCAACTCTTTTTGTACAACATGTTGAACAAGGTGTGCTATTCATCAACCATGTGGTAGTACCCTCACACTCACAATAATTGACCCTGAGGGTTAACCACCAGTTAGAGCCTAACTTTGCTGCATGTCTTTTAACTCGAGGCTAGACATTTACTAACCGCAGTTAGCTAGTGATGACAGATGTAACATAAAGAGTACAAACATTGTCTCCTTGTTTTGGTAGTTGATGACTATAGGGATTGAGAGCCTGTTCAAGGGAGGACGTTGTGTTAGTGTTCCTTTGTAGGAAGGTCTACAACCAATCTGTCGTTGATTGTCTTTGAGTCTTAGTTGGAGATTGATGCTCATTTGACAAATTGTTGTTCTATTTTAGTGCCACCAAGCCTAATATTTTTTTGTTGATATATTCATAACTTGGTATACTTGTGAGGCAAGTAAAAAGCATTTTGCAGGGGAAATTAGATTTGTGCCTTTTTGAAGCATTTACTAGCTAGAGTTATTTTTGTTATTAGAGAGCATATTTGAGCTTTTTGGAAGATTGCACATTTGACATTTATTGTCATTTAGTCACTATTGTGCTGTTGTTTGCCCCTAACTAGGAATCGTGTATGTTACCCCAATTCAGGCCTCACATATCATAAATAGTCTAGTTGACCTCATTATTAGTGGCTGATTATTCTAGGGATTAGTCCTTAGAACAAAATGTAGCTTAAGATCAATCCAACACAACCTTGAATCATATACAATCATATTCTGAATTTTAGTGAAGCTGTCTTTGTCTCCGCTATCGTCTCACTTTGTATGTTTTGGTTTTGCTTATAACTCAATCATGTAAGGCTTAAAATGGATTGCTCACAAACTTGGGACTTAATTCACCCTAAAACAGTAAGGTTAAGGGAGCCTAATATGAAGTAGGAATATCAGGATTTAAAAAAAAAAAATGGAATGCTCCAAATATATCTTTCACAACATTTTTATTTGTGTGCTGAATGATTTCTATATAAGGACTATAGGATAATTCTCTTTTGTAGCATTGTCAAATAGTTTCATTTACTACTTGTCCATTTTGGGGACTTAAATGATAATTTGTATTCCAAAACCGAGCATTTTTTTGTGCTATGGATCAACCAAGGATCAATGGTACAAATGCCTTGCCAATCTATTATCTTCATGGATATTTGAAATTGAAAAGGAGTATCAGCTTGATTTATAGAGATTTTTTTACACTCTCTTTGACTTTCGTATGTTAAGATAGATTGTAGTTGGGAACAACCCTTGTGGAGTTAATATAGCGAATATACCTCTTTCTTTGTAGTTGTTTTCTCTCATCTCCACTCAATCTTGGTCAAGCCAATTAATCCTGCCATCTTTCAATATCTTTTGATGATTTATATTTTGTGATTGTGTTTTTAGTAGCATTTCTTTCTTTGTTGTGGCTGGTGAACAATGACATATGTATGCTTAGAGGGAGCACTATAAATCCTCATTTTTTAATGGTGCATTACTGGTTGCAGGAAATTCTTGAGCTATTATGGGTTGGTGGGGTTTCTGAGCGACTTGCATGCCTTGATGCTTTACTCCCCTTGCTACTTGATTCATCCACCAACCAAAAGGTGCACATGTTGGCACATGAATATGATTAGATGTTTTCTTTGAAAATGGTTGTAGCAGCAAGCTAGTTTGTTGGCATCCTATTGATATTCTTTTCAATGTCTTAAATATTCGCCTTTCCCTCCAATGTATTGATATTCTGGCTGCCACGAAATTCTCTCGATTAAGATCAACACAATTTGCCATAAAATCAAAATACCATAGACATTGGCATGAAATGAAGTACAAAAATAGCATTCACAAAGTTTTTTCCAAGTAAGAAAACTTAAGGAAAGACAAAGACTGCTGATCACTTAGGCAGATTTCCAGTCCCAAAAGTAGCTGCGATCATGTATATAGAGAAGAATGGATTTGTTTGTCTATAATGCTCGCCAACTGAGAAACATGGCCTCAATGTGGGCTATACAGTAGCAAAAAAATGATACGAAAACTTTAACTATTGGAGCTACTGTTATATGCTTTGTGGACTTGGTACTGCTGTTTGTTGTTTTCTTTTTAATGGTCATACCTCTTGAGCTTCGGAATTATAGAGGCCTCAAAAAGTGTGAAGTGTTGTTTTGGGCTCACTGCCAGGATGTATACGAATCTCATGAACGTAGATCATTTTCAATAAGCTTGCAAAATTGGCAAAACTTTAGTAGGTAGTTTATGGATGCGGTTGAAGTGTTGGATATAGCATGCAAAAGGGATAGCAAAAACGGTAGCTGCTAGGAAACTTGGGTGACAGTTGCAGAAGTATAATATTCACATCCAAGTATAATTTTTCAACAAAATTTCAGAAGGGGTGAGGGCGCTATAGGTTACATAAAGACTAGTCTAGATTCAAAGTTTAGTACGGGTTAGTCAAGTATCTAAGTTTTTGCTTAAGCAAAGCTTAAGTCTGAACAGCATAGTTTAGGTATTAACGTTTAAATGGATAAACTTGGGCTTCATTTAAGTTATTGTGCAACATTTACTTTACGGATGTCAAGTTGATGTTATGATACAGTTGAAGGCTGAGTGAAGTGCAAATTTAGGAAGTTGAACGTTGAACAAACGTGAAGGATGGGTTGAAGCTATACTCAACAACTTTGAAGGTTGTGTGAAGGTCTGATGCCCCAGCGTCGAGAGGTTGATGGGTTAATAGTAGTGGGGAAATGATAACATAGTGGTGATGTAGAGTGGGTGAGGATGAGTGGTCGAGTAACAGTGAGTTAGATGATGATGGAGTGAATCAAACCAAAATGTAGGTTGGCTGATGGATGACCTCTCTCTCTCTCTCTCTCTCTCTCTCTCTCTCTCTCTCTCTCTTTTTGTGGTTGTGGAAGAATTGTGAGGCTTGTAACCCCCCCCTCTTTCACAAGTAGATTGTAGGAAATCAAAGTGCCAAGATCTTTCTAACATTCAATCTCCATATACAACAAGAAGAAGAAGAAGAAGAAGAAGCGGGAGAGGGTTAGGCGCCCTCAAGGAGAGAGAAAGTAGCAGCAATGCTTGAAAGGAAATGATTTACAAATGAACAATGAGTACATATAAATAGGCCTTCCAAGGGCCTAGACTCTTCCAAACTCACTACTAATTATAGGGCACTCCCAAAAGTCAAGATAGGGTCCCTTAACATAATTAGACTTTACTTGGATCCACGAGTTACCACTAGACCAAAATTGGGTCCAACTTAACTAGAACTATCTTAACATGGTGTAAATAATAAACCTACCCCATGGTTACACAAATCTCAACCTTTTTGGGTCAAAGTAACCTATTTTTTGAAATTGTTTTTGGGCAATATGGGTATCAGATAAAAGCTTTGATTAAGAGCATTATTACTGTGTAGTTTGCCGACTGTTTCAAGTGCAGGATGGTCCAGTTTAGGTGCATTAATCCAAGTTGGGTTTTGTCAAGGATAAAAATTAAAACCTAACCTCTAGCCTGTTTGTTACGATCACAGATGGTTCCAGTGGGACACCGACAGAGAACTGTAGAGCAATTGTACCTCGCTTTTTGCTTCACCCCCCCGACGACAGTAGCAGGGGGGCAACTAAAAATAGGGGTCCAAATGCGCGCCGATAAGGGCCCAATATTTAGCCCAAATTGTAGCATTGACATTTACTGAGAACCAGAGCAAATAACAACCAAATAGCTATTGAAAATAAGATCTGTTTGTGCCCTATCTACTACACTTCTAGGAGGCAAAACGCTGGTTTGACCATTGTCCCCTAAAAAAGTTTCAGCCATAAGCTATTTTTCCAATATTTTTTTTTTGCATGATTCTGGGTTCAAATCGCGATTCGCTACAACTATGGTTCTAGGATCATACTGGGTACTTATTGCAAGAGTTTGCCTCTCAAAATTATCGCAATCTATAAAATCCGTACAGTACATACAGATACGTACCGTACTGCAAGGACAGGCTGACGACTGCGTAGTGCTCTGTCTTGCCTTCGATCTGAATCAATTTACGGGTCAATCGGACTTCGTATGAAAAAGTTACGCTCATTTTCGTAAAATTGCTTGATTAGGGTTTTGCTACCTCTCTGATCTATCTCCAGCAAATCATCCTACGGCTTCGTTTTGCCTGCCTCGGCTTTGTCTTGCACACAAAGCGTGCTAAGAAGTTTTTGTCTACAGGCTCTCGCAAACGTCTTCGTACTTTGGAAATTGCATCCACCATGCCTACCGATTCTGTCAGCGCGTCCATAGTGTAACACTTGGGTGAAGATGTACTGGGTTCAGGATCTGAGTGGTATTCACAAATGACAACCCTCGCTTTTTCTCCAAGCGTCAATAGGAAGTTGGGGTACTCGGGCATAGGAGCAGCCCGATAGCCCCGACAAAGTTGCAGTCCGCGTTCCGAAACGCGTTTTGGAACGCAATCCGGGATTTCCCATTAGGGTTTTTCGGAACGCAATTTTTTTTTTTGTGTAGTTGCCAATATGGGTATCATGTGAAAGGATATCAAAAAAGCAATTGTTATGCAGATGGCTGCAGGCTACATTGATTAGAAATCTGGACATCAATAGATGGTTTAAGAAAATTGGCTGCATTTTCATATGGTTTCAAAAATTTGGACATCAGTAGATGGTTTCAGCTATTCCACAAGAAGTATACAATTCCCGCTAGTCTAAGGAAGGCTCCTTCTAACTCTTTCTATCGTTTTTTTTATCAGTAGATCTGCAAACCATTGGCATCAAAACACCATTTCAAAATTGATTTCTGATATCTATTGGAAAAGCATGTCCACCATTCAATTACGGTTTAGTTAGTATTAAACTCAAAAAAAAAAAAATGGGCCATTACTCCTTTTTCCACCAAAAAAAAAAAAAAATTGCGATCCGGGTTGCGGATCGCTGACGTTCCGGATCGCACGATCCGAAACGTTTTTGCAGCGGATCGCGATCCACTGCAACTCAGAGCCTCGGCTACCGTCACATTCGGTTTTTGGAACTGCGGCGGCCTCTCCGCCTCTTCTACAATGGCTGATCTTGACACCTATATGTGTTCGACTGATTTTCTACTTTTTGCAGAGACATATGATTCTTCCACACACCCACTTTCGTACATTTCTGGTTTTCAGTGGATTTCTGCTCCACGACCTATGCTACAGGGTAGGATACTTCGGGCCTCTGGTGGAGTTGCATGTTTGTACGGTTCGGTGTATACTCCTTTTATTCGGTTGGTGTCTCAGGATACTTATGGCAGGTACTTGTGGCTTTAGATTACTGCATCTTTCTTGGGCCTGGACTAGGGCTTGTTTGTTGCAGTGTGCTACTTTGCTCCCCACACTTCAGTCTTTATGGATTTGGGAGGTGATCCTTTTCAGGCCCTTTCTGACGGCGTTGCTAGAATCTCTCTACAGGGTTACATATTGCTTGCAGGGGACTTTAACGCGCGCACAGCCGCTCACCAGACTGAGTTCTATGCTGACACACTCTCTCTTGATCCGTTGGATACCTCTTATGCATGTTATTCTCAAGACTCATCAGCGACGATTATGCTTTTTGGGGACCAACTTATGAGGTTGGCTCAAGCACATGGTCTTACTATCCTTAACGGTCTTCTTCAGTGGCCATCCTCCTCTGCATATTCTTGCCACCCATTTGGTGGTGGTCATAGCGTAGTGGACTATGTCATTGCATCTCTTGCTTTATTGCCCCGCCTGGCATCCTTCACAATCTCTACCCAGGTGCTCGCTGATCACTCTCTGCTCTACCTCTCCTTCTCCCCAACGCCAAGTCCGTCTCCCCTTTGTTCGACCCACCCGCTATCGTATACTTCCTCATCAATTCTAGGCCTATGTTGCCCACATCTCTCGTCTTCTGGACCACTTTCCTTCCTCCTCTGATGTCACTACCCAAGCCTCCTTTTTGACACATGCCCTGACTACCGCCGCTCATGCCATTGCGCCCCCTCGCCGCTTCTCTTCTCATCGTCGTACCCATAATAAATGGTATGACAACGATTGTTCTTTCTTCTAGAAATATGTCAAGTTCCTCAAATTCTCCAATTCTACACTTGCTTTTTCTGCGGAAAAGCAGCTTCGTTCCCTTCTCCGCAAAAAGAAAGTGGCCTACGTTTCTTCCCGTTCCTCCTACCTCCTTCGCTCCCTCTACTCTGCTTCCTCGACTACTTTTTGGAAGATCTTTCTTCATAAGCCCCTATCCATTGCACCCATCCCTCTTCAATCCTTGGTTGACTATGTAACCAACCTATATACAACTGCTCACCCCTCCATCTCTCTTTCTTCTCGTCCTACCCACTGTGACCTCTTTGCTCTTGACGTGGTTGAAGCCACCATCTGCAAACTCAAGAACAATCGTACGTTTGACATTGACGTCCTTTCAGTCGAGCTCCTCAAACCAGTTGCCAAACTCGCCTCCCCTTTCTTGGCCCACTGTTTCAACCGCTCTGTCGTTGATGGTTTCCCCATACCTTGGGCCACCAATCCCCTTCACCCCATTCTTAAAGTAGGCGATTTCCATGAATGTCCACAACTATCGCACTATTATGATTGGTCATACCATGGCCAAGTTGTACGCCACTATTCTCCAGAACTTCGTTATGGCTGAGGCAGATTCTCGACTATTGTATGCGACTGCCAGGCTGGCTTCCCGCACTCTTGATCATGTCCTCACCCTACGTACTATCATTGAGGAGGCAAAGCATATGAGCTTTTTCGACTCTATTCTCGCGAAAGTGGTTGCTCTGTATGAGAGAGTTTTAGCACGTATTCGGTTGGGTATTGATTTGTCTTCTCCCATCCGTAGCAATGTTGGTGTCAAGCAAGGCTGTCCACTGTCCCCTCCATTATCCCCACTCTCCAAGAACCCACACCCCCATCTGCGGTACCGGTACCCATCCCATACACTCCTTCCAAATCAACTGAACTATTTTCCTCCTGGGAGGCTGACCAAATGAAGGCCGATTTCCAGCTTTTGAAGCATGAACTGTCACAACTGAAAGGAATAGTGGTCTCCTTGCTCAAGGAAAAAAATGTGTTGCAGTCCAAAGTCGCTTCTTTAGAGCAGGTGATCAACACTAAGCAAGTTGCAGCCTCGGACTTGACCACCACCATGATAAGGGAGCTTGAGAGCAAAATCGAGCAGCACAAAGATTCATGGGCAGCAGTCGTGCAGAAAGGCACCAAGCCTAGCGCCCCCATCTCCTCCGTCATCTCAGCCACCATTTTGGAAGAGAGGTCAAGGGGGCAAAAGGCCCACAACATCAATTCGACCCCACTCACATGTCGCTATACCGATAGTCCTTAGCTTCACTTTTACACTCCTTTCCTCATGACAGTCCAGTCGACACCCAGGCTGATTTCCTCACCACCTCTCTCCACACGGCTGCATCATTAACCCTCCCCACAAAACCCCCCCCAGAAAGACCCGACGCACACCTTGACCACTACACCCTCCTTGGTACGATACTGAGTGCCGCTCTCTCCATCAGTCAGTAACCCACTCACGCATCCATGTCCCACATCTGCTTCGATCTTCCCGACGCTCCTACCATCGTGCTCTCCGCCGTAAGAAACGTTCCCATGATGATTCTGAAGGGAAATGTCTCATTGACCTTCTTTTCAGCTCTTCTTCGGGCGCTTTCTGGCGCGAGTTCATTCCTCGCTCTCCACCACCTCTCCTGGAAGACCTCCGCATATGGACTGATTATGCTACTAGCCTGTACACGGTTCCTACCGACTCACCTATCGCCATATCTCCACGGCCACCTGAGTTCTCCTTTTTCACATCTGACATGGTACTTGCAGCCATTAAGAAGATGAAGTCCCACAAGGCCAGAGATATCGAAGACCTTGAATCTGAACTCCTTTCCCATGCCTCCGACTTACTCGCCCCCACTATAGCCACCCTTCTTAACTCTGCAGTTGTCTCTGGTTTTCCGTCCTCCTGGTGCACTAACATTATCCACCCCATCCATAAGAATGGTGACCCCATGATTCCGAGTAACTACCGCACCATCATGATTGGGCATGTCCTGGCAAAATTATATGGTACTATACTGCAGTCTGTTGTGAGCTCAGAGGCGGAGACTAGGAGACTACATGCCATGGGTCAGGCTGGTTTCCGAGCACATTATTCTACAGTAGATCACATCTTCACATTGCGAGCCTTGATTGAGGAGGCTAAGCACAAGAGAGAGAGGGTTTACTGTTGTTTTGTGGACTTCAGGAAAGCCTTTGATTACGTTCCTCGCTCACTGCTCATCCAGAGACTCCGAGACCTCGGCTTCTCCACCGACATTGTTCTTGCTGTGATGGCACTTTATGAGCGTGTCCTTGGTTGTTTCCGGCATAGCAGTGGCATATCTGAGCACATCTGGAGCACTATTGGGGTGAAGCAGGGTTGTTCCCGCTCACCAGTCCTCTTTGGCTTGTATATTGATGAGTTGGAGAGAGTCATTACACAGGGTGGTGGTACTAGCTGCAGGCTTGGTGACATCTTGATTGCTATCCTCCTTTATGCTGATGATTTGGTGTTGCTCACACCACCAGAGAGGGTCTACAGCGAAAGTTGGATTGCTTGCATGAGTTCTGCACCAGATGGGGCCTAGGGGTGAACATTGGGAAGACCAAGGATATGGTCTTCAACACTTCGAGGGCATTCATGCAGCGACAGGAGCTTACTCTGGGTGGGCAGATTCTAGAGGTGGTCCCTTCCTACACATACTTGGGGGTCCTTTTCTCAGGTCCTACTTTTAGCATGAGACAAGCCGCTACCACTCGACTAGGGAAAGGACATGCCTCCCTTGTTCAGCTAGAGCGATTTTGCTTCCGAAAGTCCATCCAGGATGCTCGCAGTAAGTGTCTCCTCTTCGATACCATTGTTACCCCCACGACTTTATATGTGGCAGAGACATGGTGTGTAGGTCTCCCTTCTTCACACTGGGCCAATCTCTCACGATTACAGACCACCATGCTAGCTCGGTTGATTCGGGCGAAGCCTTCTGTCCCACATGAGATTCTCCTGGCCGAGTTTGCAGTTCCACCTATACAGATTGAGGCAGTTCTTCAGCTTATCACCTATATACAGAGGATACAGGCGTTACCAGAGATAGATGCTTCCTTTATCGCGCATATCTAGAGCGGACTTGGCGTAACCAGTTAGGGGTTAAGCCAGCTTTCTGCCGGACTCATTTCTTGGAGCTAGATGCATCAGGGACCCCGGTCATGCCGCGCTACTTGGACTCAGAACTGTCACATTGCCTCAGATTCACATTGGGGCAGCTCAGGGTGTCCTCTCATCAGCTAGCTATTGAGATTGGGAGGTTCCACGGTATTCCCATAGAGGAGCGGATTTGCCAGTTCTGCTCTCTAGGTGAGGTGGAGTCTGAGGAGCACTTTATATTTAGGTGCCCAGTATATTATGATATCAGAGGGCGATATCATTGCCTGTTCCGAGAGATGCCTAACACTCTACGCTCTCTCATAGCTTATGAGGACCCACGGTGTGTCGCTCTGATGGTACACGAGATGTCTAGACTACGGAGAGATTTATACGAGACACCCCAGCATTTTACCTCACAGCCATTGATTACTTCGTTCTTTGCTAGACGGAGATCGCGTGATTTAGTACCTGAGGATGAGGATTATGATGATGATGACGACGAGGATGATGGCCGCTCTCATGCTCATAGAGATCAGAGACAGTGTACCTCCCACCATCATGTTACCACCAGGATTACTAGACAGTCTAAAATGGGCTCAAACTGCAAATTTTGCAATTACTTCGTGGAAAAGACCAGACGAGGTTTGCAGTTTTCTCACAGAATCAACAATATTTTCACCGTCCGTGCATTGTTTTGGATGCCGTAAGGACATGAAGGTAGCCGTTCCTAGCCATGGAGAGACTCTGAGCTTTCTGTCAGAGAATTGTTCACTATCAAAGAACCTAGCAGTTTTGCAGGAAAAAGCGAAGAAAGCCATTTTTCTAAGTTGGCCTTATCTCACTGTCTCTTCACCAAATTTGGCAAATAAAGGCTCTACGGATCCATAATCACCGGGGCGACCTCAGCCTAGGGGTCTGATTGCATCCAGAACATATAGCAGGATTGATGCCTACTTTCGTTTGAAGGGGATGGTGAGAACACATTTTGATTCTAATCTTTATGTCTTATGCTTTGATGGTATGATTGCTTTGGTTGCTCTCTATGTTGACGATCTGATTATTACGGGAAATAATCAAGGAATGATTGATATGATCAAGAAGGATCTCATGAATCAATTCGAGATGACAGATCTCAACTTGATGCATTATTGTCTTGGAGTGCAGGTGTGGCAAAAAAGGACATGAGGTGGGACTAACACAGGTCAAGTATGTCAGAGAGTTGTTGCACATGTTCAGGCTACAGGACTGCAAGCTAATGAACACTCCTACTGAACCAGGTAAAAAGCTTTCTAAGCTTGATGAGTCACAACCATTTGATGGTACGCTGTATAAGCAATTAGTAGGGATCTTGGTTTACCTTACCACGACTAGAGGTAGACCAGATATAAGCTATGCTATTGGTATTGTAAGTCAGTTTATGGCAGCACCTACTGAAGCACATTGGAAGGCTGCCAAGTGTATCCTACCATATGTCAAAGGTGCTTTTGACTATGGGCTAGTGTATAGGAGGCAAGAAAGTTTGTGGCTATGTGGATGCAGATTGGGGAGGTGATTGTGACGATCGCAGATCGACCATAAGGTATGTATTTTAGCTTTGTGGCAGTTGCTTTTTGTGGTCTACTAAGAAGCAAAGTACGGTTGCTTTTTCCACAACAAAAGCAGAGTATAAGGCATTATGTAGTGTGGCACATAAAGCTATATGGTTGAGACAAATCTTGAATGAGATCGACATGAAGCAGGAAAATCCCACAACTATACATAGTGACAGTTAGAGTGGCATATAGCTAGCAAAGAATCCGGTGTTCCACACAAAAACCAAGCACTTCGAGATTCATTATCACTTTATATGTGAAAGGCTATTGAGTAAAGAGATAAATGTTGTTCATTGTAGCACAAATGAGCAACTAGCTGACATCTTCACTAAGCCACTCGTTAGAGAAAAGTTTGAAAAGTTTAGATCAAAACTTTTGGTACTTAAAGTTTGTTAACTTTGATGCTATGTATATGAGTGTATGAAAAGTAGATTCTACTTTTAGGGAAAGAGTTGAAATAAAAGTAGAACTACTGTGCTATTGTATTGTGGGCCGATCCGTGGATTAGGACCAATTGGCCTCGCCACGAGGCAAGTCGACGGGACACGTGTCCGGTCGACGGCAGCTTGGGCCATGCATGGGTTGCGAAAGAAGAAACTATATTTACAGTGCATTTTGGTTTTGAGAAATATAGTTGCTATGTGAGCTTGGTGTGGGAGAGTGCTTTTTGTGTGGGTGTTATTGTGTTTCATGATCTATGATCCTGTTTGAAGCAAATTTTAACTGCTTTGTCCATGTATGCTTTCTCTGCTAGTAATTAATATGATGATCTACCTGACTATTAGATCTTCTGGGAACTTACTGGTCCTGCTAGCACACCTAACAACTTTACCTGTCCAGCCAGTAACTTGAAAACTAACTTGATCATTCCAAGAATGTTAAGGGACTAAATTATTCACTTCGACTGCCTTTTGGCAGATACCTGATCTTGGCTATTTGGTCTGGTGAATATTACCCACTCAGTGATGTAAACCATCTCATGAAATTTTTTTCCGTCTTAGTACACGTCTGCCAACTTTGTTCGTGTCTTGCTTTGCTAGTGTTAAAGCTGTTGTACCATTACCAGATGTCAGCTTTTATGATCTGTTGACCTCATAGACTAGGCGATGGATGCGTAGCGTACATCCCTACAGCTTCATAATAGATCTTGTAACTGTGCTGCAGCTTTAAACAATTCTTTGACCTCCTAGTCTTATCCTCTCCTTGCGTTTGATTCCAAGATCAGCATTTCTGGCTTGCCACTTCTGCACTATGGTTCTACAAATCAGTGGGTTTGGCAAGAACCAGTTTAGATCTTTATCATGACTTTGAAGCCAGCTGTGTAGAGATTATTCTTACCGGAAATGGCAGGATATGCTTGTTAATCCTGGACATGCCATTTGTTTCGAGACCAGGTTGCTTTCAGAAACACAATAAGACTTTACTATGTCATAGATTTTCATACAATGAACTAAGACAATAATGACGTCCTTGAACTCTTTGATTCTAACAGGAGCAAAATTCACTATTCACAATAATCACTTAAGCTCAGATGCCATTTCAGGAAGCTTCTTAATTCTACAGGTGTTGAAGTCAATATGCATTGGGCTTATCTTGAGGAGAAAGAGCAACTGAAAGATTTATTTTTCAACTGGCAAAGTACTGTTATTAATGGGAGTCTTATTATTAGCACAAGTCTTTATTTTGATTCTGCCTGCTTTTGTGAAACAGGAACTTGATCGGCTTCATGGCATTCAAAAAATTGTTGATCTGGCTCAGAATAAACACGTGGATAAGAGATTGAGGTATGGGTACGAATTATGCTCTTAACTCAAGAGTCATGTGTGACTCACTTTGGTGAATCTAACCATGTTTGTGGATTCTGACCTACATTTACTTTATAAGCAACAAACGTTTTCTAGCTAAGCAGCTTTCAAGCACCATGCATGTATTGATCTGTATCTGAAGGAATCCCTCAAGAGGTTCTCATAGAATTTCTGGCACAGCGATTTATTAGTGTCCTAGACGGTATATAAATCTATATAGTTCTCTTCAAAAATCTTCAGTAGAACCTCAATTTGACTAAATGCCCTTGCATAAGTACATAGGGTTTCTTTTACTCTCGAGTCTCAATTGCAGATGAACAAAACTTCTGACAGCCTACTTTTATCGGATTGTTTATCTTCTCTTGGTCAATGAGACCAGAATATCTTTGTGAGGATCTCTTTGAATTCTAGTACGCTGTTGAAGAACAAAAAAAATGATGAAGAAATTAAAGGACAGGTTGTTAGTAATGAGCAAAACATCACGATATTACACACGTAGAGAGAATACTGCCATTGTAAATAACAATATGATGTAGCACAAGTCGATATCACATGCACAGGGATATGTGTAGCCCTAAGTTGCTGATTCTAGGGTCCCCAAGCCAATAAACCTCAATATTGATAGCTGCATTGACTATAGACTAGGTTTTAGCCTCAACTTGTTGTACTTTGCTCAATTAGATCAGATTTCTGTGGAGCTATTGTATTGAATGGTTTAAGATTGTTCTCCAACTCTTTATCCGTATCTTTGCATTATCCTCTCTATTCGGTATTTTAAAGGAGCCGATTGCTTATAGCATGGAATTGAAGCACTCGGCCGAGGAGAGTGTGCAGCACATTTTACATTCATCCATCCTCTCTTACATTGCACGATAGAAAATTGTTGGACAAATTTCAGCTTTATTCTTTAGACAAGCATTTTTAAAAGTATTTTTGGATGTAATTTTTTTGTCAGATAAAAGTAAATGCCAAATTTGGATCAAACATTTTAATCTATTAATATAAGACAACTTCATGGTGTAACGAATTTGTATGATGTGCAGCAATCAAAATGCATGTCATTTCACTTTCTTCTGATTTTCAACTCAAAACTGGCCACCCATCTTCACTCTTCATGCTAGAAATTAAATATAGCGTTTTTGTTAGCTCTCTTTCCATCCTCATTAATGTTGATGAGAGGGAAGAGAGGCTGAAAATTATATTTTAGAGCATTTTTAGGCTCCCTTCCCATTCCAATCAGTGCTAATGGCGATGGGCAAGAGACCTACAAATTTCAGTTTCGTTGGCTTACTTGCATCAAACCCAACTTTCTGGTTATGGGGAGAGTCATTTTTTCCTGCTTTCTAGTGAGCGTGCCCATTTGACTAACCGTGCTCATATTGCAATAGGCAACATGTCAATCAAAGTTGTATAACGAATGATATATTTAAGCCAAAGTGTTGGGGAATAGAAGTTTGATTATCATTCTGATAAACAGGTGTTTTTAATGCAAAGATGGAGTGGATCTTGTGCTACTGTAGGACTACCTCTAAGGTCCATGTATCTCCTGTTTTGGTCTTTATACAATAGAAGATCCACACCACACTTTTCACAGTTGTGAAGCTGGTATCTTGAAAATGACCGTTGGCTTCCTTTAACCTATATTCAAGGTTACTGCAAGGGAGATTTGAATCTTTACTTGGTGTACTTCTAGTTGTGACATTATATTTCATTACTTTTATTAATGTTCACGGAGACCAACATGATCTATGGGACCAAACTCAAACTCGTTCTGACCAAAATGGATCGAAATGTATGTTCCAGAACGTCTGGGTCCAGAATGTTTAATTTTTTTTTTTCCAAAAAATACCATAAAATACTTGGAAACCTAGTACATACAAAAAAAAAGTAAGCCAACTTCTATGAGCACTGTGAGCACTATCTGTATTGATGGAGGATGTACTTTTGACCTCATGGATCCAACAGCACTTATCTGAAATCTCAAACAATGGGCACTATGTTGATCAGCTATTGCTTTAGCCTGGTTTGTTGAAAGCATATCTTTGCACCAGTCTTCAACCCAACTGTTCGATTGGTGTTGACTTTACACTCCAGAGTCCATGCATATGCTTTTTGGATACATTCAAACAGTAAAAATGGCCCTTTTTTCTTCACAGATATATCCTCAAAGATGTGTTTTTGAATAGACCCATCGAATGTTGGATTGAACTAGTCTTTGTAATATTAAATTTTCCTCTTCAAGAGCTCGTTCCAGGTGGTTTATAAGAACTTGTTTCCAAACGGACTTCAAGTTGTTGGATGCATGCAATTTTAGGAAGCATGCAAATTTGTATTGTATTTTCAAAAGGTTCTCTTCCAGTAAAATTTCCACCTTTTCAAGATAGCGAATGGTTCTTATCATGGCTATGGTCTCCAAAGGATCTACAATTGGTTGTAGTCATGGCTACGGCCTCCAAGGGAAGTAGATCTGTTTCAGCCAAGAGAAGAGGATAGAAGGTAGTTTGTTTCACTCCCAGTAGGATGTCAAGAACCTCTTTTGTTTATGTTCAATTTCGGCCCATTTGGAGCAAGAACTATTGCCACCACAAGCTTCACTTCCGTGAAGTAGCATTAATGTTACCAATATCCCAAATGACAAATAGCATCCTCTTCTTGTGCATCTCCATGGGCCCATTCATTTACAAGTTGTTCCATTCCTACTGTGCACCATTGACCATTAGTATCATATGATTGTGGCATTTCATTGTTTCTCTCAACCTTGTACACATATTTGGCATAGTTGAACCACACCTCCCAGTTGATATTGTTCACATGTCTGATTTAATATTATTCTTGTCCTCAGTTTGTCAATAGTCTTCCAGAAGGTGTTTGGGGCCTTCCACATATCCAATAAGATGTCTGGATTTAATATTATTCATGTGTTTCCTCGGTTTGTCAATAATCTTCCAGAAGGTGTTTGGGTCCTTCCACATATCCGATTAGATGTCTGGCTAGAGTAGACTAATTTTTTTTGCATTCAACATTATTTTGTAAAAATGATAAGCTGCCGCATTACCCCTGCACTGCTCAGACTTCTTTCTAGGATCTTTGTATTGCTGATAAACCAAGGATCGTTTGAGAAACTGACCACCTTTTGTTTTACCCCTTGGATGTAATAGGAGTTGTCAACACTCGCTATGATTGCCTTGGGAAGGTTGTCATATCTGGTGGACACCATATCCCCTCCATGTTAATGGGCAAGAGCGTCTTTCAACTTAGATAAGTAGGCCTCTTGTAACTTGTTTATGAGTAACAAATCTGAATATCAGATTCCAAATTTCAGATTTCATAAAAGAGGTGGTACGTGATATATATAGCTTCAACAATAAAGCATGATGATCAGATTCCAATGGAAGAGGACAATTTTTAATGTCTTTGATGAAATTCACCAACTTCAAGGATGATGAAACATAATTAACCAAAGCTTTACCTTTTGATGAAGAACATGTAAGTTTCTTAAAAAAACGCTATCGTATAAGTCCATCAACAGTCACGAATCCATGTGACGCACACAGCTTCAAAATTTCTCCCAAAATGATTGATGACATAAGTAGCATCCATAGAGTACCTATCAATGTCATATTCCTTTGAAGAAAGCTTCTTCAACCAAACAAAATTGTCTTTGCTTTTGTAGAAAACCACTTGCTCATTTCCTGTCCTTCTCCAAACATGTGTTAATGGCATTGATAGTTAACTTCAACTGCTGATTTTCCTTCACAATTCTTTCTTTGGTGATGAGACTCGCCAATTAAGAGCCTCCTTTTCAGCTTCTAATGGTTTAAGATTTACTTTGAATTTTTCCACACGATCCAATATGACACCGTGTTGATGTTGTAGCCTCAAAAATTTGAAGTAAATGACTTTGGAATCTTCACGCTTGATGGCGTATCCATGCTGTGCAGATTTTACAAAAATTGATCCTCACTAGTAATTATTCTACAAGCAAAGTTTCCAAAGTTGGTAGAATCTACAATCTGAGAGAAAGTATATGATGTGAGAGGTATAGCAGAATTCAACTGAAAGTAGAGGAGGAAAATATTAGGCTAATATATACATATACATATACATACATACATACATGTCCAGACATCACCAAGGGCATGCTTGTGCCCTAGGTGATATCAGATTTTCCAATTGAGCACAGTGGCTTTCTTCCAGGAGGTGCACTTGTGGAGTTTAGTGGAGTTTAGCAAAATGCACAGTGAACAATTAGAAAATTCGACACAAGTCGAATATCTTGATCGCGTTGTGGAAGACTCTGATAATGAGCAATGAACTGTGTTTACATAGGTGGATCTTCTGTCACAACAGAACCTACAATTAGATTGAGTCGGAAGGTGGCAAGGACAACCATAGTGTTAGAAAGACTAAGGTGTCAGTGACAACCATGTTTCTAACACTTCCACTCATGAATGCAGACTATATTAAAATATGCATGGATGTATAGAAAGAATGTAAGTGAATCTACTTTAGCAGTGTACAAGCCTAGAAGAAGAATAGTCTGCGGGCTGAGCATGAAAGTGCTAGGCATTTTTGTAAAAACATCTGGGCATCCTCTCTTTTACCATGTGTCTTTTATCATCTGCAATATCTATGATCGATTATATGGTTGCTATGCTAATTTAATCAAGCTTAATTAGTTAGTAATAGATCTGCCGAGTGTCCTTAGAAGTAGCTCAGAAGAACTGTTAAGCTGAGCGTACAAAGAAGCGGGTGTGAAAGTACATAATCACTTTCAAAGTGAAATCGTTCGAATATGCAGATAAAATAAGGGTAATCCTTAAAAGATTTCGACTGTGGGCCGAGGAAGAGCTCCATTTTAGTGGTACCATGAAAATGCCAATTGGCACATTTCGGTCCGGTATTTCGACTAATTCGGCATCTCCACTGAGTTGGCATTTAGGTTGATTGGTCAAAGTGGGGATTTTCACCAAGGGCTCGGAGGCTTTTGTGGAATTGTATCATTTAGAGTCTATATGGTGGCATCATATTCTATTAGACCTTTGAAGTCTGTGGTTCTCCTGTATTTGAGGTGCATTGTGTATGTACACTTACACTGGCTAATGTATGCATGAACTCCAATGTCTAGACTCCATACCAGCAACAATTAACTATGTCTATACTTCACAGTCACAACTCATTGCTCATTTCATGTTAATATCCAAATTTGTGAAATGCTGTTGACTTGTTTGTAGTTACTGAACAGTGAGCAAGATGTAATGCCTTATAAGCAGTTGAAACTTATGTGATAATTGATCAAATAATTCAATTACCAGTAGAATTTAAGTTCTAAATTATACCTTTTTATTGTCTTTGAATATATGATGAATCATATAATATTGAGTCCTTGGTATTTTACAGCACTTTGTTTTGGGCATTGAGGCAAGTGGCCGCATTGTACCATCATGATTTAGGATTCAGAAATAAAAAATCAGGATCCAGAAATTTGGGACCTTGGTGACTGTAATTGCATTATGACAGATGGCCTATTTTGCCCCTTAAATATTTCTAGGCCTCTGATTGACATCGTAAAGTGCACAAGGAGCGTGTCACTGTAGAGAGGCAAGGATATAAAAATCTTCTCAAAAGTCCACAATAACTCTAAATGTGACGAGGTCTTCAGAAGCTAGCAAATTTGAATCATGGTTGCACGAATTGCTTGCAGTTCAAACCTCGAACCATGGTTCGAATCATTCGAACCATTTCGAACCGGAAAAAGAAAAAAAACCCCAAAAAATCCAAAAAAACGTTGTAAATTTTTTTTTTGGGGTTCGAACTGTTTTCCGATTCAAACCAGCCTGGCCAGTTCAAATCATTGCATCGAGGATAGTATGGGGTACTTTTGTGATGCTTCACAAACTAATGGGTTAGGAGGTTATGTATTGAACCGCTCGAATCGGCCCGATTCGAATCGGCTGGCAACCTTAATGTGGATTCTCCTGTGCCATTTTCTTCTGAAAAGCCAATTTGCACAATGTTTCACAGTCCCCTTCAACTACTTGATGAAAGGAACCGCATGAGGTGTCAAGTGCAAAATCCGACCATCTTAAAGAAAACTAGAGCAGAAAATGAGAGCTAGGTTTTTCTCCCCCTCAATCTGGAACCAAACAATACGGGTGCGGCGTGCCCATTGAAGATGATCTGTGACTTCTGGAAATGGTAGTATCCACTGTCTCCTAATGCTGGAAAGTACTCTGGTGGCAAGTTATGCACATACTATAGCATTACATAGGACAAGTATGGACAACCAAGTGAAGCATCATGTAACTGCCAATTAAGATTGTTGTGAGCTGAGAACACAATGTTAGGGCATACATCAGCATGACATGGGTCCCAGAGGTCTGTAGTCTACCTGCGGGCCACTAGCCCAGTTATGTAAGCTCATCTGCTAAAAATATCATGAACAGGGACCGTGGGCCGAATTGAATAAGTGACCATGTGATTGATAAATGTTGGAGGTATCAAATGAATAATAATATTTGTTTCTGTTTAGACATATGTCCATAATTCCCAATGGTTTTTGCATGACCTGATGACATATGGTGTCCAAAAGGTATTTGTTAGATTACTGGTACATTTTGGTCCAATTAATACCCTTTATTATAGTATAATGTGCATGTTCAACTATCACGTGGTTTTATATATGAGTCTGAAAACTTTTTTTTTTTTTTGAGGAGGGGAAAATGACAAACCATTGTTGTTGCTCAACACAAAATATAGGAGGGTAGCTATATTTTGTCTTGGTAATCCCCCACTTGAGTTTTTTAAGCATGTTTCTTGAATATCAGTGTTAGGATCACCTTATCAGTTACTTGCCAACTTTTAACTGTAGAACCTTCTTTTTAAACCCGATAGTCTATTGTGAGACTGCTTCTACTTGCTTTATTCTTCATGGGATTTGAATCTTCCTGAGAACAGAAGCAAATTGAGTATTATGTTTTTGATCATTATTGCGTGACAAATTCGGAGTCTGGACAATGCTGGCCGTGATTTCAGGTTGAAATGTGTGGAGTTCTTGCTACTATTTGTTGGGCAATTGCTTCCTAGTAACATTTTTTCACATGGAGATGGGAGAAAGCAGTCAGTATCCATGGAGCATATTCAGCTGGATCTTGCTGAGAACTTCGGCGAGGAGTGTGCATTTGCTTGGGATGCACTGGTGTCAATGCTACCATCTTCAGACATCGAAGCTCAACTGCATTCAAATGCTCAACGGCTACTAGATATGATAGATAGAAAAGTTTGAAGCAGCCAGTAATTCTTTCCTTGTCATAATTTTGCTTTCTATGATTTAAATGTGCTTACAGAGTCTGGCATGGTTCGTCTGTTGAGATCTAACAGATGTGTGGCTTCTTCATGGTGTATTGTCCCTTCCACTGAGATACAAAGTGAAGCTTATTTTTATCTACTCTATTTATCTTTTGGAATTTGTAGAAGAGTGCACTCAACGAATTATTCACCACTATATAAATGGGGCAGAATGAAGTGTGTCATCAATCATTGTTATAACACCATAGGTCGTGAGCTCATTTCTATGTTCAATAGATCATAAGCCAAATATCTGACCAGTGATCTGATAATTCTACGATTTTTCTGCTTTGCTTTTTTTAATCTGGAAAAAAAAAATCTGTTCATTCGCTAGTTGCATTGTCATTTATTCTTTATCTTGCTGGTAAATTGAATATTTTGTACCAAGATGAGTTTGCATGCACTTAATATGAGACATGTCACAGTGCTGCCTATGTTCTGTAGTTACTTCCGATTTATGTAAAGAAAACGCCATGACATCTGACGCTCTTGTTCTTGTCATACTCCTGTATCATTATATTTCCCTCAGTAGAGCATATATTATATCATGAATTTCGCTGTGAATTGCCATAGAGTACTTTTGACTCTTGAGTGTTGCTCGAGGGATACAGCTAGAATTTATTGCCTTCTGCACCACCACCCATGAGAGGCTACTTTTTTGGAGCTTGTGGTTTTATGGAGGGGTACATAACCTATCCTTTATATAAATTGATGACTGCTTTTACTACATTGCTAACAACTAGAAGCATTCTTTGTACATTCAAATGTTTATCTTCTCTCTTTACAGATATGTACATTGAGAATTTTTTTTTACTCTAGGTTGAAAAGCAGAAAAATACTGAGCAGCCTATGAACCTTTTTAAGATTTTATGAGAACTTAATCTATCCAAATTCCTTAAAGCATTCAGATTAAGGTTTACTCTAAAGCACAACATAAGAATCATCGTAATTTATTTGGAAGAGGGGAATCTACTCCGACCTTTCCGGTCTGTGGGACGAGGTGGACATTGTCAGGCGGGTCAGAAGATCGTGCGTTGCCGATACTGCCTAGTCGAATTTGCTGCGTCCCTCACTCGCCTTAAAGGCCACCTGCTCGGTGCACGCGCTAAAAATGGTGCCACCTTAAATGCTGCCCCTTGTGGCAGCATGTCCGTCCCCGACAGGCAGCGACTAGTGGACACGTACGGGCTACGGCTCGTGACGGGGGAGAACACCATTTCGGAGGGCGTTCTTCGGTTTTGCACCGCTCCTTATGTGGCTGACCCAGAGTTGCTGCCTGCTTGGCTGGCACGCACGAGGAGAGGGAGTGCATCCTTATCCCGTCCCATTGCCCCTCATCCCCCTCAGATAGTTCCGCCACACGCATCCCCATCTGCACCCATTCCGGTGGATCCCGTCCCATCGCGTCCGCTGGTTGCCACTGCGGTTCCACCACCACGTCCTGTTGCTCGCACGCCCCCAGTTTACGATTTTCTCATGGACTCTCCGCCATCCGAGCAGACCCAGGATGCTACTGACGAGGCCTTCGAGGATGTGGATGAGATCCCTTCTTCCTTCCCTTCCCATCCGGATGACCTCCCTAGCCAGCAGTTTTCGTATCCCATGCCAAATCTTGCCCCTCCACCAGTGCATGCCACTTTTGCTGAGTGCATCCCACTCTCCCCATTCCACATCTACAACCGATGCATCCACTAGTGCCCAGCTTGTCGCGTCATCGTCCATTCCCGTCACGGTTGGTGCACCATGCTGGAGGTCCACCACCCGTCGGCCACCAGGTAGAGCCCTTGTGCAGCAAACCATTCGCGGCGCGCATCAGCCGCACATAGACAGAGAGGCCACACAGGTCGTGGCTAGTTTGATTTACGAGCTGAACCTACCTTTTGCCATCACCGATTCTGAGCCCTTCAGAAGGGCATTCCGCGTTGCACAGTCTGTCAACCCTAGCTGGAGAGTCTTTGGTTCAGAGGTTGTCTGCACACACATGATGAGAGATAGGGTCGAGTCCTTGTCTAGAGAGATGGAGCCTCTACGCCGCCACTGGGCCACATATGGATGCAGCATCATGTCCGATGGCTGGACTGATGTCAGGAGGAGGCCGATCCTCAACATCTTGGTCTCCAGCTGCATGGGTACACAGTTTTTGAGAGTCGTGGATTGCAGTAGAGGGGGGGGAGTCATATCTGCAGAGTTCATGTAGGACGTCATTAGGTTTTCCATATTGTCCATGAACCCCCAGTATGTCGTTACGGTGGTGACGGACAATGCCACCAACTGCGTTCAGATGGGTGTCCTGCTAGAGGCCGAGTTTCGTCACATCGTCCACACCCCCTGTGCAGCGCACGACATAGACCTTCTCATGGGGGACATAGGTGCACTTCCCTGGGTTAGAGCCATCGTCCGAGAGGCCTTCTTCTTGGTGACTTTTGTCATCAGGAAGAGGCGTGTTCTTGCCATGTTCCGGGTGTTCAGCCATTTGGATTTCCGTAAGCCAACTCCCACACGCTTTGCATTCGACTTGGTGGTCATCGACCGTCTAATCAGGTGCAGGGCACAACTTCTACAGATGGTTGCCAGTGATCTGTGGCATGCCAGTACGTTTCAGCACACGGAGGATGAGGAGCACTTTCTTTCCACGGTGAGGGGAGATCAGTGTTGGAGGGATGCACAGACATTGTCAGGACTGCTTCGACCACTCTACATTGTGCTCCGCATGGCTGACAACGAGGGGTCCACACTTGGACTGGTGTATGAGCTCATGGACCGGATCGGACAGTTCCTGCAGCTGTCCATCTTGTAGCCAGAGAGGCAAGCGGTGTAGTGTTGTAATTGGTTTTTATTTTTTCAGTGTTTGCTGGTTTGTTTTTCTGTCGATGTTACGTTTTTTCCAAAATTTGCTTCGACTTCGTGCAGGATGACGGAGCTGAGGTTCATCTGTGAGACACGATGGAACTACTTTCACAGGAGTATCCACAACGTTGCACACATCTTGCATCCCCTCTTCCTCTCTCCGACACAGATATCAGACAAGGAGCTCGAGTCGGATTGGCTTGAGTACATCTATAGGGTGGGTCCACACATTGGCTTGGATCCTATCAGACTCGTGGAGGAGCTAGCTGCATTTCGTTTCGGGATGGGCACGTTCGGTCACCGGCTGCTCAGGATCCATAGAGGAGGCAGCTCCCCATTACCTGGTGGATCATGTTCGGTAGCACCTATCCCTCCATACAACGTCTTGCACTGCGGGTCCTTTCACAGGTATGCATCTCATCTCATCCTCTCTTTCTGTGTTTCGTTGACATTCCATTCGTGCACATGTGCTGATTTCATTGCACGTACGCGCTGCCTCCGTGTGTGAGCGTAATTGGAGCAATCTGTACAAGTTATGGTAGAATTTTCTATAAGTCCATGGATGCAAAGACCGCAAAGGGGATCAACATTCTAAAGGATTAATGAATTTGTGCAATGAGATGAGTACCATGAGTATTCACGCAAAAATTATGGTGGTATTAGTCGAAAGCTATTGTTATTCCCAATAAGTTGACCAGAAGTAACCAACCCAATCTTAGCTATTTAACCATCTAAGGACTCTTGTGAATTAAGGGCAAGTGTTGTCGTAGGGAATGCAAGAAAACTAGGGAGATTGATTAACCAAGCAAGATTGAGTTTTGCTTGGCCCAGAAAAATGATTGAATTTTGTTTGGCCCAGAAGATGATCTATAAAGGATGACTAGTATATTGGCTAGATTCTTTATGATGAAGGGGGCTTTGTCATCGAAACAAATAATTGTACTAGAGTGTGAGACTCAGATACCAAGGTAAAAGTTTAAATATTATTTATAGCACAACTTTCTAGGGCTGGTAATGGTCTTCAACCCAATCAGATCATACATAATCACAGGTTGGTTCTTCAAAAACGGTTCATGAATACTTAACCTCAAACTTCAATGATGTACACATTTGCCATGATAGTAGAATTTTCATTTTATTTCAAATGATGACACATTTAACCAGCAATATATTAGGTATAAAATCAGTAGTCATAAATGAATAAATAAGGAACACATACAAAAGAGAGAGGATGTGCCAATCAATATTGCTTAGCAAGGATGCATGTTTTCAGGGTTTCATGAATTCATTTTGCCTTAAGAAGAATGCATGACAATACCAAAATTTGACTCTTCCAAAGGTTCACAAGAGTAGTCATTTGCACTTTGATATTGATCTCTATGCTCTACATGGAATCTCTACCTAATCATGGCTTTGTGGTGACCTTTGAGATTATAATGGATTGGAAATTGTAGTAATAGATTTTCATTGTTCTTGTGGTACACTCGCACAAGCTTCAATCATGTGATGTCCTCCTTTTTCACAATGGGACTTGGCTATTTTCCTACATATTTTGAACACTAAAATCCACTAGTGACATAGGATGGTACCTTGGATGGCTTCGGCTTTGTCTTTTTGTTTGCACATTGAGAGGCATCCAAAATTGCCTTGTTGATAGTTACTGCATTGATATTAAGCCTAGTAGGCTTCTTGAGTGAATGGTCTAGCCAATAATAATCCATTTCACAATATTGGTACATAGGCTTGAATTTCAATTTTTTTTTCCAGACTGGAATAGTCACCTACACCACACATTGGCCTCTTCAGTCACATGTCCATAACATCTAATTTCATGTCTAAAGCTAGTACCCATGAGGTAATTTGCAAATATTCGCAAAAGTTCGACATTTAGTCTCTATATGAAATGAGCATGTGTTTACTCCTAAATATTTGATCGTATATAAGATAATATACACAAATATAGTTTATGTTCTTGTTGAAGACTGAAATTTTCTAATCATAGGAAGTCTAATAATCATACCTTGTTGGCCTTCATTTGGTTTTTGGTGAAGGTGTTGGTGGCCAATAGATCATCCTCGTTGATCATGTCAAAATAGAATCGTATCATGATTAGTCATACTGCATAAATGAAAATACTCTAGTTTGACTCCAATAATTGTCATTTGTATAGACACTCATTCTTAATTGATCATCAACATTGTTTGAGGACCATAAGTTCTCCCTTTTTGAATAAGATTTGCACTAGTTGTATCAATTCTAGCTTTCAACCTATTATAATTGTTCACTCCACTGTTGATCATTGTACTTCCATTAGTTTTATGGTGGCATCCAGATTTTCAAGCTTGATGTTGATGTTTCTTTGATCACATGTCCCTTTTTTTTTACCCTCTACTTTTTTTTTTTTGTAAATTTTTGAGAGAACTATATGGATTGATGTCTGATTTCACTAGTATCTACCATTTCTTTAATGCATTAGGTTCTTGAATAATTCATGCTTTTTATTATTTTTCTTGCACTCTTTGGTAGTCCATCCATGAACCAAGACCTGATACTTATCCCTACCGCACATTCATCATTACCTGTTGATTTCTATATTTGCTTAATGTAATCCCTAATTGATTTCCATTTTATCATTGTCCGTAATCGCCAATTAATAGAAATCCAAAATTTTCATATACCTTGACCTGATGAGTATCACAAAAACATAATACCTGCTCCATGATAATTTCTTCATTTTCAAATTTGTGTCACCCTTTGAAGCAATGCTAGCTTTAAAATATAGAATGGATTTTTGTATTTATTAAAGCCTCAACTTTGATGTCCTAGTATGGGTCCACCTGCCTTGATCTCCTCAAAGGCTTGAATGTCTCCTCCCCAAACTCTTATCAAACATGGGACAAGGCATTTTCTCGCTAGTGGTGAGAGATCACCTCCCTTAATCTCCCCCCTCCCCCGGGCTGCGCCGAGTGTTTCCTCCCCAAACTCTTATCAACTATGGGCCAAGGCATCTTTCTCTCAATGGTGAGAGACCACCAATTATCCTCCCATGTCAAATCTTGCAACCTTCTGAAGCACTTAGAACCTCTCTCCTCCACCCTCAATATATGAATGCCAAAAACTTAGACATTCGAAGGGTACTATGGACTACTCCACATCAACACCCCTAAGCAAGATGGCCCTTTTTTTAGAGGTTGTATCCACAACTAAGTTCAAAAATTGGATAGCTAATTGCCCTCCTCAAAGAGAATAGACCCCTTTATCTTTGTCAAGGCCCCTCACTTTAGACAATCCTAGCACATATAGGATAAGGTTATCATGTGCCTTCCCTGTGACACATAAGTGATCTCAAGACTGCTATAGTGGACCTTTTTTCCCAATGCACCGATGCACCCTCTCTCATCAACTCCAAGAAGAATAAGAGGAAGGCATTGATACCTAGACATGCCACTAAATTATGTGGTTAATAAACGTGAACTAATCACAAATGAAATAGTGTTGAAATTTGAGACAAGATCATCGTCCTAGGTGACTGTAACATGTACCTCATAGATGGAGCCGGTCTTCCTACTATTCGTCCTCTTGAAAGAATATTTTAGACCAAATTCTCCGCTAGATACAACCTTACAAACATAGTGACCATCACTGGAAAATTTGATTACCACTCTTGGACAAATTGCAAATCTAATTATGAGTTTCAATTTCCCAGCATACTTGATTCCTTTTACATTCATACACTATCCCTTGGGTCCACATACTCACATTCCACACTCTGAACTTCATGAATCTTTTAGACTATTCTCCCAATATTTCCTTTTGGCCTACCCTTTTGAATGTAAATACTAGCTCCTCCATGGGAAAAAAAGCAAGCAACAGATGCCATCACCCAAGCTCTAGCCTACGAGCCCTCCTCTCTTCATGATGAGATTTCCTCTAGTAGAGACATTCCTCATAGCATGGGCAGATCCTTAAGTGTCTTATTTTCTTCTCTTAAAATGCTCTTAGAGCTATACATCCTCTTTCATGAACTTGAAATTAAATGTTTAAACAATCTCAAAAAAATTGAAGACCACTATAGGCCTCATGAATACATGAAAGCTACATCTACTAGCCAATGTAGATCTCCCCTCACAATTATTTTTTAAACATATGTGAAAGGAACAGACCTCCTCATTCATTCCTACCATCCAATACAAAAACATCATCTTTTGCGATCCTTTAGAAATCTCATCCTTGATCACTTCAAGAATTTGTACACCAAGGCTCACATGGATCCCATAAGCATGTGGGAGTTCTGTCATTGAAGGGCTTATCAAGCTAATTTCTAAGACCTTGCCAACCTCTTCATTGAGAGACTTCAATTACAATGTTGAATAACGTCTCTACATAATTATATCTAAAGCCTTGACAGCATTTGTTATACCATCCTTAATCTTAAAGCCATGGGTGAAGCCTCACTCCTCTCAACCTTTGCTTAATGGCCCGAATGGACTAAAAACGGTTATGAGAAAGCTTATTAGGTTTGCCTTTAAACAAGCTAAACATGATTCTTTATCATACAAATGGAAACATCGAAGTAATGAGTTTAAATGGTCACGAGATCTTAAATGACCAGATGTATGGACTATGATTGACGCACAAACAAACTATGTGTATGGAGTGACTTCTTGATAGACAACTGTGTCATCAGAGTTGGTGACGGAACTTGGAGACAAGTACGCAGCATATCTATGGGTTTTCTTGTTCTCCTATGTGGTGCAACTAGTATCTGACTTACTATGAAATTGAATTCTATCAAGAGACTTCAAAACTTGGAGAGTTGGACAATATGCATGCTTATATATATATATATATATATATATATATATATATATATATATATATATATATATATATATATATATATATATATTGCTACATAGACGATGTATGTGTTATCAATAACCCTAATGTCATGCTTCTTTTTAGACAAAAAGCAACCACGAGTGGAAACCAACACGTTTTCGATTTATTCACTTGAGTATTTGGATATTAAGTTTGACTTGGTAAAAAACAATATTGTCAACTTCTTCTAATCAATAAGCAATATGCAAATGAACAATCAGTATTGTGGACAAAATTTGCACTCTTCAATTAATCAAAATAGAGTACATGAGTATGAAGTTGTGTGTGAGTCTTCTGTGAGGTGCAAAAATAGAAAGCTTCAGTCGCTAGATCATTGATTGAGAGGAGAGCAAACTCGATTACCAACCTTCTGATCATTTTTTTTGACCTGGTATATACATTGTGTTGATGATTGCAGATCAGTGATCAGTACTTGGAAGTATAAGATTAAATCTACTTAATTTACTAGAGTCGTCCTATAGTAGATAACAGTCGTTGCTAGTAGTAAATCTATGTATAGAGTTGGCTAACTGTCAATGTCGTCCTTCTGATTGCGACGTGGGTCGAAATTGATTGACAATATCGAAATAGTATATGGGTTGATATTTGCCTCTGGGTCGAAATTACTATCGGTGTCAAAATATGTATAGGGTTGAACTTTGGATGAGGATCGAACTTTGTTTAGATTCGATTCGATTCAACCCGGGATCGAAAAATTTTCAGACTGGATTTCGATTTTTGATTATGACTTCAATTTTTATGAATTTTTGCTAAGTATATACAGATTTCAAGATGCTCATTATTGAATGGATTTCGAACTGAGCATTGAAATAAAACACTCTCCCTTAATGTGGATGCTGAAAAATTTTGATATTCAAATTTAGAATGCTGTTAAATTTGATGTGATGGTCCTTGGATAGTGCTTTGGTGAAGTAATTTGTTGCCATAGAATTAGTCATGCAGTAAACCAATGAAACTTCCTTGCTCTACACTTTTTCTTTGATGTAATGATACCTGATTTTGATATGAGTACTTTGATAATGAAATCTCGAATTCAAAGATAGTGCAATTGTGCTTTGATTTATTGCTGTAGCTGAGCAAGGTCAGTATCTGCTAGTATATTCCTCAGCCAAATCGCCTCCTTGGTGGCATTTGTGGCAGCTATGTATTCTGATTCAGTTGATGACAATACTACTAGCTTTTTCTTTTTTTTTTTCTTTTTTTTTTTTTTTCCGATTGTTCCATGAGATCGGACCTTGATTGAATAAAAATACAAATGCAAAAGTTGATCTTCTGGTAGCCTCGATTTTCAATTGGTCATTCCATATTTTTCCAGCACATTAGTGCTCCCAAGAGCCCCTCTTAGAATCCCTTTGAGTCTTACTAGCATCTGATAGTGTTTTGGATCCTATTAAGACTAGAGTGGTTTCTAGTTTAGAGTCTCCCGAGGTTCGGTTAGATGCTACCTAAGATCATAGGCCTCCGAATTCGCTACATCCCTTCCCCCATTGGGGATCTTTTGACGGGACCAATCCCCCGACAAAAAATCTGCCCAACAATCCATTCAGCCCTCCTTGGATCTCCCTTTGGAGGTTTTGGCTCTGTGAGATCTATGACGGACTAGATCCCTTCGCCTTTGAGAAGTGTCTTTATCTTGAACTTTCATATGCGATAATTCATGCGTCTGAATTGCACTAGCCATTTTTTATCTAATCAACCTGCTTTGATACGATATAGCAAAAAACATGAATACGAAAAACTGGATCTAGACTAAATTATGCGAATCACAGAGAATACCACAATCAAAGAAATTTGTACAAGCAATGCTAGAAGAATAGTGTGCTTTTAAACTTCCTTATTGTATTAAATATCCGACAGTTCGACACACAATATTCTGTCGGTGTTCTTACACTTATCTATATTGTTTTGATTACAGTCCTTTGATATATACTCCCAACGAGGGAATTGCAAGAAAGTTTAAGCTAATCATCACAAGAAAATTTTATGCTAAACTTTTGATTAACTATGTGTTAACTCTTGTAAATTGGTTTTGGCTGAGCGTGCGATTTTGTCTCTTCACGACAACGAGGCTTAGTATTCAATAGTTTGAATGGTTCGATAGTTCGAGCGTTCGATAGTTCCTTCAAATGTTTGATAGTTGTCGAATAGTAGTTCCTTTCAATGTTTGACAGTTCAATCGAACATAGTATTTGAAACACTATTGAATGTATCATAGCTTGAGTTTTATTTCGAATTATTGAAACTCTCGACATTGTTGGAAAAGCCATTTCCAACAACTCACAAGGAAAATCATTGATTGATGAAAAGCTCAGCATTTACACATTTAATTAAACTTGAGAAGAATGTGAAATTAGCAGTGAGAATTTAGGAATGAAATGCAAGTCAAAGTTGCGATCCAGCATCTCGCAAGCCGTCGTCGGAACTTTTAAGCAACCAGCAAGTCAGAAATGACTTACTGGTTCAGTCTTCTTGGTGGCTTATGTAATAATGTATGAAAAGACGCTTCAAATGACAACCAAAATACGAAATACGAAGGGAGAACAAGGCCAGCTTGCAAGCTACGATGAGCATGTATTTCTCATCAATTGCCAATAACGATGTACATTCTACATTTTCCCGTCTGATGATTATGCATCCGTAACAGCATCATGATGAGCATTCTATGCACATTGCAATGTGCATATGTAGCTAATTTTGATTTGCTTCAAAGGCGCAGGACTCTCGCAGGAGTAAGGACTGTAATACTGTATGGTTGGAAGCCTGGCATATTTTGAAAATGGAATTTGCATCACTTTCAAAGCTTTGATTTCCCACTAAAATGTAAACGATGTCTGACTTCCAAAAATTAGTACTTGCACTTTTATGAACAGATTTTTTTTTAATGGCAACACGGTGATCGTACATCACTACAACTAGAAACAACTAGAAGCTTTGCTTTAGGGTAAAGCATTCAAATCATTGAAAATGGTGAAAATAACATGAATTGTATTCTAAGAATCTAAAAGAATTAGAAATAATTAATGCTCAAATTCATATAAGAGTGAGTTCACATCTTTTTAGCAAATATATATACATAGCAAAGGTAAAGATGAGTATTTTAAACCCAAAGTTTTCAAGTATGTAATATCCAGTGTTGGGCGGGTATATAGGGTCGCGCGGCTGGTAACAATAATGGGTATCAACATGGTATCAAAAAACTGACCCGACTGGTATATGAATATGTAGCTAAGATAAGTGAATTTCATCTCTTAATCTTTTAATCTTTTAATGAAGGGCAAATAAATTTCCCAATGAGATTGACGTCGGAAAATATATACTTGAGGTATGCAAATATGGCCGACCAAAAGTGACCGATGAATTTCGGATAATGATTGCTCACAATGTCACTTGGTACTCCGTAAATTATAAACAGACATTCAACAAATATTTGAGCCAAATCAAAAGCTCTTTTACCAGAATAATAATAGCCAATTTGGTAAGAAAGTCGACAACTACCCAAATTGCATCATTTTGTTTATTTGTCTGCGGTAACCCAACCACGAAATCCATTGAGGTACTATCCCATTTCTTATTAGGGATATCTATTGTGCACATTATTGTGCTAAGGATTTGTTTAGATTTTGATTCTCAGATAAAAATAGGCTTCAACCTAGACTATGTAAAATTTCTTGTAATTTCGATTCCTTTGCAATTCTGCAAACTGTTTAGTTGACTTGTAAGTCTACAAGAAGTTTGAAGTAAAATACATATGCATATTTGACATGACCTCATTAAAAAATAGAATTTGATAGAAATTATAACATGGGTATGTATGTTTTTTTTTTTAAGATTCAAAATTTGATTCTTATGTCATTTTAGTCATTAGAGGAGTTTTAAATCTAAAAAAGACCATTTAAGGAGTGCCAACTATTGTGTACATTAGTGTATTTATCTTGGTTTTTGGTAGTTCTAGACTCGCCTAACTAGCAACTAGAGTCTAGGCTCACATTATGGGGATTTGTGCCACGCTGCATAAAAGCGTGGCACAAGAATTTACATAGTCTGGGTTGAAGCCTATTTTGATCTGAGAATCATAATCTAAGCCAATCCTTAGCTTGGATCGATGAGCTGAATCTAATAGGAGATTATTTTGATCCCTAGGATCGACATCAAAAACTTGACTTGCTCATTTGACCCGACATCTATTTGGATCCAACACTTATTTCGACCCGGTGTCGATTTCGATCCAGCAGCTTATTTCGACCCTATGTCTATTTCGATCCAGGTCACAATCTTATTTAGACCCTTGATTGACCCTCTTTAGATATGAAAAAAAATACAAGCTTGTGATAGTCATTGGGGGCAATCCTTACACTGATATTTACACATGTTATTATGGTAGATATCTACTACTTGTATATTGCACAATAATGACAAGACACGACAAAGGAACAACGGTGGAGCAAAACCACCCAACCAATGAGGAGCTACCGATCAATCTCAATACCTCATTGTCTAATTTTGAGATGTTATCATACATATATTATATATTTCCAACGTGGTATTAAAAATTAGGTCCTTTATAAACTAGCTCAAACCTGCTCATACTATTTGATACCAACATGGTATCAAAGCATGTTATCTTTAATATGCAATCCTTAAGTTTTGTCAACAACTTTTTATAATGGTTTTGAATAATGTTGTGATAGACTTCTCCAATATGCAATCAACATATGTTTGAAAGGTGCCCACATTTTCACACGTGTTTGAAAAACATTCCAAAGTATGTTTATCATGAACTTATGTAATCCTCTTTTTCAGAGCTCAAGTTTATATCATAACCTTGCTCAACAATTCATAGTAAGAGTAGATTACATATTGTTTACATTTTGAAACATAATAATTGAAAATCAGATTACATATTTTTCATATCTTGAACTCTAATAGTTGGTTGAATGATTGATTACATACTCTTTCACAGCTTGAACCCTAACAATTGGATGATCAGCTTACAAACTACTTAATATTCTAAACCCTAGCAGTCTATCCAATTGTTTGAACCTTCTTAGATTGAGAGAAGCAAGCAACACACATGAGTTCCACAAGCAGTACCCACATTCATTTAATGAGATGTTAGTAAGATTGACATTGTACCTAAAGTAGATGCTAGCTATTAAAAGACTTTGTTTTATTCAATTACAGATGGCAAGAATTGTATTAGCATTGAATCACACACCTCAATAGTGATTTTTATCCACTATTTTCATCACTTTTTGATCATGTAGAAGCCTTCTATTTAGTGACTGTCAATTATCCATTAAAACTATTTTTGAGTTTCTCAACCTAAACTATCGAGTTTTGGAACATATATTATTCTTCATTTTTCCTAGTAGTGACAAAATCTCAATAGGTCATTTCATTCAAGTTGCTTCATTTCTTTGACCGTTTACAAAGCCAAGTTTTCAAACTTGGGCATGACTCATATGTCTTTCATTAGGCAAATCATTACAAAATAACTCATAATCTACTTGATGCAACAAAATATGGTCTCTCTCATTATTGTTTTATAAGCACTTGAACTATCTACTATGCATGCTATAGTCGGACTTTTGTGAAAAGATCTCTCTAACTTATAAAATCTCTACTGCATCATGAATTCTTTGCAAGTGACATATATTCATCCATATATAAAGTGCAAATATTTTAAAAAAATAGGCTAATTTTTTTTTTTTTGAATTTAATGATCCAGTCAAAGAAACAAGACAAAGAAAAGTATTATAAATAGATGTGAGGTAATTTTTCTTGTCTAGTGCAAGTGTTTTTATACCAATAATCAAATTAATCATTTTGACACACCACGTTCATTCATGACAATTGTTTATGAAATCTATATTTGTCATGTGGTAGTGTAAAATCTATACTACTATATGAGTTTTTGGTCTTCACTTTCACATTTAAGAACTGATAAATAATTTTGGTGTTATTGCATATTTTTGACAAGAAAGTCAAAGCAGTGTACAAGATTAAAATCCATAGATAGGAGATATATAATACATAGGAACTAATAAATATGCATTATTTAGTGAAAATTACAAATACTTTTTATTTGATGTAAAGTGGTCTAAGGTAATTTATAGAGGATAAATGCAACAATGAGATCCAATTCAAGTGGCTTCTTTGTGATTAATTCATTTATAACTAAGCATAGAGTCTTTTGGCACATTGATATTGCCTTACCACTATGAGCAAGTGCATTGGAATGTTTTTTTTTTTTTCATTAATTATAATTATTCTATATAAATTTAATATATGTCATGTGTTTTTTTTACTGTACACCACCTTAATGTTTGGGTTTTGATATATTCTAATATAATTGACTTTCCAACATGTTTTTCCAACTTAAAAAGGTTAATGGCTTGTGTTGAAACATGAGCACGACGAGTATTTGAGGATGTGTATGTTGACAATAAACCAGAAAATTTTCATCTACAAAGTATTTGATGTTGAGATTGACTTGCCCATAGATGCAACACCCTCCTTGATTTTACTATTTGAAATAATGAAATAAGCTCTATAAGTTAGAGACACAATGAATTTTATCTGACAAGAGATGGTCACTAAGATTTAAGAAGTTACATAGAGACTCATTTTTTCTAGAAATTTAAGTTTTACTAAAAAAATTATCTATATTTAAAAAGCTCGACAGAAAAATATTAGTCTTAAATAAAATCTTTAACCTACTAGATTATGACAAGGCTAGGAAAAATTCTTTAAATTAGTTCTTATAAATTGAAATCTAAATGAACAAAAGAATTGCAAACTAAAAAAAAATTTAAGTTAAAATTATAAAATGTTCACAGATTTCCACCGAATCTATGAACACGGTTTTTTTTTTTTGGTTCTTCTTCTCTGTTACTTCAGATGGTTATAGTTCTTTATAGTTTAATCTTCTTGTTTAGAACGGCTTCCAGGGAGAAGTATTCCTCATATTACAACTTGTGTTCCCAGCCTGTCAGTGGGGAGAAACGGTTACGTTACTCAACTACATGCATTTACAAGCCATGCAACCAGTCCTAGCTCAACATAGATCAACGTTCTGAATCAGAAAGCAAATCTACAATCTATCTACCAAACTATCTTAGGAAATTAGAGAATAATGCAATGACAAAGATTAAGCTACTCAGCAGAAAACAAGGAACAAGAAACAAGAAAACTAGCTTCCTAACATCATTCTAGCAGCCCAAGAATCAAGAAACACCCATTTCTTGATGCTTGGAATACCCAAGAACAATCAAGGATAGGATTGTTAGTGAATATGCAAATCAGATCCACAATCTCAGCATCTATAGTTTACCTGCATGCTGAAACTACAAAATCAAGAAACAAGAAAGTTAATCCACATCTACATTTCACAAAGCAAGAAAGTAAGCAAGAGATCTAATCAATCCACAATCACAAAGGAAATCAGAACATGTTCATAGGAATTTCACTCAAGAACATTGCCATGAACAAGGAGCTTCACAATTGTCAAGAACTCGTGGAAGATCTTCTTTATTCACTCAAGAAGAATTGACAATATAATCAAAGCTCCCTCACAAGAGAGGGGGGCCCTTAAATAAGCAAGAGGGCTGCCCATGTGGAGCCCAAGTGGCAATTCCACCAAATTAGAAATTACATGTGGAAATTGCCCTTCCACTGGAGGTCACCATCAAAAGGTGGCTCACTCTAAATTATTTAAGGGGATCTACACTTATTTACATTGCCTAGGAAGCATTACTAGCTCCTACATGGTCATTCCTTCTCTGGGATACACCATGTAGACTCACATAAAAATTAACTGTCATCCTAGCTAGTAATCCTCGGCTCTCATGCTCGGCTCTCAGCTTCTTCTGCTCTCCTCTTTCAGATGACAAAATTTCCAAAATTCACATGTGTGGGGAATATCCACAAGTATGATGGATCTAATTAAGCTTTGTGATTAGCACAGTAACCTGATTCTAGATTGATTAGCAAGATCTAGTACATAAGTTATGGCTTAACCACAATCTAGCATGCTAAGCATCAGAATATGATAGCAATGAATCAATAATGATAAAAAATACAAGATATCAGTGTATAAGCATTAGCCTCAACACGAGTTAGAGAGAGAAAGATAGAGAGATAACAAGCAAAAATTGTGTGGATCTAAAATGGCATGAGATAGCTACAAAGCTTTGGTTCTTCATCACAAAATACGAGGAGAGCTACAATATTTATGGAGTTTGAGGTAGCTCGAGGCAGAACCCATCATTTAATGACATCTAAAGTGAAAACTAGAGTCTATGTGACATTTGTCACTTCTCATGCATGAAACTCTACCAACTTTTTCCAAGTGTGCTAGTTCTAACTAGATATGTACAAATCATCATGCATGTGTCCATTACACTTTGTGCATGCCTTGCATGTCACTATGGATCACTTACAATTAATGCATGTGAATTGCCACGAGTTTCTAGAAACATAATTTTGCTATTTCTATGTCTACAAACTATATGCAAGTTGTACTCATCAGTTTTAAAGAGATTGTATTGATTCTATGAGTTCAATAAGAGCAAATTAGTTTAGTTCCCTGATGTTTATGGTAGATTAGTTTAGTAATAATCTGTAGTCTGTAATAATAAAGCAAGAACTGAAGCAGTCTATAGAAAGTAGGAATCGAGTTCTGATAGATCCTATATCCAAGTTGAGCTTCCATTGCCAGTAAAGGATCAAGATCAGGTCGTAGGTGTGCCTTTGATAGGCGGGACACACTAACATTATACTAACAAAGACAGCCGCTAGAGGCCATAGCAGACACAGATCCGTTTCTTAGCAGACTCTCTGCCAGAAGAATAGCAGCACACAAGGCCAAAATTTCTACAAATAGAGGAAGAAGAGGCGCTAGCAGATCAGTAGAGACAAGGAGATTCTAGCACTAACATTGAAGAAGTAGAATCCGAGCATACATAGTTGGTGAATCAGTGAATAGAGACTAGTAGATGCTTGCGCTAACACTGTTGTATGCCATTGTGCTCTTGCCTTGGATTTTTTAGGTATTATGTTCATTGATCATTCTTGTGTAATCACAACACCTCATTAAGATCCTGTAAGGTGTGTGGTGAAGTTCACAGAGCTTTGTGCTTTGAAGAGGTGAGGGTGCATACATCAGATCTTGAGTGCTTTCGCTTGCAGGAACTCGGATTTTGGAGGAGGATACAAACTCACTAACAATCAAGTCATCTGTGGATCATAAGTGGATCAAATCAAGCCTGATCTACTTTAGCTGAGCCCTGTATGGACAGAGAGCTCACACGTGTGAAATCAGCCCTCTTTGTTTGAGTGCTACTTCTCAAGGAATGATCGAAATTTGATGTTCTATAGCTTGTTGGATAGGTATTGAAGAGTAAATTGTGTTGCTTGAGTTTATATTATGATTTGTTTTTAAAAGAGTTTAAGGCAATCAAAGAGATAGGGAGAGTACTCATCTCGTGTGATATGCCAAAGTGAGCACACATCAGTTCTTTTCACCAATATTCTCAATTTTCATTATCAATCAAGTAGAATTGGATAAAGTTGAGTATTGTGAGGTCCTAGACATTTCATTTCACACAAGTATTGTGTTTAAGTTGAAATCAAGTTCCTAGAGAGTTTATCAGTTCTTTGAAACTCGTGGGAGAGATAGACTTCATATTTGCATGTGCTTCATCTTTTGATAGAAGCTAGATCCAAATTCAAGATAGATTGATTTTTTCTGTTGTGAGCTTGATCTCACAGTCTGTTGCTAGATTTCATATGTTAGATCAACATTATAAGTTTTAGATCCTAGATTGAGATAGCAAGAAACATATTCAATTCCATCGTTGTCATTACTAGAATTTCTCAAAGTGAATATGTCTTCAACTAGTTCACATTTTTTGAAGCATAGTGAGAGATTGACATCTTCCAATTATGCAATGTGGAAGATTAGAATGGAATCATTATTGATTCTACAGGATGTAATGGACATTGTAAGTGGAGCTAAAGAAGAACCTGCAGCACCTAATGAAGCTGCAACATTCAAGAAGAGAATAAGGATTTCTCTTCATTTCATAAAAATGAATGTCACAAATGAAGTGCTAAGGGAGATCAGTACATGCACCACTGCCAAGGAGGCTTGGGACACTCTTAAAACAATCTATGAAATAAGAAACACTTCTAGATTGCTTACACTTAGAAATCAAATCTTTCTAAGTTATCATAGAATGTAGATGAGAGTGCTTCAAATATGTAATGAGAGTTAAGGATTTTCATCAAGAGTTAGCTGGTATTGGTGATGCTCTTAAGAACATTGAACCTGTTCAAGTAGTCCTTAATGGACTAAGAGATGAGTATGACAATATTGTGCAGGCTTATGTTGTCAAAGAGGAGCTTCCATCTTTGGAGACTCTTCAAGGAGTTCTCATTGTTGAAGAAAGCAGGCAAGAGAACAAGATGCTAAGGATCAACAGACTTTCATTGAAGGATGGTGGAGATGACAAAGCATTCTCACCAAGGACAAGTCAAGAGACAAGGGCAAAAGTCAACAACACTTCAAGAAGGACAAAGCCAAAGAAGGTAGTGAGGAATAATCCTCACAAGCTGCAACATCCAGTGGCAAGAAGAAGCTATCAAAGATCAAATGTTTCTTTTGTGGCAAGAAGGGCCACTATACATCAAACTGTTTCAAGAAAAAGAACCAGTCCAAGCAAGCTAACCTTACTAATGAGGAAGAGTGTGAGGGTATTGAGAGTGAAAGAGAGGATTCTTTAATGATGTCTAGTTTTTCAACTTTTCCTTTCGAAAATGAAGAAATCTGTTGGATAGATAGTGGGGCTAGTTACCATATGTCTAGTTCTAGAAACTCTTTCACAAGTCTCATGCCATATCTAGGTGCAAAAATATCAGTCTATACTGCTGATGATGTAGAGTGTAGAATTGAAGGAATAGGTAGTATCCCATTGCATGCATCATCATCAAAATCTTTTTGTTTGCATGATGTACTTTATGTACCTAGACTAATCAAGAACCTCATTAGTGTAGGACAATTGTTTGATAGTGGATTGGAGGTCAAATTTCATGTTGACAAATGTATAATCTCAAGAGAAAATGAAGTGGTTGCTAGAGGATCTAGGATTGGAAAGTTGTACAAACTAGATTCTAGGGAGAGTGTTAACATTTCGGACCAAGGTTCATTAGGAAGATCTGTGGCATAAAAGATTGGGACATCCCAATTTCAAAGCCATGAAATCTATGGTCAAAGAAGGAAAAACTGTTGGACTACCAAAGAAACCATCAAAGGAGCTGCAACCTTGTGAAGCTTGTGTTTTGGCAAAATCACATAGAAGACCTTTTCCAAGATCAAGCATCAAAACACAACATCCATTTGAACTTGTGCACTCTGATGTTCATTTCTCTTCAACCAAAAGCAAAGGAGGAGCAAATTGCTTTGTTTCTTTTGTAGATGATTATACAAGATATTCTTGGATCTACATGCTATCTTCCAAAGCCATGGTTTATGATGTTTTCCTTACTTTCAAAGCTTGTGTAGAAAAACAATTTTCTTTCAAGTTGAAAGCTTTGAGAGGTGATAGTGGAGGTGAATGTACCTCTAATAAGTTTAAAAACTTTTGTGAGAAAGAGTAAATACAAAGAGAATTTTCTTGTTCTCATACTCCTTAGCAAAATGGAGTTGCTGAAAGAAAGAATAGAACTTTGTGTGAATGTGCAAAAGCCATTATGCTAGAAGCATCTCTACCTAAAGAATTTTGGGGAGAAGCAATTGCATGTGCAAATTATCTTTGTAATAGACTTCCTAATCTTGCAATAGAAAGATCAAAGATGAGACGAGGTTGGAGGTTCAGTAAGGGTAGGGATATCAGCAATAAAGTCACCATATCAACAACAATGTAGATTTCAAAGCATCCCGTTTCATTGTCTTGTCATACAAAATAATAAACACCATGAATCTTAAAGGTAAGAAACAAGTCACCTCATGTCTACTACTACTTTCCAAAAAGTATTCAAAGATAGTAGACTCTCCAATGCTCACCACCCTTGCAAGATGCGCACTTGAATGGACAATTTGCATGCAATTTGATGACTCGACCATTGTCATTGAGGACTCCCTTGGAACTCTCATGCTTTGAGGCTGATCCTCAAGATCTTCCTCCTTTTGATGCTCCTCCTCAATGCAAGCAAGATCACACTTTGCCAAGATCTCCTCTTGAGTGATCTCCTCCTTTGCCATGCTCATTCTTTCAAAAGCAACACTAGCTTCCAACTTAAACAATCTTCCATGTTTAAATCCCTTTGCAATGCAAACATCATTCTTCAAGATGAAGCAAACACCATGCTTAAAGTGGACATCCAAGCCACTTTCTAAGAGTAGACCAACACTAAGCATATTCTTGGTGATTGATGGCACATAAAGGACATTTTCTAGATCCATGCATGTTGAGGATTCTAGATACAAAGAGATGGTGCCAACACCATCTATCCTACACTCTTCATCATTTACAGTAATGACAAACTTTTTAGCATCATTAAAAGAGTGTAAGATTGAGAAAAAGTCCTTTTCACAAGACATGTGGGAGCTAGCCCCCCTGTCGATCCAACAATTGTCTCTTGTATTGCTATTGCTTGTTGGTGAGGATGTAGATGCCATCAAGAATACATCTACTTCATCCTCCTCCTCCTCCTTTGCAAGGTTTCCTTGTCTGTCCTCCTCCACTTGTGCTCTTAGACTCTTGTAGCATTCAGATGCCCCTTCTTTCCACAAAAGAAGCATTTTTTGCTTTGACTTATTCTTTGAGCTTGATGCATCATCCTCTTCTTTGGCCTCCTTTGGATGCTTCTTCTTTCCATTGGTCTTCTTTTTGCCCTTGAATGAGAAATTGGCTTTCTCATCACCATCCTACAAAGACAAGGAACTCATCCTAGATTTTGCATGGAACATCCTACACTCTTCAGCCACTAACACACTGTGAAATTTTTCTATTGTTGGCAAAGCGTCTTGGATGGCAAAATTTTAAACCAAATTTGCAAAGTCATCTCCTAGACCATTAAGGACAATTTGTACAAGCTCTTCATCATGAATCTTCTCTCCAGTGGAAGCCAACTCCATATTTAGAGACTCGATTCTGAGTACATAATCCTGTGCACTCTCCTCACTTCTCCTCATGCTTTGCAAAATCTGATTTCTAAGCATGAGTACTCTTGAAGTGTTACTAGATTCATAGATTGATTTTAAAGATTCCCAAGCCTCTTTAGCACTACTACATGCTGATACTTCTCTCAACAAATCATTGCTCACATTCATCTTCACACAATGAAGTACAAGCCTAGACTTTTTCTTGTATCTAGCTAACTCTTGTGCACCTAGAGGTTCATCTTCATCCTCAATCAAGAACTCATAAAGGTCTTGGAGCACCAAGAGTGACTCCATCCTAACCTTCCAAATAGCATAATTTGTAGAATTCAATCTCTCACTAGCTTCTAGAAGGTATGCTTTTGCAGATCCCATCTTACTAGTGACTTCTACAAACAAGAAATAGATTTGATTGACTTGAAACTCACAAAGGTCTCACACTTGCAGTGTTCACTCAAATTTGATTTCTAATCCAACAAATGGACTTATAATCATAGTTCTATCACTCCCTCACAAAGCTGGAATGAAGATAAGATGAAGTGAAACTACTTTCAAACAAATCTTGCCAAGAAATGGATTCGATTGTCTCTAGAAACTCACCAAGGTCTCTCTCTTGTAGTGTTTCACTCAAATTAGATTTCTAATTCAACAAATGGACTTATAATCTCAGTCCTAACACTCCCTCACAAAGTTGGAATGAAGATAAGATGATGTAAAATCTACTTACAATCAAATCTTGCCAATTTTGGCTATTTTTGGACAAAAAAATGACTTAATCTCTTTCACACTTTTTGATGTACTTTCAAGACCTATAAAACAAGTTTAGAGCACCTGAATTCAGCCTATATTAATTGGATCTCATGACCCTAAGTCAAATCTAATCAATGGCACTCAATCTTGGTAGCTTATCCTAAGATTTCCACCAAAAATTACATCAAAAGCTCACAATTTAAATTTCTTTGGATCAAATGAATACCATGCATTAAATGCAGGTTCAGAGGTGCCCACACATGTGGAAAATACGTATTTGGACCCCTACCAAGTTTGGGATCAAATCTCCTCACCAAAATTAAGATTCTAGCTTGCCCTCTCAATACTAGCTTTTAGCACCAAAACTTGCTAAAAATAGATGTGCTTTTGATCAATGGCTTATGCTCTTGTACTTGGCTCTGATACCATGTGAAAGTACTGTACTTTAGGACCATAAATGGCTCTACAAAATATCCACAAGAGTGATTGGATGCTTTCTTAACAATCTATCAAAAAACCAGACACAAAAAAGTTGATCTAGATTGGCAATTTGACAAACAACAAGCATTAACAATCAAAAGCATTGATCAACATTGAAATCCGAACTCACACATGTGTACTAAAGGCTGTAGTATGGCCTTCAACCTATGAAATAAGTAGAAATTGATTTGGTTTCATTTGGATCACAAAAACTCAATGTACATAGTGAACTAGCTTGAGATTGCCAATGAGCTCCAAAAATTTTCTATCTTCTCACTATGGAATTCGTCATGAAGGGTACCAATAACCTGTTGTTTATCGGCGGTAGGTTGTTCGGACCATTTACTAAATAATCTGTCGCCAAAATGACGTTAGGTGGATTTCCAGCATGTAATAAGGACGTTAACTCACTCTCGTTGACCTAAAATGAAACCCTAGTCTATATCCTAGAGTCATGCTTGGTAGATAGCTAGTTGGTCAAATTTTCACCTTAAACTTAGGTGTAGGTCCTATAAAGTAGAGATGACCACTAAATAGACATGACCAACTCTCTTGACTTGACCTAACCTATATTAGGAGTGGGTTGCCACGTGACATCTTGGCATTACATGTGTGGAACCCAATTATACACAATATGTACAAAGTTCTACATGGTTTTTGATCAAGCTAGATTAAAATTGATGCTATTCTAATAACATTATCTTCACAATTTGATGGCAGTCTTTTATGCAAGTAAAAAAGGAGTTTAGAATCTATCATCACCAGTTTGGAAGAGGCTCTAATACCGCTTTTACACTGGGAAGAACTACCCTCCAAGATTTTGGGTTGATTTCCACCAATGCCTCCAATGAGCCCTCCAAGGTGTCTCTCCTCCAATGTCCCTAAGATCCTTCCAAAGTAGACAATCAAAATGGACTCAATAATTCACCACCCAACCATTGCTAGATCCATGCACAAGCAAGCCAACGTAGCACCCCCTTGCTTCCCCACAATCAATCACATAACTACCATCACAAACACAAGCATACTCAAGATCCTATCGCCACTAAGTCACATACCAAGATGGAGATCCTCACAAGATGCTCTCTACACTCTAGTCTTCCACTAGTGAATAAAAGCAAGCAATAACACAAAAATTCTCCCTTCCTATGGACACCCTCTCCCACTCTTATAGATTGGAAAAGACTCCCTCCAAAGCACTAGAGAGTGTCCTCACAAGCCAATGAGAAGAGGGGAGGCAAAGGAAAGGCCAAGAGCTTCATAAGTTAATGGAATGTCAAGAAACTCCTTCCATAACTTATGTTTCTTGGATAACCACTTCTTGGTTGCTTTAGGAACATCAAGGGACCCTAGTAGGTGTGCCAATGGCCCAATATCTATTTCGTTTAAGCTAAACATTTAGCTTCAACAATATGGATTTTACCGTCTCTATATGAGAGAGAGAGAGAGAGAGAGAGAGAGAGAGAGAGAGAGAGAGAGAGAGAGAGAGAGAGAGAGAGAGAGAGAGAGAGAGAGAGAGAGAGAGAGAGAGAGAGAGAGAGAGAGAGAGAGAGAGAGAGAGAGAGAGAGAGAGAGAGAGAGAGAGAGAAGACTCCTCTTCCCACGAGTTACATCAATTTATAGCAGGTCCAATCCTAACTTTGAACTTTGGTTTCCCTCCATAATGAAGAAACTAGCATTAGTGAGGATTAGATTCTAGTGAGGACTAGCATTTGAAAAACCTAGCATTTAGTGAGGACTAGCATTAGTGAGGACTAGATTCTAATTCAAACTTGAATCTCTAAAACCCGTGTTCTATAGTTTCCCACACTTTCCAAAAGTGTTTATTCAAATGTTTTTAGACTAATAGAACTTTGAAAAGTCAAACTCTAAGTCTAATATGAAATTGGCCTCACATGCTAAATAAACAAATGTAGCAAATTTGACTAAACTAGTTGAAAACTTTCACACTCCCTCTTTAACTAGTTTTAGCATGGAATTTGATAACACTCCAAGTGATGTCCTTTGCTTCATAAACAAGTCTTTTGCCAATGCTTTGGTGAAGATATCAGCTACACATTCCCTTGAAGAAACATCTCCACCTCCTTTGCTATGACTTGCTCAATCACAAAGTGATATGCCACCTGAATGTGTTTGCTCCTAGCATGAAAGATAGGATTGGTTGCCAGCTTTTGGGCTGATAGGTTGTCTCAAAAGATGATTGGGCTCCCTGAAAAATCCAACAAGTGAAGATCCTTGATTATCTCTTGATCCATAACATCTCCTTTGTGCAATGTGTAAGAGCTTTGTACTCGGCCTCACTAGATGACAATGAGATAGTGGCTTGTTTCTTGGACATCTATGATATAGCTCCATCGCCTATGAAAATACAATGTGCACTTATGGATTTACTATCCATTTTATCTCCAACATAGTCCGAATCTGAAAATCCAAATAGGTTAGATGATGATCCCTCATACAATATGCCAAAATCTTGAGTTCCAATGATGTACCTTAAAACTCGTTTTCCTAGCTTCCAATGCTCCTCACTAGGATCTTGCATGAATTGACTCAATTTTCCAACACAATAGCTTAGATCTGGTCTTGTAATGGTTAGATATATGAGTGAACCAACTAGATTTCTATAGAGAGTGAAGAATCTTTCATTACCTCTTATAGTTAGCTTTATATGAGAATCCATAGGTGTATCACAAGCTTTTGCATCTACCATATGAAATCTTTCTAGAATAGAATTAGCATATTTCTCTTGACAAATGAAAGTATATTGAGAGGATCTAATAACCTCTATGCCCAAAATGTAATGCAAGTGACCAAGATCATGCACCTCAAATTCCTTCTTAAGAGCACTCTTGATATCTTCCACATCTTGATTGTCTCCACCACTCAAGATGATATCATCCACATAGATTAGCAAGATGGTAACATCATTTCCAGCAAACCTATAATAAAGTGAGTAATCGTATTCACTCATAACAAAGCCTTGAGAGAGTAAAAAAAGTGTTAAGCTTAGCATACCAACTCCTTGGTGCTTGCTTAAGACCATACAAACTCTTTTGTAGAAGATACGCATTATTTAGCTTTGTAGGTGAAATGTAACTATCGGGTTGCTCCATGTACACTTCCTCCTCAAGGTCACCATTCAAAAATGCATTTGTAATGTCCAATTGTCATAGATCCCATCCATAAAGAGTAGCAATAGATATAATGACCCGAATACTCACCATCTTTGCCACGGGTGCAAAGGTTTCATCATAGTCAATACCATGTTCTTGAGCATATCCTTTTGCCACCAACCTTGCCTTGTACTTGTTGATAGATCCATATTGGTTCGCTTTGGCACTTTCACATAAAGTCCTATTCTTCCTCTCGGCCACTCCATTTTGTTGTGGGGTCCTTGGTGTTGTATACTCCCTCTTGATCCCATGCTCATCACAAAAGGCCTTGAACTTGGTAGATATGTACTCACCACCATTGTCACTCCTTAAGCACTTGATCCTTGTGAATAATTGGTTCTCCCTTGCACTATTGAACTTGACAAAGACATCATACACTTCATCTTTGCTCTTTAGTAGATAGATCCAACAAAATCTATTAAAATGGTTAGTGAAAGTTACATACATCTTAGCTCCACTATTGCTAATTGTAGTAATTCCCTGAATATCCGAATGTAAAAGTTGAAAAGGCTTTGTAGATCTAGATGTAGATCTAGCATAAGGTAGTCTATGTGACTTTGACAAAAGCACAAGACTCACAAACATGATAAATGCTACTTAAGGATTTTGGAAGACCAATCACAACTTGCTTCTTAGACATTACCTCCAATGACTTGAAGCTGAGGTGCCCCATCCTTTTATGCCAAACCTCTTGAATAGGTATTTGCTCACTTGCTACAAATCCAACTTGGTTAGCAATAACACAAGCATCTAGTTTGAGAAACTTTCCTTGTCTTTTACCTTTTGCAATCAAGATATCCTCCCTTTTGGTCATACAAGCATCTCCATCAAACTCAACTTTGAGGCCTTTACTAAGCAATTGACTCACTTGGTAATAGATGGAATGAACAAAACATCCTCCAAATGAATATTCCTATTTGTAGAGAGAGAAATAGGAATTGTGCCAATCCCTTGGATTGCACACTCACCATCATTGACCTTGTAGGTAACCCTCTTGTCATCTCCATATGTCGACAAAGAAGTGTAGTACTCTTTGTGAAAAGTCGTGTGAACTTGCTCCACTATCAATCCACCATGGATCTAGATCTCCATCATTGTCAAGCATACATGAAGACATCACAAAAGCATCATCATTTTCATCTTGAACATCCAAACCATCCTCATCAAGAGTAAGGTTACCTTGCTTGCCACCTTGATCTCTCTTCTTCTTGTAGCACTCACTTGCAAAGTGTCCTTTTATGCCACAATAGAATCACTTGAGCTTTGATCTTTCTTTCGTTTTGCCATTTGAAAAAGCCTCCCTTTGATCTTGCCCTTTAGACCACTTAATTTTGCTTTTGCCCTTGAATCTTCCCTTGATAACCTAGAAAATCATTATCCTTAGTCAAACTTTCACTTCAAACAAGTACTCAGAGACAATCCTATTCTCCAAGTGATAATCTCTTTATTGGAGTACAACTCAGGTTTGAAAAAGTACACTAAGCTATAAATTTTCCATCTGGATTATATTCACTATAAGTTAGTAACATCACCTTCATGTAAAGCATTTACATGAAACATTGGGTGAAATAACCTAACTTAAAAGATTAAAGTTAAAGAAATAATAAAATATTTATAATTATAGTCTGAAATTATCCACAATTCTGACAAATAATTCATAAGCTTTCAAGTACAAATATCCTTAGAATCCAAATTCTAAGATATGATAATTCATTTAGCTAGAATCTCTAGGAGAATCATTAAGATATAGAATGGTTAAAACTCAACTGTGAGTACTCCAGATACTCTTTTGAGTTAAATGCTCCTGTTTCTAGCACCAAATGCAAGAAAAATAGCATTCATTCATCTTAATAGACTTGTTTGTCTCCTAAGATAACTGGAGATCCAATTCAAACGAAGCCTATTGAAGATTGCTTGTAACTATTCTAGGAAATGGGACCATTGTTGAGGAATGTAAATCCGGAAGTGGATTTACAAGTGTCTACATATCCTGCCCAACTTGCATCTGTGTAACCACTGAGTAAATTGAGTTTGTCGTTGCCGACTGCTCTATAACAAATGCAAAATTCCATAGTAGCTCGAAGATATCTCATGACTCTGATAAGAGCCTTCCAATGTGTTACACTAGGATTAGTCATAAACTGACTGAGAGAGCTGATTGCAAAAGCTATGTCTGGCATGGTACAGATTATGGCATACATAAGAGATCCTATAATAGAATGGTAAGGATACTCACGCATCTACTGCTTCTCATGAATTGTTTGGGGACACTGGTCCTTTGACAATTTGAGTCCTGGTTCCATTGGTGAGAGAGCTAACTTGCAATTCATCAGATTATATCTGAGTAACATGTTGTAGATGTACTTTTCTTGTGTAATGTAAACAAACTTCTGGTTTCCTGTCTCTGTGGATTTGTATACCAGGGTAGAAATGAGCTTCGCCCATATCGGTCATGTCGAATTCAAAAGATAGCATTGTCTTCTCTCTTTTATCAGATCGGTACTATTGCTGAAAAGCAATGCATCATCCACGTATAAAGTGATAATGATAAAAGACAGCTGCACTACTTTGAAGTAAACATTTGAATATGAAGAGCTAGGCGTGTAGCCATGATCAATAAGAAAAGTATTGATCCTTTGAAACCATGTTCGAACAGATTGCTTCAAGCCATAAAGTGCATTATGGAGTTTACACACATGATTGTGTTTACCCTCGATAATATAACCTTTGGATTGCACCATGTGAATGTCTTCTTCGAGCTCCATTGAGATATGTTGTCTGTACATCCATTTGATGTGTTTCCAAATCTGCTGCAGCGACAAATGATAGTAAAAGTCGAATAGAAGAATGCTTGACTACAAGACTGAAGGTCTCAATGTAATCGACGTTCTATACCTGAGAAAATCCACTGACGACAAGTCGTGCCTTTCTCCTGTTGATGCTTCCATCTGCATTGTACTTGACTTTGAAAATCCATTTGCAGCCAACCACGTTTCTGCTAGCAGGTAATTCGACAATTGTCCATGTCTGATTCTTGATAGGAAATGAATATTTTTTATTCATAGCTTCTTTCCAGAGGTCTGAATCAGGCTGACTGAGTGCCTCTTGGACAGATGTTGGTTCCTGAACAAGGTAGGCTGCAGACTCGTCGATATACCTCACAGGTGGTCTACTAGTCCTTGAAGATCTTCTGGGTAATAGAGGAAGTTGATCATTTCCATCATACTATAGTTGCTGAACTGCAACATCATCATCTAATTTGCCGTTGATTTGTTGTTCGTCAAAAGTAGAAGAGCTTGGACCTTCAATAGGAATAGTCGACTGAGGAACTAGAAAGTTCAATGTTTCAGGAGAATCTGACAGGTCTGCTACATGGGGACTGCCTTTTCTTTTGAGGTCTTGAAACTGATCTTCGATGAAGATGACATCTCGGCTAGTGAATATCTTCAACTCGATGGGATCAAACAACTTGTAGGCTTGATCTAAAGTAGTGTAGCTGATGAAAATACATTTGATACGCTGGAAGTTGAGCTTCCTCCTAAGATCACAAGTTATCTGTGCAAAAGCAGTACATCCAAAAACTCGTAGGTTTGATAAAGAAGGTTTGGTACATGTCCAAACTTCAAATGGTATTTTGTCTTAGAGACCTTTAGGACATCTGTTCTGAAAATATGTTGCTGTTGAAATAGCTTCAGTCCAAAAGGACTTCAGAAGTGTCACATGTGATAACATGTACTTTGCCAATTCAACTAAGATTCTGTTCTTTCTCTCAGCAAGACCATTTGACTAAGGCAAATAGGAGGTAATGTATTGTTGCTCAATGTCATTGTTAGGGCAATACTTCTTGAATTCGATGGAGATGTATTTTCCCCCGTTATCTGACCTCAATACATTTGTTAGTTTGATTCTCATCATGCTCTTTGAATTGTTTGAATTTGATGAAAGCCTCTGATTTCTGTTTAATGAAATAAACAACTGTTCTTTTGGAGAATTTGTCAATAAAAGTAATGAAATACTTTGCATGTAGCAATGAAGGAGTTCGCATAGGTCCACATATATCTGTATGTACAACATCTAACAAACCTTTTGTTGCATGCCTATGGTTTGATCTAAAAGGAATCCTAGCCTGCTTTTCAAAGATGCAGCTATGATAGACATGGAGATCAACCTTAACAGAACGATAGTCGAGATCAAGAACCATGGATTGTCTGGACATGTTCAAAACAGATGCATAATTCAAGTGTCCTAAGCGATGATGCCATAGTAATGCTTTATTGACTTGAACAGAGGTATTCAAGGCTTGATTAGACTCAAAATAACTATGTGCCAATCTATATAAGCAACCCTACCTCTTGCCGAGAGCAAAGATCTTATTACTCCTATCAATAATTTTGCATTGATCAGATTTGAATTCTACCTTATGACCTAAATCTGTAATTCTACTTATTGATAACAGATTTGTAGAGAGTTTAGGAACATATAAGACCTTTGATAGTAGTTTGAATTGATCATTGCTAGATACTAACTGATTACGTAGCCAAACATAAAGTATTGAATTCTCAGACAATTTCTACCAGTTACAAAAGCAATACAGAGATGCATGCATTCTGACATATATTGAACGCAATAAGAAGATAATATTGATTCAGGAAAAACAAAATCAAATGCTAATGAGTGCAAGACAATAGCGGATAGAAATCGCGCACTCTAAGCTGTCTCTGAGTAACTGAGAATAAGTCTGATAATAAGCAGCTCTGCTAATAAGCAATAGCGCAATAACAACTCTAAAATAAATCTCTAAAAGACTGAGCTAGAATGCTCAAGAGAGTTCAAGCTTGAAAGCTTGATAGAGAGCTAACAAAAATACTTTCTGATTGTGAATCATCTGTTTGATAAGAGCATAGGAAGCATCGTGTAATAACACTTAGCCCCTTCACAATTCACAATAAAATTTCAGATGATTCAGGACTTGAAAAGAGATGTACGAATAGTTGATTTACACTAAGTAATTAGGTCATCAAATGCGATTGCCAGTTGGCTGGTGTCCGCTGGCATTCATCCAGCTCCTTCTCAGAAATTGATTGTTGATAAGCGGTGAAAATTGGCCGTAAACAGTTTGTCTGCATAATTGAACCAAAACTGTCACTATGTAGAAATGAACTAAAACTGTCACAGACGACAGTGTCACAAAAAGACAACAGTGTCGACTTTTTGCAAAAAATCCGACAGTGCCTTGAAATCTCATTTAGGGTATCCCCACACCTTGATAGAGTCATTTCCTTAACATTTGAGGCACTTTGGAAAAAGCAAAAACTCTGCATATTTACTCATAAATCCTAACAGGCGACAGTGTCGCTAAAAAGCGAAAAAGATGACACTATAATTTTACTCCTAAATCTTGACAGACGAAAAATGCGACACTATTGTCAAACTTCGTGTATTTCTGCAGACTGCGTAAAAACACTTGTAAATCTATAGACTGTGTAAAGACACAAGAAAATCCACAGAACTGGATAAACAATGGATGAGGATTAAAACCGATTAGTCGATTAGTAAGAAGGAGAATAATCCAACAAGATGGAGGGGAGGATGGTAGTGGTGACATCGGTAGACGGTGTGGGCGATAGGCATGAGAGTAGATGCAGATGTTGTGGCAAGAGGGTTGGCTAAAGAAGGAGACTGATTTCCCAATTCTTGTGCTTCCATCTTTTGAAAGATCTTCGTCATGACTGGAGTACTTCTTCAGATTGAGTCTCTTTGGATTGCCCATATACTTTCTTAGCCTTGTCGTTATCATCTTTGGTTTTGTGACCTTGGCTGTCAGTCTGTTATTGTTGTTGTTGGCAATGTAACTGCTCCTAGTGGATGCCTGCAAATCCATTCTCTCCCCCCCCGAAAAAAAATCTATTTGTTTCGATCTTTGTGTAGCGACTCGAAGATAAATATCGCTATGAAAGACAAGAATCAACTTTGAAATGACTTGGATTTCTAAAAGTTGTTGTATGCTCAAGGATCCTAAACTCTGTACAAGGTGATCTGAAGATGGATAGATGAATGAAAATGTGTTCTTGAGATACTCTACAGAAGACTCTCGTGCAGTAGCTATTTCTCATGCAAAAATCAATCACACAAAAGGAATAAAGAGGAACAAGGAGACTGTATGACACTTGTTGACTTAGTAGCCAAAGGAAAACAACCATTGACATGGGAAGTGTTTTGCCTAGTATTCAAGGAATACTTTCTTCCTTGTTAGATGATTATGAACATTTTCAAAAACTTTTGGGATTGACTATGACAAAAGGCCTTGGACAATTTATTCAAGATTTCCATGAGTATCTTAATCCTCTTTATAGTGAAATACCTCCAAAGATACATATGCTCATGTTTATTGATGGTTTACCCACGGACTATCAAGTGAGTGTTCGAAGGAACCATCCCAACGCCTTAGAAGATGCTATTAGGGCTGCAAAGTTTTATGATGATACTTCTAAGCCACATAAGAGTCATCACCCTAATGAGAAAAAGAAGGGCTTCAAATTTAAAAGGAAGGATAAGGAAGTTACCAATGGGACATCTTCCAATCTTAATTCTAAGAAATCCAAACACCACCCTAATAATCATCAAGGTGGCAAGAAGGACCTAGTGGAAGCTCGAAAGAAGAATCTTCGCTTCAAGTGCAATAGAGAGGTTACCTTGCATGTGATTGTGTCAAAAACAAAGCCTCAACCTCAAGTATCATATCTCAAAGTAATGAAATGGATATTTGTTTTCTTAGTTCAATGCTTTATGGACCTAATGACTTTATTTTGTATTAAGAATAAAATTGGAGGACATGTTAATGTACTTTTTGACACAGGATCCACTCATAATTTTATAAATGCAAATTTGGTGCAGATGCTAAACCTTCCCATCAAAAAAAAGAGAAGAAACAATGTGTGACAATGACATCTGGGTGTAATTTTGAACCCATGGATTATGTGGTTCCTAATTTACCATTACGCACATAGGATTATGTTGAAAAACTTCCATGTGGTTAATTTAGCAAATGTGGATGCTGTTCTTGGGCAACAATGGCATTGTGATAATAATAAATCATTGAAAATTAATTTTGCTGAAAAATCTTTAACTTCTATGCATGGTTATTCTTTAATAAAGATAAGTGTTCGTTTAAGTGTTGATGCTACTGGTATTAAAGCTTAATCTAAGCATGACCTTAATTCTTTGATAAAGAACACACAATATAAAGTTTATTTATGCTTTCACAAAACTTAATTCGTTGCAATGATGAGATTCTTAAACTTAATGCCAAGAATTTACCTGGTGAGAACACTCTTGGATTTGAAGCCTATAATGAACTTAGGCAAGAATTCAAAGATGTTTTTCTAGACCTTCTTGTAGGTTTACCACCTGAAAGGTCTATAGATCACAAGATTGACCTTATACATGGTTCAATTACAATTGCACAACACCCTTAAAGGACGTGTATTGGAAGAGGTTGAGGTATAAAGCCAATTTAGTGAGTATATAGAGAAAGGGTGGATTAAACCTAGTAAGTCTCCTTGGGCATCACCACTGGTTCCCAAATAGTGAATGTAGCCCATCACTAGGTCAGCTGCACTCCGCTCGATAAAATGGTGATAAAAACACCCCAGGTTTTGCATGGACTATAAAAAACTGAACAAGGTAACAATTAAAAATAGGTATCCACTATCGCGAATGGATGACCCAATAGATTACCTTGGTGTGCAAGGTACTTTACCAAGATAGATCTAAGATCAGATATCATTAGATTCACATTAAGGTAGAGGATATACCTAAGACGAGTTTTTGAACTAGGTTTGGACACTATGAGTTTTTGGTGCTTCCATTTGGTTTAACCACTGCACTAGCGACTTTCCAACAAATGATGAAAGATTTTTTAGGCCATATTTGGGAAGATTTGTGGTAGTGTTTTTGGATGATATCCTAGTGTTTAGTAAGACTTTGGCGAAACATAAAGAGCATCTTAGGATTGTCTTAGACATCTTAAGAAGAGAAAAGCTCTTTTTCAAAGAATCTAAGTGTGACTTTTTCGCTAAGGAATTATCATACATGGGGCAGAAGATTTTCGAACGAGGAGTAGAAATAGAGGCCGATCATATCCGGAGGATTATTGCATGGCCAATTCTTGCTATAGTTCGAGAAATCAAGTCATTCTTGGGCTTTGTGGGATTTTTTCATCGGCATATACCCCAGTTTGCTAGGATGGTATTTTCCCTCGCTCAAGCTTTGAAAGACTTTAAGAAATTCAGATTGAGGGCTAAGAGTCCATTGGTGGTGTGGACAGGGGATATGAACAATAATTTTGAGTTTCTTAAGACAAGTGTGACAACATCACCAATCTTGATCATTGGCGATCCTAAGAAACCATTTGTGGCTAGGACCGATGCCAATGATTATGCGATTGGAGCTATCTTGATGCATGATGGACATCTTGATGCTTTTGAAAGTAAGAAACTCAATTCGGCTCAAACTAGGTATTGTACATGTGAAAAGGAGCTTTATGCTATTATTCATGCCTTAAAAATTTGGCGACATTATTTGTATGGAGCCAAATTTGATGTTTTGACTTATCACCAAATGCTTCGTTATTTCTGTGATGTTACAAATTTAAAAGAGAGACAAGAAAGATGGGTTGAGCTAATGCATGTATTTGACTTCTCAATATGATATTGTAAAGGAAGTCAAAACACTCTAGCGGATGCTTTGAGTAGTTTAGCAGTTAATCAGTTATGCTTTACTAATATACAATCAGGATTATATCATTCTCTCTAAGGACTTTTTGAGTCCGATCCCTTTTTTGGAAACTATTGGAAACAAGTACTTTATGGAGTCGATTCAGGTAAGCAAGATTTCTTGAATCAGGGAATTACTAAAATGGATTTTACTATACGAAATGGGATCTTGTTTTGTAAGGGCAAGGTATGTGTACCGAAGAATAACACAGTTAGTCCTCTAATTTACATTAGTGTCATGATAGTCCATGCGTAGGACATCCTGGTATAGAAAGAACTCTAGACCTAGTTAGGTGGCGATTTTGGTTGTTTAAGATGAAAAGTCAAGTAGAGGCTTATGTACTTAGATGTACTAAGTGGCAATTAAATAAATCAGAAAGGCTAAAAGCTAGTGGCCTATTACATTCATTGGATATTCTTGCTGGAAAGTGGAAAATTATTTCTACGGATTTTGTGGTTGGACTTCCGCGTATAGGGAAGGGCCATGATTATGTTTGTGTCATTGTTGACAACCTTATGAATTTTGCTCAATTTATCCCGACTAAGACTCTCAACTTTTTGTTGAGAAGCTTTTTTGGCAGTACGGACTGCCTTGTGATATTGTCAATGATCATGACCCTAAAGTCACTGGGAATTTCTGGCAAGTAGTGTTTGAAAAGTTGGAAATAACTTTAAGTATGAGTTCTGCAGATCATCCTGAATCAGACGGTCAAACAGAAAGGACCAATCAGACGATGGAGGACATGCTTTGAGCATATGTGGGCCATCGGGAGTCTAATTGGAAAAAATACCTTTCACTGGTGAAATTCACATATAATAGTGCAAAACATTCAGCGACCAGATTTCAGTCCTTTCATGCTTATGCATGGTTATCAACCTCGATCACGGATTAGGGTTGGCATGAACAACCTAAGGGTGCAAGTCACAATTGATTTCCTTGTGGATATGCAAGAAATGTTACAATTGGCTAAATACAACATAAGAAGTGCCCAAGACAGGGCGAGGCACCTGCATTTTGGAGGGAAAAAGAGCCTAAAATCTCATCAGATTTTTATATCTCTAGAATCAGTGAGAATTAACCCTTGCATGACTGGCAGCAGCTCCAGGGTACTGTCCTAGACCTGCATAGAAGCCTACGAGAGTTAGTTCCAAGCAGATTGTAAAAATCAGAGAAAAATCATAAAAAATTCAAAAAACCCTTGAAAAAATCCAAAAAAACTCAAATCTTTATAAGAACTCTCGCAGAGCCCTCTGAAGCTCCATCTTAGTGAGACCAGGACACAGAGAAGCTTGCGAGAGTTAGTTTGATGTCTAAGTGCCTGTGCGAGAATTCCCAATGAAAAAAAGATGGGAAAGTACTAGTGAACCCTCGTAGACATCAAAATTTTCAATTCCAGTGGTCAAGAACTCTTGTAGAGGATTCTGAAGTTCCATCTCAGTGAGACCAGGACACAGAAGAGCTTGCGAGAGTTAGTTTGATTCCAGTGAGCAGAAAATTGAATTTAAGTGCAAAAAAATCACTAAAAAGTGAAGATCCAGCAAATCCTTCCAGTAAGAACTCTCGCAGACCCTCTCAATCGATTCAAAATGTCAATTTACATCAGTGATGAAGTCTGCGAGAGTTAGTATGAAGATCTGGTGAAGATCAAGCCAAAAAAGTGGTTTTGAACCCTCGTAGACAGTGAAATTTTCACTTCTTGCGAGAGTCAACTCTCGCAGAGAATTCTATAGTGAGATCTGACCTAGATCCAGCTACCGTGAGCCTTGCAAGAGTTACTTCCCAGAGATTTGAAAGATATCAAGTTTTTTATTTGCAAAAACAACTAAAAAACCCTTGAAAATTGATAAGCGTGTAAAGTTGGCACCTAGATATTGTGGTCCTTTTAAGGTTATTCAAGTGATTAAGAAGGTGACATACAAGCTAAACCTTCCAGCTAACATTGAATTTCATCCTCTTTTTCATGTTAGTAAGTTACAACCTTCATTGGGGGTTGGAGAATTCCTAGTCCCTATGGAAGATCTAGTAGAGCATCATGATGAGTCCACGAGTGGACCACCTGAACCCGAGGTGATTACTAAGAGCTGACAAAGAACTTTAAGGAATAGAGTGCTTCAGAAATTTTTAATTAGGTGGAAGGGCAAGTCAGAAGAGAAAGATACCTGAGAAAAGGAAGCAAAAAAATTTCAAATTTAGATATTTTCTAACATAGATGATTACAACCGAATGACCACGATCTACTACTTGAAGAAGAAATCCGAAGTATTTGATTCTTTCAAGAAGTTCGTGGCATTCGCAGAGCGACACACCTCGAAAAAGATACAGATCCTTAGATCTAACAATGGAGGTGAATACAAAAGCACAGAATTCTCAAGATTTGCGAAGAACAGGGGATTGAACACCAGTTCACTCTTGCATACACACCAGAATACAACGGTGTGGTAGAAAGAAGAAACAGAACGCTAGTCGAAGGAGCCAGATGCATGATGGCACAGGCTCAATTGCCAGGTCAATTCTGGGCCGAGACAATAGCTGCAGTTGTACACATGCAGAACAGATCTACAATGACAGTGCTAGAGAACAAAACACCATACAAAATGTGGACAGACAGTACATATGAGTGTTTGGATGTGCATCATACAAGCACATTGCAAAGGAAAAGAGAAGCAAGCTCGATGACAAATCCGAACAAACAATCATGGTCGGCTACTCGAACGGAACACATGTGTACAGACTCTACGATCCAACCACGAAGAAGGTTGTTTCGAGTAGAGATGTGAAGTTCGACGAGTCCATATTCCCTGGACTGAAAGATGAAAGAGGCCATGAGATCTTCACACTACTACCTATTCAAGAGGGAGATCGACGACATACATCAAATCAGAATGCAGAGCTCCAGATTCCAGAGCAGTAGGAAGCAGAGGATCGACTCCACGAACAAGAAATGTTTGAGCAGCGACAAAACGAACCTCGAAGGTCAACAAGACAAAGAAAACCTCAAGACCGCTATTTTGACAATCTTCAATGGAGCAAAGACATGCAGTTCGAGTATTGCAGCTTCACAGAAGAGCCAGCAACATACCAAGAAGCTATCCAGAGTCCAGAGGGAGAATTCTGGAAGCAGACAATGTCAGAGGAGATCGAGTAGATGAGGCAAAACGAGGCATGGACATTAGAGCCACTGCCAGAAATCATAAAAATTGGGATTGTTCCAATCCCTTTGATTGCACACTCACCATCATTGGCCGTGTAGATCACCCTCTTGTCATCTCCATATTCTAACAAAGAAGTGAAGTACTCTTTGTGAAAGGTCATGTGTGAACTTGATCCACTATCAATCCACCAAGGATCTAGATCTCCATCATTAGCAAGCATACATGAAGACATCACAAAAACATCATCATTTGCATCTTGTACATCCAAACTATCCTCATCAAGAGTAAGACTACCTTGCTTGTTTCCTTGATCTCTTTTCTTCTTGTAGAACTCACTTGCAAAATGTCCTTTGATGCCACAATAGAAGCACTTGAGCTTTGATCTATCCTTCTTTTTTCCACTCGAAGAAGCGTCCACTTGATCTTGTCCTTTAGACCACTTACTTTTGGTTTTGCCCTTGAATTTTCGCTCTGAGAACATAGCATCCTCTTGAAGTGTCGATGTAGATCCACCTCTTGCTTGAAGCCTATATTCCTTATTGATCAAGATCTCTTGAAGATCCATCAAACTTGGCAAAGTCTTTTGAATAGCAATACTTTGAACAATGTTAGCATGAGCATCCAACAAGCCATTAAGAATCACTTGAATAAGCTCTCCTTCCTTAATGCTTTCATCTATGCAAGCTAACTCATCATTCAATGCTTTCATTCTCAAAACAAAAATACTTGGACTTTCTTCATTCTTTTGCAAACAAGAAAAGATTTGCCTTCTTAGCGTCAACACTCTAGAAGTAGACTTGGATTCATAAAGCTTCTTCAATGAATTCCAAGCTTCCAAAGATGATGTGCACTTACCAGCTTCCTCGAGAAGTTCATTGGTAACATTCATCTTTATCATGTGTAAAGCCTTCTTGGCCCTCTTGTCATACCTCACTTGATCTTGTTGTGTTGCTGGTCTCTCCTCCAAACCTACAACAATATCCAAAACATCATTCATCTCAAGAAGTGACTCCATCCTCACTTTCCACAATGAATAACTACTTGAGGTAAGCCTATCATTGGCTTCCAACATGACTCCAATTGAGGTTGCCATGTAGCAATGACTTGATCTTCTCTTTCAACCTGTTTCAATGCACAAAGCACTCCTTTGAACAACAACAATTGCTTCAAAAGAAATCACCAAGATTTGAAACTATCTCACAAGTTCTCTTCTAGCACTTATCAAGCAAATCAACACATAGAATCATGGAATCTTGATCAACCTATGATCTATCCTCAATCTAATGACTTTTGCCACTTCTTAAGATTGAAACACACTCAAATGAGGTCCAGCAACCCTAGTATCTAGAGATCCAATCAAAATTAGGGTTTTGACAAAATCACAAAAAATTGACTATTCCAAATCTACATGCAAATGCTAAAAATTTGATATGCAATCTATAAGCCACGACTTAGGCTGATCCAATGATCTAAAAATAGGCCAAATCTAGTATGTGAATTCAAAAATCAGAATTGATCAAGTATATTGACCTATATAGTGTTTTGATCTACAAAAGATTCAATCTACAAAAGCAAAAAATCCAATTTTGGTGTAGAATCCTCTCTAGCATGCTCTAGATTTGATATCTTCACCAAATCATTGATAGATCTGATTTTCTCCTTCATAACCTGAAACACAAGCTCTGATACCATGTGAAAGATTTCAGATCCTTAAGATCCAATCTACTTGAATGATCTTTGGTTAGAAAGAGAAATACACTACCAATCTCACCAATGTAGAAAAAACAGCATCTACACAAAAAATGAGATGCAAACACCAATAGAACTTGATCAAACTTGAATGAAATGATAAAGTACTATTGCTGTCCGTACAAAACCAGCAAGCAAATGTATTTCACACGTGTGGATCCAAAAATAACAAATATAGATCATTCTACACATAGAATTGTAAGCAATCACCAAGATAGTGCACCAATGGATAGTAGAAGCCAAGAGAACCATGTATAAGCATGAAATGAGGCAGAGAAGAGAGAAGATTACTCTCTCCACGAGTTACATCCTTTTATAGCAGGTCCAAACCCTATTTGGCCACTTGGCTTTCCCACCAAAATGCTAACCCTACTAATTTTGGGTCTAGATTCAATGTACCCAACTATTCAAATTTGAATCTACTCAAAATCATATTCTAACTCTCCCACACTTTCAAAAAGTGTTTATTTAAATGAGATTTAGACTAATGAACTTTGAAAAGTCAACCTCTAAGTCTAAAACAATTTTTGGCCTCAATATGCCAAATATGAAAATATAGCAAAATGTGATGAAACTAGTTGAATCTTTCACATCTCACACATGTGAGGCCATGGAGCCACATGAGAAACCTACCCTAGTGTAGGTTAGATCAAGTTTAAAGATTAGTTCAAGTCAATTTGGTAGTGATTGCTAGTTTATAGGACCTAAGATCCTAGATTTGTGTTGGAGATTGACCAACTAGCCACCTACTTGGCATGACTCTAGGAAATAGGCTAGGGTTGCAAATTAGGGCAAGAAAGCCAAGTTAACTTCTTTATTACATGTTGCAAATTCATCTAAATTTACAAAGGAATTCACTTTTGCTATGTATTCCATCTTTCCATAGTGAGAAGTTAGATAATTTTTGGAGCTCATTGGCAATCTCGAGCTACTCCACTATGTACATTGTGGTTTTGTGATCCAAATGCAACCAAGTTGATTTCTACTTCATTATCAGTCTACAGGTCGTACATCAAGCTGTGGTTCACACGTGTGGACTTGGATTGCATTATTTATCAATTCTTTGGATTATTATTGCTTGTTGTTTGTCAAATTGCCAATCTAGATCAAATTTTTGTGTCTAGTTTTTTGATAGATTGTTAAGCAAGCATCCAATCACTCTTGTGAATCTTTCTAAGGTCCATTTATGCTCCATCTTGAATCTTCTCTCCAATGGAAACTAACTCCCTCTTTAGAGACTTGATTCTTAGCAAATAATTCTGTGCACTCTCACCACTCCTCTTCATGCTTTGTAGAATCTGATTCCTAAGCGTGAGAACCCTCAAAGTGTTACTAGACTCATAGATTGATTTTAAAGATTCCCGAGCCTCTTTAGCACTTTTACATGATGATACTTCCCTTAGAAGATCATTGCTCACATTCAATTTCACATAATGAAGTGCTAGCCTAGATCTTTTTTTGTATCTCACTAATTCGTGTGCACCTAGAGGTTCATCTTCATCTTCAATCAGAAACTCATAAAGGTCTTGGAGCACCATGAGTGACTCCATCCTAACCTTCCAAATAGCATAGTTAGTAGAATTTAACCACTCACTAGTTTCTAGAAGGTATGCTCCAACAGATCCCATCTTACTAGTGAGATTCTACACACATGATATAGACTTGATTGAACTTGAAACTCACAAAGGTTTCTAACTTGCAGTGTTTCACTCAAATTTGATTTCTAATCCAACAAATGGACTTGTAATCATAGTTCTATCACTCCCTCACAAAGTTGGAATGAAGATAAGATGAAGTAAAAATTACTTTCAAACAAATCTCTACAATCTTGTCTATTTTTGGACAATAGAAAGAGTCTATCTCTCTCTATCTCTTTGATGTACTTTCAAGATCTGTTTTGCATTTTAAGAGGGCTTGAATTCAGCCTAGATTAATTGGTTCTCATGAATCAAATCCAAAACTAATTAATGGCAAGTGATCTTGGTAGTTTATGCTAGGATTTGCACCAAAAATTACATCAAACTGACTCCAAATGAGATTTTAATGATCCAATGAATATAGGGGTTTGAATGATGGTTCAGAGATGCCCATGTGTGAACAGTATGGATTTTGATCCACGAGAAGTTTGAGATCAAATCCTCTCACCAAAACCTGGATACCAGCTTGCCCTTCCAATACTAGCTTTTTGCACCAAAAACCTACTGAAACTGGATTAGTCTTAAACACAGATCAATAGCCTTGTACTTGGCTCTGATACCATGTGAAAGTACTATACTTGAGAACCATAAATGTATCTTTGAATGATCCACAAGGTTGATTGTGTGTTTGATTAACAATCTATCAGATACTAGTCAACAAATCAAGATCTAGTTTAGCAGTTTGATAGAAAACAAGTAGTGACAATCAAAGCATTGATCAAAAACTGAATTTTGAGTTACACGTGTGGAAAGCAGACTGCTATACGGCCTGTAGACAGAGTTTGATGTGTGCCAAATCTTGGTTTCATTGGAAACAATCACAATCACAACACATAGAGAGAAAATCCGAGTTTTCTCTTGGAGCTCCATAAATATTCTAACTTCTCACTATGGAGAGATGAAGCTACATAGTAAACTCACTTCCTTTGTAAAGTTAGGTGAAAATCCATCATGTAATAAGGAATTAGACTCAACTTCTTGCCCTAAAATGAAACCCTAGCCTAGATCCTAGAGTCATGCTTGGTAGGTGCATGGTTAGTACAAATCTCATCATAAATCAAGGTCTAGATCCTACAAAGTAGGAGTCACTACCAAATGGACACAACCACTCCTCTTGACTCGTGCTAACCTACATTAGGTGTAGATTGCCATGTGGCACTTTGGCCAGATAAGTGACAAACAAAAAATATAGACAGAATGTACAATATTTTACGTGGCTAGATTTGCCAATATAGTCAATTTTTCACACATTATGCCTCCGAGTGCTTCAAGATGAAGCAAGCTCAAAGTCAAGCAAACCTAGGCCAAGAAGAGGAGGAGAGTTCACATGAAGACTCTCTCATGATGTCAAGTTTTTCATCTTCAATCATGAAATGAGAAGACCCTTGTTGGATAGATAGTGGGGCTAGCTTCCACGTGACAAGTAAAAGGGTGTATTTTTTTACTTTCTCAACTTATGATGGTCCTATCAAGTCAATTTTTACATAAAATGATTGTGCTTGTAAGGTAGAAGGAATAGGATAAGTACCTTTTGCTTGGGATCTTCAAAGAAGATCAAGATAAATGTGTACTTTACATTCCTAGCATCACTAAGAACTTATTTAGAGTAGGTCAATTGCTTGGACAATGGTTTCATTGTGGAGTTCTCTACTTGTGTATGCAACATCAAGAAGAATGTGAAGATCATAGCAAGAGGAAGAAGGTTTGGGAAGTTGTTTAAGCTTGATGCTTTTGTTGATCCTAACCAATTTGTTATGGTAGCCAAAGAGGACAAAATAATCACAAATGATTTGTGGCACAAGAGGCTTGGTCACATAAACACCAAGTCTATGGAAGCCATGTGCAAGGAGAAGCTTGCTCTAGGCCTTCCAAGATCCATGTCAAAGGAGGCATGTGCTTTGGCTAAAGCACATAGGTTGCCTTTCTCTAACTCTATCACTAAGACTACTCACCCTCTTAAGTTGTCCATTTGGATGTACATTTTGCAAGCACAAGAAGCAATGGTAGAGCCACAATGTCTGTAAGCTTTAATAATGAATCCTCTAAGAATCATATTGGAAAAGATATGGTTGAGATCAAGGAGGAGCTTGATCAAGAGGAGGAGCAAAATTCGAGATCTTCAACTATTCCAAGGAGAGCCACAAAAGCAAAGATGGAGCTATCAATACTCATTTTTGTGGACAAGGAAAGGCAAGTTGGAGAGGGGGATACATTTTGTACTTCATTTGCTAAATTTTGTAATGAACTTGCTTTGAATTCTAAAGTATGGAATGAAAGGTGGTAGTCATATCTACATACTCTTGAATGTGCTAGAAGTAAGCATGATATTTTTATTCATAAGTTGAAAGATTTTGACTTCATTTTCAAAGAGGCATATTGTGAACCTTTTATGAGAGTAAGTGAGTCATCCTTGAAGGACACTTATCTCCATACAAGAGTATTTGGCCAAGCTCAACAAGTACATAATGCAAAGACTAGTCAATTTTGCATGAATGATCTTGGTGATGATTTTGTTGATTTGAAAGATTATCATGTTGAGAAGGAGAACATTCAGGTTTTGACACTTGAAAGCAAAGTTCTTGAGAGTCTTGAAGAAGATCATGGTTTGGATCCATGTTTTCATCAGCAACACCAAGAGGGAGTGGCCATGATAAAGGAAAAATACATCAAGGAGGAACCCGAGAAGGAGCACTTGTCTCAAGGAAAAGGAGACCTAAATCTACATCTTGAGTAAAGAGAAAGGAGCAGCAAGAAAGTTTATTCATATCTCCCTTTACTCATCTTACTTTATGTTTGATAGAAAACATGTCATGAATTTTACAATGTCCTTTGATGATTCTAGTATGAACATTGTTTTTCATCATATATCTTATGATGATGAAATAAACATCACTACTACTTTAATTGGAATTTCAAAGAAGGATTCAAATGCCTCATATTGTGATCCATTCACTCTTGAATTTCCAAGGAATGAAGACCTTCATTGGAAGGATGACAATTTGGAGTTCATTGTTTTGTTGGATGAAGTTAAGATGGTGATATTTCATACTTTGGATGTAGGTGCTTCATACCAAAGTTGGATCTTGTAGAAAACTATTTTTTTTCATGGTTATTTTGAGGAGATACTCTCATTTTGCAGGCCAAGATGTTCATTCAACAGCCTATCAAAGACAAAGCTTGGGTGTTGAAGACAATCTTTATTGAGCTCTCACTACATTTGAGAACTTGGAGGTCAAATCATATTGTTATCATGATGAGTGACCACACAGCAAGAACCTGAAAATTATGTTGTTTTTATTCATGTATTAATTATTGATCCAGGATAGTCTCATCAAGCTAAATTGTGAGGAGTGTTGAAATTTCACAATTCTAGCTTGGTTCTACCACTTGTAAATTGTAATTTGGCCATGTTGTGGAATGTCATACGTGCCAAAAATCATAGGATACTTTTATAAGTCTTATTCCTAACCTAGCTTTGAAATGGCACCTTTGGAATGAGGCCAAAATTGTGCATAGATAGCCTAGAGAGATTCTAGGAGCTAAAAATAACAAGTTTTACATTGTTCTAGATCTCAAGATCTCGACCCCCAATTAGGGTGGATCTTATGACCTATTAGGTTAGACACTAGGGTTAGGTCATGGATGGACCAGAGGTAGCCCTAAATGCTCAGATCCGAGGCACTTATGTATAAATATGTGATGGATTTTCCATCCAATTATGAGTAAAATTGAGATCTTCCTTCATGACTAGTTTTGGTCTATCATTTGTTGGATGATTGCCATTGGCATTTGGTTTTTTGGAATGATTAGAAGGTTTGGAGGGTGCTGGTACAGTATATAGGCTGTACCAGGCCGTACATCCACAGGTGTGAAGGATTTTGCATGATTTTGGAGCCATAGAGTGGAGTTCAAGCCAAGATAAGCTAGAAATCAATACATTGATTTGTTTTCTAGCTACTGGATCTTGTTTGGATCTTAATTAGGTGCTTTCTCCATCATTTCTAGGATCAATTGGACTTATTTTGCTGCAATTTCAACAAACAACAGTACGTCCATGAAAAAATTCACATTTGGAAAAAGTTTAGTTCACATGATTCTAAACTAGACAAAAGAGATAAATTGAAGATAATATTGCAAAAGACAAATTGACAAAACTAAGGCTCCCCTAGAAGGAGAAATTGACTAGAGATGAATTTTTCACTACCAAGTTAGAGAGCTAGGAAACCTTGATGTACAAGATGGAGAAAAGACGAAATGAACCACAACGATGCTTAAGATTATTGCAGAACATATTGAAATCATGGTCAAAATTATTATGCTGCAAGTATTGTGAAGCATCAAAGTGGAGACAATGAGGAGGCAAGAATGAAAAATTGAATTTGTCAAGGTCTTGGGACTCTTCTAATGAGCTTTGGACTCCAAAGTTGTGAGATCCATAACAAACACTTGACCTTGTTCTCATATTCATCCTAGAGATGGAATTAATCTAAAATAGAACCATGGATTTGGACCTGAGCTACAAGATTCATGCAAGATTTTTGGTGGACAGAAAAAAATGAAGGACTACATGAGTCTCACTACCATTGAGTATAAATACATCAATACATAAAAATAAAATAAAAACTCTTTGTAAGCTTGAATACAACTTCCGATGATGTCTCACATATATACTAATCTTTAGGTCTTCAAGCTATTGCAAAAGTAAGCAAATTTTTATAGAATTCTAATGAAAGTTGCAATTGGTCTAGTCCTAGATAAGAATATTTTGTAGAAGATATCATTTAAAATTTACTTGATCATTATACTAGTGTACTACCAATCAGAATCAGATAGATTCATGAACAAAGGTTACTCCAGGTTTAGATGAAAAAGCATTCTATAACATCTAAAACCAATGAACTCAATGAAATCTTCACGAGATAGGTCATATGCAAGTATCAATGTTGCCCACATCTCAGAGCAAAATTAAATGTGCTCTATGATAAAAGTGTTGAAACTAGGGCAATGAAGCCATAAAGCTGGTACGACCCACAACTATAATGACCCCCAAGAAAGAAATTACTATGTGTGAGAACAGCATATCAATACTTGATGTAATTTCAAGCCCTATTTTCATCTTGGATGTATACAAATTGCTTCAATGTATAAGGTTAGTATTTTCTATATTCAACTACTTACAATCTAAAAGCAGTTTTCAGAATGACAACATGATGATTATAAGGCTAGAATTACCTCGATCAGATATGATTTGGGATTGTGAGCATCCAAGCTACAGTCAAGTGCTTGTTTGATCTTGAGACCCAAAAGCCGGATTCCAAAACGGCAATTTTAAGAATCTCATGGAAATTACAGCTACTTATTATAACTAATGATGAATATTCCTTTTAAGCTTCTGCAGAGCCTTTCCTACACAATCAAATGTAACTGCAGCTATAAGCTAAATCTATGTAAGAGCAGAGTCATTTCATCTTGATATTAAGGATTATTTCTGCTAACCTTAAAGACTTTATCAATACGCTGCATCATAAGTCCTTGCCCTGTTGAGGCAGGTGAAAAGCAGCTTTGAATGTGAACACTACTGAAGCTTTTACATCATCTGCTTAGGTATGGCTATGTACAACACCTCTGAAGAGAATCACAGCCCTGTGATCACCAACTTGAGGACAATCTTGTTTTCGCAATGCAGGCCAACAAGTAATTCTCAGAATTCACTGCAAATTCTTTTATCCAACATATGAGTCATATTGTGCTCTGTGCACTTGTCAGTGCAGAGGCTACTTTGTGCTGTTATTATGCTAGCGCACTAATACTATATCTGCTAGAGAAAGATTTTAGATTCAAAGAAATTATGGATCAATGATGTATGCGGTGCTCGAACAAAAAGTGACTGCGATAAACTTGCTGCATTGATTGTGAGTAGCTTGTACCTAGAATAGTGCAAAATATCTGAAAGTTCTCCCAGCTGGATTTCAAAAGACTTGAAAAAGAAACCATCCATTGCGATTGAAATTGAGGAAAAGAATCAAGTACAATTGTGTTAATCTTATTGTTGCTTAAATAAGAAGACTGGCTGTAGCTCAGCAATCTGCAAACAGTTCTATCAATTCACTCAAAAGAGAAGCACAGTAGTCTGCAAACAGTTCTATCAATTCACTCAAAAGAGAAGCACAGTAGACAAAGTTACAGTCGTGCAAATGCACCAAGCATAGCGACATTCAGGCTGATTCATTCGTATCACTCTTGAAGCCAAGCCATCGACATGGCTAACTCTATGTCCACTGTTCAATTAAACTTTATCAGGAAAATGGTACAAATGAGAACTGAGAACTGATATGTGATCTACCGTCCATTCTTGATGGCAGGTAGAATCTACTAACTACATCCAGGTGCAATACATATCTCAATCCATACCTTGAATCTTGCAATTCATGGTTGTACATGATCTAACTCTGCAGTTTTATTGATCTTGTTTTTAAAAGGGTTGCCATTTAACATCATGAAGCTAGCAGCAAGCACCCTAGATTTGATCCTCACCAATGAGTTGATTCTGCGAGACAAAGTGATCTTCCATGGAAAATGGATTCGATACGGTGTAGACACCATCCGCATGGTTGAAATCATTGAGTTGAATGCCTATATCCGCATTGATGTTTGGCACTTCTTCTGTATGACTGTCCAAGTCTGTTCTGAACCCATTCATAAACAAGAAGTGGTCGGTGTTTCTTTGTCGCTTCTCCTGCCTGCTATCTCGTAGGCTTTTAGAATGTCCAACATATGGGACGATACTATGCTCGGTGACTTGAGCCATGGCTGCCACTTTTTCCTCTACGTTTTCACCAACCTTTTGAGGCACAGAGTCTGCAGGCTTTTTGGAATTGTAACTCTCTGCTATGCACGCAATGCTCTCGTCTTCCCAAACTGTTGTCAGCAAAGCAATTGTCATATCATCCTCGTCGTCGTAAGACCGCTTCAGAGTTGTCAACTTTTTTTGGAAGAAGTTGGGCTCACTCATGGCACGATTTCCAGAGTAATCATCATCCGATATAATCACGATACCTGATTTACAGGAGCGTTCAGCAGTTAAACAAAAAATGGTTTTTTCAACGAATCCGTAATGCTACTGTAAACTGTAATAGTATGAATTTGGAAGAAAACTTGATAAAAAAGAAACTCACCTGAATCCAAAGCCACAGACGCCGCTCCCATGGCAGCGTAGGCAGCTAGATCCTCCATCAACCGAGACATCAACAGCTGCAGCTGTGTGTTTCTTCACGACTTACCGATGGTGGCAAAGGAAAGAGATGGGGCCTTGGATTGTAGCGAAGCGACTAGCAATGCATGTTGAGTGCTCGCTTTTCAGGATCAGTGCAAGCAAAAGGCAATAATAAAAGCAAACTACATATATAGCATGCATGTGAACCAAAACTTCACCTTTTCATTTCAATGCTCATAACAAACACTTTCAGAAACAAGCTTCAGCCATTTCACTCAAATCTATCAGCATCGGTGGCGGGTGGAGGGATGGATTGAACAAGAGGACAAGTCAAATAGGTAGTCGGAAAGTGGGTTACTATCTGATATCCATGGATGGCATAAGCTCTCAGAATACTAAGTGACAAAGAAAGAAACGTTTTCTGAAGGCAAGCAGCGAGCTAAGGTTGCAAGTCCGACGAAAGCGCTGAAGGATGAATCTGCTTCGCTGACAAAACACGTTGAAGATTCGGTCCGCCATGACAAAATTTAGCTAAAACCAACCCACCATGGCACCAGCACAGCAAAGCTCATGACTCAGACTCCTAAATTGCAGTAGAAGAAGCAGCAGCAGAAGCAGCAACTACAATAATGATAATAATTAGTACGCATATGAAGGAATAGGAAGAAGAAGAAGAAAAAAGGGAATGTGTAGAAAACCTTTCTCGCAAAAAGACAGAGGCAATGAAAGCTGGCGAAGGTTCAAGGCACGCAGACGCAGCAGCCAGCCTACAAGCTATTCTCTCCCACATGTGAGTTTAGAGTAGTAGAGTGAGTGCGTTGTCTGTTTGAGAGAGGAGGGTGAGCCTTGAGAGATAGATGAGAGCTTTTCAGCCTAGTAGTGCTCATTCAATATTTTGAACCTACTGAAAAAGGCTTACAGCCCTTTAAAAGGGTGTATTTTCTTCCATATCCTTTTGGCCTTTTCTCAAGGGTGTGGATTCTCCTTAGTTACTCTAGCAAATTAGCATTCTTTCTCGAAGCAAAAAACTAAAACCCAATCTTGTGTGTCTGTCACGCTATGTGATTCATTGATTGTTTATCAGTCACTAATCAATAAAGAGGCAACTCATGATCAAATCAAGAGCTTACAATTCTTTTTGTAGAAGTTATGTGTTGCTCAATTCCAAGGAAGAAAATCAAATTCCATTGTTTGAATGTGGGAAGTTCAAATACTCAAGAGAAAGAGAAGCACTCTTTGAATAATTATTGCATACTACAATTTGTTAGCTGAGGAAAACTAGCTTACAATTTATCAAGCTATGTTGAGATCCTCGCATCTAAGGAGAGGACGTTTGGCCCCAGTGCATTGTCAACCACACGTTTTTTTTTTTTAAATTGGTTGCCCAGGTGCCACGTTGGGCGCAGGTGCCCAGGAGAAGGGGTGTCGGTGTGTGGCTCCCACTACCCACCGGCACCCACCTGCACGCTGCCTGGCATCCATGCCCTTAAGGGCCCGACGACACCACTAGGGATACCCGATGCCCACCCCCGCCTACCCGTGACACGCCCCCACTGCCCAAGACCCTAGCTGTTAGGGATTTTTCCGACAGGGGGTTGGTCCCGTCAAAAAGCCCCAGCGAGGGAAAGGGCCCACACTGCCTTACGCGAATGACTAGGGTCAATTACCGCTTCCAACCTTGGGGTCATCCTAGTCGCCCCGTACTCCCCAATCAATGAGAGTTTCCAGGCTCTCAGAAGTATGATTGCAGGGAGAGGCTGCTATCTTCACTTGGTTTCTAGGTACAGACTTTGATTCCTAGACCGTCCTTACTTGCACATGGGGGCTAGTAACAGAATCATTAGCAAGACTTTCATTGAGAGTTCCTAGAACCAATTCAGGGTGTTGAAACCATGCTCTTCTAGGATCATTCACTAGATTTTCGTTGTCACTGTTAGATGCTACAAATGAGTGTACTGGTGGTTCAAAGATTGGGGTTTGTGTAAGAGATTGTGTTATTTGTGAAAAATATAGATCCTAAGTGGATCTAAACTCCAAGATCATTGGCTTGAATGCTTGCACTCCAAACTACATAAGCTAGGAATTGGCAACACATTCTATGCTACCTAGAATGCAAAGAACTTGATCAAAAAGCATTTATCACAAATGGAAACTTCCATAAACATCAAGTGCGGCCCAAAATAGCATTATACAGTCCATAATACATCAGCCTACCACTTTTGGAAAGCACCTAAGATCATACACACAAAGCTTGAACTCAATCACTACACAATGCCAACAATGGAAGGAGAACCCAATAGAAAAATCTCTCATTAAGCAAATGAATACAATGGATCTGCTCCAACCTGTTTCTCCACGGCCTACCTGCTATATATAGCTGAGAGAGATGACTCTCTCTCCTCTCTCTAGACCCTCCTTACCTAAAATATGCCCTATATAGGTAAAATTGGCATATATGTCCAAAATACATGAAAATGGACTCATTTCGAAGGTCTTGAAGTTTGACACTTCTTCATACTGAAAAAATACACTTACTAGAAATATCTAGACCTGTTTCACACGTGTGAAAAGTCAGATCCTAAACTATGTGCCATTTTTAGCAATTTTGGCCTAAAACTAGACAAGGAAATGTTGACAATTTTCACACTCCCTCTTCAACTTAACTTGCTAGTTTTACAACACTACTTTGTTCCAACTTAAGAATGATCTCCATCATCAGAATAGATCTCTTCTCAAGGATCCTAATATGTACAAAATAGGACACAACATAATTGATATAGATAATAGTGTCCATATAGGATGCTTCACTATTTCTTACATCAATTTTACATAGAATCATAAAAATGGTACATGTAAAAGAACATAGAATCTCAATTAATGAATTCCTCCATGTATCCATCTCTGGTTTCTCTGTAAAATAGCAGCAAACAAGTTGTAAATGAAAGTGATCAACAAGTGTTTGCATGCCTCCTCCACATTTCACTATACATATAGTGAATGCAACATGTATCTCCATGAATGAACTTCCATCACCACCTTGCCTTTGTAGATCTTCAATCCATGAAAGCCTTTGAGTGAATGAATGCCAAAAAGATGTGTTCCCTACTCCATTTGAATGACCAAAACCTGAACTTGAAATACTTGAAGTACCTCCACAAGATTTGCACACAACGCTTGATCCTACAATGTCAACAAGTTGTCAATTTGCCAACACTAGAATACTAGATCTTGAACTTTGTTCAAAAGAAAACATATTGACCACTTCAATACCTTTCAAGATCTGAATGAATTCATGTACTTGATCATACAAACCAGCAATGATAACTATTCCATCTCCAAGATCCAAAGGATGCAAAACTATGGAACTAGTTTTATTGAAATTTGACAATTTCAACACATTGACATAACAATGTTCATACATGAGATTAGGCAAGTGAGGTAGAGTAAGAAGACACTTCCTTGCAGCTCCAAAGACCTTACTTGAACCTTCAAGAACCTGTAAAAACAGATCCAAAATGCCTTGACCATTTGTCTCTTCTTTGATGCTTTTCACTAGCTTCGAATTGCCACTTGTCTCTTGGTGTTGATGAAGCAATCCAAGATCAACCTCTTGATCTTCCAATAAGACATCAAAGATCTTGCATATGTGAACATCTTCAGATCTGAAACTCTGAAGATACTCCCTCTCAAACACATGATTAAGATCCCACAAGATCTCATCAATGCTCAAATTTGACCCTTCACTATAGTTAGTGAAAACAATGCCACCATCATAAACCAAAAGATAGATTCCAACATTTCCATTTAACATGAAGTAGAGTAGGTGAAGATGAGTATCAAACCTAATCAAAACAGCCCTCTTGAGTTCATAACAAACCTCAATAAGCTCACCAATGATATCTCCCTTGCCTTGAAGAAGTTGCCACTTGAGTTGCTCCATGTAGTCTTCTTCAACCAACCTTTTGCCATCTTGACCATGAATGAACAATCCACCACAATCATAGAATGCTTTGAGTTGATGAAGAGATGTTAGATCCATGCTTTGGATCTTCCCAAGAACCACTCTTCCATTGCCCTTTCCTTCACAAGACTCCCTCTTAATGCTAGCACCACAAAAGTTAGAAACCTCCCTCTTGATAGTTGCACCATAAGAAGTAGAAGACTCTTGAATATTAGAAGCCAAGAAAAGAATCCTTAGTACCTTCAACATAAGAGTGATTGAAGTACTCTCTCTTTTCAAACATGAACTTCTACTCAATGATTTAGGTAATGAGTCATATGATAATGATTCTTCCTCACTATCGTTCATAAAAACATCATTCAAAGTACATCCTACTTTGAACACTTCACATACTTCTCTTCCTTTTGACTTGTGATCTCCCTCACCAGGTCTCATGATAGAAACCTTTGATCTACTCTTTTTATGAAGAAATGTGACACCACTTGTTGCACAAATGACTTTATCACAAAAAGATGTAAAAGAACCATTTCCTTCAAGCATGCTCAAAGCACCATCATCTTTTCCCACATGATTACATACATCAATATGAAAAGAATTAGAAGAACAACCATCTTCTTGCAAAGAATGACACTTAGCATCTCCATCTTTTTCCATATGAACAAACAAGTCATTAGCAACAATCACTTCCAAAGAAGAATCTTCATCAACTCCATTGATGAAGTTAGCTCCTTCCTTACCTTTTCCATTTTTGCACTTGCCATCTAGCACCATTGAAGAACCAACAAGCCTTGGAAGTCCATGAGTAGAAGAGTACAAACATGATGCTAATTTAGATCCACATGACTCCATATGACTAGTAGGTAACACTAGTGCATCTTCAAGATCCAATGGATCCAAAAAATTGACCATAGATTCACCAAAGCTTGCCAAGTTAGCACAACAATTATCATCTCCAAGAAGTACATTAGATCTCAACCTAGATCTAGCATTTTGTTTCTTATGGCATTCATTTGCAAAATGTCCTTTTATCCCACAATAAAAGCACTTGAACTTTGACTTATTGTTCTTAGTAGAAGAGGAAGAGGAAGAGTGATCATCATGATCAAAGTTACCACCTTTGGACCATTTCCCTTTGCCTTTACCTTTGCCCTTGAATTTGCCTTTTGTGAAGAAAGCCTCTTCACCTCCACCTTGCAAGGATGCACCATCAAGCTTTGATTGCAACCTATGTTCTTCAGCCAATAAGATTTCTTGCAAGTCAACCACACTTGGCAAGACTCTTTGAATGGAAAAACTTTGCACAAGGTTAGCATGTTCATTTAGCAAACCATTCAACATAACTTGGACTATTTCACCATCTTTTATGTTCTCATCAATGCATGCTAAATCATCACTTAGGGACTTAACTCTCAAGATAAATGCATGAGCACTTTCACCCTCTCTTTGCCTACTAGAAAATATTTGTCTCCTTAGGGTCAATACCCTAGATGTGGACTTTGATTCAAAGAGCTTCTTTAAGGCATTCCATGCCTCACTTGCACTTTGACACTTTCCAACTTCCTTGAGAAGTTCATTTGTAACATTCATTTTAATGATATGAAGAGCCCTTTTGGCCTTCTTATCAAACCTTTGTTGCTCTTGAAGTGTGAGAGGTCTCTCTTCAATTTCTGCAACTATGTCCATGAGTTCATTCAACTCAAGTAAGGACTCCATCCTCACTTTCCAAGTAGAGTAGTTTGATGAACTCAACCTTTCACTAGACTCTAGCATGATCCCGCCATTGGAAGCCATGATTCTAATGTTTCTTCAACTTTTAGGTTCTGTCCTAAAGCACTTAGCACTCACTTTTCTCTCAACAAATGATAGATAAAGAGATCTATGAAGATTTAGGACCCTAAAACACTTCTATCTTGAACCTAGATGGTTTCCAAGCATAGAAAGGAAGATTGAAACACATGCAACACTTTGCACACACTAAGAATGGATTACAAAATCAAACCAACCTGAACACACTCTTGCTTAAGCTCTCAAACTTTCCAGCAAGTGACCAAATCAAGTTATGGTGTGAAGAGTTACTTGCATTCTTAGAAAATACCCAAAACTAGGATGCCAAGATTACCTAGTAATGAACAAACTTGATCAACATATGATCAACACACTAAGATATTGATTCAACCTGTAAAACCACATGTAAACCACACTTCTAAAAGTTTATAAACTCCAGCAAGTGATAAATACAAGATTTAGAGGTGAATGAATGAGCACACTTAGTGAATCACAAGACTAGCTTCACTATCTTGTCAAATCTTGGTGTTTAGATGTAGATCTAAGATCACTTCACATGAGAATGTTCCTCAACCTGTTAAGAACCTGAAAACACACTTGCATAATGGTTAACACCTTCCAGCAAATGCTCCAATCAAATTACATAAGGAGAGTTACTTACATGCTCAACAAAGTACACCAAAAAATTATGCCAAAATTGATGACAATCTTTACAATATGCTCTTCACAATGGAGCTTACAATATGTTCACCCAAAAAAGGGGATCTTTCATCCAAATGGGAGCTTTGCTCAGCCTTTAGGAGAATTACAACTCACTCAAAAGAGCATTTGTCATCCACTTAAGGAGAAGTTTCATCCACTTAAGGAGAGTGTTCATCCAAGAATGGAGATTGTCAACAATAGGATTGAAAAGAACATTGTTAGTATTGAATATGCACAAGCCTCACAATCACAAATGATTAGGTGTTATGATCTGATCCAAAATAGTTTCTTTTCAGCCTCTGATCTTCAATAGACCTGAAATATGCTTTTGATCCACAAGTTCAACTCACAAAACAAAGGTTAGTAAGATTTGATCAACAAAGCAATGCAAAATCATGCTAGAACTTGATCAAACATCCAAATATCACCAAAAATGGAATACTTACTGTAAATAGAAGCCAACCAGCTCTGATACCATGTGAAAAATACAGATCCTAAGTGGATCTAAACTCCAAGATCATTGGCTTGAATGCTTGCACTCCAAACTACATAAGCTAGGAATTGGCAACACATTCTATGCTACCTAGAATGCAAAGAACTTGATCAAAAAGCATTTATCACAAATGAAAACTTCCATAAACATCAAGTGCGGCCCAAAATAGCATTATACAGTCCATAATACATCAGCCTACCACTTTTGGAAAGCACCTAAGATCATACACACAAAGCTTGAACTCAATCACTACACAATGCCAACAATGGAAGGAGAACCCAATAGAAAAATCTCTCATTAAGCAAATGAATACAATGGATCTGCTCCAACCTGTTTCTCCACGGCCTACCTGCTATATATAGCTGAGAGAGATGACTCTCTCTCCTCTCTCTAGACCCTCCTTACCTAAAATATGCCCTATATAGGTAAAATTGGCATATATGTCCAAAATACATGAAAATGGACTCATTTCGAAGGTCTTGAAGTTTGACACTTCTTCATACTGAAAAAATACACTTACTAAAAATATCTAGACCTGTTTCACACGTGTGAAAAGTCAGATCCTAAACTATGTGCCATTTTTAGCAATTTTGGCCTAAAACTAGACAAGGAAATGTTGACAATTTTCACATTATTTCTGCGTATCAAGTGGAGGTGGCGTCTGTCAGATGCCAATACCCATCAATCACAAGCTCATATACATCTAAATAGCTATGTTCTCCGCAGTGATGTACTCTAATCAAACTATCACCAAGCATTAGGTTATGATGGAATTCTGGGGTGTAGAAGTGGTATCGTAATATTCCTATCCTATACATTTGGCAAACATCGTCGAGTGACGACAAAAGTTGATACTCATCTCTACTCATATGTAACTGTCCATTTTTGTTTTCTATGGTTTTTTATCAGAGCATTTCTCTTAGAGACTACCCTTAATCTTATGTGTTTGGCATCATGCCCTCTAGGGTGGTTTTGCACTACTAGGCTGTGACTTATAGGTCCTCATTTGATGAATATATTTTTCTTTAGGGCCTATATAAGATTCACTCGTTGATTCTATGCTCTGTGTTTGTGGGGTGCAAGTTATATGTACCGCTTTGTTTGATGAGCGATAGTATTTCGCCATCTGTCAGGTCTAGGTATTTCGCTAGACATTTCCAACAACAGGTGTGACTAGTGAGACTTAACCAAAGTGGCGTATTTCGGCCACATTTGGTGGACTGCCCGCTCTTGTGTTTCAAAGAGGTCGGGTCCAGTTGTCAATTTAACAACTTCATATAACACAATAATGACATGCTTACTCAATCTTGCTTTTCATTACCATCAATAACACCACGAGAACTGAGTAGTATCAACTGATTGCTTATCAACAGTTTCTTTATACAACTCATAACAAGTACAATAATGCCAGAGATATAGGTAGCATGCTGGATAATACGATCCAAGCTTCCAACATGCATATCATCCCATTCTATCCAAACCGTAGATCACGTTTCTCCATGCATAACGTGTCATCAGAAAAAACACTCATAATAATGTGAGCTAGCATTTCACATATTTATCATAGCGATATCGAGATAAGTTGCGAAAATACCTTAGTGACGAGCTGATAATCGGTTTGTCGTGAGAGCTGCTTAGTCATGAATGTGGAGAGCCTCCTCTTGTATCGCCTTCGAAGATAGTTGCTTAAACCCTTCATAGCTGGGTGTTTACTTCTTTGGCAACATGGTCTTTTGGTTGATACCTATGCTACTAAGCAACATGAAGGCTATATCTCAACTCTGGAAAAATCTTGGCCATATTTGGAATCTTCAAATAATAGCGAGGATCTCATTCTTTAGAATAGTCTATAATATTTTGAACAAATCAAATACCCTTACTTATCCTCTCGGTATAAATATGATTTAGATTGACAATCGAGAAATGCTATCTAGCCACATCCAGATCTCAACAATTCAAAAAAAATACCCCTGGGATAGCAATTTTGAGTGGGAATTTAAGAATTCCCAAAATACCCCACATTTGATGGAATGGTTTTCTTCTTTCCCATATCGCGACTAGGTACTAAAACACACCATTGGTCATCAGATCTTTACAGTCCTAGAATTTCCTTTCCAAAATTACTGATGTCCCATACCATCAGCTTTTCCTTCCAGAAAACCCTTAAGCGCCTCATCTGATATAGAGATCCACTGATCATCTAGTTGTCCTATAATTACTATAGGATAGTATCTCTTGTTCCCAAACACCAGAGAATCCATTTATTTGGATGACTGGCATGCCTATCAAATGGATACCTCAAATCCACATATGATTCTATGATTTAAACAGAAGAATTAACATGGTTTTACATTACATTCTGATCTTTCCAAGTTAGTTATAGGCTTCAAAACCCTACTGATACATCAAAACTAGGGACAAGCTTCACTGAACTAACAGATCCAATGCAATCCACATATTAGATTCCCCTTCTAACATCACAATTGACATCCAAAACTACGGATAACTCAATGGTGACAAACTTAACATTATTCCACTTACAAACCGGCGCAAATGTCTCCTCATAGTCGATGCCTTTACTTTGTGCGTACCCTTTGATCACCAATCTTGCCTTGAAAACATAAAACAGCTTATTGGTCACGCTGACTATGCGAGATTTTAGGTAAGTATGGTCTTTTAGGGCCCTTTTGTAATATGGAATGGGCCTGGGCACAGGCCATTCCTAATGGATTTTTTTTTACTTTTTCACATGCCATTTAAAAAGCATAATTAGCACTTCTATTTTTTTGGACCAATCAAAAAGTGCCACGTGGCAATCTAACGCGGATTGATGTGCAGTCTAACGCGCGCGTGGAATGAGCGTGTCAGAATTTTTTTTAAAAGCCACTGACATTTTTTGCTTTTTAAAGAGCCCAAAAAATGGGCGTAATACCCACAAAGAATCCATTACGCATTTGAGAGCACGGGCGAGGGCACCGTTGCACCCTTGAAGGGAGGTATGTAAGAATGGGGTACATTCCCACTTTGAGGGCTCTATGCATTTGAGGACACATGCCCGAGAAATGTGTAAAGCCCAAACAATAGGGCTTGACTCTTGATTTTTTTTAGTGACTTTTTTGGAACACATGTCGGAATCAGTGATTCCGAGATAACTATGGGAGGTGTCACTATGGACATAAATTTTCATAGCTCATGGACAAATTCCCATGTAAGGAATTCTATTCATAATGCCCTACCCGTCACAATGAAATTATGGCATGTGAAGTACTAAAAAAATTGGATGAGCATATTTTGCACCACCCATTGCCACATTCACAAATCTACGGGGGAATGAAACAACCGTTATGAAAAGATGGTGGTATCATCCCCCATCTCCACTAGATGGTTGTGGCACCACCAGTATCATTGCAGTGGTCGTGCAGAATATGCTCATCCAAAAACTCAAGGAAGTTCTTTACATCACTATAATTAAATTCTTGTTAAAACTTGTGTGGAGGTCTTTAACAAATGAACTTTTGCAAGTGTAAAGATGACTTTGAGACCTATTTTTGTGATTGAAATTTTTGGTCACACTTTCTCACTTGTTATAGTGTGTAATCTTCTGTTACGAATTTGTAATGCCTTTTAAGTATTATGAAAGGTGTCGAGCAGAGGCCATTCTGCTTGATAAGGATTTCCATAATTTTTAAGGCGAGGCCCATAGGGGTTGAACCTACAAACTGGAAAGCCAAACTGGGCATAATGTCCACTGCCTGGCACATTTCATTGTGTAATGGGTACTTTGACTTTTTCACAAGTACATTGTGAAGCATAATAAGCAGTTTGACTTTGACTCTAGACGTGTCACGTGGCAATTGTACGGACGTGCAAGGTTGAAAGTGCAGCACGTCCGTTTGGAAAAATACATATATATTCTACTATTTAATTTGTTCAAAAAAAGGAAATAATAGTCTCACAAGATATCCATTACGAATTTGTTTATATACCAAGAGAAGATATGAGGTAGTTTTCCAACCTTCTATTCTTTCATCTTCATGCGGCGTGCACCATCAGTTCACTACAAGCTACACTCTGCAACAGAATGACGTAACTGAAATAAAGAATCGAACTCTATTGGAAGCAGCACGATCCATGATGTCCAATGCTCAGCTACCCAAGAAATTTTGGGCTGAAGCAATATCTACAACCTGCTATTTACAAAATTATTCCAGCACCAAAGCAATTGACTCTAATATTCCATTGGAAGTCTATTATGGTTACAAACCAAGCCTTAAACTACGTGTGTTTGGATGTCTTCATTGCATATGCATTGTCAATGTCAGATGTAGACAAATGGAAAGTTACTATGGACGCTGAGGACCATTCATTACTGAAGAACAAGAGCTGGAGTCTTGTTAATCCTCCTGTATAAAACCGATCGACACTAAGTCGATCTGCAAACTGAAGCTTAAGCCAGATGTATCAATATACAAATGAAAAGCACGTTTAGTGCTTAAAGGATACGAGCAAGTTTATGAAATAGATTACACTGACACTTTTAGTCAAGTGGTAAAGCATCAATCTATCTGAACTTTGTTGGCTATAGCTGCTGCAGAAGATCTGGACACGGACGTCCAAACAACATTCCTTCATGGATATATACGAGAAGATATTTTCAACCATAAGGTTACGTCCTTCAAGGTCAAGAGCACATGGTATGTAAATTGCAGAAGGCATTTTATGGCCTCACGCAAGCTCCTAGGGCCTGGTATGAAAAAATTAATCATTTCTTGTTGCAGCACAATTGTACTTCTTGCTCCACAACTCAAACATGTATCTCAAGTATAAAGGGTCAAACTATGTTATAATAGCATTATACGTTGATGATTATTTAATCATCATCAAATTAAGTCAGTTACTGTATGAAACAAAATCTTTGTTTTCAATATAATTTGAGATGACTGATTTAGGCCCAGTTCATTACGTACTTGGTATGGAGATCACCAAAGATCGTGCAAGCAGAAGGATTACTATAAGCCAAGAATCCTATTTAATCAACGTACCTCCATGCCAATCGCAGTTCTCCATGCCAATCGCAAACATGACATGGAAGACTGTAAGTCGATAGACACACTTATGGATCCAAGATCCAAACTACCTAAAGACATGTGCCCCAAAACTCAAGTAGAACAACAAGAGATGTGCATACATCCTTATCAGTCGATAATCGGGTCTATAACGTATTCTATGATCTGCACACGACCTGATCTAGCATATGCAGTAAGCACACAGTCTCATATACATGTCTAATCTAGACTTACAACATTTGAAGGCTCTGCAAAGAGTATTGAAGTACATTCAAGCTACGAAGCACTATGCTTTGTGCTATAGTGGTAACAAAATGTTGCACTTACATTAGTCACTTATTCAAATTTAGATTGGGCAGGAGACGTGGATACCAGAAAGTCCACATATGGTTATATTTGTTTTCTTGTAGAAGGACCCATTTCATAGAACAACAAAAAACATAAATGCATTTCGTTGTCCTCTACAGAATCATAATACGTTGCAACTACATCAGTAGTGAAGGAGATTATTTGGTCCATAAGGTTGCTACAAGATCTACAATTTCCACATATCGGTCCAACTATACTCCAGTGCGACAATCAGAGTTGTATAACTCTTTCTTTGAACCCATGAACTCATACTAGAACTAAATACATATAAGCTTAGTTTCATTTTCTTAGAGAGAAACTTCAGAGTAAAGATTTGTATTAAGTTATTGTCATACAGACAATATGTTGGCTGACATTTTGACAAAACCTTTGTCAAGAGATAAACATGCTACTTTAGTTGGTATGTTAAATCTCAATTTAAATTCAAAGTCATAGTAGTAAGCTTAAGGGGGAGTGTTGGAGTTTAATCTATCTCCTACTCATCCTAACTGGCCTACAATTCACTTAAGTAAATTACTCTCTCCAAACAATCTGCATAAATGAGCTGTTTTTTGCACAGTTCACATTTTTCAAAAAAATTCGAAAAATGTGAAGACTTCGACAAGTGTCCTACTTAACTTTTCGAGCAACCAAGCACCAAAGTATTTTTGCGAGGAATGTGACACTATTCATATTTCAAAAGCTTGAAGGCTGAGACACAAATTTTTTTTTTGCAAATAATACGACCCAACTACATATTTACATGAGATTTCATACTGTACCTATCTACGTCTTCATGCTCTGCTGAATAATTGATCTACGAATCAACTAAACAGTTGTTAATGATCTTGTAATTGTAAGATTAGAATAACATAAGATCATCCAACAACTACATAAGCATATGAGCGATCAGAAGAAAGAGATTTTTTATTCGCTAATCGCAACGATCATCCATGGCATGGACATAGATCAAACGACTAAAACTGGTTTTCATTGTATCTGACTCCTCAAAGTTAGAGATCATAGAGAGAGAGAGAGAGAGAGTAAAACTATTCAGAACTATAGCGATTTTATTTGTTTCTGTAAGTAGGATCACGCGCTTATCAGCGCGATTGTCTTGTGATCTGATAATGGACTCTCAATCAAACAAAAGGATTTGAATCACTTGATGAAGGCTTCTTTCAAGAGTGACCAATCTCTTTTATCTTCACGATCCAAGTTGAAGAACCATTCTCCTGCTCGATCAATCATGGTCATAGAGATTGTTAGCAATTGTGCTAACACAGAGAAAAACAAAAAGAAAAAAATAAAACTCTGTGGCATGTGTTTTGTAAGCCCAGTATGAGTATTTGTCAATATACTTCCACCATGGCATGTGTTTTGTAAGTCCATGAGTAGAAGCTTAAAATAATAATAAAATAGCTTAAACTTAGATTTAGAACTTAGACTTAGGAAACTTGGGCTTAGAAATATTTGTCTTAAGTTTTCCTAAGTTAGAAACTTTGAAGTTCTAAGTCCTAAGTTATAAGTTCTAGAACGGCTAGAAATAAGTTAGTCCCATAAGTTAGTGGATACTTATGGAAGACCCTCCTTGCCATAAAAGGAGAGGTATTTGTCATGTAAATAACACTTTTGAGATTATGCTAATTGCTCTCTCTTGATATTATCTTGCTATTTCACTTGTGTTCCCTTTGGAAAGGTGCATAGCTTGAGGGAAGGTGCTCAGGCCTCCTCTTGCCTCCTTTTCATCGACTTGCTAGTTGGGTACCGCCTTAGCAAGGTCTTATTATTTTGTTGATCTTGGTTAGTTGGGAAGCCTTAGCCAAGCGAGTTTTATTTCTGTATCGAGCACCAGTTGGGAAAGCCTTGGTGCTCTCGTCCTTGTTTGTTTATTTCCATTTGAAAGCTTTGGTAGATTCTTAAAAGGTGGACGATCCTCTCTACACTATATTACACCTGTAAGTAGATCTAGCCATCGTGTAAACTAGAAATACTTTCAACATTGGCGTTGTTGCCGCGGAGTATCTCCCTTCTTTGCACCAACTGTGACTGATAAGTACCATTTAGGTACTCTCTTGGGAATTTTAGCATCAGGCTTGCCTTTGTCCAATGGATTTTCTATATCAAAATCCACTTCCTTCTTGACATGTACTTTCGCTCCCTCATCAAAAGGTTCAGTGATTACTTTAGATTGTTCACCTTGGCCCATCTCGTCAAATGTAGCATTCCTAAAAATTACAAGCTTCTATGCATTTGTGTCATACATCTTGTATGCCTTGGCCTTCTCATCATATCCAAGGAAAATACACTTGATAGCTTTTGCATCCAATTTCCTTCGTTTCTCATCAGGAATATGAGCATAAGCATCACAACCAAATACTCTCAAATGAGAAATATTAGATTTCTTTCCAGTAACAGCTTCATGAGGTGTCTTACCTTCCACGGATTTTGTAGGACACCGATTCAGGATGTGCGTAGTTGTGCTACAAGCTTCTGCCTAAAAGGTGTTTGACAAACCCTTGCCTTTGAGCATCGCTCTGGCCATCTCAACAATAGATATGTTCTTTTGTTCTGCAACTCCATTTTGATGTGGTGAATAAGGAGTTGTAGTCTGCCTCTTAATCCCTTAATCTTTGCAAAAATCAATAAATTCTGTCAAAAAATACTCACCACCTCCATCAGATCTCAAAGTTTTGATGCAACATCCTGTTGACTTTTCAACTAATGCCTTAAATTCCTTGAACTTAGCAACAGCATCTGATTTCTTGTTATGAAATAAATCCAAGTGCATCTGCTATAATCATCAATGAAGGTGATAAAGTAATAGTAGCCACTAAGAGATCTAGTATGCATAGGTCCACATAGATCACTGTGGACAAGATCTAGGATGCCACTGGCTCTCCTTGCTCCACTTTTGGGAAACCTCTCTCTGTGTTGTTTTCCCAAAATGCAACATTCACAAATTTTTCCTTCAAAAGAAATATCAGACAGTCCTATAACTAGATTACCTCTTTTGAGAATCTGTAAACTCTGAGCACTAATATGACTGAATTGTTGATGCCAAAGATCACTTCGACTATCAACTGTGCTTACCATGGCTTGAGCAAAAGATCTCGCATTCAATTTGTAGAGTCGATTCTTGTTGACTCTAGCTCCTATAGCAATCACTTTGTAGTGATTCTTGATGTCTTTGACAAGACATTTGTCGCTGTCAAACTCAACCTTGAGTTGTTGATCAACCATCATCCCAACAGATAGTAGATTGTTAGCTAAGCCAGGTACATATTGCACATTGCTTATCTGCTTTATCTTCCTGTTGGCTAACTTCACTGGTACCACTCCAACTCTTTTAACAGATAGCAATTTGTCATCGGCTTGTCCAACTTCATCACCATTGTGAGTTTCATTGAGTTCTAAAAACCACTCTTTCCTTGAAGTCATGTGCTTGGATGCACCACTATCAATGTACCAGGTATCCTTGGTTTCATCACTTGTCATTAATGTTGTAATGAACAATTTTGAGCTCTCACCTGTATCATCTTCATATTGATCATCATCGTATTGATGTTAATCAGTATAATTGTTTTCATAATAATAATCATCAAATTGATGTTGGTCAACATAATTTCCCACTTGCCCTTTGTCTTTTCTTTGTTTCATCTCCTTCTGTTTCTTGAAGCATTCACGCTCCCAGTGGCCAGGTTTGTTGCAATACCTACAATTTCCAGGTTTATTTTGCTTGGAATAGCTGCGTCCTTGACCTCGGCCTTGATTCCAATTGCCTCGATTTGGGCCATCATTGGATTGTTCTTGAAATTGTTGGAATGATCCATGATTTGAGTTTCCACCTCTTGATTGGTGTCTTCTACGACCAAATCTACCACCATGTCCCCTGACTGCAAGAGCTTGATCAAATCACCTGTTGCGATGACTCAAGTTCTCTTGACATTGTTCTTCCTGCAAAAGCAATCCACCTAACTCTTCATAGGTTGGAAGATTTTTCCGTGTGGCTATACTTGTCACAAACATATGATGTGACTCACTGAAACTATTCAATGTCAACTGCACGATCTCACGATCTTGTACTCGCTTTCCAACTGCTGCTAATTGGTCACAAATCTCTTTGATCTTCAGTAGGTGATCAACAATAGTTGCACCATCATTCATCCGCAATGTGTGCAGCTTCGTCTTCAAGAATAGCACTCGAGATGTGTTTATGTCCTCAAACAATGCCTTCAACGTATCCCATGCTTCCTTTGGTCCTTTTGAATCCGAAATGTAGGGAATAATTGCGTCTCTAACTGATAAGTTGATGACATTCTGTGCTTTTTGTTTTCTCCTGTCAAATGCCCGTTGAACTTCTTCAATCAATGGCCTTGTCTCTTCACCTGCCACGATCTCCCATAGCTCTTTTTCCATCAAAATGTTCTTCAGTTTGAATTTCCAAACTGCATAGTTGCCGGCTCCTTCCAATTTGCTTGACTCATCGAGGACACTCTTGCTTAGAGTTGCCATTACTGGATAGACAAGTTCGGATCACAAAAATGGCTCAGTCTGAGCACACAACTTAGTCTCCAAATTTTATCACGCCACAGAACTGTATTAATATTTTTTTTTTTTGGTTATACACCTGATATCGGAATGGAGCGCGGAAGTACGACTGTTCAGGATCCTCTTTAACTTGTGCGTGTGGATCCGATATTGGAGCATGCGATATCGGACTGGAGTGCAAATGTACAATTGCTCGGAATTCTCTTTAGCTCATGCGCTTGGATCCGATATCGGTACGAACATGCAATATCGGACTGGAGCGCAGATGTACAACTACTTGGGTTTCTCTTCAGCTAGCGTTGGATCCGATATTGGTACGGAAAAAAAAGGAGAGAATATAAGAACTTTCAGAGAGAATATTTTAGATTCCCTACTTCGGCGCAGCGGCTACACCTCCTCCTCTTTGCTTAGATTTCTAGACATTGTCTGTTGTGATTTGCAGTACCCTAAACAAACAAATGAGAGATTTCTTGACACAACTCTCTGACAAATGACACTTTTCACAAAGATTAAAAAAATATTGTAAAACTTTTCCCACTCAACAGATTTTCAATCTGTCTGATGCTGCCCTGGCCTTTTCGATGCCTCTGGGACTATGTCTTCATTCTCCACTAATAATTGTGAGCTCCAAAACCTGTAAAATACATCAAGAAGGATTTCTTCCAGCCGTTTTTGTCTCTCAAAGCTTTCACCTCCCGTGAAGGACTTTCTTACTTCGTTGCAGAGCCTGTGACAAGCTGTATCCACTGATCAGGCACACAGGACTATCGTAGCTCTGATACCATGTCAAGAATCAGATATGCAACATCAAACATTCACCATAAGCAATCACCAAGTAGGGAGGCGGAAGAAGAACACACAATATCACTCTATCACACTACTATCATACTGAATATAAAATGTACATATAAACTCTGAACCCTGAAAGAGAGAGAAAACCTACGAGTAGACTAATAGACTCGCCTACAACTAATTATAGCTGGTAACAACTGTCAACATTAATGTACATCGTAAACGGTAACAATGAAGTTTATCATTGATTTCTAACAGGTGTTGATGGAAAATGATTTCGCAGTTGAGGGCACTCATTAGCAGTGTGATGATGTGAGCAAATCGGACACTAGACATTCTCTCTTGCCGGACAAGATTTTTTAGCAATATTTTTCATGGCCGTTTGGAAATCAACAGTGAGTTTATCCATATGAGTTTGTTGAGCTTTCTGCCAAGTTTCCATTTGCTGCAGAAGTTCAGAAGATTGGGCAGCATTTTCAGACTTTGGGTGATTAAGATGGACGAGATTCTTAGATTTCTTTTCATGATGGTCAAAGTCATTGTTGGAACCTTCGTCTTCATCACGGGTAGCATCAGTCATCACGTCTTTAAGTTGATCATAAAGGTCAACTGGTTTTAATTCACGACGGATGTTTTTAGGCAATCCAACAGTTTTATGGCCATTCGTTCAATGATGTTTTTGTCAACACATTCAACCTTGAGACGTTTAAAGCGCTCAAAGTAGTTTCGAATAGACTCCTTGCGACACATCTTGATATGGTAAATTTGGATGAATGGGCTCTGAGTCAGTTTTGATGGTTTGAAATGCTTTATGAGGGCATCTTTGAGAGTGGTCCAAGAAGCAAGATCATGAGTTTCGAGGTTAAGATACCACTCTTTGGCTGTTCCATAAAGTACGATGGGGAATAGGCGAAGCTTTTCAGTCTCAGAGGTATCTCCATAGAAATGGCATGCATTATCAAAGTCTTGGAGAAATCAGATTGGGTCAGATTCTCCACGTACGTTGGTGCATCGATACATGGAATTCTGCGTTCTAGTCATGGAGGGGTTGGATTGGAAGATTCAGCACAATTCTGAGACATGATGTAGAGTGTGGAGTAGAGTAATAGTATAGATGATTAGGGCAGTACTATACTTGGCAAAAAGGCAAAAAGAACAGTTTTCTTGCAGAATAGAAGATTTGGACAAAAACTAGATTTTTCTACTGTGAGAGAATTCGTGGACAGGCCTAAAAATCGTGGACAGTTAAATAAATCTAACTACATTACTCGCGAATTCTGACAGGAGGTGCTTTCTATCAAAATACTGATTTTTTGATATTTAAAAATAAATAGATTTAGAGATAGAATTCGCAGAGGGTACAGAGAATTTGTTCTCACTCACTATGGGTGATTTTGTGGTATGACTGGTGAATTCTTATACTGAGATTTTGTTGACAGATGAGAAAAATAGTGAAAAAGATGATTTTCTGACAAAATAGAGACAAAATATGTGAGATAGAATTTGCGGAGCTGCTGGAGGACTGATGTTTGATAGATCTAGCCTCAGTGAAGCCAACGAATTCTAAGACCAAGATTTGGTTGAAAAATAGTGGATTTTGATAGTATATCAAGGTGTTTTCACAGAATCTGAGCAGGGTCAGCATGGAGGTGATAAAATGGAAGATCATTATCTGTTATGGCTGCAGACAAACTAACGAATTCTGATATACCTGTTTGGTTGAAAAAAATGTCACTTGGGTCACTTCTTTCAAAGAAAATGCCCAAGTTGACACTTGTGTTGTTCACCACGACTTGGTAGGTTGATTTGCATCTCCTTGAGGACCTGGAGAGAAGTCTCGTGCTATGGTGTGAAGGTAAAAAGCAAGAAAGCATACACACAAACACGGAAGCGAAAAAAATGAAACGAAAAGAGCAGGGAGAGCTTAGAAGATCAAGTAAAAATCGAAAACCTCCTGCAAGATTAAAGATGAATCTAGCCCTAATGGGATCCATCTTAACGGCTCAAGAACCTGAAACTTTCAACGAAACAAAGGAACACAAGGAGTGGCGTGCAGCTATGGAAATAGAAATGGAGGCTATATCGAAGAACAAAACGTGGGACTTGGTTGAGCTACCTGATGGTAAGACGCCTATCACATGTAAGTGGATCTACAAGATGAAGTATGGAGCGGATGGGCAACTCAACAAGTACAAGGCACGACTAGTTGCAAGAGGTTTTGAGCAGCAGGAAGGTATAGACTTTGAGGAGACCTTCGCACCTGTAGCCAAAATGGTAACTATTCGTTCTATCATTCCAATTTCTGCTTTCTATGGTTGGAAAATCCAGTAAATGGACGTCAAATCTGCTTTTCTTAATGGAGTATTGGATGAAGAGGTATATTTAGAGCAACCTCAAGGGTTTGTTGAACCATGAAGAGATCATTTGCTTTGTAAACTCAACAAAGCCATATATGGATTGAAGCAAGCACCATGAGCATGGTACTCTTGCATTGATGAGCACTTCAAGCGAAGGGGAATGGTAAAGAGTGATGCTGATCCTAATCTTTACATTCTAAGGCAAGATTCATATATAGTGTTCATTGTGTTGTACGTGAATGATTTGATTATTATAGGAAGTAATGAGAGGTTAATTAATGAAATCAAATCAAATATTTCCAATGCTTTTGACATGAGTGATCTAGGATTGATGCACCACTGTCTTGGCATTGAAGTATGGCAAAAAGAAGACATGGAGCTTCTTACACAAAGCAAATATGCAAGTGGTTTGCTTTATACGTTCAATATGCAGGATTGTAAGCCCTTGAGTACACCTATGGATGTCAACATGAAGCTTACTGCATATGATGAATTTGAGAAAGTGGATGCTTATTTGTATAGACAACTGGTGGGTAGTTTGATTTATTTGACACACACACGACCTGATATTTCTTATGTTGTTGGTGTTGTTAGTCAATTTATGCAAGATCCTAGTCAAGCACACTGGAAGTCTGCTAAACGTATTCTCAGATACATTCGAGGGACATTGAATTTTGGTTTGAGTATGATCAGCCTGAAGCGCCAATGTTGGTAGGTTATATAGATGCCGATTGGGCAGGTAATATTGATGACAGAAGATCTACCAGTGGTCATACATTCAGTTATGGTACAACTGCAATTTCATGGAGCAGCAAAAAGCAACCTACAATAGCTTTATCATCAACGGAAGCTGAATATCGAGCACTCAGCAATGCTACACAAGAAGTGGTATGATTATGAAGATTGCTTGTGGATTTAGGTTAGCCACAGGTGGATGCGACTACTATATCTTGCGACAATCAAAGCTGCATTCACCTTGCCAAAAATCCAGTTTTACATGCTCGAACCAAGCACATCGAAATACACAATCATTTTATTCGAAATAAATTCTTGATGGAGCCATTGATCTTGTTTTTTAGAAATCTGAAGATCAAATGGAAGATATTTTTACCAATTCATTAGGTAGATGTAAATTTGAGAGGTTTCGTACTCTATTAGGAATAGAAGAATGTAATTTTATCATTGAGGGAGAGTATTAGAAATCAATGATAAACTTCATTGTTATTGTTTACGATGTACATTAATGTTGATAGTTGTTACCAGTTGTAATTAGCCATAGGCTAGTTTATTAGTTTATTCGTAGGTTTTCTCTCTCTATTAGGGTTCAGGGTTTATATGTACATTTCATATTCAGTATGATAGTAGTGTGATAAAGTGATCTTGTGTGTTTTTCTTCCGCCTCCCTACTTGGTGATTGCTTATGGTGAATGCTTGATGTTGCATATCTGATTCTTGTCAACACCTAGACCCATGTGTCGAGTATACCACCCCTACCCTCCCCAACAGTCCATTCCACGACCAAGGGTACCTCAACCATGACCAATTACACCCAATTAGAATCAACCTCGTCAACAATTTGTCGTCAACCAACCCACTCCACAACAAGTTGTTCACTACCTTGATCCCAGTACCATTGATCCAGCAACATATTATGTGGAAGACACGACTCAACCGAGGTACGCCACTGAAACCGTTGTTTATTATACATATGATCCTAATGCTCAGGTGGTTGACGCCAATGCTCAGACCTATGATCCTAACCAAGCTGTGTTTGCCACGCACCAACTCCCAGCAACACGAGGATATTTTATTTGTGCAGGTAAGCATCATAGTATTCGCTGCCCTAATAAACTTCGTTTTTCTCCAGCTTGTGAAAACTGCGGTATTGAACATCACATGAAGGACTGCCCATCCCGATCCAAACATGCTGCCCTTGTTTGTTCAGTGCAAGTAGAAACTTTGCCAGTTGAAACTCATCCCGCATGGGTCTTGACTCGGGCACAAACCCAATGCCAAGCCCCTGCACTTTCACCCAACAAAACTTAGCAGCATGTTGTCCCTCCAAGTGAAGATTCGACCCCGATAGTTTATCCTCACCCATCTGAAGAAATTTGGCTGCATCATCAGTATTTCCAGCAAATCCGCAATGTCGACCAACAATCTTCCGCCTCCCATAAAGTATCTCACAAGCCTTTTGAAAGCAAAACCCTTGAAGGTACTGAAGTCTGGGGGGATTTACTACAAGCCAATGTCACTCTCCCTTTCCATGTTCTATGGAAGCATGCTGGCAAATGGAAACACCAGATCCAATCCACTGACACCACCACCCCGGATGAGTTGCCCGAAATGCCATTACACTTCACCAATCCACTTAGTGAATGAGGCAACATCAAAATCCCAGCCGCTCACCGCCAATTTTGCGAAGTCCTAGCTGTTATCGACGGTAGCTCAGGTGTCAATATCACATCCCTCATGCTAGAATGAAATCTGAGAGACAAGCTTACCAAACTCACTTGTCAACTTAGGATGGCTGATCAAAGTGCGGTTCAACCTACCGGTTTCCTTCCACAAGTGCTGATCAAACTAGGAGGTCTAAAGATTCCTATAGATCTAGTAGTACTTGATATTCCCAATAATGCCTATTCCTATGAGTTACTACTTGGTCGCCCATGGCTCACCCCAATGCATGAGTCATTCACGACTGGAACAAAGGCCGCGTCACCTTTGGAAATCGAGACAGTTCTGTCACCATCGATTCATCTGGCAAACTCAAACCTGCATGGTTTCACGATAGGGATCCTCCACCACTAATTCAGTGTTTGAGCCATACCATCAAAAACAAAGTTCTACTGGGTCAAATGACCAAACTATCCATGGGACCTCTATGAGGAGGAAACAATCTTTCAAATTGATGAGAAATCCTCCAAATTCAGTCGCCTGGCGACCTTACCACTGCTAGAGAAGTTCATGAGATTGCATCTGTTCCTACATCAAACTCCGAACCTCCCAAATCATCATCTAGACTGTTGAAAGACAAGGCCCCCCTTGAATCTCCAACCCATGATGTGCCTGAATACTTAAAGGACTATACGATCGAGGATGTCACAATCCAACTACCCCAAACTCAACGTGAACCAAATGGTAATTCGCCCTATGAAGGCCCTATCCGCAACATTACTCTATCTTTGAGTGAGTCAACTGAAACTAACGAATATACTGTCCATGTCGGGGCTCATCTCAATCACAAACAACGTAGACGACTTGAAAAGCTATTGCGCAAATATAGACATGTCTTTGCTTGGTCCTATAAAGACATGAAAGGCGTCTCACCCCAAGTAGATATGCATCATATTCCCCTTAAACCGGGTGCGAGGCCAACTGCTAGTCGTCCCTACCGATGCAATCCAATCTACAAGGCCAAAATCAAAGAAGAACTCCAACGCTTGTTAGATGCATGATTCATCTAGGAAATTGAACATACTGAGTGGGTCTCCCCAATCGTCATCGTTCCTAAGAAAAATGAAAAACTCCGGATTTGTGTTGATTTCAAGAAACTTAATGCCATCACATAACGTGATCATTTTCCATTACCTTTCAGGGAATCCATCGAAAATCTAGTAGGATGGCTTTAGCGGATATAATATGATCCAAATTGCTGAAGAAGATCAACATAAAACCGCTTTTGCCATAGAATGGGGAACCTTCTGTTTGAAAGTCATGCCTTTTTTTCTCTACAATGCTCCTAGCACGTTTCAACGTGTTATGCAAGCTGCCTTTACTCAGCAGATGGGCGACACCCTCGAAGTTTACTTGGATGATTTAGGAGCACATTAAGAAGAAAGACGACATTTGTCTAAAAATCAAATGTCAACGATTTGGTCTCTCTCTAAACCCTGAAAAAATGCCAGATATGGGTAAAACATTGTATTGTGTTAGGACATATCATTTCAAAAGATGGCATCGCAACGGACCCGAGAAAGATCCTCATCATTCAAAATCTACCGGAACCGGATGGATCCATCCTTATCTAAACCCAAATAACACGCGTTGGTCCTCAAAACCAAACCTTATATGTTAACTGCAGGCCAACTTTACAAACAAGGGTTAGATGGAATTATCCGACGTTGTCTTACTGAAGGTGAAATACCCTTTGTCATCTCCCTCACTCATGAAGGTGTTGGAGCAGGTCATTTCTCTTCCGAAATCAAAGAACCAAATGATTTCAAAAGACTGACTACATGCCTTTGCACCCGGTCACAACTCATCAAGCTTTTCAGAAATGGGAAATTGATTATGTTGGACCCATTAATCATGCTGCTAGACACACTCAATCCCGCTATATCGTAGTAGCTACGGACTATTGTACCAAATGGGCTGAAGCAAGAGCTGTTCGCAATGCTGACGCTCGTTCTATCGCAAAATTTCTCTTTGAACATGTTATTGTTCGTTTCGGATGTCCTATAGAATTTATCAGCGATAGGAGTACACATTTTCTTAACTCCGTCATAGCATATCTCCTTTTCAAAATTTGTGTGGTACATACACAAAAGTTTCCCATATTATCTACGATGCAATGGCCAGCCAGAATCCACAAATAAAATCTTATGTGGCGTTCTCACCAAAACCGTCAAATCTAGCCGATCCGATTGGGAGCTAAAACTTCATGCTGCCCTATGGGCCTACCGCACTACCCCGAAGCGAGCCACAAGCTTAACCCCTTTTCAGCTAGTATATGGCCAAGAAGCGGTTATGCCTGTAGAATTTCATATTCTGTCCCTTCGAGTAGCATATAATCTTGAGCTAGATAATCGACATATCCTAGCAAATAGGTTATTTCATCTGGAAAAACTGTGTGAAATACGTCGGATCAGCATCCATGCTCAACAAGTCCACAAACGTCGACAAAAAGCATGGCATGACCGATCCTTAAAACTCAAAGAGTTTCAGGTTGGAGATAAGGTTCTGCAATACCAAGCCAAAGCATTTAAAGGAAAACTCAAATTTTTTGGCCAAGGACCTTATGTCATTCAAAAGATATTTGCCTCCGGATATGTCCAACTCCAAACCCTACAAGATGATCTTTTAGACACTGTGGTCAATGGGAGTAGACTGAGAAAGTACAATGAGCCCTGTTTTTATCTTGATATGTATTAGTTATTTTCTTTCCTAATTTTTCTTCCTTAATTTTCTTTCCTGCTTGCTTACTTTTCTTGTTTCATAACATCAAGATATTATCAGATCAAACATACAATCAGTTTTTTTGAGAACACCACATAAATCATTCTTTTCATAACATTTGTCACACAACCATCTAAAAAATCTCTTTCTTCTAATCGCTCATATGCTTATAGAGTTGTTGGATGATCTTATGTTATTCTAATCTTACAATTACAAGATCATTAACAACTGTTTAGTTGATCCGTATATCGGCTATTCAGTAGAGCGTGAAGACATAGACAAGTATGGTATGAAATCTCGTGTAAATATGCAGTTGGTCGCATTTTTCACAAAACCATTTTAGTGTCTCGGCCTTTGGGCTTTTGAGATATGAATAGTGTCACATTTCTCACAAAAATACTTTGGTGCTCGGTTGTTCGGAAAGTTAAGTAGGACACTTTGTCGAAGTCTTTGCATTTTTTGGATTTTTCGAAAAATGCGAACTGTGTGAAAAATAGATAATTTTTGCAGACTGTTTGGAGAGAGTGATTTACTTAAGTGAATAGGAGGGCAGTTACAATGAGTAGGAGAAAGATTAATCTCCAACAATATCCTCCTCGATAACTCCATTGAGGAATGTTGTTTGTACATCCATCTGGTGTACCTCAAGTCGATATTGGAGATCTATGAGAATTCCCTTGAGATGAACCTATGGCACAAGAGACTATGCCACATGAACTCAATGACATTGTATCAAGCAAGCCAACATGGAGCTATCACAGGGGTAAGCATCTCGAATGGAACCAATTCGACTAGCTGTGATGCGTGCATGAAGGGGAAGGTGTCTCGAACTCCATTCACCAGAGACTCTTACAGAACAACAAAGATTTTGGAGCTCGTACACTCGGACATCTATGGACCTTTCAATGTGATCTTAGTAGGAGGCTCAAAATACTATATTACCTTCATTGACGACTACAGTAAGTTCATCCGAGTCTACTTCATACACAACAAATCAGATGCACTCGACAAGTTCACAGAATATGTGAACTGGACAGAAAGATGCATAGGAAACAAGGTGAAGCAAATCAGAACAAATCATGTTGAGAGTACATCTCGAACCGATTCACTGATTTCTACAGTGATCGAGGAATCCTTCACAGAAGGACTACATCCTATACACCGCAACACAATGGTGTTGCTGAAAGAAAGAACAAGACTCTCACGTAAGCCGCAAGGTGCATGATGGCCTATTCAAAGGCACCAAGAGTGCTAAAAACCAAAAAAGAAAGAAAACTCATTTTAATGCTCAAACTCACCTACGAGTGACACCTTAGCTTTTAGCAAATCGTTAATATGTTGTCGCGACAAAGCTAACAAAGGAAAGTATGATGTTCACATATTAAGAGCTCAGTATGATGAGTGGCCTCTTGCATGAACATTGAACAAAGTGTATTTGAAGTAAGCTTCTATTTCCTTGCATAGAGGCTTAGGCTCAAAGAGATTGCAGACCCAAGCAGGCCTCTTGTGATCTTCTACGATCACTTTGTTTATATTGTATTGTGTTTTAACACCAAAACTTTGATGGTGGAATAAAACTAACATATAGATGATGTCCATCAAATAGCATCTTCTTTTGGCCTTTTTTTTTTTGGTGGGTCCAAGAGTCAAAACTCTGAAAAAATGAAAGGACATGTATTAGGATGTTCAGATATTGCATTTTGGACCCTTTTGGGTGACTCATGACTTAGCTTTATCACCATCCCACTTACGTAGCATCATCATGATCATCAGGTCAAAGATTAAATAGAATATAGTTTCTTTTTGCATCATCTAATTCTAGAGACATGAAATTTTAGTTTTTTAAGTCTTTTAAATAAATGAACGTGAAGCCTTCTTTTTCATTGTACACCACTTCATTATTTGAGTTTTAGAATGTTCTAAAATAGTTAACTTTCTAGGTATCTTTTCAACCAGGCCAACTAAACAAAACTTGGTGCTTTGTCTCTCAAGTTAAACCATGAGCACGAGGAGTATTTGGGGTTTAGTATGTTGACAGTAAAATAGAAAACTTTCACGTCGAGAGCAAAATATCTGATGTGAGATTGATTCGCCCATACATGCAACAACCCACTTTTATTAGACATCAAACCTTACTATTTCAGCCTGGTATGGAATTTAACTTTTTAGTTTGACTTTTGATTAACACTTTGCTAAAAAAAAATCGAGCACTCCATGACAAGTAGGCCTTGGACACATGCATTACCCGTTGAAAATTCCTAAGCATGGAGTGTGGAATCTTGGATGCCTTGATGTTATATTGACCTGAGGTGGACTTGGGGTGGTGGGGAAGGGTAGGGGATAGATACTCTTGATCAGGTTTTGTTTTTACCTCTTTCCCTCTCTTGTTGGAGGCTGAAGGGAGGGCTAGATTATGGATAGGCTGAAGGGAGGGCCGAGTTATGGATAGGCCTACTGCCCCAAACATAGGGGCATAGGGCCAGTACTTTTATCTCTTTTCTCTCTCTCCCGCCTTTTCCTTACCATTATATATATATCCATCACATTAAACCCTTTCTCTCTTCTCGTTTTTCTTTTTCTTCTTCTTCTTCTTCTTCGTCTTCTCTCCTCTCCACGATCTTTTCTTTGACCTGGCTAGGGTTGTGTGATGCTGCTCCCTTCTCCGCGGTGGATCGAGCCTCAGCAGAGCTTCCAGTGCCTGGAAACAGGAGCGCGGAACCACTCATTGGCATAGCGTTTCTTCGGATTTCTCATTTTGTGTCTCCATTTTTGTGGGGATGATGATGTGGTTGTTAGGTTTCCTGAATCGTGCTAATCCATGTATGTAGGCCTGGGAAATCTGTGGTATCACAGCGGAAGGCTGCAGTAGCTTTGGTTTAGTTTAGGTTGACAGCATCGGGGTATGCTGTAGTGGGCAAATAGCAGGGTTGTTGCTACTCCGCCACCTGTTCTGAGAGCTGCAGTGAGACGTTCCAGCGATGAGCGGCAGCGGAGGCAGGAGTGTTGGCGGGGTAGCTCTGTCGCAGGCCATCCCCGGCATTTCACGCAAAGTGGTACAAAGCATAAAAGAGATATGTGGGAACCCTGATGATGAGATCTATGCAATGCTGAAAGAATGTAACATGGACCCTAATCAGGCTGTGCAACGGCTGCTTAATCAAGGTTTGTTTACAAGTTTGTGACTGTTGTTGCTTTCACGCTGTGCAATTTCTTTCCGTTTCTCGTCAAAACAGCTTCTTTCACCTCGATCCACAAACTGTGAAATTTGAAGACATTCACCTCAAACTATTGACAAGGCTTCATATTCTTACTTGCTGTAGTCTTGTACTTTGGACATTTTCGCGTTTGATCCCAGTAAGTTTAATCCGTGGGTGAAAAACTTGATTCAGTTTGTGTACCTTATCACCGTTTGGAACTCCCCAAGAGGCACTTGCAATAATTTTGATAATCCAGTGGGTCATACATATTTTAGCGGGACTAGTTATTTGTCTCTGCATGAAATATCTTACCCTCGCATTCATCCTAGAGTGTGCATATTCCGGTCTTTTTAGTTTAAGTTCTTCTTTATTGTAACTTCAGAATGATCTATCCGGGCCCCTAGGTATGTGCTTGACATGCTTTTTATTGAAGCTGCTGGTTATGTGTCCCCCAACCCTGCTCTACTGCACCCAAGTATGCTTTCTTTACTATGTAGCTGTTGCTATGCTGAACGTTTGCTTTGGCATTCTAAAATTCTGATTTTTGACAATTGTGTTGTTCGTGCTTAAGATCAAAATGTTAGGATATAGTGACAATGATATACTTGTTTATGTCCTTATCGAAGGTTAAGTATCATGGTATTGCTGAATTCTCCTTAGATGGAATATGCCACTGAATTTTGAAGGTTTCTCTTCTCTTGCTTTTTGACTTCAAGCCATTGCTGGAATGTTTGGTTTACCAAACCTGTGAACAGTTTTTGAAAATGAATATGAACTTTATATGCATTCAAATTCACCCAGCTACTGAATAGTTAGTGTGAGCACGCTTGCACTCCACACTAATGCACGATTCAGTGTATAACTTGATAAAATGATCTGTATATAGTGTTTAGACTTCACAAAGTTAGATGTATGCTGATTTGTATTTAGCCATATTATTGGCATTAACAGGAAGACTGTACTTTTTTCAATTTAAGCGTACTCTCTTTAGCTGAACAGAATTCTTCTGTATTTGCTTATATTAACAGCTGTTTTTAACAGCGCTGATCCAAGAGTGTTCAATGCAGATCCTTTTCTTGAAGTAAAACGAAAGAGAGACAAGAAAAAGGAGGTACGAGTAAACTGGATAGGAAAACATTTTATATGTCTCAACGTACAGGCTGCATCGTCATGTATTCTTTACACCATCAGATTTCAGATGCTGTGTTTCGGCTTTTTCTTATTAGCGCACATTGACATAAAATTTGTGATTGATTTCATGGAAGCTGTTTTGTTCACTGTCTGCAAACTTTTTCTAAAAACTGAGATATTCTCTCTATGGGACCATCGAAGTTTGAATATTCGTGAAAGTTTTAACCATATTAACCAAATTATCACAAGTTTTTGAGGTTTACTGTAGTTATTCTTTTCCTAGTGTTTATAACCTTAGTTTGTAAAAACTCAAGTTGCATGATAAAACCAAATTTGTAAGCTTCTCTCACTATACGTTTGTCAGGAGAGAAGCTTACAAATTTGGTTTTATCATGCAACTTGAGTGTTTACTACCAGAATGTTAAAATGGACAAATGTAGTTCCATATGGCATTGCTCCTCATGGAGGCGCAAGTTTTCTGAACTGGTAAAGCACTGAATTCATGCGATTGGTTTATGGTCTATAGTCTATTTTGAGAAAATCTATTGACTTTGAAACGTTCCTTATTTCATATGCAAGCAATTTAATTCTCACGCAAGATATGCGCGGCCTTTTTCAATCTCCTATAAGAAATCATTTTCTTGTTTTTTAGTTCTCTAGATCCAGTTTTTGCATACAATCTGGCAGGTAGCTCAATTTGGTGTTCATGTTATGGATTTTGAAAGAGAATAACAAATTGATAGTGATGAATGCCATGTAACCTCATGTTTGGGCGACAATGTTGTGTGCACCACATAAGGACAGTATCAATGTAAAACTACAAATTTATCACGACTTGGTACAAGAGTTTATCAGCATTTGGTACAAGAGGTTATGTTATGGTTTTGAAATGTTTTTGTGACCCACAATAATTAGGTCCAATAATTTTCGTCTTTCAAGCATGATGTCCGAGCTTCATGCCAACTTGTCAAGAAAAGTGTAGCATTCAAATATTCAAAGGAGGAAATTTGTAATGTGGTAATTTCATTTGACTACAATATTCAGCCTAGTTCAAATTCTTAATTTTGCACGTTAATTCTTGTTTGATGCAAAATTTGAAATTTGATTCAAATATTTTAATCCACTTTTTTGAATACTGTACGTCATTTTGCTTGTAATTTAAATATGATGAATTTCCTCATCTATGTCTGTGAATAAGACCTGAGGGCACCAAAATAGTGTTTAAATATCGTGACTGATGGTAGATATGGTGAATCAGTGGTTATTAGGATGTTACCCGGGCACTAAAAGTTGGGTGCAATACTTCATGTGAAACGAGTAAGAACAAAATTTAGTGTATCGGTGGTAAGTTCATGAACTTAGGGCTATGAAACTTGAGTGGATGACTGAAATCGAGCTGGTCCTCTTGGCATTTGTGTGCACTGTGCATCAAGTCTTTGGACTGTGAACAAATTACACCCTATAATGAATGTTCTTAATTATACACAAAATACTAGAGGTTTGATAACATTGCAATTTGCCGTGAAAATGGCTTTGGGTCTGAGCCAGAGATGAGTGAACTGAGATATATGCCAAAAGATGGCAGTCTGCGTGGTAACGAAAGATCAGTCTTGCATTTGGTCACCACTCTTTGAAGGGAGAATTTAGGTTGGGGAGCAACATAAACAAACTATACAAGAACTTGAGCTTTCTTGAATAAGCCAAATATTGGGAATCTACTTAAAAAAATAACTAACACAGCATTTCAATATGCAAAGATTATCATATAAGTATAATGTGTTAACACTAAAAATTTACATTTTCAAAGAGTTTTATTTTTTAGGAGCTCTATGCATGAAATGATTGCCTGTTTATAAGACTCATCAATCAGCCATGTTTGATGGTGTTGTGCCCCCCCAGTATTACTAAAGAAGTTGAGTCTGAAAGGACCTTCATTCTTCCAGTTGCTTTTAGAGTGCTTGAGGTTTGCTCGGAGAGGGAACTCTCTCTCCTCCCTAAGTTTTTCGCAAGAGGGTTTCAAATTACACTATTAATATCCTACATAAAATGTTCGTTCACACAGCCTGTTTGAAGTTTGAAGCATTGTAGAACCTTCACACGTGTGGTACAAATGAATTTGTAGAAATGGGTTTGGCTGTACCTGTAATACCTCCATTTTAGCAAAATATTCATGCAAATATTTAAATTGTTTTAATATTTGCCAAGCTAAGTGAAAGATTTGATTGTTTTACGGTTTCTTCTGCTGAAAGTTAGTAATTGACCTTGGTACAGATCTGGATGTTGCTGGTAGCAGCTAAAGATGATACTTGATCAAGTACAACAACAAACATGGCAAATTACAATTGAATCAGACCTCATATTAAAAGACTATGAATTACTGATTGGAAATTGTTCATGATTATCCTATGTGTTTTCTTTGATGCACTTTTTACTTTTATGCCATCATTCTGAAATGTAGTGTCAAGATACCAGGTAACACAGAGTCCTTTAGTCTCAAGACACACTAGTCAGGGATTTGTTTTGCTAGAGCTACTGTATCTTTCTAAAATTTCCTACATGGGAAGAAGGGCATATTCCCCTTCATGGCAGGGGGCAGAGCGCATTTTGGCCCTTCTATTGGTGTCGTATGTAATGTTTCGTGGATGGTGTAGGTTCAGGTGACTAACTACTCATTTAATGGTGTAGAAGTCGAGCAGCAAAGAACCAGCAGATAGTCGATCGAGGCCTGTTGCTGTTGGAGCTCCAAGAAGGGGTGGAAGAAATGGTGTTGCCTCTGAACGTTCAGACAGACGAAGTTCTGTACCTGTTTACAATGCGAATGGTATGTTTTTCTATTTTCCTTTATCAGCAACATAAAAGTTTTTTGTCTTATGGCATGAATTCTTGCTACATTTACTTCCTGGTACTCTTTAATTTTGAACTCCTGTTACATTAATTTGATGTTTTGCATTAATTGGCGACTATAATGTGAATTTGTTCTTAAACTTTGGCATTTAACCTTATTTTAGTTTGACTGTCAGCATTTATAGGTATAGTTCAATTGCTATTTAGTGCTAGTCTTTGTCGTGACTGAGTCTGGCCTTGACCTCTGGAGAAGTGTTATAACTCAGTACAATGGCTTTTCAAGTTTCTACAAATGTATGAAAGCTAATGTGGATGTATTGTTGTGCATGTGACCTGCATCTAGTTGAAGATTTGCATGTCTTCTTTGCTATGTAGGTATTATCTCAGACATCACTTTTATATTTTACTAGTGGGTGTGATTTTGTTTACCACAGAGCCAGTCTTACTAAAAATTCTATGTTTATGTTAAAGGTCTTGGCATACTGCCTGTGTTATCGGTTAGGTTGTGTTCTTTGATGTGATGCTTATAACCTGACTATTGTTCTTATTGTGCCCAAATCAAGAAGATTCTGGCAGCATTCGACCCTTGCAACCGGCCACAGCAGAAAATGGCACTCATTCAGCTGGAAAATCCCCTGCTTCAGCTGTTCTATCTTACAGTCAGCCTTCACCCAAAGCGATTTCAAGTTTTGTTGGGTAAGTATGCACTAAATGTGAGGTTTATTTTATGACAGGATACTTATCACTTCAGAAAAATGTAATGTGCGACGATATTTACTCAAAGATAAGGCAGGTCAGAAAGCTCTCTTTTTGTGGTGCAAGTTGGTCATGTACAGTTTTTCCATATGCTTTATTGGGTGATTGTTAGGCATAAAGTGTTCCCCGTGTTTTTAAGATACTTTTAAGATGCAATATATGCCTGTAGCACAAGCTGTATGGAACAAAGGCTGGCGTTCTGGTTACCTCACGTAACCAATACAGCAGTTTGTGGATTGAGGTGCTTGGCATGTGTCTTTTTAGGGAGCTTTGTTGAGTTGCCAATTTCAAGAAAGGATATACCTCCGGAACAGAATAAGCAGTAAAAAGGAAATTTGAGGTTTTTGATTTAAGATTGAATTTGAAATGGACTATCCTGATCTAGATCCTGATCTAGAGTACCCTATTACAAAGCTACATTCAGAATAATTAAGTATCAAAATTTATGAATTTTTATGCGACTGAAAATAGTCGTAAACTGATACTGAGAATAGTCGTGAACTGGCTGTGAGCCAATGCAATGTGGGGGGGCTTGCAGTGCTAGTTTTCAAAAGAATCTATAGAAAATTCTTTGTTAAACAAGTTTCAAGTACCTCGTTTCTTTGTATTTTTGATTATCCAAGAAGGGCACGCTCTTTGCGAACACTTACAAGAAGTATGCCGAGAGGAATGTATTTGATCCAAATCAGGTATTATAGATTTCATGCTAATGCGTTCAAATTAGAGCCCGTATTAGGGCCATCGTTTTCTCCTGCGACACTAGTATCCTTGAGACAAGCTTGAATTTTCACTCACATTAGTAGTTTGATTTTAAGTGACATTGTTCCATTACATTCTCTGCAAATGTTTATAAATTGTACAAAAGTCATCCTCTCATCCGCGCAACATATTATAGCAAAAATCAGAATTACAAATAATAATTTTGATCTGCCATAGCAATGGACATGCATTTCTCAATTGAGATCTTTGTACAACTTGTGCCAGCTGATTGTTTGCTAATTCCTCCTGTCTTTAGTGGTGTAGTTCTTTTCATTGGCTACGTTTTCTTAGATAGTTTTTGAGCAAGCTGAAATCATGAAAAGTAGAATTTCTGTTTTCTTCTTTGAGGATTTCATTCGATTGGCAGTGCTCACTGAAACTCGTTTTATTCAATGAAACTTTTGTTTCGAATGGGTCTGTTTCAAATGGACCGCGTACGAAATAAATTCTCATTGAATGAAACACATTATTAAAAAAAAGAAAAGCCTAAATTTTTTCTTCTATTTGATTTTTATTGGGTTCTCAACAAATTTACAGTTATGTTGAGTATTGTTGGGTTGTTTTGTGTGAGGGAGAGAACTTAGAAGTTAGGATAGTGTTAGTTTTAAGCATAGTTGCACTAAGGTTCCAAATGCGGTCAGAAACGCTTTTCTGAATTGAGTTTCTGGTTTTGGACAGCGTTTCTCAGAAACGTTTTTTAATTTTTTTTTCAGGCAATATGGGTATCAAAAGGGCATTGCATTTTTATAGGTTGGCAGGTGTTATGGTTACAATTGGGTCCAGTAACTCCAGTTTAGGGCAATTTTAGGTCTAGTTTCATGCAATTTCAGGGCAAAATAAATATATAATTTGTTTTCTTTTTCTCAGCGATTCTGGTGCCCGAAACGCAATTCTCAGAAACGCGTTTCCGGGAACGTTATTGCCCAGAAACGCGTTTCTGTGCAACTATGGTTTTAAGATTACTGTTAGAATTTCGATTAGTGTGTTTTTTTGTATAATTGAAGGTTAGAAAGAAAATCCCAAAAAGAAAAGGAAAGCCTAAAACTTTTCACATATTCTTTTTCGGGGTTTGCCGATTCTTTCTCATTTCAAACCATTAACGTATGTACTATATGCATCATGACATTAGTATTAGGTCGGACTCGGGAGTTCCAACTCTCGACTTAGAATTCAAGATTCATCATTTTGATTGTTGATTAATTGTAAACTTCATTGCCTAAACACTAAAAAAAGCGCTTATTTTTGCCATAAAAAGCTAGAAAATTAACTTGTCTTTTGAGTCGCATATTGGAAATAAAAAAGCATTCCTGAATAGCGTTCCTAGGAATGCATTCCTGAACCCGTTCCGGAATGAGGGGTGCATCTTTGATATATATATATCCTTAGTTGCACGTTCTGATCCGGATCGCGATCCGGGAATTCCCGTTAGGTTTTGTGAAATTTTACTTACATTTCATTATATAGTTACAACTACAAAATCATATTTTTTTCAGCAAAATTCCTCAATCAAGATGAGCTTAGCTAGCAATTCATAGCATTAATTTTGTAGCTTTGTCTCATGATATGTGGTTAACCCTTAGGGTATCTCATACTGAGGGCAAATTTTGTAAAATGTCCTTCAATGGTACTTAGATATTTTCTGTTAACAACATTAATGTTCATCACTTACTACAAATTCAGGAGCACTTTACTGTGTGATTTCTATGTTAGGTTTCAAATGATCTTGAAGTCTGCATGTGACTATGTATAGGATCAGGTTGTAGTATTTACTATGAGACATGTTTGTTGGCTCTCTCTTGCGTTATGACTTCATGATGACAAAATTATGTTCAATCATCCATTGTACTGTTTTTTTAGTTACAGGGCCACAAATTTTCATGCCAGTTAGTTTGAAATTTAGTTAGCCATGTTCGCTCTACTAATAGAGATTTTAGTTTGTTGTGATCGTTTACTTTCTTCATGCCGGCATAGAACTTTCACATAGCAATATTGGTGTTTGAGCTTGCTGAAGAGAAACCGTTGTGGACATTAACCTAGTTCGAGGGTGATGGGTGCATGAAGGTTGTTGAATTTGATTTTCAATTTTCAGTTCAATATTTCTTGTGTATTTTCAAAAGGCTAGCTAATGTTCAGTTTCTGCATGATTCAGCAATAGTCTATCACACTCAGCTGCAGCATCAATCTCAGCTGGGATATCCAATGGGAGTCCTTTTAATGTACGGGCTGTATCTCCTTCCCCAGGAGCATGGGCTGTAGGTTCGAATCATGCAACAATGGCAGATGTTTTGAAGTCCAATGTTGTACCTGTTTCTTTGCCTTCAACTGTGGCCTCACAAGTGACTGTGAGCTTGGTATCAGACACTTCGAGCTATCAAGACTTTCCGTACCCCAATGGACCTACATCATTGGGCATGTATGAATCCGTGAATGATCCTGTTCTTCATCCCTCACTTGACTCCCGTATGCCGGGTACAGGCAACAGCAAACGTGACGTTGGTACCGTTGGCAACCAACGACCCATTGGAGGTAAATCCTCTACTGTTCTGCCATTAGATGGAACTTATTTTTCACCCTCTACGTCACAACCCTTAAGCTCTTCTCAAAGCAGCATCAATTCCACAGCTCTTTCTGTTAAACTTGAAAAGGATGTGCATGGTGCACAAGGCAGCGATTCTTCTACCCTTACAATTCAACATGAGAGTCCAGTTAATCAGAGAGCTTTGTTGGATGATACCAGCCGATCTTTTGGGATACAGACTAGTCAATCGGGAGTGGTATCTCCTACTCCAGCATCAGTGACGGCTGCCTCACGAACGACAGTTGTTACCAGTCAGATCAATGGGAGGCCTTTGTATCAACAACAGCCTTTCAGTTCTCAGAAAGGTTAGAACACAAGTAGTTTGATATCTTCGTACTTTTCTTGGAATCTTGCCCAAGTTTCGCTTAGCAAAGAAATAATTTCTCCTTTTTGCCAGTGCTTTAGACATGCGTTAGTTTCAAAAGTGTGTCAAATTCGTGGTGAGTGGCTATCATGGTAAATCAGGTGATGTTTATTGGGTGTGGCAGTTCTAATCTTCTCTAGATAGTACCCTGTATGAGTCTTGTATATTGGAATGTAGGAAAGAACATTCAATATAGTTTTATACATCCTCAAGGCAGTGTTGCGCTTTAAAGATTGACTATTATGCAGGTATGGGAGCGAACCTGGAATGGAAGCCCAAACTGACAACAGCAGGGGCTCATGGTATGCCAGAAGCGGTAGAAAGCTCCAATAAAGATATTGTTTCAGAGCCTGTGACTGTCAGGCCACCTGCTTTGGTTTCAAGTTCTGAGCAAACTGGAATAGTATCTGAGATCACTTCCAAGCTAAAATTCTTGAACACCCAGGATGAGGTACCGGTTATCATGCCTAACCACCTTCAAGTTCCAGAAGCAGATTATGCTCAGTTGAGCTTTGGAAGCTTTGGAGAAACTTTTGGATCTGCACTCTCGACAAGTTATGGGCCAGATGACACAGATACTGATCCTGTGTCAATTTCCAGTACTCCAATCGCGTCAACTGTTGAGGAACTTCCTTTGAGGTATTTTTGCATATGATACTATGCGATAGCCTTGGCCTTGACTGTATCTTCGTATTTGGCTGTGCAATGTTGTCGGTAGTGTTTTTGTGATCTGTTTTACGTACCTATCCCAATGAAAAGAATACATCATGCACTTGTATTTTTGTGAACTTATCAGCAAAAATACTTGCTCATTTGCCAGCCATTCATAATATAGGCATTGCTTTTTATTCATGGTAGCAAAGTGATGTTTGGAGTTTGACTTCTGGTATTGGCTTTTTATGCTGTTAGCACGGTGAGCTCAGTACCATCTCTGGCCAGCCAGAATACCGTTTATCATCAAGCAACTTCTGCAGCTGTGGAGCATTTATCTTCTACAACTGAGGTTATACCTGAGAGTGCACCTGAGTTGGTTGTCTCACAGTCTGAGGTGTCAAAATCAGTTCCAGCTGCTCGACAAGGCACTCAGTTTTCATATTTGCAAGCTGTGCCTAACTACTCTGGGCTAGGCTTGGTTCCTCAAGTGCCCAGTGGTTTGTACTCATATGATGTCTCTGAAGCTCATCCCCAGGATACATCAAGATTGCCAAGTCCAATGGTGAAGATCGTTTACGCTCTTAATAAAATTCCTAGAAATTTACTCTGATTTGATGGCTTTTGTGGTTCATAAAACTTTTCCCCATCGAAATTGGATCTTATTGGGCTAACAGGATTTGGACTTGATTGCAGCAATCATATACAGATCCAGCTACAAGCTACTATTCACCAGCATTTCGACCAAACTCTGATGCTGAGGGTCGTTATGCTCAATTCTTACCTTCCAATTCAGCAAACAAATACAATGGAAACTTGGCACTATTGGCTGCTCAAACTCTTTCACCTTTGCAAGATGTACGTTTCTTGTTTCTCAAAGTAGTTAGTTAGCCACATTAACTTGTCGGGACCATTTGGTTATATGATATGAGTTGTTGGTTTTTTTCAGACGGGTAATTCTGTGGTGCTATCATCCACAAGCCCAGTACCCCAGACATCAAGTGGACAGACTATTCCAACTGTGCCTCAGCAACATGTTCCTATACATGCATATGCACAGCCTGCAGGGTTACCCTTGGGACATTTTACTAATGTATTTGGCTACCAGTATGTGCCTCCAAGCTATACCTACATGCATTCCCCGTACCAGCCTACTTATGCAGGAAACAGTGGTTACCCCCAGGCTCCTATTGGAAGTGGTTTTACTCCTACTCAAAGTAATTACCAGCCGAGTGGTGCAGCTGCTGTGAAGTATCCCTTTCCTCAGTACAAGCCATTGACAGCAGCAGGTACGACACCTCAGGCAGCAGGTGTTGCAGGATATGGTGGATATAACACAGCTTCTTCAGTTTATGCTGCTAATCCAACGGTAACAGCAGCAACTGCATCTAGCTATGAAGATGTTGGTGTTCCCCCTTACAAAGAAAGCAGTGTTTTTATATCTGGCCAACAGGTACGTTTTCTCCTGCTGATAAAGGGAATAATTGCTTGAGCTCTGAGGTTAAGCCCGACTTTCTTACTAATCTATCAAGCTTTTGTCATTACATTTTCCATGAGTATCAAACATTATATGCTTGGCTCCTTCAAGGTTAAGCAAATATCCTGCCATTTTTGCAGTTTTCATATGTCAATTTGTTTTTCAGGTTGAAGGCTCTACTATGTGGATCCAAGCACAATTGTCTCGCGATATGGTGGCAGCTGGAATGCAGCCAAACTCGTACTACAATCTTTCAGGGCAGGGTCAACATTCAGCTTATGCTCACACTCAATCTCTTGGACATGCTCACACTCATCCTGCTGGATATGCTAGTCTATACCATCCAGCACAATCTGGAGCTGCACCTAGTATTCATCAACTCCTACAACCTCAAACCTTGGTAGGGGGCTCAGGTGCAGGTACTCAAGCAGCACCTTATCAGCAACCACAACGTGCACAGCAGACTTGGACCAATCCTTACTGACAGAACAGTTTAAAGGGCTCATGTACTGATCTCGTGTAGTGGGTTCACGTACCGAAGCTGTGCAACAGGCTGGTGATGGCATTTACAAGCTGCAGCTGGCTTTACGAAGGTGTACATAAGTCTTTGGACAAGTTGACAAGTCTTAGTTGCTATAAGTTTCAACTACGATAGTTTGGTTGGTATTGTTGCTGGGGCTTTAATGTTATTTCGAGCTCTTGAAGGCAGCTCATCATTAAGTCGTGATCAAGGTATTACAGAACAATCTCATACTTGATATTTCTGAGCAAATTTGACTATTCTATTTGTTTCTTAATCTGGGCTAGTGAAGTTATAGTTGAGGATCATATTGACTCTTGAGATTCCACAGTTCTTTGTAAGCTGCCAGTCATCAGGTGGCATTTTTGTGAGAAATAGATTCTTAGCATACAGGTTCAGGATAAGATTCTATTCAAGTGGGTAGGGAGCTTGTTGGTGAAGCATGACAAGGCCTACCTTTGTCATAAGAGTAAACACAGGCCCCTTTCTGATACCAATTATTTCTCAGAATATTAAAATTTATCGCAGATCATAACTTTGCTGAGTTTGAGTGGCAAAGATTTCTGATCTGTTTAAGGTTGCGGGGTACTTTTGCATCATTTCTTTGGCATGAGCTGGATTGTCTTGAGTTTCTACACTATCACAATCGTTGCAGGCCATGGTTATCAATCGTGCAAGATGATACTGCCTTGACAAATGAATTTTGTCATTGTAGTTAAGTACGATTAATTCGAAATGCTCAAACTAAATGTCTGTTAGGTTTGAAGTTGCTTCAAAGAATCGGCATGTAAGGGTGTGCAATTCTTGTCTTTCTCAATGAGAACTTTGCACACATTGAGACAACCCTGGCAGGTAGAGTTGGTGGCTTTGGTTGTTTTTGACAGTTTTGTTTGGGAGTTTTCAAGCATTATTCTGCCAAGAGTGTGGAGCAATGCAAGGCTATTTAGCCGGATCAATATTTGCTCAGGAGTTGCTTTTAGGGCTCAAGATCTGGTGTCATTCAATCTGAAATAAAGATATACTCCAATCCAACTGTCATTAATGATGACAGCTTTCATACTGCCATGTTTCTGGAGCCCTTAATGCTATAGTGGACTAATTTTGGAGATGATGGTGGATCTCTAGTGATAATGGGAACTAATCTATCTCTATATATAAGCTGCAGAATGTCCAAATAATTATTATATTATACTTAAACTGTGCATTTTTCAGATATTAGTTTTAATGTTGTCAAACAACTTGTGAATGAACCGTACCACGGTTCATGAACCGTGGAACAGTTCATCATAAATAAATAAATAAATATTTAATTAATGTTTTTTAAAAAATGAACTAAAAAATAAAATAAAAAAATAAATCAATAACTACACAGTTCACCACGGTTCTGGCCAAAAAAATTTGAGAACTGTACGGTTCTCAGAACCGTGGTGAACCGCCCACAGTTTACTCCGTTTTAATCATATGGAGATACATTGGACCATAAAAATGCTCATATACTCAAATTATAGTTGAAAGGAACAGAAAAAGAATAGCCAGATAAAAGAGGAGTGATGCAATTGGGAGACAATGAAAATAATAGTCATTGTGGAGTATAGGGGTGCGGTATATGGAAAGTCAATGATATGAATAGTAGAGACCGACTACAAAATACAAAATTCTTTATCTGCAATAGTTGTAGGAGGCACTTCGAATTTGAGAACAATTCTCATAGCGAGGCCGTTATCAGCAATCACCTAGCACAAACCCCCTTAATTTAGACCAAAGCCTTATATATGTCAAATCCAATTGTGCAAATAGCAAGCATTGAACTTTGCACCTCTAGAGAGCTATACCAACGAAGCCACTTCCAGGGATAGACACTTCCAGGGATAGACCTCTAGAGGAAGAGATGAGGGGATATGGCTTGTTGTTTTGAAATTCCCAACAAAACATTAGGATCTGTAACAGTAGAATAGGTGAAATATTGACATGGCAAAGGGAATGGCAATGTTCTCAGAACGGAGACTACAAACGAGGTGTAGATGTGAAAAAGTCGCAATAGATTAAATGATTTAGGATGTGGAAGCATATCCATATATTTTGAGGAAGATTGGTATTGTCAATTGGAGCAAGGTTCCATGAAACCCATGGACACAAAAACAATGGATTTTTTTGAATGACCTAAAAATACAAGAACAACAAGATTTCTTGGTATTCTTATTGACAATCCTTGTATTGAAGATAATCGAAACTGTAAATATGTACGAAAATTGTACCAAGAAGACATTATGCAATGGCTTCCTAACATATTTAATACTTATGTTGTATATTAAACTACTAGTATTTCTATAGTATTAATGTCCAACATAGTATTTCTATAGTATTAATGGCTTTCTAATATTATGCAATGTCCAACATCTAATACACCATGATACATAAATGACGTAAAATTGTGCCACGGAATGTACTGGGTCAGAACGTTCTTTTTCTAAATATCAAAAAATAGGTAATAAGACACCTGCTGGCCGCATCTGCCGCATCTTCCTTCTTTCCGAGGGATGCATCTTGATATGCAATAAATGTGTAGAGGTTTTTTGAAAATCTTCTATTTGTTTATTTAGTCAGAATCAGCTTCTGGACCAATGGATATCTTAGCTGACCGCGACATTCTCGTAGCCGCATACGAGAAAATCAAGTCGCGATCTGGCTGCAGACTCCAGGAGGCAACGAGCACTATGGGGGTGTTCAGTTCGCTCGTACCATGCCAAAAATCTATCTACGGAGGAGGTGATGCAGGTACCAAGTGACTCACCTACATGGAAACATAGTGATGAGTAGTGCTTTGAGTTCAAAAATGAACCTCATCATTTAAGATGTCATGAGCTACATGTAATGTAATTAGCCCATGAGCTTACTAAATGCAATGTTTAATATAGCCATGGAGCTAAATTAGACTAGAACTAGTCAATAAGATAGTTAATAAAGAGGTTTGAACAAGCGCGCTATATTTGTAAATATTAATAAAATTGGCTGCAAAATGAATCCCAATCAAAGAAAAAAGTGTTGGAGAATGTACATTTCATTGATCTAGATTCAAACTATGAGCTAGAATCAAGACTAGTTACCAAAACTAGCTTATCTTGGCATTTAATTGCACAAGAGTCACATAGATTTGATCAAACACTCCAAAGAAAGGTGCGACAAGCTTCTTAGACATGTAATCAACTTCAGTAGCTTCCAAAATGCAATAAAGAAGATCACTCACATATGGTAGTTCTAACTTGCTAACTCGCCACACAAAGACAATATGAATGAAAGTGAAAATTTCGAAATTTTCACCATTAATCAAGAAGATTTACATATATATATATATATATATATATATATATATATATATATACATATCCTTCTTGGATCTAGGGTTTAGGTTTACCCTTCCACCATATGTGACCTAAACTTAAATTCAATACCCTAAAACAGGTCATCAATTCTAGAATGGACCTCGTGATCTCGAGATCCACCAACAAGGCAAAAATTGCTTCTCTCTACAATGCTAATGTACATTTTGTGACCTCGTGTGAGAAATTAGCATGATTAGGCATAGGGCTATGCGTCTATACATGTGGCATGTGCCACACAAGTGGAATTACATCAAACTAGTCAAGCTAGAATTGTGAATTTCAACACTCCTCTTCACAATCTAGCTAGATGATAACATAGCTTTACTAATTAAGCCAAGGGTGATCTAAACTTAAGAAGTTCAGCCGGCATCGACCGAAGAAATTCAGCCTTTTCATGTGCCACCATTCACCTGCGCTTACCTGCTGGGCCCACCCCAGCCCCAGCCCTCATATATATATATCTCCCCCTCCCTCGAGCGCACTGGTTGGCCGTCCACGGACCACGAGGCCCCACCTCCTGTACCCCTCGTCCCTCTCTCTCTCTCTCTCTCTCTCACACACACACACACACACACACACACACACACACACACACACACACACACACACACACACACATTACCCTTCCCTTTGACTTTGACCCCTTACTCCCTCACTGCCTCTCTCTTGCACCCTATCCACGGCCCTGAGCGCACCACGCCAACAGGCTGGGGCTAGGGATTTCTTTTTAAACATTTATTTATTTTTGCATAAATGTTTTTATGATCCCAAAAAATTTGCGAGCACTCTAATGCAGAATTATAATAGTCGTTAAAAAAATTTATCGTAAATTTTTTAATATGGGAAAATATATCTTATATAATGCTATATACATGGCTTACAACCTCAATATTGGAGCATTGTAGAAAGTAACTTGTAAAATACTTCTCTATAGCCTAGTTTTCAATTAAGGAAACAATGGAATATGCATTAGAGTATGAGCAACGACAACAAAGGCTAAATCTGGAAGCCGAAAGGAAACAAAAGCAATCCAAGTGGTTTGAAGAAACAAAGATGTGGATGTAGAAATTGATTGTTCACAGTAAAGCATTAGTGGATCGACAACCAAAAAAAGTGCAAAAAGTAAAGACGTCTAGTAATGAGTCAAATGAGTGAAGCGACAATGACGAAGGGAATGAGCAAAGCAATGACAAATGAGTCAGATGGGCAAAGTGACAATGATGAAGCATACGAGCAAAGCGATGACAATGAGTTGGATGAGCAAAGCGATGATGAAAGTCAAGTTTTAGATCCAGAAACAGTTGTAGACAACAAAAGTCCCATTCAAGATTCATATCATGATGCGACGACAAATGTAAAAATCATGATTTAGACGAAAGTCAGGATTCAAATCAGGATGCAAAGACAGATGAAAAAAATTGGGACTCCGATCAAGAAGTATTCAGAGGTAGCTAACAAAGACAATGAGGATCATGGTTCATTTGAGGATGTAGAATTTGATCAGGGAAATGATGCTAAAGTGAATGATGATCAATTGGAAGAGAAAATTTCAGATGCAGATGATGGTCAATTGGATGAGTTTATTTTTGGTCAAGAGAAAAATCTTGAATTAATTGATCATCGTTGGCAATTGGAACAACCTAACTTCCAGATAAATTGCAATGTATTAGTATTGAATATCCTTTTGAGTCTCACTTTAACCATCAAAGTCTAGAACAAGACCTACATTAATGTCTTAATCTGACCATTGGACAAGCAACGATGGGCCATCAAATCAAGAATATTGCTATGCTCAAAGAAAGACAATGAAGGGCATTCGCCATTCTTTTGAAATGAGGGCTATATGGCATCGATATTTCATCGCTTGGAATTGAGTGGCTATTTTAAGCATCCGATCTGTGAACCATATCAAGTTGACTTGGGAGCTTTAGAGAATATTTTTATTTTTGAGAACAATCTTATGGAGTATGAGGTATTCAACATGGATACTGCTAGCAATGAAGAGATTTCATTGTTCCATAGGAATCCAAGTACTTGTATCAATATTACACATTATTGTTTGATGTCTCATGGATCCATTTCGCCAAAGCTTAAAGTGGCTACTGTTTATTCTTATGGATTATCTGAAAATCAATTGGCAATATTTAATTCACGTTATATTTAGAATGTATGGACGTGAATAATGATTGGAAATATTCTCTCAGTCAACCAACACTTTATAGGAAACTGATTTTAAAATATGC